>RCWM02000310.1:0-1337522 GCA_003667255.2 Euschistus heros
ACGACGTCAGCAAACTTCAATTTAGGATGGAATAACTATATTTTAGTTGCGTGTTTTGTTTTTAATATACCTATGTTTATTAATATACCTACATTTGTATTGAATCTAATAAAATATTCTTCCTAATTTAATTAGTATTGATGGATTAAGTGCCACTTCTATTGAGATTATTTTATTCGAAACTAGTTTTTTTAAATAAAATATTCTCAATAGAAGTGGCGCTTAATTCATCAATCTTAATTGCATTGATCCTTCTATATCATATTGCGTACTTCAAGTGTTCCTAATTTAATATTCTCTCTCTTTCCTTCTTTTTTTTTTTTTTTTTTTTTTTTTTTATTGACGTGAATACGTTTTTAAATTTGCTACCATAAGGGGGCTATCCAAAAAACCCAATGATAACAAAATTGGGGGATACAGTTTAGCGTCATAGTTTCGAATTTATCCTCTACTTCCAAAATTAAATTATACCACTGGATAGCTAAAGGATCAAAGAATTCATTACGATAAGCGAGAACAGTGAGGCATCGCGAGCGGTGGATTTTTGAAGACAGAATTGGCCGCAATTTTGAGGTTATTTTGCTGTGTTTCGAGATTTGCAATTAGTATAAATTTTGACTCGGAGAAGCTACGATGTTCTTTTAAGTTTTAATCGTCAGATGTCGTCAAAACCTATCGATTCTATATAAAGCATTAGTTTAAAGTTGTGACAGTAAAATATAATAAGGTGTTAGAATAAAAATAGTATTATCAACAAAATATAAAGCCGGCCTATACGCGTCGAAAAGCCAAAACCAAATACCGAGATCGTTGCGGTTGGAAAGGGCTTCTCAAGAGCAATCGATTGGTAATAATAAAACACCATATGACTGGGTCAAGCAGTGCCGGTAACGTAAAAGTTCCTGTTCAGCATTCTTTTATACTTATTTCTAGTAAATGTAAAGGCCAATGGCATCACAAATTCGTACTCGGGTGTGTGTATATCCACCCAGGCAAAGCGTTTAATTAAACAATCATTGTTATAACATTCAAAAACATTGCTAAAATTATACCCTTTAACAATAGTCCAGTCAATAGGGAAAATTCTCTCCTAAAAATAAGGGCTGGTAGCAACCCGCACAGAGTTGTTGAGGGCGATTAAAGAAGTATTTCTGTCAAAAATGCCCCGAAGATTTGGTGAGTTTTTTAGAGTTAGGGACACGAGAACATGGCCTAAAAGCAGTTTTTTTTTTTTTCAATTTATAAGCAAATATAACGCGGCTTTTCATAAAATGTTGTATATAAAAGTTGTAGATAATAAAAATATCTACAATTTAAGCCATTGATCGTTCGATTCTGATGATTGGTTGTCGTAAAAAAAGTGCAAAAAAACCCTCTAAAATGTCCCTTTTTTGCATAAGAATTATTATAACACAAAAAAAGGGCCTTTTCAATAATTTTTATTGATGAAAAAGGAAGCTCTTTAAACCCAAAGAAAAATAGGATTTACCCCGTCCTCCTATCTTTATTATTTACTGAGATATACTTTTTGTTTATCTCGATATCGATATTTTCAATGCAAAACGGGCCGTTCGTGATTCACATTTTGAACTTCGGATGACCGGGATATTATTCTTAAGGGCTTATATTTTCATTATGAATTGCTAAAAAATCGATTTCTTTGAAAAAACATGCAATAAAATCGACTTGAAAAAGCGCCCGTTTTACAGCTATAAACAATTGAAGCTAGAGCGTCCGGTATTGAACCGATTTTGTTATAAATATAATAAATTAAAAGCTTACCTCTCAACGATTGATTTGAGCTATTCAAAGTGTAGCTACCATAAATAACAGCCGAGTTACGATTTTTTTTTTTAAAAATCACTACGTCATTTGATATTATCAGATATTATATCACAGATTTTATCTTTGATGCATAGCCCCAGATGGGTACTTTTGATCCTCTTCGAAATATGGAAAAGTACAGATCCTTAGTTTTTATTTTTTAAAATATATATATATATATATATATATATATATATATATATATATATATATATATATATATAAATAATTTAAAGTTTTACCGTCCGTCGAACTTTCCCTACTCCCTCGTTCCTATTATTCTTCACCTAAACACTTTTGCTCTTTGAGCACATATAAAACCACTTTAAAACTATAATAAACTAAATCAGTAACAATGATAAAATAAATAAAATTGCTCTTACTAAGAGAAAATCGTAAAAACGGACCCGTGGTAATTGGCAGTTCCTCCTTGGACGGAATAGTCCTTGAAGAGATTCTATTTAATGTCCTTCGTGAGAAGATTCTGCCAATCGGCCAATCAACAAAAGGTACATCATCTCTTTTCCTGTTGTTAAAAGGATTTCTTGTACCAATTCAATTTTAAGTGGGTTATTTACTAAGAAGCAACCTTTTCCTGAGTGGTTAAGGATATAATGAAAATGATTTTGGAAATAATTTAAAAAAGTTGTATTTCCGGATGGTATTATTTACTTTAGAAATTCTTTTTTTTTTAAAAGGGTAAAATTGTAGATAAAAAAGTTTGTTAATTAATATATGCTATTATATAAAAGGACAAACCATTTTTCGTTTGTGACCACTAAGCGCGAAAACTACTTAACCAATCTGTACCAAATTTTAACTTCATTATCTTTATAGTTCAAGGAAGGTTTAGCAATAATAAAATTAAAAGGATTTTCAATTATATTGCCATAAAAAAGGGATAAATATGTAATATGAGTGAAGTTTGATCATCGACCGATAGGTGGCGAGCAATATTCGAGAGAGGTTACAAAGTTACGGTTTTATGTAAAGCTAGAAATTTATGTTAAAATTTACTTTTTTTCAATTCATTGTTATTAAAAAAACTATAAATATATGGGGCGACATTCGTATACGAGTGGAGTTTAAAAATTGACCGATATGTGGCCATTCTGCAACAGAGTTTGCAATGGGAAAACTATTAAACTCAGACTAGAGATACTGATTGGTATGGAGACATTCAGTCTTCCGAGTCTTGAGAAAGTTGTGGTTATTGAGAGAAAAATTCTGATGAGCCGATTAGTCGTCCCATCTCTATTTAAAATCAAATCTAGAATCACTCAAAAATGTAAATTAATCATATACTATCTGGGCATACAGTATCTGTCTTACTTGGAATCCACCTACAAGATTAAAACGACAAGAAACTGCACGTCGTTTTCGACTACTTCAACATTTACTTGACAAGCGTTCAGACCTTCCGATTAATTACAAAAGACTCATTTACATAACAGTAATTAGACCAATTTGGAAATACGGACTTGAGCTTTGAGGGCTCCACTAAACCATCTAATTAATCTCGTATCCAATCCTTCCAATCCAAAATCCTTAGAAGAATCCTAAACGCTCCTTACTTGGTCACAAACAAACTTATCTACAAAGATATTAATATACCATACGTTTCTGACTTAGATCAAACCAGATATAATATCCTTTCATAGTAAACATCACCACAACTATTCAAATCCATTAGTATCACAACTTGCTTCTCATTCCATTCCAGATAACCCTCCGAGACTCCTGAAAAGAAGATTGCCTCGGGACCTTCTAATATAGTACTACACTATATTGAACCTTTATAAGTGTTACAGATGGGTAGTTGCTTTAAAAACAAATGACTTATCACTTTTATCATCATCATCATCATCATCATATTTACTTGATCTATTATATTTTTATACTGTATATACAGTTGTAAATTTCATTAAATATCTAAAAAAAAAAAAAAAAAAAAAATAATAAGAAAAAAAAACATACTGTACATCATCAAGGAAATTTTTAATTTAATTTAATTATTATTGTTATTTAAATAAATTGAAATTAAAATTTAATCTCCATAATACATCTGAATGCGGATGTGCCCTAGAGCTTTTTGACGTGTTCATAAATTGACATTATTAACATCCTTTTGATAAAGAAAGCAATGTTTCCATTATATCTTTAGTTTTTTTATTCACCTCGTTCGGGAATGAATGTTCAATTAAATATAACAAGCTTATCTTAAATTGAAATCGTTTGACGTTTCATAAGTTTGCATGGCTTTAGAATTATGACGCTAAAAACATATATCGATAAATATATTTTATTATCGATACTCATCTGTTATGATTTGATGTTTATTTTCGATAAAACTGATTGTATTTTATTTTTACACCCGACAAGTTCGAATTCATTCTGTTATCAGTTCATATTGCTATCAGGTTGTTTCGTTTTGTTGCTGAAATGAAGAGCGGAATATAATGTCGTATTAGGGCCAAAGCTGCGTGGGTTCTATTACCGCCCTGGGTCAATAGGCATTAATTTCATGGAGGTAATAAATCTTAGTATTGTCACCCTGGCTGGAAAAGGTGACATCCTCCAGATAGGCAATTCCCTCCAACAGTTTCCTCCCTTTGAACTTCCTCAAAATTATAGCTTTACACTTGAAAAGCTCTGCTGTAAATTACTAGGGAGTTCTGAGATTAAAAAAAAAAGAAAAAAAACTGGAAAGAACAGTTATATTAAAGCATTGCATGTACAGGTGCGACAGAGAATTATATATACACTATTTTAAACTTTAAAAGCCCTACGGTAAATTTTTTAGGTGTGTTTTGAGATTTAAAAAAAAAAAAAAGAAAAGAGAAAGAAGAGTTATATAAAAACATTGCACATACAGCTGCAACAGATAATTATTTATATCTATACTATTAGATTCAGGAAGACCTTGACAGAATCTCTTCTTGGGCCAAGTTGAATAATTTAATGTTAAATGCAAAGAAAACCCAGGCGATTGTAATCGGCTCAAGTCACCTTCTCAAGTTATGTAAGGTGGATAAATAAATGCTTTTTAATAAAAAGCGTTTATTAAAATCAGAAGATATATTAAAAAATGTACAATCCGATACCCATTTTCCCACTCTAAACCTAAATAATCAACCAATGTATCTATAATCAATCATCGCTCTATCGCATAATTCAATACAAGATTTTTATCGATAAACAAATAAAACTTAATTTATTAGCTAAAATTATCGGATCTTTAGTTACTATCGATATATCGATGCCTATCGATGGTCACTATCGATAGCGTCGACTATCTATAGATATCTTTTACCCCCAAGTTTTGAAACTCTCGGAATTATGCTGATCTTTCTCTGTCCAGCGTCAGGTTCTTTTGAAATTGAATTCGGAATTTCTAGAGCTCAAGGGTTCTCTCAAAGATTAAGCCAAAGGAAAGCAGAAAGTTTTTCTTTCGGGAAATATGTGGCTCAAGGAGCACACTTGACTCTTGAAATTAACTATTTCGTTATTTTTCTTTTCTAAAGATTTGATTTGTTCATTATTATTGCAACCATGTAAATTGTAAATACTTTTTTAAAAAGTAAATTAGTTTTTCTCTCACATCTTTATGATTATAATCGTATAATTTATAATCATGCGAATTTCAAATAGCAAGTAGATAATTGAATTAATTAAATTAGTTGAAATTCTTTAATGAATAGCTTTAAAAAAAAAAAGGAAGCAACTATCGAGAAACTATCGATAGTTCTCAACCGATAGTATCGGCCTATCGATAGTCCTAACTATCGACTATCACCCAACACTACTTGCTAGTATTATTAATAAAAATAGTATGGTTGACTATATGGTATAATGGTTGATGAAGATGGTTTGTGGTGAAGTCAGGTTTAGTAAACTACACTTCCAAAAGAGTGCCGACCTTTTGAACTGTGTATCCAAACTTCTTTGGCATTAATTTTCTAATTAAATTACTATAATTTCGAAATTGAACCAACGAAAAAAGAAGAAGTTTGATGTGTATTTGTTGGCACATTCATTTGATGTATTTCAATAATAAGTGAACACCGAAATTTTTTTACTAACTGTAGGTCTTTCATATTATGACTATATGTTAGCAACGATAGTAACTCCTTTGCATATTCTTATAGTATTAACAGATTAATATATCTGATAGTAATGCTAAACTACTAAAATCAAAAGTTAAATTTAAGTTAAAGATTCATATCTCTTTTCTTTTGTTTTTTTTTCTTATTCCTTTATTTGAATAGAGTTTGTCCTGTCTGCGAGTTATAGCTTTATTTGATTATTTCACGACCTTCATTTTATTACTGCTTTTGTTGGTAAAGAAATAAAGTTGAAAATGTTTTATACTATCACGTATAGGTACTAAAACTGTCTATCTGCGATTTTTTACCACCGTGTAGTTTATTGCGGATCGATGTAATCTTCCCAATGATTGTTCCTTTTCTAAAGGATAAATGTGTGTTTATATAAGTGACATGAGATTGGAGGTTTGAATATTAATAATATTACTTTTTAATAGGTCTATAGGGTTAATAGGCTAATGTTTTAGTATGCTGCATATATTTGGACAGTAGTAAACTTACAAAAAAGTTGGAGTTTATGGAAACTTGAGGAGTGGAAAAAGAGCAAGATTTGCTTTTGTTTTTTCCTTATTCTTTTCTTTATGTTCCTTGTATATATGCACGATTGCCCTCATGTTTGCATTTTACAAAATAGAAAAACATTAGTACTATAAAAAAATTATGATAACAAATACAGTACGTTTTTTTTTGGGGGGGGGGGGGGGGGGGGATGGGGAAATTAGTATGTATTGGTTGTCACACATGACTGTCCGATTTTTCTTTAAAGAGGATTAAAGCACTGCCTGTTGATTCCTACCAAAATATTTACTATCTACAATAATAACCACTTGTTAATGTTATATTTCCAAACTGTGTTTGTTTTTTTCCCAAGTAGGCAGACGATTTTAGTATAATTTTAACCGTGGCCATGGAAACATGCGTTTGGTGAAGGAAGTGCTAATGAACGAATCATCCATCGTTGGTTTGCAAAATTTTCCTCAGGAGATACGACATTAGAAAATCTGTCCCGTGGACGGGAAAAACAATTGATTCAACATTATATCGCCAAGAAATTGACCAAATGCATTGAGAATGAGTTAACAAAGTCGGAATATCCTTCCGCCATTTTAAAAACAGTCAAATCGTTAAATATTTCAAAACAGTGCCCTTATAAGGACAACAATGGTGAAATCCGCCATCTTAAAACCGCTAAATATTTTAAAACAGTATCCTGGAGGAAAACAATGGCGAAAGTTATCCTTTGGATAACTTAAAAACCGTTAAATATTTCAAAACAGCATCCTTAAGGACGAAAAACTAATAAAATTCCGCCATCTTAAGATAGCACCCTTAAGGACAAAAACTAATTCTAATTGTGGAAGCAGAGAGTGGCCAAGGATGTCCTTAGGACTCAAAAAATAGTCAGATCCTGGCAGATCTGTAAAACAGTGTTTTTTTTTTTTCGTCCTTAAGGATATGTTAATATGGACATCCTTGGCCACTCTCTCCTTCCACAATTAGAATGGACAATGGTGGAATCCACCATCTTAAAACCGCTAAATATTTTAAAACAGTATCCTGGAAAAAACAATGGCGAAAGTTATCCTTTGGATAACTTAGAAACCGTTAAATATTTCAAAACAGCATCCTTAAGGACGAAAAACTAATTCTAATTGTGGAAGCAGAGAGTGGCCAAGGATGTCCTTAGGCCTCAAAAAATAGTCAGATCCTGGCAGATCTGTAAAATAGTGTCCTTATAGCAGGATTTTTACAGATCTGCCAAGCCGAAGGATTTTTCGAAGGGCATATAAAGCGTATTAGGATTATTAAAAACAATAATTAAATAAAAGCAAACATTTATCTTGCCCCTGCTCCTTACAAAATACTCTTATTACAAGATACTAACTTCAGCGCGCTCGTAACCAGAAGGTCGTGGGTTCGAATCCCAACTGGGCGGAATATTTATTTCGTGGCGGACATACGAAATGAATGTTGACTTTCCCACCCAGGCCAGTATAGGACTTCAATGGAAGTATTCATTTGCATGACCAAAGCAACAGCTGGTACTGGTAAACAGGAAAGGACTTATCCTTTTTCATGATAACGCCCGACCTCATGTTTTCAATACAGACAGAGAATAAATTAAAGGGGTTGGGGTATGAAATCTTACCACACCCCCCATATTCTCCTGATCTATCCCCTACAGACTACCACTTTTTTGGAGTTTGGACAACATTTTGAGAGAAAAATTCCTTACCAATGATTTAGACATTAAAAATGCATTTTCTGAATTCCTTTCATCACGTGACTCAACGTTTATTTAATCTGGGATAGAAAACTTGGTAAGCCGTTTGCAGAAGTGTATCGAAAATGATGGTAAATACTTTGAATAAAAAATATGTTAGATTTGATCTCAAATTTTTATTTTCTTCCTGGTTCTAAAAACGGTCATTTCATGTGTGATAACCCAATATATATTAACTTTGATCTTCCTCATTCCATATAAGCAGTCGTGACCGCTAATATGAATTATAGACTGTTCTATTACAGTTGATTCGATTTTATTTTATTTTGATTTGTTATTCATTTAGTGTATAATTGTTTGTATTTTTATATACCCTATTATCTACTATACTACTGTATAAAAGGTCGAGCCATTTTTCGTTTGTGATCATGAAAATAATTGAACCAATCTGTACCAAATTTTTACCACATTATCTTTATAGTTTCAGGAAGGTTTAGAAATAATAAAATCTACTGATTTTTAATTAATTTAATATTTAAAAAACGATAGTATACGGGTCATTCTCATAGAGAGGGGCAGAAGTGGTGTCCATTACATTTGTGGCTCCCCATTTATGATTTTGGATCTGAATTTTTTTTTTTTAAATTGTAGTGTATAACTTTATCTAAAAGTGAAATTTTTCTTTTCACGATCAAATATTTTTTTTGTGTAGAAAAATTGTAAAATTTGACCAATTGTCATGGCCCTGTCCTGTCCGGGCATGATATTCCCAACTTCAAGCTTCGGTAGGAGGTCTATCTCTGCAAATACAGAAGTGATTATTCAATCCTAGATCATAATATTGCTGGAGATTGAGAACTGATTGTCCAAAATGGGTTAGAGCCAATAGATTTCAATATTATAATGAAAATAAGAGTATCCATGCCAGTGACGTCATTGCCCTGTCCAATTTTATTTCTCAAATTTTCCCGTAAACGCGTGTGTTAGCCCGCTTTGTTTTCCCGCCTTAATTTTCACGCCATTATATACTTGTTGCATCACCCATTAACTGGTCCCTTCAGCACAGTGGGAACACTCAGAGAAGAACTACATCGACAAAATCGTCAGTGTCCAAACAACCACCGTCAAGTTTCTGGTTTCATTAAAAACGTAAGTATTCAAACCTGTTTTTTCTTATTGCTCAATACTTGTTCACGGCGTGGAAAAGTTTCTATTTTTATAAATATTTTAGAAAAAACGTTGCAACAAAACAAAATATTTTAGAAATACCTATGTTTCGTCATGGCCCTGTCTTCATCTGTAAAATTGAGTACAGGTTAGTTATGAAGAGGACAGGATCATGACGGTATCCAACCGTTTTTATCATTTTTACTTAATAAAAAACTGCATTTGAAGTTGTATTAGTACATTTACACTTTATAATAAATGCATATAAATTACTTTGTGCCGGAACCGGCAATATGTAGGTGAACACGCTTGACAGAGCATATTTACCTCTTAAGGGCGGGGGAGTAGGATGCAGACAAAATAAAACTAAAACAGATGTTTTGTGTCTTCTTCTGTACTGATGACACCGATGAAGAAGGTTACAAAGGAGGAAAGAAAACTTCAAAAGATATTAAAAACATTTTGTGAAAACTCGATTACTGTTTATTTTTTTAACCTATCACCTGCAGAGAGATTAAAATAATTATATTACAGAAGACAGCCAAGATGATCGTGAAAAAGAGAGGCATGACATAGGTAGCGTCATGGCCCTGTCGTGTTGTGAAAGGGGAGAGTCATGTCCCTCTCCATGTGCCTTCTTATTTATTTTTTTTTCTTTATAAATTAAAGCGGTTTTGTTTGGAAGGGCATTGAATTTTAATTAAAGATTTTAAGGGAGCATCCTAATTTTTTTTCAGCCTGATCGGAATACTTCTAAATTTCTGAAATCGTCAACCCAAAAATGCCCCTTTCTGTGAGAATGACCCATATGCATAATAGTGTAAAATGCATAATGTTTGAAAATTGACCGACAGATGGCGAAGCCAGTTCTACATATAGAGGTATATAAAGCTTGAAATTGATAATAATGTTTACTTTAGCTCAGTTACATTATTAAAAAGATATAGATACTTGGTGCAACTTTTGGATTACAAACTTGCAAATTCTATTGCATTACATGCTGCTAATGCAATAGAGTTTGCAATGGTAAAACTAATGAAACCATCTGTACCAAATTTTAATTACACCAATTCCCATAGTTCTCGGAAGGTTTAGCAGTAATAAAAATTTTAATTTTACAATTTGGCAGAACATGTCTTATACTTTTATACAGTCGTGGTGATAGAAATTGCATCACCTATGATTATTACCTTTTTGATCCTAAATGTGTTAACAAAATAGTGGGATTGTATTTGCTTACCTACTAGTATTAGAGAGAGATGTAATCAATGACTCACAGTTTAGTTGTGCCCAGAGTATCCAATATCAAGCGCGTATTTTGTATTATTATGTTCAATAGACTGAGTTTCAAACAAATGTCTAATAAGGAAAAAGTTAAAATAGTGACTTTGGCTGAAGCTGGACTTTCTACGCGTGAGATAGCAAGGAGGGTGAGGTGCAACCAATCCACTGTGGTAAGAATAATAAACTAAAAACCTTTCCCAAGAATCTACCGAGCGGAAGAAAGGGGCTAGAAGGAAAAGGAAGACAGATGATCGTTTAGATCGCATGATGATACGATTATCTTAAGAAAATCGCTTCAAAATATCTAGAGATCTAGCAGATAGCAAATTTATCAGAAGTAAGTCAAGAAACAGTTAGTAAAAAATTAAGAGAAAAAGGTTTATGGGCAAGAGAACCAGCCAAAAAGCCATTTCTTAACACAAAAGTGAAACAATCTCGCCGGAATTGGGCGCAGAATTTTAAAAATTGGACACCTGATGACTGGAGGAAAGTGATGTTTTCAGATGAGAGTAAATTCGATGTCTTCAGCTCCGACGGTGCTCCATACGTAAGACGTTGAATGAGTTGACGAATCCTGTACTATAAAAACAGTTAAACATCCGGCAATTGTGATGGTCTAGGGAGGTTTTTCTTACTTTGGAGTTGGCCAAATAACCTTCACAGATGGGACGGTTAATGCAGAAAAATATTAAAAAAATGTGGAAGAGAGTTTGATCTCCCTCAATGAATTCCCATCTTACACACTGCGGAGACTTCATTTTTCAAGATAATTCTGTTACATGCCATAGAGCCAAATCTGTAAGTTAATAATTTATATCTTTAAAAAATGTATAAGCTGTAAGATACATTATTTTTTATTGCCTTTACCATTGTGTTTTTGGATAGTTAAAGCAGTATTTAACAGAAACCAGGATCTCCACGCTCCCATGGCCAGGTAATAGCCCTGATTTAAATCCTACAGAAAACTTGTGGATGATCATGAAAAAATAAATTAATATAGCAAAGCCTAAGAATAAAGATGAGCTAAAACAAGCAATCGAAAATGTGTGTGAAATGAGAAGATAAGGGACGAAATCATGAAAAATTTGATCGACTCGATGCCAAATAGGATTGCCTCAGTTATCAGGGCTAATGGTGGTTCGACAAAATACTAGCTTATATTAATATTTCAATGAATATATTTTTAATCTTTTTATACATTTTTTCCAAATAAATTGATATGAGTAAGTAAAACACAATTTTATTCTTAAATTCCTCGTTGACACTAAAAATTTTATTTATCGTTTTATGAATATTTTTAATTTTTTGTTTGGGTTTTGAACCACTTTTCATGACTAATAATATATTCTTTTTCTTTGCAAACATTTTAAAATTATTAAAAGATAAGAACAACATTGGTTTAAGGAGATGCTCCATTATTCTTAAGTGATGCAATTTCTATGACCATGACAGTAGTTAGAAATTAAATCCAACCAGATGAAATCAGTAAAATTATTTCTGCCGATTAAAAATTATTACCAAATAAAAATGTCGATCCTATGCTCTTTTAATATTTTGTGTAAAAATATTATTAATGGGATATCTAGTTGATGATAAAAAAACTTTTGAATTTTAAACATTTGAAATAATTTTGTTCCTATTTAAGTTGGTAAAAGAAGTATGCAAAATCCTTATGAATAGAATGTATCAGTTTATTTAAATAATTAAATGTTTTTGGATTATTACAAAAATCTATTTGAACTCATTTGTTTCAAGGCATGCTCTGACATTTCTTCGCCCTTATACGTATTTATTTGTTATTAGTTCCTCAAGTCGATGAATTACGAGTACTTAGCAGCTTGCCCCGTTCGGTTCTGTCAGCTCCAAGGAGATTCCATTAGCTGGCTTCCAATACGTCCTCAACATCGTCAATCCAACTCAGACCAAGTCTCTCATTTAACATTCTGACTTCAGGCTTACCGAAAAGCAGCTTCTTGGCCTGTTTCCGGTCCCGCTTCCATCCCAATACGTCTCAGTGTAGAATTACGTAAACGGTTTTCTGACAACTACTAACTGGATTATTTAAATCTTAAATTATATCATGGTAACGATCGGCTTATGAGGTGCCGACTCCTACGCGCGCCCAGAATACCTTTTATCGATTCTAACTTTTTTCTGATTTATTTCGTTGTTTTAGTCCCTACTTTCCGAGGGGAATGTTATTCGCCTTCATTTATGGAGAAACTCTAAATCCCTGTTCAAAGTTATATTAACTTCTGTTTACCTTCTAATATTTAAATGAGAAATAAGAAAAAAATGAAGTGAAATAAGAAAATAATGAAGTGGAAATAAGAAAATATCAAAATATAAGACACTTAATCAATTTTGAATTAAAATTATGTTAAATCAGAATTGATATTATGTTAAATCAGAATTAATATAATGCTAAACCACCAGCAATGTTGATTACTGATAAACTTTCTGATGTCAGGGAAGTGTAAATAATAAATTATAAATATATAAAAGACAGAATCCTTTCCATTCTCCATGTTATAAAGGATTATATAATATAAGACAGAATCCTTGTTGAAAGTTATGATGTTAATTTCTGCTATATATTTTCTCAAGGGAAGTGGAAATAAGAAAATATGAAACCTATGATATAATTTCTCACATTTATTTTTGGATCAATATGTTTTATTGAAATAATTATACAATCTGTCTCGCTTTAGGACAATAAGTATTATGGATGACAAAGAATCCATTCTCAAAATATGCTTACTGAAATTTTATCACTTAAATTGATAGAAAAAATAAAAATATATAAAACACCAAATCCATGTTCTTAAGTGTTGTAACACTTTCACACATTAGATAAGAGGAAATAAGAAAACATGAATTGATAAAACACTTAATCCTTTATGAAACTCATTTTGTTAACTTCTGTTTCACCTATTTACATTTAAGAAGTCTAAATATCAATATAACAAACTAAACAACACAATCCAAGTTGAAACTGTATAAGTGATTGTTTACATGTGAGGTTATAGGAAAGAACTATCGATAAATGTAACTCGAAGTGAAGGCTAAGGATCGAACTGGTCGGTGTAGCACGGGTCAAGCCAGTTTGGTGGCGCCTCATAAGCCGACCGTTAGCTTTATCATTTATATAATTTCGGAGTTATAGACAAAAGAGTATCAACAAACGTGTTTTCGAGGAATAGTGCGACTTACCGCATGTTAGCCAATTTTTCGTCTAAAACTATTGATTTTAAACAGTTCTAAACCAATTGATCTGATCAAACAAATGAATAGAACCAAATTTATTGAAAATTTTAATAGTGCGAAGAATCCAAAGAATCCCCCAGAATCCTTATCTTTTTGTTTTTCGTCGGTCAGTCATCGTCCTTCTCCTCACAAGTGTGGTTCGGTGGCCCTGAAGAAGACCTGCAACGCAGGTCGAAACGTTGGCACGTATTAACGTATTGAAAATTTGCTTTGCTTTAATAATGTTTAGAACACAAAATATGCTGAAAGTAATGGTTTCCGAGTTATTGTATGAAACTGCTAAAAACATACAATTTTCAACTTGCAACACGATGGAATCTATTTCTATTCAATTATTATTCATTATAAAGTAATTAATTTTATAGTCGATAGTTTAGAAACATTCAGATTTTATTTTATTTTGAACGTTACTGTATATTTTATGTTAATTATTATGGAAGAGGCTCTTTGGTTACAGAGATCAGACCGGGGAAGATCCGATCAGGAATCATAAACCCCAACGACCCTAAATCCGATTAATCTCCAAATTGACCTAATCGCTACTGACTGACCTGTGATAGAGTCTTTGGAATCGGTCTAATTGACCATTTTCTTGTATTATATTGCACATCATATATATGATTCATCTTTTCCTTATCAAAGTTATTTTCAAGGATCATTTTTTATTTAAGTCAAACCACAATGTGGATAATGTTTTTGTTAAAAAAAAAATATGATTAATTGCCACATCGAACCCCAAAAAATATTATCAGAAAAAAAAAAAAAAAAAAAAAAAAAAAAAAAAAAAAAAAAGAGAGAGATTTTATGGACTGTTACTAATATATTGACCGGTATTGTGTTGTCCGGAAATATATATTCGTTATAAAGATATATATTTATGAGCTCTATTTCTCTTTGACTGGGAAAACCTGTAGATCAATGATATGTCTAACTATAATTAAACTTTTAGCTTTTCCCAATTAAAATTTTAGAATTAAAAGAATCAAATTACTGAAATTAATAATTAAATTAACTTAACAATCAATGATTATTATATGTTGTTCGAAATAAACCATTTCGAGAGAAAATATGGGTTAGAAACGTTAGTTTTTTCATTCAAACCAATATAGATTTTAAATAGTAGGTCCTAGCGACAATGTTATAAGAAAAAAAATTTTCCTCCATTTTTTTGTTGAGGAAATCGTTGGCAATTTTTCGATCTAACCAGCACCAATAGAGCTAGAACGTGTCAATTTTTTACTTTTTTTAGTGTGAAAAAAGTCATTTTTTTAGATTTCCCAGTTATTTCCTATGTTTACCTACTACTAGATAGTAGTAGAAAAGGGCTTGGTGTTTAAAAATATATTTTTCACGCCTCATCATAATCTGTTTTCCGTTTAATGGGATAGGGGGAAGGATTTTGTCGACTATATACGAATATTAAAATTTGGACGGTATTACTAACTAATCGGTCAGTTTTGTTTTGATAACTTACCGAGTCTGTATTTGGGGGATTAAAAGCTCTCATTTCACAGGTAATCGATGATCTTATACACTATCTAAGGTGAATGCACAGTTTTAATAATTTTTCATTAAAAAAATGTGTTAAAATATTTTAGTATGTAAATTTACTCAAGCAAATAACAAATAGGAAGGTTTTTATCCTAGTGGGTGGAGGCCTCTTTTCAGTGCCATGAGGTGGCATTATATTAATGTTTTATAAGTTAATTAAAGATTGTTGGTCCCTAAAAAAAGATTTATACTCGAAGTACACTTTTACTCGATTTTGCCATCAAAATAATGAAATTATGCTTCGGGTATAAACAGCAATTTGAGAATCTGAACAAAAAATGGTCAACTTTATATTAAATTCGTCACTTGCAACGTCGTAGATCATCTGGAAAATTAGGAAGACCAACGGGTGTTGGATGAAGACTTCAAAAACGTGCGTCCATAATCTAGCCATGACGTGATCATATGAAAAAATCGAATTTGCCGTTTAAAGAGCGAAATAGATATCCTCTTAGAGTCTGACAAATATTTTATGTCTTTTTCCTTCATTGAAAAACATTTTATTTTTAAATATCTTACTAATATAACCATGGAATAAATTTTCATTTTAAATATTCAATGTTATTTGAATAACCATTAACTAAAATACATCATGAAACGAAATATTTATGCTCGTACTACTAAAAACTTCTACTGAAAATTATTTTAAAGCCAGTTGACAGCAATTAGCTTTGAATACGCGCTTTTTTTGTGAGTAATATGCTATAACTTTTTATTCATTCATTTTAAGACCAATTTTAACGTAAACCTTTTTTTTTAGGGTAAAATTTCCCATAAGATCCTAAAGTTTCGTGAAATTTGTCCATCATCACTATAATTCGAAGCAATTTGGAGCCTGTCAAAATTAATGTGAAAAAAAGGTTACACCAATGACGTATTAGACCCCCAGACAGAAGACATATCCATATCAAAACCATGTTGATGCATCACATTTTACAAAAAAGAGTCATATGAGTGTATATTTTATAATTAATGAAAAAATAATAATAATAAATAAGTTGTTTCACGACACGCTATCCTACTATTACTAGAAATATTCTTAGTCCTTTGAGTTAAAGAGGTTCTCTTTAAAGATTTACTAGTCAACTGAAATCCTACATAACTCACTGACTCAGGTGCTAGAGGATCTAAGTATAAACTAAAATTTTAACTACTATTTAATGACCAACACTAATCATCTCTGTATTGCAGACCTTATGAATAAACCGGTCGTAGAAGAACCGTCTGTCTTCTGGAAAGTATTTAGTATCCTTTAAACAGAATGAATTGGTTACAACACTCGAATTGTTAATATTCCTACTATATGAACAATAGTATGTAGCTAAAGGTCATTGATTTTGTTTGATTATTCTACCGGTTATCAAACAATTCTTTTAAGGCTTTTTATAAAATATTTAAGATATTTATCGTTCTAGTGTTGATTGAGTTTGTACCATGCAGGTTTTTCGTTATATGAGGAGGGGGTAGAAATAGATTGAATATAAAAATAATTTGTTGCGCTATAATAGTCAACCAAAGGTTGATACCATACGCTGACGTAATGTTTGCATATTTACATATTTATGTTAATGTTTGTTTAAATGGTATAAAAAGAAAAACTAAAAAATATATTTGGATCTCGCTATCTGTCTATGCTTCTATATATTTTTTTATTTATAAACTACTGTCGGGGAATATTCGTGTGGTCGGAAAAAAGTCGGGAATTTACAGTAAATTCGCAAAAGTCAAGAAGAAAGTCTTCGTTAATTTTAAAATTTATTATGGTATGATATTATCTATTAATGTGAAGATATATTTCGAACTTTATAAAATTATGTTTTTTTCTATTACTTAGTCTTATAATTGTTTACGTTTTAGATTTGTTAGTTTTTTTTTATTTATTTATTTATTTTTTATTTCATTTTGTTAATATTCAAAAAATTATTTGGTTTTTATCATATGTTACGTTTATTAATTTTTGTTATTTTAAACAACTTAAACCTGTGTATATTTTAAGGAATTTTGACTGGGCGACATACGGGACGGGAAAAGTACCGGAGGTAGGGCGGGCGGGGGGTCCCGGAAACATTTTCAAAATTAAGTGTCAAATGACGCATTTTTAGGCTGTTTTAACTCTTAATTAACATGCTCCGTGAGCTTTTGAATACCGGGAACTCCCTACTTCAATTAATGATCCCAGGCCCTTTGACAATTAATTTGGTCCACTCTATGACGTATGAACCCATTTTCTATTTCATAAAGATAGAAGTACAACTTTACAGCTACAATTCCAAAAAAACCTTGACATTTGAGCTCCCATTGGTCGGTTTCAAGGTTTTTTTTTTTTTATTGTAGCTGTGGAGTTGAACTTTTTACTATTTTTATTATTATTTTGAAAAACTGTATTTAAATTGGAATTTTTGCTCCCGTAAAAATTTGCCGGCACCGGCTACGTTCACTGGGCGACATATGTTATATATATGGTGTTTATATGTTATTTTATGCTATGACTTAAACCAACAACTGCTTTTTATTTTTTTTATTTTATTTTTTTTTTTATTATTTTTTTTTTTGTGATACTCCTTATTAAAATACTGTTTAATGTCTGTGACTGTTTGTTTTATTTTTATTTTTTTTTTTAATTTGGTTATTGTCGTTGCAACGCTAGTGATAAAAAAATTGTTTATGCTCTGCTAACACATTCGCCATTTTAATTATCAAATGTAGTCAGTTACTAAATTACTTTTGTTATTGAGTAAAATTGTCATATTTATCAGTTACTAAAGTCTTTCTTTCACTTGAACTATAACATAAAATTAAAGATATTATAATTTTTTTTACTGTTATATGTGAAGTAGAAAAGTATGCATCCATTTATTTTTTTGGGTTGTTATTGCAAGAGTATTACAATTTTTTGATATATTAATAAAAAAAGGAATATGCTGTTTAAAAATATCTCAGATAGTTATTTAGTGAATTTTCTCATTCTCTAATGTAGCAGTTATATTCACTTGGTGACTTTTTATACCTTTGGGAAATGATAATATCAACACACTATGACTTCTTGTCGAATATGGAAAAAAATTGCATTTAATGACTTTACCTCCAAGCAGGCGATATGTTTAATAGATTTATTCGCTTTCCGAGGTTATTTGGACTCTGATAAAATACTTCAATTCAGGGAATGAACTTCTAAGATTCACAAAAAAAAGAAAATAAAGAAAGTCGTCTGAAGAATGAGTTCTCCTTTAAAACAGACAGTGACAACGTCATGGCATTTTTCTTTTTAAATCAGATTATTTTCTAAGGAGAACTTTCAATATTTTACCGGAGTTAAAACATTTCTTTTGATCAATTACCCTACTCTCTCTCCCTTAATTAGTAGTTCGATAACTAATATAACTGAAGAGACTCCCAAACCAATGATTCTAAAGGTCCCTCTAATAGTCATGGCAGTAATGAAGTATTCGAAAATATATCGAGCCGATAGCGCAATAAAAGAAATTGTATTTTAGTTTTATCATTCACATACTATATTTAAATGACAAGAAACTGCTCTTCCGTTTCGACTACATCAACATTAACTAGACGAGCATTCAAAGCTTCCAATTAATTATTAAAAAATGATTTCCTTAACAATAATCAGACCCATTTGGTTATGCGGAGTTGAGCTTTAGGGTTCCACTTAACCTTCCAATTCTTCTCGTATCTAATCCTTACAATCCAAAATCAATATGAAATTCTCAATGCTCCATATTATGTCACAAACAAACTTATCTATAACGATCTAGATGTTCCATATGTTCCTGATTCGGCCCAAACAAGATACCAACCCTTATATGACAAATTACATACCCTCGTGAATACACTAGTCTCCCAACTTGCTTATCAATCCGTTCCCAATAACCTTCCGAGGTGTCTGAAAAGAAGATGGCCTAGGGACATTTTAATAAACAGTTATTGAAGTACTAGTAATCAGCTGCAATAGTGGCACAACTAAAAAAGTGGGTTTAATGTTTTCATTGCTATGGAAAATGCATAGGAAATGTTTTAGTTAAATAAATTACCTTCAAGCCATACCTTCTCTCGTTTAAGCAAACTAAAGAATTTCCTATGGATTTTCCAGAGCAATGAAAACATTAAACTCACTTATATCAAAAAATGATTTTCTGAGTTGTGTCACTATTGCAGCCCATCATCGATATCGTAATAATTTTACCGCAAATTTACTTATTGTGTATATTGTATTCAGTTGTAAATCTCAATAATAGTTAGTTAATGCTTTTTCGTGGAGAAAGTGCTACCGAGGTAAATAAACATGAAGAGGATTAAGAAATGAAGAAATGCAGGCAAACAGAATAATCTGTCAAACGTAAACAGTTTATTATCTCGAGAGGTGATTTAATAAAAACATTAAATCCTGCATTCATTTCCGGACCATCCAATAAAAGTAGAACTAAACTCGGATGTATTATCCTGATAAGCGTTCAACAAAGTGATCTATTAAATTAAAGTGACTCGAAATGATGTAGTTTCACTCTGAAAGGAATGAGGAGGAAAATATTATTACAATTTAATTACAATATCTAGTGTATCATTGTTGCAATATTTTTTTTCAAATTGTTCACTTTTCCTAATTTAAGGAAGATTGTTTCTCTGATGATAAACAGAGTAATTATTTACAAATTTAGTTGCTAAATAATCTACTTCCTAAATAAAGGTCCATTCAAACGAGTGTAATTTGTTTTTAGAACCTCATCTTTTATTTCACAGCGTCTTTTGTTTTCTATTCTGTTGTGCATCAGTATGTGACGATTGATCCTAAACTTTTTATTTTGAGCGACTGAATTAAACTGTGTGTGTGTATATAGGACATATAGAACTTTGACACTGCCTTGAATTGAAAATTTTTAATGTATTCCATTACCAGACAAACGTTCAAATGACATTTAATGGGTTGGCAAATGAGTCCGTTCGGCTTTTGAGGGTGAAGTAAAACTCTGTGTATAATAAACATAAAAGTTATTTAAATCTTCAATATATTTACCATTATCTAGTATAACTTGTTCCCATCTTTAGACCAATTGCATAATGCCACGTTCATAGAACGTCTGGGATTTATTGTAAAAAAAAAAAAAAAAAAAAAAAAAAAAATGCAAATGGTTTCTGATGTCCTGTTCGTTTTGAAATTGCATTCCGTTCATGGAGTTCTGCAGAGACCGGGATGAGTGGTAGTCACTTAGATCTAAGTCTGGTGAATACGGAGGATAAGGCAAATGGTCCCATCCAATGCTCAATAATATATTGCGAGTGACCAATGAGTTGTGGAGCCTTGCGTTGTCGTGGTGAAAAACAACTCCCTTTCTATTTGCCAGTTCTAGGCGCTTTTTTAAAATTTATTGATCGGACTTTGTTAATTGTGAACAGTATAGAATTGAATCAATTGTTTGTCCTGATGGCAATAGCTCGTTTTAAATTCTTGTGGGCGACCAGACCGTGGAGTGTCATTGATGTCAAATTTTCCTGAACGAAATTTGGCAAACAAATTTTGACATTTGATTTATTTGCGAACCTAAAACATGACAGTAATTAGACCCAGTTCGACATTGGAGTTGAACTTTCGGGTCCCACTAAACATTCCAAATCTTCTCGTATCCATTCCTTTCAATCCAAACTCCCTTGTAAATTAACCAGCATTCCTTATTATGTCACAAACAACCATATCCACAAAGATCTTAATGTTCTATATGTTGCAGATTTGGCCTAAACCAAGATAACTGTCCTTTCATCTTAAACTCCACACCCCATCGAATTCACTAGTCTCTCAATTTGATTCACACTAAATTCTCGATAATGGCTCTGTTTTTCTGAAATATACATGACAGAGAGACCTTCTAATGTAGAAATTTTACAAATTGCATATATGTATACAGTTGTAAATATCATTAAATAGTTTTTTAAAAATTTATTCCGTTGATTTAAACGGTATTTAGCAATTTATATTCCTCTGGACGATTATCTAACTAGGGTGAGATTTAAACTTTGCTGCTTTAAAAAACCTATTTATATTGAAGATGCCACTCTTTGATATGATTCCTTAAAGAATCTTGTTCAGTTATTCTGTCGAGTCGAGATTAAAAAGATAACGTAGAACAGAACCCCCAGATCACTTTGAATGAGACAGTCATCTCTCTGTACACCAGCGCCTGCGCCCTGAAGAACGAAAACAAATGATTTCTTACTAGTTCTTATCATCTTAAAAATTCAGTGGATAGTGCTAGATAGAAATTGCTCTATACGAGAGAAAAATCTTATTCATCTGTGAGGGAAGGATTTTTAGCTTTATTATTAGTATATAATATTACCATGTTTAAATTATATTAATCAATTTAGATCCAAGCACATTGCGCAGAATTTAATTTTGAAATTAACGTAGTAGTTTAATTCATATCTGTATTATTCCACTAATCCCTGTTGATCAGGGATCAACTCGCTACCTAGAATTCCACTTGGACAAACGTCTTATTTTGAATCCACATACAAGACTAAAACGACAAGAAACTGCTCCTCGTTACAGACTACATCGATATTTACTAGACCCCAATTAATTACAAAAGACTCATTTACATGACTGTGATTAGACCTATTTCGACGTTCGGAGTTGAGCTTTTGGGCTCCACTAAACAATCTAACTCATCTCGTATCCAATCCTTACAATCCAAAATCCTTCGAAACATCCTCAATGCTCCTTACTTTGTGACCAATAAACTTATCCATAAAGAAATTAATGTTCCATATGTTGCTGATTTAGCCCAAACCAGATACGTATCCTTCCATAGTAAGCTCCGTAACTACTCTGATCCACTAGTCTCCCAACTTGCTTCCCATTCCATTCCCGATTATCCTCCGAGGCGTCTGAAAAGAAGATGGCCTAGAGACTTTTTAGTGTAGATTTTTATTGAAGTGCTACTATTGTTCACATATCATTGTATTCACTATCAACACAGTTACTTGATGTATATTATTTTGTACAGTTGTAAATATCAATAAATGAAAAAGAAAAAAAAGAAAAAAATCTGTGTCCATGGTGATGTCAACCTGCTGATTTGCTGAGTACACAAAAGTAATACAATTTAAATGATTTGTGGACGTTTCCATTGCACAGTAAATCAATTAATATTTTAATTAAATATAATTTTTTTTCATAGCCCCTTTTCTTCTAATAATAATCTTATATAAAATTTTACAAATTCTCCTCTTACTTCTTTATAGCATTTTAAAGACTTAAAGTTTGTTTAGTATAATTTTGTTTTCAATTGATAAAATTTATATAATAATTATGTGATGGGACTTACGGTTATGTATAAACGCCTTACACACTAAAATCTGTAATTTCATATTCTGCCATCGTTTTGGCTCTCCTGCGGGAGAAACAAGACTGTAGACTTTGAAATATTTTTTAAGGTATCGAAATTTTTGATGTTCTATCGTCTAAAAAATCCTAAATTTTTTGTTTCTTTTAATTCCTAATATATCTCCGATGTTCTGACTCTAAATTTTATTATCTTTTACGATTTTATACCATTTTAGAATGATTGTAGATTGTTGATTGTACTTATTCCTATGTTTGAAAATAATGGTGCAAAGTTAGACAGATCACACATTTTTATATAATTAATTTTAAACGTTAAGGTAAATTTACAAGACTAAAGCGACAAGAAACTGCTCGTCGTTATAGACTACTTCATTCATTTACATGACTGAGATTAGACCTATTTTAACGTATGGAGTTGAGCTATGGGGCTCTACTAAACCATCCAATCCATCTCTTACATATCCATACCTATCCTTTCATCGTAAGCTCCATAACCAATCAAATCCATTAGTTTCTCAACTTACTTCCTACTCTATTCCCGATAATCCTCCGAGGCATCTAAAAGAAGATAGCCTAGAGATCTTTTAGTGTACAATTTTTATTGAAGTGGTACTGATGAGTAGTTCTTTTCAAGTTTTGGCATGCTATTTTAATCGTTATCGGCTCATTTGCTTGATGTATGTATTTGTACAGTTGTAAATTTCAATAAATTGATATATAAAAAAATAGAAGAAGGTAATTTTGAAGCATTTAAATAATTTAGCTTGTACGATTTTAATCTTGCTACTCTTATTTCATCAAGTAATCGAAATAAACTAAATTACCTAATACTATTAAAAAACAAAATAATAATATATAGATCGAGAAAACGGATATTCATATAATTTAAGAATCTAGTTTCGTAGTTACTTGCTTACAATTTTATAGGTAGAAAAGAGCTTCAATTGACATTGACAGGGGATGAATTAATTCGATAGAACGGCTCAGCCATTCTATAAAATTTACGATTCCCGCCTAACAATTTTAAAGCTAGCAGTTCTAATTAGATTCTTGAATAAATTAGAGGAAGGGGGGATGTAAATATGTGTATGTTTAGACACATTGATAAATATTGTTTTTAATATTTACGACTGTACAAAGCTAGTAAATTTGAGGAACCCTACGCCATCTTCTTTTCAGACGCCTTGCTGTTTTATTGGAAACCGAGTGTGAAGGTATGGAGCTCATAATTTAGGTAATTTAGGGCAGCAACATATGGGGCATTTAAATCATTTTCTATGTTTGTTTCTGATATAATAAGGATCATTGAGGATGATATAAACTTAGAATAATAATTTATCCAGTTTCTTTTTGTTGTTCGCCATTTTCTGTCTTATAAGGAGTGGTCAGCATTTTTGAGGTGAACATTCACCCTGCGATCGATTGGCAGCCTAAATGTCAAACACTCGCGTAGCCATATTACAAATTGCCCCCCCCCCTCCCTCATTTGTATTTAGTGTGGCGGGAATTCTCAATGCCATAATTAAGTCGGCTTTAGCCCAGTCGATGAAATTGAAATCGTTTCTCAATTAATGCCCTAAGCATCGCCTGATTTGACATTCTATTAGCCTCTGTGTAGCTAACGAGGGGGTGGGAGGGGTGCTGTATTTGTTTTTTAATTGGTTGGGATCTCTTTGCCGCAGACTGCCTTCAAAAAGGAATTGTCTGGTTAATTTTGGGGCTGAAGTTTCGGTTGAGAAATAAGTTGTTTGATGTATAATGAATTGGGTGCGTAGGCCTGTCGGCTTTTCAGCTTCCGGTTTACTACCAAGCTAATAGCCTGTGAGTTATTTTTCTCACTTCAAGTGTTGCTTCATTCTACTCCTATCCACTCCCACTTGCAATCCCAAATCCTTCGTAAAATCCTCAATTTTCCTAACCATATCACGAATTAACTTATTCATAATGATCTTAACATTCCATTTGCTGTTGAAGTGGCCCTATTCAGATCCCTATCCTTCCATGATAAGGTTCATATCTACTCGAATCCGCTCGTTTCCCAACTTTATTACTTCATTTCCGATTATCCTCCGAGGCGTCTGAATAGGAGATACCCAGGTACCTTCTAATGTGCACTGGACAAAAAAAGTCTGGAAACACTTACCAATATTTGGTAATGCCTAAGGTTTTTTGTTTCCAATACTTTTTTTTCGATTTTCGCTACACTTTTTGGTGGCCATTTAAGCCAAAAATATTGAATCGACTTTCGTCCGAGATAATAACGGATTCCCAGAACGATGAATAACGGTTTTTTTGGCGTTTTTTTGCGATTTTGATTATGAAGCCGATGGTTACTGTGGTAGCAAACTTCAGATTCGGATTCAGCACCCCAAAAAACATAAAGATCCGTTGAGGATAAAAGTTCCCCAGTTTTTATTTTGAAAACGGCCTTTTGGAGCCTTATTTTAGTGGACTACTAGTACCAATCCGCAACACAGTTAGAAACTACTGAACCATTCTAATACCTATAGTCTAGGAGTATTTTAGAACACTTTATCTTTTTTTTTTTTTTTTTTTAATTCTATTTTAGTAAAAATATTCTTAAATCAATATGAAATATGGAATCGTTAATGTTAGTTTTATTTTTTAGGTACTTATATTGTTCGGCAATTCTCGAATTCCCGCAATTCATCTTCATGTCGATGCATCATTTTGATCAATAATTTTAAAATGTTTATTTTTGTGATCTCGATATCAATGTTTTGATCGATCGGAATATTTTAATTCTAAAAACTATTAAATTTGATTATACGGGCCCGATCTCTACTGACATGTGAAAAACATTCTTTAATTAGCCTAGACATTTAATCAATTTTCTGTTCGTATGTTGGCCAGCCTGCCTGGTTCCCAGAAATAGAAACTCGGTTATTATTGTGTCAGTCGAAATCATGTAAATGTACTAGAAGATGGAGAATTAACTGAAATGAAGTTGGTTAAAATGGTTCTAGTTGATGCAGTTAGTCGTAACTGTCAGTCATTCAATAACGACTTACTCAAACACCCTTAAGCCTCTTCTCATTTGTGATGTGATGATTGAACCTGCCACAACTTTAGGTAACTCCCTAGGCTAATAACAAATCTTATTAAGGTAGGTTAAAAATAACCTAAATAACCTTCGCGTTCATTGGAAGGTACTAGGACGGTATTGCTACTTCTAAGAGTTTGAATCGAATAAGTATGACTGTGTGACAATTAGCTGAGGTAGATTACGTGTGTAGTGTCTAGAAAAACAAAACAAAAAACAACCTCTTGAGCCTATCGAGTAAAGAAAGCATAACATAGCAACACCAACAAATGCTAGAGCGTGTCAAAAAAATCTTAAACTTAAAAATTGAGGATTCAACATGAATTTTTTTATTCAAACTAATATAACTCCTAAACGACAAGTCCTAGCGACAAATGTTATACAACAAAATATATTTCCCATTAAATTTTTGACTACTAAGGGTGGTATGCATAGTCATTCTTTAAAACTTCCTTTCCTTTTAACCTTCTTTAACTCTTAGTATAACCTGTTTGTTTATATTTTAGAAGATAGAAGCTAACGAGTTCGATAATATTTCACTTATTATTGTGCAGTTTCTTCATATTATCACAAATTTCTTTATTAAATTACGTAAAAAAACAAAATGGCTTTCTTTTTTTAATGATGATATGATTGAATTTATGAACTATTTAAGAGAAATAAAGCGAAACAGATACAACAATTGTGTGATCTGATATCCACAAATAACTTACGAAGGACAAGCCATAATGCAATCATTTATTAAAAGACATTTTACTTGAAAAAATGTATTGAATAAAAATAAAAAAACATTAAAAAAATTAAAGAAAGACACCTTTAGTACAATCTTACCTTTAACAATCGCGAAAAGATCAGTTAAATCCGGTTTGAAGAGAAGAGGTTCCCAGACTGTTTCTATTGTTGTTTACTTTTCTGTTCGATTTTTTCTACTCTGTTGTTTGTTTGTTTGTTTAGTTATTTTGATTTAGTTAGTTAATGTTTAGTTATTTAAAAGTTTAGATGTTTATTTATTGTCTATTGAAATTATTTTTGTTCAGTTTATTACTTCATTATGTTTAGTTGTTTTGGTTTAGTTAGGTAATGTTCAGTTTGTTTAGTTGTCTATTGCAGTTGTTTACTTTAGTTCTATTTGTTTAGTTGGTAAAAGCTTAGTTTTTTTAGTTTATTACTTTATTTTGTTTTGTTGTTTTTCTTAGTTGTTTAATTTTAAATATGAGTGCAAAAAGAAAGAGGTTTAGTGCTGAGGAAATAAATTTCCTCACTAAATCTAAAATCTCTTCTTTAGTTGACGAAATCTTGTATCATCCTCAGGAAATTTTATAAACTTTGAAAATTGTTGGGCTATTTGTTTTGCGGTTCTGTTGACAATTCTGCACACAGTTGACTGGTGAAGATCTTGAAGATCCCCACATACAATCTATTAAAAAAATAAAACATAAGTAATTTGTTTAACAGTTGTAGAACAAGCTAGTTCAATGAATATTGCCACATTACCTAGAAGCTACTTGTAGCAAAAAAGCGCAGAGTTGTACACATTTGTATAACCATTGGAACTGGTAGCCCCCTATTTGATTGGCTGTTATTACTGAGAAAAGGCATCAACATACTCAAAAAAATATTTTTGGAAAACCTAAACCTTTTACAGAATTCCTTCTTCTTCTCCTTCTTTCTCTTCCTCCTTAGTGCCTTTCAGCGTGGAGGTGCCTCTGTCCAAGCAAACCAATCCTCCCTATCCCGAGCCAGCGCCCTCATGGCATTCCAGTCTTTGCCTCTCTTCTCTCCCACCTTGGAGATGTAGTCCATCCATTGAGTTCTGGGTCTCCCTCTGGGACGTTTCCTGTTGGTCTGGCCTCAAAGTATTTTCTCGGGTCTCGGTCCTCATTCATCCGGCAGAGATGTCCGAACCATCTAAGTTGCCTCTTCTCAAGGGTATCCTTTAGAGAGACAACCCCTAGATCCTCTCTAGTCCTATCGTTCCTGATCCGATCCCTTCTGGTTCGGCCCGCTACTTTCCGAAGGTACCTCATTTCCGCTGCAGTAACTCTGCTTAGGTGCTTCCCCAATGGTACCCAGCTTTCACTTCCATATAGAAGAGTAGGCAGGTAGACAGCTTTGAATATATGTATCTTAACATTTTTTTCTCCACCTCCCTTTTTCCTATAACCGTGTTGCAGAGGTGGTAGTAGATTGAGTTAGCCTTCTTTATTCTGTTGGATATCTCCTGGTCTACCTTTCCGTTCCTGCTTATCACTGTTCCCAGGTAAGTGTAGTCGTCTGCCATTTCCAGTGCTTCCAGAAATGGCAGCAGAAATGACAGAATTCCATGTCAGAGTATTTCTCTAATGGCTTTTCCTCCGTAAGTTATTTGTGGATAGCAGATTACAATTGTATCTGTTTCGCTTTATTTCTCTTAAATAGTTCATAAATTCAATCATATCATCATTAAAAAAGAAAGCCATTTTGTTTTTTACGTAATTTAATAAAGAAATTTGTGATAATATGAAGAAACTGCACAATAATAAGTGAAATATTATCGAACTCGTTTGCTCCTATCTTTTAAAATATTAACAAACAGTTTATAAGAGTGAGGTTGGTTTAAGGAAGCTAGGGGGGTACTTTTAACCGCCCTTACTACTAAAATATCGATCTCCCGATTTATTGTTTTCTTTAATTTTTTAACTATTTTTTATTTTTATTCAATAAATTTTTTCAAGTAAAATGTCTTTTAATAAATGATTGCATTATGGCTTGTCCTTCGTAAGTTATTTGTGGATATCAGATCACACAATTGTTGTATCTGTTTCGCTTTATTTCTCTTAAATAGTTCATAAATTCAATCATATCATCATTAAAAAAAGAAAGCCATTTTGTTTTTTACGTAATTTAATAAAGAAATTTGTGATAATATGAAGAAACTGCACAATAATAAGTGAAATATTATCGAACTCGTTAGCTCCTATCTTCTAAAATATAAACAAACAGGTTATACTAAGAGTTAAAGAAGGTTAAAAGGAAAGGAAGTTTTAAGGAATGACTATGCATACCACCCTTAAATAGTTCATAAATTTAATCATATCATCATTAAAAAAAGAAAGCCATTTTGTTTTTTACGTAATTTAATAAAGAAATTTGTGATCTTCTAAAATATAAACAAACAGGTTATACTAAGAGTTAAAGAAGGTTAAAAGGGAAGGAAGTTTTAAGGAATGACTATGCATACCACCCTAAGATGTCAAATTTTCGATTCGAGCAACATTTACTGACAAGGGGACGTTTGGAATTGTAACTGACAGATTTGAATGCCGATTTGTGTGTGGGTATTAGGGACTTAAAAGAGTGCAAAACTAGAGTTATAGCCGCCAATGAGCATTAGGAGCCGAGAAAAAAAAAAATATGAAAATCTAAAAAATTATGATTTAAGTTAATTGAATCTCTAATTGAATTAAGTTAATTTTACTATAAATTTCTATCTATAAATAACACCATATAATTGTAACCTCACTTGAATGGCACTCGGCACCTATCGGTGTTAAACTTCACTGCGCACTACATATTTATCGTTTTTTAAACAGTAATTTAATAGAAAATATGTCAATTTTATTATTGCTAAACCTTCCTTGAACTATGAAGATGATTTAGTTAAAATTTGGTACAGATTTGTTCATTTGTTTTGGCAGTTAGTGATTACAAACGAAAAATGTCTTATATATAATTTATATAATCTTCAAACACCTAATCAGTACAATTGTAACCAGATTAAAAATTACTGCTATGCTGGAAAATATCATTGAAGAAATAATGGTCAATGGCATAGTTAAATACAAGATTTGTATCGATAAATAAATTAAAATTTAATTATTAGTTGAATGTATTGATGTTCTTTAATTATGAGAGCGGGCGAAGCGGATATACTAGTCTTGTACAAACTTAAAATCATATTATTTCTTATTAATTAATTATGTGATGGTTACCTCAATGAAGATAGATACAAAACAGTTCATAATGATGTTGAATCGTCTTCCAAATGATGCTTTTGATGATAGCTGAGACTAGATCTGGTAGCACTGAAGAAGGATTTGATAATAGCCTATAATTTCAATACATCTCCCACCTCATCCTATTCATCGGTTATCGGAAAGCTGTCAGTGCCCTACAGGTGCTAATGGAATCCGTTTCTTACCTCCTGTCTTCCCTTCCTCAGTTCGAATTGAATTGTTTCATTTAATATACCCTGTCCGGGCTTCAGTGTAAGGGTTCGCGATGATCATCTTCAGGGTTTCGATTTTTTCTATAAAGGAATCGAATCACTATAAATTCTGCTTTAACGAACTGCACATGTTGAACATTAAACTTCAATGTTGCAAATGATTCTCTTCTTTAATAAAAAATGCACTTGTTTATTATTTATTATTAAAACTGCATTTGTTAAAAAAACTATCTCCAACTTCCAGTTAAATGCATTAGCAAAGGTGGAATATCCTTCCGCCACTTTTAAATCGATAAATCTTGGAATATTTCAAATTAGTATCCTTAATAACAATAACTGAAAGGACAACAATGCCAGAATATCCTTCGGATATTTTAAAAACCGTTAAATCCTGGAATATTTTAAAATAGTATCCTAAAGGACAAAACCTAATATATATGTGGCCTAAAGATGTCCTTTGGCTATCTTAAAATAGTATCCTTACGGACGAAAACTAATTAGTGGGAGAGTGTCCGAGGATTTCCTTCGGCCGCCAAAAACCGTCAGATCCTGGCAGAGCTTAAAAACAATATCCTTTTCGGTGTAATTGCAGAAATACTAGAATATATCAAAATAGTATCCTTAAGGACAATAACTAAAAGGACAGCAATGCCGGAATATTCTTCAGACATCTTCATAGCCGTTATATCCTAGAATATTTCAAAATAGTATCCATTCCGACCAGAAGCCGGATCACCCTAAGAACGAAACCTATAGGTAGCCGCTTTGAGATATATCGGTGTGTACTGCTTTACAGATCTGCCAGGATCTGACGATTTTTCGAGGCCGAAGGACATCCTTGGCCACTCTCTCCTTCCACAATTATAATTAGCTTTTTCGTCCTTAAGGATTGCTGTTTTAAGATGCTATAAGGACACTGTTTTACAGATATGCCAGGATCTGACGATTTTTCGAGGCCGAAGGACATCCTTGGCCACTCTCTCCTTCCACATAACCTTAGCAAAATGGTAAGGCCAGCAAAACCTCATAGACTTTCCTTATGGAGTTATAGTACTATGGAGAGGCTCTTCCCGTATATTGTTCCGTGAGGGGCCAGACCAAAACACTAACCGGCCACGCCCAATATACCCAACTGGCAACTTGCATTCCATATAGCCTAGGGCAATTGAAAGGGTTCGTAATAAATGAAATAAGTAAATCACTAAAGTAAATAAATCACTAAAATAAAATAACAGCAGTATAAAGCCCAGGAAACCAAAATTTGAACTGATAAGAGGTTAATATACTGATAATACGCTGCATTCCAAAATGGTTGCCTGCCCTGGCTATTGAGAGGTAAGCCCCCTACACTTGTCTATAACTCCATGACTTTACTTATCGAGGTTATACAACTGTTACTCATGTCCACATGAACATGTCTTTTGACTTTAGGGCTACAGTTTTTTTCACACTCAAAACTTAATATTATGACACGCCCTAGCTCTGTTGGTGTTGCTCGGATCGAAATTTTGACGATAGTTTCTTTATCAGAAATTTAATAGAGAATATTTTCTGTTATATAACTTTTGTCGTTAGGACCCACCATTTTGGAGCTAAACTGCGCAAAAATGAATAGGGAAATTAAATTAGCCAATCTATTCAATATTAGTAGGGTACAAATAAATAGAAAATACAAACCAAAGTCAAAACAATTGTTAAACCTTTTATTTATAAAAAGTTTTCTTGAGAAAAGTAAACATGAAGATTTATCATTTTGTAAATAAACAGCTTTTCTCGTATTTTAATCCTGTAATACTTTCAATAAACATGGACAGACATCATCTTGAACCCGAAGTTCGCGAAATTATTGTGAGAATGCGTTATCAAGATCATCGACAAGTTGATATTGCAGAGGCGGTTGGCGTTTCCCAGAGCGTCGTCTCCCGAGCTTTAGCTCGATTCCGAGAGGCTGGGAGTGCCAATAGAAGGCCGGGCAGGGGATCACAACGTATTGCAACTGAAAGAGAGGATAAAAATATTGTTATCACTGCTAGAAAAAACCCTTTTCATAGTGCACACCAGATCCTCAATGAAGTTGAAGGCGTTTTACCTAGACTTTTATCAAAACAAATGAATCTTAATCGTTTGTGGGAAGTTGGCCTTACATCATATGCCCCTTAGAGACGACCTGCAGAAAACAGCTCGCCACCAGCAGCTCAGAAGAATGTGGTGCAGCGAGCGACTAGAAGAGGACACAAATTGGAATGCTGTGATGTTTACCGACGAGTCGCGTTTTTGTGTGTATAGTGACAGCAGACGCCGAAGAGTCTACAGAGATCAAGGAATGCGAACAATGCCCCAGTTTATTGTGCCTTCAGTGCAGTTTGGAGGAGGTGGTGTAATGTTCTGGGATTTACACATTTACACGGGAGGACGAACCAACCTCACAGCTGCTCGATATGCACATGAAATTATTGAGAAATACCTCCCACCAACTAGGGATCTCATTGGGAGAGATTTTCGATTTCTGGATGAAAACGCTCGACCTCATAGAGGAATAGTTGTTTCAAGTTTTAGAAAACCTGGGAATTTCCCCTGCTCCTTCCCCCATTGTCTCCAGACCTCAATCCTATTGAGCACGTGTGGGGCGCGTTACAAAGAAGGCTTTTTAATCATCATCCGCCGTTAATTGACCTTCAACAACTGAGTGCAGCATTGCAACATCTCTGGGGTGAAATTCGTCAAGTAACCAGTGACAACATTATTAATAGTATTACTAATAGGTGCAATCAGGTTTTGGCTAACAGAGGACATTATACAAGGCATTAATTGTTTCCAAAAACTAATCTGTTCAATAAAAAAATTATGCAACTAAAACGTCTTATTTTTGTTATTTTTTAAAACCCATTAATTGTATTTTATTTCAGCAAAAAACATTATAATTTCTGATGAATATTAATGCAGTTTATAATAAAAATAATACAAAAATGGTAGGCAAAGTAAATAACAAAAAATTAGCAATATCCCTATTCATTTTTGCGCAGTTTATATTGGTTTGAATAAAAAAAATGTAACGTTTTACCTACATTCTTTAAATGTTGGGGCTTTTTGATGCACTCTGTTGATGTATGTAGCTCGGCTAGCTAGTATTAAATCAGTATTATTATTAAATAACAGTATCAGTATTAGTATTAAATCAGTATATTATAGATAGACATAACAATGATGTTGTTTATTTAGGGAGAAATTGAGTTTTATTTTTAGATTTCAATCTTTCCTCAGTTAATTTTATGCAATCAATGCAATGGAATCATGGCTGCTGTACATAGCTGACAACTTCCGCTCGCCATTCATCAAATCATTAAAATTAAATTTTAGGATTTCGGTTCGATGAGTTTATTAAAGAGTAAAAATTTAACTTTTTCGATACTAATGAGGTGATTAGCTTGATGTCCCCTCTATTCCATATTTTTTGGTTTTATTGTTATTTATATAACAAAGAGAATGATATGTAGTTCTCATGATACGAACGAACTCCTTTATATTAGTAATACTGTTGATTTATGTCAGTAGTTTGTCTTGTAATATTTTTGTGATAAATCGAAGAATGAAAATCACTTCTTTAGCTTCAAGATGATTTATCTTCTTTAGAAACGGTAGCAGTTATTTATTATAGGCCCCCTCTGCGATTTCTGCTTTCTTAATCCCAGAGGAGTTTCGAGTGTGCACATTTTTTTCATTTTCTGGGCCAAGCTGAGAGCTGTACTCTTTCGAACCGGTTCTATTGGGTATTTCGCGGATTTTTTTCAATATCTTTTAAGCTGCTCATTTTATTTTCTTATATTTCCATTTTTTTTTTTTTACAAAATAGGCATTGTACAGTTGGAGTTTTTCTGTACAACGTTTCTTGTTCTTATTTCTAAACTCCAACTGTACAATGCCTGTTTTGTAGAAAAAAAAAAAAAAAAAAAAAAAAAAAAAAAAAAAAAAACGTTAACTTATATATATGTATTAACCATATATTATTATATCTGTATATATATATATATATATATATATATATATATATATATATATATATATATATATAGTAAGAAGAAAGTAAAAACGGAATTTGGTAAAATCCAGGTGGTTTTAGAGTTTTAAATATTTGGGCGAAATAATCAGCAGATATTTATCAGAGAAAGAAAGGCTGAAGTATAGGATTAAAAGATTGGAGAATTTATACTACCTAACGAGTAACATGTATAATAAAAAATACCTCTCCAAAAATGCCAAAATCAGACACTACAATACAGTGGTAAAACTAGTGATATTGTACGGAACGGAAACCATGTGCTTCCCTAGTCTGGAGAAACTGCTAAAAATAGAAAGAAGGATTCTTAGGAGAATCCACGGGCCCAAAATAACATCAGAAGGATACAGGCTAAAATCCAAAAGAAAAATTTTCTGTGAAATCCCTGATCTGGAGACAGAGATGAGAGTTAGAAGACTCAGGTTTTATGGACATATGCACAGGATGGACGAACAAAGATTGGATAGACAAATTTTTAGCAAAATTATGGGATACAAATTTAACCAGGGCTATACATTCCAAATTAAATCTGAAGCACAAAGACTCGGGCCAAAGAGCCGAATTAAAAAAGTTCCTGAAAAACGCGGTGTTTGTGGTGGACAAGAAGAAATTTCGGTCTAAGAGATGGACAGAAGAAAGGAGAAAAAAGTTTAGTGAAATCCTCAAGCAAAAGTGGGCAAAAAGAAAAGAACTAAAAAATAAATAAAGAACCTACATTGTCGTTGCGTAGTCCTTAAGGGCTGTTTCGCCTCATAAATATGTATATATATATATATATATATATATATATATATATATATATATATATAATTAAAATTGATAAATTAATTGTCACTTTTATTGGAATTATTTTATTGAAAAACTAGTTTCGAATTTTGAACATTCATCCTGAAAAATTAACAATTTTCAAAACATCAGTACTTACATAGATTATGTTTATTAATTTTTTTAGAAATGTAAGGCAAGAAATCACTCACATATTCGCCCTCACCGAAGTAGGCAAAATGGACTTCTGAAATATATGGAGAGTGGAATGGGAGAAAGGTAGGTTAAATCCTTGGAATTTTCCTATTACTGGTTGGTTTTTCAGTTCCTATTGGAAACATTTAAAATGGGACTATTGGAATCGTTAGAAATAATAAAATCGTTCACAAAACCAATCTAGATTTTTGTTTAAATGACTAGATAAATATTTCTAATGCTCCCATTTTAAATTAGTTTAAAATTTAGGAAAACTAAATTAAACCTAGTCCAGTCATAGGAAAACTCCAAGAGTTTAGCCTACCTTTCTCCCATTCCACTCTTGTTATATTTCAGAAGTCCGTTTTGCCTCCTTCGGTGAGTACCAGAATATGTGATTTCTTGTCTTACATTTTTAAAAAACTTTAATATCCGTAATCTAAGTTACAAAGTGCTAATGTTTTTGTTGTTTTTTTTGTTTTAGAACTGACGATGGATGTTAAACATTTGAAGCTAGTTTTCAAATAAAATAATTCTAACGGAAGTGGCAAGTTTTTTTTGCACTGCAACTAAAATGTAATGACTGTAAAGCCAAATGGAAAAACTGGAAGATCAGAAAATCAAATATTAAAAGAACATATAACAGCATACAATCGTAAGATCCAGAATTTCAACTTCGCTATCCATTTCAATGAAAATAACCATCAATTCAATAAAAACACGTAGTCAATTCAATGAGTGCTGTAATGAAGGGTTTAGAGTGCTTGAAATATGGAATCCTTTATCTTTAAATGGAACTTTTAGAATGCTTACCTTATAACTACACCTAACGAAGCTATGGAGTCAAAAAATTATCGCATATTTCATGCACTCTACGTCCCTCATTTCAGCACTCATTGATTGGACTACGATTCTTTATTGAATTGATGGTTATTTTCATTGAAATGGATAGTGAAGTTGAGAATCTGGATCTTACTATTGGGTGCTGTTACATTTTCAATTTTCAACTAGTTTCAATACTACTTAGTAGTTGAAGGTTTATCTCGGATTTTTAGTAAAATCAAAGAAATCTCTTGATATTTTTCACAACTGTAGTCTACGTTTACAATGAAATCCCTACAGTAAATAAACTAATATAAAATCTTACGAATAGCGTAATATAAAATCTTTGCTGAAATATCGTGTCTCACGTTAGGTGTTTCATAATTATTTCACGTGATAAAATTTTACATCTTCTATCACGAACTCATGCGTGAATCTCTTATCTCTGTTACATTTGTGTTTTATTATGAGTTATTATCATATCTATATTTTGATTTGTTATGGTTCTCTGTCTATATTTGTGTGTCTGTTTTACCCTTACTTTTATTATATTTCCGTAAAAAAACTCAAATTCTGTTAGTTTAATGATCGTATATAATGAAACTACCCTTCTCCCGTGAGTTATTAGTTTTATCTAACTCATGGCTCTCATGTGACAACTCTCCAAAGTCTCGTTTCTCATCGGCGTTGCCGCTGTTTAGTTATAGTTGTGGCCGTGGTCTGTCTCCTAGTAACGTTTTATAACACTTTGTATACAAATTTTGTACTCCTCTTGTACTCGGATTAATTTTAACAGTAAACGATTAAGAATTATCTACAACATTGTATTGATTTTTTTTTTTTTCAAAATGAAAAACTAAAAACTACTAGTAAATAAAGTTTTTTAATCCCTGGAAACTATATATCGTTTATGCAACTAAATTACAAAAAATGCTTTATTAACATAATCAGGCAAACCCTAACTGATGCAAAATCAGGGGTGAAATTCATGGGGAGAGATCTCAGACAAATTTCAAAATAACACTGGTGTCCGCCAGGGTGATTGACTTTCCCCGATTCTTTTTAATTGTGTCCTGGAGAAGGTCTCTTATGGGAAGAGCGATTGAAGGAATCAGGAATATATCATCAGGTTAAATTTGGATATAAACACAAAGGAGTTGGTATTAACTGTCTAACCTTTGCTAATGATATCGAAATATTCTCTCAATACATTAGAACAGCTTCAAAACAAATCAAAATTCTGATAGAAACAGCCAGCAAGGTTGGTCTCGAGATATCTTTTGCAAAGACTAAATTCATGACCAACATCAAAGATTCACCATAAGTACTGAAAACAGAGTACGGAAAAATCAACAAACTTTTTTAATTTTTTTTTTTTTTTTTTTTTTTTTTTTTTTTTTTTTTTTTTCTTTTTTTTTTTTTTAAATAACAATTTATTGAAATTTACAACTGTACAATATTTATACATCAAGTAAATGTGCTGTTAACTATTACAATAACGTGACAAAACTTGAAAAGAACTACTCATCAGTAGCACTTAATAAAAATAAAACTTCTACACTAGAAGGTCTCTGGGCAATGTTCTTTTCAGACGCCTCGGAGAATTATCAGGAATGGTGTGGGAAGCAAGTTGGGAAATTAGGGGATTTGAGAGGCTATGGAGCTTACTATGAAAGGATTAATATCTGGTTTGGACTAAATCTGCAACATATGGAACATTAAGATCTTTATGGATATGTTTATTGGTGACAAAGTAAGGTGCATTGAGGATTTTGGATTGTAAAGATTGGACACGAGATGAATTAGATGGTTTAGTGGAGCCACAAAAAATCAACAAACTAAATTTAAATATCTAGGTGAAACAATTCAGGTAAATGAACTAAACAAAGAAACAAACAATTAAATAATGAGAAAACTGGAACTAGCTTACCAATTCACTAAAGATATTTATAACAAGAGAAGCATTTCAATGAAAACTAAAATTAAGCATTACAATTCATTAATCAAACCAGAGAGTCTCTATGATACAGAATGTATGTTTACCATGAAAATTGGATAAATTAAAAACAGACAAGGGAGAATTTAGCAACAGGAAAACAAAGACCTGTACAATGAGAACATGAATGAAAGGATGCCAAATTAAATCAGTGAAAGGAGAATCAAATTCTTTAGTCACATAATGAGTATGAATAACAACAGGCTTTCGAAACAAATTTTTAATCATGTTCATAAGAGTAAAAATGGTAACCATTGTATTCAGGGAAAGACATGATAGAGATTGGTATAACAGATAACTTGATACAAGATAGAACAGTTTTCAGAAGAATCATACTAAATTATAAGGGTTTCCAGAAGAGGAAAAGAGAGAAAGAATTAGCATCTGTATAGAAGAAAGAATGTGACAGCAAAGTGAACGGATGTATAAATATTGTAAATCAAGAAAAGAAGTGCGGAAATGATTGCATATGGTTACTTCGAGAAAGGAAAAAATTTTTTTTTTATTTATTATTATTATTAATTTATTTATTTATTATGAGTGCTGATTTATCTGTACCATTTGGAGAAAACTGAGCGTCTTTAAATCACCGATGTTCAGCTTTTTTCATTGTAAATCGATGTTTTTTTCTAACTTATTTATCCAAACTCCATTATTCTAAAAAAATCTCTGTATTTTATTATAGAATACATTCCTTGGAATACACATATTCTAACTCCAGGCTCTGTCAAAACCCTCCTATTCCAACACTTGCTCGAAATCCATACAGGCGCTTACTAACAGGAGAATTATGCAAAACAATTCTGTTTAATTTGCAGTAATTCAGTTAAATCAGATAGAATGAATTGGCTCAAGAACTATTTAAACTTATTTTATTATATAGTCAAATGTTTTAGGTAACTGTATGTTGAGAATATGTCTAGGTCTGAGTGTATGTTATTAATTTTATTTTAATAAATGCTTAAACAGTATTATCTTATTTTTCAATTTTTTGAAAGGAGGCAGGTAGGTTAAATTTTTGGGGTTTACTATGGAATTTCTCTTATAACTCATTGGATTTATTCGTTCCTATTGGATACAAATTTAAAATGGGGCTATTTGAAATTTTTACCTAGTCATTAAATCAAAAATCTGGATCGGTTTTCAAGGATTTTATTATTCATAAGTATTTAATTTTAGGCTATTTTCTACTTGGTATATTATTTTTACTCCCGAGTTTTTATTAAATTGATGGGTTTTTTTCATTTAGATGGATAACGAAATTAGAATTTTGGGTCTTATTATTATATGCTCTTATATGTTTTTTTATTCTTTTATGTTACCGATCGTCCTGTTTTTCCCGTGTATTTAGCTTCACAGTATTATGTTTTTGAACTGAAGATGAATGTTTAGGATTTGAAACTAGTTTTCTATAAATAATCTCAATAGAAGTGGAAATTAATTCATCAATCCTAATTGTATTGATCCTTCTATACCACCATGCGTACCTCAAGTAAATAAATAATAACTTTGGAAAGACGTTTTTTAAATATATTTTTTTTAACCTTTAGAAAACTATTTACAATTATATTCATCTATTAGTTGGGTTACATGAACTTATATTTACAACTAATAAACTAAAGCTCAGCCACAATAAATCAAAAATTCTGTGACTATCATTTACTGAACACCAGGTTTTCCGTGTTTTTCATATGAAAAGTTTTGGTTCGGAAAGTTCTCGCACTTTGACAAAGATATTCCTTCTAAGTTTAGTCCCCTCCTGTTGTGGTGAATTTTCGGTTTCTAATATCTGACTATTTGTAGTAGCTTACCTTGAAGTTTCCAAGAAAAAGTTTGTACAAGTATATGATTTGTAGCGTTATATCTGAAGATATTTATATGTTGTTCACTATGAATGCATACTATTTTCTCTGTCAGTATTATTAAATATTAGTAATATTAAATTATTAAATTTAATTGTTTAGCCTTTAGTTCAGATTTAGAACAAATGATAATTTTGTTTAGGAACATTTCTATTACGTTTTAAGAGGTTGTACGTATGGATTATTTTAATTTTATGCATTGATGTGTCGAAGCCGAAATATTTCGATTTTCGATACCGATACCGACAGCAAATAATCGATTCTCGTTTCTCTATACTGATAATAACTCAGTTTAATAATCGATTGCCATCACAAAAAATAATCAATAAAAGAGCTCAAAAGCAAATTAAAGAATAATAGCATTTCTTTTCTACGACGTCTAATATTTATAGTTTTATAGCAATTCAGTCAATGTGTAAAAAACCACAGTTGACAAGTAATGACATGAAAAATAAGTCTTCATCCTGGTATACTATGAAAATGAAATCTTATTTTTTTTTTTTTCTATATCGAATACATATCTTATACGTTTCATTTATTTTATCTACATGGAAGGGGAGATTCGATGTTTGATAATTACATAATTATATTGTCACAAAACTATCACCAACGTTAGCTATTTATATCGGTTCCTAGGATTTTACTTTAGATCATCGATTCTCGATATTAAATCTTTACTTAAGAATCGAGAATCGACATATCACTCCCTACCTTATATGTTATAATTGTATGTATTTATGTAATTGTTATTTTTAATTAACTTTATTTTTATTTCAACAGGATTTGGTTGAGACGTTTTCCTGACATCTGTAGGGTAAGTCTTTTAGAAATATGTTTTAGCGAATCTGACAGTTGCATTATTTCTAAGATATGTTTTTTTCCTCAAAGCCTCTTTGATAATATTCTCTTTGTTGGCTACTTCCACATGCATAACCATTCCAGCTTGATGTGATGCATGCCTCTGGTCTCCTGGGGAATAATACCATATTGTATCTTGAGAATAAAATTCTATTCCAAGTGAAGAAATGGTCGTCTGGGGATTTCAGGAGACACAATACGTAACCACGTGATCTTTAGAAGGAAATATAGTTAACGTTCAATTTTCAGTGTTGCGTTGGGCTTATGAATAGGTATATTTTTATAAGAAGATCTGACGTTTTTAATCTATTAATACTGAAACAGAATATCTTAATTCTTGATTGGGAATAAATTGATAAAAACTTTAATGCTGTAACTGTTTCTACAAATTAATAGTTCTGAACATAAAACAATTCTTGAGCTGTTGAGAAGGCTTGATCGGTCCAAGGGTTAATATTATGTACTATGATATATTTTTATTATTACTCTATAAATCTCAAATTATTGTTGTCGGAGTAGCTTTAGCCTTGTGTATCTAATTTCATATTGATAAATTTATGTTTTTAGATATCTTATTTTTTTAATAGTTAATTATCATTAATCATCTCTCCTATTCGAACTAAATAAATTAGTTGTTGGTTTAAAAATAGATTTTTCATGTTTAAAGGCAGCTGAAGAAGGAAATATTTAATGCATAAATATTAATTAGTTTTTGATATATATGTAAATTTAAGAAGCCATATTTTCTGAAATTTTGTCTTTGATTAAGATTATTGATGTCATAACCTTTTCATCTATGCCTCTAAGATCAAACACAACTTTTTTTTTTTCAATACGATCATAATTTATTGCGTTCTTTATTCAGGCTTGTTACAAAACTTCCTTGATCGAGAAGATGAAATAGTACATTCTATGGCTAGTTATTATCGAGAAACAATAATATTTATATATATCCGTTGCTAGTAATTTTACGTCTTCGTGTTTAGTTATTATTAAAAATTTCATTAATTATCAATCCAATCAATCAGATCTGAAACAATTTTGGTGTTCATTAAAACAGGAACTATGCAATCTCTACATATGTAAATCGACGAAAACGCCAATAGTTATACGATTGACGAAGCCAACACGATATTGTACGTTTATTTTATCGTTACTAGTTAGTATATTTGAGGCATAGAGTTCCAAAACCAGCTGATTCAAATTTCCAGATTTATTTATTTTTGAATATCTTTTCTACTAGATTATTTGCAGGTAAAAGGTTTTTCTCCCAATTGAAAACGCCCCCAAAAAAAAGTAAAGCCTGTTCCTAATCCATCTATACCTTTACCTTTTGCTATGAAGAATTTTCAAAAATAGACTTAGCTGGTTTTGGAATTCTACGCTTTTTTTTAATATGTGATAAAGTTTGGAGTTGTTACTATGACTACCGGAACTGCCTTGTAGTCATATGTTAAAATCAGCTGATGTTATTTAGTTTTTTATTTAAAAAAAACTCATTGCTTGATGTAATTCAAACCCTCTTATCCATTCACCAACCGCGTGTGATTATTTTATTAATATTGTTGTTAATGACTACCAATCCATTTAAATAAGTTTAAATTGATCTAAATGTTTCTACTTTATATTTTCTAATTTTTTTAATTTATTTTTTTACCTTTTAATAGACTGCTACTTGTTATTGCGATTCATTAGAAAAAAAAAATTGTTTTTTGTTTTTATCTTTTTAATATTTTATGTAACTTTTTATACATTCATCAATTTTAGATTTTGTCAATTACCTATGCATTTACAAGTATTCGAAATTAATTTTTTTTTTTAATTCAATTTTTTGAAGTTTTAATCAAAAATACTTGGTAACTTATGAGTTCCAACAATATATTTATCTTGTGTCGTAAAAAAATTGTAATATTTTGTTATTCTGCTTATGTCATTCCTATTTTTCTAAATTGCCAATTTCATTGAATTTTACCTACATAAAAGGCTCATGAGAAAGAAAAAAAAAAAAAAAAAAAAAATTAAACAACAGAGAAGCTATAGAAGTTTTTTTTCCACAGTTACTATAATCATTGTATGACGACATCCAAAAACAGCGTAGGTATACCCAGATATAACGAGCCTTGAAGGAAGATCCCCTCTCCTATGACAGTGAAAAATTGCAGCCTATTCAACTTAGCAGATTATATTTTTTTTCTGCAGCAGTATTAGAACGCCTACACTGCTATTATCCACTTATCACCTTTGAACGAAATTAGCAGATGTATATTACTTTACTTAATTTATTTATTAATTTATAACATTGATATTTATTAATTAATAAATCATCAATTGCCATAAACAATGAATCGAATGCACTATTTTGTCAAATTTGACCTAATTTTGAGATATGACAAACATATATTAAAATTTGGGGGTCACCTGTGGTGTAGTGGTTAGCACAGCAACCTACTAAACCCAAGATCGCGGGTTCGCAGCCCGGCAGATGACCTTATGATTTTTTAAAAGGAGTAAAAAATCCTTAGCTATGCCATCCTTCGGAAGGGACGTAAAATGGGGGTCTCGAGCCTGTGCGATGTCTGGTACTCGTTAAAGATCCCTATCCTAATTATACCTGGATAGGCAAAATTTAGGACTCCCACCGTAGCATCGTCCGATTAGCCATAGCACCATAAAAGTGACGTTAAACGAAATAAATAAATATATTAAAATTTGAACGTCTTAGTGGAAGAACAAAAGTATTGTTACAATGCTTGTTAAAATATTTTTAAAAAAATGTGTATCTAAGAAACTTAAATTTTATTAAAACTCTTAAACGTTTTTGAAAAAAATATGCATAAATAACTGTATTTTTAAATGTCTTGTTGCTTGATTGATTTTTTCTATATTATAGAAATCGGAAAATAACAATGTTCAAATTAGATATTTACTCAATTATTATTATTATCTGTTGTTTTGTTATAGTTATAGTAATAGTTTTGTTTCTTCCATTGTATCGATAATCCGTAGAATAAATAAGTTATTATGTTAATAATCATGGGAAATAAAATATTATTGTGATAGTCCATCAGAATTCGGTGAATGTTTCAAAGTGCTTCAACAAAATGCAACACATATAGTTTTTTTTTTCCATTTCCTTCAACGCTGAAGTCAGTTTTTAAATTGATCTCAGCTGTACTGATGTTCATCTGTGGACGTTTCCTTGTGAAATATCATAAGATTGAGATTATCAGGAGTCCTCCTTGATTAGTTTCTCTTGAAAAAATTCATCTAGAAACCAAAATAATGGTATGATGTTCAATGTACCTTGCGAGTGTCGGAGCAAAGGAACAGTTACGGTTCCAATTACCGATACACCTCTTGCTTTATTGGAAAAAAATTAATCAACAGTCTTTTCCACTAATACCTTCACTAAACTATTTATTTTTTATCATTTGATTTATCAATTTAATTAACAAGTTTAATAATAATTATTAGCGAAACGGAAATAGTCGCTAACCTGGTCAATGTAATGTTTTGTGTTCATAATTTTAGAAAACAATTAAACAGGGTTGTTATAATTTTAACTTTTTGTTGCTAATATTTTGAATTTATAATTAAGTTCTTAATTTTTATGCCTTTAGTTTAGATTCACAAGTGTTATTTAATATAAGCGATTCTACGGCGATTTATCATATTAGGATATAAATCAAACATTGTAGTTTATTAGTAAAAACATAATTGTATTTTTTATTTTATTTGGATGATGTTGGGATGCGGTGGGGGTTAGGGCCCGGAGCAAATATACTTGCCCCAGGGCCCGGTTTGGATCTCGAAGGCCCTGGTTTTAATTGAAGAACGTAATGGACAGAGTCCAATAACTGTCCTCGTAAAAAAATATACGGTGATCATTAGGTATTGTTAGATTGGCTAAATTTATATTTTAATAGCGAAAACATTTTGGACGACGGCCGCCAGAGGGGTAAATATTTCCTTTTTGAAGAAGGGAGTGTTTAAAAATTGTCCTTATAGATGGGTGTTCCTTGAGAAGAGGTGTCTGATTGGGAAACGTTTTGTTGTACTACAACCTGTCACGCTGAAGTTCAATAAGTAATTAGTAAATTATAATTTATATTGTATAACCGCATAGAGTTAGGTTGAACTCATTGTTGACCGACGGTACTTGTGACAAAAACGAGACGAAAATACTAAGAAAGCGGTCTTAGTCAAGCGACAAACGTGCGACTGTTCTTATTCTCGGTCAGTTTAGAGGCTATAGTGTTCACTTGTTTCGTCTTTCCACTGTTGATCAGCCTAAGTATTATCCAAAAAACCAAAAAAAAATATATATATATTTTTTTTTTGGACACGAAACGGCCTTATAGACCACGTGAATATTATTTCCTCCCAGCTCTCCTCACACATCCCTCCCTCTTCTTCTCCTCCCACCTCTTCTTCATTCTTTCAGACTGCATTCTTCTTTCTTCCTCGCTCCATAATCTCCTCCCCCTCACCTCCTTGGTACCCACCATGATCGTAGAAATGTAGCCTCCTTAAGCTAATGCCGTTTCCAGATCATCCATTTCTCCATTATATGAAATAGTTTCTTAATAGTCTCTGTCCATCTGGATTACCAACTCATATATTAAAATTGAAAATTGGATGTCTAATTATGCTTTATGTTATCTTCAAACACCTTATCAACCTAAATTTAACCATGTTAATAATGACTGCTCTGCGTGAAAATATCATCCAAAATATAATTTTCAATTGTTCACTTTAATACAAGATTTTTTGTCGATAAACATGAAAAAAATCATCAATTATTAGTTAAAATTATCTAAGATCTTCACTTAAGATAGAGGGCGAAGCCTCGACGGGGGATGATGAAGTTATATATAAAAGGACAAGCTATTTTCGTTCGTGATTCGTGCTAACCGGGAAAACTATAGAACTATTCTGTACCAAATAATATAACTACATCATCTTCATAGTTCAAGGAAGGTTTAGCAATAATAAAATTTACATATTTTCTATTAAATTACTGTCTAAAAAGCGATAAATATATGGTGTGCAGTAAAGCGAGCGCCATTCAACAGGGGTTACAATGATCCGGTGTTAATTATAGCTAGAAATTGGTAATAAAATTGCTTAATTCAGTTAAATTGTTATCCAAAAAGCTATAAATATATGACAAGCGACAATAGCGTTATAGTACAACTAATGAACCTATCTGAACCAAATTTTAACTACATCATCTTCATAGTTCATGAAAGATTTGCAATTAGAAAATTTACTATAATAATAATTTATACTATTATATAAAAGGACAAGCCATTTTTCGTTTGTGATCACTAACCGCGAATACTGCTGAACCAATCTGTACTTAATATTAACTACATCATCTTTATAGTTCCAAGAAGGTTTAGCAATATTAAAATCTACTGATTTTTAATTTAGTTTTTATTTAAAAAATATGTATAATATGTGGACAATAGTGAAGTATGAAAATTGGTCGATAGGTGGCGAGGGCCATTCTACACGAGAGGTTACAAAAGAGCTTGAAATCGATGATAATATTTACTTATTAAACTATCAAGAAAATTATTAAAACCGATTTAAATGTGGTGTGCGATATGTGGATCCGAGTGAAGCTTGAAAATCGACCGATTGTGTATAGCGCCATTCCACAATAGAGTTTACAATGGTAAACTGAACATATCTGTACCGACATCTAAATAAATCATTTTTATAATTCTAGGAAGGTTTTGCAATGGTAAAATTTACAATAACTAAAATTTAAATGTACAATGTTGAGAGGCAGGTTCGAGGTTTGCCACACTGTCATATATTTTATTGTTCGAAATCAACATCCAAACAGATGAAATCAATAAAGTTATTTCTGCCGAATACAAATTATTACTAAATCAAAATGTCGATCCTTTGCTTTTTTATATTGTGTGTAAAAATATGATCCACGGGCCTTTTGTCGTAAGCACTGATAATGCAGTTTATTTTCCGCAAGAGTTTCTTAATAGTCTTTATCCATCTTGATTACCAATTCATACACTAAAATAAAAAAAAATTATGTCTAATGGTGCTTTTACGTAATCTTCAACCACCTTGTAACTAGATTAATAATTACTGCTATGCGTGAAAAAAATATTGATGAAATAATGCTCAACCACATGCTTAAATACAAGAATCTTATCGATAAACAAATAAAACTAAATTTTTAGTTGAAATTATCTTTACTTATGAGGGCGGGCGAAGCCGCGACGGGGATGCTAGTATATATAGAAAGCAGCTTTAAAACATATGATTTGTATTATGAATAGTTTTGATAAAAGCTCGTAAATATCCATATATTTCATTTGTTTTCCTGCTAGAGAAAAAACGATTGTAAACGAAGGTTTGACCCGGAACAGGAAACAACGTGTAATAATAATAATGCACATGCCTTCCTTTAAACAAATTTCTATGAAAACTTTATTATCATTTGAAATAGGTAAAGGTAGCATAAATCGATGTATAATTAATAAATTAAATGATGTTATAATAATTGTACCCATTGGAAGGAAAAGACGAAAGAAATTAAAATACAGCAGAGGATATCCGCCGATCTAATTAGAATGAAAACAAAGTACTTGAAAAATAAAAAGAATTTTCATTATCGGCGAAAATAAAAATTTAAGAATATAGGTATCTTAGATAGACAGGAGATAAATAATTAATTACAGAGGGTTATTAAGAATAAGAAGGATAGCATAAGAAGAGATAGAGAACCCCAGTTTTTTAAATTGTAAATTATCTCTTAATGATTTTTTAACAGAAACTGCTCTCATTATTATTTTTAAAAAATATAATTCATCATAAAATATTATAATGACTAAATTTTAAATTAACCGGGATTTCAGACTATCATTTAAAAAATCATTTCTACCTAACGTCCTGAGGCTATCCTTTTTTATTTATTTATTTATTTTTTTAATGTTTTTGTGGATTTTAAGTAATCGAATGGAAAACATTAAACTGGTGGGTTTGAGTGGATATGCAGTTTATGAAATAATTTTAAACTAAAAATATTTTTTCTATTTTATATAAAGAAGAATAACACAAAAATTCTATTATCATATTGCATTAATTTAAGAAATAGACTTTTTATATTTAAAATCAAGAACACATTAACATGCAAATAACAAAAATCGTATAAATATAAAAAGTAGAAAACCTATGTTTTAAACAGATATATTTAAACACAAACGTAGAGGAATAAAAATAACAAAGAAACTATACATTATATGTACATTTTTGATGAAAGGTAAAATCAGTGAATTGAAAAACTAGGTAAAGAAATAACAGAAATTTTTTTCAGTGTATTGTGTAATATGAAATACATATTGGTATTGATTTTATAGAATCCGACCAAACTTACTATAAAATAAATCACTGTTTTATTAGACGTCTGACTTGATTGTGAAGAGGTGTTGAAATCGAGTGGCCTTAAAAAGGATTATGCCAGTCTGGCTCGAGACGCTGCACGATAAACATCTCCGTTAACTGCGTCTGTAAATTTAACATTTTTTCTCTCTCTCTCTCTCTATTTTATTAGTATTTTCTTATTGTTTTCGTTATTCTGTTTACTGAAAGTTTTATTATTAATTAAACTCGTAAATTACAAATATAAGTATCGTTTTTATTTTTCTATAATAATTACGATAACTGTTGACGAGTTGGTGAAGCAAGAGTGCCTAATCCCCACTGCATTACCTGCTGCTCTACTAAGCAAGGTTACCTATGTATTTATTTATCTATTAATTGACGCGCGCTAATTTTTATTAGCGGATATTTTTAAAATGGCTGTATGTTCAATTTGTGAACTGTTGATCGCACGAGAAGAAAAAAATATGTCAAAAATGTAAGATGATATTTCATAAAAAAATGCAGTAATATTCATGAAAAAGAAATTGAGGCCATAAGAACACCAAAAAAATATGGTTGTGCGAAAAATGCGACAAAACAAAAAAAAACAGCATCAGGCGAGCAAAAAAAACCAAAATTCGTTAAAATTTATTCCGGATCATAACCCCGAACCGACGGCATCTCAATTATTGTCCGCAATAAAAAAAAATTGAAGCAACCACCAAAGATCTGAAAGGCACATTAGAAAAATATGCTGAGATAAGTTTTGAGCTGAGTGATCGGCTTTCAAATATTGAAAAACATCTAGAAGGCCAATAAAGGCATCTGGAGGAAGTGGTGCTGGAAAACAAGAGTCACTGAGCTGGAAGTTAGGGTGAATAAAGCAGAACAAGGGTGGTTATGCAGATCGGTCGAGATAGGCGGTATACCGGTTCGCCCGGGGGAGACCCCCACAGGCCTGGTAAAAAACGTGGGAGCTGGCCTTGGTCTTAGGTTAAACATTGAGGACATGGATATGGTTGAACACCGAAGGTCGAGAAAAGATGGCCCGCGATCACCGCCCATCATCGCGCGCGAGAGATAAACCGAGACTTCTCGACCCGAGATATAGGTTGGCAGGAAAATGATTCCCACCGGATATATCTCGCCGAAGAGATGACACCAGCGAACAGGCACCTACACTGGCTTGCCCGACAGAAGAGGTCCACCGGAGAAGTGAAATATGTCTGGTTTGCGGCTGGTAGAGTGCGCTGCCGGAAAGATGACGGCCATCCGGTGATCTTCATTGACCAGGCTCAAGACCTTGATGTTCTCGGATGACTACCAGGATTGCAAGTACCATCCAGTCTTTCTCACGGATTCCGCATTCTCTCTGATCTTCATGTTTCATCAGCTTTTTTATTGGTATTAGTCTTGTAGTTTATTACATTTGATATATACCACATATTTCCATATATCTTTCTTTTTCATTTTTACTTTTTCTTATTTTTATTTGTATTTTTGATTCATGGATTCATCTTTACTTTTGTCTATATCGCAATCGATTTTTTTTTTTTTTCAGAAAAAAATAATTTTTTCTTCCAGTTTATGTAAATTTTTGTCTACGTTTTAATAATGATTTCACAAACTATAATTTTTTCGTGAATGATTACATATCTAGATCTCTATACAATGTGATATTATTATTTTTATTTATCTTATCTCTATGTTTCAAATTTCCTAACGTTAGACGCATTTATGTTTACGAGTTGTTCTTACTACCTTATTGGTTCTGTGATAATTACTGTACCTATAAACTCCAATTCAAAATTTCCTTTATCTCTCGAAGTAGCATTGTCCTCTCTCTTTCCTATGTCTTATATACTACTGACCTGTCACGTTAACTCCCAATTCCTCTCAGCGCACTTCGATGAAGTTCATGACTACTTTATCCATAAATCCTACCATATCATTGGAGTTTCTGAAACTTGGTTGAAACCATATATTCCCTCCTCTTCCATATCTATTCCTGATTACACCCTTATTCGCCATGATCGGACGGACCGAACTGGTGGAGGTGTTTGTTTATATGTTCGCAATAACCTCAGAGCAAAAAATCTTCTAAAATCCAGTTCTCTTGATATTCCACACCTTGAATACATGTTCACTGAAATCTCCTCGGAATTATTTTCCCTCCTTTACCTCATAGTTTACCGCCCTCCTCAGGTCAAATTCGACCCATCATTCGAATCATCTCTTTTTACATATGTTCCTCTGTATAATAATGTCATCATAGATGGTGACTTTAATACTAACCTCCTCTCAGATTCTTCTGATAAAATGTATCTTATGGACTTGGTGTATTCTCTAGATACATCCTTTTGCAGTACCTTTCCAACCCACCCATCATACCCAGTTCACAGATACGTTAATTGACCTTATGATTGTTGATTCTTAGAAAAACCTATTATCCTTCTCTCAAAATCCAGCACCTTTCCTCTCATCTAAATTTCTTATGACATATCTGTTCCTATCCTTATTCCTAAGAAAATATCTTGGAGAAATCTAGACCATATAACCCCAGATAGAATAGAACCCCTACTTGATTCACTATCCCATTCCATTGAATCCATTTACTCTTTCCCCTAAATTGACGAAATGGTGGAATGTCTCACATCGAATCTGTATACTGTCCTTAATCATCTTGCCTCTCTCAAAACCTCAATTATCGGACGATCTCCATGGATTAACCCTGACATTAGGAATCTGATGAAGCGAAGAGATGTTGCCAGGAGACGTTTTAGGCGTACTAGACATTCAGATGATTATTCATCGTTTAAGCTTCTTAGAAACCTCACCCAGTCCTCTTTACGCCGTGCCAAAGCACAGTATTTTCAAAATATCCTATCCCAAGCCCCTGACCCTAAATCTAAATAGAAAATTTTAAGAAAATTTGCAGTACCCAGTTCTACATCTGATAACAATTACCCAGTCACTCCAGATGAACTTAATTCCTACTTTGCTGACCCCCACCCTAATGAACTCCCTGTAAACACCTTATCCTATTCTGTTCTTCAAACCCCTTTCAATTCTAATAAATTTTATTTTCTTAATATTTCCCCTAATGACCTAATTGATTCAGTCTTTAAATCTCGTACCAACGACTACGGCTTGGATCAAATACCTTTAAAAATAATAAAACTCTGCCTTCCTGTTATCTTACCTGCCCTGCTCCACGTATATAATTTCTCCTTACAAAACTCTATTTTCCCTACAGCTTGGAAAAAAGTCCTTGTCCGTCCATTAAATAAAGTTCCTTCTCCTTCCTCAATTTCCCACTTTAGACCTATATCAATCCTATCAAATTTATCTAAACCATTAGAAAGATTAGCACACTCACCTCCTTTCTTGACTGTAAAACCCTCCTTAATCCCTTCCAATCAGGATTCCGTTCCGGATACTCCTCGCAGTCTGCTTTGGTAAAAATTACTCAAGACCTTTAGTCCTCCTTAGACCAACAGAATATTACGATCCTGATACTTTTTGATTTTTCAAAAGCTTTTCATTCTGTTGAGCATACAATCCTCCTCTCCAAACTCCATAACCTCTCAATATCTAATAGTGCGTTAAGCTGGCTTCATTCCTTTTTATCCAACTGTTCCCAAACAGTGATTATACCTGGAAAACCTCACTCATATTCACTACCACTCTCGCGAGGAGTCCCCCAGGGATCTTCTCTTTCACCTACCCTATTTTCTATTTATATTAATGACTTACCGAATCGCATCCACTACTCCCAATATCATCTTTATGCTGACGACTTGCAAATATATTTTTTCTTTCATCCTTCAAATATGCTAGAGGCGACTTGTAAGCTACAGAAAGACTTAGATAGCATTAACCTTTGGGCAGTAGAGAATTAATTGAGTCTGAATCCAGGAAAAACTAAGGCAATCCTCATTGGGTCAAAACCTCACCTAAAAGCTCTTCCCTACTATTCAAACCGTCCAATTCATTTCCGAAATTCCATTAAAAATCTGAGAATAACTTTCGATAAACATCTTACTTGGAATAACCATATCTCTCAAATAACAAGGAAATCTATTTTTATTCTTAAGCAACTTTCACATTACCGTGATTCATTACCATTAAGAGTACACTCGACAACTCTTAGTCACTCATTTTCCCAACTTTGACTACGGATGCATAGTATATGGAGGACTGTCTGATGAGCTTGAGATGAAATGTAAAAGAGCCATGAACTGTTTTATTAGATTATTTTATTTCTCCAGGCGTTCTCATATATCTCACAGGTATTCTGAAATTGGTTGGCTTTACCACAGTTTCCGACGTCAATACTTCCTAGGTGCACTCATATTTTAAACCTTGAAAACCAAAAAACCCACCTATATCCATGACCTCCTTACCCTGCGCTCCTCCATTCACCTCTTAAATACTAGAACCCAACCCATTAACCTTTACACTCCGGCGCATCGAACTGCATCCTTCGAGAAATCCTTTATTATCCGTCCTTCCTCTTAATGGAATTCATTGCCCATCTCAATTCGAAAAAGCTCCACTCTTACTTCCTTTAAACATCATTTATTTCTTTACCTCCTTAATTTTCAATCTTCCGAGCTAATGTAAAACATGAATATTTATGTAATATGCATTATAATAGTATACATAAGATGTATCCTTTTACAAGATGTCTCAGTTATTTTGTAACTCATAATTTAATTATTAATCAATTTTTGTTATTATCTATTATTATTTATTTATTATAATTAATTATCAAAGCCAGATGATTGTCCTATGTACTGTAATCATATGTTATTCTTAGGGGACAAGTAATCCCAGAATAAAGTTCATTTTCTTCTTCTTCTTCCTTTTCTAATTTCAAGAGGGAAAGAGTTTCAAAGGCTGGTGGAGGGGATAATGAAGAATGTTTAAATAATGTTTAATGGAAACGCATATAAAAGTCTGTAGCAATCTTGTAGATTCGAATTAGACGCAGGACTTACATTCTAAGATATTTTAGATTTAGAACGGGATATTATTTATGGCATTGTAAAAGAATATTTGGGAAATATTGTATATGATTGAAGGCGTAAGCCACTCTTATAAATCTTCAAAATTTATTTTGGAAGGACAGATTAGTAAAGAATTTAGAATAATTTAAGTAATTGAAGTTCTATTTGTTCATTGATGAAAATCTTGTATTGAAGTAAGCAAACGAAAATTATTTCTTCAGTGATATTTATTAGCATAGAACTACTGCTATTTAGCTGTTAAGCTGGTTGAAAATACTTTGGTCAGTTGTTTGAACATTACATACAAGCATAATTAGACGTCCAAATTTTACTTTTAATTTATCAGTTAGTACTCCAGATGGGCAGGGACTATTAAGAAACTCTTTGGGGTAATGGACTGCATTATCAGTATTACAGCTAAAGCCCGATGAATCATATTTTTGCAAGGATCAACATTCAGATTTGGTAATAATTTCTAACCATAAAAGTATATACAAAGTTGTACATTTAAATTTTTATTTTTATTATGTTAAATTTATAATTTACTAAACCTTTCTAAAACTATGAATATGATATAATATAATTTGGTATAGATGAGTTCAGTAGTTTCAAACTATATTGCGGAATGGTCCTAGCTACATATCGGTCGCTTTTCACACTTCAATTGGAACCACATAGATGAATTCACGGAGGAATTTAGATAGTAAGGATTAGATACGAGAAAAATTTAATGGTTCAGTGGAGCCCTAAAGCTCTCAACTCGGTCTGTACAAATAGGTTTGATTGTTGTCATGTAAATGAGCCTTCTGTAATTAATTGGAAGCTAAGTACATTTATCTAGTAAATGTTGAAGCTGTCGAAAATGACAGTTTCTTGTTGTTTATTTCTTGCACCAGGAAGCAAGTCAATCTTTTGTCTGGAAGATGCCCTGGGTAGCAATTTGAGACTACTGATTAAAAATAGATAAATGAGATAAATACATAATACATATTTAAAATACATAAATGAGTTCTTTTAAAAGTTACAACATAAAGAATCCAATTTATTTTCTAATCTAAAGCTCATATTACTCTATAATCGGTTATAATTTAATGCAAAAGTCTTTGAAAAAAATGTTTTGAAATAATCCCCTATTCTCTAATAATAATCCCCTCTTAAATAGATTCTTCTTCAGACTTTCCTGGCTGGAAGAATATGATAGTGCCATTTTTTTTTTTTTCCGTTTTATTCCATTAAACAGCTAATACTTGAAATTCTTAGTATTTCCACGCTACTGATTAATCTTGTCTAATTGTTCTAAATATTGTATTAAATATCGTCGTTTCATATGTTATCATGAATTTTATGATGTAAAATCAACAGGCAACGGAGTGCATACAATATTTTGTCGTACGTACTTCCAAAAAACACTGTAAACCCAATACTTTTTTAGAAATTTTGCTTAATTAACACTTTTTAATTTTTTAAAATTTCATTTACAAAGAGGGTTTGAAGATTTTTAGTTTATTTGTAGTGAATTTTATTGTATACAATTTGTTTGTTTTTTTACTTCACCTACACTACTTATTTATTATAATATTGAGATCATTTTTACACCAAACATATTTTGTTTTTTCTCTAAAACGAATTTAATTTCATTTTAAACTACAGTGGGTAAAAAAAAGTATTCGTACACATAGTTTTTAGGAGGAAAGTACGCCTAATTAATTTTTAAACACGTAACAATTAGAGATAAAATTGTATAAACTATATATGCATTATGTCATATATGCCTCAAAAATTATTTTGAGGCATATATACAAAACCAGTAGGCAAAAAAAGTATTCATACATATCTTAGGAAATTTATTAAACGAAGGTATTTATATTAATCTTACAAAGGTTTTTTTTAACTGATCAATATTTGGTTATATAACCTTTCACATTAATCACGGCCCCCTAGGCATCGGTTCAACAATTTTTGTAGCTATCCCCAGGGTCGATTTCTGCCCCTCAGATTGAAAATTAGGTCGTTCCATGATGAGCATTTGTTTTTTCTTAATTCCGATAGATTTTCAAATGGATTAATGTCTGGTGAATGTAGTGGTGTTAGACAAATCCTAGGAACATTTTACAGCTGCCAATCTTCGTTTTTTTTTGTCAGTGTTCTTAGAGTCATTGTCCTTATGAATCAAATAACTGTCCTCAATCTCTAAATTTCGTACTCTTTTTATTAATTGCCTCGCAACATGTTTACATAGTTTTTTACATTAAAGATTCTATTGAAAATAACGAGTTCGCCAACCCGACTTGCGCTCAGACGACCCTAAACTCTGACGTCTGTACAGTTGGTTGCAATTTTTTAAAAAAAAGCTTTGCTCCTCTGTTTCCTGACAAATTTTCTTTCATCGCCTCCACAAATATTTAATTAGCTTTCATCTGAATGAGAGCGTTTTGTTGGAATGTTCCCGGGGCGAACTGAAATCTTTTATCCCATTTTTATTTTTTTATTTTTTCATTTATGAAGGGTTCTTCCCTTGTCGCTCTTCCTCTGCTTCATGGAGTCTATTTTTGATTTTTTGAAGTGCAACATATTTAATGTATTTTGTTGCGATGTGTTCCGCTGTTTCGCAGGTACTTTTTTTAGAATTTTTAATGGTAATTTCACAATTTCTCGTAATTCTCACATCGATAGGGGTCCAGAACGTTTTTGATTGTCCATTAATCCGGTTTTAAACTCTTTAATAATGTATTGCACGGTCGTATGAGACAATGCTGACTTTACACCAATAGATCAAAGACTTGGTAAACCTTGCTGGAAACCTTGTCTTTCCTTAGCAAGCAGAGCTCAATTCTTTTGATTTGCGTCCCATTTTTGAGGAATTATCTTTTAGTACACAATCAAACAAGTGCATCCACCTCATTTTGTTCACATAAGAGCAAAGGATTATTACTATTAGATGAAAACATTGATCTGATAATGAACTTAAGAAGTTATTATTAGATGAATCTTTTGCTGTACTAATAATTGTTTTGCTTAAAAATATTGATTTTTTTTTTTTTATAAATTAGATTGTTTGGGCTTTTTATTTCCTTGCTGGTAAGAATTAATGCACAGTGCTGTTTTTATACTAATCATAAGTTTTTCCGTGTCCAATTAATTATTATTTGTACTTTTACCGAATAAAAATGTGGTGTACGAATACTTTTTTTACCCACTGTATATATGTACGCTCATTATAATTAATTTTCCAGTTATCTTAAGATTCCGTGTATGAATGTTTTAAAATATATTTATTAAAACTGAACGTTAATCAGAGTAAAGTGCTTTGGCTATATAAAGATGAGCTGACTAAGACAGGCATTTTACACATCCTTCCCTAATGAGCTCTCATCCAGTGGAATACCGTTGTAATAATTTCTTCAAAGGAATCTAATCCATCTCTACTCTCGGAAACCTAAAGGGCGTAGGAAGTGCCTTTACTGTAGAACACCTCATGATTAAATAAAGATTAGAAATTTTTTTTACATCACATAAACATTATAAAGTATTTAAACAGTGAAATACATAAAAAAGAATAAGTGTATTAAATTTAATAAGTGTGTTGCCTTAATGATTTAGGTATTTCTTCATTGATACTAGCAAAAAAAATCCATTTTGGGGGGAATTTATATGTCTGCTATAGACGAAGGACTAAATTCTGGTCCAGCTGAACCAAATTCTATCACTAAAGTTTGGTAACGTTTGGTAACAGATCTTTATGTATTCGATTTACTTCTAATTGAGTGGTCATACATATTTTAGAAGTTATTAGCAAGATATGGGGAATTCATTTATTTTTTTAAATCACAGTTTTTACTCAGAATTGTTAAGTTAACAATACAGTGATTATTTATATGAGTAATCTATTTATATATGATCTCTTTCGAAACAGCCAAAGAACGTCGACAAAAGACTAACAGGACTAGATACTAAGATTCAAAATTGAACCTAAATTAATGGTCTTGACATTTTGATCCTTTCTGATGCTGCTGAAAAAAAAAAAAAATTCCAATGGTTATTTAGACAAAAAGGTTTTTGGTGTAGTAAATCTAAATCTGGAATATTTGTTTATTTAATGAAAACTCTATATGCCTCATTTACTTGATGATTTTAAATGTTTTATTTTTTTTTTTGTTATAAAAAAAAATTTCATATTTACAAAAATTTGATTTCAACTGAAACAATAATATAGTAAATATTTTTACTGATACTGATTTCAGATCTGCCAGGATCTGACTATTTTTGTCAACCGAAGGACATTCTTGGCCTCTCTCCTTTCCGAAAAATTAATTTTTGTCTTTTTAAATATTGTTTTAATTGTATTAATTGTTAAAAGTATACTCTTTCAGGATTTAATAATTTCAGCCGATCCCTGGATAGTCCACCATTGTTATCCTTTTTTAAAATAAATCAGATCGTTTCGTTTTTAAAGAAGGACACTCCCTTCTCGTTCAGTCCTTTGAATTTTCGTCCAAGAGCCAGTTATGAATACTGGTTTCAGATCTTCCAGGATCTGACTATTTTTGACTGACATCCTTGGTCACACCTTCCCTACAAATAAGTTTTTGTCCTTTCGATTAAAATTTTTTAAAAGGATAGTCTCTATATCCTCTGTAAAAGGACACTTTTAGATCTTCCAGGATTTAACGATTTTGATCGGTTGCAGTATAGTTCCGCAATTGTTGTGTTTTTGACCGCCATTGTTGTCCTTTTAAAAAATTGAAATGATTTTAAATTTTTTGATCGTTTTATTGAAAGAACCAGGAGGATTTTAGTTTTCAATCTCAAAATACAGTAGACTCTTTTCTTGCGTTACTTGAACCTACACTCTGTCGGGTAAGGAAAAAAGTGGACGACGGAAATCACCAAATATAATAAATAAAATAAAATATAGCAGTAGATACCTTTACAAAGGTGTCCAAAATGCTGGTATTCATCGCTGCTTAGGCATTAAAAAACAAATAACCTACCTCGCTATCCACAGTATATTAGGGGATTAATCAGAGTCATGAGAAAAGCACAGAAAATATGGCAAATGAACAATCTACCGTCCTAAAGAAAAACGGTTAACAAATATACGGATTTATGCCTTACAAATGTATGAACTCCCTAAACGACGCATTTATATAAACTTCAAACATTTCAGGCAAAAACCTTTAGGACATTGGTGATTGTACCTAACCTATCTGTGTCTGGTAAGACGCTTAACATTACTCTGCACACAAACTTACCATCAAATAAAGCATATAAAACTAATACAAAAGTTTTCAAAACTGAGTGCAAGGTCATCTCAAACTAAATTACTGATACAATACACGTTCACAACAATGGTGCTCAATAAAGGTTGGTAGAAGGATGAGAGATCTCCTAGATGAAAATGAAATTATTAACAAGAGAGATGGATATGCCACTGGGCAATGCTCCTCAGTAATAACCTTTTCATTTTTTTACATTCTTAAAATTGGCTGGTTGTCATTTTATATGTTTGACAGTTGTGAATCCGATCAATAGAGAGAAAAAAAATCTCCAACATATTGTCCGGAAGGTCACCTGTTTGGTACAAATGTCATTTGTAGGAAGAAAAACAAACCTATCGCTCAGCTTATCTCTGTATTTTATTTTTTTATAAAGATAATTGCTCTTACGTTAAACATTTTTTTTTCAAATTCTATTATTTTTAACAATATGTTGAGACGAATACAGGAAATATTATAAACTGCAATTAGAAGTTTTATGATGATTCCTTAAATGGTACGCATTAAATTTCTATTTCATGTTATAATTCGATTGCGATTAAAAAGTAACAGCTTTAACAAAATAATATAGTGATAAACCTTCACCATTTTGCTCCTATTCGACCCCCTCCCTGGACTTTCCTAGTACAATATCAATGCCTGAGCTAACTCCAAATTTTTGTAAACATGTTTTAAATGCATCATGCATCATGCATCATGCATCATGAGAGCATTCAGATTAAAATTAAAATTCAATTTTTGAAGTGCTAATGCAAACTCAGATAGTTCGAATAACTCTTTTAAACTAAAAACAATCAACTTTTAATGCCAGTTTTGGAACTTCAAATTTTCAAATTTGAATGCTGTAAATTGTTTTTCTCTGCATCTGAGACATCTGTGAGCAAAGCACGTGATCGCTGGCTTGGTCTAAGGTTTTTTTTTTTTCCCGGGAGGGTGGTTAAAATGAACGAATTCCTACAAAAGTAATCCAGATGTGTAACGGATTTAGATGTAAATGGGAGGATTTTGTTAAGATTTGATTTAAGACCTATTGAAGCCTTACTGTATCATACTGTATGTAATTTTTTAAAAATACAATGTTGGCTTAGTAAAGTTGAAACATAAATGCCGGTAGTGCTTAATCATTTCAATTTAGATTGCTAATGTATAAACCCTGGTGCGAGCCCATCCATGAATTTTATTTAACCTCCCTAATCCTGAGCAGAAAGTAATTAACATAATCGAAAAAATGTTTTTCGGAAAGCGATTAGTGATTCAACAAATTAGCCCGAAGGAACAAGCGGTAATAGAGTGGAATAACGTTGTTATGGAAATGACACCGAATGATGGGGGATTGCCATTTCTGTTTGTGATGTTATCGGTTTGTAACGTTCGTAAATGATTAATTCCAATAACTGTGGCGGGCCGAGCTCGGTAGGATTTGACTCGCAAATTATGTATCGATATACGCAATTAGCCCTCATCTGTAAAACAGCTTTTGTAATTTTAAAAAGGTTTGTGGTAGGCGATTTATCGAAGAGTATATTTATTTTGAAACGATATTTTCCTCGTTAGCGGTTTCATTGAAGGTTGTAAATTTATTATATGGCATAATAATTATACCCAGAATTCTACCGTATTTAATTATTAATCCCTCAATTCCTTTGGAGGTCCTATACTTTGGTTCGTTCACCTAAAAAAGGATTGCGGACTGCCTCCGAAAATTTCCCAATGGAAATCCTTAATTTATAAATAATTCTTCCTAATACATTGGGCTAAAACAAATAGTTATCAACAAATAATCTTACCGATCCAGTGATTCCAATAACAAGGACAAATATTCCTCCCGTTAACTTGAAAATACATCTTTACTCCGCCTCCTCCCTCCCCTGGGAAATAGCCACAATGCCACACAAAGTAATACTCGTTTTCGGCAATTCAATTTTTTCAGAAACACTTATAGTTTATTAATGTTTCAAAGTTAATAATTTAATTTTGGAACTCTTTTTTTTTTTTTTTTAATTTTTTTCTATTGCAATAGGGGCTCACTATACTAGTTAGTTTATTACTTTCAAATATTTTATGGATATGTATTTTGGCTGGGGGTCTATAGTTTTTATCCTCAAAATGTATAAGGTTTTTTTCACCCTCAACAAAAATGTAAAATTTTGACTCGCTCTAGCTCTGTTGTTGTTGCTGGAATCGAAATTTGCCGACAGTTCCCTTATCAGAAATGTAATATATACTATTATATAAAAGGACAAACCATTTTTAGTTTGTGATCACTAACCGCGAAAATCACTACACCAATTTAAATTTTAACTACATAGTCTTTATAGTCAAGGAAGATTTAAAATTAATAAAATTTACATATTTTAATTGAATTGTTGTTAAAAAAGGGGATAAATAATTGATGCGCAGTGAAGTTTGGAAATTGACCGATAGGTTGCGATTGCTATTCAAGAGAGGTTACAAAGGTATAAGGCTATATAGAGCTGAACATTGATAACAATATTTGTTATAATTCAAGGAAATCATTATCAAAAAAGTTATAAATATGTTTTGAGCTGTATGGATTCCAGTGAAGTTTAAAACTGGAACGGTAGATGACTAGCGCTGTAATGCCACTGTGTTTGCAATTGTAAAACTATTGAACCCATCTCGACCACATTATTTTCATTGTTTAGGAAGGCTTCCAATAGTAAAGTTTATGATCGTTAAAATTTAAGTGTGCAATGTTAAATGGCAGAAACGAGGTTTGCCACACTGTCATAAACTTTTATGGTAACAATTTAAAATTCAACCAGATAAAATCAATAAAATTATTTCTACAGAATAAAATTTGTTACCAAATAAAAATGTCGATCCATTGCTTTTTGATATTGTGTGTTAAAATATGATTCATTGGCCTTTTGTTGTAAGCACTGAAAATGCAGTTCATTATCTACTAATTTCTTGATAGCCCCCTGTCCATCTGGATTGCCAACTCTTAGATTAAAATTTAAAAAATGGATGTTTAATTATGCTCTAACGTAATCTTCGAACACGTAATTAGTGTAATTTTAACCAGGTTAAGTATAGCTGCTATGCGTGGAAATATCACTGAGGAAATAATGCTTTTTAAGTACATGCCACAATACACTATTTTTACCGATAAATAAACAAAACTGCAATTATTAGTTTAAATTTTCCAATTTCTTTAATTATGAGGGCAGGTGAAGCCGCGACGGCGGATGCTAGCGGAGATTATTTTTGTTAAAGAAAGTTTGTCGCTGGGACCTACTATTTAGGAGTTACTCGTATATTGGTTATATAGCCCCAAAGCTCAACTCCGTATGTCCAAATTCGTCTCATTACTGTAATGCAAATGATTTTTTTGTAATGATAAAAGTATAGTTGACTGGATGAAGAATGGAGAAGAAGATAGTCAGGGATGCAGTCAAAGTAACAACACGTTGAAGAAGGAATTCTTTAATAAGTGCCAACGTTTCAACCTGCGTTGCAGGTCTTCTTCAGGGCCACCGAACCACACTTGGGAGGAGAAGGACGATGCGTGGTTCGGTGGCCCTGAAGGAGACCTGCAGGTCGAAACGGCACTTATTAAAGAATTCCTTCTTCAACGTGGTGTTACTTTGACTGCATCCCTGACTATCTTCTTCTCGATTCTTTTGTAATTAATTTGAAGGTTTGAACGTTTGTCAAGTAAATGTTGAAGTACTGGAAAACGACGGGCAGCTTTTTGTCGTTTTAGTTTTTTATTTGGATTCCATGTAAGACGATTGCCCGGATGGAGTCCTAGGTAGCGGATCTGTTCAACGGGGATTAGCGGAACATCATTAAAGGATACTGTAGAAAGGGAAATCTTTTAGGTTTACGGAGGCAATGAAGGGATCATTGTTTACTAATTATACACATGTATCATCAGCATTCGTAATGAGGACGCATCGGGATGTCAGCTGTATACACCGTGTAGAGAATCGGACCTTGGATACCTTCTTGAAGAACTTTGGCAGATTGTGTAAAGAGAGAGGGATAGGAAACATTGTGAATAACTTTAAATCTTAAAGCTTTCTATCACTGTGATAAGAGCGGATAATAAGATAGTATGCTGGAGGTAGGAATTTGTTGAGTTTGCAAAGCAGTCCCGGGTGCCAGATTCGGTCAAACGTGTGATATTCGGAAACCAATCTGGAGATTTGAGATTATGTGATTGGAATCTTGGGTGGGATAAATGCCTGTTAAAGAAGATTTTTTTTTAGTATTTTACCCATGGTTGGCAAGAGAGAAATAGGGCTTCAGTATTCATTTGATTATCTTCCGAGATCAAATGACCACTATCCCTTTTTTATTTTTCAGGTTTGCTCTATCAGGCATCTCTGTTTTGATTATTACAGACCCGTACTCGACATAGCGTGTCATCAAACTTTGTTGGTAAACTTTGGGGCTGGTTTAATCAAAGCCTAGTTGTCCTAATATAATAGCATAAATATTTAAATGATCATTACAGAAACACCGTCCGCTAACAGTTCATTGCCTTAACACATACCAAGCGAACAAAATTTATAGGATTTTATTTTTTATCGTTTGAATTTTCAAACCTGCCTTTCCTGACGTGCATTGTTAAAAAAAATTATCCGTATAAAGGAGCCGAGATTGGGCAATTAAATATTGGCTAGATCAAAGTTGTTGGGTCCCGTGACTACGGGTCGCTGGCTTTTGAATATAAATTAACTTCTCAACTGCGCCTTTAACAAAAAACATCCTCTGTGTGACCTGCTGCTACCTGTCAGCTGGTTTGGTTCTCAACTCGGCTAACTGTTATACTGTTCAATTATAAACAGCGTTAGCGAATAATATAGGAATTCAAAGGGAACAAATTTATTTTTAAAAATATATTTCATTGTTTTCCAGTGTTTCCTTAATTACAACTGCAATAGTCTAATTCTATTTTAGCGTTAGTGTGATTGAACTTTCGTCCTTTCCATTTAAGAGATCGCACGTCATCTTTCGTTTATCATTTTAGAGCTTGTTCACTGCAAAAAGTAAGTGTATGTACTTAATACAAAGTGTCAGTACGTAGTTTTCCGATGTAAAATTAAAAAAAATGATCTATACCAAGCTTTAAAAGCAAACCAGATCTACTAGAAGAAATGCATTTTGATCCCATTTTATGACTTGATATCCACTAAAACTTTAGACGATAGAAAAAACATTAAAAAGCTGACTTACAAACTAAACCAATTTTTGGCAGGAATTGGCCGAGCAAAAAGTTATTTACATAGATTTAATCTTGCTGACAACGGCATTTGTAACTTCGACGAAAACAGTGAACAAACTTACGATCATCTTATTTATTACTGCAGAAAATTGGAAAGGCACAGAAACAAACCGATATTCGCAGCTCTACTGAACGGAGGCGAATGGCCGCCTTCGAAGAAGGAACTCATTGCAAACATTTTTATGAGTTTGATGCATTTTTGGATCATGTATAGAGCTCAACGATTGAACATTTTTTCTATAATTCTACCTCTATTTGTTTATATATTTTTTTCTCTTTTTTTTTTTTTCCTTTCAATCTTTTTATATTTATTAATGGGTCGTTTTCAAATAAAATGGCAATTTGCTGTCCCAGCACTTTGAATGGCTGTAAAAAAAAAAAAAACATACAACCAATATTTCACTATTGTTAATTTTATCTTGTCGAGTTCATTTGTTTAAATTAATGTAGGCCTTAAAACTTCAATTTCAAATGTTTGATAAAGAAAAACAAAATAAATTATTATAAATATTGACGAACGTTACTGCCCACGGTTCAAGTTTTCAACTTCTAACCTTCACAAAGTGTATAGGAATTTGTTTTCATTTTATTCTCTTTGTTATTTCTTGTTAAATTGTGTGTATACTAATTGAATATAGAACTTTCTTTTGAAAATATGAAATTTTGGGGGCTTGAGAAAAGATTTGTTTTGTGTCCGAGAATTTCCGAATTTATTCATTTGATGTATGTGACCGGATGTAGAAGAGTGGGTTCTGGAGCTAGGGGAGTCGGGATAACGTCTTAACACCCTCCAGACTAACCATTCTCAACCAAGGGCCCAGGTCGCTGTATTAACCGAAGTAAGACGACATTGATTCTCAAAACATAGTGAGTGCTTTAATTCATTTTGACATACGTTACCATTGTTTTTCTCACATTGAATTCACCACTTCCAATCTAACTTTTTACAGTTTGTAGTTTTCTACATTACAAATGTTTCAATCTCATTATATTTGAAAAAAAATTGTAGTTAAATAATCTTTTTCTAATTAAAATTCCTAATTTTTAACATACGTTACCGTTATGGTAATGAGTGTTAAAATTTTTGTAACCTACGTTAATTTATGGTTCCATTTGTTAAATTTATGGTAAAAAAAAAAAAAAAGAAGAATTATGAAATAATGCTTTTTTTTTTCTCTCTCTCTCTCTCTTAATATATACATAAACAATGGAAAAGACTGTGGTAGCTAGAAATAAAAATTAGGTCCTAGCATTTTGTAATGTTGATGATAAAACATATAATAAATACTTTTAATATTGTTTTTTAAGACTTTTTCTTCTAATGCAATTTTTCTACATGTTTCTCTAAGTCACCATTAAGTGTGAATATATTTTTGACGTATGTTACCAACAATTAAAAATAAATAAATTAATCAGTTAATAATAATTTTTTGGTAATGAAGGATTATTGAAAGGGTCTAGACATTCTTAACAGATGTTAATAAGTTTGGGGGGGGGGATAATAAAATCCATAAATTTTTTTGGAAATTTTTTTTTCACACAAAATTTATTACTATGCTCTTCCTGGGAAATCACTTTAAATTAGCAACCTTTAGAATCCTTTACCAAAAGCTGAATAAAAATCATAATGATGACAAGTTACAAACCCGTTTACGTAAGTCAAATTATTAAAGGTTTTATTTATGTTAAAATTCATTAAAAATCAAGAAAGCTAAAATTTGACGAACCAACTCAGGTATATATTCTCAAGTAGTTTGGCAACATCATGGTATGCCACAGAACATGAATAAGTAACTTTTTTTTTTTGAGGATTTTTGGAAAGCTAAATTGCCTTTTTATTGCAAAATGACCCTAATAAGCATCTAGTTCCATTGATTAATTATTGTTTATATTTCATATTTACTCATTGTTAATTCCTGTATTATTTAAAATATAACTAAACATGGATGATAATAAGCGTTATGTCGAGAGACGGGACGCGTAGAAATATATGCACCCATTAGGTGCAGGGTTACTGCAATGTTGAAAACTAGAAATCCACTGAAGTCGGAAAAGAATTTAAAATTAGGTTTAAAACCCTTAATTAAAATAGATAAATCATTGTCATCTAATTCCTAGTCGTGAGACTATCTCCAATTTCCTGTTGGATGCCATTGTATTACATTGGATATGTTATACAATGACCAAGAGTGTTCTTTAAAAAATCAAACAAAGTTAATCAATTTTCAAAAGGACGATAACTGGAGTGAATGAGCGGCCAAGGAAATCCTTTATCATTATCATCATCTGTTGCGCTACAACTCTTGCAGAGTCAAGGCCTCGTGCTGCTTGGTTCGCCAGTCCATCGATTCATCGGAGCCGAGGTCTTCCCACTCTTCTTGTTCCATAAATCCTCTCGTCCAGGACCATCCTAGGAATATGGTCCTGGGTCATTCTAATTATATCATCCGCCCATCGAAGCTGTCCTACTTTAATTACCATTACAACATATGTGTTCTTATATAAAGTCTTGTCAACTCAGCATCTTTCTCAGGGAAATCCTTCGACCACCAAAAATCTGGCAGATCTGAAACCAGTATCCTTCAGTGGCTTTCCATCTAACAATAAGGAAAGAGAGAGCTTTCATTTTATTAATTGTCAAAAGGAGAACAATGCCGAAATGTAGTATAGCCCTGATATAGTACCGTCAGATTATGTTATGTTTAGATCAATAGCAAATTTTAAAGGTCGAATTACGTGTAGTAATAATAATAATGATTACGTGTACGTAAAAATTGGATGTTATTTGCCTCAAAACCAAAGGGGTGGCACCGGTGTCAAATCCAATTAATAGCATAAAGATAGGTAAAATTAGTTGAAAACAATGGTCTTTACTTTGAAGAGTAGTATTCTATAATGTTTAAAACATTAAATAAAAAATAAATTTGTACTTAAGCAGAAGGACTTGCTAAAGGAATTTTACTTTCGGGCAGCTATTTTATTGAACGCAGAAGTTAATTTTAACAACTTAGTGTATTTAGTAAGACCATACATATAGTGAATGATATTTTCTATTCTCTTATTTAAACTAGAAGATTTGGAATTTTTATTATTGTTATTATTTATTTTTTTGTTTTTAAAAGTGACTTTGTAATCTTACAATTAGTATTGATTCGATACTAAGATTTTTTTTTTTTTTTTACGTCTTTCGTGAATTTCTCTGAAACATTACTTTCCTAAACGTACAACTGTTTTAGATCAGGTAACAAAAGTGACTAGAGTGTCACTAATGAAACAGTAAGTGGACGAATGATTGCACAAAAGGAGTGATACCTATTTGAAACTCGACTTCACAAAGGTTTAAAGTTAACTGTGTACTTCCAATTCCAAACGCATGTCTGAATTGACATAGGTTCACTGAGTGTAGGAATCAAATTGGATATCACTTGCTAACTTATCAGAGAAGATTAAATGTTATTACATGCAGAGTTAACTCAGAGTAAATTCAGATCACATCTCCTATAATAGCCGATGCATGGACGATTCGAACACGCACTGCCATGCTCCATAGATGCTGGATATGGAACATTAACGATAACATTCTCTCCGGCAATTGTGACAATGGCGATAAGGGCTATTGTGGTCGGCATTAGCGGATCTCCATTACTTTGGACAATGAATTGAACCCAAGCACTTAGGCCAGTTTCGGTAGGGTTTAGTTGACCTGACTATCGTATCGCCTGTAATACCTTACGAAGAAAACCTAAAGATATTATATTAGGGTCTACTACCTCTTACAAATAATAGTGGTGTAGTAATTGTATGGCTCCGCCGAAAAACTTGCTAAGCGACATAATTCCGAAGTGGCGATTTTAAAATGTATAATAGTACGTCTTAGTATGATATAGTACTCCATTATGTTATTATACATGTAAATATAACATATTAATATGTGAATATAAAATCTAATCTACAAAACTAACAAAAACTTTAGATTATGATTTTCTTTCGCTGATTACTCAAAATTTTATGTTTGTCGCTTAGAACGTTTAGAACGGTGGACCCATTCAATTTATGAAATAAGAATGAATTGGGAAAGAAAAAAATTGGGGATTGAAAGCTGCCAGCTTTCTGTTATAAAAACTAATAGTCCGGGAGCTGGTGATACTAAACCTGCCATGAGAGGTCTCCCAAAGCTCTTGCATATAATTCGTTATGTCATTTATAGAAAAACACAAAATGGCCCTGCTGCCATGGCTGCACCGGTCAACGCCTAAAAAAAAAAATAAATTTTTTTTTTTTTTGAAGTTTCTGTCATAAGTCTCTCTAATTCTGATTGTTCCTCGAAACAGGGGAGGGGTAGGGCTACACGAAAAGACAGTGCTGCCTTTATTTATGAATTTACTTCAGGAATTCGAGAGGCTTATCATGACAGAAACTTCAAACAAATATTTTTTTTATTATTTTTTGTTTTAGGCGTTGACCGGTGCCAGCCATGGCAGCAGGGCCGTTTTGTGTCTATTTTAGCCGTTTCGTTCTATCATCATGACAGGTTTATCGTCTCCCGGACTATAAAGAAGGCCCGTAAAATATAGATAATATATAATTGTATAATAAATCTGGCAAGGGGAGGACACACTCAGTCTCTCACGGATCTTGTTGGCAATTCGTTTGGAGTTTCCTGGTCAAAAAATATTAGACTGGTGTTTTGCCGTTCCGACCAATGGGCACTAGAAGCCGAGAAATAAAAATTAAATAGTATTAAATTAATTTATTTTATATCTCGAGTTTAAAAAATGATATCGACATGATTCTTGCACCAAGATTTTTATTTTTGATTGCGGGTTTAATGAAAAATACAGCTGCTCCCTAGATTTTGGTTTAGGCTAATTAAATTTAAAAAAAAATGATTAGATTTTCAAGCAAACTACCTCTATAGATTTTTTTACACAAGAATTGACGTCAGATTCTAATACAGCATTCTCAAAAACATTGAAAAACGTTTATTCAATAAAAACAAAAAAAGTAATTTTTTCATTGAACTACGTTCAATATACTTTTTTCACAAGATCCGACATTGGATTAGAATTCAGTATTAAAAAGGACCCTTAAATACAAAATTTCATCCAAAAATAAAAATATAAATTCGTAAGCTTCAAAATGTGCCTGACCAAATGGTAGGCAATTTTTGTTTAAACTGACAAAAACATGAATTATGCTTAGACGGTTTAACTTATTAACTTTATTCTTTTTATACAAAACATAGGGTGGTAATACTCTTGAAATGTTTTGGTTTCATTTTCCTATCTGGTTTTAAACTCAAGTTAAAAATAAAAATGTTTTTCGGATTTGCTAATTTTTTTTATAGGTTTTTGTTGATCAAAATTTGCATTAATATACATCAAAAGAAAGCTGAGGCTCTCCTCTTTTAGCGAAACCAATGAATGAATTGCGTGACAAAGTATTAGCTATTTAAAGGAAAGTAACCAATAATCGTTTTGAAAATTTCTTCCCCTCGAAGAGGGTGAAAAATGATATTTTTTTTGTTTTTATTGAATAAACATTTTTCAAAGTTTTTGAGGATGCTGAATTAGAATCTGACGTCAATTTTTGTGTGAAAAAATCTATAGAGGTAGTTTGCTTGAAAATCTAATAATTTTTTTAGAATTTCATTAACCTAATTCAAAATCTATGGAGCAGCTGTATTTTTTCTTAAATTTGCAATCAAAAATTAAAATCGTGGTGCAAAAATCATGTCGATATCATTTTTTAAACTCGAGATATAAAATTTCAATATAAAATTACATTTATTATTTATTATGATTATTTCGGATTTATTTTAGTAGATTTTGAATGTAGTGTTTAAAGTCCAGCGATAATAACACCTAGACCTCAATTTTGCTATTAGCTTCTGAATGCAGATGATATTAAAGAATACCACTTTTTGCGGTGAATTTATGGGTAGATTACAGGGGAAGGCATTTTTACCGTTCCAATATTGTCCGTTTCCGCTGTCAAATATTGTTGAAAAATCATAGGTTGCCCAACAGATTGAATGATGAAATTACTGAGGTTTGTTACAAAATATCCTACCACAACTTCATCACGATATTCCACTTGACTTTCGGTAAAATATCATTTTCCAACACCATGGTGCTCTTCCACATTATTCCAAAGCAATACAAATATAAACCAACGATATACATGGAACGGTCGAAATGCCTTCCATTTCCAAGTGGTATTCTTTAATATCATCTGCATTTAACATATCATTCGAAAGCTCATTAAATATGCAAGTTTTTGTGAGATTTGACGTTTTGGATAGTTTTTTCGAAGAACGGTGAGCGTTGAAGTAAATAAGACATTATGACAAAGGCTTCATTTTTTTAGCAACTGGAAGTCAGAGTTTGAACTCTGTTTTTAATAATTTTTGCATATTTCACTCTCTTGGAATAGCCATTTGTTGGAACTATGCTACTGACAAACTATGTCTGTCTTTTTCAAATTGAGAACAATCGTATTGCTGTTAAATACTTGAAAAATATTTGTGAAACGATTAAGAAATTTTTTTTATTTAGCTAATGGAGAAAATAATTTACCTATCATATATTTGATGTCTCGCTAAGTTGGTTATCTAGTATCTTTGCTTCAATTATAACAACGTAAATAATCCACTGATATGTTATATATGACTGTTGGTATATATAATGTCAGTAATATAATCTTATATATTATACAGCCTCTTTGTTAGTAATGATTTTGTCTTCATTTTCCCCTTGTACAGGCACAACTTTGTAGCCATAAACAAGAATGATTCATTGATATAAACAACGTCTAAGTCCTTAACGACTGCAATAGAATGACACTAGACACTCTCCAATTGCGGCTAAGTGAAGGGGAACTGGCAAAACAAAACGGCACAATTTTGTAAACAATGTTGATAAAAAGTTCTAATTTTTGTATGGATTGCTGGTTTACGTTTATTTCATTTGTATATTATCATTACCTTCAACCTGTGTTGACAAATATATTTTTTTATTCGGACTTTTATATCCGTTTTTATTAATATGATTATAGATGAATTTTATGAGGATTAACATAATTGGGATAGAAATTTATTATTTCTTTTTTTATATAGCATAACTTGCTATATGAGCAAAAGAATTGGTGAAATATAATTTGGTTAACAGTATTCAGTATTTTTTGGACAATTGAAATACATTTCCTCAGAAGACTTCGTGTTATTTTTACGCATTTAAAACAAGCTTATTATATTTTATCCATGTATAAACCAATTCCACATTTAATTGCAACCGTGGCTTGAGAAAATATTTGCTTAAATTAACAGTTAAATAAATTTATAAGCGAATACAGTTTCACTACTCTTCTACTTCTACGGTGCACGGTGTCAACAAAAGAATAGCAGAGTTTTGATATTCTGTATTCAGAATAATCAACTTTTTCTCTTCTTCTTTCGGTGCCTATCCGCTTCGGATTTTGGCGATCATGATGGCTATTCTTCTCTTATTGGTAGCAATGCGGGAAAGTTCCTTTGAAGACATACTAAACCAGCATCTGAGGTTGTCAAACCAAGGTATCCGTCTTCTTCCAGGACCTCTTTTGTTGTCGATTTTCCCCTTGAAGTATTTTTTGTAGCAAATCATATCTATTTGTATTACGCATGATATGTCCTAGATATTGCAGTTTTCGGTATTTCACTATATTGATAAAGTTAGGTATTGTGTTCATTCTTCTCAATACTTCTACATTCGTCACCCTCTGCATCCACAGGGACTGAAGCCACAATTCAAAGGCCTCCAGCTTCTTCTCTATGTTTTTATTTAAGGCCCATGTCTCTACACCATATAGGAGGACAGAATATACATAGCAGTGCAAGAGTCTGATTTTTGTTCTTAGAGTTAGATTATGGCTTTTGAAGACGGCACTCATTTTCTGAAAAACACTTCTTGCTTTCCCGATACGAATCCTGATTTCCTAAGAGTTATCCCAATGTCCATTTATTATGGTTCCAAGGTATGTATATTGTTTTACCCTTTCTATAGATCTTTAGTTTATGACTAAGTTTACTCCTGTAATATTTTCCTTACTTACGATCATGAGTTTTGTTTTTGTGGTGTTTATTTCAAGCCCGTACTTACTGCTGACTCTTACAATGCTATTCATTAATAATTGTAACGCTTGAATAGTGTCAGCAAATACAATAGTATCATCCGCATATCGAATGTTGTTTAGTTTTATTCCATTTATCAAAATTCCTTCTTCAACTTCTTCTAGGGCTTCTCTAAATATGAATTCTGAATGTATATTAAATAGTATGGGTGACAATATACATCCCTGTCTTACTCCCCTGAAAATTTTGACTACTTCGGTATGTTCACCATCAATACACAATACCACTGTTGAGATTCGCAGATCTCTTTCCTCCATTCCAATATTTTTCAAAATCTCCATCAATTTGTCGTGTTTTACTATATCAAAAGCCTTATGGTAGTCTACTAGGAGCAAATACAAATACATTTTTATTTAAATCTTTGCATCTCTGAAACAATACTAGTACACTGAACAAGGCTTCTCTCGTACCCACAGCATTAATAAACCCAAACTGATTAGGGGCTATCTGTTCTTCACATAGTCTATATATTCTTCTATGTATCACCTTCAAAAATAATTTCAAGATGTGGCTCATTTAGCTTATTGTGCGATAATCTCCGCATTGTCTTGATTTCAGCCACTCCAATGGAATGTTTCCAGATACATAAATTTGATTGAAAATTTGGGTAAACCATTTTACATGATTCTCATTCATCAGTTTTAAGAACTGTGCTTCTACCTGATCTGATCCCACAGCCTTTCCATCCATCATCTGACTGATGGCCGTTTGAACCTCTACTTCTAGGATATCTGTACCACTAATTTCATTTATATTTGAATTACAAGCACTTCTAGTGTCATAAAATAAATTTTAATAATCAACTTAGAAATTTAAAAAATATATAGCAATAGAAGGTTAATTATGAGGGCTACAGGGAAAACTGTTGCTTCATCTGAAACGCGACCCCGACCTAGGGATTTTTCTGTTGCACTAACAGTATCACAAAACTGTCTATGCCACCTACGAATATTTTCACCATATGGAGGATATACACCATAAAGGCGTCGAAACTCCCGTTGAACCCGGATAATTGAATAACTTTCTGCAAAGTCCGAAACACAAAACTGCTTTAGTTGTCGGGTCGCCATGATTACTGAGTTCCTAGCTATGCCAGACAAAATTATAGAATTCATTTAAACTCAATTTTATCGCAAAACATTCAAAACTATCTCAGCTACGATATTTAAAAACTCCGATTCTTTTATAGATATCCTGTATTTGGAACTGTAAAAAACCAAGATTTACGTCTTCTTACAGGACCTACTCTTTGCTGTCGATTTTCACCTTGAAGTATTTTTTTTGTAGCAAAAAATACTATCTATTTGTATTACGCGATGTATGTCCTACGATATTGCAGTTTTCGGGGATTTCACGATCTTGATTAAGTTAGGTATTGTTGTTCATTCTTATCAATACTTATACCATTCTTCACCCCTGCATCAAGGTATTATCAGGATCAGCTATAACGCCACAATTCAAAGTCTCAAGCTTCTTATTTATGTTATTTAATATACGCGTCCATGTCTAACCCCATATAGGAGGGACAGACCATACATAGTGAAATTTGTGTAGGTCAGTGTGTGTGTCTATGTTATATATATATATATATATATAAACCAATAGGGCTACAATATGGCCCAAGGATTGAAAAAGACTCGCTTCAAATATACATACAGTGCAAGAGTCTGATTTTGTTCTTCAGAGTGAGGATTTATGGCTTTTGAGGACGGAAAATCATTTTCCTTGAAAAAAACACTTCGTGCTTCCCGATACGAGATCATTGATTTCATGAAGAGTCTATCCCAATTGTCCATTTATTCTGGTTCCAAGGGTATGTCTATTGTTTACTATTTCTATAGGATCTTTGGTTATAGTCTAATTTTTACTCCTGTAATATTTTCCTCACTTACGATCATGAGTTTTGTGTTGTGGTGGGTTATTTCAAGCCCGGTACGGTTTTTTTTACTGCTGCCTTTTACAATGCTAATATTCATTAATAATAATTGTTAACGCTTGAATAGTAATCAGCAAATACCATAGTATTCATACGCATATCGCAATGTGCAATTTAATTTTATACAATTATCAAAAATTCCTTCTTCACCTTCTATCTAGGGCTTCTCTCCCCCCCGCTCACCTCCTTCCAACTCATGTCCTAAATATGAATTCTGTGAATGTATTTTAAATTAGTCATGGGTGGCACAAATATACATCACTGGTATTAACTCCCTGAGAATTTGGCAACTGCTTCGCGTGTGTTCACCATCCAATTTTTGCTTCTTACAGTTGGTATTATAATTATTTTTTAAAGTTTAGTTCTTATGTGGCTGTTCAAGTTAAAGTTTTTTTGTTCTATAAAGGTTTGATGACAAAGTTACTGATTTATTCTTCCCGTTGATGGAAGTAAGATTTATTCCGTTTATTTCTTATAGTTCTTGGTGTAGAAGTGGATGTTTTTTTACTCTTTTTATTCAGCGCTATTTCAAATATTAACGGGGGCGAAACCTTCTGACCTCTATACGAGCATGCTTCGCTGTGCATTACTAAAAGCCTTATACAATAGGTTAAGGGTAATGTATTCTCTTCTCCACAAACGATAGTCCTTAAAAATTGGAGGTCTGAATACTGAATATTATCTACTATTAGATTAGGATCTTATTATCTATTATTAGATAAATATCTTATTATCTATAATAAGACAAGGAGTAAAAAAAAAAAATTAAAATAGATTATATACCAATAGTAGTTTACAATCGGCCTTTATATTGACATTTTTAAAACAATACTTGACGTTTCAATATATATTTAAAACCTCTTAAATTATATTAATGTATTTAAAATAATTTTAATTATGCTAAGCTCTTAGTATTTTTTAAAGAGGAAACGAAATAGGAATTGTGTGAAAGTGAATTTGGATCAGTGGTAGTAGACATTAAATTCAATCGTTATAAACATTTAAGTAAATTTCTGATGTTTTCTTTTGGTGTATCGTTTTGAGAACATTTAAAAAATAACTCAGTGTCTCCCGGACTGGGAAAAACAAAAGATCATGGAGATATTTTTCTATAATCTACTATTTTTTCCAATTCGTATTTAAGAATTAAAATAGTTCAAATTCCTTAAATTAGTAATTAGATTAAATTAACAATCAATGATGTTCGAAATAAACAAACTTAAGAGAAAGTAGGGATTTCAAACGTGACTTTTTTCATTCAAACAAATACAACTCCTAACCGGCAGGTCCTAGCGGGGAATATCAAACAAAAAACATTCTCTATTAAATTTTTGATCAGGAAACGTTCGGCAAATTTTTGATCCGACCTACACCAATAAAGCTAGAAACTGTTATAAAAGACCCTACACTTAAAAAATGTAGGCAAAACGTGACTCTTGATTCAAACCTATATAGCTCCTAATAGGCTTGGGTATACTATCGGTTGAGAACTACCGATTGCTATCGATAGTTGCTTCCTTTTTTCCAAAGCTATTCAATAAATAATGTCAACTAATTTAATTAAATTCAATTATTTACTTACTATTTAAAATTCGCAGGATTATAAATTATAAGATTATATCATAAAGATGAGAGAAAAAAACAAAACAACTAATTTATTTGAATTTTAAAAAAGTATTTAAAATTTACATTCCTAGCTCCCATCCTCTACACAGTGTATACAGCTGACATCCCGACCAATCCTAGCACTGTCCTCACCACTTACGCTGGTGACACATGTTTGTTATCAGTAAATAATGATCCCTTCATTGCATGCCAGGCACTCTAATCCCACATCATAAACGTTCAAGAATGGTGTCAACAATGGAGAATTAAAATAAATCCATATAAATCCCATCAAATAACCTTTACCCTCCGTCGTAAACCTACGACATCCTGTCCTACGGTATCCTTTAACGATATTCCTCTAATCCCTGTTGAACAGATCCGCTACCTGGGACTCCATTTGGACAAACGTCTCACTTGGAATCCACATACAAGACTAAAACTACAAGAAACGGCCCGTCGTTATAGACTACTCCAACATTTACTAGACAAACGATCAAAGCTTCCAATAAATTACAAGAGACTAATTTACATGACAGTTATTAGACCTATATGGACATACGGAGTTGAGCTTTGGGGCTCCACTAAACCATCCAATTCTTCTCGAATCCAATCCTTACAATCCAAAATCCTTCGAAAAATCCTTAATGCTCCTTACTTTGTCACGAATAAACTTATCCATAAAGACCTCAATGTTCCATATGTTGCTGATTTAGCCCAAACCAGATACCAGTCCTTTCATATTAATCTGCACTCCCACACGAATCCATTAGTCTCTCAAATTGCTTCTCATTCGATACCTGATAACCCACAGAGGCGTCTGAAAAGAAGATGGCCAAGAGACCTTCTAGTTTAGAACATTTTTTGAAGTGCTACTAGTGAGTAGTTCTTCACAAGTGATTTACATGTCATTATAATCATTTCTTCAAATTTACTTGATGTATATTAATGTACAGTTGTAAATATCAATCAATAGTTAAAAAAAAAAAAAAAAAAAAAAAAAAAAAAAATACATGGTTACAATGATAATGAACAAATCAAATCTTCAGAAAAGAAATATAGCAAAATAGTTAACTTCAAGAGTCAGGCGTGCTTCTTGAGCCACATATTACCCGAAAGAAAATCTAGCATTTCTGCTTTTCTTTTGCTTAATCTTTGAGAGAACCCTTGAGCTCTAGGAATTCCGAATTCGATTTAAAAAAAAAAAAAAAAAAAAAACTCGACACTGGACAGGGACAGATCAGCATAATTCCGAGAGTTTCAAAACTTGAATGTAAAAAAGATCTATCGATAGTCGACACATGTAGATGATAGTGAGCATCGATAGACACGACCTATCGATATATCGATAGTAACTATCGACTATCGCCCAACCCTAGCTCCTATACGGTTGGTCCTAGCGACAAATGTTAAAATAACAAAAAATATTCTCCATTAAATATGTGATTAGTCGAACACCAACAGAGCTAAATAGTGTCAAAATGTTACATTTTTGAAGGTGAAAAAGAAGTTACATTTTACTTCATTAATTATTTTATTGCCTTGATCATATTTTTTAGTTTTATTCCCGTTCTTTTCTTAGACTATATTGCGAAATCTGTTGCAATATCAAAATTGCTTCTATGAACATTATGTCTCTAATTAATCTTGGAACTCCCATTTCAGCAGTTCACCGATTATTTATTCCTATACAGAACGTTAGCGAGTGTACGATCCCTATCGGCTAAAGTTATAACCCTCATCAGCGCGATGTATGTCAGTAGTTGTCAGTTATATCTGAATTAATTAATTAATTAATTACCTCTATATCTGTAATTAACAGTGAACAGGTGAAGATACTTCTGGAACAGTTTGTGCTAAAATGTCAGTCAATTACTACCTAATATAGCCCCTTAAAACGATATTACACTAAATGCATAATTAGGATTCTGATTGATGTGAGAGTTATATTTACTGTGTTAATTTAATTTTAACTTAATATAATCGTGTCGGTGTATTATGATTTTGGATTAGTCATTATTCAATGATCTTTTAATATAAACTGAGGATCGTAACAGATATTTATAGAAATAATTGGAGAAAATTCATTAACCACATTATTAGAGATGGGCTGACTTGTCGGCCAATTTATTAATTTATATTTCTACGCTTGAAAATAAGTTGATTGAAATAAAAACATATCCTTTATTGATTAGAATTATTATTTTGGATTCATATTCACAGTTTTTTATTTATTTAAAGAATAAGGACCTTTTTTTTTTTTTGCAATCAACTATTGAACTTAAAGAAAGATATTTTTCTCTTATCAAAGTTTTAGTTTTGTGTCATAATTAAAACATATTAATTATCAATTAAAATATAATATAAAGGTTAGGTCACAAAAAGGAAACTGCATTTTTAGTAATATATTTAATTGTTAATTATAATTAAATGTAAGATACCAGGTCCTCCAAATAGTCCTGTCGTTTTTTAATACAATATTTTATATTTTTGTTTTAGCACCATGTAAATTCCTCTCTGCCTAATAACATTTGTTCTTATGTAAACAGTAATGTTTACTCTTCAAAATAACAGTGGCAATCCTTAAATTCAGTCTCTCTGTGTATTTTAAAAAGTGCGGTCAAAATGGTGAGCACTGAAATTAAAATTAGATCTGCTTTGCTGTGTGAATTCAAACGCGGTTCAAAAGTGACAGAGGCCGCTCGTAATATTTGTCACGTCTTTGGCAAAGATAGTCTTAGTGAGCGGAAGGCACAATTTTGGTTTTCAAAATTTCGGGAGGGCGATGAATCGCTTGAAGACGAATATCGGTCTGGAAGACCAAAAGTGATTGAACAAGCACAAGTGCGGGATATAATCGCAGCAGATCCACGCCAAACATATCCAGAAATTGCTGAACAGCTCAACATTTCCGAATCTACAGCTTGGAACTACCTAAAAGAAATGGGGAAAGTAAAAAAGTTTGATAAATGGGCACTTCACCAACTATCGAATGCCAATAAACTGGTTCGGGTAACAACGACTTCTTCATTAATGTCTCGATTTAAAATTGATCCATTTTTCGATCGAATTATTACTTGTGACGAAAAGTGGGTATTGTACAACAATATAAGACGATCGTATCAATGGCTGAGTGCAGATGAGAAGCATTTCCAACATTTCCACAACAAACAAGAAACATTTCCAAAACCAGACCCCAGATCCTGTTGGTGGTTTTTTGGACTGGGGTTAGTTCACTATGAGCTCTTGAATCAAGGATAAAGGATAACTACCAATGTGTACTGTGAAATATTGGATCGCTGTCATGTCAAACTTAAAACTTTTGATCCCGGACTGGTGAACAGGAAAGGGCCACTGCTGCTTCAAGAGAACGCTCGACCTCATACAGCAAAAGTGACCAGAGGCAACTTGATGGAGCTAGGGTGGGGAATGTTGCCTCACCCACCTTATCCTCCTGATCTTTTGCCTACAGATTACCATCTTTTCTGGGATTTGGATAATAGTCTAAGAAAAAAATGTTTTAACAATCGCCAGATCTTAGAAATGGAGTTGGACAACTTTTTCCGTAATAAAACAAAAGATTTCTTTAAAAAAGGAATTTGGGACCTGGCATCGCGTTGGGAGAAAACATCTGAATGTAATGGTGCATATTTCGATGAATGAAATGCTTGCATACTTCACAGCTGACTTTTTATAGCCCACTTAAAAAAAACGACAGGACTTTTTGGAGGGCCTGGTATTTTTTGTTATATAATATATTTAAGATTTGATAAAAGTAATAGTTCACAAGTTATCTAACGTATCAGCTAAAAATATACAATTTTCAACCCTTTTCCCTCCACCCCTGCCTCGAATTTCAAGAAATACTTTTAACTACCTTTACAGCTAAGAGTGCTGAACAATTTCCAGCACTCAGAGCTTTTTAGTTTTGGAGTTTAAGTTTCGATTCCAATATCCCTGTACTTACAGCCGCACAGTGAGCCGGTTGACTGTATGCAACTCTACACTCAATACATACATATACCAATATTTTGGTACATTAACTTGTATTAAATATAGTCACACTGCTATCTTTATTATTCTAAATGGTCAATTTTAGCGCGAGAAAAATAATTTCCTGATTTGCTGAGCTTTTTTGTTTAGATTTCCGTTTCGGGGAAATCGGGGAGAAAAAAAACTGTTATATGCAAAAAATGTTGGTAATTTTATCCTCGTTAATTTTGTATAAAGCTAATTTTCATATAGAACTTATAAATTTTGAGTTATTATAGAAAATGCGGGAAAATGTTCATTTTGTACAGGATTTTTGGGGAAAAAAAAAAAAAAACAACTTATATCTCGTTAGAAATTTTATTGGCAACCATCAGGGTCGTTTTCAGCACTCAAATAAACTTAATAGTACCAAAAATCAGAGCTGCGCCAAAACCTTCCTTTTTAAAACACAAGTAGCCTGGACTAATTCCTTAAGAATTGGTTGAGGGCATTGGGTCTTCGCCTCTACTCTACTCTTGTTGCAGCTGATACGAATAGACAAGACTATTTATTTATTTTTATAATATATGTATGTTTTTATATTGTTAATATATTTGAATATAGTATTATAGAAATGTTGTAAGGAGGGAGCGATCCATTGATCGAATACGACGCCTACAAGAAATATAGAATGGACTTAACAAACTTCATTAATAACTTTGGCTTTGACTAACTGACCAGAAATTGAGAAGGTGGAAGGGCATCACCCACATCTCACACAAAGCGAGGAGGGTAGGAAGAACATTTATCTCAAGTTCTCTAATAAGGGATCAATGTGTATTTTATAGAAATATTTTATTTAATTGTAAAACTGTTCGTAATATTAGTAAAAATATAAGAATTCATAAAAAAAAAAAAAAAAAAAAAAAAAAAAAAAAAAAAAAAAAAAAAAAAAAAAAAAAAAAAAAAAAAAAAAAAAATGCCCTCCTTGAGCCTGTCGGCTGAAGAAAGAATAACATGGATTATGTTTTAGAGGTTGCCGTCTCGACCGTCGATTATTAATTTTTCACTTATCTGTGTTCTAGTTTTCTTGTAAGGAGATAAATTTGCAATTTAAATAGCTAACAAGACTAAAGCGACAAGAAACTGCTCGTCGTTACAGACTACTTCAACATTTACTAGATAAACGATCAAACCTCCCAATTCATTGCAAAATACTTATTTACATGACTGTTATTAGACCTATTTGGACGTACGGAGTTGAGCTTTGGGGCTCCAATAAACCATCCAATTCATCTCGTATCCAATCCTTACAATCCAAAATCCTTCGAAAAATCCTCAATGCACCTTACTTTGTCACCAATAAACTTATCCATAAAGATCTTAATGTTCCATATGTTGCAGATTTAGCCCAAACCAGATATCAATCCTTTCATAGTAAGCTCCATAACCACTCAAATCCCCTAATTTCTCAATTTGCTTCCCACACAATTCCTGATAATCCTCCGAGGTGTCTAAAAAGAAGATGGCCCAGAGACCTTCTAGTGTAGAATTTTTATTAAAGTGCTACTGATGAGTAGTTCTTTACAAGTTTTGTCACGTTATTGTAATAGGTAACAGCACATTTACTTGATGTATAAATATTGTACAGTTGTAAATTTCAATAAATTGTTATTAAAAAAAAAAATAGTTTAATCCTGCTAATCGTCTTTGCCCTTGAGTTTTTTATTTTTTTCAACTTGCCTGTATAATTTTAAATTATTAACAATTAATGGTTATTCGAAATAATAACCGAATACTCCGAAATAATAACCGAATAATCGAGAAAAAACAGGTGTTTAAAACGTGAATTATTTTCCATTCAACCAATATAGCTCCTAAACGGTAGATCATAGCGACAAATATTATTTAACAAAAAATTTGTTCCATTGAATTTCTGATAAGTTAACTTTTAGCAAACTTTCGATCCGAGCAACACCAACAAAGTTAGAACGTGTCAAATAAGCTCCTACACTTAAAAGTGGTTTCAAACGTGAAATTTTTAATTCAAACTAATTTAGCTTCTCAACAGAAGGTACTAGTGACAAATACTATGTTACAAAAAATGTTACAAAAATAACAGTTTAACCGGTTTGATGCCGTCAAATTTTCAACCCGAGGAACATCAACAGAGCTAGAATTTGTCAAACTACGCGTAACGCCCGCCCTCCGACAATTAAAAATTAAAAATATAAAAGTTGTCAAACGTAAACAAACCAAAATTTTGAAAAGTCGAAAGCGATCGAGCAAAATTTGTCAAATCTCGGTTAAAATTATTTAATTTGTATTAGGAGAAACAGAGTCAAAAGGAACTCATTCAAATTTAGTATAAGCTCCTAACTGCTTATACTATCCTAATATCAAACTACGCGTAACGCCCTCGTATTCCACAAAAACGTATCTTTTGTTTTTTTGGAATAGGTCCGCTTTTGACCAAATAGGTCCAAAAAAAAAAGTAAATAAAAAAATAATGAAAAAAATAAGGTCCATCTGGTACAAACCAACAGAGTTCATTACGTCTTACTTTCGAGAAATGGATGGCTTGGAACTCCCTGGGGAAATATATGTCTAAAGAAAAAGATTAAGTCTTTCCTTTATTTTGTTCTTTATATATGATCGACTTTAAAAATCTTACGTCTCAGTAATTACAATTAGATATTTATTACTTTTTAATTATATAAATATAAATAATATTTGTTTAGATTTGTGGTTTCCAACTGGTGGTCTGCGGATCCCCGGAGGTCCGTGAGTTGTCATCGAAAAATGTTTCGTCAGGAATTTGGCTTACAGTTACTGATTGCAGTCAAGAGTAAATCAGTGTTCTCAGGATTTACCCGTGAGAAATGAAAATGGGTAGGCTAATCCAACCTAGAATAATATTTCATAAATATAATAAAAACAGCTCTCATTCAGCTTGGCAACAAAGCAATGAAATCCATTCTTCCATTTCCACTTCTTACCGGTACGAACAATGTGGTCTGTACAATCCGTTTTATAAAAGATAAGTACAAGAATAGTCTCGACTTGCGATCTGACTACAGAGTCAACGTTTTAAGCTTTTAACCCAACATTTCTGAGATTATGTATACAAGAGAGCGTTCAAATTAAACTTAAAAATCAGTGAGTTGTCATCGAAATATGTTTCGTCAGGAATTTGGCTTACAGTTACTGATTGCAGTCAAGAGTAAATCAGTGTTCTCAGGATTTACCCGTGAGAAACGAAAATGGGTTGGCTAACCCAACCTAGGATAATATTTCATGAATATAATGAAAACAGCTCTCATTCAGCTTGGTAACAAAGCAATGAAATCCATTCTTCCATTTCCACTACTTACCGGTACGAACAATGTGGTCTCTACTATCCGTTTTATAAAAAATAAGTACAAGGATAGACTCTACTATCCGTTTTATCCGTTTTATAAAAAATAAGTACAAGGATAGACTCGACTTGCGATCTGACTACAAAGTCAACGTTTTAAGCTTTTAGCCCAACATTTCTGAGATTATGTATACAAGAGAGCGATCAAATTAAACTTAAAAATCAGTAAATCCTAAACTGTGAAAATAAATAGAATTTTTTATCAAGTTCACAATATTTGGCTGGCCATAAAATATTCTCAACTCCCCATTAGTTCTAATTCTCCACTCACATACTACAGTAAGCAGGTCCGTATATTTTATGAAGAACTTTCCTTTCCTAAGTGCAAAGCCTTCTTTCCATCTTTCTTGTTAGGACCCAGGTCTCTCTTCCATTGGTGACAACTGGGCGTACGATGGTCTTATAAATGGTCAATCTGGCGCTGAAAGTTTTTGAATTTTAAAACATTGATGATTCCGAAAAGGCAACGATTTCCTGAGGCTATCCTTGCCTCAATTTCTTTTAAGAGTTCATTCGTCTAGGTGAGCAGTGCTTCAAGATATTTGAAGGCCATGCAAATTCTGGGTCTTATTATTGTACGTCCTTGTATCTTCTTTTAATTTTTGATTTACTAATCTTCCACTTTTTTTTTATTTATTTTTTTATAAGTGTTCTTACTTTTTTACGTTGTTGTCCTATTTGATTTTATTCAATTTCTTGTTTTTATCTTTGATTGTTGTTCAACCTGGTATATATTTTTTTTTTCCCCAGAAATCCTAATATTAAATTTCTTCAATATTATTTTATTAAATTAATATAATTTTCCCTCCCTTCCTCATAATGATGCGAGTAAAGGGGTCTGTTCTCGTTATAAGCTCCAAATATTTGTGCTCTTCAGTAGTCACGAGTGGGTGTTTCTTAATAGGAGGCCATCACATTCCTCGGTGGAGCATGGTAAGTTTGAGGACCGCAAAATCAATAGACACATACATCTTGTTGAACAGTCTAGAACCGATTATGTTTCACCACATATTGGGAGTAATCATTTCTGTTTTGCCTGTTAGTTTAATGGAACCAATACGAAACTTAAAAACACGAAAATCTTTGAAATTCTGTTTTGAAATGAGGTAACCAGTCATTTCAGATGTCAGTTGATATTTCATTTAAGGTAGAGCAAACATAATATGTAAGTCGATGTATATGTAATCTTCAAATCACTTCTAAGCTTGTTTTGTATTATCTTTCAGTTGAATCATTGTTCCATTGCATGGGCGCTCTGTCATGAATCTATACTATTATATAAAAGGACAAGCCATTTTTCGTTAGTGATCACTAACTATAAAAATTAGTGAACCTATATTTACCAAATTTTAACTACATCATCTTCATAGTTCAAGGAAGGTCTATCAATGTGAATTTAATCTAATTATTATTAAAAATGCGATAATTATTTGGATTCTAGTGCAATTTGAAAATGACCGATAGGTGGCAAGTTACAGTGTTACGGTTTTATATTGAGCTTTAAATTGGTAATAAAATTTAACTATAAGCAATGAAATTATTACAAAATATTCAAAGCAACGACGGCGAAAGCAAGTCTATTTATATTTGACATGCTCTCGAAATATTTGTTTTATTTTAAAATCGAAAGAAGAAGCAGTAAATATATTCCCTATTTTCCAGATTGGTATTTTAGTATTAAAAACAAAAAAAAATTGCTATCTGTGATTTGCGTTAATCATGGTTCACGCATTATCTTATCACTTTTGGAGGACGCTCCCAGATCCCTGGATTACAGTTTGTAAAGCAAGGATACATGGTACACGTTTTTCGAATAGGTATATATTTATATTATTACCATCATTTTTCGGTTATAGATGATATAGGTTTATGATAACTGAAGTAGTTAACCAAGTTCTTACTGCTGAGGTTGAAATTATTTGCTAACTCCAAATGATTACAAGAACTTCTACGTATTGTGCTGGTATTTTTGTTCTTAATGATTTACACTACAATAATATTAATAATAAGAATAATATTTATTCAAATTAGACAGTGTAACCTTGAAGTGGGAAAGTAATATTAGAAATTTTGATATGCTCTACCCGGGGTATTTTAACTTTTGTAGGCTGACAAACTTTGTTACTATCATAAGCTGTAACTTTGAAAAGGTTCATTGCTCCACCAACGTGGACTTTTGTAGCCCATCTCGATTTGTAATCGGACAATCGATATATGATTTAATAATAAAAGATTTCTAACCGTTCCATGAATTTTCCCCTTTGTACTCTCAATTATTTCGCTATGATTTTTTTTTTTCTATAAACCTTTATTAAAAATGTTTTACTAATGTTGCCAACTCCATTGAAAACAAACTCCTCATATACAAAACCATCACTAAACCTATCTGGACCTATGGACTTGAACTGTGGGGGACAGTAAAACAATCGAATATCAAACGCATTCAATCCTTCCATTCCAAAGTCCTTCGTACTATCCTAAATGCTCCATATCATGTTTCCAACAAAATCCTTCATAATGATCTGAATATACCTTTTGTCCTTGATCTGATACCAGTTAAATTCTCCAAATTCCATCAAAATCTTTCCAGCCATCCTAACCCTCTGGCTCATACATTATCCAGTTCCACGCATCCTTATAACCCACCTCGCACATTAAAACGGCCATGGCCCCGAGACTTATTGTAATATTTAATATTGGAGTTCTGGCAATGGCCAGCTTCTCTACTCAAGTCCTGTGCGATTGTCCTATTGCGCTTTTTCAGCCTCCACTGGATTTTACTAGTGACGCAGCTGATAGAACAGCGCTGGGAACTCTCTGTGTCCGGCTTGCCCTCCTTAAGGGGGGCGAGCTTGGATCGGTGCCTTCCCTGGAATGTTTGTAAATTTTGTATATAGAGTATGAATGTAGTTATGTTCTTTCTTTTCTTTTTTAATTCTTTCTTTTCTTTCTTAATTTTATTTTTTTATTTATTAGTTTAAAAAAAATCATTACCTATTTTATATTATCATTTATTCTATTCTATTTTAATTTCTTGTATATTTAATTTTATTTCTTATATATATATATGTATATATATATATATTTATTTTTCTCTTGTATTTTTAAAGCTGTTTATTTACAATGATTTTCTTATCATTGTACATATTGTGTGAATGAGTGTCTGTCATCAATATTACTCATTGCCCTTGAGTGAGGCAGCTTGTAATTATTCAAATAAAAAGTTTAAAAAAAAAAATGTTGCCAAAAAACTATTTAAGTACATAAATTTGTAAAATTACATAAATTACATGTTTACAAGTGAAATGTGCCTTCTTATACCTGTTAAAAAAGGTTTACATATATGCTTTGTTTTTACCTGTTTGAAGGTATTTACAGTAGGAAAACAAAAAAGAAAAAAAAAACAACGTACACATTAAAGAAAAAAAAGTAGATGAGAAATAAAAAGTGTACTTACAAATAAAAATACATAAATTAAAATATTCAATATGGATATTTATTTAAAATAAAATATAATCATACTACATTGTTATATAAAAGCGATGTATATTATGAAGGGGTTCTCGGAAATTGTAAGGAAAAAGAATTTTTGTGTCTGTTAGTGGTTGTATTGTTTCATTAATGAAAGGTTTAAGTCAGATAACATATTTGAAATTCTGGTGTTCATTGGATAGTGGTTTATTATTTTCAAACATGAGTTTAGGATAACTTCAAATTTCCTGTAATTAGCGTTGCAGGTTGTTGAAAACCTTTACAAAGATATGAGTTTAAAATACAAAGTTTTCTCTTAAATACTGAATTAATAATCAAATCAATATATTTAAAAAAATAAATAAATAAGAAGAATAACCATCGTTATTAAAGGTTTTGCCGTTAGAAGGAACATGATGATACAATTTTCAAATGAAGGATAACAATTCAAACACCTTCCTCATTTTAAATTTCAAATTATTCAATAATCACAATTAAACAAGGCGGAAAACATTTGCTTCATCGAAGCGTATAAATGCGAATTATAATACAACGCCTCTTATCTTTTCAATTAATATCTCCTGAGCGCTGCCAATATATTTAGTAACTAAAATTCCCCGAGTCGTTTTATCTTTGAGCAATCTCTTAACAATCAAATCTCCAAACAAGGACTAGCTAATAACTAAACAGATAATAATAGGATTTACTCGTATATTACTGTATGTGTGTATAAAAACGTAAATTGTGTTAATACAACAAAGGGTGGATGTGATGATTATATATTTTGCATTTACACAGTATATATTTTAAACGAGCATTTCCAATGGAAAATATTAATGAACAAGCCAAAAATTATAATTATCAGGTATCAAATTTATTAATTATTTTTTATTATTTCAAAATGATATCTTCGAAGCCTGGATTTGTTGCTGAAACATATTTGTTTTCAGTATCAAAGAGATGACATTATTTAACTTTTATGTTGAAGGAGATGTAATCATAATATCCATTCTTAGGCATAACTCCTAACTTCTAACATGGAACATGTTTTACCGGTGTCATAGTTGGTCAAAAGCGATACGTTTTTGGGGAACGCGATGGGACGAAACGTTGTTTTTTCTAGACATCGCAATTTGGGCCTCTAAAAATTTTCACATCGACTTAAAATTTCATATGTTTTCAAGGGAGTAGAATTCGAATCTGAAGTCTGTTTTTGTCTATCGTTTCAGGATTTTGCTCTGTTAACCAATAGTTTGTCCAAAAAATCCAATTTTCGTTTGTTCGTGTTTTGATTCGAGGGATATTATTTTCTATGATTTTTGATGTGCTCTATCGAATTTAAAAAATCTGCAAATCAGTTTATCGTTATGTGAGTTATGTGTGTTGTATGCCTTTTTCGTCGATCGGACTTTTTAAATATTTAAGAAATCAGGGTTTGTCGAAGTTTAAATGAAAAAAACAAAATAAAAAACTAACTAATTAATTAATTATCCCCGACATCCCGTAATAATTAAGTAAGCGATGATTTCAAAAAAAAAAAAAAAAAAAAAAAAAAATTGACAATTGCTTCAAGCTATCAAAACATGTATCTGACTGATGGGTCAGTTGCTGGCTATATGTTTTTATGGCTATTGTTGTCATTTGTTAACAACAAACAACTACACAATAACTCAGACTATTTGTAGATCACGTTGAGATCATGGAGCGCAATGAATAAACTGTCTATATAATTTTACCTACTCCTAATAATATATACTTTTTTTTCTTTTATTTTTTCTATTTTTATTCATTTATATATTTTTTTATTCAATTATTTTTTTTTCTCCAATCTTTATTCTATTCATCAATTAGCGTATAAATTCATTTAATAACTATTGCTTTTCATCTTAACTCAATTATTTGAAATTAAAGTTAAATTATTTTATTATTATTCTAAAAATATTTGATGTATAAATATTTATTTAAATATGCGTTATGTCGTGAAATATATGCATGAGAACGCGTAGAAATATATGCACCTATTGCATGTCGCCTATTACCATTACTGCAATGTGGAAAAACTTAAGAAAAGAAAATAACTAAGACTAAACATTTTGAAATTAACAAAATACAATTCTAAACTAAAAATTACAAATATTGTTTTGTTTTTCATAACTGGAAAAGGTACAAATAAAAATAAAGGTTGATGGTTTAATTAGGTCGAATTACAACATTAGAAATATATAAACTATGCCTAACCACGGGTTAATTCGGCCATATTCGGAAAATAATGGAACGTATTTATCTCATTAAATACCTAAGGTAAAAGTCTATGAAGTCCATTTTTGGACGTTTTCTTCAACAGACAATAATGTAACTCGAAACACCCTGATAGTTACTCAATATGTCATTGTTTTATAAAATCCTAATTCTTTCTAATGATAAAACCATCACTACTGATTTTTATTTTTAGTTTGAATAGACTAGTACGAAATAGAAAGTAATTTTTTATTTGAGATTATGAGGTATAATTAACAGTAAAATTTAAAAAGTTACAGGAATAATCATAATCACTAAATACGATTTCGTGTATTTTTATGTCAATTTTCATTACTTTTTTATTTTAAAAACAGCGTTTTCACCACGTATTTCTGAAACATTTTCACATTTTTTTTTTATTCCTGTGATGTTATAAGATGGTGCAAAGTGGTCGGAGATTGCAATAAAATAGTTTCAATTTTTAGTGCATGTCTGGAAATTTGGGCCATTCGTCCCACTGTGTGGCGTTACGTGTAGTTTGATAGTTTGATATTAAAAGTATTGAGTAGGAACAGTTAGGTACTCATTTCCTGTTCAAATGACACTTTACCAGTAGACAGGTTCTAACGAGTAAGCTCCTTTTGACTCTGTTTCTCCCACAGAATACAGAATATAGTAGAAGCGGCTGAGACAGCAAAGCCTTACGGTCCCCGTGGCTCCAGTTCAGCCGGCTCTCCCCCCACCACCTCCACCCCGGGCTGCTCCACCTCAGGCTTATTTACAACTTTATTATGTAATATTTAGGCTTCAACTCTTACGAATTTTATTGGATTCCATCTAATTGTTCAGAAATTTATCACATTCATGCATAGGTAGGTAGTTTAAGAACGAAAATAAAACAGAATATTACCAAAAGAAAATTACTAATTTCTTAATTTTCGATCTTATTTTATTTTTATGAATATTATCATTGATATTTTTTCAAAAAATGGTGGATTCGAACTTTAAAAAATATCATTCCGATCGATCTTATTAATAATGAGTAATGAGAGCCATCTTCTAAAAAATGTGAAAATCTAGAAAAGAGTTTCTCCCAAGGTATTGTTTTAGAAGTAACGAAAGCAAATTTTCTATTCTTTATTTAATTAGTAATTTTCTTTTTCTTCGCACAGTTTTTGTAGGCTGTATTTGTAGGCACAGTTTTTCTTCTTATATCGCAAAACGTTTCGGCGTAGGTTTTAAATTTGTTTTTTCTTTTCAACCTGTATTTTTTTTTTGTGGTTAGAAAGTGAATTTTCAGTGAAGCTTAATGAATCAGCTGTATTTCGAAGCTGTACAGATCTTTCATCAAGTTGTTTTTTGAGCTCGTTTATGTTTTTATTAGTGATCTCTAACATATTTTAAATCTCCTTTTATTTGGAGACCTAATATTTTTCAACGGGGTCGCAAGCCTTTTTATTGGTCCCCTTTCCTAAAAAAAAAAAAAAAAAAAAAAAAAATCAACATTAAACTTTTAAGTTTAAATACCTACGTATGTTGGTAAAGCAGGGGGAAAGCGTAGAAAGTTATATATACCTTTATAATCGTCTGTCTCAAATGATCTGGGAAATCAAAAAACCGACTGAATTGCATCTTTCTTTAGATTTACTCGAAATGGAGAAGATCTGTCAAAATCGTCATCTTTAAAATGTTTTGAACAAATAACACTTGTATTTGTTGGCTTCCATTTTTCTTGCCTCAGGGCTTGAACCCACTTATTTCGTTCCTCTTCAGCTGAACGGAAGATGATGAAAAAATAAAAGGTAAAATTGGAACTTTTACCTTTTAAAGATTTATTCAAATCTAAAACTATATTATTGATGTAAAACGTCTTCTTAAGGTTTAATGTTTAACATTCGAAACTAGTTTTCGAATAAATATAATTTCAATAGAATTAGCAATTAATTTATCCATCCTAATTGAATATACAGAATATTCTGTATTATGTGGTTACAATATCTATTATTGTTAATATAGTGGAGTTTAAGAATAAAGTTAAAAAAGCTCCACAATAAACATATTTTTACTGTGGCGAAAGGGAAGGAAGATTTGTTTCTCAATTTATTGAAAAACTAAACTGTGTACGTTTAAAATGTACCGGTGAAGGGTTATTGGAGGGCTTAAATCCTTGTTGGACTCTTTGCTAGAACATCCAAACGCGGCACAACACGACATTATTTAATCCAATTGAGAAATAAAAAAAATAAAAAACACATACACACAACAGAGACCTAACAATTAGCAATTGTTCCAAAAAAACACGGGAAAAACAGTGGTACTGATAGGGACAGCCGGGGTTTAGGTGGTGGGGATAGCGCTCCTTGTTCTAGAGCCATCTCCCCCCATCTACCCACCGCTTCTATCATATTCTGTATTCTGTGGTTTCTCCTAATAAGAAATAAATAAAAATTAACCTGGATTTGGATTAAAAAAAGTTTTTAACTTCTATGTTTAATGGAAGGACATTTTTTTGACCCGCTCTATCTAGGTAAGTTAATGTTATCTTGCTCGTGTTGAAGATTTGACATCCTTCTTGTTAAAAATTTAATGGAAAATATTTCTCCAACTGAAAATTAAATCATAGATAAGCGAAAAAAAGTAAAAAAAAAAAATATAAAACACATGAGGGTCATTTTCAAATAAAATGGCAATTTAGCTTTCCAGAAAACCCAAAAATCCTATAAAAAAAAAAGAAGTTACTTATTCATGTTCTACGGCATACTATGATGTTGCCAAACTACTTGAGAATATATACCTGAGTTGGTTCGTCAAATTTTCGCTTCCTTGATTTTTAATGAATTTTAAAAGAAATACAACCTTTATTAATTTGACACAAGTAACCGGTTTTGTAACTTGTCAGCATTATGATTTTTATTCAGGTTTTGGTAAAGGATCCTAAAGGTTGCTAATTTAAAATTTTTTCTCAGGAAGAGCAATGGTAATAAATTTTGTATGAAAAAATTTAAGATTTTTTTTTTTTCAAAACATTTAACGCACGTACCAATTTTTTTTTTTTCAGTTTGTTATAAAGTTTATGGATTTTATTACTGCCCCAAAAGTTAATAATATCTGTTAAGAATGTTAAGAATCCTTCATTACCAAAAAATTATTATTAACTGATTAATTTATTTATTTTTAATTGTTGGTAACATACGTCAAAAATATATTCACACTTAATAGAGAAACGTGTAGAAAAATTGCATTATAAAAAAAAGTCTTAAAAAAACAATATTGTTTATTTCGTTTAACGTCACTTTATGCTGCTATGGCTAATCGGACGACGCTACGGTGGGAGTCCTAAATTTTGCCTATCCAGGTATAATTAGGATAGGGATCTTTAACGAGTACCTGACATCGCACAGACTCGGGACCCCCATTTCACGTCCCTTCCGAAGGACGGCATAGCTAAGGATTTTTTTCTCCCTTTAAAAAATGCTAAGGTCATCTGCCGGGCTGCGAACCCGCGATCTTGGGCTTAGTAGGTTGCTATGCTAACCACTACACCACAGGTGACCCCAAAAAAACAATATTAAAAGTATTTATTATATGTTTTATCATCAACATTACAAAATGCTAGGACCTAATTTTCATTTCTAGCTATCGCAGTCTTTTCCATTGTATATGTATATATTAAGAGGGAAAAAAAAGAAGCATTATTTCATAATTTTACTATAAATTTAACAAATGGAACCATAAATTAACGCAGGTCACAAAAAATTTAACACACATTACCATAACGGTGACGTATGTCAAAAATTAGGAATTTTAATTAGAAAAAGATTATTTAACTCTAATTTTTTTCAAATATAATGGGATTGAAGCATTTGTAATGTAGAAAAGTACGAACTGTAAAAAGTTAGATTGGAAGTGGTGAATTCAATGTGAGAAAACATTGGTAACTTATGTCAAAATTAATTATGGCACTCACTATGTTTTGAGAATCAATGTCGTCTTACTTCGGTTAATATAGCGACCTGGGCCCTTGGTTGAGAATGGTTACAATACATAGTCTGGAAGGTGTTAGGACGTTATCCCAACTCCCCTAGCTTCAGAACCCACTCTTCTACAACCGTTCATGTATATCAAATGAATAAATTCGGAAATTCTCGGACACAAAGAAAATCTTCTCTCAAGCCCCCAAAATTTCATATTTTCAGAAGGTTCTATTTTCAGTTAATATACACATAATTTGATAAGAAATAATAAAGAGAATAAAATTAAAACAAATTTCCATACTCTTTGTGAAGGTTTGAATTTGAAAACTTGACCTGTGGAAAGTAACGTACGTCATAATTTTTAACAATCAATTTTGTTTTTTTCTTAATCAAATATTTGAAATTGAAGTTTTAAGGCCTACATTAATTTAAACAAATGAACTTGACAAGATAAAATCAACAATAGTTAAATTTTGGTCGTATGTCTTTTTTTTCTGTCATTCAAAGTGCAGGGACAGTGAATTGCCATTTTATTTGAAAACGACCCATGAGCATTGACGGTCAAAGTGGCAATCTCTAAAATACGTTCAATGTTATTTTTTCTTTAGCCGACAGTCTCAGAGGGGGTCATTTTGTTTTTGTTTTTTTCGTCTTTAAATTCGCTCTTTATACATTTTATTTTATTAAAATATAGTTTTGAATAAACATTTTCATCAATTTATTCCATATTTCTGCTTAAATTTCGTTATTTCCGTTCTATTCCAACCATTCCGCTTGACTTGTTAGTTGGTTTGGTACGGATTGTTAATGGTATTCCGTTCGGTTTCGACCAGATCGATGGCTGTAAAGTCGACACAGACTGTCAGCTTGACACAAGGTTTAGTTGAAGTTTACTAGCCCATGTAGCAGTCATTCAGGTCGAATTAGAACAGGCCAAACATTGCTGCTAGCATCTGTTGTGCTACTTCCAACTGGAGGGAACTTGACCTTTGTATAAAACCTTGTGCATATGATAAAGTTTTAGGGTTTCTATTTCTATTATCTATTTCTTAGTTGGAGTGGGGGGGATAAAGTATAATAAGGATTTCGTTAGTTATAATTATATGATTAGAAGGATAATAAATTCCATGTGACATACACAGGAAGTTGTAAAAAATATAGTATTTATATTTTAAAAAATCGTTTTAAACCACTGTATTTATATTTTTTTTAATTAATTTTTTTCTGATAAAATATTATTAATATTTTTATTTTTATCACTCACTCACTCATTGGTTGGCTCTACAGCTCTTGGAGAACCTTTGTCTCCTCCACAATTCGTAGTCACTCCTGGCGATCCTTGGCTTTTGTTTTCCGTCTTCGGATTCTTATTTTTTGGAGACCACGTCACCCTCGGCCTCATTCTTAGTCGCTGTCCGTTAGGCTTGCCGTATAACATTCTCCTGGGAACTTTTTACTCTGGCATTCTTTCACCGTGACCAAACCACTTCATTCTTGCGTTTTGGCTTATATAGACTATGTCTATGTCTTCGTAGAGTGTACTTAGCTCTCTGTTTTAACTGATCCTCCGTATTCCTTCTTGGAAAATTGGACCAAAAATCTTTCTCAACACCTTTTTCTCCCACACCAAATGGACTGTTTCTGTTTTCTTGGCAAGAGTCCATGTCTCAGAATTGTCAAAATGGATTGGATCACCGTATTATAAATAATTATTTTGGCTTTACTTGGCAGGTTTCGAACTTTTAACACTTTTTGTAGGGAAAGTATACACCTGTTCTCCGCTGCTATTCTTGTTTTTCTTTCAGCAATTATTTTATTTTTGCTAGTTACTGTTGCGCCTATGTTTTTTTTTTTTTTTTTTTTTTTTTTTTTTTTCTGGTTTTAAGATTTGTTGCCAAATCCTATATAACCAAGTTCAATTTAGTTTCATTATTTTTGTTATGATTGGTTTCTTTGTTCTTCTTTCTTTTTTAATTATAGTTTAGCTTTTAATTTATCTAAAACTTCCATCAATTTAACTACTTTATCTCTGTCCAGTTATTTTAAGTATTCTATTTCTTCTTGAGGATTAAAATTAAATTTTAATTCAGACCTAATTTTTTCGAGCTTTCTGCATCTGAATATTATATGCCTGGGGTCTTCCGGGAAGTCACACGTCTCACATTTCCCATTGGCTTCTATCTTCATTAGGTTAAGATATTTCTTTGTGCAGCCATGATTCGTTCTGAGTCTTGTTATTCTTACAATGTGATTTCTATCAATATTGGTGCGGATGACTTGAAACCATGGGGTTAGGCTCACTTTGGGCTGAACTTGATAATAATCTCTGCCCTTAGATTGTGACTGTCAGTCATACCTGTCCTGCCATTCTTTTAACGCCTACTTCTTTATAGCTCTGTGTAGGTCTGGAGTTGGAACTTTGGCATTATCCTTTTCTACTTGTTTATTTCGAGCTACTCTGTCCGCCTTTTCATTACCGGAGAGGCCTAATGGCTAGGTACCCACTGAAAAGAAAACCTGTTTTTCGATTGGGTTGTGGTTTGGATAATTTTGAAATTTATTTAGGATTTTATCTTGTTTATGTGTATCTTCTCTAGTTTGGTGCACGATGAAGCTGAGTCAGTTAAGATGACTATGTCTTGATCAGTGTATGTTTGTTCGCAGTAGTTGCCTATGTATTTGAAGGCTTCCACCGTCTTGAATTCATGAGTCGAAAAGTCGGTTGGTCGTCGAAGCTGTACGGTTGGTTCTATTGAAACGCTTGTTATATTCAAAATTAGACCAGACTAAATTAAATACCATTCGGGCTGAAAATAAGCTCTGTAGCTTAAAAGGAGACTATGGAATAGGCATTTAAATGCTTTGGGGATAACTGGTTGTTTCTCTAAAAACATTACGGAAATTGTGTATTTTTTTTTTTTTTTTTTTTTTTTAAAGGTTTTCGTTCTTTATGTCCTTAACAAGGACGTTTAGAAAATACTTCATTATGTTCGATTTTAATAGTAAGTCAGTTTGATTAAAAAAAAAACTAAAACAAAAAACAATTTAATGTTACTACAGCCAATGTTCCTATCTGGCTAAAATATATCTATGCAAACGTATGCGTCTGTTAGTGTATATAAAGTACGTTTTTATTCCCTTTATTGTTTTTTAATGTTTTTATATAAATTTTAAAAAATATAATACACTTATATTATAAATATGTTTATATGTTTATAAAAATATAAACGACGAAAAACATGTATTTCATTGTAATCTTCGGTTAATCCGATCTTTTGACCTTTCCACCCCTTCCCTTGATCCCTTAGGGGTCGGATTAGTGAGGTTCCACTGCATATATATTTTTTATGATTTATTAATTTAAATTTAGAACTGTATAGCAATATACATATAGTTAATCTGTTGAATCAGGAACATGATCTAATGAATGTTCTATATGAGAAGATATGTACTCCATCTTCTTTTAAAATTCTTCAGAGTATACCAAGAAGGTATAATTTTTGGTTCAAGTAAGGATCATTAAACTTGGTGAATGCCCTGAAATGTAGAATAACTGTCGGAAACTGAGTCTCCCCCCCGCTCTTAAGACAGCAAAGAATAATGTGTGTTGGTCACGTCCTAAGGCCGCAAGGCTTCTGGTGCCCTTTAAAAGCATATAAACTCGCTTTAGATTGGATCAGAGTGAATACCATGCTCGTGCTGAAAGGGCAATGTCCAGTTAGGCTTTTTGCAAGGAGCAATGAACACGGTACGTGCTGTGCATAGGATTGGAGGTTTATTTGGTTCAGAAAAGCAAGCACCTGTTTATGCCTCTTCTGAGCCCTTAAACGAAAAAAAAGAAGAATTAAAATGCCCTGATGACTTTTTTCAGACGTCATAGTGGAATTCTGGAAATCAAAAGGGATGGAATGAAGTTTGATAGAACCTCGTATTGCTATGCCCTTGGTCCAACATATTTTAGGGTAATTTGTGTTGAGTAAATTTTAAACTTTGATTACAACATTATATTGCTCACAAGAATTAAAAAGAAATTTTAATAAAATGGAAATGGTTATTTTCTATACAGGGAGAGTTTCTCTTAGTATAAAAAAAAAAATAATAAAAATAATTATCGGGGAAAATAGATCAAAAATGAAGAAAACTGCCGCAGACCTAACCTTTCTATTCCAATCTGTTTAAGATATACAATAATTCACAGACTTTTTTTTTTTTTTTTTTTTTTTTTTTTTTTTTTCAGGAAATCACGTTTTTTGCCATAAAAGCGGTAAAATCTCCAGTTAGCTTAATTACACAGGCCAACAAAAAAAAATGTTTTTGAAAACTTTTTTACTTTAATAGCTGAATTTTATAGATTTTGTGTGCTGAATCCAAATCTGGTCTTGATTTTTTTTGTATTACCCATAGTTTTTGAGACATTTTTTATATAATTTAAAAAAACATATATAGCTGTTTCATATAAATATAATGCATTATATAACTACTTCATGAGGCCTAACTTTATATGTAGAGGTGGTAAGAGAATGTTTCTAGGATCTACAAGGTTTTTGCGGAGAATGTACTTCTCGCCAGGTTTTAAAGTCTCCCTCACAGGCCAGTTCTTCCTGCACCAATGTTGATCCCTTGCTCTGCTGTCCCATTCACACAAAAAATATGGAAATTTGGTAAAACCGCCTTGCTGACCAAGAAGCATGCATCTCACTTTCATGTCACCACTTATCATCCAACCACGAGCCGAATAGCCAATTTTATTCAACACTACTTCTAGGCTTTTATAGCTCTCTTTCATATGTACAGAATGGCTAACAGGTATAGATGCATAAGTGTTAATATTTTGTAATAAAACTGCTTTTAAACTAGTTTAGGAAGAATCAATAAACAGCCTCCAGCCTTCTTTTTTGTATTCGACACCAAACTCTTTGATCTGACCTGGAATGTCTGAGCAGTACACTAAATCACCTTCTTGTTAAAAACATTTCGAAAACTGCTGCTCTCTTTTCCTATACACATATATGCTAGTTCCAACTGCCAACAAGTTCTTTTCTTTTAGGCTAGAACCAAGTAATTCAGCTTTTTCTTTTGTTAACCCAAGATCCCTAACTAAGTCGTTAAGCTCAATCTGAGTAAACAGTTTAGGCTTTATATTTGCTGCAGCACATTGGAACTCTTCATCATCTTGCTCATCTATATCTGTTTCAGCAGTGATGCCAACTCTTCTATATCCAGCACAAATTATTTTACAATTTTATTTCTAGTATATAAAAGCTGTTAAATTCTGTAATAAATCAAAAAAATTCAATATATTGATGTGCAAATGTGAAAAAATTGCAGGTGATACGGCTTAATAAGTGTCATGTTTGGATTTAGCACCCTAAAAAACAGAATAATTTGGTGTTTTATGTAAAAAGGTTTTTTGATCGATGTCCTGTGTTATTTTTTACCACATTTTCTGATTAAGCATTAAATTTCCTATAAGACCACAGCACATGCAATTTTGAATTTTACAAACTTGGGACATAAAGTACAGTTGTTTAATGTTAACTTCCTCAACAGCTATAGTAAAAAATCACTGACCGTAATCGTGGATGTAGAACGATTCATTCTATAGAATTTATTAAATTTTTAGAATTCAAAATTTCAATTATATATGGCAGGGAAATAATGTTATTTGATTTTTTTATTATCCCATACAGAGTTCTAATTTTTCCTTAATTCAGTGACCATAATTTCCCGTTATTTCCATGATGTGTGTACTTTAGTAGAGCTTGGTTCAGGGAAGGGAAGACAACCAGAAGTTTCATATTTACCTTGAAGTGATTCTTCAACTTCAATGGACTGTGATCCAATTTATATTTTTATTTCTCTTCTTCTTTTCTCGCTAACCATAAAGACTTTTGTTAGGTTTTCGGTACATTAAAGATTCCATATTCAGAAAAATATATAAATAAAAAGTATTCTACCCAATTATTAAAGAAAAAAAAATCCTATACTAACCGTTTAGTGTCTGTTTTTGACATGTATATGTTTTTCGTCTGAGTCTATAGTTTTCTTGTGTTTTTTTTTTTTTTTAATTTAAAAATGTAACATTTTGGCACGCTCTAGCTCTGTTTTCGTTGTTCGGATCGAACATGTGACGACAGTTCCCTTATAAAAAAATTATTCGAGAATACGAGTATGTTTTGTTTTTTTAACAATTGCTGCTTGGACGACTGTTTATGAGCTATGAGCTATATTGGTTTGAATGCAAAAAGTCACGTTTTGTCTACATTTTTTAAGACCCGCTCTAGCTAGTCTGGTATTGCTCGGATCGAAAATTTGATAGTTACACCATCAGAAATTTAATAGAGATTATTTTTTGTTTTATAACAGTTTTCGCTAAGACCTACCTTTTAGGAGCTATATTTGTTTGAATGAAAAAAGTCATGTTTAAAACCGCTATTGTCTCTCTTTGATAACTTTCTTTATTTCGAATAATCACTAATGTTAATTAATTTAAGTAACTTGATCCCTTTAATTTTTATATGTAAATTAGGGAAATATTTGAATTATAGATAGACACATACCCTTGATCTAATGTTTTTCCCAGTCATTGAGAAATTGATTTTTTTTTTTTTTTTTTATGAAGATTAGAGTCCAAGCATTTTAGTATTTTTTTAATAATTTTTTTTTGTCTGTAATTTTACATGATCTACATTTATAGATACCATGTGCTTCAGTTATGGTCTATGGGTGTAGATCTATTTTTTGATTGGAGCCAGGAATGAATACCGAACCCAGCCTGGCTTTAGGTTGCTAATCTGTGTAATAACGCTACACGTGGGGCATTAGCTCTGTGGGAGTACTAGGAGTAGGTTAAACCTAATCTACAACAACATCCTATCTAATTAATCCTTCGTCCTTATAACAATAAATATATCTGGGTCGTTTTCAAATAAAATGGCAATTTGCTGTTCCAGCTCTTTGAATGTGTGTAAAAAAAAAACTTTCATCCAATATTTCACTGTTGTTGGTTTTATCTTGTCGAGTTCATTTGTTTAAATTAATGTAGGCCTTAAAACTTCCTTTTCAAATGTTTGATAAAGTAAAAAATAAAATTAATTATTAAACATTTTGATGTACGTTACTGTCCCCAGGGCAAGTTACCACCTCCTAACCTTCACAAAGAGTATAGAAATTTGTTTTCATTTTATTCTCTTTGTTAGTTCTTGTTAAATTATGTGTATATTAAATGAAAAAAGAACTTTCTTTTGCGAATATGAAATTTTGGGGGCTTGAGAAAAGATTTTTTTTCGTGTCCGAGAATTTCTGTATTTAATCATGCCTTGTCCGTGATCGGGTGTAGAAGAGTGGATTCTGGAGCTAGGGAAGTCGAGATAAGATCCCAACACCCTCCAGACTACATATTGTAACCATGCACAACCAAGGGCCCCGGTCGCTGTATTAACTGAAGTAAGACGATTTTGATTCTCAAAACATAGTGAGTGCCTTAATTCAGTTTGACATACGTTGCCATTGTTTTCTCACATTGAATTTGCCACTTACAACCTAAGTCTTTACAGTTCGTAGTTTTGAACATTACGAATGTTTCAATCCCATTATATTTGAAAAAAAAAATATATAGTTCAATAATCTTTTTCTAATTGCAATTCCTAAAATTTTACATACGTTACCATTGCGGTAACGTATGTTAAAATTTTTGTAACGTATGTTAAATCTGTGGTCCCATTTGTTAAACATATGGTAAAAAAAAAAGAAGAAAGAATTATGCAGTAAAGCCTTCTTTTTTTTTTCTCTCAATATATACATATACAATGGAAAATACTGTGATAACTAGAAATGAAAATTAGGTACTTGCATTTTGTAATGTTGTTGATGTCGCCCAAACTAAAAGCTACTTTTTTTGGCTGTTACAGGAGCTCACGCCTACTAAAACATATAATAAATACTTTTAATATTGTTTTTTATAGACTTTTTCTTAAAATTCAATTTTTCTACATGTTTCTCTAAGTCACCATTAAGTGTGATCATATTTTTGACGTATGTTACCAACAATTAAAAATAAATTAATTAATTAGTTAATAATAATTTTTTGGTAATGAAGGATTATTGAAAGGGTCTTGACATTTTTAACAGATATTATTACCTTTGGAAGGCAGTAATAAAATCCATAAACTTTATAACAAACTGAAAAAAAAAAAAACTTAAACATTTTTACACACAAAATTTATTACCATTGCTCTTCCTGAGAAATAATTTTAAATTAGCAACCTTCAGGATCCTTTACCAAAACCTGAATAAAACTCTTAATGCTGACAAGTTACAAACCCGGTTACGTGTGTCAAATTAATAAAGGTTTTATTTCTTTTAAAATTCATTAAAAATCAAGGAAGCGAAAATTTTAGTTTTTCTCTGTATTTTTTTATTTTTTTTATTTACATATTTGTATTCAATTTTACCAATTTTTTTTTTTTTTTTTTTTTTTTTTTTAACAGACTCTCGGCCAGTTATGATAAGAATAAAGTTTTTTTTCTATTCTATACTTTTATGGGTAAAATTTAGATCCAACCAGATGAAATTAATAAAATAATTTCTGCCGAATAAAAATTATTACCTAATCAAAATGTCGTTGCTTTTTTGATATTATTTGTAAAAATATGATTCAGTTGCAAGCTCTAATAATGCAGTACATTAATTGCATGAGTTTCTTAATAGTCTATGTTTACCTTATTTACCAACTCATACTTGAAAATTATGTCGAAATATTATAATACGTCTTATTTTCCAACATCTAATCAGTGCAATTCCGGCCAGGTTAAAAATTACTGCTATGCGTGAATATTTCATTTAAGAAATATTGCTCAACGTCAATACAAACTTTTTCGATGAACAAATAAATCTTCAATTATTAATTAAAATTATCTAAGTTCTTTACTTCTGGGAGCGGGCCAAGCTGCGACGGAGGATGCTAGTTAAAAATATTAAATTAGTTTACTTAAATTTTTTTCTGAATTGTCTTTTTTAAATATTTCTGATTTAAAGCTATTTTGAATGGATTCTGTTGGAGAAATAGCGAGTAGATAGACCGAACTGTAAGTAACACCAAACCTAGGTTAAACAGAGACATTATTAATAAGTTCTGACTTAGTTGGCTAGTTAACCTCCACTCTCTGAGGGACCTACCTTAAAGGTTGCCCCTAAATATTGAACGCATTGGAGAAGATATCCTCTGGCCGGAGGAGGGGAGAACCTTACTCCCCTAGGTGTGGGGAGGTGATGTGGTCAGTGCCCTCCGATTACAGAGGGTGATATAGAACGGCCAGTACCCTTTATACGGCGTGAAGGGTGTACATAAAGTCCTATGTATGAGTGTGGGGTATGCTATTCACAGAAGTAAAAAAGTATCATGATTCAGTATACACTTACCTGCGAACTTATGTTTAAAAGTAATGTAACAAAAAATATAACAAAAATAAAATACTTGAGGTACGCATGATTGTATAGAAGGATCAATATAATTAGGATTGATCAATTAATTGCCTCTTCTATTGGAATTATTTTATTAGAATACTAGTTTCGAATGCTAAACATTCATCTTCAGTTCTAAAACATACAAAATTTTGAACACATCAGTACTATGTTACATGGATTATATACACTAAAAATGTAAGACAAGAAATCAAACATTAGTACTCACCTCAGGAGATTTAAGAGATTTATTTCCATCGTGAGAAGGGGAAGGGGGCAGGTAGGTTAAATTTTTGGGGTTTACTATGGGATTTTTCTTATGACTCATTGGATTTTTCCGTCCCTATTGGAAACAAATTTTAAATGGGGCTATTGGAAATGTTTATCTGGTTATTTAAACAAAAACTGGATCGGTTTTAAAATGTAATGACTGTGACGGTGTAATGACGAACTGAAATGTAATGACTATGACGCAAAATACACGGGGAAAACTGGACGATCGGTAAATCACTGGAAGGAACATATAAAAGAATACAATAATAAGACCCAAAATTCCAATTTCGCTATCCATCTAAATGAAAATAACTATTAATTTAATAAAGACTCGGGAGTAAAAATACATCATCACGTAGATAATAGCCTACAATTAAATATTTATGAATCATTATAAATAATAAAATCTTTTAAATCGATCCACATTTTTTAAAAAATTACCAGATAAACATTTCCAATAGCCCCATTTTAAATTTGCTTCCAATCCTAACGGAAAATCCACTGAGTCATAGGGGAGTTCCCATAGTAAACTCCAGAAATTTAATCTACCTGCCTCCTTCCCGTTTCTGTGATGGATATATTTCAGATATCTCTTAGATCTCCTGAGGTGAGTACTAATTGTTGATTTCTTGTCTTACATTTACGAAAACTTTAGTGTATATTATCCGTGTAAGATGAATGTTTAGCATTCGAAACTAGTATTCTAATACAATAATCCCAATAGAAGTGGCAATTAATTGATAAGTCCTAAAAATAAAACAATGTAATTTTTTCAAAGGCGCGTCCTTACAGTAAGTAGTTAAAACAAGATAATAGTGCAGGAAACAATTTTAGTGTTTTATCATAGAGGTTTATTTTTCATGCTATTCTTACTGCTATTACTTAATTTGATTTATTTGACATGAATATCTTTTGGTTGGGGTCTATAATTTTCGCGTGTAACGTTTTTTTCACACTTAAATTATTAATATTTTGACACACTCTGTTGCTCCGATGGAAAATTTGCCGACCGAGTTATTTAGTATTCGTCCCTAGGACCTACTATTTAGGAACTATTTACTTTGAGTAAAAAAAATTTCGTTTTGTCAACATTTTTTTTTGGAGATTTTTCGACACGCTCTAGCTATCTTGGTGTTAATAGTTTCGAAAATTTGTCGACAGTTTCCTTGTCAGATGCAGCATATATGCAAACAGTATATCTTATAAAAAAAAATTTTATATGATTTTTTTGTAATGAGCATTAGTGTGAATTTAGGTATAAATGTTTCCTTTGTAGTTTAATTTGGTTTAAGGAGAATGTAGTTATGCCATGGTGTCAGTTATTGGTTTTGTGGTTCCACCGTAATATTTTTCTGAATTTTATTGTTCATTTATTTAGGGTTGAGAGGGTCGGTATTTCCAACACTGGTGGTATTCCCAGATACAGGTACAAAAAAGATTTCCGTTTTTCTGTGTAATATATAAATGGATAAATGATTTATAAAATATGGAAATCCTTTTTGTACCTTTATCAGGAATTACAACCAGTTTTGGAAATACCACTCCTGTCAACCGTAACCTTTTTTCAAAAATTCCCCAGGTAAGTGTGTACAAGAATTGTTACTCAGTAGTAGATACCAATACCATATCCACCAGTAACATTGAAAGTAGTTTCCTACTCCTCCGTATTTTGTAATTATATGTAGTTAATTATTCTAACGTACGTTTTTATATATTTATATTGGAGCTAACTTTATGTTTTGAAATAACTTGTATAACTTATATACTTTTATTGTAACCTGTTTTTTCACTGTAGGTATGATATGTATATCCTTATCATCATTTTTTTACTGTTATAGATGATGTTTTACACTAGATCTTGTTTTACGTATTGTCTTTTTCTTTTTGAAGAAGTTCTAAACATTAACTGTGGGCATATGTATTGTATTCTTACTAAGAGAATATCTCACAAATTATTTCTCATGGATAATAAATAATTCAGTGTCATTTAGTAATATTGTTACGGCTGTTAACTTAGAAATAATTTATCCTTTGTGTCTATATTTTGAAGTCAATGGCTGTCTATGAATAATTTAATGCAATTTGGTGAGGAGGCATTCTGTATTCCCTCCGCTAGAATGCAAAACGTCTCTGGTTGTATTATTCTCTTCTCAGGCTTTGGTTTGCCTTTCCTTTTGCTCTAGGAATTTTAATTTCCTCGAATTTCCATTCTAGTTCTTTGAATCTTAAATAGTTCTTGCCAAAACATTATTTTTACCTGAAGGTTTTTATAACAGTATTTTGATTTAGATTTTGTTGCACTGACTAGAGAAATTCTAGTCCATGATAGACCACTGTGGCAGTTCCACCTAGGGATCAGTATCGTTAAACCAATATCGATATGTCATATTGGAGGATTTTTTGAGCTCTGAATATCGATACACGATAAACGATGGAGACAAAAATATCGATGTATTGTGTTTTTTTTTTTTTAAAATTTATGTAATGCTATTTTTAATATTCCAATCACTTTACTATGTTATTTATTTTTATCAAATCCTTATCACTCTTGCAGATCGATTCCGATGCTTCACATCGAGTGTCGATAGCTCTTTCCTATAACTTTACCTGTGAACTTTTATTACCATAGTTTAAAATTGGATCGTATTGTTTACTGTGTTATATTGATATTCCATGATTTCTTCTCTTCTAATGTGAGAATTTTTCATACATATGGGGTCAACGAAATTTTTAGAATTCAAACTGTAGATAAAACAATTATTTCAAATGTTGTTAAAAATTATTATTTATAAATTAAAAAGAGGAATTAGGTACACATAGTAAGCCAGATCTCAATATTAAAATGCCAGCGGTTTAACTGCAACATATATTCATAAATGGTTTGTAGGAAAAGTAACTTTCCCAAAAAATCATCACTTAATTTATTCCTTGTGTGTGGTGGTTCGCCCTGTTCTAGCATATATATGCTATCATATCGACACTGAAATGGAAACAATAACAACAGGAACATATTTTGAAACAGGAACAACATATTTTGAAATAGGAACAAGTGAAAATAGTAAAAACCTAGCCAGGCTACATAAAATTTCATAAAAAACATTAACGATTAACAACTTTTCCTTTATTATACCAGTTTTGTGTTTTTTAATTTTTTGAAATTGAATGTTGTATTTTTATAATATAAAGAAAACGATGTATCGTAAGGTACGTGTCGATAAATCGATGTATTGAAAGGAAAAAATAATAATATTGGTTTATTGGAAGAAAAAATATCGATATTTTGTTATATCATGTGTCGATACCCATCTCTCGTTCCACCATTTGCCATTATCGAGGATGAATTCTACACTCACTTCTTTCCTAATGCCATATTAAATTTTAGAATAAATAATTTTAATTATTTTAATGTTAATTATATCATAGTATTGTGATTCTTTTTTCTTTTTTGTTTATTTATTTGTTTTAAACATAAAGTAAATGAGAAATTAATTATATCAATATATTAACAAATAATAGCGAAGAGATAAATATTAAAGAAAATATTAGAACTAAGAAAAAATTAAGAAGGTTTTAAAGTGAGAATTAATACAGAAATATATCAAAATATTGAATAATTAAGAGAGACAATGAGGAAACTTTTATTGACATTCTATGGACGTTTAATGAAAATGGATGAGAGAAGACTAACAAAGAAAATTTTCCAACACAGACTTCAAAAACATAAAACGAATATACATGTTTACCGATAGTAAAAGAAGATATGATAGGAGCAAATGTACAACAGGATTCAATTTGGGGCAGAAACTAGTGATGGATCGTTCTGAGTGTAACGGGACGTGGAACTGGTTCCAGCTTTGAACCGGTTTGGACGAAACCTATCGCCCAAGTTTTTCGTTCCACCTGGAACGAAAACCAACGGTAATAAACCTCTCGGTTCGTTCCCTCGGTGTAGTAGGGTTTAGATTGCACCTCTGGTTTCGTTCCACCCAAGGTTATTCCGACAGCTTTGTTGCGTTGATACTTCTGGTGCTGATTTCCTCCCTCCCTCTCCATCGCTCTACCACCCTGCGTTTGGGCATCTTCAAAATAAACCGCTTTCTTTGTATGTTTTTATTTTACCGACGGAGCTCTGCTTCTTCTTTGGGATTCAGAGAAATGAACCAGACAAGGTTTTACTACTTGTGTAATTAAATGATTTTTTCGCCATTTATTTAAAAGCTAATTGAGCAATCACAAGAAAAAATTACTCCTTTTTTCTCGTAACCAATGTAGTTGGAAAATTCTCTCTCAATTTGCACTATACTTGAGCTAACTTCCCCCTACCCCAAAAAATTAATTTTTTTATAAGTAAAGCTCTTTAAACCTTCTTAGAATTATAGTACCTAGCTAAATAGAAGGAGGAGGTTAACAGCTTGAAGTCACAAAAAGGTATATAACAAAAATGCATGGTACATAGGCAGTAGGTTAATAAAACTGACGTGGAACTAAAAGTGGAACAGACCGTAAATTCTCATTCCACTTTTAACTCGGAACGGCCCTTCAGTAGGATGTAGTAGGTTAGTCAAACTGACGTGGAACGAAAAATGAAACGGAACGGAAACTGAAACCGGTTCCAATCGTGGAACGTAATGTAAAATCTCATTCCACTGTCAACAAGAACCAAGTACCATAAGTAGTTAAAACACAAATTCATAGTCATTGGTCAGATGAAATGAGAAGTCAGGCCGAGTTGATGAAGGAGTATTAGTCCAGTAAAATAAGGGTTTGGCGAAGAAAAAACTGCGGAACTATTATTCTTAATGGATCTTTATGTTTTTTGGGGTGCTGAATCCGAATCTGAAGTTTGCTACCACGGCAACCATCGGCTTCATATTCAAAATCGCAAAAAACCGCCAAAAAAAAACCCGTTTTTTTGTTTTTTTTATCTATAACACCATAACGAAGCTTTTTTCGAAGAAAGTCTCAAATATTAATTGTAGCTGGAACTAGTAACTACATAATGAAAAAAAGAAATCCGAAATCGGACCATTTTTGGCGAAGTTACGTTATTGGGGAAAAATGGAGAAATTGGCCAACTTGCCGTCAGTCCCATAGCACCGCGAAAACACGTTTGTCGTACTCTTTTGGCTATAACTCTGAAACTATTTGTCCAATACAACATTACTTTTTATCATCTTAAAGCTGATTAAATTTTCAGTAGACTGGTGTCGGTATTTCACGGTGTTAATTATAAGTTACATATATAGAATCTAATCGTAAATTTAACCAGCTTTTAGGTAAAAATATTAAATTTTTGGATCGGACAAATAGTTTTGGAGTTATAGTGAATAATGTGCCAAAAAAAAAAAAACATTTATTTTACAAAAGTAAGTGATTTTCAGCGTGATAGCTTGTGTATTTCAAGAATTTAGAAAAAAATTCATAAATAGGATTGAAAAAAAAAAAAAAAAACATTTTGAATCGGACAAATACTTTCGGAGATAAATGTGCCGAAAACCATGGAATTAACTACAGTACGGGCTTTTAGGAGTCAGGGATATTATATTATATGGGATATTATAACTCCGAAAGTATTTGTCCGATTCAAAAAGTTTTTTTTCAGTTTGAAAGGTGGTTAAATTTACAATTAGATCCTATATATGAAATTTTTATCAAAATTCTTGAAATTCACAAGCTATCACGCTGAAAATCACTTACTTTTGTAAAATACATGTTTTATTGGCACATTATTCGCTATAACGCCAAAAACCGTTTGTCCGATCCAAAATTTAATATTTTTTACCTAAAAGCTGCTTAAATTTACTATTAGATCCTATATATGTAACTTATAATTAACACCGTGAAATACCGACACCATTCTATTAAACATGTCATAATTAACATATTTTTAACAAAACATACACATTTAGCGTGCTAGCTTTGGTGGTTTACAGGATTTAATATAATTTACATATACAGCATTTGATAGCGAATTTAATCAGCTTTGAAATAGAAAAAAGAAATTTGGAATCGAACAAATATTTGAGGAGTTAGAGCGACAAATGTGCCAAAAAACACTAGTATTTTACAACAGTACGTTTTCAATATATAAATTCTTATAGTAAATTTAATCAGCTTTAAGTCGAAAAAAAGTAATGTTGTATCGGACAAATATTTTCAGAGTTATAGTCAAAAGAGTACGACAAACTTATTTTCGCGGAGCTGTGGGACTGACGGCAAGTTGGCCAATTTCTCCATTTTTTTCCAATAACGTAACTTCACCAAAAATGGTCCGATTTAGGATTTCTTTTTTTCATTATGTAGTTACTAGTTCCAGCTACAATTAATATTTGAAGACTTTCTTCGAAAAAAGCTTCGTTATGGTGTTATAGATAAAAAAAACAAAAATAACGGGGTTTTTTGTGATTTTGAATAAAGCCGATGGTTTCCGTGGTAGCAAACTTCAGATTCGGATTCAGCACCTCAAAAAACATAAAGATCCGTTGAGAATAAAAGTTTCGCAGTTTTTTTTTTCTTCAAAACGGCCTTTTGGAGCCTTATTTTACTGGACTATATTGGAAAGAACGGAAGTGTAAGAAATAAATTGTTGAACGTGGTCCACTGGCCGAATTCAAAAGAAGAAGAAGCGAAGAGATGTTACTTTACTTTGTTTCATATTGTTATTGTTGCTACTTTTTTTTGGAATATTTTTATTGTTATTGAAATCGTTATTAATTATGATACATTAGGCGTAGACTTTCAAAATGGGATAGGCGAAAATCGTGAAACTTAACTCATTATTATATTCTTTAACAAAAATTAGTATTTTAGTATTAATTTCTTGACAATATAAGACACATATTTTTAATGTTATATTAAATATAAAGTTTGTGTTAATAGAGTTTGATGGGTATGGATAAAAATAATTATGATGGTTATCATCATCTGTTAATTATAGAAATAATATTTCCTCTGCAGTATTTATTATTTTATCTAGCTTTCTGTATTTTTTGCTTCCTATGTCCGCCTAATAGCTATATTTAGTCCTTTTAATCGAAACAGTTTGGAGCAGATATCCTATAATGGCTTACTCTTAGAGATACAAGTTTTTTCAATGTACATCGTTTTGTATTGTATTTTATATTATTATTTGCTGTATTACTTAAAAAACGCTGTAGAAACACATTGTTCGCGCCAATCGGCGCTTTTTGTGAGGGGGGGAAAGGTATACTTTAGTATACCGTATATTGACGCACTCTATAGACCTCTAGGTAACTAGCCCTTATCTGCGTTAATCCCTACAGGAAAAACCCTCTTTCTGCTAGCTTCTGCGTTCCAGTAGGCACCTATACAAGTTGTCCAAGACCTCATGGTCTTCCATCGTTTTTTTGACCAAGACAAAATAGTCTTCCAGGACCCTATTCTTGTTTTAAAAGTGTTTTTATTTCCTGTGCCAGTCAGTAAAGATTTAGTTATACCCTTAATGAGTGGTGATATAAGATGAGGAGACCCTGAACAAATTTTGCAGCCTGGGAGAAGTATTCGCCTGCCCGTAACGACTTCGGAGGCCTCCGAACAGACCGTCGGTGGCTGTAACCAGGTGAGTGGGTTTTTATGTAACATTTGTTTAGGTTACCTTCTTAATAAGATCTCCCCACAGGTGCGAAACCTCGTTTTGATATTTTCCAATACAGTCCATCGGAAATTATCATTCTTTTCGTTAACACTCATATTCATTAAAAAATATAAACTATGAAGACATATCAGTCAGTGAGGCATTTAAAGCTCTGGAGAGATCAGCCAGTAAACTTGGACTACAGGTGAATGAGTACAAAACTAAGTACATGGTTACAGAAGAGGTTCCGAAGTCAGGTGAGACGGTGACCATAGGACAGCATAAGTTTGAAAAGGTCTCTGAGTTTAAGTACCTGGGATCTATAGTGACGCGAGACAACAGCCCCCATGTAGAGATCAGAAAGAGGATTGCCTCAGCCAATAGATGCTACTTTGGCCTAGCTAGGCAGCTCAACAAGATAATACTCTCAAGGAAGACTAAACTCCACCTCTATAAAAGCTTAGTACGCCCCGTACTCCTGTATGGATCAGAATGTTGCGCAGCATCTAAGGTAGCCGAGAAAGACCTCATGATTTTTGAAAGAAAAGTTCTTCGACGAATTTTCTGAGGCGTAAAAGTTGGAGAAGAATGGAAACGCCGAGAAATTGTTAAAACAATGAAATTAGGACGGTTGAGGTACGCAGGGCATATTGCCAGAATGACTGATGGGGAAATGCCAAGGCCAGTTGACCCAGCCAATCCATGGAACAAGGAGAAGAGGAAGGCCAAAGCTGAGGTGGTCGGATGGTGTCTCTTTAGATGCTAGAAACATGTTAAGAGTGAGGAACTGGTTTGCGACTGCACGGGACCGTGACGATTGGAGGAAACGGTTGGAGGAGGCCAAGACCTGTCACCGGGTTGTAGAGCCGTAATAAAAAAAAAAAAAAAAAAAAAAAAAAGGAAGACATATAAAGGGATGTGAAATGACTAATCATATTTTAGAATTTTTCGATTTATCAGATTAAGATCTACGTTGTCATTTTTTTTTTTTTGAAGGGCACTCTAATGAAAGAAAGGCATTTGCATCAGCTGAGATTATTGATGAACAAGTACAGGATGAGGAATTGGTATGAGATTTTAAGATAGAGGAGATAATTTCTGTAGGAGTAACGTTGGAAAAAATAAAATTCATTGTCATTGAAAGGTACTTCAGAGGAGAAACTGGTATAAGGGGAAGAGAGAGGTGAGAGCAGATGAACGAAATAGGTGTTTAGGTCATTAGGTAAAATTGGGAAGTTGGATGAGGTTGAGGATCCGGAGGGGTTATAGAGGGAGAGTTTTCGAAGGAGTTGCCATTTTGACTTGTAGTCGGAAGAGGACAATAGGGCTTCATGGAAATAGGAAGATTTCGCCCGTCGGATTCTTACTTGCACCAGGTTACGGAGTACTTTAAATGCTTGATAGTCGTCCGTGAGTCTCGTTCGTCTAAATCGTCTTCGTGCAGCTTCACGCTTTCTCTGCAGATCTTTAATTTCTTTAGACATCCATGGTGCAGGCCGACGGCGAAAGGTGGAGGTTTTAAGCGGAGCGTAGGTATCGAGGATAGTGAGGAGATTGGTTTTGAGTATTTCCCCATTGTGTCAATGGAAGAGGTTGAGTAGACTCCCACACCAATCTAAGGTTTCGAGGAGAGGTAGGATACTATCGCGGTCAAGGGCGTCAAGGTTGCGGTATGTTATGGGTTTTAGTAGGAAGCTGATGGGTTTGGAAATCATAGGATATTTGATTAGGTCATGGCAGGATAGGAAGGACACGGGACATTGGGAGAAGGAAAGGAGGTTTTTTTGAGAATCTATGATATATAGGTCTAACCATAATCGGACCAGCGGGAATGGTGAGTAGGAGCGAAAGGTACTATGAAAAGACGGGAGGGAATAGAACAAGTTATCTAAGTAACGCTTATCGTTAGAGTCAGCAAGGAAATTTGTGTTTAGGTCTCCGGAGATAATAATATTGGAATAGAGAGGAACAAGGTTAAATAAGGAAGATTCGAAGGAAGGACCGAACGGAACAAGAGGAGGGCGATATATCACAGAGTTAGAGTAGGTGATGATTGCCAGATGAAATTTCTAGGATAAGGTATTCAATGTGTGGGTATATGGATGAGGGAGAGAAATCGGGATTTTTGTTTTTAAGCTATCGTGGACATATATGCCAACACCACCACCAGTCCGGCCAGCCCGGTCATGGCGGGTAAGAGAGTAATCAGGAAGGGAGACGGAAGAGGAAGGAATGTGGGGCTTAAGCCACGTTTCGGAAATAGATATAATATGGTAAAAGTTATGTGAAAAAATATTGATAAAATTCTTCAAAATGGGCAGGCAAGGATTGGGAGTTGACGTGACAGGTAGTTAGGATACTAGACATACTGGAGAAAGGTTAAGGAAAAGACACTTATGTTTTGGGAGAAAAAAATAAAAAAAAACTTTTATATGAGTAATGAGCAGAGAAGAACATTGTATATTGAAATTGATTAAATAAATGAAAATTTAGATTTAAACTTTGTAACCACTAATATGAAAAGTTATGAAAATAAAATGAAAAAAAAGATGTGCAACTATTGATGTTGGAAAAAATTTGAAAGTCGAATGTATGAGAGAAGCAAAATTCAAAAGTAAGCATAGGCGATACCACGAAATAAGCCAATATAGTGCGAAAAGGTGACAGAAAGCGGATTAGCAATGTAAAATTGGAAATCAGTAAAATAAAATTAAATAAAAAAAATTTACAGAATGAATTAAAAATAATAGCGTAGGCATAAATTAGTGAGATATATATATTGGGGATATCAAATTTAGGTGTCAACGATACCATGCAATTAGTTTCAGTGATGTTAAGGAATAACAGTTTCATCTCGAGCTATAACGGAAAGTCAGATGAAAACTTCAAGATCCTGGGGCCGGTCGATAATAGTGACCAGGGTGGCCATCGTCTTTCCTGCAACGTCTCTACCGCCCGCGAACCAGACGTATTTTACTTTTCCTGTGGATTTCTTTTGACGAGCCAGCCAGTAGAGGTGCCTATTGGTCGGGTCATCTCTTCCTCCGAGATAAATCCTGGCGAAATTGGATATATGTATGTTTAGAAAAATTATAATGAAAATAATATCTAAGGTCACAAAAGTAGTAGCAGCAATTGTAATAGAATCAAAACTTCGTGTCGTGTTGTTTTTTAGTTCCGTTCATCTAATTTATTTATTTTTTTTAATTCCTTTATTTATTTTATTTAAATAAAAGAAAACTTTTTGCTAGCATTTATCTTTTCTACGCTATTGAAGTTCAAAATATTTTCTGATGATAAACATTCATCTGTTTGAACTATGTAATTATTTAAATATTTCTTTCATTAGTTATCGTGTCTTTGGCACTCTAACTGGAGATATTTAAAGCTACATTAGATGAATAAGTTAGGATTTGGTGAATCAAACTTAAAATCCTCTTTAAATTTATTCGTCAGAATTGCCCTTATGATGGAAAATGTTCAACATTATTTGAATTCCATTCACTGCTCAAGTCTAATTCATGCCTCCTATGAGTTCGAAACTGCTTACCGGATTCCAACAATAATATTTGCACTTACGGGAGGTCCTCCCACACACTTTTCGGCCTAGAGGAATGTTAGATATAATTGCCGATATGAAACAATTAGAGAGCCCAAGCTAAATTGAGACGCCCTTGTTGGAAGAGAGCAAGGAAGGCACTCGAGCGCTCTACTCCGCAAGACTGAACGATACTCATTAGAGACCTGGATGGTGCTTAAGTTCCTTACCTTATAGTTTAGATTCAAACACTAATACTTATACATTGAGTTCGTTACCTTTATTAATTTAATTGAATAAAGTTAATATATTTATCTAATATTTTAAAAGTGAGAATAATCCAGTAAAATAAGGCTCCGAAAGACCGTTAAAAAAAAAAAAATAAATAAAATAACTGCCCAACATATATTTTTAACCAATCTTCATGTTTGGGGGGGGGGGGGGGGGTACTGATTCCGAATCTGAAATTTTCTACCACGGCAGACGTCGCACAGTGGGGCGAGTAATAGGGTTTGCCGGACATTCTTTAATATCTCCGTTTCTATTGGTCCTAGAGTACTGCTTCTGGTGTTATATTAAAGCATCTCGAATGCTCTATTGAACTACATGATCAATTTTAATCGAATTAAAACGATTTAATCAATTTTGCCAATTACGGTATAACGGGTAGGATGGCTTTTAAATGTGTGCAAACATATTATGTATCTCTTGCTAAATAGAGCATTGTGGTTTGTAATGATTTATAAACACATAATATCAACATATGTTTTGTAAATTTTTATTTTTTAATAAATTGAACTTCACAAACGCAAAAAACAAAACAAAAAAAAAACAAACTAAAACTATAAACAAAACTATATCTAAAAGTAGAAAAAAAAAAAAAATCGATATATTTAATTTAATAATGAGAATTTTTAGCTGGAAGAATACATATTTCAAAAATTTCAAGTGTTTTTTATTTTTCAATTAGTTATAAGTTCTTTTACTTCTGAAGAGGTTGTTTTTAAACAATGCGTTGTTTAACACTTAACAATTTGTTGTTAAGTGTTGGCCTTATATGTGATATCAAAGGGTCTGAATTAATTATATTTATGGTTAGCCTCTTGAGCAAATAGCTATTGACAGCATACAAATTAGTACAATAGCATGTTTGACTATTCCCCGGCCATGTATTAACAGTTTGTGAACTGGTACTGGTATGTAATTCCACCCACATAAGTCCACAAATATCTCAGCCATTTCTCTTGTAAACTTTTCAATATCAGGCGTAGAGATAGATATCAAATAGATTTTTAATCGGTGTTATTATTTATTTTATTTTTTTATCAGTTCCTTGGGCCCATTAGACGAAATTAAAAATATACATGATATGGTTAGTTATAAGAAATTATAAAAAATTTTAGGGCTGTAAATATTTTTTATTTTTTGAGTGCTTGGAAAACTGTTAACGAAATTTTTACTGTTTATGCTCTAAATATGAATCACCATGTTGGCTGTTTTTTTATCCCTAAAAAAAAAAAATGATATTTTTGACAGTGGATTATACACTGAGTGTATTATACTTACGATTTAAAAAAAAAAAAAAAACTGTTTACTTGCTACTGTTTGATATTGCCCAGCCGTTGTTTTCATACACTAAACACGGTTTAGTTGAAACTGTTTTCCTTCAAACATCAAGTTTCGGGAAATCAAGCATCTGTAAACGTTCAATATGAACAAGTTCACCCTCATACGATAACTGTTCGGAACGGCTAAATATTTACTATCTGATTAGGTTTAAATTTTTTGACAATATATTATATACATACTTATTTAATTTAGATATTATATTGTTTCTTGATACTGTTTCACGTACATTTTAAACGTTTGTAAGAACCTTTTGTTGAGAAAGCAAAAATTAGACCAATGGCCAGTTTGCTGAAATATGTTTTTCCCACCAAAAATCAGATCAAATAGCTGCAATCACTTATAAACTACATTCGTTTAAGGAACTGGGAGAGTCTAACCACCAATTGGAAATAGAAATATCTACAATTAGTCTCTTATTTTTCTTAAAATCCCATTAAAAATTGATTGAGGTCGACAGGAGTCGTAATATATTTCGTCAGGGATATACTTCTTGACTTTAACAGGAACTTGAATTGCCAACTATTTTCGAAATATGTGCAGTCAAACCAGGACCAAGCCGAACACGCGGAAGAACGGAAATCCTTTTCAAAGAATCTTTCAATAAAACCAGGAAAAAAAAAAAAAAAACGAGTAAAGGGTCTTATTCTGAACGCTTCATCTGTTGAATTACGTTTTCCTGCAGAGATGTCTGGGCAATCTTTGGTTGAAGAACGAAAAGTCCTTTTCAAGCTCTAGCTTTATGCATGGATTTATGTACCATATTTCCGATAGAAAATACGGAATGGTTTGCATAAGGACTGCTTTATTATCTTCTATTCATTAACTTTTACGAAAAAATTCCCTATTTTCTAATAATATTATCGCTGGTGAAGTTAGCGCTTGGATAAATTTACAAGATCTCCTGCAACTAACAGCAAAGAGCGTATTAAAAATTGCAAGTTTGGAGAAGGGTAATGAGTTCAAACTTGAATGTAAATGGGGATTCGATAACAGTTTCGGTCATACTCATTATAAACAAATGTTTAAAAATGCATCAAGCACTGATGAATATCTTTTTTTAATAGCTATGGTGGCTCTGAAATTGATAGAAGTGAGGAATGGAAATGTTCCTTGAAGGTAAATCGACCATATATTGCAAACCCATAAAATTAATTTTAAAAAAAGGAACTGCAGATCTAATGCGTGACGATAAAAAGGCAATTAAAGATCAAATTTGCCACCTCAAAATCTTTGAAATTAAATTTGAAAGCGATCAAATTTACACGGTTAGTTTTAAATGTTCACAATGCTGTATGATAGTGTTAATGGAAGCTGTAGAAATAAAACCAACGTTTTATCTAGAACAAACGCCATATATATGTGTTTCATTTACGGGGCTACCTACCCCAAAGGAGACGAACAACAAGCGTTTTACTTTAATTCAAAAAAAAAAAAAAAAAAAAAATAAATAAATAAATAATAATAATAATAATAATAAATAAAAATCCATTTACTACTTATCTCCTTCATTTACTTAAACAATAGAATTAAGAAGAAGAATTTCATTTTGCTACCGTAGGAAAAAACAAATTGCTTTTTTTCAATTATCTTGCCATAACTTTTTATAGGTGCATTTGCGGACCCATGTTCATAGGAAATTCTTTATTCAGCGTGTAATTTTCTATAAGATTTTGAGTGTTTGCGAATTTTGTCCACCCTCACTCTTTGTTCGAAGCACTGTGTGTCGTTTAGAAAACCCGTTAAATCCACTTGTTTCATAAAAAATTAAAAAATCCAACTTCGCCTGCCTTTACCTATGTTAACAAACAGGCTTTATACTTTATCATACCAACCACTAATACTGGCACATATGAACTCTTAATTACTGCTTCCGTTAACAGGTAACATATAACACGAACATATCAGGCATAATATTTTACATGTTAAATTTGTCGTTCTGGGTCAAGTCCACTTTTTTCGAAAAATGTATTTTTTTAATGTAAGTTTAAAAGCGCCTTTACCAATAGCTTAAAAGAAATAGATCAAAAACCACTAAATCTTAACGAAAATTGAATCTTAATTGCTTAGTAACTAAATAAACTGTTTATTTACGAACTGTTTAGGTTAGACACACGCTCGCAGTTTTCATTGAATTCTATTATGTGAGTTCTTTTTATTTGTCACTCGAAGTACACCATGACGGTATAAAAGGATCAATACAATTAGGATTGATGAATTAATTGCCACTTCTATTGAGATTATTTTTATTTGAAAACACGTTTTGAACGTTAAACATTCCTTATTAGTTCTAAAATAATACAGCATTTTCGAAATATCAGCACTTCACAATATTTCATATTTACAATCTAAAATTGATAAAACAGTAAAAAATTACCCAATAATTAATTTTCGGGCTGACTTTCAAAACAAAACCTGTTATGTCCCACTAAATAGAAATTTTCTGCTTAATCTAGCATGCACTGAAATTGAAAGTTCATACGTTTAAGACCACTCCAAAAACACAATATAGGGTTAAAGTGAGATCAAATTTTTCGTCTGTTCAAGAATTAGTAATTTGTAATTTTTTGTCCTTCTGTAAAATGGACATAATTGGGATTGATGGATTAATTGTCACTTCTACTGGAATTATTTTATTAGAATACTAGTTTCGAATGCTAAACAATCATCTTCAGTTCTAAAACATACAAAATTTTCAAAAAAAGCAAAGAGTGTTTTGTACATAGCCGGTTTTTAGTTCGAACCTTACTTTGTTCACTAAGCCAATGAGAACACTGCATTATTGACAATAATGAAAAATTGACAATAATCGCTTACACTAGTACAAGGTTGTACTTTTTGACTCTCCAAGTGTTGAAAATGTTGTGGAAGAGGATGAAACTTGTGACTGTTTAGAAAATGAAAGTTGTGAATTGCATATTTAAAAACTAGTGACTGTTAAGAAAATGAAAATTATGAGTGCACATACATCATCTATTATGTAATTATAATTTTTATTTTATGTACTTTTGAGCTAACAATGACTTCTGTAAAACAAAACATACAGTGTTTTGTCCCTTTTTTTTTTCTTTAAACCGTGTTTTGTCCACTGTGTTCCTTCAAAACGTGTTTTGCCCATATTTAAAATTAAAAATGCTAATTTTAGGAGTAAAGAATATTTCTGTTCCTTGTTGTAATGTGTTTTAAAGTTGCTATAAGTATAATTAGGAATGTTTTGTTTCTGAAGGGTAATTACATCTCATAATATATGTTTTTTGTTATTTCTGAAAATTGGTATTCCTGTGACAAAACACTTTTTTGAAAGTTACCTCCTCATGTATACTAAAGTTTTCAATAATGTATGATAGGTTACGTAAATTATAAATGGAGCTAAACATTCCAAATAGCCCCATTTTGAATTTGTTTCCAATAGGAACGGAAAAACCCAATGCGTCATAGGGGAAATCCCATAGCAAACACCAAAAAATTAACCTACCTGCCCCCTTGCTCTTTCTACGATCGATATATTTCTAATATCTGTTAGATCTCTTCAGATGAGTACCACTATATGATTCTTGTCTTACATTTTTGAAAACTTTAGTGTATACAATCCATGTTCGAAAATTTTGTATGTTTTAGAACTGAAGATGAGTTTTTAGCATTCGAAATTAATTTAGTATTCTTATAAAATAATTCCGTTAGATCCTTTCCTAATTGTATTGATCCTTATATAGCATCATGCGTACCTCAAGTGGACATGATTGGTTTTAATTCTAAACAAATCATATATACTTAACTAATCATTAATTCTAAATTTTTTAATGAATTTTGTATAATACACAAATATATAAATTATAATGCTTTATAAAAATTATTAGGATTATTAGAACAATTTACCGTTCCTTTCTTAAATTCCGGCCACCTGAAAGCACCCAGCGCAGTATTGAGGATACAAAAGAATATCCACGCCCTTGAAAGAATATGGGACCAGTTTTTTTTTTTTTTTTTTTTTTTTTTCTCTGATATTCACTGAGTTCAGTTACCGACGGTTTCACTGCTAATGCAGTCCGGATTTGAAAAGTATTTTTCTGTGAATGGGAGCCTCGAGTCAAGGGTTTACAGTTCGTTAAATCATGAAAGAATATATCTGAATGCGAAAGATGTTTCGAAATACCCATACCTCCACTCGTCCGTTTTAAAAGAGTTTTACTTTACGACCAACGCTCTCCCTGTGGAAGTATATATCAAAAAAAGATTAAAAATACTTAAAACTCTTTTAGGCAAGCAACGAAGCAACGAGAGATCGCTTGAGAGAGGTCATTGACGGTATTTTATTTTCTGAATTCTTTATGTATGATTGAGGAATCTGAAACGATCTCAAGGATTTTTAACGATAAGCATTTGAATAGTTTGTTTTTGTTTTATATACATTTATTGAAATTTACAACTGTACAAAATATATACATCAAGTAAATTTATTGACTACGAATACAATATGTTAAAACTTGAAAAGAACTACTCATAAGTAGCACTTTATTAAAGATTCTACACTAGAAGGTCTCTAGGCCATCTTCGTTTCAGACGTCTCAGAGGATTATCAGGAATGGAGTGGGAAACAAGTTGAGAAACTAACAGACAGTCTAAAAGACGAGATCTTATATGCAGTGATTTGATTGCAGACTTGAATTTCAGGATACTGCAGACTTAATTTGAGATGAATATTTATCACTTGAGCTACGCATTAGCAATTAGGATTGATGTATTAATTTTTACCTCTATTAAATTTATTTTATTTTTTTAAACCTTTTTTCCAGGTATTTGAAAAATAGTTTTGAATGTTAAACATTTATCAAAAGATAAGAATGTAAGACAAGAAAATAAATATATTGGTACTCGTCTGTGGAGGCAAACGGAGGTAGCTGATATTCTGTATTTTCTATACGTTTTAGAATTGATGATAAATATTTAACATTCGAAACTAGTTTTTAAATAAAATAATTCCAATAGAAGTAACAATTAATTTATCAATCCCTAATAATCATCATAGAAAATGTTCTATTCTATTGATGACAACGAACGACACTTGTCTAAAACAGCTTTCTGTTGATTTTCATAATTTGTCTTTTCAAAATTAAACGAAGATACTATCAAAAATTGCTTCTTCCTGTACTCTGTGAATAATAAAAGCTATTATGCAAATCGATGTATCGAATACTTGATCACGTACTCGGCATATAGTATTCTCTTCAATATCTATAACTAAGTTTGAAATAGCCTGCGATTTATTGAGTTTCCATCTCAAGTGTAGTCATTTAACTTAGCCTTTACCTTTGGGATTAGAAATTTCGTAATGAATAATTCAAGGGATCAGGGTCGAAATAATTTATAAATATATCTCCTGAACAGACAGAACAGTACGATTCATTTTAAATTAAAATTTATCTGTTCGGTTTTGTCAAATTAATAATATTATTAATTGTTAGCAGACTGAAAAACAAAATTAAGTTTTGTTTTTCCATAAAGACCTCAATGTTCCATAAATTAAGGCTTAGCGAACCCGAAGGTTCGATAGCCGACACCACCACCAACCGTCGACCTTACACATTCCCTCCAGATAATCCACTGAGGCCTCCATAGCCTAAATCTCCCAGGTCGGCCCTGACGCAATCCTCCCATCTCGTCTCGGTCTACCCCTCGGTCGTTTATTTCCGACGGCTCATAACTGATTACTTTGAAGCCTTCTAAAATAAATCTAAAAAAAAAAAAAAGTTTTCTTTTATGTATAAAAAATTGGGAGCTTATACCAAAAGGAAATAATCTCGTGTTTGAGTCCGGCCGAAGGTGCAAAATTTATTTTATATTTTTTCAGAAATAGGAATCGACTTAGAGGTCTAAATATCCTCTAAAGGCACACTCAGCGTCTTTAACGTAAAACGCTTCATTCGCTAACTACAAAAATTCCTGAACCAATCTATACCACATTTTAACAACATCATCAGGATAGTGCAGAAAGCTAAGTAAACAGGAGCGGGAAAGACGAGGCCTCCTAGTGCCTCAATAATTAGCAGCAAAAATATAAAGTAGGCACATAGCCAGTCCGCCCCCCGTGAAGTAATACTTGACAGCAGTTCTAGTGGAGTGGTGAAGAACATAGGGGAGTGGTTTTTAGTGAGTAGAATCTCACACTGTTGTGGTCTCTCACACGGTCCACTTCGTCTTATGCAGATTTTCCTCCTCCCATTAAAAAAAAAAAAAAAAAAAAATCAGGATAGTTCTAGGAAAGTTAATTACAATTTCAATTAATTTATTATAAAAAAAAAAGAAAAAAATATTTGGTTAACAGTGAAGTTTGAAAACTTACCTATAGTTGGCGAGTGCAATTCTATAGGACAGGCTGTAAAAGTACGGTATTATATAGAGCTTGATATTGATAATAAAATTAACTTATATTTAATTAAATTATTAATAGACATTTACATTTTGGGTGCAACGTGTAGGTCCCAGTTTGATAATGAGCCGATATTTAGTTTGCACTATTCCGCTTGAAAGTTTACAATGGTATAACTACTGATTCCATCTGTACCAAATTTTACCTATATTGAATTCAAAGTTCTATGAAGGTTTCGAAATAATACGAATTTAAATGTACAATGTTGAGCGGAGGAAACGAGGTTCGCTACACTGACATATACTTGATCTGTGCAATTTTAACCAGGTTAAAAATTAATGCTATGCATGATAATATCATCGAGGAAATTGTACTTATTAATTGCACGATACAATACAAGATTTTTATCTATAAACAAAAAAAAATTCACTTATTAGTTACAATTATTTAAGTTCTTTACTTATGAGAGCGGGCGAAGCCACGACGAGGGAAGTTAGTTTTTATAATTATGAGAAAACGATATATCCTAAGGTACCTATCAATTTATCGATATATCGCATGAAAAATGTCGATATTTCGAATTATCTTTTATCGATAACCATCCCTATCTAGGCCTAAACCGACTTCAAATTTATTCTTAAGATTCAATCATTTTTGGTAGTACTATCCTTTGATCCTATCTCCTCATGTTAGTATCAGAGTTGTGATTTCAATCCTCCTACACCCAGATTCATCGTGGCCATTAACGTCGCCCTGGTCCAATAGCGGGTATGTCCCATCCTGTGACAGCAGATAAACCTATGTCCTGCTGAATATGCATCGAGCTCTGTTCAGAGTCCGTATGATAGCACCCCGTACCATTACAAGTTTGTCAATGTAACTATGCCTTTTTTTTTTTTCTTTTTTTTTATGGATTTAATTTGTTTAAGTAAATTTTAAAGAATTTTAATGTATTTTTCTGTAAAAATGAAAACTGTCAAAAAACTGAATTGATAATTGATTAACTCCCAAGTTTCCACAGGTTCCTTGCGATCAAATATTTACGATGTAGTAAACAATTGCCCATGTTCATGAAACATATAGTGATAAAAAAAATAAAATAATAATATAGCTATGAACTGCTATGCCAGATTTGTCATCGATACCTTAAGACGCTCCAATTCCTCCATCTCTATTCGAAATTAAGTTGGCTTTATCCCACTTTAATATTAGTCTAGTAAAATATGGGTTTGGCGAAGAAAAACTGCCGAACTTTTATTCTCAACGGATCTTTATGTTTTTGGGGTCCCGAATCCGAATCTGAAGTTGGCTACCACGGCAGCCGACGCACAATGCGGCGCTCTTCCGGTCGAAGTAGACAGAAGTCATTCTTGACGGGAAAGACTTTTAAAATCTTTACAACATTTTAAAAGCAACATCGATTTGGCATATTTCAATTTCTTTAAAATGGGCTTTTAAAGAAAACTCTCAGTTGACCTTTAAAAAAAACAATATATTAAAGATCTTTGAACACAAATTAAGTTTTTTTAGACTTATAAAATAATAACTAATATCACAACAATAAAATTTACAATACATGAATTGATTAAGGTACATTTGGAAATTATATTGATTCACTGCTCGTTGACATACTCTCATCAGATGATGTAGGTGAGATTGAAGTGAATCCATAGAATATTCGTCATCGCCCAAAAGATATTTTTTAATGTCCTCTAAATAGTGCTTTGAATTTGAGTGGCTTTCCTGGCATATTTGCTTTCCTGCTTGCATAGTTATTACTATTAGTATTGATAGTAATAAATCCGAAGATAATCAAATATTAATATATATATACACACATATAAAATATTAATTACATCAATGTTTTTGAGGTCTATTTTTTCTGAAATAAATAAACAGAGAACCATTTAAAGCAGTTCAAAGCATGAATGATTTGTATTTTCATGATGTATATTTGTTATTAACTCAAAATATTTCAAAAAACTAAGAAGGTTTTGGGTCGAAATTGAAATATGTCGATTTTAAGTTGGTTTTTTTTTAAAAGTAATAAATATATTAACGAAAAAATTTTGTTTAAAGATATTAAGGAAAAACATTATTCAAAGGTATTAATGAAAAAATGGTTATTACTTACCTTCTTCGATGCCTGCTATACTAAAACTTCAAGTGACGTTGACGTGTACTTAACATTAAATAAGGACCCAATAAATTGAAATTGTATTGATGAGACAGATAAGCGATCTGCCAATTGTTCAAACATGATTTCTATCCTTTGCTTTTGTAATATGGGTTTTTAAAAGCTACAATTCCTTATTATTGAGTTCACTATGAAAGGATTACTAAAGGAAACCAAGTTGGAAAAAATAATCGCTTTTTAGACTTTTGTCCATTGGCGGCCGCACCGTACAACGGCTTTCATACCCAAACTCACAAAATACCGTTTTTTTTTTTTCTTTCTTTTACCAATAACACGAAAACGAAGTTTTCTTCAAAGAAAGTTTTTTATGTAATATAAATATAATCCAGCTATAGGGTATTTAGCAGGCTGATGTGGGTAGCTTACGAGATTTAATAAACTACGTAAACTACCCATACCAGCCTGCTAACATTTTTTAAAACTATTTTCGCTCTAACTCCGCGAATATTTGTCCGATCCCAAATTTATTTTTTTCTTTCTTAAAGCTGGATTATATTTATATTAATATATAAAGATTTTCTTCGAAGAAAAACATCGTTTTCGTTTTATTAATAAAAGAACGAAAATAACCGGTATTTTGTGAGTTTGGGTTTGAAGCCGCCGGCTTCCGTGGTAGCAAATTTCAGATTCGGATTCAGCACCCCAAAAAACATAAAGATCCGTTGAGAATAAAAGTTCCGCAGTTTTTTTTCTTGAAAACGATCTTTTGAAGTCGTCTTTTACTTGACTATATAGAATTTTCCTTTGTGCATTCTCTTACCAAATTAATTAAACCCTTCATCCTTGTTATACTTGCAATATATAAATAAATTTATAATCGAATCAATATTCGATTTTTTTTTTTTTTTTATTAAATTATAATTTATTCAGTTCAGTACTTGCTGAATATTTTTCACATATTAGTGTAGGTACCCAGCTTTATCTTTTGAATGAGGAAGGTTAGTGAGTAAGGCACTAGACTCCTAATAGTCCTGTTAGTTGACAATTTTATCTAACAAAAAACTCAAATTTAATAATATTTCAGTATATTGTATATACCGGAATAAAATTTTCAAGTTTTCGTTTTTGAAAACCTTCTTGTAAAAAAATTTGGAAGGAGGCAAATCGACTATTCTTTAATTTTTGTCCTGTTTCTTCTTTCCTTTACGTTCATCTGAGGACATGTATTCCTGTATTTTTAAATTTTTAAAGGAGACATTTATAGCATTTAATTCTTTGAACTTCTTGTAATGAGGAATAGTTGTAGGTAAGTAGCGTCTGTTAGTTTATATTATTTATGTCCCTTAGGGTGCTGGCTGAATCCAAATATTATTTTTCTTACCTCAAAGAAGTAAAGTTTTCCGAAATAACAAAAAAAATAAGGTATATTATCAATTTTTTTTTTTTTTTTTTTTTTTTTTTTCTTTTTATTGTCTATATTGTATGAATGAGTTTATTGTCATCCGCATTTCTCATTGCCCTTTCGGGTGGCAAATTATAATATTCAATCAATAAAACATTTTAAAAATACAACAAAAAAATAGAAAAGAAGATAAATTCAAATACGAAATATTTAATGGAGAAGAAGATAGTCAGGGATGCAGTCAAAGTAACACCACGTCAAAGAAGAATTCTTTAATACGTGCCAACGTTTCGACCTGCAACGCAGGTCGAAACGTTGGCACGTATTAAAGAATTCTTCTTTGACGTGGTGTTACTTTGACTGCATCCCTGACTATCTTCTTCTCCATTCGTCGTCCGGTCAACCATACTTTTATCATCACGAAATATTTAATTTCTAACTATTTATTAAAAAATATATCTATATTTATAAGCGTTCAAAGCTCCCAATTAATTACAAAAGACTCATTTACATGACTGTGATTAGAACTATATGGACGTGCGGAGTTGCGTTTTGGGGCTCTACTAAACCATCCATTTCATCCCGTATCCAATCCTTACAATCCGAAATCCTTCGAAAAATCCTCAATGCTCCTTACTTTGTCACCAATAGACCTATCCATAAAGATCTTAATGTGTCGTATGTTGCTGATTTAGCCCAAACCAGATACCAATCCTTTCATAGTAAGCTCTCAAATCCCCTAGTTTCTCAACTTGCTTCCCACTCAATTCCCGATAATCTTCCAAGGCCTCTGAAAAGCAGATGGCCCAGAGATCTTCTTGTGTAGAATTTTTTTTTTTTTTTTTTTTTTACTGAAGTGCTACTTATGAGTAGTTCTTTTCAAGTTTTGACATGTTATTATAAACGTTTTTTTAACACATTTACTTGATGTATACTTGTACAGTTGTAAATTTCATTAAATTGATTTAATATATATATATATATATATATATATATATATATATATATATATATATATAAATTATGAAATAATTCTTGGTTGATAAATATTTTTTTTAATTATATTTTTTTATTTTTGAAGAGAAAAGATTTGACCCCGGTTGGGATTCGAACCCAAGTCTCCACTTCTCTAGCGTGGCGCCTTATCCACTAGGCCACCGAGCTCGCATCCGAACCAGGGAAATCCTTTCTCTTCACTGATCCATTATGGATTTTGGACACTGATTATGGATCAGTATATATATCGAATACCGGGGGTAAATCTTTTCTCTTCAAAATATAAAGTGTATACTAAACTTTATTTAACTAGTTTATTCTTATACAATTTAATTTCAAGTTTTTATTTATTTTTTTTTTTTTACAGATAGCTGAGTTGTTTTGCCAGTAGCTGATATTTTTTGGGTGAGTTAATTTGAAATAATTTTTTTAAATAATATTTAATAAGTATAAAATTAAAAAAATAATAACTTTCTAGCTGCCAATAAATATGTCATAATTCGTCTGCATGTGTTATGATTTCTATATTTTGAGGAATCAGATCTAAAATAGTAGGTCCCCTGCCAAAAATTAAACGAAGAAGCAAGCAAACAAAGTAACTGAGATGTTTTTTTCTTTGAAATTCTATAGCCCGGTTGCAAAATTTTGATATGAATTTCTTTTGCAAATTTTACCAATATCTGTTCCTGTATTTCTTTAGTGTTTCTTTTTAATAAATTTATTCTTTATAGTTCTAATTATATTTTGATAACTGTTTTCGTATGTCACGTAAACCCCAGGCCTACCTGATCCGAACTTTCGGTGTTAGGTGTTCTATTTAAACTTTTTTTTTCAAAATGTATGAGAAAATTCGATCATTTTCTTGTTAGATATGTGTAATGAGAAATAAATTTAGCGTTAGAAATCACAACAATTATTAGTTTTAATGCAATTGAAAAAAAATAATTCATATGAGTGGAGGTTCTATCCCCACATATTTTTCTTGCCAAATGTAAACTCACCATCAGTAGTTTTACATTTTTCTTTCATTTGCTTTTTCTTCTCCATATTTCTCTCCCACCTTTTCTATCTGATATTTTAACTTCCCCTCAACCTGTCCGAACTCTCCTCTGCCGTGAGATATTTCTGTGTTGGTTTATATCATGAGTCCCTCTCTACTCGCTTTTTGTTTTATTTTATTTTTTTATTGCTCTAAGATAAAAGGGTTTCTTTCTTTATTGTTGTTAGTTTTGTTTAAAAAAAAAGAAAAAAGTTATACTTGCCAGAGATCATTTCGTCCCTTCTTTGCCTAGTTCTTCCTTATCTCATTCCATTAAGAATCTTCCGTTACCTAGTTAAATGTTTTTTTAGAAATTTCCCCTCACAATTCAAAAAAATACATAATATCAAAGTAGTTTGTTTTTCTTTAACGGTTTCATCGATCGTTTCTACTTCTCCTGCTAAATTATTGTTATTTTTTATTTTATTTTATTGTTTATGAATATATAATAAGTAGAGATAGGCCTCGATACACGGTATTTCAAAATTATTGATGTTTTTCTGTGACAGGTCGATATTACTTCTTTCTATTATTTCTTTTATAGATACGCACCCTAAGATTTATCGTTTTCTCTATATTATAAAAAAACAACTTACAACTGTATATATTAAAAAAAAAAACAACTAAAAATGATAAAATTGGTTTAAATTAGGGTTAGATTTTATTGCTTGGCACTGGGACAGTTGGTTGCTCTGCACGTGTTACACTTCTGCCTAATTATATGCAACTACTACCTATTGTTTAAATTATAATAACCTTAGTACTTTTAAGTAGTAAATTTTAAAGATTTGAAATTATTCTGTGCCTATTTAAATCGTAAAATAAATAAACTAAAATAATGAAACAACTGGAATATCATTGTAACTTTATTGGAATTTTTAAAATGGCATTTCATCAGAAAAAAACTATTTATAACAAACTATTCAACTAGTGAAGATAGTGATTTCACAAATGTGGTCTTGGCTGGTCCATCAAGCGAAGATTGTAACTTTTTGAATGAAGTGATGAATGATTATGAACAAGGTAAAGAAATAGAAGATGGAGAAATATATGTTGGTAGCTATGTTTTGTGTTGTAAAGCATTTTAGAGCTTTGATCAAAGAAAAAGTAGACTTGTTTACGTCCAACATTTGTTACTTGAAGAAAATTTAATCAAATGATAGAACCCCACAATTTATTCTTCCGGACATCGCTACTGATTATGAAATTGAAATAAGAGATATCAAAAGAAAATTACCACCGCCATCTTTTATAACTGGCACTGGGAGATTATGTAAAAAATTACATTTTCCTACATCTTTTAATGGATACAATCTCTAATGATTCGATTTTTTCCATAAAAAAAAGTCTGTCATACTCGTATAATAATAATTATAGGTACATAAAAGATTTATTTTTGTTAAAGGTTTGTTAAAAATAAGTTATGTTTCTTTCATACGCTAAATTTATTGTTGTCACCTTTTTAGTCGGCCTTCTAGTTTAATAATCAAGTTGACTTTTCTTGTTTAAATATTCTAGTTTGTTTAGTACATTTTATAAAAAATTATTGCTGATGTGTTTCTCTAAGTATCATTTCAATTATCCCTATAAACCTATGAAGAAATGAATGTACATTGGTAAAATACTAAAAAAATACTAAGAATACTAGTGTCCATAGGTACAAAGGGGAAGGTATCTAAGGACACTAATCAGTAAGTTACAAAACATTATTTTCTATAAAAATAAAATTACTTTTCAAAATAAAGACACCAGGGTTCGATAGCCCTTTAAATTTCTTATCTAATGGTACATTAACCACTCAGATAAATAAAGCACCAAAAATTAGAAAAATTTATAAGTGAAAATTGTCCAATTGTACAGCACCTTCCCCTATATATATGTAATTAATTAAAAATAAAATAAGAAAAAATATTTGTTGTTATTTTTATATGTACTTACATACTAAATATAACTCAAAAGTCTAACTGTTTTTTTTTCCGATCGTTTATGGACTAACTTTTAGCGAATCTGCCCCATTGATACAATAAGCACGAAATACTAACACAAACAGTTGACTAATCGGATATACCAACTGTTGCATGTTTATTGGCCAGAGGAACTGTTCTCTAATCTGGGATTTGTCTAAGTTAAATCGAACGACTAGAAGTAGGATTATATTCCGGATCCTAAGTACACGGTTTATCTGGGTCTCTTGCAATAAGTCAAGGGTTACAATCGCTTCAAGGGGAAAGCTAAAATTCTTCTTGAGATCAATATTTAGGGCAGACCATACTAACTGTTTTATTATAACGTTTATATCAAGTTAAAAACTATAAATATTGGATACGTGCATTGATTCATTAGATAATGAGTTAACATTATACATCTATTGAAAAATTATGTGTTAACAAACACTTTTATTAAAACGTCCATGCACGTACGCCTCACAAATTTACGCATTTGCTAAAAAAAAAAAACTTACAAAAAATCTTGCATCAAATCTGCTTCTTGTTTGTTTGTTTATTTCGTTTAACGTCACTTTATGCTGCTATGGCTAATCGGACGATGCTACGGTGGGAGTCCTAAATTTTGCCTATCCAGGTATAATTAGGATAGGGATCTTTAACGAGTACCTGACATCGCACAGGCTCGGGACCCCCATTTTACGTCCCTTCCGAAGGACGGCATAGCTAAGGATTTTTTACTCCCTTTAAAAAATCCTAAGGTCATCTGCCGGGCTGCGAACCCGCGATCTTGGGTTTAATAGGTTGCTATGCTAACCACTACACCACAGGTGACCCCCATCTGCTTCTTGTCACATGATATATGACAGGTGTGGATTTAAAAATTAAATAGAAAAAAACAACAAAAAACAACGTCTTATACTGCTAATGTTATAAGGTCGATATATAAGCACATAGTAGTTTTATTTGTAACAATAAATAAATATTTACATTACTAGCTCCTTAATCCACTCATGTCTTCAGTTATCGGTCTTCACGCTATGTTGTATGGCAGTAGTTTACGAATTGTAGTGCAGTTTAAGTAATGTGTGGTGCTCTCTCAGAGGTGTCGTGCTACTTAATTATTCATTCTTTTACCTCATTGTAAAAAGTATTATTTATTATTATTATTAGTGATAAATAATCATTTTAGATTTATAGATACATCTAGTAATATTGAATCTAAAAATATTAAAATTAATTCAGAAAAATTAGTTACTCTATTTGATATGTTGATATGTTACTCTCTTTCGAATCCAGTTAATGCCAGTCAGGATTTACTTGCCTTATAAATTGTAAATATCTCAAAATAATTAATTAATTAATATTTTTCATATTTAGAGGTTTGACGTGGTACAAGATAATTTAGTTAAATAAATTATAAAAAATTAATAGTTAAAGTAAAATTAATTAAATAAAAAGTAATGTAAAATAAATTATTGGATGAATGGCATTCATGTAATAAATTTGACTGTTGTTAAATTTAAAGTTATATATATGTATGTATTGAAACAAGGGTTGACAAAAACATGATATAATGAAATCACAATTCATTTCCTGAGTTTAGTAACTTACGTTACTCACAAAAACAAACAATCTAAACTTTTCATAATGAGAGAACGGCATCGTGTGTGAATGAACGTGGCCTCGGTTCGGTACGGCTAAAGATATTGAGGGCAGAGAAACTTGAACCATCAGATCTCGAATATAAATTTCATCAATTTATGACTATCTCAGTTAATAAGTGTTTTGGTCAAAATCTCTTATTTTTTATGGCCTGATATTTAAAATTCCGTTAGGCTTCGAGAATCAAAAATATGTAGGTGTTATAAAAGTATCTAATATTTTTCATATAACTCTGATTCCTTAACCCTAATCGACTTTCAAGTCAGGCCCAAGAACGTAAGGGTATTCGACTTAACCACTTATTGACTGGGGTGATAGATATAGTTGCTATTGTCCCCGCTCTAAATGGTTAACCATTATGTTTGAGATTGGAAGGTTTTGGGTACTATGGATTTATGGTCTAAGTAGATTTATACCAAAAATTCCTTTTGAATACAGTCTAACTGGTGTGTGTTTCCCAAAAAGGTTATGGTTTGGATATTCGGTATTGGATTTTTGTTTGGATCTAGAAGGAGTTGCCACATTGTCTCATGGCAAATATTTTTTATTTTTAATTTAAAAAGTATTAGTTTAATACTTAGCATATTATTACTAACGATGTTATTTATCTTTGTGACTAATGAGTAAGCTAGATGGGTTTCAGTTCTATGTTTGTCTCGGCTCACCGCTTCTTCTGCGAACTAGTCGGTCAGAGGCGATTCCCGCATCATCGCCTTGAGTCTCGTTCAGTTCAGTAAACCTTAGGTCTTTTACATTCAAACGACTTTCCCGTGGTTGACTCTATGTATTATCTTCCCGTTCTCTCTCTTTCATATCTTTTTTAGGTTTAACAGTTAACTATCCTGTTTATACTTCATTATTGTTTTGAGTAGTATTTTGGGGCAGCAGGTATTTTTGGGTAGTATATACTAGCCTATATCCTTCTTCCCTCTTTCCTGTTTACACATCATTAGCATGCCACTCGTACAGCCACTATAATTGAGTTACCGGCTTACCTGCTCGAAAGTAACTGAACCTTGTTCCTTGTCTCTATCCCTAAGTCAAATTCTACTTTTTATGTACTGACTTTGAAAATTCGATTAGGCTTTAATTAAATTTAAAAAAATGATATTTTTACTGAAGCACCTAGCACCTATTATCAAATATTTTTTCTCATACTATGTTCTATGAAAATCAAAATTTTTTGTTCTGCTGGGCGTTTTAGACATATAAAATTAAGGATGTGATGGACCTGGTGTAATGATTGGAAGTTGACTTATACTGATTTTAATTAATTATATTTATATTTTTTTTATTTGTTACCTAAAATTATATTGCGAAATAATGAACATTTTTAAACTCTTTTTTTTTTTGGGTATGTTAGTAGAGTAAAAGCCTAGTTCAATCACATCGCTTTGCAAGGTTTGTCTTCGATATCCTGAGGCGCTCCCATTTTCCCCACATCTATTCCGAATTAAGTTGGCTTTATCCCAATCTACATAGACAATATTTCTTTTTAATGTTCCTTTTCCAAACCATTAATACTCTTCATCCTTCCTATATTTATAATTTGTCTAAGTACAGATCTGCTGTCAATTCAATTCACTTAAGTTCCCGTATTCCTGATCTATATCCCCATTCCATGTAACTTTTGCTTTCCAATGCTCAATCATCCTTTAGAATTCCATCACTTCTCATATCAGACAAGGAAAATCGTTTTAAACATTTGCATACCTCTATTTTCAGTACCAAATTCTTAAGGTGACGCTTGCTCACAATCTACATACTTGATTAAATTATATCATGTTCTCGAATTTCTGGAATCTGCAGGTTTTTGTTAATAGATGGCCTTGGAGAATAATGCCTCAATTGAAAAGCTGAGAGAGCTAACAAAACAAAAACTTAAAAAAAAAAAAGTAACAGGAAATGGAAATGGATAGGACATGAAGAAAGAAGGATAGGACTGTTTGGTAGACTGCACTAGACTGGAGCACTCAAGAAAACCTGGAAGTCTTCGAAAGACATAGCGGAGCACTTTTAAAGAGGAGTGCTGGAGAGTGTGATAATATCTAAGGAAGTTAGGCCCTTTTCAAAACCAAAGAACGTGGCTTTCCATTACTCCAGCCCAATGCTTCAAATTTGACAGCTATAGGACATATCTTGAATTAAAAAAAAAAACTCTGTTGATTGTAGATTTGATTGACAACTATTATTATTACAGTGAGTGCTACAGTCCTAGTAGGGTATTGAACTAACAAAGAATCCACAGCCATCCCTATCTTTCAACTTCCTTTTCCAACCTCTCACTCCCAGTCATCTTATGTCGTACTCGACGGTTTCCTGCCACTTCAGCCTTGGCCTCTCTCACTCAGCCTCTTTCCTCCCGGCCGGCTTCACTTAATATTTTATGGTGGTCTATCTTCAGGCAAAGCCACTGCAATCTTCCCACATTGGTCATAGAAACAATTGGCTCACCAAATTGTTATTGATCTGTTATTAATAATGCATCGGTAATTCATCAGACTGAAGATCTTTCTTAGTACCTTCCTTTCCCAAATCCTTAGTATTCTCTAATTCTATTATTCTTCCAATACTCACTCTCATTTGTCACCATCAGTCTCATTGCTGATTTGTAACGGTGATCTTCGCAGATCGAGACACTTCTCGAGGCCTTAGGATTTTATTAAGAATAAAAAGGCATTTGCTGCCAGCAGCTATTCTGGCTTTCTCGAATTTCGTATATGTATATATTGTTTTCAGTTATCGAACACCCCTAGTATCTAAAAGCTTCGTATCGCAAAAATGTATGCCCATTCGGCGTCTGCCATCCGCACATTGGTCGACTTCAGTTTGTTTGCACCTCGCGACCAGGACTGACCTCCTCCGCATTTTTAAACCCAGGACGTAATAAAAATGAGCAGTTCAAGTAGTGATGAGGAAGACTTTGTGACGTTTTAGTGGTACCGGCGCTTGAAAAGAAAAGGCATACCAATTATATTGAACGTAATTTTATTACTCGGTTATTTGTAGGTGCAAAAGAACTGGGACAAAGTGACATTAAATTTTTAGCATTTTATAGAATGTCGAAAGATTCATACCCCACTATAGTGAGGGTAAAATGAGAGATGAGTATTCATTCATCTCTACATTTTTGTAGGCTTCTTGATGTTTTCAAATACTCCGTCTTATTAATTCACAACCCTTGCTTACTGCTGCTCTTCCAAGCTCTTCAATTACTTCTAAGAGTTCTGGTAATATCCTCGTTTTGATGACATCATCATCTGCGTAAGCCATGTGTTGGTTGAGCTCATTGCAAATATATACTCCGGTTCTTTTAGCTCTAAACGCTTTTTCGAGGACCAGATGGAATAGTATGGGCGATTGAGGATTACCTTTCGATAGTGCTTCACCAGTCTTTACCTGAAACTTTTTTTTTCATGTCATTTCTTCTCACCGTTGGGATTAACAAATTGTATCGAATATTACTTAGAGCCTCCGCACACGGGTCGACTCGAAGTGGTCGACTCGAGAAAAATCGCGCTCGTCTCTCCTCTCCACTCAACTTCCTAGGGGGTTGCATTGGGGTCCGCAGACGGGTCGTTTTGTGCTCGTCAAAAACCGAGCAGTTCCTCGTCTCGTGAGATCGGTAGTGCAAGGGATTTATCGAGAGGACCGTGCGATTGTACGTCATGGAGGTGATTATAATTTCATTTTCTTTCTTCTTCTTTTTTTTTTTGTGATTAAATCATCCAGATCCTTCTCCCTCCACAGAAGACAGTTAAGTTTTAGTTTTTTCTTTATTTTCTAGTTGTATTATATTTTTCTTGTCTTAAATTCTATTGTATTATTTTTTTTGTCTTTAATATAGTTTTTATGTTTTTACTTTATTTTCTGACTGTGTTTTAATATATTTTTTTTGTATTATATTCTTTTTTCTTACCTTAAATATAAAACTTACCTCAAAGTTATAAGTATGCGTTTCTCAACACCCAAACATTCCCTCATATTGATATCTTCATAATGAACAGCTGGGCTCACAATTCTCACTATAGTGGGGTATGAATCTTTCGACATTCTATAAAATGCTAAAAATTTAATGTCACTTTGTCCCAGTTCTTTTGCACCTACAAATAACCGAGTAATAAAATTACGTTCAATATAATTGGTATGCCTTTTCTTTTCAAGCGCCGGTACCACTAAAACGTCACAAAGTCTTCCTCATCACTACTTAAACTGCTCATTTTTATTACGTCCTGGGTTTAAAAATGCGGAGGAGGTCAGTCCTGGTCGCGAGGTGCAAACAAACTGAAGTCGACCAATGTGCGGATGGCAGACGCCCTAGCCGCAGATATCGCACAAGACGAGAGAGACGCGTGAACCTCTCGACGAGTCAACAATCGACCCGTGTGCGGAAGACCTTACTTCCTCACACGCTCAGTATTTATACGCATTTTGATTTTTTTTTTTTTTTAAATCTTTTATTAGGAAGATAAAATGTTCATTATAATAAATGAAATACTCCAAGAATGATTTGAGGATATGTAGGGTAAATTCCTAGCCCCATTAAAGTTGTTTGCATGCTCTTTAAAAAGGTCACAGAGCCAACATTTTTGCAAGGTCGCTTCAAGGAATCGGTGACAATATTGTGTTAATTCTGTTAGTGGGCCGACAGATAGCACTCGATGGCTCCTTAACACGCGAGGACTAATCTGCAAACTGCTCCTACCCGGAGCATACATTCGGGTATGGAATGTATCTTGACTGGAAATGAAAAACATTTTCGAAAGATTATAGTGCATTTATGTAGTTGAACGAGGAAATATCCACGGAAGAATTTAAGAATTTTTCTAATTGTCTGTTGTTTTTTTGTGATTTTTAGGGGTTTTGAATGCGAGTATCTGCTTTTTCTTCTCGAAAAACATGAGAATTTCGAAAAAAAAAATGCCACAAATAAAAAAAAATAATTTTTTTAAATTTTGTTTTGCAATTAAATAAAAAAAAGTGCGCAGTAAATTTTTTTTTTTTTTCAAAAATCGCAAAATTAAAATACATACAGTTTCCTACTAATTTTATAGTTTAGGTTTTTTTAATTTTTTATAAATTTTTTTTTGCCAACTATTATTGATATAGTTCCTTAATTACCTATTATCCGTCCTGACCTAAAAAAACTGTCTATAGTCACTTTTTAGTTATAAAAAATGTTAACAGTTAATATACATACAATTTTATTGTTCTTCCACAAATTGAATTAAAATATTTTTGTTACTTTTCATTAATATTTTATGTTTTGCTTTTATTTTATTAACATGGTTTGTAATTTTACTGTAAATAATATTACTCAATTTTAAGGCTCTGAAGGCCCATGACTGTTCACTATTTTTAATTTTTATGGGACTTAAGATCCCAAGATAAAAAAAAAAATTATTTTTGTTTTCTACTTTTTAAATTGTAGCAATAACATCAATTTTAACTATACCATACTAAATTTAAATACCTCAGATTAACAATTAAACTAACATGACTGGTCAAACGATCCGTTTTGGACTCTTTGGCAGAAGTTCTTGGAATCAAGATTCATTACTTTGCTTTTTCACTGCGCTGCTTTCATTAAAAACATATATCAAAAGTGTTTTTAAATATCCACTCTTCTCTTTGTTGTTTTTACCAGGATATTGAAGTAGGAAAAAGTATACACGAAACATCAATAGGTTTATAAATGGTTCAATAAGCAACTTCTACGTAATAGTCATAATAATTTCAACAAAATTTAAAATTAAAATATATATATATATATATATATATATATATATATATATATATATATATATATATATATATATATGTAAAGTTCTCTATCGTCCAAGACCTTACACTATCAATAAAGTTATTAATTTCTTCTTTTTTCAATGGCCTATTTATATTTGTTTTATCGTAACAATTTAGCATTTAGTTTACTTCGGGTAAACTTGTTGTTGATTTGTAAAATTAATTAGGTATTGCCCGATTGAGGTTATATATTGTATTGAATAATTTAGTTTAAATAGTTTATTTGTGTAATCAAATGCTGCGAATAGCTCAAAAACGAATGTCTTTTGTTTTCCCACTGCTTGACAGAACTTCAAACTAAACTTGGACTTCAAAGTGACCTCGGGGCTCTTTCTTCGACCAGTGTTCTCCTCCTTTAAGCCCTCCTTAACTTCATTTCCTTAACTTCAGTCTCTTGCACTTCTTCACGAACCAGGGATTTCAAAGTGGGGCCCCTGATTCGATCGCTATCATCCAATCTGTTTTGAATACTCCACCGTTATTTCGAACTTTCTCCTTCATACCTCTCTGGTTCTGATAGATTTTAATGAATCGGTATGCATTCATCAGTTTTTTTTCATCGTCGAAACAGTGGTCCCAATTCTTTTTTCTTATATTTATAAAAAATGAAAAATTAATCTCATTAGCCAATATTTGAAAAAACAACACTGTTATTTTACTGTTTTCAATGCAATACTTAACGAAGTATAATAAATTAAATTAGTTAAATGTAATTCTGGATTGGCTTTGAACGACTATATATTAACCTTTAGGGCTCAAATTAATTTAACCCTCTAGTGCATAGTGTAGCATATCTGCAACATTATATTTATACTTATGGCTGCGAACTCTCTTTGCGTTTTCTGAAACTAAATCTTGTATTAGAGATGCTACATGATCCCTCTAGGCATGAGAGGACTTTGCATGCCCTAACTGGACCAGACATGTCTCTAATTGTCACTTACATCTTCAAGTCCTCAGTTGTGGAGACTCCTCCTTCCTTCCAGTAAAGTGTTCTTATTTATTTTTATAACATCTATTATGTTTTTTTTTTATCAAATACATTTTTTTGGGTTTTCCCAAGATATGTAGTTTGTAAAGTATCAATGAGGATAAAATTCTTGTTTTTTTATTATCGAGATAAATCACTTTTTAGTTATGTGCAACATAATGTATATTATTAATTAAAATGGTTTGTAGGAGTTAAGTATTTTTTTCAGTATTTTTTCTGTTAATAACCTGACCAAAATATATTCAAAAAAATTTATTAGAATGAAAAAGAAAAAATCATGCACTAAAGGGGTAACAACAAGCATTTCCCGTCGCGGCTACGCCCGCTATTGTTAGTAAAGAACGTGGATAACTTTAACCAATAATTAAGTTGAATTTATGATGAAAATCTTGTATTGAAGTATGAAATTGAGAATTATTTTTTCAATGATATTTCCACTCATAGCAGTAATGTTTAACCATTGCACTAAGCAGGTGGTTGAAGTTCATGTAAAAACATATTTAAACATCCAACTTTTAATTTTAATGTATGAGTTGACAATCCGATGGACCCAGACTATTAAGAGACTCTTGCGGATAATAGACTGGATTATCAGGTGTTGCCCATGAATCATATCTTTACATACAGTATCAAAAAAGTACAGGATGAACATTTTGATTTAGTAATAACGTTTATTTGGTAAAAATGATTTCATTTTTTTTTTCTTATCCTTCATTTTATTCTATTTATAAACATAAATAACTGTAACTATATTTTAAGATTTTAGATTGCCTGTTGGCATTTGAAGATCGGTGTTCTCGGCTTCTAGTAGATACTCTGTAGACCGATGGTCTACTTTCTTCTGTGACGAGTGAGGAGGAGTCACTCTGCTGGCGGTGGTGGCACTAGTGGGTCAGTCTGTAGAGCCTGAACCCCTTCCCTCGGCGAGTACGTCCGCTAAGGGGGTCAAACCTTGCCACCTCCCAGGCCTGGGAGACGGGGCTACGTCCCTAAAGAGAGGGTTGGCACAATATTTCTGCCCGTCAAAAAATTTGACGTGCCTGCGGCCAATGAACTTCGGGTTGGATGGCATCCGCAGCTGTTCGAGGATGTGATTGTTTTTGGCCCTCTCTAGGCTGGTACCTCGGACGATTCGCCGAAGGACGGAATTCTGGAACGCCTGGAGTGCTCGGAGAGTACTTTTAAACATATGGTGTAGCAGTGGAGCGCCATGTAGGAGAGTAGGTCTTATTATAGATTTGTAAATTTGTAGCTTGAGGCGGAGTCACAGTTGGGGACAGGTCAGAAGATGATAGAGGCGATAGGTTTTCGGCCTGGCCTGCTTGATTCTACTTTTCACGTGTGTGGTAAACGTGAGGTGCCGGTCAAAGTTAACCCCAAGATATAGGACGGAGTTGGAGATGGGCTGCTCCACGTTGTCCACCGTGAAGTGCTTTGGCAATCTTTGGGATTTCCTGTTTTTGGCAAAAGACATCACGATGGCATCGGTCTTCTTAGGGTTAACCTTGATACCGCAGTTTTGTAGAGCCTCAACTATGGTGGAGGTTGCCCTCTGAGCTATGTCGAGTGTTCGGCCAGGGTTTAGGCTGGAGGCGTAGACGGCGACTAATGATTTCATTGATTTCATCTGTTAGGATTTTAATTTCAAACCATAAAATTATACGAGTGTGTGGAAAACCTCTTTTCTGTCACTCAACATTGTACATTTAATTTTTTATTTATTTATTTATTTTTTTTTTTATTGCTAAACTTTCCAAGAACTATGAAAATGGTGTAGTTAAAATTTGGTATGGATTGGTTCTGTAGTTTTACAATTCCAAACTTTATTGCGGACGGGTGCTAATCATATATCAGTCGTTTTTCAAACTTCACTGGTATCAACATGTCGGGCCATATATTTAATTTTTTTAAAATTTTATTGAATAAAAGTAAATTTTATTATCAATATTAATCTTTATATAACTCCGTAACTTTGTAACCTCTCTTGTAGAATGGCGCTCGCCACCTATCGGTCAATTTTCAAACCACTGTTATCCACATATTACCGCATTTTTAATAACAATTTAATTATAAACCACCAGATTTATTATTGCTAAACCTTCCTTGAACTATGAAGACGATGTATTTTAAATTTGGTTCAGTAGTTCTCACTAAAGTACAAGTACATACACCTAATAGGCGTATCCAATAATGTTTAAAAAATAATACATACTTGCATAAATCCAATAAAAATAATTTAAAGAGATAATTGCTACTTTTTCCCCGTATTATTATTTTACAAATCTAATTAACCCTACTCGATATTAAATTTTCTTCTCATAACTGCCTTTAAAGATTTTAAGACTTCCGCTACTTCTAGGATGACTTTGTCTGCATTGTTCTCTTAAAGGCCTTATAATTATTCATAGTACCTAATGAGAAGCCTTCAAAAGAACAATTTTCCAAACATACAGATAATATCGTCTATTATTTTTGATGGATTATATTGTATTGTGTATTTTAATACAAAATACAATATAATCCATATTCATCTTTATTTCAAAATTTCTGACACCTTTGTGTAACAAAACCATAATAGGGTTCAATTTCTACTGAAACAAATAAATAAAGGCATTGCAAACTTGAAGGTTCAATGCCGATATCACCAACCGTTGACCACACACTTTCCTCCAGCCCACCCCCCAAAACCCAAATCTCCTAGTTCGGCACTGACGCAATCCTCTCATATTCGTCTCGGTCTACCTCTTAGTCGTTCATCCGACGGCTCAAAACGATTTTTATTTTTGGAATTCGATGATTACTAATCCCAAATACTACTAAACCCAAGAACGCGGGTTCGCAGCCCGGCAGATGACCTTAGAATTTTTTAAAGGGAGTAAAAAATCCTTAGCTATGCCGTCCTTCGGAAGGGACGTAAAATGGGGGTCCAGAGCCTGTGCGATGTCAGGTACTCGTTAAAGATCCCTAATTATACCTGGATAAGCAAAATTTAGGACTCCTACCGTAGCATCGTCCGATTAGCCATAGCAGCATAAAGTAACGTTAAACGAAATAAACAAACTAAGTCCAACGATTTTACATGCCCATTTTAACTGTCGCGCTGCTATTACCTGAAATATATTTACCGGATATGACTCGTGCACTTCCGCAATGTGAAGTCTTCTGAATTCTAATGTTTCTTTATCCTTTTTTTTGGCCAAATATTCTACGCTGTACTTTATTTTTGAAAACTTTAAGGTGTTGTTCCGCACTTAACATAAGCGACCATGTTTCGCACCCTTAGAGAACTGTTGGAATTACGACTGAAAGCAGGTTATAATTTCTTTTATCTATTATTTTGGAGGTATATTTATTATTCATTATTTAGTCCATATTTCAATTATACAACCTAAGAAAAATTTTATATAAAAACTAATTTTTCACTCCCTATTGTTGTAACTATCTTTAGGTACTCAAATAATAAAAAGGTTAGGCTGGCATGGATCAGGGGCCATTCAGGCATAGAAGGAAATGAGATTGTTGATAGAATGGCTAAGGAAGCTTCCGGGCGCTCTGCCAGTAATTTCAAAATCCCCTACTCGGATTTGTTCTCTTTGATTAATGTCAAGCTGTTAGAGGACTGGCAACTGTGGACCGATGCGTCACAAGTAGGTGTGTTTTATAAATCGCACTTCCCAAAGGTTTCATTCATTCCCTGCCTCCAGAAAGTCAATGCACCTCGATCATGGATTAAAAGTATGTGCAGACTACGGACTAATCATGGTTTATCAGGATCATATTTTTATAAAATAAAGGAGAAAAAGTCAGAAGTTTGTGAGTTGTGTGGAGACAGGGAGGACCTAGAACACATCATTATGAATTGTAAAAAATACGCCTTAGAAAGAATAAAATTTACAACGCAAATTAGAAATAAATTAAATATGAATACAATAACATATACAACTATTTTGCAAAACCCTGCTTCACTTATCAATGAATTCGGTGCCTTCTTAAGTGAGACAAATATTAAAATTTAGATTAATTCAATTTTAATTAAATCGAAATATTGTTTTTTTTTCTTTGTTTTGTTTTTTGTAATTAAGCGGTCTTAAATTGAAGTCGGTACTTATAGTAATGACTAAATGAGAAAATGGCTAATGGCTAACGCTAAGGCCTTTATTTATATTATAAAAAAAAAAAAAAAAAAAAAAAAAAAAAAAGTACTCAAATCTTAAGATGTACATTAGGAACTATTTTGTGGGTATGGCTCTAGACACAGGTATTGAGGAAGGATATGTACAAGTTTAATAATCAATAGTTGAAATAAATATTCAGCAATTTATGTTCTCTAACTGGTCAATTTTATGAGTGTCAATCTTGCTCTTAGTCCCTGTTTTGTTTAATAGTTTGTTTGTTTGTTGGGGTTTATAGGCATAAAACCCTAGGGTCATCAATGCCTGTGTAGTTCTATATGTACGTTTATTTTCACATAAGAATTAGGGTCAGGAAGGGTGCCAGGAACAGAGGTGCCAAGGTCCCAAGCAGAGGCGAGCCGCACTCGCCTAGCAGGAAATGCGCCACGGCTTGCTTATCTATATGAAGTGTATATCTTACGTATATGTGTGTATACAAGTATATATGTATATCTATATCAGTTTAATAGTTTTTCTTATTTCTCCTCTTTTTCTCCGCTTTCTCAATTTTTATATATCTCTAATTTAACAGACTTTAGTCTAATTTAATAATCAATTTATATAGTTATAAATATTGTGGGGTTACTACTGAAACTCACCAAGTTTCACAAACTCACCAAAAATCTTTTATCGACGTTTACTAAAAACCTTCTTTTTTTTTTTTGACTTGGTGAGTTTCACTTGTAACTCCCCACGATGTATATTATGTTTTGGGGAGGACCTCCCACCGGTCGGAATCCTCTGGTTAATTTTAATTGTACTTTATTCATTTATTATATTGTAGTTTGACAGTAGTTTATTGGGAATATTTTAAATTTATTTGGTTTGAAAAATATGATAAACTTTTGTGTCTTACCAAAAACTGAAACCTCACTCCCTAGAAAATCTTAGTGCCTTGGCACTGACAAGGGGAGGACACACTCAGTCTCTCACGGATCTCGTTGGCAACTTTTTTGGAGGTTCTTGGTCAAAAAATATCAGACACATATTTTGCCGTTCCGACCAATCGGCCCTAGAAGCCTAGAAAAAAAATAAAATAGCATTAAACTAATTTATTTTTTATCTCGAGTTTAAAAAATGATATCGACATGATTCTTGCACCAAGATTTTTAGTTTTGATTGCGGATTTAAGAAAAAATACTGTCGCTCCTAAGATTTTGGTTTAGATTAATAAAATTCTAAAAAAATGATTAGTTTTTCAAGCAAACTACCTCTATATATTGTTTTACACAAAAATTGACGTCAGATTCTAATTCAGCACCCTCAAAAACATTTAAAAACTCTTATTCAACAAAATCAAAAAATATCATTTTTTTTTTCACCTTCTTCGAGGAAAATGAAATTTTTAAACCGATTATTGGTTGCATACCTTTAAATCGTCATTACTTTGTCACAAAATTCACTGGTTGGTATCGCTGGAAGGAGGAGAGTCTCAGCTTTCTTTTGATGTAAAAAAATATAAAAGTCGATTAACAAAAACCTATTAAAAGAAATTGGAAAATCCGAAAAACATTTTGATTTTTAATTTGAGTTTGAAACGAGATAGGATGATGAAACCAAATACATTTCCAGCGTACTGCCACCCTATATTTCGTGTAAAAAAAATAAAGTTGATACGTTAAACCGTCTAAGCGTAATTCATCTTTTTATCAATTTAAACAAAAGTTCCCTTTGGTCAGACAAATTTTGAAGCCTACAAATTTTTATTTTTCTACTTGGATGAAATTTCGTATTTAAGGGTCTTTTGAATGCTAAATTCGAATCCGATGTCGGTTCTTGTAAAAAAAATATATTGAACATACTTAACTTAAAAAATTTTAGCTTTTACACTGTAAAATGTGATATAAAATTTTTTTAGCCCAAGAATTGCATTTCAGCACCCTCAAAACTCAGGAAACTTATGAATATATATAGATACTAATAAAACAAATATAAGGAAATAGGAAGTTTCCTGAGTTTTGAGGGTACTGAAATGCAATTCTTGGGCTAAAAAAATCACATTTTACAGTGTAAAAGCTAAAGTTTTTCAAGTAAAGTATGTTCAATATTTTTTTTCACAAGAACCGATATCGGATTCGAATTCAGTATTCAAGAGAACCCTTAAATACGAAATTTCATCCAAATAGAAAAATAAAAGTTTGTAAGCTTCAAAGTTTGCCTGACCAAATGGTAGGCAACTTTTGTTTAAATTGATAAAAACATGAATTGCGCTTAGACGGTTTAACGTATCAACTTTATTTTTTTTACAAAAAATATAGGGTGGTAATACCCTTAAAATGTATTTGGTTTCATCATCCTATCTGGTTTCAAACTCAAGTTAAAAATCAAAATGTTTTTCGGATTTTCCAATTTTTTTTAATAGGTTTTTGTTCATCGAATTTTACATTTATATTCATCAAAAGAAAGCTGAGACTCTCCTCCTTCCAGTGATACCAATCAGTGAATTTGTGACAAAGTAATGACGATTTAAAGGTATGCAACCAATAATCGGTATAAAAATTTCATTTTCCTCGAAGAGGGTGAAAAAAAAATGATATTTTTTTGATTTTGTTGAATAAGAGTTTTAAAATGTTTTTGAGGGTGCTGAATTAGAATATGACGTCAATGTTTGTGTTAAAAAATCTAAAGAGGTAGTTTGCTTGAAAAACTAATCATTTTTTTAGAATTTAATTAATCTAAACCAAATTCTTTGCAGCGACTGTATTTTTTTTAAATCCGCAATCAAAACTAAAAATCTTGGTGCAAGAATTATGTCGATATCATTTTTTAAACTGGAGATAAAAAATAAATTAGTTTAATGCTATTTTATTATTTTTTTCTCGGCTTCTAGGGCCGATTGGTCAGAACGGCAAAATACGTATCAAATATTTTTTGACCAGGAACCTCCGAAAAAATTGCCAAGAAGATCCGTGAGCGACTGAGTGTGTCCTCCCCTTGTGAGATATCAAAATTTATTAAAAGAGTTAACTTATATTATAATATTTTCAATTTTCGTCTTGCAAATGTTTTAATCTAGTCTATGTACTGTACTAGGATACTAAGCGCAATTACCTCACTGATAAAAAATTGTTTCTGATTTTAAATTTAGTCACAAATATGACTAAAATTTTAAAATGACCTATTTAGAATTTGTATTTATGTACAAATTGTATTATTTATTTAGTTCTTTGTTTGTTATTTTCAAATCGAAATTATAAATAGCTAAAGGGCCCTTTGACGCTGAATGCGCTGGGAGAACTGAAGTGAACGAACCCTTTCACTGCAACCTGTTGATATCGGGGATGATAAATACACGCGAACACTTGTGGAGTATTGGTCTACCGGCTGCGGTCTGCTCATCCCATCAAAGGGCTATTTTACAGGAAATTCAATCCGGCTGGAAAAGAGGAATATTTTTATTTTGTGATTTGACTAATAATTGTCAGTTAATAGTAAATTAACTATTACATTTATTCTTCACAGATATAAACTTGAAGTTAATAATGGTATTTACAAAAAATAAAAATGGCAGTTTATAAAAAAGACATTCAATTTCTCTATTATTGGGAAAACCAATAGATCATGGGTATGTCTATTTGCAATATATTGCTTCTATTAAAATTTAGGTTGATGCAAAAATAATGCAGGACTTTATTTCCGTTTCATTATTAATTCCCATTGTGTAAACAAAACTAATCCACAATGCTAAGTTATACACATCATTTTAAAGCCTATTTATCTCGCTTACTTTCCTATATAATCCTTTTTATTTTAACATTTAATTCAGTCCATTCAGTGCCTCCAGACTAAATGACGTCTAGGAGCGATTTTCCGCAACTTTACTTGTATGAGTTCAAACTCGGTCGAAGTGCTGCGCAAACGGCTCGAAATATTAATGAAGTTTGGGGGGTAGGTACCATTAATGAATCTACAGTGCAGCGATGGTTTCAAAAATCCCGTAGTGGACTAAAACTACTCGAGAAATAGTGGAAGAACTTGATGTGGATCAGTCAATAATCCTACGTCATGTCAATGCGTACAATTGATGTTTTTACTGAATACCAAAAACCTGCATTATTTTTGCATCAACCTAATAATTAGGAAAATTTCTATCTGAGTATTACAAACAGAGCTAGAAGTCAAAAAAGCTCCAATTCTAAAAAAATGTAAAGGAATTTTTTTTTTTAATTTATATATATATATATATATATATATATATATATATATATATATATATATATATATATATAAATATATAAGTCTAATACAGTATTAGAGTTAATCCTTAGTAACATTAATAAACTATGTAAAACTGTATATAAGCAGCTGCATAAGAGCAATAAAGTTCAGTTTTTATCCAACAGTCATTGCGTGTCTTTTTGAGCCCTTTTTATTCTTTTTTTTTTAATTTTATTTTTCATTTAGTTTAACTGGTGCCGAAACCCGGGATTAAGAGGAGCAGAGGACCGAGGTAGGAGAATTTTTTCTTTTTCTTCTTTTCCGGTCAGAAAATTTGCGGATGGAAGAAAACAGCATTCTGAGGCCACCCATTCTACAGGAACAACGGATTGCCCCCACTTCCAAGAGAGACGATGGCTGAGGCCCATGCTAACACACTCGCCTGGCTCAAGGTCAGAACAGCCACTGCTCAGGACCTCAGGAAAGCGGTCCCTGACATAGAGAGGTTCATCGGGGAAACAGGTGAGCTCAATCACTTTGTTAAGAGTGTTGATAGAGTGCCAGCGAGGATAAAGGCCAAGAGAGCAGAAGAATTATTGGATGGCCACGACGCGGAATCCCTGCGGAGGAGTTCAGGGCTGAGAAGGAAGACGTGGGCTGGACCAAGGTGGAATACAGGAGATCTGGTGGTGCGCCTTCGAGAAGAATGGAGATGGAGCCACGGTCAAGGCCAGCAGAGCAGAGAGTGCGAGGTCCAAGGAGGGGTGCGCATAACTGAAGCAAGAAAGAGGATGTGGCAAACCAGGACACATCGTGGCGAATTGTCCCCGCACCTAATGTTTCGATTGCGGGCGCCTGACATACATCGGAGATTTCCAAAGGGAGAGCCCATGGAAATAAACAGAGTGTGGAGGAGACAAAGGAGGCCATCCGAGTCTTCCTCAAGGAGATCCGAGGAGTGTTTGCCATCAGAGACGGAGAGGGAGGACGAACCTGGAGGTTTCTAAGAGAATGGACTCCGGAGGGTGAAAGTGGCGAGGATACACAGAGCGCGGATAATGAGCCCCATGAAGAACGCGATGAGCCCCAAGAAGAGGGAAATGAGTCCCAAGAAGATGAAAGTTCCGCGGACGAGAGACCCACGGATATGGAGGAAATAGATGACATAATTAATGATAAGAAGGAACAGATCATCTGGAAAACCAGGACTGAGGGTCTCCCGAAGGCGGACTTTTCAAAGTATGGGAAAAGTAGCATAATAACGGTATGGACGGAACCAGGAATTAGGGAAGAGTCCATGGCGAAATTATTAAATGGGGTGACTAAGCCGAGGAAGACGTATCACTTATATATAGGAAACGTTACCATATGGGATAGGGTGAAGCGACTGTGGAGAGAGGAGAAGATGGGGGTCGATAGAACGTTTATCAAATGCGCGAGGTCCGTAGAGGTGATTCAAGATGGTGAACCTCAGAAAGAGGTAACCCTTTTATATCATCAGGGGAAGACCAATCACCGGGGTACACAAGAAACTCTTAGGGCGCTGAAACGGAGGTATTTCTGGAGGGGCATGAAGCGGACGATCCAAGAGGTCATTGGGTCGTGCGAGGTATGCCTCACCACGAAATACGACTGGCATCCCCCAGGGTGGGTTTAAGAGGAGACGACCATTCCCGTTCCGTTAACGGAGCTTCAGGTAGACACGTTTACGTGAAGAGGTTATAGGTGGGTTACCATCCTGGACGTGTTTAGTAAAATCGCTCAAGCTCACTTAGAGCAGAATAAGTCGGCGGAGTCAGTGTTAGGAGCGTTACGGTCATTGACCAAAATACGGTCATGGTTTAAGGTTTATGGGTTTCCGGATAGAATTTCGTCGGACGGGGGTCTCGAGTTCGATAAGGCACAGGTTAGGGCAGAAGCCAAGGAACTCGAGATCAGGTGGCATATAAACACCCAAGGACAGAGCAACGGAAAAGAAAAGTGTTTTAAGTTCCGTCATTATTGTCCTTTTAGTTTTTGTCCTTGAGGATACTATTTTGAAATCTTTCAGGATTCATCGATTTTAAGATGGCGGAAGGATATAATACCATTGTTGTCCATTGCAAGAATTAATAGTTCTTCGTCACAATTTTCCATTTTCAATAAGACAGATAGGTTTTTACTTCACAGCTGTTCAAGTAGAATTGAACTTGGAAATAGCATCGACTTGATTTGCTTAAACTGGCTTGCGCAAGCAAATGGCTTGAGCGTGTAAACCGGTCTTAAGTTCTTGAGTACTTTCTTAAGAGTATTGAATGTTCAAGAACACCATCCATTAAGGTTAAGCTCTAAAGTATTATTGGTTAATTTTTCTACATCCGATATTATTGAAAAAAAAATAATAAAGAAATTCAAAGGTTGAAATAGCGTGGTAGGAGTTTTTAGTCAGCTGATTTTAAGAATGGTTCCAGTATGGTATCGAACTACATACTTACCGTGGGATGTCATGGCTTATAGAAGAGCTATAAAATAAGACATTGCGCAACCTACTCGAAGACCTGTCATCTTTGATTTTTTTTTTTTTACTATTCAATGTTCGTTTGTATCTCTAAATTAGCTTAAATCTTAAGGAGAGTAAATTATAGATTCATTGCGATGTTAAAATATTGTTTAAACTAATTACACTATATTACATTACACAATTAAATTAATTAACTTTATTTTAAAATTCAGGGTAATTGTGTATAATAACAATTATACTTATTAATTCTGTCCTTAAGTCTGAATAAATTTAATCTTAGAAATGACAGTTTATTCAATCACTGATGAGTGTGGAGGAACGGACTTGGGAAGTCGGAGTATTGTTCAATATCAATGATTAAATTGAAGATTCTTCAGGGGAAGTTCCCATACTCTAGCGCATTTGGTTTATACAATCCTATTCATTGAAAGCCAATCCCATTGTCATATGTTTGAACAACATTCCGCGTATCATTGTAAATTTTAATTTTATAAATCGATTTAAAAAGATCTTGAATTTCGTAATTTAATCATAGATTAACTTCCGTTTCATATATAAAGGAAACAGTACCCAGCGCTGCCTTTTACATTATATGGGTCAAGGGGTTTGAGATATTAAGTTATTGATCTCTTATTTGATTTCTTTCCAGCTCTTCATATGTTTTCAGCCATTGTCCGATACTACTATCTACTGAATTACATTCTACGTTAATTTACAATAACCTTAGTTTGCTTTATCTATGTAAGGAGAAGTTATTGAAAAACAAAAAACTATTTATAGATCTGAAAATGTTTAGGAGTATTTCAGAAAACCCTTGTTAATTCTATTGTTACGTATTATAAAATATTTCTGCCTCTAATAATTACTATACAATATATTACTGATTACTAATGATCACTAAATACCAACTGTATTTTTTATAACATGAAATGACCGATTACAACTACAAGTTTATTTTTAATTGATCAAATGAGGAGTTAATATTACTAAAAAATAAAATAAAAAAATAACAATAAGATCTAATCAAATTTATGTTTGTAAGCTTAATTTTAAAAATTTATCTGTTCGTAATATATACCTAAATACTAATATTCGATGTAAAATGTGTTGTCTATAGATTAGGTATCGTGGTCCTAACTAGATAAAAAATTTATTTATTTTTTTAGTAGAAGTTGAAATTGTTTGTATGTAGAGTCTTCATTCAGGCATTTTTTCCTAGTTTTTTAATTATTGTTTATTCTGGACTAACGTCGTTTTGTAACTTAGGAAGGACTCCTATTTATGTTCTACTCCTTCCTCTAGGAAAGCCATCCTGCAGGTTACCAATCTGAGAACGGGGTATGGCTTAGGGGTTACCCACATGAAAACAAAGTGAGTTACTACAGCAACCATAGCAAAGGTTCGAACCTGACTAGCTTAAGGTGGAATTAATTCCTTGTCTCCATACTTCTAGTCTGGAAACCCTGTGTAGACTTGACGGCAAAAAAGGGAGAAAAAAAAATAAAACATGACAAAGTAAAAAGGTTGACTGAGTGGGTAGCTCAAGATTTATTCATTGGGTTTTTCCCTATTAAATAAAACTTACCCCGCATTCGTAGGTGGGATTCGAACCCATGATCTTCTATCCTAGGCGTTGTCAGATGCTCGTCACACCGCGTTCGGCCCTCTGATAGTACCGGCAAAATTAGCATAGAACCTTCAAAAAAAAAAAAAAAAATTCAAAAGAAAGTCCAAGCCAAACATAGTATACCGCCAGATCTTATAGTCAAGCACCCTTAACTGAGAAATTTCGCAATTTAGCCTGAAATAAATTTTTAAATTGAAAAATTGGGTATCGTAGTATTCTTTTGACTATAAATCTGAAATTATTAATCCGCTCTTATTATTTTTTTTTTTTAATCTTGTTAAATTTAATACCAGATCCCATAGATGAAATTTTGATCGGCTCCCATAAAACACCCATGCCATAAGGCTGATAACCCCGTATTGTTTCTGAAATCTTTGTTTTTTTCGGCACACTTCTCGCTATTTTAACTCCGAAAATATTTGTCCCTAACTAGATAAAAAATTTATTTTTTTTTTTAGTAGAAGTTGAAATTGTTTGTATGTAGAGCCTTCATTCAGGCATTTTTTCCTAGTTTTTTAATTGTTGTTTTTTACTGTGGATTAACGTCCTTTTGTAACTTAAGAAGGACTCCTTCTTATGTTCTACTCCTCCTGTAGGAAAGTCATCCTGAAGGTTACCTATCTGAGAAGGGGTTTGGCTTAGGGTTACCCACATGAAAACAAAGTGAGTTACTACAGCAACCATGGCAAAGGTTCGAACCTGACTAGCTTAAGGTGGAATTAATTCCTTGCCTCCATACATCTAGTCTGGAAACTCCGTGTGAATTTGACAGCAAGAAAGGGAGTAAAAAAAAAAAAACAACATGATAAAGTAAAAAGGTTAACTATCTGAGTGGGTAGTTCAAGACTTATTCATTGGGTCCGCTATTAAATAAAACTTACCCCGCATTCTATCCTAGGCGTTCTCAGATGCTCGTCTCACCGCGTTCGGCCACTGATAGTACAGGCAAAATTAGCATAGAACCTTGAATTCAAAAGAAAGTCCAAGCCAAACATAGGTATACCACCAGATCTTATAGTCAAGCACCCTTAACTGAGAAAATTTCGCAATTTAGCCTGAAATAAATTTTTAAATTGAAAAATTGGGTATCGTAGTATTCTTTTGACTATAAATCTGAAATTATTAATCCGCTCTTAATTATTTTTTTTTTTTAATCTTGTTAAATTTAATACCAGATCCCATAGATGAAATTTTGATGAAATCTGATAACCCCGTATTGTTTCTGAAATCTTTGTTTTTTTCGGCACACTTCTCGCTATTTTAACTCCGAAAATATTTGTCCGATCCCAACTTTCTCAGATAAATAAATACCTAAACGGTTTTCGAGTTTTTTTGATCAAAAAACTAAGAACATACGAATTTCAACCCTACCCCCCTTCCCAACCCACATCCGACGCTATTTCGAGAAAGACATTTTACCGCATTAAAAGCTAAGGGTGATGAACACTTTCCAGCAGTCTGACCATGTTATTTTTTGAGTTCAAGATACATATGTCATAATTATTTGGTCTAATTTCCCTTTACTATGAGACCCCATTTTTAGATTTTAAAATTTGTTTCAGGCCAAAGTGCGGAATTTTCTTAAGTAAGGCGCTTGACTATAAGATCTGTCGGTATACTTATGTCTTTCTTAGAGTTACTTCTGAAAGTTAGGCAAATCTCAATTATCAATCTGAGACATTTGAGACATAAATCTTTATTGTTTCAATGTGGATATTAATATTTATATTTTTTCTTATATTTATATACTTGAGATGCCTAATTATTTATAATATACAATATGCTATGTCGTTTTGCTATTAAATATTTTTATTGACTTTGATTATAAATTAAGGGCTTTATAGCAGTTGCGAAGATGCAAAGCGTATGGCTCTATCACATGTTAGTTCTCAGGGTTCAATTTAATTTAATCGACGCGCCATTGTTTATCTGATTAGTAATGATTCATAACCTGTCAGATTGTGTAGTATTTCATTTACTAAAACGCAAAATTATTTTATATTAAAATGAAAGAAAAAATAACGACATTTAGATTGCCTTTTTCCTTTGGTGTTAGAAATTACTATTTAATAGTTCTTAAAACTCTTTGCAAGCTATTTTATAACTACTAAATGATATTTATTTAAGATTTAGAACCGGAATTCTGATACCTAATTTTTTTTTTTTTTGTCATATTAATTAGACTGTTGTTTATTTTATAAGTCAAAATAATTTCTTTTATTTATGTTGACTCGTAATTTATTTATTTATTGATTTTTTAAAAATAAAATAAGAATGGCTTTCATATTATTATGCTAAAAACCTATTGACAGGATACTTGTGAAACAGCTAGCAATATAGAAGTAGAAAACAATAGGAGTCCCTCCAGTAAGTAGTTGCTTTGGCTCGAAAACCAAACAGAACTCTAATTAAGAACTGATATTGGTGGTCTATTTGAAGTAGGATAGTACATGTCGGTCTGTTTCTTATAAAATAGTGTCTTATTAGTCTTTTTTTTTTTTTTTTTTTTTATCGATTATATAACAATATGCCAATGTATTATTTTGTACAAATGATAAATTTAAAATTTGAAATGTCTTGGATTTAATTTGACGTTGGATTTTTTTTATATGGATTTATTTTTCACATTGATATTTTACTTTACATTTACATTCATAATATGCATACTGGTTAGTAAGTATATTTGATATTTTTTTAACATATTCGTTTGTATTTTATTCTTTTTTTGAAAATAATTTTCAAAATAATTGTTGGGTGAGGTCAACTTATCTAGCAAGTAAAGTATATAGCCGAGATGTGGGATGTTTATTATGTATTCAAAAATTAAAAAAAAAAAAGATAGCGGGGTATTAATATGTTGAGACGTATTATTTTTAAGCATTGAAACTTACCAGTCTAGTATTACTATAGTAGAAAGTATTACGAATCAAAACACACCCACTCTGATAAGTCAGTTATTGAACATTGCATGCAGACTTGAACATACCCATTGTACAGGACCATATTCACAATTCATACTAAAGATTTTATTATAAACTTCAAGTACAGCAAAATAATACGAAACACATGGTGACTTTGAGTATGTCTGAGTCAACTCGAAGAGGAGCTCAGATCTTCTAAAATTAGTCTAAAAGAAATCAATACTGGATATGATAATGATGGGTTTTGAACTACCACATTCCTGATATGCCAATTGTATTTAATTTTTTTCTTATTGTCATTGACATTGTAGCTCAAACAGTTTGAGCGACAGATGTGGGTAAAATAATCATAGTGAGGGTAATTAAGGTTTTATTTATTTAATATGACAATGAAAAAATACCCTGTTAGTTGCAGTTTAAGGATGTTACAAATACGTTTGATGTATATAATCCATAATTTCTCTTGGAACCCTTTTTCCTTTTAAAGTGTTATTATTATAGTTTTGCCGTGAGTTTTTTTTTATTTATTTATTTATTTTTTTTTTAACCAGATGAATTTTCTAAATATTTTTGTGTGAACATTGATAATGCGTTGGATTTTTAAAATCCATTAGTTTACCCAAAGATATAGAAACTTGAATCAACTGATTTATGCTGTTGGCTGGCAATATTTATTGACTGGTAGTGTGTTAGCAGAACGCGATGCTAGGCCTGGCCTCGATGCGACTTATTCTAGATAATCGACTCCTTGAGGTTATAGCTTATAGATAAGGTTACTTTTTTACGACATGTTAAACGCAGGCTAATATGCGTGGTATACGGTGGCCTTTCTGTCATCGATATCTCTCGTTTTGGAGACCTTGTGCAACAAGGTTGTTTCCATCTTCCAGCCATTTTAATATTAATATAATAAATATAATTTGTACATCATATTGCAGATTTTTGGAACGTTTGAATTTTTTTTTTATACATAAAGATGAATATTTTGTATTAGAAACTATTATTTTAATAAACAGAGTTCTGAGAATGTGGGATATAATTCATCAAATCCTGAATGCTATGTATCTTGCTGATGGCTATGTCTGCCGTTGAGCCTTGAAGTCATGCTCTGTGTGTCCTGATAGGTTTCAGTATTGGTTGATAGATGAATATGTTATGCAAAAGATGAGAATTTTGTCATAGCTGTTCTTATTTTATTAATTTTATTTGTTTATTCCTTGGGTGCCTTTTCTCTGGTATAGTTTGAGAAATCCTAAATACTTTTTTTAAATAATTATAAAATTTAATTGAGGGGGCATTTGTTGAATGAGGAGTTAATTCATATTCAAGATTCACGAAGACATTGCTTTTATGAATTTCCTTTATTCTTATACAGATATTATTTTCATATCTTTTCTATACTCTCTGCATTTCTGTCATATTTTGTTTGTTTTATTTTTCTTCTAGCCCTGATGAAGGCTTGCAATGCAAGTCGAAACGTCCACATTAGATTTTTTTTTTTTTTTAATTGCCATTTATCTATGAGATCATACCCCAACAACCCAACATCTTTTAATAATTTTATGTTCGATTTTAACTTTTTTTTGTAACATTACTTTTATATAAGTGAGATAAGTCTTTTAATTAACTTTTTAAATAATAATCATATACGTTCAGCATATACTCCTTTTATAAATTTACTTCTTTCCCACCCTCAGGTAAGACCAAGTGGACAGTGTAGTCTTACACACACAGCATGAGAATGTGAAAATAAATAATTCCTGAAACATATAGTGGAAAGAAGTAAATTGTTTTTATATTTGATCCTCCTTTGACATAATTGAAATTTTTAAATAATAATTATTTTCATATTAAAATTAAAAACTATTAAATGTATGCAAACTGGAAAAAAATAAAAAATTAAAAAATTAAATATGTGACAGTATTTATCTAAACGCTTAATATAATACTTTTAATGTTTTATTATTATACGCGTACTTTGATATAAGAACGTAATAACCCAAGTGGCATAAGAAAAGTGACAGCTTAAAAAGCTCATATTACATATTATTACACTAAATTTACTCCTTCATCCTTGTCTCTTCAGATCTATAATTTTCAAGGTTTACAACTCTATGATTATGTTAAAAAATATACATATTATTTATATGCTTATTATTGAAGCCATTATATAAATTTATTACTGATTCTTGTTACACTGTCAATATTACAAGATGGAAATCCGAAACAAGATTAAAGGTAAAAATAAAGATATTTGATCTTCCTTATCACCTGCCGATTCCTAACTAATGGCTTATTCTCAAGGGAAAAAAAAACAAAAAAAATATGTGCCATTAGTCTAAGTTAGATTAAAGGAACTTATGTGTTTTGAATTGCATGGCGAGTAAATTTTTGAACTCTAGCTTTTCTTATTATTTTAAATTCGATTAAACGGCATAAATCAAGAATTTCATTTTTACTGCATTGCTATGTGTCAAACTTATACCTTTTTAATTAACAATAAGATATATTTGCCGTAATCCGCAGTAGGCTATCTCTTAACAGCTCTTAAAGAAAAATTCGAGTATCCATATCTCTTTTCGGAAATGGACAGCAGTTGGGGCTTTTATAAAAGATTTTTTTATTTTTTTATTTACAATTTATTGAAATTTACATCTGTACAATTATACATTAAGTAAATTTATTAAAAACGCTTACAGTAACATGGCAAAACTTGAAAAGAACTACTCATCAGTAGCACTTCAATAAAAATCTACACAAGAAGATCTCTAGGCCATCTTCTTTTCAGACGCCTCGGAGGATTATCGGGAATTGAGAGGGAAGAAAGTTGAGAAACTAGTGGATTTGAGTTTGGGCTAATTCAGCAACATATGGAACATTAATATCTTTATGGATAAGTTTATTGGTGAAAAAGTAAGGAGCATTGAGGATTTTTCGAAGGATTTTGGATTGTAAGGATTGAATGGTTTAGTAGAGCCCCAAAGTTCAACTCCGTAAGTCCTTATTGGTCTAATCACTGTTATGTAAATGAGTGTTTTGTAATTAATTGGGAGCTTTGAATGTTTGTCCAGTAAATGTTGAAGTAGTCTGTAGCGACGAGCTGTTTCTTGTCGTTTTAGTTTTGTGTGTGGATTCCAAGTAAGACGTTTGTCCAAGTGGATTCCTAGGTAGCGGATCTGTTCAACAGGGATTAGTGGAATATCATTAAAGGATACTGTAGGACAGGAGGTCGTAGGTTTACGACGAATTACAAAAGATTTTTTTTTTTTTTTTGAACCAGCACTTTGATTTATAATATTTTGGGTAAATACTTAGGCCAAACAGAAATTAGTAATTCCTTTTAATCTCCTAGGAAGGTAAACTTCTAAGCAATCAGCGTAAAATCAACTTTAATTAATGATGTTAAACCATCTAGGATAGGAACGATGGCTACTTTTTAATGGGCGGAAAATTTACTTACGAGGTGATATCTGTCACTTCTATATCTTCTCTATGGGATCAGGTTACCACGACATTACCTCATTTTCCACGATCACCATGGTTTTCCACCGACAAAGCCGTCTCCACAAAAAAGCATCTCTCGTTAGGATAAGTTTATATTATGTTTGTTTTGTTGATACGTTATTTAACTTAAAAAATGATGTCTACATTTAATCGTGATTTTATATGTCAATCCATATTTGAATACATATATATAGCACTTTCTTGAATGTATAGAACTTAAATGTAACGACTGTGAAGCTAAATACACGGGAAAAACTGGATCGTGATTTTATATGTCAATCCATTTGAATACATATATATATCACTTTCTTGAATGTATAGAACTTAAATGTAACGACGATCGGGGAAAAATTGGACGATCGGTAAATCAAAGAGTAAAAGAGCATATAAGGGAATACAATAATAAGATCCAAAATTTCAATTTCGCTATCCATCTAATATAACCATAAATTCAACAAAGACTGGGGAGTAAAAATAATACATAAAGTGGAAAATAGCCTAAAATTAAATATTTATTACAGAATTTAACAGCTTTTATATACTACAAATAAAATTGTAAAATAATTTGTGCTGGATGTAGAAGAGTTGGCAGCACTGCTGAAACAGATATAGATATAGATGGGCAAGATGATGAAGAGTTCCAATATGCTACAGCAAATATAGAGCCTGAACTGTTTACTCAGTTTGAGCTTAACGACTTAGTTGGGGATCTTGGGTTAACAAAAGAAGAAGCTGAATTACTTGGTTCTAGACTAAAAGAAAAGAACTTGTTGGCAGTTGGAACTAGCATATATGTGTATAGGAAGAGAGAGCAGCAGTTTTCGATTTTTTTTTGAACAAGAAGGTGATTTAGTGTACTGCTCAGACATTCCTGGTCTGATCAAAGGGTTTGGTGTTGAATACAAAAAAGAAGACAGGAGACTGTTTATTGATTCTTCCTAAACTAGTTTAAAAGCTATTTTATTACACAATAGTTGTTTTATAACACTTATGCATCTATACCTGTTGGCCATTCTGTACATATGAAAGAGAGCTATGAAAACCTAGAAATAGTGTTGAATAAAATTGGCTATTCGTCTCATGGTTGGATGATAAGTGGTGACTTGAAAGTAACATGCATGCTTCTTGGTCAGCACGGCGGTTTTACCAAATTTTCATGTTTTTTGTGTGAATGGGACAGTAGAGCAAGGGATCAACATTGGTGCAGAAAGAACTGGCCTGTGAGGGAGTCTTTAAAACCCGGCGAGAAGAACATTCTCCGCAAAAGCCTTGTAGATCCTAGAAACATTCTCTTACCACCTCTACATATAAAGTTAGGCCTTTTGAAACAATTATATAATGCTTTATATTTATATGAAACAGTTATATATACTTTTTTAAATTATATATATATATATAAAAAAAAACAAATTTCTCATAAACTATGGGTGATACAAAAGAACTAAGACCTGATTTCGATTCATCACACAAAAATCTATAAAATTCAGCTATAAAAATGAAAAGTTTTCAAAAACATTTTTTTTCTTGGCCTTTGTATATTTTAGATATTTGTTAGATCTCCTTAGGTGAGTACCAATATTTAATTTCTTGGCTAATATTTTTGAAAACTTGAGTATATATAATCCTTGTAACATAGTGATGAGCCTTTCAAAGTTATGTATGTTTTAGAACTGAAGATGAATGTTTAGCGTTCGAAACTAGTTTTCTAATAAAATAATTCAAATAAAAGTGGCTTTTATTAATTCTTCATTCAATCCTAATTGTATTTATCCTTCTATACCATCATGCGTAACTCCAGTCATAAATTATATGCCACTTCAGTCCCAGAGAAAGTGGCATACTGAGATGTGGCGTCATATAATTAATAAATCCTATCCAGAGTGCTTCCACTCCAAGTCCTATAAGTCTCTCGCACCGCCATCATGGTCCGCATATTGATTATAATCAAAAGCTATGAACATTAATATTTATGTTTTTTTAATTTATTTAATTTTTTTTTATTTCTTGATTCTGTCCTCTTTGATGTTCTATTTTTATCTAATTCGTGGATAACAAGCACATCCGGTTATTGAGCAGATAATACGTTAAATTTAGATGGATCGCTTAGGGAGTTCAAGTGGAGCGAGCTTCCGATTGGTGTGGTATTAAATCGTCCCAGGTGAGAATTAGGTTTCGGCGCACTGATTGGATGAAGATATGTAGGGGATCTCTGATTGGTTGAATCAATCTGCAGGTTCCTGAGAGTGGTTCGATTCCTGGTGGGATTTATTAGTGAGAGATGCCGATCCAAGATGTATTCCACTTCTATGCTGACGTATTCAATTATAACTGGCTCTGTTGAATTTAGAGTTTACATTAAATGGATTATCATATGAATGTTAAATTTTAAGGAATCTATATAGTTTTTCAAGAACCAGAAGATGAATATGGATTGTAAATGGGAAAGGCTGAAATTGCTTTAAAAAAAAAAAAAAAAAAAGTAAATAAATAAAAAAGGAATATTTTAAGCTAAAAGAGAAGTTGATGTTTAAATATTTCATAAATGGTAGAAAAAATAAAGTCCCTCCAAATTCCGTTACCGCTGGAGGAGGTTAGGGGCTTTAAATGTTCCATTTTTTTCGTTTTTCGCTTAACTCGAAAACATTGCATTGAAAAATTATTTAGCACAAAGGGAAAGCTTGTTAAATTTTCAACATGTTTGGCCATATACATTTTTACAAAAAACGGAACCGTTTTCGTGCTACTGGCTCCGGAAAATTTTCATTTTCAACCAAATTGTTTTTCACTTATGTTTTTTTTCGCATATTTTTGTTTTTTAGATCCTCACTTGTTTATATTAGAGGAAAATCGTCAGAATATTTAAACTAAGAGATACTCTTATATATATATTATTATTGCATATATCTTAATATATATATATCCCTTAAATTATTAAAAAAAAAAAATATTATAATATATATATATATATATATATATATATATATATATATATATATATATATATATATATATGTATATAAGAGTATCTCTTAGTGTAAAAAAAAAAAAAAAAAATGGGTGAAACTACATCCAAAATGTAGCAAAATGCCGCAAATCTCACCTTTCTATTCCAATCCGTTGCAGATATATGATAAAACAAAGACTTTTTTGAGGAAACCACGTTTTTTTCTATAAAAGCTGTAATATCTCCGTTTTGCTTAAATATTTTTCAAATTTTGTCCACATTTTCGGATTAAGCATTTAATTTCCTATAATAATTGAGTACCTGAAACCTTGAATTTTAAAAACTTGGTATCTAAAGAACAGCTTGATCTTTACCTTATTTGGAAAAGTCAGAATGTCTTCTTTTACTTCAACGCTCACCGTTTTTTAAAAAAAAACTATCCACAAAACGTCAAATTTTACAAAAACTTGCAAATTTAATAAGCTTTCGAATGATATGTTAAATGTAATGATTTTGTTTCGATTTCATAGAGAAATTTACTTTTGAAACTGAAAAAACATGGTGTTCTCATTTGGCATACAAATCAGTTACTTGTGTAAATAAAACATTATGACAATCCCTTAATGGAAATGTGAATTTCAAACATAATAAACTCTTCATTGGATTAAAAAGCAACGAAATTATTATTTAATAGAAAATAAAGCAAAAACTGTCAATAAAGTGACACCAGATCAGAGGATCATATGTTATTACATTTATTTATTTATTATTATTATTTACGATTTTATTTTATTAAATTTTCAATGTAAGGTTTAAAACTCAATGATAATGAACATAGACCTCAATTTTGCTATTAGCTTCTGATTGCAGGTTGTGTTGAAGAATACCACTTTTTGGGGTGAATTTTGTGGGCAGATGAGACTGTTTTTACAGGGGAAGGCATTTCTACCTATCGTAGAGGTGCGTTGCATTGAAAAAGCTTTTAGTAAAATTGAAAGCTTCTTAAATTTGCAACATGTTTGGCCTTATACAATTTTACGAAAAACTGAACCGTTTTCGTGCTACTGGCTCCGGAAAATTGTCATTTTCAAACAAATTGTTTTTTACTCATGTTTTTCACGTATTTTTGTCTTTTAAAGTAGGAAAATCGTCAGAATAAAACTGGTGCAACATTCAATTCTCTACAAGAATATATATATATATTATATATATAATGTAGTATTGTAAAATAGTTATTTATATGTACATATATATATATATATATATATATATATATATATATATATATATATATATATATACACATATATATACACCACACGAGCTGAATAGTTCATTGCAGGTTGAAATATCTCAATGTCAGGCTGAGACAGGGGCTTTCTCTATGTGGCAAAAACGGCCTTACTTGCGACTGTATTGAATTACTGTTCAGTAATTTTGGCAGAGGTTTGATTCAGCGCTCTGTCGTTACTAATTGTATGATATTACAACAATCATAATTTTAATAGTATTTTTGTTGTATATATTTTACTTTTATTTCTGTGGTTGAATAATATAAGCGGTTGAATAATGTTGCTGTCTTTTCTTACTTCAACAATATGACTCCAAAAGTAATTCGGGACTGAAACAAACGCCTACTCAGCGTTTCTCACTACTTCAACATTTACTTTATTAACGCTCCAGTTAATTACAAAATACTAATTTACATGACTATAATTTAACTTATTCGGGTGCGCAGAGTTGAGCTTCAGTGCTCTACCGAGTTATCGATTTCATACCTAATCTTAACTATTAGGTATAATTATTTAAAGATATAATTGTCAATACAATATATATTATAATGATAATCTTAGTGTCTCATATGTTGCTTTATTTATTAATTTTTTTATTATTTGTTGAACTATTTAGAATTCATTCCACCCTGCGCCAGTGGGATTTAAACTCGGGACCTTCACTTTATCTGATTGCTATTGCGTTACCACTCAACTAAGCCACATCCTATGTTGTTGATTTAGAACGGAATCCTTGTTCTTCCTTGGGATACTTCTCAAATAGACTAGTTTCCCACCTTCCGTCCCATTTGATTTTCGGTAATCATTCGAAGTTTCTAAATAAAAGGTTTTCAACTAAAAAATTCTTATTCGATTTCTTCTAAGAGATAGTTTCTTTTTATGTGATGTATTATTATGTTTTTTTAAATTTCGATAAATAGTTTTAAAAAGTGTGTATATCTATTTATATGATTTGGAATGCTATATTATTTAGAGTGGGGACCGGCATTAAACTTTTTCACTTGACCTAAGTCGGCTTCGTCCATCATGTACTGCTGTATAGCTACAATATTTTATATAATTGGGTTTCTCTGACACTTATTTGTCATTGCAACTAGGTTTGAATATTTCTGTGTTACTTTTCCGATATTTAGTATGGTATTTGCTTTAAAGCATAACTTAAAGTTGCAGGCGGTTATTACTAAGTTTTTAAAATAATGCAGGCTTATTTATTTTGTTTAAATTACGCCTCTGTGTTTACTGTTTACATTCAATGGATTGTTCTTTTCTATAAAAATAAACAGATCATTTTTTAAATTTATTTTAATGATATTTGATTGAAAACTGGAAAGGATCCCAAACATTAAAAGAGTTTGAGGCGATAGTAGGTTTGTGTGCACTTTTCAGTGATTTAGGTTTAGAAAAATTCTGAAAGGAAGCTTCATTCCTGAAGACAAAGAGGATTATGATTGGACCTATTTTCTTGATGACGATATTCTGCGAGCTTAAGTCAAGGGAAATCCTAACAAATGCTCTAATACATGCGAAGAAACCTTCTGCTAAACAACTCTAGGCCATCGGGAATTTGTGAAGCCTTTTAACTTGGTCTTCTTATACACTAAACGACAACAAAGAGCCTGTTGTGAAGCCTGAGCGTCATTTATAGCTTGATCATGAGGCTGCCTTAATCGATCTAATTTATATTATTTTTAGGTATCTAGACCTTATTATAGAACAAAAAAAATTTTGGATCAGATGTCGATAAAAAATTTGTTTTTAGAATTCGTTCATAATAATGATTCAGGTCAAATGGGAAAGCTACTTAAACTTTAGCAGAAATGTAATAAGAGAATCGATTTATTAATAATCGATCGATTAATAATACTTCAATTATTAAAAATGTTTTAAAATAAATTATAAAGTTTCTTTTATAATTTAATTTCAGGATAACCAAAGAGTAGTATTCAGGAAAATAATATCTTGTTATATTTTATATGTCCTACAATGTCTGTACTATACGAATTCTAGTCGATGTAATGAAAACAAGGAGCCATGTTATAGAAACAATACTTACTCAACAAAGAAGAAACAAAAGAAAATGTCTCTCTACCTTTGCTGTTTAAGAAAATATCTGATTTCCTGGTCTCAAAGAACTGGGTTCCCTAATCTTTTTTTCCGAACTTTTTTTTCGAAATCAACTTCATATTATAATAATTGGGATTGGTTAATTTTGACGGAATTGGAATAAATTATTATTCTATAAATAAATAATAAAGCCTTAGCGAACCAGAAGGTTCGATACCGACACTACCAACCGTCGACCGCACACTTCCCTCCAACCCACTCCTCTAAAACCAAATCCCCCAAGTTGGCCTTGATAGAATCCTCCCATCTACGTCTTGGTCCACCTGATCGGTCGTTTATCCGACGGCTCAAAACTGATTACTTTTTTCGGAATTCGGTTATTAATAAGCCAAATGACTTTACATGCCCATTTTAAGCGCCGCGCTGCTATTACTTACTATATTTACCGGATATAACTTGAACAGTTCCGCATTGTGAACCCATTCTAAATTTTCCTGTTTCTTCATCTGTTTTTGGGCCAAATTTTCTACGCAGTACTTTATTTTTGAAAACTTTAAGGCGTTGTTCCTCCCTTAACGTCATCGGCCATTATTATTCTATAATTAGTTAATATAGTTACTATTTATAATTATTTTATGATTACTTGTTAGTTATAACTCTTATTAAGTTGAAGCCTATTCCCGATCACATGAAAAACTCTCGAAAAATTGAAACAAATGAATGTGTTTTTGTCTCAAAGATAATTTAAGTTTAAGTAACAGCATGTTGTAAGCCAATATTTTTATTTTATAGTCACATGTTTTGTGATATTGAAGAGATATTTTGAATAACGGGATGAATATATTGAAAAAGATGTTAGGTGGGATCAGTCAGGAAATGTTTTAGGCAATCTTTGAAAATTAAGTGTTTGTATTTTATTTTATATGCCAATTTTTCAGCCAAATTATTGATGCCATCATCAAGGCCAAGAATAGTTGAATAAAGGAAAAAAAAAAGTCATATAAATAAATAAATAAAATAAAACAAAAATATATGTATAAAAAAAGGTTAAATACACAATTTGAAATGACCTGAAAAATGTTGATAAATCATACAACGATAAAGAAAATAAAAATATAACTTTTTATATTTTAATATTATAAAAGTATTATATTTTAATATATAAACTGCTAACAAATTGAAGTGAACCACTTAAGGAATCTAAGTTATTTTATAATTTTGTTTACTTGTTTGATAATATGAATCCAATTGAATTTGCTAGAGAGAAATTCCGACGCCAATTACACATATGTTCGCCTAGTCCAGATAACATGGATGAACTTGCTGACGCTTTAATTGAGGAATAGGCTTCTTAACCTCAACATTACATATTGAGCTTAGTAAGGAATATGGATCTTCATTGTGAAGCATTAATTCAAAGTAAAGAGGGTCAGCAATCTACTAAAGAAGGTTAATGTGAAAAAACACAATTGAGGATTCTAGAAGGAGTAGTGACACAAGGAAGTTTTTTGAAGAAGTCAAAACCATAACTACAGGCTTCAGCAACAATTCAGCAATTAGGAATGCTGAGGGAAAGCTACTAGTTGTGGACCAAGACATACAATAAAGATGGAGAGACCACTTCAAGAAACTTCTTAATCCCATAACTGTGGATCAGACGATTGGTAACCCGCCAGAAGAGGAAAATGAGAGGGAGTCGTTGCCACCTGATAGCATTGATATCCATTTAATTTTGGATAAATTAAAAAACAACAAAGCACCTGGTTCAGATAGCATCCCAGCAGAATTTCTAAAGGCAGGAGATCCGCAACTAATAGAAGAAATTATAAAGATAATAGAACAAGTGTGGATCTCGGAGACGATGCCACAAGAATGGAGTGAGTCTATCATTGTACCAATTTTTAAAAGGAAAGGCGATTCGACTCAATGCAAGAACTATAGGGGAATCAGTCTACTAAATACGGGATATAAAGTGTTCTAAATTGCCCTGTATAACCATCTAATCCCATACGTGGTATCGCAACTTGGAGAGTACCAGAGTGGATTTAGGGCTAATCGTTCAACCATTGACCAAATATTCTCGCTTAAGCAGATGACGGAAAAAATGAATGAGTTCGGTAGCTGCATGTGGCTACTCTTTATAGACTATAAAGCTGCATATGACTCAGTCATCAGAAAAGAATTATATCGGGCTATGAGAGAGATGGAAATCCCAGCTAAACTGATTCGACTCACAATGTGTACAATGAATGACACGACAGGCAGAGTGAAGATTGGCGGAAAGTTAAGAGACTCATTCTCTATAAGCTCAGGACTGAGACAAGGGGATTCTCTTGCCCCGCTACTGTTCAACATAGTCCTTAATGCAATTATAATTATTATTATATCTCTGGGAACCATATTTAATAAAATGACACAGGTAATGGCATATGCTGACGATGTTGTCATTGCAGGAAGGAACCGACAAAACATCAAGGAGGTATTTGCGGTACTTGAGATAGAAGGAAAAAGAATGGGTCTCCAAATAAACGAGGATAAAACAAAGATTCTCACGTTAAGAAGGAAGAATCCAGTGAACCCGCAGAAACACTACATAATGGGAAACTATAGATTTGAGTGCGTTAAAAGTTTTAAATACCTAGGATCGATGATCAACGACTCCTTAGATAAAGAAGAAGAAATAAAATGTCGAATAATGTCAGCTAATCGATCCCATTTCAGTCTATCTAAACTATTTAGAAGTAGACTGCTCAGTCGCACAACCAAACTCAGACTGTATAAAACACTCGTCCGACCCGTCCTGACATACGCATCTGAAACCTGGACATTGCGTAAAGTATCAGCTGAACGTATTGGCAGGTTCGAAAGGAAGATATTGAGACGCATCTATGGACCTGTAAAGGAGGATGGTTTGTTTCGACTAAGAAAAAACAAAGAGCTGTACGTACTTTATAATGAACTGAATGTTTCCCAATATGTGAGAATACAGCGAATTAAATGGCTGGGACACATAATCAGAATGGACGAGGAGAGGACAGTCAGAAGACTGTATTACGGAAGCCCCGATGGAGTGAGGCCTCGTGGAAGACCGAAGGGAAGATGGAAGGACAGCGTCTCCGAGGATCTGAAGAAAGCAGGAATATCCATCAGACGGGCCACTGACAGGGAAGACTGTGGAAGAGCCGTTGAGCTGGCCAAGGACCGCTTCATGCGTCTGTTGCGCCGAGAATGAATGAATGATTAAAATTTGTAAAAATATAAATGTTTCATGTTTAGTAAGGTTCTTGAGGTTCAGTCAATAAATAAAAAACAACTATTTTGGTGACGTTTCGTGACTAAATTATTCTCATAATCATGCCCTACAGTGAAAAAACTGTCAGGCATGATTGTGATTATGATTTTTTCACTGTAGAGCATGATTATGCTAACAATATTGTCTCTAAACGTCGCCAAAGTAATTGTTTTTTATTTATTGACTGAACCTCAAGAACCTAATTAAACATTTAATAGTAACAGTTAAGACATTTTTCCATATAAATGTTTATATTATATTTTTTTATTTAATTTAAAAAAATACATTTGCAAACTTTGTTTGGTTATTATTATTATTATTATTATTTTTTTTTTGTAAAACAAATACCAATTACCAATACCTAAGTAAAGTGATATACACACAAAGAAACAAAAAGTAATCCAGAAGTATGGTTAAAACTGAGTGTTACCTAACTTTTAATAAGTGGTCCACCTCATTTTGTTAGCAGTTTACATTTAGTATTATATTATATTTTAATATTTAAAAAATATGTACATACATATAATTTTTATATTGTATTGTTATTTTCTTTATCATATCATAATTTATCTACATTCTTTTAGATCATTTCAAATTTCAAATTTTTTTTTGTTTTTTTTTTTCGAATGGGCCAGCAGAGGACCACGTGCCAATTTCAATTCTTTCTTTCTTGTTCTTTTCTATTCCTCCAGTATGCTTTCATCTGTTCACCATGTTTCCTCTTTCTGTCCTCAGACCATTTTGCACCAGTCCTTTTCACTTTCCTGCCCTGGAATCCCTCCATTTTCAATACTTTTTGCCGAGTCTTCTCTATTATTTATTTCTTCTATTTTTATATTGTTTTTTTCTAAATCCCTTTTTACTTCATTGACCCAGCTTGTTGTTAATTTCTTACCCCACAGATATCTGAAAATCTCACCTGTCAATCTACTATCAGGCATTCGATATAAGTGACAAAAAAACATCAATCTTCTTTTTCTCATTACATGTGATATATTTTCTACATTCTGATATATTTCATCATTACTTCTTAACTTTTGTATAATTTTATTTATTTATATAATTTTTTTTTATTTATTTCTATATTCTACTATACTTAGTTTTAGCCCTGATGACGGTCCATCAATGATTTGGCCGAAATGTTTGCATATAGAATAAAAAATGTTTGTTAATTTTCAAACTCTTTTTCTAACCGACCCGATCCAACATTTCATTCGATATTATATTACATTTATTTTATAATTGATTCAGCTAATAAAACATCAAATTCTACTTATAATTATTTCTTATATCTTTAAAAAACCTTTCCCATTACCTCTATTTTTCTCTCTATCTCTCTCTCTCTCACTTTCTCTATCTGCCACTTCTTTTCTTCATCATACACGACTTCATTTGTTGTCACGCCTCACACAGTTTCTAAAAGTCTGCCGAACGAGGGCGTAGCAATCACCGAATCGTGACAGCCCCGTCCCATTGAAATTGTCCCTATCGGAGCTAACAACTTTCGGGGAAGCATCGAAATTCTATCAGTCCTCTAACTATCTCTATTTAAAGGGAAGTAGTGTAGGTTCATGTTCAGGAAAATATGTTCTATCCTCTGTCAGAAATTAATTATTTTAATTAATTAATTATCGCTTATAAACTGATTGACAACCAGTGGATATATTATTTATTGACTTAATCCTTCCTATCATGGAGGAAAAAAAAATATGTCAAATTTATTATTGAATGTATGTGATAATCATATAACAAATATTTCCAAAATGCTAATTAAAATTATCTACATAATTTACGTTTCAATTAGCTCTATCCAATATGTAATCTTTGATGAGTTAATCTCCTAATTTGTGAGTGTATCCTGGGAATTATTTTGTTTATTATTTATCTGAACTTCTAAAGTAATAATTGACATTCAACTGAGGTTCTGATTTTTTTTTTAAATCTATTTTGCGGTCAGTTAATTTTGTTGAATTCTGTATTTTAATATCTTATTAATTTTCCAAATTTACGTAATCGTGTATCGGAGAAATAATAGGCCCACAAAAAATATTCTGAAAAAAATATGATTTATGTTTTCATAAAGTCAAGAAGACTTCAAACTATGTAAATAAAATTATTGAAATTTACAACTGTACAAAATATATACATCAAGTAAATGTGTTGACAAAAATTACAATAACATGTCAAAACTTAAAAAGAATTACTCATCAGTAGCACTTTATTAAAAAATCTGCACTAGAAGGTCTCTAGGCCATCTTCATTTCAGACGCCTCAGAGGATTATCAGGAATGGAGTGGGAAGCAAGTTAAGAAACTAACGGATTTGAGTGGTTATGGAGTTTACTATGAAAGGATAGGTTACTGGTGTGGGCTAAATCAGCAACATATGAAGCATTAAGATCTTTATGGATAAGTTTATTGGTGACAAAGTAAGGAGAATTGAGAATTTTTCGAAGGATTTTGGATTGTTAGGATTGAATACGAGATGAATTGGATGGTTTAGTGGAGCCCCAAAGCTCAGCCCCGTACGTACAAATACGTGTTTTGTAATTAATTGGGAGCTTTGAACGTTTGTGTAGTAAATGTTGAAGTAGTCTGTAACGACGGGCAGTTTCTTGTCGTTTTAGTCTTCAGGATTATCTGAAATAGAAGTTGAGAGGCTAGGGGATTCGAATGGTTGTAGAGTTTACTATGGAGGGATAGGTATCTGGTTTAAGTTCAATTAGCAGCATATAGAACATTAGTGTTTTTATGGAGAAGTTTATTGAAGACAAAATAAGGAGCATTTAGAATTTTTTTAAGGAATTCAGATTACAACGGTTTGATACAAGATGAATTAGATGGTTTAGTGGAGCCCCTAGGCTCAACTCCATAAGTCCAAAGAGGTCTAATTACTGTCATATAATGTCTTTTGTAATTGATCGGTATTTTAGAGCGTTTTTTAAAGTAAATTTTGAAGAAGTCGAGAACGAGGGACAGTTTCTTGTCATTTTAGTCTTGTGTGTGGATTCTGAGGTAAATGTTTTTCCTGTTGGAGTCCTGGTAGCAGATCAGTTTATCTAGGATCACAGTAATATATGAAATTTTGATCTTAATTTACAGGTTTTAGTTTCGTGAAGTTGAAGTATGGACATTTTTAACAAAAATAACATGTTTGCATTTGCTTTTTCCCTTGTGTCTAAGTGACGTGATAGATTGTTCTGTCTTCAACCAGCTATGAAACGTTTTTCTACTAATGGTTTCGAGATGAGCTGTTCAAGTTATTGGAATTATAAGGAATACATTTATATGTTTAATTTCCTTCAACTAAAGGAAAGATGATAAAAGAGAGTACGTATACACCGATATATATATATGAATGTTCGATTGTCGGCTGTTTTATTGTGGTGAAAAAAGAGAGATATGTAAAAGAAACAACCTATATTGAACCTAAACCCCAGCGCCTTTTTAAGCATTTTCAAGCTTCATTTTTCCGGATTTACGCATTTCCGCGCTGTTCGGTTCTTTCACTTTTAAGGAAAATATCTCATTGGTTAATCCTAATTCAGGTGAATCCTTACCATTCCTTGAAATGTTGAAGAGTTGTTAAGAAAGAATAACTTTTATTATTTAAAAAAAACTTATTTATTGAAATTTTCTTCTATATAAGCAAGTGAACTGAATTAATGTGTGTAATAATGCCAACAATTACATGTCAATGATTCAGGATTCCAATAAAAGTTATATATTTGAATTTCTCGGGACTTTCCTCTTTTCAGACGTCTCCGAGAATTTTAAGGGATCTATTTGGAAGTCAGTTTAGGTAGTAGGTTTGAATTTTACTCTTGAATAGACCAATGCATTGAGTAAATAAAAAATAAACTTAATTTTGTGATTTGCTGCCCTTGATGAAAAATTATAATACACAATTGAATGGGTCCGCCGAAAAACGTTCTAAGCTACAAAATTTCCGAAGTGGCGATTTTAAAGGTTTTTAAATTTATAATAAATAGTACGTCATTGTATGATATCGTAATCTATTATATTATTATACATGTAAAGATAACAAATTGCAGGGTGAAAAAAAATATATAACTTACAAAACTAACAATAACTTTAGATTATGATTTTATTTTACTGATTACTTAAAATTTTGTTTGTCGCTTAGAACATTTTTCGGCGGACCCATTCAATTGTCTGACCGTATTACTTACAATCCTATTATCCTATTTCTACAATCATACTTGAAAAGACAAAACTAATCTAAATATTATTTAACTATTTAAATATTTGCGAAAGATTGATTATCTAAGGGATATAAAAATAAATAATGTATAAAGGAAGTAACGGAGCTTTATGAATAGGAATGAGTAAAGATAGCAGAAGGAGGTAGCACGAATGATTTTTTCAAAGAAAGCAGTTCTATGTAAAGGGGTATACAGCTTTAAAGGTTGGGATTTAGAGTTTTGGAGGTGAATTGAAGAACTCAGAGTTATTAGGTCAAGAATATAGGAAGTTTTTTTTTATTTATTTATTTTTTTTTTTATTTATTTATTTTTTTCCTGTGATTGAAATAAAAAAATACCCAGGAAGTATTGCTGCCGGAAATAAAGATAAATGCATCCAAACTGAGAATATCGTCAAGTAACGTCTGACCTTTAGATAATCCCAAATATGAATCTAATGAAACAGTTCATTATTGTGCGAGGAATATTACAAACTATTTCATGCAATTCCTTATAATCCAGCTAATCATCCTTAACTCTTTAATAAAAGTTCTAATTATAAACAATATTATTTGAACGACTAATAAACAACATATGGAGCATTAAATATTATTATAATTATATATATATATATATATATATATATATATATATATATATATATATATATATATATATATTTTTTTTTATGATCTCTGATCAAAAGCGTTCCTTGACACTATACCTACCGAAATATATGTTAGTTCAATTTAGGATATTAATAAAAAAAGTGTCTAAGTAAAAATTCTATATTTTTTATTCAATCATATGAGTGTTTGTTTTGCACATCATATGCTGCTCTTACAATTATCGAAGACCAATAAATGCATCTAATTTTATAGGACTTAGTTCCCAATTAGTTTCTAATACTCCAGAGGAGTTTTGAGTATTAGAAACTAATTGGGAATATTCCAATGTACGCTATTAAATGGCTTTCAATAAGTAAAGAAAATTTAATTATCACTTTTCTATTTATAATATTTCTTTTAGTTTATTTTTTCGGGCCTGTAATTTCCTAAAAAAATATTATGAATTGTTTATCGTCCAGGTGTTGAACCATCTTTCATTTCATTCCAAAATTGTGTCATTAGCTGGAACTTCGACAGACCTATCTTCAACTTCATTTTCAATTTATCCTTTTTTTCTTTAGATTCCAGATTTATTCAGATATCATCTTTATCATAAGTACCTAACAACTCGAATCCATCTGTAGTGCCACTTGAATCATTTTGAAGTTCTATCCCATCTGCTTTACTTTCAGATATTTAAAAAAAAAAAAAAAAAAAAAAAAAAAAATCTTAATTTAGGTTATTTATTTTACGTACACATATATAAAATATAAAAAAAAAAAAAAAAAAATAAAAAAAAAAAAAAAAAAAAAAAAAAAAAAAAAAAAAAAAAAAAAAAAAAAAAAAAAAAAAAAAAAAACGACACCTAAGAGACTCCCTTCCTCCCAGACTGAAAAAAAATAGATCATGCAAAAAATAAATCATGCATATTTTTATCTGTAATCTACTGCTTTTCCCGATTTAAACTTAAGAATTAAAATGATCAAATTACTTAAATTAATAATTTATTTAAATTAACAATTAATGATTAATCGAAATAAACAAAGCTAAAAGAAGATAGCGATTTCACTCGTGTTTGAAACTATTGTTTCAATGAGTTTCTCTTGAAAATAGTGAGCAAAAGTAAATCAATTTCTCCCTCACTAGTAAAAACAAAATAAAGAGGTGTATATTTATAATCTACTACTTAATGTCTACTGCTTCTGATTAGGAAACTGTTGGCAAATTTTTTTTTTCTAAGCAAACCCAACGAAGCTGGGGCGTTTCAAAAAAGCCCAAACCAAAAAATATAGTTAAAACGTGACTTATTTCATTTGAACCAATATAGCTCCTAAATATTATAATATTTTATGTAACAAAAACTATTCTCCATTAAATACCTGACAAGGAAACTGTTATCATATCTTTGATCCAAGTAGCACCAACAGAGCCACCTTGCCATTTTCACAATTCTTTACCCCTCATGCATATGGAAAAGAGATAAAATAACCAATACTTTTATTCAATCAAGTAGTTTTTTCTAGTAGGTACGTGAAGCAATCAAGTATTTATTCTCTAGCGTGTTTTTCATCAGAAAAACTTCTTTTAGACTCAAAAGGTGAAGTGCAATTGTATCATGGGTTATACTACTGAAAAGCTAACTAAATTACGCAGTTTTTGGGAAATTTGACGGCTTCTAGGGTGCTCCAGTGGGAAGTGAGGAATTTTCAAAAATTATTAAAAATTTAAGTTTTAATAAATGTTTTGTGTTTTGCGCGTTAAAAAGCCCCCTAAAATAACAAGAACTATCTCATCTTTCAGAATATTTAATGCTGATTAAGAAAATATCATCGTTTTTGTTTCTACGCTGAACCAAAGTAGAGAAAACTGCCATTTTTCAGAAAAAAAGTAAGATTTTAAAAATAAAAACAAAAAAAAAATCCATCTCCTCAACAGATCGAGATAGGAAACTAGTTTCTGCGCCATTCTAGCCCGTTTAGCATGCATTATTACCCTCTTTTTTTACACAGTCTGGGACACCCTGCATATTTGTTTGTTACAAAGTGCAATCTAAATAAAAAGTCATAGCCATCGATAATCCCTCAGTATTTATTTATGTATTAGTAATTAATATTATTATTACTAGTAATAGTAAATATAAATATCCATTAAATGACCCGTTACGATAAACAAGCTAAATTACATATATTTTTAGATAGGAACGATAATAAGTGAGGAGTCGATATTGAATAGAGTTTTAATATATTATTTATTAAAAGTAGTGAATTCAAAAAGTAATAATTGTTAACTCCAAGAACGTCTGCCAGTTTTAACTAGGTTGAACCATTTTGCGATAATTCTGGATTGAAAAACATTACATATGAATGAAGTTCTTATCAGCTGACAGCAATGTACTGTTATTATTTATTTATCCTTCTATGATAGTTTATAGTTGTATCTATATTTAGTATTATATTTTTTGTCGTTAAAGAATGTGATCGTTCCTCCAACGACGTTCTTATTTCAATCTAACAGACTGGTGTCAGTTTTAATGCCACTTTCTGCTCCACTTTTCTTTTTTAATATTTTATTTACGAAATTTTTCGCTCTATTGCTTTTAAGTTATATTTCGTTTCTGGGATACATTTTTAATTTTTGTTTCGACTATTCAGTAATTCATGAATCCATTCTATCTTCGTGTGTTTTTTATTTTATCTTAATAAATATTATATATTTTTTATATAGTTGCCATTTTCTCTAAATGGTTTAAGGAACAGGAAAAAGGTTTTTAGACTGATAATACAACTTGCCTCTTACCACTGAATTAATAGACTTATTATTTTTTTCCTTCTACACGAACACAAAATTATTATTAATTTTATGTTTATTGCTATAATTTAAGGTAGTTTAACATATCGCACATCCAGATTGTATGAGGTCCCAAAAGTATATTTTAGTTAGAATTAATGTTATACAACGTGATCTACTTATTTAGATCCATAACATAGCAGTTATTTTATTTAGATAAACAAAACAACAGTTATTTTTAGATAACTAGATATATCACTAGTAATAGCCCAAGACTTAAGGAATGTTTGTCTGTACAATGAAGCTTCGAATAGTAAATCTATATACATTCAGGATGTATAAAGCTTAACGTTATTTGTTTTATCATCATTTAACATTAATTTTTTTACCTTTAAATATTTTTTTTTTTAACACGTGATTATATTTTTTTTCTATATTTATTCCATTTTTTTTTAAATTTTAACTTGTATTTTTAACATGTTCTAATTATTGATTTTTTAATATTTTTTTATTTCCTATTTAATAATTGCCCTACAGGGATAGGGCAAATCAAAAGGGTCAAAAAGTTAAAATACCATGGCGAGACCATGCAAGCGAATGTGCTAGAGAAAGATGCGATGGAAGATCGGATCTCAAAAATGGAGAGAGGTTGACAAAAACGTTTACAATAAGAAGTGATTATCCTGGAATGCCAAAATAAGGCACTACAACACTGTTGTGAGAACAGAATGTCTATATGCCAGTGAGTGTCTGTCCATGAACTACAGGCTGGATAAACTAGAAGTTTTGGAAAGAAGAATCCTTAGAAAAATTATGGGTGCTGTTCAAACAGAAAGTTGATGGAGACATAGAAGTAACGAAGAAGTTTATAAGAAAGCAGAAAAAATCTCCGAGACTATGAAGAAAAGGAGGTTTCTTTCTCGGAAACCTGTACAGAATGGACCAAAAGGGACGGATATTCGATTACTTCTGGAGCAAGAAAACCACAACAGCATGGGTTAAGTAAGTAAAATGGATATGGAAAGATTAAGTTTCTCAGAAGGCTATTGAACAGAGATAGATTTAGGCATGTATTGAATGATTTGGATGGGATTCAAGCCACGGGAAGAACAAAGAAACCCGGAAAAGTCAGGACGGAGGAGCTGCGAAGGCAGGCCAGCGAACGCATTAAGGAGTATTAGACGCAGAAGAAACTTCGCACCAGGAAGAACAAAAATGAAGTTGTTGCGTGATCCTAAGTGGTCTATTCACTTGTATTAATAATAATAATTGTGTTATTTAATCAGAGATTTATCAAATATTACAAATCCTCATGTTTTGCGCTATATCAATTCAAACTCCACCACGAACTTTTTGGAAGTTAGTTGAGCTATCGAATATACAGCCATACTGGAAGTAAATTACTGGCCGGCAGCCTAACTTATGTTCTATCGGAAAGTTGGTTCTGGAGTTCTTCTTCATATCCTCTGTTAGTCTGATCAATGGCCTCTAAATTAGTATATATATATATATATATATATATATATATATATATATATATATATATATATATATATATAATTTTTATTTATTTGTTTATTAATGGAAAACATTGATATTAATGTCTGGTTGTAATAATTCTAGACAAAGATATTGATATATATTATTTGAGATCATATAGGTGTATCTTAAAATTTTTTACTTTTTCTATAAACTTTATCTGAATATAACGTTTAGTACTTCTATTTTACATACAACTCCAAGAGTTTTATCTAAACATTTTATTTCTCTTTTTTTATATTTTTATCTCATTTTAGTGTTATCTAATTTTCCTTTCTGTCTCTGAACAGATGTATTTGATTACTTATATGTTATTCTTAAGGGATTTAAATAAGAAAATATAGATAGAAATTTTAACAAAATTGAAAAATAAAATAAACTACCCGTCAAAAGTATCACAACACTTTGAAATATTTCAATTTTAAAAAAACGTATTTATTTCATAATAAAGAAAGGTTCTGAAGTTCATAATAAACATTCCTAAACTAGACATAAACAATTTTTATTAAAATAAATTAAAACATTTCTTCTAATAAACAAAAAAGTAAAAAAAAAAAAAAAAAAAAAAAAAAAAAAAAAAAAAATACTTTTTAAACTTTTTAATTTATATTTAATAAGACATATTTCCCCCTCTGGCTTAAATGACTGATTCCACCAGTCTTGGCATATTTGTAAATAACGAAACAAATAATAAACATGGACTGAAGGAAATTTGAAAAACAAAAACAATCTAAAATTCCATCGTTTATTATTAACATTATTACATTTGTTATAAACAGGGAAAAACATTTATGCGTCTAATTATTAATTATTAATACGAGTACGTTTAATAAATAATATTAATATGAATATAAACCAATTATAAATTAAGGTAAAAACCAGAAAAATGTATACTATGATTTTTCTCTTTAATGAAAAAAAAAATGATAATGATATAAAACGAATATATTAAAAAATTAAGCATTATTTCTGCTATCCTGACGTCATCTTGTTGCAGATATGAATTAGTTATTGAAAAATGAAGGGGTAGGAATAAAATTTTAAAATTGTAGAAGTTAAAGCACTACCTATGTGTCTCATTGAGAACCTCCCTGTCTATCAAACACCTGTAATCAATGTGAGGAAATATGAAAGAGGGAACTAGAAGTCGACGTGTAGATTGAGGAAGGAAGTGGCGGGAACGATGAAATAGTTTCAGGGTTTTATATTGCTTTTTGGATTGTTTAGGCGACATAGGACTTCCTGGAGAGCGATTGGTCAATAGTCATCTAAATTGAGTTTTATACATTAAACATTTCTTTCCAGTGTGTAATACAATTTTTTTTTATATACTTAATGAAGTCAACAGTCAACTTTTTTTCTTTTTTTTTTCAATGGGCAGCTTTTTCATATGACTCTTTTCCATGTAAAATGGTACTAATCCCAACTAAAACGATTGATTAGTTTCTATTAATTTTGGCACAAGTGGGAGAGCAGCTTTGGGAATACAGTGGGCCTGGCTTGCCCACCCATAAGCTTGGACCGGGGTTTCCCGGGGATATTTGTATACACTGTATATGAAATGTCTGTATGCTTTTTAAATTAATGACATGGGGCCAACATATTAAAAAGAAACGGACTTAATTAAATATGAGACTGAAACTGATATAGATACTCAGTTTTCAGGAAAACCTTAAAATTACGTATGAGACAAAAATTAATGATCCACACACATCTACTTAAACCTTTATGGACCTACGCATCACAAATTTGTGGATCTGCTAAACAGACACACATAAAAATATTACAAACTTTTCAATCCAATACATTAAGACTAATAACAAAAGCACCTTGGTACGTTAACAGTAAAAAAAACTATACACACTGACCTACTAATACCAACAATCATTGAACACATACGGACACACTACAGACTGTTTCATGAAAAATTAAAGGGATACTATAACAAATTCATCAGTAGTATGGCCACATCTCTCAAGCCGGAGAATACCAAGGGGAGACTGAAATGAAACTGGATGAGAGACCTACTTATATAGAAGTAAACCAAAGACAAGGAAGTGGTGCCACTGGGCACTATCTCTCCTCATAGTCTAACATGCCAATTCTGTTTATATTATGATTTCAGCACATCCGCTGATTGTCAATTTTCTTTTTTTCACAGGTGTGGATTTAGAAATAAACGTGAAAAAAAAAATATTTTATTTGTTTCTTAATGTTTATTTTTTTATCTTTATTATTGCTATTGTTTATATTATTATTTTATGATTTATTTTATATTAATATTTTGTATCTTGTATAGTTAGAGGATTTTTCTTTTTATTTAATTTAATTGTACATATTGTATGAATGGATTCTTTGTCATATATATTATTCATTGCCCTTTAGAGAGGCTGCTTGTAGTATTTATTCAATAAAACAATTGGTATATATAAAAAAAGTTTTTATTATAGATATACGGTTTAAACTAAAAAATATGAAATATGCCATCACGGCCCTTTCTTCTTATACTGACATAATTTATAAATACTTATAAATTTTTTGTAAAAGAATATTTTAGTTAAATACTGTTAACGATTCTTGCTAAATTAGTGCATTGATTTTCTTTACAGTTAGTAGAAGGAAAGAAAATAATAATACAATGTTATTTAATTTTAACATTATTTTAATTAATTAATCATTCTTTCTTGTTTTGTTTTTTTATTTTAATTTTATAATACATGAGAAAGGAACAGGTATGTTGTACTCTTTGTATAGTTTTGTATAAAGAGAGAAAGGTATAAGTGCGTTCTCCTGTAACCGGGTTACATTCATAGGCATTTGTGTGGTTTCGTGGTTGGGGATCGTGGCTCTTGATGTGGAATAAAGATGTTGGGCACATCTTTTGCTGAGGTGTTCTCAATTGATCTATGTAAAACGTAAATATATCACATTTTTATGTCTATGTTTTTTTAAAAATATATATTTTTTTAGTTTAAGTATTTATGGAAGAAAGTAAAAATTAAGGGCGAATTTGTTAAAAAAATTATTTCCTAACAATATTTCTGATTTTTTTTTTTTTTTTTTTTTTTTTTTTTTTTCATAAGAAATATAATTAGTTTTTCCTTCTATGATTTTTATTTCACTTTATTGTTTGTTATTTAATTCTATTTTGTTTACTGCATTACTATAGATGGCCTGATTAGTTGCCAAAAGTTCTGAATGGTCGGCCATTTTTATTCTTTTGATTATGATTTTTATTTTATATTCTTTATTGTTTGTTATTTAATTCAGGAATAGGAACTTATTTATCAATAATAACTCGTAATATATTATAGGCTCGTCAAAGAACGTATATAATCATGACACTTTTTCGGCATGATCGATTTCTAAATTTATCAAAGCTAAGTATGGTAAATCGTTCATTTTTTTTTTTCCATTTTTCTAATAGAAACATTTCCCCGTTTTCACAAACGTATGTGAAAAAATATAATATAAACAGAAACCTGTAGCTGAACAGCTATCAATCTAGACTAGGAGATGAGAAAAGAAAAAAAAAAACATACTATAAGTTATTTTGTCAGCCAACTAGTCGGCCTTTTTGTTAGCCGATTATTCAGCCCATCTCTATAAATTGCTCATACTTTCTTATTTTTTAACTTAGGAGGGAGGAAAAAAATTTGTTTAAAAGTAAATATTAGGTATTTTATAAACAATTTAAATCCTAAAATTTAATCCTAAAGTCGATGATGATGTTATTTTGCTTTAAGTGTGCTAATGCTGTTTTCATGTGTGATATCCTATTTTAAAACAGACTGAGGAATTTATAATATTTAAATTTGTTTTTCTCTTTATTCTACACCTATCACTTATTCTGTGATAGCAAACAAATGCGATGATAATATGCAAAATAACTGGGATCAGGGAGGTTCAGGACCCAGCGGTACTTATTCTAACATATTTACTTTGTTTGTTGTTCATTTCGTTTAACGTCACTTAATGCTGCTATGGCTAATCGGACGATGCTACGGTGGGAGTCCTAAATTTTGCCTATCCAGGTATAATTAGGACAGGGATCTTTAACGAGTACCTGACATCGCACTGACTCGGGACCCCCATTTTACGTCCCTTCCGAAGGACGGCATAGCTAAGGATTTTTTACTCTCTTTAAAAATCCTATGGTCATCTGCCGGGCTGCGAACCCGCGATCTTGGGTTTATCAGGTTGCTATGCTAACCACTACACCACAGGTGACCCCTAACATATTTACTTAATATTAACTTTGCAAATCCTTGTAGATTTTTAATGTGTATTTCTTTAGCTATTCCTTAAATTAATGAGGCGTACTGAGTGGTTTGCGTAAGTCTTATCGGTTTTAATTTTGATCGTTTCAGTAGATGTAGATATAAACATCTCAGTCATTTTTAAGGTTTAGGTGTTTTTGTTTTATATGCGCACCCCATATATTTAATTTTAAATATATATTTATATATTAAAAATTATAGATTTAAAAAAGTACTTCATTTAACCGCATGTCCGATTTTATATTGTTTTCTCAACATTTGGTTCCCATAATTTATGTTAGAACAAACCTTCATTTCAAATATATAGCTTGAAAATTATTTTCTATTTTATTAAGTTCTAAGTCACCTGATTTTTAATTTTTTAATTCATACAATGGTAAAGATTACTGTTGGTTAAATCATTTTAAGTATTCCATTTGAAGCTTATATCTGCAAAAGTGGCTTACCTCCATTTTTTCTTTATATTAACTTTTTTTTACATAGTTCATCAAGCTGTATACTATGGAATATACTGTATAATGGACTGGTATTAAAACGACCCATTTCAGGTTTTAATAGATCTAAGAAAAGTAGGTCATGTCACATAGTATTATTTACGCAATGGTTCACAGTTCTTTACTGTTTATCATTAGCTTCATGTAGAGTTGTATTGTGTGTTAAAACTGAGCCGGAAAGTAGATGTATTCTTGGACTCTTAAATTTTTTAAAACGTAATATAATTTCCTGAACGAACATAAGTTTGTTGATACAGCAATTTACAACAATTATTGATTAAGTTTGTAGAATTATAAATCAGCCTTGAGTGCTTCAAAATAATCGAAATCCAAGGTGTGTTGGCATGAGGTGTGTAAACGATCAAGCCTCAGCTCTAGCCTAGCGCATGCGCATTTTACTTTCGACCACCTGTTCCATACCATATTTTGGTTTAATATGTACGATTTTTGGCGGAGGAAGGACATTCTTCTTCCGAAAACAATTAGTTTTCGTCCTCAAGGATACTATTTTTTTGTAATTTTTCAGGATTTAACGATTTTATTTTATTTAATGTCCTAAAAGTTACTACTATTTAAAGATGGCGAAAGGACATCCTAGTCCATTTTTATTTTATTTTTATATATAAAGTTTTCGTCCTTAAGGATACTATTTTGAACGATTTTTGAGATAATCGAAGGACATCCTTAGCCACTCTCCTCCCAAACAAATCAGGTTTCGTCCTTAAGGATACTATTATTTTTTTAAAATCTTTCAGGATTTTTTAAATTTTTGTTTTCGTCCTTAAAAAAGGTTTTAAGATGGTGGAAGGAAATCTTCGGCCACATATATATTAGTTTTTATCCATAAGGGTACTATTTTGAGTTCCGCCAGGATTTAACGATTTTCAAGTCATACGAAGGATATTCCGCCATTATTGTCCTTTTAGTTTTTGTCCTTAAGGATACTATTTTGAAATATTCAAGGATTTAACGATTTTTAGATAGCGGAAGGATATTATGCCATTGTTGTCCGTTGCAAGAACAAATAGTTCTTCGTCACAATATTTCGTTTTCAACAAAATAGAGAGGTTTTTACTTCACATTTGTGCAAGGAAAACTGAACGTGTGAACAGTATCGACTCGATTTGCACCAACTGGCTTGAGCGTGTAAACCGGCCTTAATATAATAGAAAAGTATGATACCTGAATTCGTATAATCCCTACTTGATTATGTAATTCGTTCTAATGTCGATTCTTGATTTCATTCATTCTTCAGAAATAATCTATATCGAGAATCGATGGTCCAAAGTCGATTCCTAGGGAACGATCCTTACCGGCGACTTGGACGATCGTTTGGTAAAAAGACACTTATATGGGTGATTCTCAGATTTACAAATTTTGACTTCATTAAATTAAAAAATTATAACTACCGACGGCTTCTCCTTCTTGCCTCTCAGCTTTTGAAAAATACAATTGTTCAAAATCAAAACAGAATTTTTCACGAGACATTTAGAATTTTAAAATTAATAAAGTGCGGTAATGACAAACTAGGATCTTGGTAATGACAATCCGGAGTTTTTTTTTTTTTTTTTTTTTTTTTTTTTTTTTTTTTCTTTTTGTAGCAGTCAATTTCGACTTGGGGCGAGTCATTTTGTGTGCCTTGGATAAAGAAAAAATAACTAAACGAACTAAAAATTAATAAAAATATTCATTATCGAAAAGTTTATGTTATAACCGCGCTAATGATTGAGTGAGAATCGCATGGGTTTTTAACTTGTTTGTTTCTTTGTTGAATTTTGATAGGGTATAAAACTTCAGAGGTCATCAACGCCATTTGGTTTGTATCTGTTTATCATTATTATTATTTTCTTAATTATTATTAACTTATATATACATACATATATACATGTATATACACATATATACATACACATATATACACATGCATATTTTATTTAGTTAATTTTTATTTCTTCATATTTGGTTTATGAAACCACCCCTCGACCCCACAGAGCAACCGACGGGCAGCGCCCAGACCCATGGGGGGCCGGCCAAGGTCTAGGGGGCGTCCCCCTCTCCCACGTCAGTTGGTGTCTGTGCTCTTTACAAGACACGAGGGCTGATCAGGGGATGTGGATAAAAACCATGTTAGCCACCTCATTATATTACATTAGTACAGTATATAACTGTTTACAATATCGTTCTTCATGGAAAAGTCCACATCCTCCCAGACCCTCGGAGCTAACCTGCTCTAAGAGACCGAATACGCCCCCCAAGGTTTCTAACTTGGAAATGACATTTGCATGCATTTTTTTCGGTACAAACCGCAACGATTAAAAAAAAAAAAATATTGCTTGTGCCAACTGTTTAGGAACAAATGACAGTCAAAATTAAAATAAAGTCAATGAAATAATTTGAAAAGCAAGAGCGATAAGACTAGTCGTGGTAATGACAACAATAAAGGTACCTGACTTACTTCTCAGGTTATAAACACGTCTGAGGGAACTACCAAACTGACTATCGCTTCGCCGCTATGGCTGGTCTTCAGGTAAAAAAATGGTACCACTACATTTTGAAAAAAAATTCCCAACTGTTCCATTTCTTAAATTTGATTTCTCTACAAATTATTTCTTGCTTGGTAACGACATCATATCGGTGGGACCAAGTTTGGAGCAAAATAAACATACTATATTATTACCAAATATGAAAACAGGATATTTAGGTCATCCTCAATGCGAGGAAATAAATTTCACTACCATTTGCCATAGTTAACGAAACCAAAGTGGCGAATGTATAGTAAAAAACAATGAGTGGGACACTCCGTGGTAATGACATTTTCGTTGTTTATAAGCAATTTTCAAATCAAATTACTCGTTTTTCTTCATGTTTAATTTTTTATTATGAAAAAATGTTTCACCACTCTAATATCATTGGGCAAAAATTAGGGCAGGACTTAGTTAATTGATTAATAATCTTATGAGTCTAAAAATTGCCCGTAATCTGAGAATCACCCATAAGGGCTATTATTTGTTATCTTTTATTACAAACTATTTATTCATTGGAATGTTATACTTTTCTAAAGGAATGTTATACTTTCGTTACTCTAGAATTATGAACTCATTTGCAATCAAAATCTCAAACATTATTTTGTAAAATTAATTATTTTTTTGTATATTGTCTGCAGTGTAAGTTAACTTAAATTTTATCCGTTGAAGATAATAAATGATGTTTGAAGTTATCTAATTTATTTAATTAGGCATAGTTTTTTCAATACATCTGGTTTGAACTTATTATTGAATTATACTTTGCCACAGTCATTTATTTTTAAACTGAGGTATGAGTACCAAGAATCAAGAATCGATTTTTTGTCACCGGTATGGAATCGAAAAAGTTTGGCACCGACTCAACACTACTTAAAATGTTTTATCACAAACGGTTATTGTAATTTTATTTGATAAAATTTATAACGTCAGTTTACAATATTTACTTTCAAATTGATTTGACACCTCAAATGTACTGATACCACGTCTTTCTATATTTCAAGATATTAACGGCTAATAATGGATTCCACTCGGATGTCTGAATATTTTATTACGAAAACAGTTTGAAATGAATCGTCTATTTTGATTCCTACTCTAATAGATGTCGGGTTGTGTTGATATCCAATACACTGGCCTCAGTGGGTGGTCTGATGGTTTCCGCAATGTATCTTTAAACATTCGTCTTTTTTTTTCTTTTTTTTTATAATTAACATCTGGTTGCTGTGTAACAGTAATGGAACGAGTTATATTGTAGTTAGTACATTGTATTAAGTAAATCCTTGTGCCGCTAATGTTGTGCCCCATTTGTCAGAAAGGATTAGCAGAATGTCCACTATAACCATAGCAGCTAGGTGCAGTTTCAACGCTATTCATCACGTAAAATCTTCAATCATGTATAATATCAACCGAAACGCTCTCTGTTGGGGGGTGGATATACTATTGTTTATCTATACAATAATATTAGTATCCATAAATTATATATATAACTTTCTATTAAACTAGTTTTGAATATAGTTTTCCTACGTTCTTTTTTTTCCTTCAGCAGCATGTTATTCCTATATTAGCTATGGTCTTAAGGAAACGTAACAAATTGACATGGATATGTCTTTTGTCTTGGGGTCTACACTTTTTTGGTGTACGTTTTTTTTCAAAGTCAAAAATTTGACAAGCTCTGCTGGTGTTGCTCGGATCCAACATTTGAATGAATGAATGAATATAAATTTTATTCTGGGGCCATTGCCCCAGAATAATTATAATGAACAATTATTGGCGGCCTAGCTGCCTTATGTATAATTTAGAAGTATAATAACAGCAAGAAAATACAATTAAAATTAAATTAAGGAATTGAAAAGGAATTTTTATTAAAATATAATGTAATAAAAGTAATAATACATGTTTTAAAAAAATCACATGAAAACAAATTACATCTTAAGGTTAGAAATTTAAAATAAGCTACAAAAACAAATCAGGAAAAAAGCGAAAAAATATTCAATGTCCCGGAAAAAAAATACAGTAGACAAAGCTAAGAAATATAAAATAGACGGAAAAATAATGTATCTTGTATGATAAAATAATATAATTATGCTGAAATCAATTATACAAATTTAATGTAATAGTATTAAAATAATTCCGTACAAAATCAATATTATATTTTGAATATTCATATTTCATTTTAAAAAATATTTTCTTCATTGATATGACTATTAGATTGAGTTTCTAATAAGTAAACGAAAAGACGGGATTTGAAGCTATTATGAGTGGAGGAATGGCGAATGATGGAAGGGAGGGAGTTCCAGAAGTTAGAAGCTCTAGAAATAATGGAACGTTTGAAGGATGTTGTGTTGAAGGAAGTTAGGCAAAGGTCTGAGGAACGGGATCTGGTTTTGCGGAAACTCAGTGGTGACTTTAATGTTAATGCTTTGAGGTGACTAAGAGGAAAGTGATTTGTAAAGGAACGAACCAAGGAGGGAAATAACCATTTTCATCTTGTGTAGTGGTTAGATACATGGTCATAACGTGATATCCCTAGAACGAATCTCAGACAATAGTTCATGAGCTTCTTCGATGTTGCGCCCTGAGATGCATAGAGGCCTAACATTTGCGAAAAATTTTCTAATTAGAAATTTAATGGAGAATATTTTTGAAACATAACATTTATCCTAGGACCTACCATTTAAGAGCTATCCATATGGGTTTCAATGAAAAAACTCCAAATTTTCTCAACCTTGTTTATTTCCTATAATCATTAATTGTTAATTTAATTTAAGTAAATTGATTATTTTTATTCTAAGATGTAAATTAGAAAAAGCAGTAGATTATAGATCTACTTTTTTTCCCAGTTAGGGAAAAATTGAGGTTTATTTATTTATATTTTTAAATAATTTTCTACAAAATTTACCTAAAAGAATATTTACAAACTATATATTAGAAACTAGATAGTTTTTTTATTTTTTTTTTTTAGATTCTAACATATTTACCTAATGGAAAAACAGCTTGTTAAAAGTATTACATCTGCATCATTCAAGAGTAATAAATATATATATATATATATATATATATATATATATATATATATATATATATATATATATATATATATATATATATCTATTTATTGAAATTTACAACTGTACATAAAAACATACATCTAGTAAATGTGACAATGACAAAAAATAATAAAATGAAAATTGCTTGTGAAGCAACTACCCATTGGTAGAACTTCAATAAAAGTTCTATTTGAGAAGGTCCCGAGGCCATCTTCTTTTCAGACGCCCCAAAGGGTTGTCAGGAATAGAATAGGAAGCAAGTTGAGAGACTTGTGGATTTGAATGGTTTTGGAGTTTACTATGAAAGGATAGGTAATAAATATTAAAGATGATTTTAAATCTATCCTTACAATATTTTTAAGAAATTCATAAACAATACCTATTTGAAAATTCAAATCAATACATGGTATAAATATAATAAATACCAATTTAAATGAACAAAATTAAGTAAAATATAATAAATAAAAATAATATGTATGAGGCGTCGATTTCCAAAATAGGGTAGGTACTAATCAAACTTTTTAGGAGATACAAAAAAACGGTGTAAATAGAATGTTTCCTATTGTTGGAAAATACTCATTCATGATTTTCTAAAGAATTTTAAGAGAACATTTTTTTACTGTGTGAAAACCTGAAAACCAAAATTTATTTATTTTAAAGGGATTTGAAAAATGAAAAAAAGAATAAAGATTGGATGATCGTATTTATAAACTAAGTTTCTATTATTTATTTGTTTATTTATTTGGTGCGACAGTCCTTAGAGCAGGACCAGGACCTCCTCAATAAGCCTCCGCCTACCTTCTCGATCCGCGGCCTTGCGGCGCCATCCTCTAATTCCTGCCTGACGTAGGTCTTCATCCACGTCATCTAACCATCTCAATCGTGGCCGCCCTCGCATTCTTGAACCTTCTGGATTTTCATTTAGCAGTTTTCTAGGAAATCTATCTGTAGGCATCCTTTCCACGTGTCCCAGCCACCTTAATCTCGCTTTTTTTATTTGAGTGACTACATCTGGCTCACAAAACAATGACATTAATTCATCATTTATTCGCCATTCGCCATTCGCCATTTAGATATTTTGGGCCAAATATGTTCCTAAATATTTTTCTCTCCCAAACTCGGAGTATCTCTATTATACAAACACTAAATGGGTGATTTTAAAATTTCGGTACAATTTAAGTAACAAAAGTATTTTGAAAATTGCACTGAACATAATATTTAGATTTTAGTTTACATGGCCGAGTACCCATTGTACCATTATGGACTCCCAACAAAATGATATATCTACATATATAACCGGAGTAAATGACGTTTATGTATAGGATTTACTCACCCCCTACGCTGTCACAACTTGAAAATGCTTGCATTTCGAAAATATTTAAGTCCTTCTCTTACGCTTATTTTCTGGTTTGAAAATATGAAGGGGTATTGTTTTCCATTTTTTATCTAAAAATAATTATGTGATTGATATTTAGCCTTGTTAGCACTATATACATTAAGATAAAGAAGTGTCACAACCCTCTAGCTCACTCCCTAAATTATTTTTGAAAATCCCTCCATCGCTCTCTAAAAGGAAAATTTGAGGGGTGTTTTGTATAGGGCAACGCTATTTCTGGTAGACCTGTCTACTGCCATCTGTTTCAAGACGCTGAGTTCATTGGTAGACAAGTGGAGGTGCATTGACTCCGCTCGGTAAGTACCGTATTTTAATTCATCCTCACTCCCTAAGGTGTAGCAACCTATTGAAAACATTATATTTTTTTTGAGATTCAAGATAAATTCAAAACTCTACTAAAAGACCAATAGATACCATGTTTTAATTTTCATATAGGCCACGTGTATAACGTGATACCAACTTTTTTTGTTTAGAACTCACTCCCCAGCAACTCACTCCCTACAACTGAGTGAGGATATCGTGTTATATTTGAATTTAAATTGCTTCAGAGTTTATCTGCTTTTATAAAAATAAATTTCTTGATTTCTCCCTCTCATACCATGAACTCAGGGAAAACCAACGAATTCAATTATTGCTGCTCGTTAATTTTTTTTATTTTTAATCGTATAGCCTACATTTTTTTATTTAGTTTTGGAGTATGATGTGGGATGCAGTGAGGTGGAAAGAATAAAAACACGTCCAAGTTTAAGGTGCCTATAAAGGGGATGCCCTCGAGACCTTCTCATCTACAACTTTTATTGAAGTGCTACCAATGGGCAGTAACTTTTTAAAACTTTGGCTCGTTATCGGTGATGTGTCGGTATCAAAATTTTTCGATTCTCAATAGCGGTACTGATACCGATAAATCGATTATTAATTTTTGATAAGGATACCTCGGTTCAAAAATAAATTGCCTTTTCATAAAATAATCCATATGAGAGATAAAATGGCAGTACTAATCAATTAAAAAATAATAATAATTTAAAAATTAAATCAGTAAACAGCAAATGGAATTTATTATCTACAACATATTGCAATTTAAATTAATTACCGTACTATTTATCCCTCCCCCCACCCTTAGCTCACCCCCAGGGACGGGGATTTTTAAATATTATAACTTTTATATACCTTTTAATATAGAGACTCATAGTAAATTTAAGGAACATTCAAATATAAAATAGCAATTTGTTAAACACTTGCTTCAAATACCAAAAATGTATATATGAAATTAAAGTGAATTTAATACTCTACAATTTTGATTCTGACATTTTTTTCTGAGAAACGATTGTGGAAGGTGCTAAAACCTAAAGTTTGATAAAAAGTGAGGTGACATTGGTTTTTTCCCAAAAATCACTGATTTTCAATAACGAATATCACGTAAACGATTAGAATTGCGGCAAATTTATATATTATCAACTTCATAGGAAATTTAATTAGCTTTTATGTTTATTTGAAACATATTTTTCTAGAGTCAACCGTTTTCGAGATATTATTGAAAAAACAAAAAAATTGAACTTCTCCCCTCCCCCCCACCGTTAGCTCATCCCCAAGGGCGGGAATTTTTAGTATGTTTACCTTCTAACTATTCCTAGAAGTCTAAAATTATCGGATATTCCATGGACTCTACACCCCTCATTTCAGCACTCATTGACTGGACTATCATTGAATCGTGCTGTATAACACGAAAAATAAACTTTATTCTGCGAATAAAAATTCCCTTAAATATAACGAGAATATTATACATTCTCGTTGTAAACAGTACTTTTGTCTTTGATTTTAAATTGTTATCTTACTTTTGCAAGGGAGTATGTAGTTCTAAATTTTGTGAAAAAGAGTGTTTGCCTTATACATGTCACATTTCTCTTTTAATAATTGTATATATATGTATGTATAATCCTGTATTCTATACAAAGTATCGATCGGTTCCTTGGAATCGACTCATCCTTACTCGTTCTTATAGTTATTACATTGGCATTTGCTAGATGCATTTCTTGTGTATTGTTGTCAAATATAATAAATATGTTTTAAATAAAATCAGATGATTCGAACGTAAAAAATGATGTATTTCGCGACTAAATTAACTGTCCAACTTCTTTACTAACTAATAAAGGTTTGAATATAAAATAAAAGTTCTTGAATAAAAGCTTATAATAAAAATCTAGAATTTTAATTGATAGATTTATCACGGCTTGTAATACTTGCACTAGATGAATGTTAAACAGAAGGTGAAAGTAACTCAAACACCATCTTCATAAATTGAGCTTATGTTAACTGCAGAAAGAACTGTTGTCTCAGTTGGCCGACAATAACCAACGGATATAAAAAAGTTGTAAAAAAATTCATTGCCGGCAACACTGTTATAAAAGCCTACAGCTCTGTCGCTCATAACATAAAATACCGAAACGTTTACGATAATATAAAACATCAACTTTGAGTGTTCTCTGAGTAATCGGAGTTACCTAAACTTCAAAAATGTACACCTTTCCGTTTTTCATTGTTATTTTTAGATAATTTTGATTAATTTCTAGTATAGTTTAATTTTTATAGAATATCTATACACTTACGATCTCTATGGACTATTTCATTGCTTTAAAGCTATTTGATTTAAAATAATAAGACATTAATTGGATATTTTTTTTTTTTCATTTATTGATGTTTACTGTACAAAATAATATTCAACAAGTAAACGTGTTGATAGTGAATACAATGCCACGTAAATAACTTGTAAAGAACTACTCATCAGTAGCACTTCAATAAAAATTCTACACTAGAAGGACTCTGGGCCATCTTCTTTTCAGACGTTCCGGAGGATTATCAGGAATGGTGTGGGAAGCAAGTTGAGAAATGACTAGGGGATTTGAGTGTTATGGAGCTTACTATGAAGGATTGTATCTGGTTGGGCTAAATCTGCAACATATGGAACATTAAGATCTTTATGGATAAGTTTATTGGTGACAAAGTAAGGGCATTGAGGATTTTTCGAAGGATTTTGGATTGTAAGGATTGGATACGAGATGAATTGGATGGTTTAGTGGAGCCCCAAAGCTCAACTCCGTACGTCCAAATCGTTCTAATAACAGTCTTGTAAATAAGTCTTTTGTAATGAATTGGAAGGTTTGATCGTCTGTCTAGTAAATGTTGAAGTAGTCTGTAACGACGAGCAGTTTCTTGTCGCTTTAGTCTTGTATGTGGATTCCAAGTAAGACGTCTGTCCAAGTGCAGTCCTAGGTAGCGGATCTGTTCAACAGGGATTAGTGGAATATGGATAAAATGTAAAAAAAGGAATGATATGCCCACTACACAAAAAGGGAAATATTTTGGAATGCTCTAATTATCGAGGCATTACACTGCTCCAATGCACATACAAGGTACTGTCAAAAGTGTTGTGCTCCAAATTACTGCCTTATGCGGAAAGAGAGATAGGACAGTACCAGGCGGGATTTAGAAGAGGCAGATCCACAATAGAACAAATATTTGGTATAAGGATGATACTCCAGAAATCAACAGAATTTAAAATGAACACACACCATCTCTTCGTTGACTTTAAGGAGTGCATATGATAGCATCAAGAGGCCCAAACTCTACCAAGCCCTGCGAGAGTTCGGAATACCACCAAAACTGGTACGTCTCATAGAGATGACGATGAAGGATGTTACGTGCAAGGTCAAGATACAGTCAACTCTGTCAACAGAATTTGAAACGAAAAGAGGACTGAGACAGGGTGATGCCCTGGCGTGTATGTTGTTTAATCTTGCCTTAGAGAAAGTAGTGAGAAGCTCTGACATCCAGGTGACTGGGACTATCTATAACAAACTCGTCCAGTTACTGGCTTTCGCAGACGATATAGACATAATTGCCCGCTCGCTCGATGCCCTTAAGAGCGCATTCCAGAAACTCATGGAAGCCGCTGCAGACATGGGTCCAACAATTAATGAAGAAAAAAACAAAGTACATGAGAACTGGCATGAGTGATGGTAACACAGTAGGAGAGCACCTGAAAATGGGACCGTTTAGATTCCAAAGTGTGGACCAGTTCAAGTACCTTGGGTCAATCGTCTGCGCCACAAATAAGATATCAGCAGAAACAAGCCATAGACTGATGTTGGCCAATAAATGCTACTTTGGCTTAAAGAAACATCTAAGAAAGCCCTTGATCTCCCGAAAGACGAAAGTACAATATATAAACCCTAATTAGGCCGGTTCTTACCTATGGATGCGAGACATGGACCTTGACAACCAAGGAAGAAAAAGAAATCCTATTTTCGAGAGGAAGGTATTGAGAAGGATTTTCGGGCCCATTAAGCAAGGAGACCAATGGAGAAGACGACATAACAATGAGGTCTATGAACTCTTCGGGGAAGCGAATGTGCTGCGAACTATTAAGTTGGCACGACTGAGATGGGCTGGACATGTCGCCAGAATGATGGATGACCAGGTTCCGAGGAAGCTGCTGGAGGGGAGACTGGAGCGTTCTAGGGGCAGAGGCAGACCGAGACTTAGGTGGGAAGATGCTGTTGCAAAGGATACACTGACCCTGCTAAATACACGGAATTGGAAAGCAGTCGCAAAAGATCGAGCCACTTGGCGAAGGCTCATTGAGGAGACCAGGGACCACATCGGTCTGTAGCGCCATGGGAAGAAGAAGGATAAAATGTAAAACAATTCAATGCAATTTTCAAATTGAAACATGTGTTTGTTTTCAGTGAGAGCGAAGGTATTGCGCGTAGTTTTTTACAGGCTTTAGTAGTTTGGCTAGCTCTATTGGTGTTGCTCAGATTAAACATTTGCTAATTGTTAACCCATAGGAAAAGTAGTCTGTAACGACGGGCAGCTTCTTGTCGTTTTAGTCTTAACATAAGGGTAAAAAAAAAAAAGAAAAAAATCAGACTCCGTTGACCTGCCAGTGCATGTTATTGTTTTTTTCTTGACAGATTACTCTTTAAGCTCTTGTAAAATAAGTGGATATTCAGTTTGAAAAAAAAGAGATATTATAACTAGAAAACAGAAATCATGAGCGGGGAAGGGTATTAGCGACTGGAAGCAAGTGAGGAAAAACATCCGAATGGTTAACAGAAGCAACCAGCGCGCCCGGTCTAGTGTTGAAAAATTCCTCTATCTTAAAATTATTATTTCACCTCAGCCTTAGGGTCAAAGCGAACCGAAATTTGTCTATTCCTTTTTTCCAGCAGTTGGGTTTAATTTTCCAGCGTTACGAAATTAATATTTTATTATTTTTTTAAAGGGTCATACAAATGAAATATTAATTAAAATATATACTATATTTATTTAACAAAAAAAATTCAAGAAAAAAAAATTGAGGGTCCCCTGTCAGTTAAAGGCCAAATAACAAGGGACATGTTTTAAGAGTTTCCCCCTTGACCGTCGATGCTCACATGTTTTCTTTTCTTTTCTTTCTCTTACCTGTGGATTCATTTGTCCGTATGAGATAAAATTTTATATTAAATAGCTTAATCTTGCTGACCGTCAATGCCCTTATATTCTTTATTTTTTTTCTGCTTACCTGTATGATTTTAAATCACTTAAAATAAATGAACACTTGATGATCATTCGAAATAAACAAAGCTGAAAAAAATGGGGTTTTCAAACTTGACGTTTTTTATAGAACCAATATTGCTTCTAATATTATATAACATAAAAAAATTAATATTAGTTTCCAATGGGTTAACAATTAGCAAATTTTTAATCTGAGCAACACCAATAGAGCTAGCCAAACTACTAAAGCCTGTAAAAAAATACGCGCAATACCTTCGCTCTCACTGAAAACAAACACATGTTTCAATTTGAAAATTGCATTGAATTGTTTTACATTTTATCCATATTCCACTAATCCCTGTTGAACAGATCCGCTACCTAGGACTGCACTTGGACAGACGTCTTACTTGGAATCCACATACAAGACTAAAGCGACAAGAAACTGCTCGTCGTTACAGACTACTTCTACATTTACTAGACAGACGATCAAACCTTCCAATTCATTACAAAAGACTTATTTACAAGACTGTTATTAGAACGATTTGGACGTACGGAGTTGAGCTTTGGGGCTCCACTAAACCATCCAATTCATCTCGTATCCAATCCTTACAATCCAAAATCCTTCGAAAAATCCTCAATGCACCTTACTTTGTCACCAATAAACTTATCCATAAAGATCTTAATGTTCCATATGTTGCAGATTTAGCCCAAACCAGATATCAATCCTTTCATAGTAAGCTCCATAACCACTCAAATCCCCTAATTTCTCAACTTGCTTCCCACACCATTCCTGATAATCCTCCGGAACGTCTGAAAAGAAGATGGCCCAGAGACCTTCTAGTGTAGAATTTTTATTAAAGTGCTACTGATGAGTAGTTCTTTACAAGTTTTTTCACGTTATTGTAATAGGTAACAGCACATTTACTTGATGTATAAATATTGTACAGTTGTAAATTTCAATAAATTGTTATTAAAAAAAACTCTTAACCAAGCATTATAAATCATTGTGATTAGGAACATTATAGTGAAACCGAATAGAAAGCTGATTCCAAAAATGAATCAACCTCAGAAGATGAGATGAAAAAAATTTATCTTTGGAAAAGACTTATATGCTTTAAGCTACGACAGACTTCACCAAATTTTTAAATTCGAAAAAATGTAATAAACATTTAAACTGAGAAAAATAAGTTAATGAAATGGCTGATGAAGAATTATAATAATAACTTAATTTTAAAGAACTGTTTATACCATGTCTAATAAGTAAAAGTACGTACATTTCTCATCCAAATTTTTGTAGAGTATTATTTTTCCTAATGTAAAAATAATTATTACTTTTAGATTTTACTACTTCCATTATAACTAAAAACAATAAGAATCCTTGTTAATACAAAAAAGTTAAAATCAGGAGTGAATATATTTTCAGGAGGTAAAGATAGCTGTAATGGTTGGCAAAGTCAACTGCTCGCCGAAAACGTGACTCCGATTTAAGGTTAAAGTAAAATATTTTATAGAATATTACTCCAGACATTAACACATATATCAAGTGTATTTCTAAAGTGACAAAACTCAAAAACATGTATTTTTGATTTATCGTTATGTTTATCTTCAATAGTCTTCATAAAATGTCAAAATATATCAAATTGACTTCAAATCTCACCTGATACTTTAGTTTGGACAAAAAAATAATTTAGGTACACTTTTGATATTTCATAAAAGATTGTAAGAATATTATATTTTTTTAATGCTGGTTTTTGTGTTGTGTCACTTTATAAATACACTTCCTATATTAACATATATATTAGAAAGCTTATATAATTAAATTATCCAGTTCATAAAATACAAAATAAAACATATGTTAAAGCTTTGATAAAATTAACAACAGATTTTCTCAATTCCTCCGCCCTTTGAGTGAGTGAGAGCTCTGAGCGAGAGGGCTATTGTATTTTAGCTTTTGTTTCATTTGTCAGGTGTTTTTGCCTTGTTACTCTAGAGCAATTTAAATTACAAATCAAGTTGTAAATTAGCTACTAAAGCAGAAAACGATAAAAAGAATTTTAATTGCAAATTATTCGTGCTTCATAAGAAATAATGTATTAAATTCCAGTTACTTTCAATGAGTCCTGAACAGTTTACTGGTTCACGATTCGTATTTTTATTACATATAAATATGAAGTCTGTGGTAGATATAACAAAAAAGAAACCCCCAACACATAATTATTGAATGCCCGGCTTACGAAAATCAAAGAGAAAAGTTTCTTAATTTTGTATAACCTTTCAGTATTAATATCCAGTATAAAAAGTTATAAGCAACAAACAAAGCAGAGGAAATCTTCACCATAGCACAATGTTTATATTTAATAAATAAATATATTTAACATAGAAATGGTAAGGAATAGCTAAATAGATAACATAATTTCACGATTGGCTGTATGGATGATTATAAATATTTTTTAAATAAGTAATGTAAAAAAAAAAAAAAAGTATTTATTTTTATAGAATTCCGGACTGTCCGTTACCGATTTTTTCCTAATTTTTTTTCGATGATTGTATAAATATTGATACATAATGTGATATTTCTTATATAGGTTATATATATATAGCTCCATTCTGATATAACTGACATCCAGGATTCGGGAGATTTTCTTTCAGGTAATATTAATTCCTGTATAATATTGTTAAGACATTGAAGCATAGCCTTAATTGATATTATTAGGAATAATAATATTAATAATACTAACATTAGTGGAATATTCTGCGAACATAAAAATGGTTTAATCCAGGAAATTATGAAAATAGTATCTTTTAGTGTCCTGTGAAAAGGATTAAACGGAAAGAGAGTTTGTCCTTTTAAGTTTTATTTATCTGAAAGGAGAGTGGCTAAAATTTCTTCCTTCCGCCATAATGACAATGTTGGTTTCTGGTTTCAGATCTGCCAGGATCAGGAAGACATCCTTGGCCACTCTCCTTCCCGACAAATTAGTTTTCGTTCTTTGAAATTGATTAAATTGTTTTAATTTTTAAAAGGACACTGATTGAAGTGCTACTAGTGAGTAGTTCTTCACAAGTTATTTTACATGCCATTGAATTCACTGTCAACACATTTACTTGTTGTATATTATTTTGTACAGTTGTAAATATAAAAAAAAAAAAAAAGGACACTGTTTCTTCTTATTTTATCCTTTTAACAGGTCACTTAAAGACACTATTTTGAGATCTCACAGAATCTTAAAATTTTCAACTGACGCAGTATATTCCGCTATTGTTGACCTTTCGACCACCAATGTTGTACTTTTGAAAATTGATTAATTTTTTTTCGTTTTCTTACAAGGGATACTCTCTCTTTTTGTTTAATCCTTTGGAATTTCGTCCTTACGGTTCCTTTCTAACTAATATGTCGCGACGTTAGATATTTAAAATTTTAAATATCAATATTTATGTAAATTTAAAAGTAGTGAAGAACCGTCCTCATAATTATTCCATATTCGTCCGCTTAATGCCTGTATATCCGTAGCCTTTAGATCAACATAAATTATTTGGATAGATGTATAGCTGAAGGGTGTATACTCCATGTTGGACCTGTGAGTTTCTTAGACTTCACAACATTCAGACACCTCAATGGCCGATTCGTGTAGTTAGTTGGAACTTTCCTTATTGACTACCCGAGTCAACTGAATTATTGAATTGAGTTAGTTTCCAAGACGTCATCTGTCGTTGACTTGCCAATGATTAGCTAGTTATACTTAATTCAGTTCGCTACGGGTCAACTTTCTGCTCAATGCTTCATCTTCTAGTGTTACAATATCTTGCTGAAGTTGTTTTGTATGCAATTAGGTTTTGAGGAAACCCATTATTTGTTTAGTGTAATCAAAGTTAAAAAAGATGTATTCCTATTGTTTTTGTCCTTTGGTATCAGATACATAAGTATATTTAGTAATCGGAATCCAAAAACGAAAGGAAAAATATAGAACCAAAATGAAATGCCCTAAATGAAAGCAAATAACTACGCAAATTACGTTATGTGCAAGTAAATTTGAAAAAAAACGATTACAATGACATTTCAATAACATGTAAAGAACTGCATTCTAGTAGCAGTTCAATAGTTCTCTACATTCTCTACATTCTCTTGGCCATCTTTTTTTTTCAGACACCTTGGAGGGGACCAGAAAAATACAGGAAGGTTACAGACGAAGAGCTAACTAAGAGATCTACAGAGAAATCAAAGACCGAAATAAGAATAAGAAGGCTGATGCTCTATGGTCACATGGAAAATATATGGCAGGAAAGATTTAACAAAAAGATCTTTAACAAAATGTTTAGCTACTAAAGCATATACACGAAGCAAATAAGAGAAGAATCAAGCTACCTTTAAATTTCAGATGCTGACTGTCTGGATAGGGACACATACAGGAAAACACTGAATAATCTCACCAGTATTAAAAGAGAAAAAAGAGGAGTACAATAAATGGTCCGAAGAAAGAAAAGAAATGCAGTCGAAAATCATGAAACTGCGATGTGAAGAAAGAAAATAAAGATTCCCAAAGAAGCATAACCAATGGTTTATGCTTTTTTGTATATAATATATATCATTATATTCGCGTGGTCCTTAGTGGTAGTTATGTGGAAAAAAAAATAGAAAAATAATATATAAACGTTTTATTAAATTATTACTATATATTCAATCTATTGGTAAATTACGATTTATCATTTACACAGTGTATTTAATATATATTCATACACACACACACACACACACACACACACACACACACACACACACACACACACACACACACACACACACACACACATATTATATATATATATATTATTCTCTCTTGGTTATATTCATATATAGTTTCTGTTGCGGGGATCACCTGTGGTGTATTGGTTAGCATAGCAACCTTAGGAATTTTTAAAGGGAGTGAAAAATCCTTAGCTATGCCGTCCTTCGGAAGGGACGTGAAATGGGGTCCCGAGCCTGTGCGATGTAAGGTACTCGTTAAAGATCCCTATCCTAGGCAAAATTTAGGACTCCCACCGTAGCATCGTCCGATTAGCCGTAGCAGCATAAAGTGACGTTAAACGAAATAAACAAATAAACAAACAGTTTCCGTTGTTGTTACAAAAAGTATTCAAGTTATTGATTTTATATCATCATTATATATATATATATATATATATATATATATATATATATATATATATATATATATATATATATTAAATGTTAGACATCTGGTTCGATAGTATCATATCTACCGATCGTTATTGAACCCATACAATAACCTAAAATCACGTTTGGATACTAAATCTGAGCAGAGATTGAACCTAGAGCGCTGTTCTAGGTATAATGCCTGCACTGATTGCCTCCTAAATCGTAGAAATAGGATGCTGTAACCGCAATAATACTGCCAACTAGATCAAAGGATATGATGCGGTGGGTGGCGTTGTAAACCCTTTAAATAATTTCAAAAAGTTTAATAATTTGAGCTATTCGTTAAGCAATAGTTGTCAGTTTTTTATTCACACCAAAGAAGATATTAGAGGTTTGCGTCTAGCCGCGAATAAGTATCCAAAAGTTTTATGTGTCCATCAAATAAAAAAAAATCAGAATCTTACATGAATATAAAGTCAAAACATCAACCACGAGATATCAAATTCTGATTAGACTGTCAATTTTTTATTCGTATGGATGGCTGTCATTATATATACGATCTGTCGAACCAGTCAATACATATGTCTCTTAACACTTTCCTTACCGGTTCGCCTCTCAGAGTTCTAAAATAAAAAAAAAATAAAAAAATTCGTTTGTATTGTAATGTATGATCATTTGTTATGTTTTGACAGATTTTTTTATATTGCAACTAGCATCCCCCGTCACGACCTCACCCGCTCTCGTAAGTAACGAATTTATATAACAAATAATTTAAGTTTTATTTATTTATCGATAATAATCTTGTGTTGTTGAAGGCATGTAAAAAAGAAAAATATAAATTCATCGACATATGAATAAACTACATTTCGAGTTTTATCTCCCGACGTTATGGGAATTATTTGATTGTTAGGGTTTCTAGTTCTATAAAGTACTACATACTATTTATCGTGAGAGGAACAGTAACTCCGAAGATCGATCAACATTTTTTTTAAGTCTTGCCTTAAGATTTGATAATCGTAATAGCAAAAGAAACTTTAATTTAATAAATTTTAATTGAAATGCGAGTTCTTCAGTCTTTGTTTCAGTGAGAGTTATAGCCCCAATGATATTTCCAAGCGTAGCTTTAATTTTTATCCTTGTACTATTGCTCTGATTAGGTTATTGAAGAGTAGAAACACAATTGAAATTCTATTTTTTTATTTATTTTAATTAATAATTTGGTTATCTCGATGGACAGAGAATATTTATTAGCGATATATTGTTTAATTTTTAAACTTCGCTAAGGTTCACATGTTGCACCACGTATTAATCTCTTCTTTTTTTTTTTAATAACAGTTTAATAGAAAATAAGTAAATTTTATTATCAAATTCATGCTCTATAGATAACATTGTTACGTTTTAACCTCACTTGCAAACTGGCGCTCGCCACCTATCGTTCGACGTTAATACCACTGGAATCCACTTAATTATAGAATTTTTTATAACACTTTTATTGAAAATCAGTAAAATTTATTATTGCTAAACCTTCCTTGAACTAGAATGATGGTGTAGTTTTTTTTTTTTTTTTTTTTTTTTTTTTTTTTTTTTTTTTTTTTTTTTTTTTTTTTTTGTGTTTTTTTTTTTTTTTTTTTTTTTTTTTTTTTTTACAGATTGGTTCAGTTGTTATCGTGATAAAAAACAAAAAATGGCTTTTCCTTTTACGTAATTGTATAGATTAAAGTATTACAAAATTAAAAATAAACAAATTATGATTATTATTATGATTTATCTAATCGTTCATGAAAGAGAGTTCTAACTCAGCCCCCTGCCTCCTTCCCCTACCCCACCGGCCCAGCTTCTTCTGAATCATCTTTAAAAACAGTTTCCTGGGCAAAAGTTAATTAACGAAGTCCAATTTCCTACCTCTCTGGCGTCCCCTCCCGGCCCTTTCAACAACTAACTATCCACAATTTACCTTTTGTGCCGCGAAAGATAAGTTGCCGTCGTAGCGATTCAGAACCGTTTTCCCAAAACATTTAAGTTAAATGTTTTCTTTAATATTTTCATAACCTATAATTTAATTCATCTTCTTTAATGGTTATGACTTATTTATCTGAAAACTTTAAATATATTTAAAAATTATAAACTCTTCTGATTCGCAAGGAATTATAAATACACTAGGAAAACTCCTTTAACCAAAAGGAACAAGATAACCAATTACCTCGGACTACTTCGAGACCCTAAAAAATCAAGGGAAATTCATAAGAAAAACAACGTACGATAATACATATTTTCTTGTACCCTTTCTGCTGCTTGCGGATTGTATGTTCATTGGCAATTCGGTTTAGACCCGAGCACTGTATGATTTCTCCAAGGTAAGTGGGATAGTGGATTTGCTTTATATTTTTATTGTTTTCGTACAAATAATATTAATATACTTAAGCAATATTACTACACATGTAAATCAAAAAGTGTCAGCTTGAAAAAAATCACTAATTTTCTTTTGCTTAAGTACCTATATTCTATCTGACACCGGTCTCTCCATTTTCCTAAAATCTAATCGAATTGTAAAATTATAAAATATTTATATTTATATAAATATAAATTTATGAAGAAAAAAAAAAAGAATAAATTAATACACTTGAAAACCTACGTGTTTGAGAACCAGATAGGCTCGGACAATCAAATCCTTGTTAATAGAGGTCTTTAAAAACGTTTAGAAAACACATAAGAAAAAATAACGTAGGACAATTGACGTAAAACATAAATCTATTTATTAACAACATTATACTCATCATGTATGCAATAGTAATGTAAATAAGTAACATTATTACGTATGTAAATCAATAATTTTGTGGCTTGAAAAAAATCACTAATTCTCATTTTTTAAATACCGATATTCTTTCTGCCACCGTACGATCTCTTTACATTAGTTCTATTTCTTTGAACGTTTTTTAATATATTTTCTTTAATTGTGAATTATGATTACATCTACATATATTTATTTAATTTAGAGTGGGTGCTCAAACCCCCCTCCCCCCCAAAAAATCAAAATAAAACGTGATTTTCATATTTATTTTTTTCCTTGCTCCTAATGCTCATTGGTTTCGCACTCTTATAGGTCCCTACTACTTACTCAAAAATCGGCGTTCAAATCTGTGAGTTACAACTCAAAACGTCCTCTTGTAAGATTGCCTACTGTCTAGTTCTGCTATCGATAACAAACGATAAGACATAATATAATGAAATAAATAAACAGATGAATTGTTTGATCGAGAGTCGGTTTATAGTGTTATATCTGATTGCTCTACTTGTGGAATAGTTGTGTTACTAATCATCAATAATCATAACAGTGTACTTTAATCTGGATGCACTTAAGTTTTTTTTCAAATCATTTGAGAGGAACATATTAAATATTTTAGTTTATATAAAGTTAAACAAAACAAAATAAAACTGTAAACACAGGTTGAAACATTGTCCACTAAGGAGTGGTTAGAGCCGCGTTCCCACGAGTCAAGTATAATCGATCAAATTTTGTTGGAAAACATAACTTGAATCAGTTTTTGTTCACAAGTTTTAACTAAAATTCATCAAACAGTTTATATGTTAAAATGGCTTTGACGATGTCTCTTGTATTAAAATAGTATGAGCACAAAAAATTCCTCAGTTCTCATTTCTCACTTTATTCTTTATTTCTTGTAACTATAGAACTTCGACACTAGTAAAGCAGTTTAGTATCTTTAACAGAGTGATATTCTCATTTTTTCAAGAAAGAATAATGAACTTAGGAGAGATTATATTAAAAATTTCCCCCTTCAGGTTTATTCTATACATCATGTAATTTTGTTTGGGAATGAGCGTGGGTGAGCGTGTTGATATATTTAGACATTTTAATTAACTCGGTCGAAAGCCCTCTCATCGTGTCATTTTTTGCCATTTTACAATCTGTCAGAATTTGTAAGAAGAATTAAATGAACTGTGTCCTTACCATTGAATCCTACCGTGTCCTTCGAAAAGGATCAAATGGAAAGAAGAATTGTCCTTTAAAAAAATGATTTAATAAAATTTAAAAGGACGAAAATGGATTTGTCTGTTAGAAGCTTATCCTTTTGTCCTTAAAATTTGTTAGCTCCTTGCAGATCTAAAAGTATTGTCGTTTAGTTGCTTTGAAGAATAATAGTTTCAGGTCTGCCAGGAATTAATGATTTTTTAATGAAATTTTGGGTACACCTTCTCTACATATTGATTTTCGTCTTGAAAATTTATTAAACCTTCTCGTTTTTTTTTTTTTTTTTTTTTTTTTTTTTTTTTTTTTTTTTTTTTTTTATTTTTATCTTTCACTTCCTTTTTTATTCTTTTTATTGGACTTTGAAGAATCTTCTTCTTCTTCTTCCTCCTTAGTGTTTCATTCAGCGAGGAGGTGCCTCGGTCTGTGTCCGGTCTCTTGCCAGCGCTTTCATGGCATTTAGATTAATTTCTCTTCCTTGTCCCAGCGAGGAGATGTGTTCCGTCCATATTAGCCAAGGTCTAGACCTGGGACGCCTTCCTGTACCATAGGCCTAGCTTTGAAGAGCTTTCTTGGGTCACGGTCCTCCTCCTTTCGGCAAACGTCGCCAAACCATCTTATCTACCTTTCTTAAATTATATCTCTTAGGTGTGGGACTCCGAATTCACCCCGTATTCTCTCATTTGTAAGGGTCCGTTTATGTTGGAGCTGCGCTAAGCGAGGAGAGCGGCGAAACTATCGGAGCTTAAATCTCCCCTTGAATCACCGCTTCTATATGGTGTTTATGTTAAATAGAGCTTCGACAACAGTGGTATTAAGAAAGTAAATAGTAAATATAGTTTATACCGAGTGAGTATATAATAAGTGATTCCGAAAAGGAAGAAATGCTTTTGTCATCAAGCGCTGTAAAATATTATGTTGCTGCAGTCGTGCGGAAAGAGCGCGAATTTGCAGCTCGCTTATTAATAAGGCAAGGTTTACGTCTGGGGAATTCCACCATCTTTATGAAGATTTAAGGCAACATCCCAGAAAATTTATTGAGTATATGCGAATGAAAATCGAAACTTATGACTATATATTACCAAAACTTTCGGATAAAATGCAGAAAAAATGGTATAATTGCCACAGCAGACCTCTTTTAGAAGAGGAGCGCTTGATGATAACAATCATGTAAGTAAAAACTTCTTTTTTTTTAAGTTTCTTTATCTATTGCAGTATTAATGAAATAGTTTTACAAATTTAATGGAATGATTAGAGAATAAAAGTCCCATAGCGGTGCCTTAACAAAAATTTCACTTATTAATAACTCAACATTCATACTGGACAAGAGCTGAGAAAACAGGAGAGGTGATTATCGACACCTCCTATCGTTAATCCTAGCTCTACCCGCAGCGCCAATATAAACACCACAGTTTTGATAGACAAACATAAGACAAACATAGGAATTGATTGATAGACAAACATAAGACAAACATAGGAAGGTTTTTTCAGCTTCGCTAGTATCGCCACTTTTATCACTTATCGCAGCTCCAACATAAACGGACCCTGATTCTATCTCTCCTAGTTCGGCCAGCCACTATCCTTAGATACCTCATTTTCACTGCTCTCTGAAGAATACTATTTTCAATTCTGTCTAGACGGCCAAAGGATATTTGGGCTTTGTTGTTCCTTTGAAAATTGATTACTTAAGTTGATTTTAAAGTGTTATTTTAATGTATTTATCGTTTTAACCAGTGATGTGCCGCTACCAAAATTTTTCGATTCTCGCTACTGGTACCTCGGTTAAAAATAATTTGTTATTAAATAAAATAATCGAAGAAGAAGCGATCGGCCAAATAAACATTTTGACAGAAATTTCGGAAAAAAAAAACAGGTCTACAAATATCATACGAAAAAACAGAACTAATGACTGCCGACCCAGACTTAAAAAAGAAAATCAGTGGAAACCAATTACGGAACAATAAAAGTAACAAACAAATTTAAGTACCTAGGCGAGACGATATGTAGTAACGGTTCGGAAAAAGAAAGTATAAAGGAAAGAATAACTAAACTACAGAAACTATCTTTTCCAACCACTAACGTTTACAACAAAAAAACCCTGTCCACAAAAGCAAAAATAAGACACTACAACACAGTAGTTAAACCTGTGATTTTATACGGGACAGAGACCACTTGCATTCCTAGTCTGGAAGAACTACTAAGGATTGAACGGAGAATTCTAAGAAGGATCTATGGCCCCAAAAAGACTCAAGAAGGATACAGGCTTAGACCCAACTGGGAAATCTATAAACATACAAAGGACATAGAACCGGAAATCCGGGTCAGAAGACTGAAATTCTATGGACATATGATAAGAATGGTCCCGGAAAGACTAAATAAACAAATATTTCAGAAAATACGTGGATATAAAAGCTCAGGAGGATATATAAAACAGATGAAAGAAGAAACTGAAAGATTAGGTATAACGGACCAGGACTGTCAGGACAGAAAAATATATAGAAACAGACTTAAGGAATTAAAGGTTGTTGTGGGCAGGAGAAGTTGAAAAAAGGGAGTGGCGTGGACAGAAGAAAGAAAAAAAAAGACACGCAGAAATAATAAAAGAAAAAACAAGAGAGGAGCCAAAAATTGATATTCGCTCCAAGGCCGTTTCGTGAAAAAAAAAAAAAAAAATAAAAATAATCGATATGAAGGCTAAAAATGAATACAAAAATAATAATGATCCGAGTAATAAAAAGGTGGCATTTAATATCTACAACATGCCTACACGTCATTTAATGAAATAATAACTAATCTTTATTGTGGGATTGTAAAGATCTTAAAAAAAAAAAGTATAATAAAATTGTGCTATTGTCTAGGAGCATTACTTTATTTTATGATTCAGCTTTGGAAGCTTGAATTAGTAATCATATTTCTTCATTTCCCAGTAGCGAATAAAAAAAGACAAGTAAAGTATCTTTAATAATTTACCTTGCAGTAGCTATGCTTTAATTGTTTAATGTAGTTTTTTTCTGAATACATGGCAATAGAATGTATTTACCAGCAAAGAGCACTCAACTTGCTCTCTGAACTTCATTTGGGTACTTGTCTCCATAATATTCAGCGCTACCCAAAGATTACAAAACCACGTTGGTATCATTATAAACCATGCATTGATATTTCACTGAAGAAAATCAGAAAAAGGAATACGATTCCTATTGAATCAAACAAAAGTTTTTTACTCCTCTTAGAAAAGTTTCAGGACCATAAATCTTGTATACTGACGCTTCAAAATGTGAAAATTCTGTAGTGGGTTGTACAGTGGTGACGGAAAACGAAGTAAGTCTCTTTAAGTTACCTCGGGTCTGCTCCGTTTTCACTGGAGAAGCAACTGCTATTAAGAACTGCACTGCTTGGAAGTTGAATATGAAAAATCAGTAAATGTCACAGTTTCACTGAGTGTATTATTAGCAATTAAGAAAAATCAGTCTCAACATGTTACAATTTTAGAAATCAATGAGCTTGTACGGAAAATTCAAAAGAAACACAATACGATTATTTTTATTTGGGTTCCTTCCCACTGTGGCGTTTCTGGAAATGAAAGAGCTGATTCAGTAGCCCAGTTAGCAAGAATTAGTGACGGTGATATAGTAAAAAAGATCAGCCTTACACCTAAGGAAGACTGGGTGAGGCATGTGAGATGCTTGATTCAAGCCAAGTGGGAAGAGAACTGGAAAACAAATAGGTCTAAATTGTTAGATGTAAAGACGAACTGCTCCGCAAAATGGCAAACAAGTTGTAGAACGTCTAGAAAGGAAAAAATAATTTTGTGCCGCCTGAGAATCGGCCACTGTGAATTCTCACATGGCTACCTTCTCCGCGGTTTGGAGCCCCCTACCTGCGTCAATTGTCAGGAACCCCTGGACAGTTCAACACATATTAGTAGACTGTCCACAGCTTTCATCTATAAGGGAGAGATTTAAAATTTCAAATACACTTCAACAAATCTTACAAGATGATAAAAAAATCAGTGAATTCTCTGTTGGATTTCTTAAAGGCTATCCGGTTTTATGGACGGATATAGCGGGTACAAGATCGAAGATGAACTGCCTATGACCCTGAAGGGTAGAGGCAATCGAATAAATAAATAAATTGTTTAAAGAATGTTATAATTTGTTGATCGAGTATATGAACATTTTTTCTCTTATTACAAGATGTAAAGTACATTTAAAAATTAATTACCATGCATTTTTTTATTGCTCAGAAGAATCGTTGCATGTTTAATAATTACATAATTATAAATTACAAAACTATTTCCAACAGTATCGATAGGTTCCTAGGAATCGACTTTGACTTATCGATTCTCGATACCGATTCTTTTCTCAAGAACCGTTGGAATCGAGAATCGACATTTGGAATCGATACATCCTTAGTTTTAACTCTGAATCCTGTCATACCTGTTAATCATAGTAATCAGTGGATTTGGTATGATATGAAAAAGCATCGCTTTAGAGGCATGAGAGGTAGCGGAACCTTGTAGTCCAGTCAATGAGTGCTAAAATGAGGGATGTAAAGTGCATGGAATATGCGATTATTTTTGACCTCAGTGCTACCTTAGGAGTAGTTAGACGATAAACATACTAAAAGTCCCAGCCCCACCAGGGAGGTGAGCTAACGGGGGAGGGGTTGTGGCGAGAAGTTCACATTTTTGGGGTTTTTCGATTTTATCTCGAAAACGGTGGATTCTAGAAAAAACATGTTTCAATTACAAATTAAAGCTAATTAAATTTCCTATAAAATTGATACTATCCATATTTGTCGAAATTCCAACGGTTTTCGAGATATACGTTATAAACCGTTGAAAGTCCGACAAATATGCATATGAAATTTTATAGGAAATTTAATTAGCTTTAATTTAATCTGACCATATTTACCGTTTTCGAGATGTAATCCAAAAAACCCAAAATAAGAACTTTTTACCTCCCCCCTCACTGCTAGCTCACTCCCCCCCCCTAAAAGTAGGGATCTTTAGTATGTTTATCTCCTTAAGAAGCCCTCAGCTCAAAAATTATCGCATATTTCATGCACTCTACAATATGTTGTATATAGACTAGACTGTAGTGCCACTTATTCCCCACTTTTTTTATTATTATTATTATTATTATTATGCTTAACTAGACCAAATTAAAAAAAAAAAAAATCTCTAAACTGTGTTTAATCATAATTTTAATTGAAACCGCCGAGTGTTTGCTTAGCGGACTTATTTATTTAGATATAGGTAAGTTTGAAGTTACCCTGAACGCCAGCACTAACACGAGTAATAACAGACTAAAGCTCCAGTTGAGAGCTAGAAGGCGAGAGTTGAGGATTGTGGTTTCATTATGACTTCTACCCCCCCCCCCCCCTGCTAATATAGCGTTCTTGTTCTTCCTAAGAGCGGATTAATCTCTCGTTTAGGATCATCTTCAGCAAATACCGTTCTTGAGAGCATTCCCTTCCGGTGCATGAGATTGGCATGGAATAATTTATCATTATAAAATTTCCGATTACCTCGTGGAATTTGGTGGCGCAACAACTGGGGGATTAGCAAATTCATTAGGTTGCTATTAGAGATGGGTAGACTAACTAGCTGGGAAACCCCTCTAATCGGATTACGTTGTAGTCGGCGACTAGACGGAGATTATTTGGAAAAAAGCTACGATTAGTTCTGTCTCTTTAATAAAAAATATTAATTCCTGAGTGAAATTGAAATGCAATGTAAAAATAGGACCTCTTCTTTTACAGTGTTTCTCTTTCTTAAAGCATTTTATTTCTTATTGTTGTATCTATATCTATACTATTATATATATATATATATATATATATATATATATATATATATATATATATATATATATATATATATATATATATATGGACAAGCTATTTTTCGTTTTCGATCACTAATTGCGAAAACTAGTGAACCAATGTGTACCAAATTTTAAACACATCATATTCATAGTTCAAGGAAGGTTTAGCAATAATAAAATTTAAAGATTTTTAATTATATAGCCATCAAAAACTATAAATGTATGTAATTATATAGCCATCAAAAACAATAAATGTATGTAATTATATAGCCATCAAAAACTATAAATGTATGGTTCGCAGTGGTTTGATTATCGACCGATAGGTGACAAGCACCATTCTAGAGAAGTTACAAGGGTTCAGTGTTATATAGAGCTAGAAATTTATGATAAATTTTACTTTTTTCAATTTTCAAGTCAATTGTTATTAAATAGCTATAAATTTGTGGAGATATATGTGGATCCTAGTGCAGTTTAATAATCGACCGATATCTGGCCATTCTGTGACAGAGTTTGCAATGGTAAAACTATTAAACTCAACTGTACCAAATTTTAACTACAGCATATTCATAGTTCTAGGAAGGTTTATAATAAATAATTTTACTTTTTTAATAATAATTAAAAAGTACAATCTTGAATGCCAGAAATGATCGGCTTGCCCTATTAGTCAGCTGATTAATCGGCCATTTTGCCTTTCCTCTAGTCAGCCAAAGTTATTGTTGGCACATCACTAACTGCAATGTGTTAAGTTAATATTGTTTTAATTAATTAATTTTATAATTAATGAACTAGTTGCAGTGATGCACAGTGGGCTTACTACTCCTAGCTCTTCGAAAAAAATCTGGGAACCTTTATTGGAGTAGGACAGTAGTTGGCCTTAGGTAATATTTTTTTTTTGCAAAACTTTACTTCATAAGATTCTGGTTAGCTATTGAGATCACACGGATTGTGATTTTTTCCTTCCTTTGAAATTTACTAAAACTTGAAAATGGAACTATAAAAAAAAATGAGATATAATAATACTAGCGTTAAACAAAAGTAAAAGAAAACAATCAAACATAAGAACATTAATGAAGTAGAAAATAATCCATATCCCATGTGCTACTCCTAATTTTTAGTTCCGATTTATTGGCCAAACCAAAAACCATCTCAAAATCCGCATCTCCCAACACGCACTCTCCATTTCATCTAATAATCCCTCTACCTCCAAACTCTCTGAACATGCTTTATCCTTTAACCATACCTTTGATTTCGGAAAAATTTCTATTCTTGATACTGTCCCCAACCATTGTAAACATTTATTATCCTAATCTATTTATATCCCTTTCGAACCTAATCCCGTCTATCACAAAATCTAGGTACAGTACGTTTCCCACACTTATTCCCAAGATTTTAACCAAATTAAAAAACAATAAAAGAAGGGTCCTTTCCGTCTCTATTTTGTATTTTTGTTATATTATTATTTCTATTTGCATCATTTTGTTATTTTTTCGTATTATTTCATATTGTGTTGTACACCGGATCATGATTTCTGGCATTATTGTATTTATCACTTTTTTTTATTTGTATTTTTTTTTTGTTATCTTAATGGCTCTCCTCTGAATATCTTTCTTTTATATTTTGTTGCATTTTCATTTTTCTATTCTGTATCCATCTTTCCCTCGCCTTTTTTTCCCTTTTACCTGCCCATCTGTTCTTACCGTTTCACTCAGTCATCTTTCGTCTCTTCTCCAGTGCGGTTCGGTGGGTAAATTTTCTGTGCCATTTCTTATTTTTCCTTTTAGCTCTCCACTTTTATTTTCCTTCATCTTAATTATTGTTATCCCTTTATTTTCTTTTATCATCTAGTATATTTGTATTTATTTTTTATTTACTTTACATTTTCTTCTGTCCTCTTTTTTTTTTCATTTATTATTTTTTTATTCACTACCCTTATGTTTATTTTTTCGCTCCTTGTCATTCCTGTCTCGTCCTTATCCTTACCTTTTTGCTTTGTATCATTACTGATTTATGTATCTGTTCTTTTCTATAGCCTATGTTATATTTAGTTTTTATCCATGCCATTCTGTATTATTTATCATTTGTTTATCGGTCTGTTATTTTTGTCACGTCTAGTATTTTGTTCATTATAGCCCTGAACAAGACCTGCAAGGCAGGTCGAACCGTTGGCACATAATTAAAGTATTTCTACTTAGACGTGGAATCACCAACTTTAACTGCATCCCTTATTATCTTCTTCTCTATTTATCTAGCAGTCACCAAACTTTTATCATCATAAGAACATTAATTCTGCGGTCCATTTTTAAATTTTAGCATTAAATGAAAAAAATACTAACATTAATTTTAATATTTAATATTTTGTATTGATTCTTATGAATTTTGGTACAATTTTATTATATTAATAATTATAATAATGATAATTTTAGTGTAGTAGGTTTCGAGCTGTGGCACCATGAAAATACGTTGAAAATTGCATTTTATTAAATCTTCCTTCTTCCTTTATATGCCGGGGAATGTTTTCTTTATCCAAAGTAGGGTATAAAAAATAAGGAAAAAAGACGAAAATAGAATCGCTACATATGTAAACTAAGTTGCGTTCAATTGTTTCTCCGTGCATTTGTTTTTTTCCGAATTTTTCTCCTATTAACAATTATGCAAATACAAAAAAATACAAGAATGGAAAGAAGTGATCAACAAAACAAAAATGACAAACGAAAAATTCGTTTGATGAAAAATTAATTTGGGCGCAATGCCAAATAATAATATTGTCAATAAGAAAGTATAATTATGCTTCAATAATTTAATTATATGTTTTAATTAATTAATGTACTCTAAAGTATCTTCACCCTTCTTTATAAGAACCGCTGTTTTTCTTTGAACACTGAACTGTAAGATATGGATAGATTTAAAAAATATAGACATTTTACATTTTCTAAAACTTCATTACTACTTTTTCTCAAATCTTAACTTAAATTGGGTTTGATTTATAATATTAATAATAAGAAATACAGCATTACAAAATTTTTATTTTTAAATATAAAATATGTTAGTATATTTTTTAGAACAAATAGTTTATTCTTCCTTTCGTACTAGAATAAATTTAGAGAACTTTCATAGGGTATTTATTAATAAACTCGGCACATAAATAGTACAAATAAAAGAAAAAGTAATAAAATAGATTTTACTCTTCTAAATAATATTCAAAGACTGTTATGAAAGCTAAAAAAAGAAAAGAAAAAAAATGCCTAGTATTTGTTAAAAATATTTATATATTTTACAAATGGAATTTTTTTTCAAATACTCCGCATAGCATAAGAGTCAAGTTCGTGGTAATTCTTCCATACTCTGTCATAGAATTTTACAGAGTTGAACAACTAGTTTCCTGTATTTGTTTGTCAAATACTTAATAGTTCTTCACTAAAATAACTTTGAAAGTTTTAATGATTATTAAATTAGGTTATTTATTTCAGAAAATTATTTATCAAGTATATAAGAATACATTTTTGATTGAATTGTCGCTATTATTAGTGTAGAAGATTATCAGAGATGCAGCCGAACAGAAACAACACGTCCAAGTAAAAATACTATTATTGTATACCAACGGTAGCTATTATTGAATTTTATTTGGAATTTTATAATACTGAAGAAGTCAATCATTGATTTTTTCTTCTCCTAAACATTGTTTTTAATTTCTAAAATGATTTCTATATCATTTACAAAATTAAATGTATAAAAAACCAATATGACTTATGTGAAATTAATTAATTATATATAAGTGTGTTTTAAGGGATATCTTAATTCATCTTCTAGCTTGCCTTATCTGATTAAGGAATAACTAATAATAGTTAATAATTGTTCAGAAATCATGAATTGTAATTTCTAAAATTATTATAAATAATTGATAGAATTATAAAATTATCATTGGTTCTAGAACATAAATTGTGACGCGATGGATTATAATTATATGTGATTAGTTTCAATTATATATATTATATCTTGTTTTGTGATTTAATATATTTTTAAGTCAATTTACAGGAGCTAGATACCGGTCCGCCCTGGACCTGGAAGGATCTACCTAATATCCCTGGAGATTCGAAAGTTCTTAACTTTTCTTCATCTAGTTTATGATGTTTATGATTTTCTATCCCTTGAGGACATTCGCACATATATTTAGATGTTTTTTTTCTGATCGATATCATTTTGATTATATTTATAAAAAAAAATTTTTTTTCGTTATTTGTTATTATTGTATGGTATCAACAAGTCGAGCATTGAAAAAACTTAAAGCGGAGTGGAAGAAAATTAAAATGGATATGAATGCAAGAAAATACTTGCGGTAGTGGTTAGGAAAAAGCCACTTCAACTTCGCTTATTGTTTTGAAATATAGATAGTTTATTTCGTTTAACGTCACTTAGCTGCTATGGCTAATCGGACGATGCTACGGTGGGAGTCCTAAATTTTGCCTATCCAGGTATAATTAGGATAGGGATCTTTAACGAGTACCTGACATCGCACAGGCTCGGGTCCCCCATTTCATATCCCTTCCGAAGGACGGAATAGCTAAGGATTTTTTACTCCCTTTAAAAAATTCTAAGGTCATCTGCCGGGCTGCGAACCCGCGATCTTGGGTTTAGTAGGTTGCTAGTCTAACCACTACACCACAGGTGACCCATTGAAATATAAATACCTATAGAAAAACGAGAATTATTGGAATAAAACAAAATGAAATCTTTCTTTTTTAATCTAAGTTCACCTACATCCCACCGTATACTAAATAACATTTGTCATGTTGGGGTAAGGTATGCGAAGATACTAGGAGTTATTATAGTGATAAATAAAGGCTTAGCGAACCCGAAGGTTCGATGCCGACACGACTTACCGTTGGCAAAACACCTCCTTACAACCCGCTCCCCCAAAACCCAAATCCTTCCATATACGTCTTGGTCCACCTGATCGGTCGTTTACCCGACGGCTCAAAACTGATTACTTTTTTCGAAATTCGGTTATTAATAACCCAAAGGACTTTACATGCCCGTTTTAAGCGTCGAGCTGCTATTACTTGAACTATAGAATAGAATAGAATAGAAAAATAATTTTATTCTGGGACAAAGTCCCTTAAGAATAACAGATAATTGCAGGTATAACTAAATTAAATCTGGTTAGAGACATAATGAGATAAAAAAAAAAAAAAAGAAAAACAATAATACATTAATGACACTATGTACATAGATGATATTTAAATAAAAAGAAAAGAAAAGAAGATAACATTCTACAGATTAGAGGAGATAAAATTAAATGAAAAATAAAATAAAATAAAATGATATAGAAAAATCTTTTGGTACAATGATATGATTTGTATGTACAATAGAAGTACCCAATGTTATATTCATGGAAAGTTAAATTTTTATTAAAAGGAATCTCAATTATTCCAGAACTGAATCCAGCAATGCGATAATAATTTTTGACTAAGTAGTTAGATAGTTAGCAAGCGTCCGTCTGGATGAGAAGGAGGTATTGGAAATAGAAATATTTGAATGTTTTCAGGGATTTAGCTTGTCTGATGTGAGGAGGGATGGTGTTCCATAGGATTGGAGAGCGGAAAAGGAAGGAGCGTTGGAATGTTGAAGTTCTATGGGATGGGGTATACAGATCAGAAAGACGGGATCTAGTATGTATTGGATTGACTGCAGATCTGAATTGAAGCTTATTGTAAATATACGAAGGTTGGAGGGTATTGACAATTTGGTATAGGAATGTTCCATGGAAATATTGTTTACGGAAAGTGTATATTTACTATATTTACTGGATCGCGCAGTTCCGCATTGTGAAGCCTTCTTTTTTTCTTTACAAGGAGTTAGCAAGTGCTTTTAAGAGAGATGATCACGGGAATAATAAAACTTTCTTTGAATGGATATTAAAACAACGTAACATTTGAGACATGTGATCTTTCGAAGGAAATATAACAAACAGGTCAGGTATATGTCCATCACGTGATGGAATTATTCATATAAATAAAAACCTTTAACGTTTAACAGAGATAAAATAAAAATAGTTGCCATTTTATATTGATATACTCTCCTCGTCTGAATCCATCAGATTGTATTGCAATCATATCGTAATTTTTTGCAATTTATAGTTTTTTTGTTTAGTTCACGAACATAAAAAAGAACAAAAGAGATAGAGAAGAGACGCACATTGAAATCTAAATAAATTCTGGGAGTTTTATTTATTTATTTTTCTCTGTGTTTAAAGCATTTAATAATTTATTTCTCAACGCATTTATGATATATAATGCATGTAAATCATTTATTGTTATTAAGTAAAATGTTGATATAATTTTTTTTTTAAATCTTTTATTAACAGAAATTTACAACTGTAACCAAAATTCATCCAGTAAATATGAAGTATACAATGCAAAAAAATGAATGGCATGATGAAAATTTGTAGAGGAACTACCTATTGGTAGTACTCTAATGAAATATTTACGAAAGAAGGTCCCGAGGCCATCTTCTTTTCAGACGACCTAGAGGATTGCCAGGAATGGCAATGGAAGCAAGTTGAGTCACTTGTTCTCATTTGGATGAGTATTAAATTTATTATGAAATGAAAGGTATCAGGTTCGTGCCAAATTATGGGACATTAAGGTCATTGTGGGTTAGTTCATTTGTGACAAAGAAAGATGGATTTAGTATTTTGGATTGGAGTAATTGGATGCGGGAAGAATTTGATGGTTTGGTGGATTCCCAAAACTCTATTCCGTAAGTCCAAATAGGTCTGATAATCGTCATATAGATAAGGTTTTTGTAGTGAATAGGGAGATTTGAACGTTTGTCAAGTAAGTGTTCGAGCAGTCGAAATCTGCGTGCAACTTCTTGTCTTTTCAATCTTGTATGAGGGTTCCTATTAAGTCTCTTGTCCAGATAAAATCCAAGGTATGTTTTCTGTTCTACATTATTTAGCGGTACATCATTAAAGGATACAGGAGGACAGGATGAGGTAGTTTTTCGTCGCAGTGTGAAGGTTATTTGCTGGGATTGATCATAGCTCACCATTTATTACACCACCCTTCAAGGGAAATCATATGTGACCGGAGTGTGAAATAGATTAAAAATACCAAACGAGGCACTAATGCTTTCAATATTTCTGAAGATCATGCTTATCCACTACCCTTTTATACAAAGAGTTTATTTTAGCTTTTTTATCTAACATGTAATTGAAGTTGTGAACGTTTTTTAATAACACATCAAATTTTTTTTTTCAGATGTTTTAGTAATAATTTGTTATTTTTATATTCTGAACAAAACTTTTTAAGATAACGTTCAGTTATATATTTATGTTCAACTGTTGACTCAATAATTGTAAACAACAGAAAAGAAGAGAAATATTATTGATTTAATATTTGGAAGGGCTAAATGACCACAATACAATCTACAAATAAAGTCTTATTGAATTCTGCCTCAATACGTGCTAGGAATAGAGCAGTTCCCCGCAATTGTTTAATCACATCTCTGCTTTCTATTTCAGAAGTAACTTAATTAAATTTAACTTTGTGTAAGGGATTTAATTCGTTTCTTATCATTAGAGCTCGGATTCTCGTGCAATTGCATCTTTTTATTGCAAGCTCGTAATCAGCCAGGGACAAATTATTGATATGAATTAGGATGTTTAGGCCCAAATTTACCTAGTTTAATATTGCACAAAATTGCACATTTTGGGGGTTACTGCATAAAATTGCACATTCTGCAGTTTGAATGCATAAAATTGCACATTCTGCTGTTTTAATGCATAAAATTGCACATTCTGCAGATTGAATGCACAAAATTCCTGGATTCAAATCGTGAATGCGCACAATACTTTCTTGTTTTTGAAAAAGTAGCAACTTTAAGAAGAATGAATAATTTTATTTTTATATAGGTAATAATTTTTCTTTTTTAAGAGATATAAACTATTCTTAGTACAAAAATATAAAAAAATCCACGCTTCTATAGTCTTCTTAGAAATGTTTAGATTGACTTGAGCTAGGGAACTCGGATCCCCACCTTACAAGAAATTTTGACTCTCCCTCATAACTTTTCTCATCGGAAGCAATAATTTTTTTAGTTTTCCGACTTCCCTTTAAGGAGTAACGTTGTCTCCATTAAAATACCTAAAATTTCAGCTAGTGTTAGTTCAAAGATAAGAGGATGGATAGAAAAAATATCCGGAACTAAAATCCAGTGGCAAAATAATATATTGTGGGACCTGTGGCAAAGCTGTCGGCAGCGAAAGAAAGTCACAAGTTGATGTACACTGTAATTCGAGTAAGTTTTTAACTTGAATTTATATTCCTATTTAATGATTTAGAGCATAAATGTACGGTTATTTTTATTTGTAATTGCAATATACATATTTATATTCCTAAGTAATATGTACACATAGCTTATGTATAACATGTACAATAAAGAGATGCGATTTGTTCTTATTGCGTTTTAGACAAGGACTATTTAACTACTCCCTTACTAAGGACCGGATCAATAAATTTAAGATAAAAACCACTTTTTGGAAAGAAATGTAACTAGCAAATTGTTTGTTCAACATTTTTTATCATTTGCATTTTATTTTGCATGATTTTAAGTTTTTATTGCACGATTTCAAGTTTTTACTGCACATTTCAGAATTTTTCTTGCACGAAAATCCGGGCTTTACTTATCATCGATTTCGAAGATGTTATTGTATAAATTTTATTACTGCTTGGTTAAAAATGGCTTTTCAATAGAAAGTTGTTTTAGAAAGTTTCGCTAATAAAATCTGATAGAATCGATTAAGGAAAATTAAAATATTAATAAAGTTTTAGACGGTACCCTTGAGTTGGTATTTTAGTCACACTTAGTTCAGTAGGTTTCTTATATAATAGGTTTCTTATATTATTTGTAAATCATTACAAATAAAATCATTTCTCCGAGGAATGCCTGCTTATAAGTCTGCTTGATGATAACACAGGAAAGCACTGCGCATTGATAAATACTATGTAGGTTCAATTTTTCAATGAATATAGAAAACCAATGTAATTATTTACTCGTTAATCGTTATGCATTGTTACAGCAATTACAAGTTAAGTTTTCATACCCCTCAAAGTATAGTAAACAACATCTAATTATATAAACAGGAAGTTATTATTTTTGTTTTATTATTGGTTTAATTGGCAGGTGCGATAGCTAAGTGGGTAACTTGACTTCAATAGACCCGAGTTCGAGTCTGGCTGAAGGCAGGTAATTTATTTTCTTTTATTTCGACCGTGGATCAGCTTCGAGATCAACAGACTCTCCTGGGGCACCCTCAACCTCGGTTAAGTGGTTACTCTTAGTTAGAGCAAAATCTTGCGGTAGAGCATGATTTTGACCACACCTTTTTATCACCGTTTGCCTAGTAACAGAAGTATACTTTTACCTTAGTTATTGAACCCTTTCATGAGGAAAGGGGTTCGAAAAAAAAAATTATATAAATAATGACCTAGCCCAGGCAAACATATTAGGTTCGTTACACTGACTGCAAAGAACATACACTTAAGTACATATAAATAAGCATAAACAAGTTGTAGAAAGTTGTATGTGGAAAGCAATGTGAACCCTGGAAGTTGGGAGTTTTTAAGGTTTATTGTTCGAAGATTTTTAAGCAAAGATTTAGGTAGCATCGGCGTTGAACCTGCGAGTATTCTAGATTTTTTTTATTTATTGTAGGATTAGATATTATTATAAGTAAATTCATGTTAAACAAGTAAATTAAATAAAACAAATAATTAAAAAAAGTAAAACCCTTGGATAGTACGCAGCCACCTACGCCTCAGTTCTGCTAATCATGCTAATGCAGGTAACGAGTATGTGCCCATATCGAACCATCTCACCCGTGGCTCCCTGGAACGCCAGACACTTCGCCATTCATTTACCAGCTGTTTATTCAATTCATTCATTCTACGTAATACTTGATCACGCCACGGCCTCTGCGATACTAGGAACAGATCATGGCATAGTTACGTATCGTGAAACCCAGTTCGTCGACATTTGAATAAATTACAGCTTCAAATGTCGCGTGAGGATTCTGTTTAATTTGTTCAGATATATTTGCCTTCGTATGTACGTTTATAACTGTCACCGCTGTAATCTTTCTCAATTAATTTTATTTTTTCTTGTATAGCTCTTTTTGCGTGAGCTGCATTTTGTGATGAAAATTTAGATTGCAAGGATACTTCTGGAAATAGTCCATCATAAAAACACTTCCAGTTTTCCTGACAAAACTTCTCGGTACTGCCCTTGGTCTCATTTTAGTCGTTGATGTATAATATACTTTATTGGTAGATTACGCAAAATACATTATATTATAAGAATTGTATTATTAGATCTTTATTTCAAAATACTTTGGAATTGATTTTTAAAACCCTTGATTAAGAAGTACTGCATCACGAACTAAATTTAATCTCAGAAGTTATTTATTTTTATGTAGAATATTTTAGAAAGAAAACATTATTCTGGAATAACATTATAATAGGGCGTATAAAAAAAAAAAATGACCGTTTTATCAAATTCCAGAGTTCAAAATTCTGTAAATATCTTAATGCTATTTATTATTTTCTAAGCTTGTTACTAACACTGGACTTCAGTAAAAAAAAAGCCTCAGTTCAGTCATTTATTTCAAAGAAGAAACATGACAGTGTCCTACGAAATTCTCGTAATTTTAAGACATTACTGCAAACAAAATTTCACAGCCGCTGAAGCAACTCGTGGAATTATCAAATATGAAGGGGAAGGTGTCTTTGAAGAGCGCACTGCGCGGCGTTGGTTTGAAAAATTTAGAAGTGGAGATACGACGTTAAAAAGGAAGAAGGGCTCCGGGCGGCCATTAATGGATATTGATGAGGTTTTGAAGGAAGCTGTTGAGTCAAATTCTCAAAAGTACTTGCAAACTTGCCAGGGAGTGTGGTGTGTCGAAAGATACTGTTAGTCGCCATCTTTTCTCCATGGGGAAGGTGAAAAAGACCTGTAGACTGGTCCCTCACGAACATACTACTCAACAATCAGCAGTCGAACCAAAGAAAAGTTTACAGACTTCATGGGTTTGAACTCCTGCCTCATCCACCATATAGTCCAGACCTCGCACCTTCGGATTACTACTTGTTTCGATCCATGGCTCATTTGCTTCAAGGGAAAAAAATTTAATAATTTTGCAGAAGTTGAAAATACTGTCCAAGAGTTCTTTGACAGCCATCCCTAGGAATGGTATCAGCGTGGCATCGAGCAATTGGCTAGCAGATGGGTAACGAGGGTAGATAATAATGGACTATACTTTGAGTATTAATTGTATTTTATATAAAAGAAATAATAATACGAATATTTGTTTAAAAAACGGTTTAAAAAACGGAAAATTTTTTTTTTTTTATACACCCCATTATTACAGAAAGTAAAATCATATCTGCCCTGGAGATTTTCAAAATTTAAGAAGATAAAAAAAGTCTAATTCCAAAAATTAAAAATTTTAATTCCAGCTAATGTTTCATGCATGATATATGATAATGACATTCACTATTAAGAATCCATGTAGTTAAAGAGCGTAAGTATAGATAAATAAGAGAAGTGTTTTGAATTTTCCGAGGGAAAATGCATTGGGAATGTGAGGAGGAAGAGAATTTGAGAGAGCAGAGGAGCAAGAAAAGATCTTTGGAGTGAAAAGGTTCTGTAGGATGAATTATAGAATCTTGTATTTAAGTAGTTTCTTAAGAAGTTGATACAGATTATTTTTTTTAATGAAAACAAAATAAAGTAAAATAACCTTAGATAACATAAAAAGAACCTAGCATTTTTTTTTTTTTTTTTTTTTTTTAAAGAACATATGATATATATGAGTTTTAAAAAGATAAGAAAGAGAGAAGGTTGTAAATTTGAATAAAAAAAGTTGTGTTCCAAGAAAAAGGTATTTTATTGATTTGTGAAGTGTTTGACTTATGTTAATAGGGTAAGTCCTTCTTTTTTATTAATAGTTTTCGCTATTTTCCTTTTAAGAAAAAAATAGCGTGGCGTCCGAGACTGTTATAAGTCGAACCTTGCCGTCTCCACTGGGCTTAAGGCAACAGTGTGCGGTGTAAATTTTTATAAGTTTTAAAAACTTGACCGTAACAAAGTTTCACTTCAAATGGGTTAAGATGACTAAGTATACTCTCCATTGATAGTAGATGTTCTTTATGTGCCTAATGGTATCGAAAGTGAAAGTTTAAAAAAAAAAAAGTTTATTTGGATTAATTCATTAGGAAATGTAAGAAAAAAAAATCAATTATAGCTGGGCAAAACAATAGATTTTGAAACTGTTGTCAAAGTTTCTACCCGAGAAACAAAAACAAGCAGAATATTGAATTTTTCATTTAAACGAATATAGCTCTTAAATGGTAGGTCCTAGAAAAAAAAGTCATGTAACAAACATCGGTACCATTTGGGAAAAACTAGATAAATTCAATTTCGTCCACAATAAGATAAATATTTTGAGCCACCCATATTGGAGTCCTACTCATCATATATAATAAGTAGGAAGGTTGTAATGGCAATGTTATCCTTTTATACGATTGACATTACAACTTGCCTACTTTTACAAGATGAGTAGGATTCCAATATAGTTTGCTCAAAATGTTTATCTTATTGCGGACAAAGATGAACTTATCTAGTTTTTTTTCCAAATGGTACAGAAATATCCCGTATTGAATTTATGATTCTAGATATATTCTATTGCTTTTGGTAAGGGAAATGTCGTCAAATTTTCGACCCAGTAAACACCAGCAGAGCTAGAGCGGTTCAAAATGTTTCATTTTCGATAGTGAAAAAAAGTTTAACCCCAGGTTGCAAGGACGAGAATGAAAGATGCTCAGCTCAAAAAGTGCCAATTTTGAGTTAGTAACAAAAAATTAAAATTTTGTTTCTTGTCGTTGAAAAAATAATTAGAGAGAGTCGGATAATATTAAACTAGAGTTATAAAGATAAAAAAACAAAAAGAAAAATCCTAATAAAACGTTCAAAGCATACGTAATGGAGTTTTCTAACTTATGGGGTTCAACAAAGTATAATAAAACTTTAAACGGGATTTCTGGAAAACATCACTTTTTGAGTTGTTCCTTCTTCATTCTGGATGTGCGATATCCATGTCAATTAATTAACTATCACGCCCACGAGCACAGACCTATACAAATTCAAAATATTATGAGATAGATACTCATAGAAATGACTATTTCTATTGATTTTTTCCGATACTATTAATTACTATATTAAAGATATATATGCGAGATGTCTATGTACTAAGTAATATCACAAACTAAAAACAAATTTAAAACCTTTTTATGGTCATTTACATTTATTCTGAAAACAAGGAATATCCATTTTGGAATACGAGCAGGTGACCATAAAATATGATAAGGGCCAGAATATAGAAGAATAGGTTTCCTTCGCCCCAGGGCCCTCTGTTATGGACTGCTGGAGGGCTGGTATTTCTTACCTTCGCCCTGTCTCTCATTGAGATTCGTTCGAATTTCCTTATTGCAAAACATTATGTGTTCCGTATATTTTGTTGGTGAAAATATATTTAAATCCACTTATTAAATAATGATGTTTAGGTTTATTTTATATACGAATTTATTGCAGAAACAAAGCCTTGATAATCTGAAAACAAAATAACCCACAACTTGTCAAATTCTCATGTAATCCAGGCTGAGGTTCCTATGTAAAAAAAAAGAAGGAAACAATGAAATAATTACGACTTATCCTAGCACTGACCTATTTAATAACAGATGAGTTATTTGGGAGAAATAGTGGCTTCATTGTCTCCCAAACACTTCCAATCGCAGATCACAAATCTTTTAAAATTATCACTTGAGGTACGCATGATGGGAAAGAGGGCAGGTTGGTTAAATTTTTAGGGTTTTTAGCTTAGGGTTTCCTTATCGGTAGCTATTCCAAATGTTTTCAAAAGCTATTTGAAATGTTTATCTGGTCATTTAAGAAAAATATCTGGATAAAGTTTTAACGAATTAAATTAAATGATTACGAATGGTAATTAAATGACCAGATAAACATTTTCAATAGCCCCATTTTAAATCTGTTTTCAATAGGAATGGAAAAATCCAATGAGTCATAGGGGAAATCCGAAGCTAAAACCCCCCCAAACATTGATGTACCTGTACTGGCCTCTTTACCCCTCTACAATGAATATACTTCAGATATCTATTAGATTTCCTCGTGTGAGTTCTAATATTAGATTTCGTATCTTAAGTATCTTAAAAAACTAGTTTACAAATAAAATAATTCAAATAGAAGTGGCAATTGATTCATTAATCCTAATTTTAAGAATTATGTCGAGATTAGAGAATTATAATTAATCCAAACAAACCTCATCCAATAAACTTTGCCCTTCCTCGTAAACGTACGACTTCCTGCTCTACAATATTACTTATTATTCCACTTATCACAGTTGTATAGACCAGCAATCTAGGACTCAATTTTGTCAAACGTCCTACTTGTAATCTACATACAAGACTAAAAGGACAAAAACTGTCCGTTGTTATTGACTATTTCAACATTTAGTAGAAAAAGTTCAAATCTTATGATTAATTACAAAAGAATAGGGGTCACCTGTGGTGTAGTGGTTAGCATAGCAACCTTCTAATTCCAAGATCGCGGGTTCGCAGCCCGGCAGATGACCTTGGGATTTTTTAAAGGGAGTAAAAAATCATCAGCTATGCCGTCCTTCGGCAGAGACGTGAAATGGGGGTCCCGAGCCTGTGCGATTTCAGGTACTCGTTAAAGATCCCTATCCTAATTATACCTGGATAGGCAAAGTTTAGGACTCCTACCGTAGCATCGTCTGATTAGCCATAGCAGCATAAAGTGACGTTAAACGAAATAAACAATCTATATTTCAAAACAATAAGCGAAGGTTTTTCAATGCTCGACTTGTTGATACCATAAAATAATAACGAATAACGAAAAGAAAATAATATTTTATAAATATAATCAAAATGATAAGATCAGAAAAAAAACATCTAAATACATGTGCGAATGTCCTCATGGGATAGAAAATCAAGCTGGACATCATAAACTAGATGAAGAAAAGTTAAGAACTTCCCGACCTCTAGGGATATTACGGTTGTTGCTGAGTATTTCCCGAACCAGGTACCTTTCCTTTCTTAAACTACATTCGCACTAAAATCCTGTAGTATTTTATCTTGCTTTTCCCTTGATTCCCTATAACGCTTTGAGCCGCCTTAAAAAAAAATAGACTCGGAAAAAAATGAAAATCACGTTATATTTTTTTTCTCAGCCCTCAGTTAAGATAGAGAAATAACTTTTTCACGTAAAATTGTAGTTTTGTATGCTATCTATTCACCCCAACCAAAACCTCATACATTACTTTTAATCTACGTCGTAGTTTAGGCCCATAAGAATATGATCCTTAAATAAGACCCCTTTACCCAGAACTGATACTGTGTGATATCTTGGTTTCATCTTACAAACAGACGTTTTGATTTGTAACTCACAGATTTGAATGCCGATTTTTGCGTGGGTAGTAGGTAAAAGTGCAAGACTAGAGTTAAAGGTGCCAATGAGCGTTGGGAGCCGAGGATAATAAATAAAATATGAAAATCACGTTTTATCTTTTTTTTTTACTCAGTTCTCAGTCAAGATAGAGAAATAACGTTTTCGCGTAAAATTGTAGTTTTGTATGCTACCTATTTACCACAACAAAACCCGTTGTCCTAAAATTATTGAAGGATTTCATGTTCAAAAATCAAAACCTGGTAATATTAAACAATAAATAGCTAGAAAAAAATTCAGTTTATAAAATATAGTTCTGTTTTTTTTTGTTTTTTTTTTAATGTTGTAAATATGTGTCTTATTGTTGCCATTTTAATATTTATTTTTATTTTTATTAATTAATTATTAATAATTTTTAAATTACTGTAGTTTGACCGGCCTATTAATTATTCTACAATTAAGTTATTCCTTCCCAAGATGCTACAGTCCTAGAAGACGGGAAACTAGATAGAAGTTATGTTTCACTTATCTAGTTCTGTTCTCTCTGAATTCTCTATCTTCTTATCTTACATAAGACATCCATCAAAATATCATAAACTGTGCCACCAGGCAGTGATACGATATCAATATTATCTGTCATAGGTCGCCTTATGTTACGTCTACGTAGATCCTAAATGGTTTGGATTCCTAGTAATGCCTTTCTGGTCTTGACATGTTGCCTTGATTCCTCTAGGCTTCAATGAGTAAAATCATGAATGAAAATTTTATTTTATTTTTGTATTCAATATTGGAGAACGTAAAAATAATTACTTTAGGTACGTGTGATAGTATAAAAGACTTAATATAATTAGTATTGATGGATTATTTGAGTCTTGTTTTATTTTTTAAATGCACGGGCAAAACTGGAAGATCAATGAATGACAAATTAAAAGAACATATTAGGTTATATAATAATAAGACAGTCCAACATTGCTACCCATGTATGATTGAAAGTAACGATAGAGTCAACAATAACTCGTTAGTGAAACTATTTCACAAAATTAAATATTTATGATTCATTAAAAGCAATAAAATCGTTCAAAACCTATCCAAAGTATTGTTTGAATGAACAGATAACCAATAGTCCTATTTTTAATTTGTTTCCAGATTTTTTTCCCAGTCGTATAAAACCAACCAGTCATTTGGAAAACCTAAAAGCCTCCTATCTACCTTACTCTTTTGTCTATTTATATTCAGCCTGCTTTAGGTCCTGATATCTTTTAGAACCATTTTTCATTTTGTCTCCTTAGAGTGTTAAAATGTTTGAATTTGCCTCATATTTAAAAATAAAAATTATATATATATATATATATATATATATATATATATATATATATATAATTGATAAAATTTTTCTTAGAAATATAGTAGATTTTAGAAGCACTAACAATCGATTATCTACTCTGACCTTAAGATCCACTAACAAAAAATACACTTTGCATTAATGCACACGCCCCCATTAATGACGAAATTAACAGAAACCCGGATAAAGTAGAGAGTTTCTGGAGAAGCTTGGAAGACGAAATTAACAAAATTCCTGCAAATCATGTGAAAATTCTCCTGGGTGATTTCAACGCCCAACTCGGGAAGGAAAAGAAATACAGGAGAACCATAGGGGACTATCCGGCGCACCAGAGAACCAACAAGAACGGTCTTAGGCTGGTTAAACTCTGTGAAGCCGCGGGACTAAGAATTATGTCCACTTTCTACAGGGCAAAACCCAATAAAAAAAAGACCTGGGTGTCACCTGGGAATAAGGTAGCGATATCAAAAAAATATTATGGAGAAATTCAAAATGTGAGAGTATAAAGAGGACCATCAGACCATTTTCCTTCCCAAATCAAGATGAATTTTGTACCAGCTAAAAAACCATCAAAAACAACAAGAAATAAAACATATAGAATCGACAGAAAAATGTTGAAAGAGAAAGGACAGGAATTCAGTGAAAGACTCAGGGAACCAAGCAGCTGGGATAAAGTGACGAGTTTTCTGATGGAGGCCACATTGGAGATTGCTCCTGGGAAAATCCACAAGAAACATCTTTGGTGGAACTTAGAGTGCTAAGATGCTACTAAAAAGCGTCTGGAAAAATGGAAACTTTGGAAAACAAAAAAAACCCTGGAGAAAAGAGAGGAATACATAAGGCAGAGAAAAACAACACAAAAAATAATAAGGGAAACAAAGAGAAACTTCCTCTGTCAGCAACTGGTGGAGATGGAGGACAAGTTCAGGAAGAACAACACCAGATTTTTCCACAAAGCCTTTGAAGAAAGAATGAGAGGATTCTGCCCCAGAGGATCAGCACTGAAGAAAAAAGACGGTACCCTGGCACTAACAGACGAAGAAAACTGCGTAATTCTGGCACAGTATTTCGAGGGGCTTTTAAATTGTGAGAAACCTAGTGAAAACTGGAAATTAGAGAAAACACTCCAAGTCAAACTTGGATCCGCCTGACGAAGAAGAAATAGAGGAAATTATCGCGGGACTAAAAAACAACAAGGCTTCTGGTGAAGACGGTGTCCTGGCCGAAATGTGGAAAACTCCAGTATGGAATTCAAGAGAAAATTCACAGAATTACTAATGGACGTCTGTTACCAAGAGAAAATACCAAAAGAATGGAAAACCGCTCTGATCCATCCTCTTTACAAAAAAGACACGAAAACAGATGTAAACAACTACAGGGGGAATTTCTCTCCTGCCGGTCACCTATAAAATTTTCTCTAAAGCCCTATTGAACAGGATAAAACCACAAAATATGAGAATACCAAGGAGGGGTCAGAAAAAATAGATCCTGCCAAGAACAGATACTAAGCCTAAAACTTCTTATAAAATATTTATATATCTCTTTCGTCGATTTTGAAAAAGCATATGACTCGTTAGACAGAGATACTACACTGAGGGCGCTGAGGGAATACGGAGTCGATCAAAAGACCATAAACCTATTAAGCGAAACTTTAACAGAAACTAATTCTAAAATAAAACTAAGAGGAAATGTTAGCAAACCATTCCCGATAAAACCGGTGTAAGACAAGGGGATGGACTTTCACCTGTTCTTTTCAATGTTGTTCTCGACAAAATTATGAGGACTTTGTGGGAAAAGGAAACATCAGGAGCTAAAGTAGGAAACCAAAGGAGTAATATCCTAGTGAAATGTTTAGCCTTCGCAGATGACTTGGCTATACTTGCTGAGTCAGAAGAAGATGTGGTTAGGCAGCTAAATTCCCTTAAGAAAGTTGCTGAAAAAAACCGGGCTTAAAATCTCCATTCAGAAAACCAAATTTATGACCACAGACACTCACTTTAGTAAGAAGGAAGTGAAAACGGAATTTGGTAAAATCCAGGTGGTTAAGAGTTTTAAATATTTGGGCGAAATAATAAGCAGAAATTTATCAGAGAAAGAAAGCATTGAGTATAGGATTAAATGATTGGAGAATTTATACTACCTAACGAGTAACATGTATAATAAAAAATACCTCTCCAAAAATGCCAAAATCAGACACTACAATACAGTGGTAAAACCAGTGATATTGTACGGAACGGAAACCATGTGCTTCCTCAGTTTGGAGAAACTGATAAAAATAGAAAGAAGGATTCTTATGAGAATCCACGGGGCCAAAATAACACCGGAAGGATACTGGCTAAAATCCAATAGAGAAATTTACTGGGAAATCCCTGATCTGGAGACAGAGATGAGAGTTAGAAGACTCAGGTTTTATAGACATATGCACCGGATGGACGAACAAAGATTGAACAGACAAATTTTTAGCAAAATTATAGGATACAAATTTAACCAGGGCTATACATTCCAAATTAAATCTGAAGCACAAAGACTCGGGCTAAAGAGCCGAATTAAAAAAGTTCCTGAAAAACGCGGTGCTTGTGGTGGACAAGAAGAAATTTCCGTCTAAGAGATGGACAGAAGAAGGAGAAAAAAGTTTAATGAAATCCTCAAGCAAAAGTGGGCAAAAAGAAAAGAACTAAAAAATAAATAAAGAACCTACATTGTAGTCGCGTAGTCCTTAAGGGCTGTTTCGCGTCATAAAAAAAAAAAAAAAAAAAAAAATATATATATATGTGTATATATGTGTGTGTGTGTGTGTGTGTGTGTGTGTGTGTGTGTGTGTGTGTGTGTGTGTGTGTGTGTGTGTGTATTTATATTCATGAAACAAAATCCGTAAGACTTTGTATGTAGGTAAGTGGCCTTAAATAGGTTCAAAATGAACCTCCCTGTGATACCTCTTTGGCCAACGATCTTCCAAACACCCTGTATATATATTATATTATTGGGTCAAATCAGCAACATAAAACATTAAGATTTTGTTGGACAAGTTTTTTGTGGCATAATAAGGAGCATTGAGGGTTTTACGAAGGGTTTTGAATTGTAAGGGTTTTGATACGAGAAGAATTGGTAGGTTTAGTAGAGCCCCAAAGCTTAACTCCGTATGCCCAAGCGAGTCTTGTTACTGTCATGTAAATAGGTCTTTTGTAATTTAATGAAGCTTTAAACGCTTGTCTAGTAAATGTTTGAGTAGTCGGAATCGACGAGTGGTTTCTTGTCTTTTAAGTCTCGTATGCGGTTTTTAAAATAATAAAATAAATGATATTTGTGGCTTAGAGCTGATATTCTGGAATTGTTGGTTCGTTTTTAGAACTTAAAATGAATGGTTTACGTTTTTAAACTTAAAAAAAAAAAAAAAAAAAAAAAATTCCATAGAAGCGGCAAATTATTCAACAATCATAAAATGATATTTGCTGTTAATATATATAACTGCTGTGAAGAGATATTTTCAATTAATATTAATGCAAAAATTTGAACGTCTCTCCTGAAAAGTAATGATTTTTGAGTTGTGACAGTCTTTTTCCAAAACGACATATTGTTTATAATATGCTGTACTTATACATTTTTTATAGTTTAGCTATGGACTTGACCAGTGTCAGCACAACTCCAGCCTTCCGATTTCCAACAAGAACTTTAGCCAGGTATATAGTTATCGACTATTTAACATCACCTACCGCCAGCAGTTTCCAGTTCCCAGGAGCAGCCAACCATAAATTATTTTCTATGCTTCCCAACAGATTAATCCCATTTCTATTAACTGTTGTGAACTCAGTTGGAATAGGAGATGAGTTGCGAAAAGGTTATCAACGCTGTAGATATCATTCGACATCTAACATATTTTTACTATCATAATTTATCTATATTTTTTTTTATTTTACATCGAAAAATAATATCCAGTGATTTTAATTACAAATGATAACATATATTTTGTTGAAACGGTACAATGGCTAATAAACAATATAAAATAACACAAATCGGATATAAAAAATGTTAATGATATAAATAAAACAGCATTAGCTTAGTACGCTTTAAATAATACATACTATTTTGATTAAAAAAACAACAACAACTTACATATTATTTAATAAAAGAAGAAAAGTAATTGAATCAATTTATTGAAAAATTTAATGATAAAGCTGTAAATTTCAAAACTGATAAAACCAAAATTAAAGTTTTTAATGCTTAAAAATAAAAAAAATATCATATATTATTTTTGGAACTAAATTATCCACGGTAAAATTTTAATGGAATGATTTAGAATTATTAGGTGTTTTACATAATATCGCTGCACGTTAAAGGAAATAGTTCCGTTTATAATTTGAAAAAACTAATTCAATTCATTTGTTAGTTATTGGCCATTTATTCGATTATGAATTTAATTGAATTTCTCTGATCAGAACCCTTAGGCGCGGTGCACACTGGAGAAACCGGTTTCTAGAAACATGGAAACGAAGTTGCTTGAAACTGAAAGATAGAATTAACCTAGGTTGGGATACACAGCGTTTCATGAAACGGGGTTTCAAAAACCTGATTTCTAGAAACGCTGTGCACTAGAAACCGGTTTCTCCCAGTGTCCACCGCGTTTTACATGAGAGCCGATTATAGCTTTTAAACTTTATAAACTAGATTAATTAATGATTTAATAATCACTCGTAAGATAAGAAATAATTTAATAATAAGAAATATTGGATTCAACCATAGCCATAATTATCAGATCTAGGATCATTTTAATTCCTAAACACATGTTTCTTTGCGAATGTTATCTTATAAAGAATTTATAGTCTATATAGAATTTTCATAATTATTTTTTATTGAATTGGACTGTAATCAAGCGTTTCTCTTGTGTCACAAAAATCTAGAACATAAGATGGGGTTACTTTGGAACACCTGGTAAATTATAGTTTGTGGGGATTCCGTATTGGAAACACTGTGTTGGTTCAGTCACAAATAAGTAATTTCTGTGGACCTGTTATATTGCTGCTATATTGCACAAGTTTGGGACGCTAATTCACTACACTCGTTGTACAGCTAGATTTCATTTCTTTCAATCAGTTTTTCAAATTGTTTGTTTTTGTGAAACTTTCTCTTGTGCCTCCAGAACTTCGAACATCAGATTACCTTCTGCTACCTATACACATTAATTGATACCTTCTCAAGTGTTTCATGTAGAAGGAATCATGTTATTATATGTATTTTGTTTCATAATCTGTAAATTGGTAAATTTATGGTCAACATATTATATTTTTTTTTCATTGGTTCATTTTTTAATGATTTTGTTAGAAAATGCCTAGAAATCCTAAAAGAGCACTTGGCACAAGGCCATAAAAATTATACTAAAGAAAATTTACAAGAAGCTTTACGAGCAATAATAAATAAGAAACTATTGATACAAAATGCAGCTTCCAAGTTCGGAATCCCCAAAAATACACTGGATCTGAAATCCCATTTCGTTTTGAATGAAAGAAGAGGAACAGATCGTAGCGCACATTGTTGTCATGTCAAACTGTATATTTCCAGTCAACACCTTTGATTTACTTTCTTTTTTAAAATTGTATGTAGCGATAAATTTTCAAAGTGAAAGAGCTGCTTAATGTTTGTACATTTTCTGTTAGTTCAGTAGCATTTTGTTCTTGTGTGTGTTTAAAAAAAGTATTTTTGGATAAATTTTGAACAAACTCTTATGTAAATAATGAACCTATATCATATTATGTCGTGAGATTGGTGCAAATTCATGTTTATAATGGAATAATTCACTGTCCCAACTTTGCCCCAACCAATGCTAGTAAAATGCTATTGTTTCTAGACTAACTGTTCTGTCATATATTGTAAAGGGTAAGACTGCCCACACAAATTAATAATTTTTTTCAGCATTTTAACTTAGAAAATAAAGATAGAATTAGCTATAAACTTTAAAAAGTCTCCCAAAGTTACCCCGTTTTACCGGAATCTTCAAAATTTAAAATTGTCAAATCAATGTATTGATCGAAATTTTTTAAATAATACGGATTTTGGTTAAGGGAGGTCAGGGATTCGATGTCATGTTTTAAAATTATTTTAAATCATGTAACTTTGTATCATATACCAATTGATGTTACGAAAAGTTTTTTTTATTTATTTTTTTATCTATTTATTATTTTTTTATTTATTTATATTTCAATTTTGGATCAGATGTTGTGAATGACTTTATCTGAGTCTAAGATTTATCATTAAACAAAAATTAAAGCTTAGTAACTTTATTGCTTATTGCATTAATTGTTTTTCTATTTTTAATGGACTACTAAGTTTTACTAACAAGGGACGTTTGCAGTTGTAACTCACAGATTTGAATACCGATTTTTGTGTGGGTAGTAGGGACCTATAATAGTGCAAAACTAGAGTTATAGCCGCCAATGGGCATTAGGAGCCGAGTAAAAAAATAAAATATGAAAATCACGTTTTATTTTTTTTTCTCAGCTCTAAGTCAAGATAGAGAAATGATTCTTTCACTTTTTATTGTAGTTATGTATCCTATTTTAAATGACAATACTTTCGTTATGCTCAAAACACTACCCGGCTTTAGAGTGCTGAAAACCTCCAAAAAAATTACAAAATTCCAAGGAAATCCGCTGTAAATCAGTGGAAACTTTTTTTCATGAACAACTGGCCTCAAATCTCGATTTATCGCACCATAAAACCCTTATATGTGAAATTTTATCAAAATCAAAAAATACTGATTTTTTACCCCCTTTGAGGAGGTTAAAATTTTGAAGTTGAGATTTCATCAACATTTTCTACCGGCCATAACAACTGCTGTGTTCAACCGATTACAACAATAAAGCATCACTAGAATCAGCATAAATTCTGCTTTCTATCCATGCGTATAACATTGGATTTACTCCCGATTTTAGTGGACGAAAACTGATGTGAATGAAAAAATCCAAGGTCAGCTATAACTTGAGATATTTTAATAAGGGGAAATCCTGCGACCTCCGGACTTAAAATAACCTATGCAGTTTTAAGGCTTCTAGATGACCTTAAAATTTTGTCCTAATCGGTTGCGAAATATGTGAGATAGCGCAAATTATTTACATTTCTTCAGAAATTGATAGCCCCTTGCCTTCTAAAATCCTACAAAATTTTAAAATTCTGATTGTTTTTGCCTGTAAATTTCTAAAATAATTGCAGATTAGTATTCGATTAAGTGATTTGATACATCGACTTTTATCATGTTATTTATCTTGATTGCTATCTTTCTATGAATTCATTTATAATATCGTTTTTACAATATTCTCTTGGGCCATTGCTAATAAGTTTGAACTTAATGCTAGCTAATCCAAGGCTATTGTGTTGAGCTCTAGGGTCCTTCTCAACTCCCTACCTGGAATCCCTAATTTCTCCATAGATTCCAATCCCATAAGCTTCCACACTTCCGTTACGAACGTCGGCCTTATCCTTGACCAAATCCTTTCCTGGAAAGATCATGTTTCCCTTATTATCCGCCGAACAACTTCCAATCTTTGACTCCTAAACCGCTCCCGTAACATCCTCCCACAATAAACTCGTCAGCTGTTAATTTCTTCCCTCGTATTCCCTCATTTTGATTTTGGTAGTTTGGCGTACGGAGGTCTTTCTGCATCTTAGGATGCAAGATTGAAGTAGCTTATGAGCTGTTGCCTGAGATTCGTTCTAGGGATACAAAGCCATGACCATGTATCTCACCGCCACAGAAGATTAAAATGGTCATTTCCCTCCTTCTGAAGACAATACTTCCTTGGTTCGTTCCTTTACAAATCACTTTCCTCTCAGTCACCTCCCTATATCCTCAAAGCATTAACATTAAAATCATCAGTGAGTTTCCACAAAACCAGATCCCGTTCCTCAGACCTTTACCTAACTCCCTTCAACACAACATCCTTTAAACGTTCCTTTATTTCTAGAGCTTCTAACTTCTGGAACTCCCCCCCCCCTTCCATCATTCGCCATTCCTCCACTCATAATATCTTCAAATCCCAACTTTTCGTTTACTTGTTAGATATTCATTCTAATAGACATATCGACGAAGAAAATATTTTTTAAAATGAAATATGAATGTTAAGAATATAATATAAATTTTGTACAGTATTATTTTAGTACTGTTACACTACATTCGTATAATTGGTTTTGGCATAATTTATATTATTTTATCAGACAAGATACATCATTTTTTAATGATTTTTTCTTTTATTTTTCCCCATTTTTGTTTCCGTTATTTATTTTAAATTCTAACCTTAAGATATAATTTGTTTTTGGTGTGATATTTTAAAACATGTAATATTACTTTTATATCTAATTTAAATTTCTTTTAAATTCCTTAATTTAATTTTAATTGTTTTTTCTTGCTTTTATTATGTTTCTTAATTATATATACGTCAGAGCTTGGTCGCCATTAATTGTTCATTATAATTATTCTTAAGGGGCAATGGCCCCAGAATAAAATTTATTTTCATTTTCATTTTTTCATTTAATATATTTCAGTTTTACTGTACAAGATTAATTATTGATATATTTGTTTTGGTTAATAATAAATTATAAGGAATCAGATACCAGGAATAACTAAGTTTGACGAAAAGTGTAAGAGATTTCTGGAAGAAAGAAACAGGGTGAGACTAAATATTCTAATAAGAAAAACCAGGGGAATTATACACTATTTAATTTACAAAACCATTGTAAGACTAGTTGTAATTTATGAAAATGAAAAATGGGCCTTAACGAAGAAATCATAAAACAGGCATTATGGGAAAGGAAGGTTTTGAGGAAAATATGAGACGTTTACAAATACGGGATTTGGAGAAAAAGGAAAAATTAGGAAATCATGAGCGACATTGTGTCATTAATAAACAGAGCGCAAATAAAGTGGATACCTCACGTGGAAAGGATGATCGACCAAAGGATACCCTACAGGAAACCAAATGGAAAAAAGAGAGGACGTCCTTGTATCAGATGTCAGAGTTTGTGAAGGAGGATATAAGATGGTTGGGATTTCAAGGATGTAAGAAGAGAGCGCATTATCGTGGAGATTGGTTGGCTCTTGTCGAGAAGGCCCGGTTTCTTGCAGGACCATTGTTTCGAGTTAATAATAATAATTGAATGGGTCCGCCGGAAAACGTTCTAAGCGACAACATTTCCGAAGTGGCGATTTTAAAGGTTTTTAATTAAATAATAAATAGTACATCATAGTATGATATAGTAATTCATTATGTCATTATACAAGTAAATATTACAAGTTATGTCATTATACATGTAAATATAACAAGTTATGTCATTATACATGTAACTTTAGATTAAGTTATCTTTCATTATACATGTAAATATAACAACGTTTTTAGGCAAAGCCATTCAACTAATATTTTTTTTAGTTTATATATTTTATTCATATATAATTTATTATTCATCTACTAATTTTCACGTGTGTCTGTTTAGTAAAAAGTATTACCTATTAATATTACTATTGCCTAATACATTTTTGTGATTGTTTAGTGTTATCGATACTGCTATGATGTTTTAGATGACTGATCAGAAAGAAACTTCAAAAGCACTAACCTATTCTATTATATAGCTATAATATAACGTACACAATTATAGATGTAAAAATAAATAAATAAAACAATGCGGATTGAATATAAGAGGAAAATATTAGCAAAACGCAATAAATCCTTGGTTACTGAACTATACAGCCAAATATAAAAATAAATTGCAAAATATCTTTTTTTAGGGAATAATATTTTATTTTTGTTGTACATCTTACGCCCTTATTCATTCATCTTGAATATTATTTTGGTTATTTCTTATCTTTAATTAGCCCTGAATCTAAAAAAACAAAACATTTATTGTAGATTTGAAGAGATCTCTAGTTTCAATTTTTTTTTCTTTAGCTTGGAGACTTCAACGGTAGTGTGTAATCCAATCCATATTTAATTTTATAGATAACATGTGTCAGAATAATTAAAAAGGTATTTTCCTTGTGAGACAATGAATTTGTTTTGAATAAATTTATATATTTATTGACCATTTGAAAAATATAAATTTAATTATTGGAAGGGTTTCTTAAAGTTTAATTTTGATGCTGATTTACATTGATAATTAGAAATCAATTGAATACAATTATTTCATGTTGAAAGTAACTATTTTAAATTAAAATCAATGTATTGTGTATTGAAAATCGATTTATGTAAATCTTTTTTTTATTATGTATACAACTGTACTATGAATATAATTATGTTTAGTTTTTATGAAACTTAAGGCAATTGATAAAGATTTCAGCCCTGCCAGCTCAGGGGCGGTACCTACCATTTGGTATTGCCGAACGGCCGTGCGGGTTTGCATATGCACTTCTTCCAAGGCGGTCGCCGTTGTATAAGGAAGCAGAGTTAGGCTTTAGAGGAATTTAATCATAGCTAAAAAATAAATAAAATTAAATCTTTACTATTTTAAAACTAATTTCCTGGAATCAACCAGTAATTCAGTCAAATTATCATTAGTTCACTAAAAAATTACTGAAAGATTTAATCATTATTAAATTATGTGGTTGATTCCAGGAAATTAGTTTTAATATAGTAAAGATTTAATTTTATTTATTTTTAGCTATAAATAAATTTTTTCGAACTCTGCTAGAAAGGAATTTTTTACTACATTTGTAACAATACTTTATTACTATTGTGTTTTCCCAATTAATATTTCGTTATTAAATCACATTTATGAAATAAAATATAAAATATTTCTTCTTAGACCTAAGCATTGCTTATCTTTCATCAAAGCTACGCTACTTAGAAAAGGTTATATTACAAGTATGATAGTGTTGTTATTTTTAAAAAATATATATATATATATATATATATATATATATATATATATATATATATATATATATATATAAATCTAGATTTAGGCACTGCTATATTAAAATATAGTTGTTTTTTTTTAAATATGTAAGAATAAATAAAGTGGATATTACTGTTTTTATGCGTTATCTTCCATGTTATGATTTTACATCAATAAATTTAAATTATGTTTTATAATAGTATTACATAATATTTTTTTTTTTTCAGATTTAAAAGTTTAGTTCCACATTCCGTATTCTCTAATATAATAAAACATATTTATTATATTATACTACTGAAGAAATGAAATTCAATTTAAATATGCTCGTAAATGTAGGAATGACGAAAAAGTTTATGTATAAAAAAAAAATTAAATTTGTTTATTTATTTATGACTTGGTTTAATCTAACCCAACAAATAATTATTAATTCCTACCCTGTTTATTCTGTTTTAATATTTATTTGTTTTTTTCCAGTTCCCGATTCGAGAACATTCACCCTCTACAACATTCTCTTCTGTTTAGTGGTGAGTCCCATTTTGTCATTGGTGTTAATAATATGATAGGACTATTTAGTATCTAGTAAAAATACTTACTTTATTAATTAAGTGATACAGACTATTGTTGTTCATTTTTACTAAATTCTATTTTACTGAATTTTTTTTTTTCATTATTATAGTTGAATATTTTACGAATTTGATTTCATCTTTTGATTTTATTTAGAAATAATATATTGCGAAATAGTTGATATACAATATAGATAATCGAATCATCACCTGGATTCTAATTACTAAAACTTAATTCATTTTGAATAGTTTCATTTCTTTTTATAAATATGTTATTAATAAGTCCTGCAAATAATTTTGTGATTGGTAGCATCATAATGTATGCTATTATAATGTAGCTATTAACTTTTAAACAAAAAATATTAAACCTTCTTTCTACAAAAAGGTATATGCGTTAATAACTTTTAAAACTTCTAAATATTTTTGATGATACAAGACTCAATTGTTTGTCATGTATGAAATAATTGAACGATGCATATCTTAATTCACTCTTATTTTCAATTATATTAGGCAATTTGTAATATAATATATTTCCTGAAAATAAACATTTTTTTTTCATAAAAATTGTGGTTGATATCAGCTTTTTTTGTTTTTCAATCCTAAGAATTATAAAAAAAATACTGTTAATATAACACTGTTAAAATTACTTTTGGTATTGTTTTTTCCTTGGTAATACATTCACAATATAACTAAATCACTTACAGTAAATCATAGATGTTATATTTTTTAAATATATCACATGCATGCTTCTTTTTTTTTTTGTTACAGAGGAGCTATATGTAGTAAGTTTCTAGCATTTTATTTAGAGACAAAATTTAAATTACATTATTACCTAAATATCTGTTTAACATTCATTGAATTCACCATTAAATGATTTTTCTTTTTTTTATCTGGATTTTTTTTTTTTTTTTTTTTTTTTTTTTTTTTTTTTTTTTTTTTTTTTTGTAGGAAAAAATATTTTAATCTCGAACCATATAAAGCATATTATATTTTACTATTTATTTTCTTCAATTTTTGAAAATTAGTAACATTCACTTTAATTAAAATCTAAAATTAAAAATTTTATTATCTTTTTAACTTGAGTTTTAGTTTATTTTTATAAACATGTGTTTTTCATGATTATTTGAATTTTTGTTTTAAATTGAAATTAAAATTTTTATAGAAATAATAATTTTTAAAATTTATATTTGGATCTAAAGAAAAAATTTTTCTCTACCCGACATCATTTAAGGAAGATGATAAGAAATTTGTTAAAAAAAAAAAAAAAAAAAAAAAATGCAAATCGTAACAATATTCGATTCGAATACGTTCATAATTTTGAATTAATCTGTTAATTCTCTTTTTTTAGAATTTTCAATGTTTATTAACACTATTATTCATATATATTTTTGGATCTGTTTTACATTTTTGAGAATTTCTTGCAGCCTTAATTAATATCGATATTTATAAGATATAAGTTATTTAAAAGATGATTTTTTGTTTTTTTTTTAATGAAAATCTTGATTAATTTCAAATCGAATCAATTTATAAATTGTGTGAATAATGTGTAAAGAAAAGCTATTTTAAAGATTATTTTTTTCTTAGAATTTTAAAATCTTATTATTATTATATTTTTTTAAGGATCACATTTATGTTTTTTTAATTATCTGGCAAAATGTTTTTGTTTTTTTCTTTTAATTTTGCATTTTCTTTCTTGATTTTTATTTATTTCACACCTTTCAAAAATGATATTTTAATAACAAGAAATTGCTTTGAAAGTGTTGAATAATTGTAATGAGCTTAGGAAAATATATTTTATTTTTATGTTACGATGTACCTTTGAGTGGATCTCATTAGATGATTTTTTTTTTATTATAAAAATTGTAATGAAATTCAAGTCGAATATATTTATATTTTTTATTTTTTATAAAAAAATATTTTTAAAAATTAATAATTTTTTTTTAGAATTTTAAATTATTACTATTGATTTAGTTTTTGGACCTGCTGTCTGGTTTTTAAGATTACTTCCAGAATTTTTTTTTTTCATTAAATTTTGTATTGAGTTTCTTGAGGTTTTTTTTTTTTTTTTTTTTTTTAATGTAACTTTTTCAAAATTAATATTTTAAAAATAAGATAACCTTTTAAAAAAAAAAAGTGTTGAGTAATAGTAATGAGCTTATGATTGTATGTTATTAATGTTACATATATATACATATATTACGATGTACCTCTAGTGGATGTACTTACTTGCCCGGAGCTGGACTTGGTACTGTGGCCCAGCGGAGCGAGTACTGTTGTCATATAGTTGTTTGGCCGCCGGGTGGTTGGGGGGCAAGGGGGTGGAGCCAGCCGTTTTCCACGAACATTTCCCGCGATTTCCCGACCCCCCCTCTCTCCTTTTCCGCGCCAATTCTCATTTCTGCCCCTCGATCGGCGTCGCAAGTCGCCCGTAAAGGTAACTATAGTCGCATGTATGTTCTATATCTTCCGCTTGGGGTATTTCCTCCAGGACATGTTCACTCTAATCACCCTCATCCGCTTCATTTATTCTCTGTTTTCCAGGACCTGATGACGTCATTCTTCTTCTTCTTCTTTTTTTTTTATTGTTTCAGTCTTTTCTATTCTGAATCCATTCTTTACTAAACTTCAAAGACACTTGGTTTTTATTGTGTTAATAAAAAATCTAATAGGCCAAAATTAAAAAAAATTAAGTAAAATATTTGTTATTAAATTCAATGCTTCAATTTAAACTAAGTTTCACAGATATTAGAAAAAGTTGTGCTAACCTAATTCAAATAAAAACAAATCATGTAAGCAATACTTTATTCTCTGTTTTTTTTTTTTTGTTTTTTTTTTTGGGGGGGGGCCCAAGACTTCCATTGAGGTTCTATTCTGGCCTGAGTGGTAAGGTCAAGATTCATTTCGTGGATTCGTCTACCGCAAAACAAATTTTAACCCGCCCAGGTGGGATTAGAACCCACGATCTTCTGGTTACGAGCGCGCTGAGACCCTCACCCCAACTCACTCGGCCATAGAGTCCTTAGGACCTACTGTTTAGGAAATATATTTTGATTTTAACGAAAAAAAATAGCGTTTTGCCTTCTTCTTTATAGTTTTGGGTATTTTTTTACCCGCTCTAGCTCTATTAGTGTTGCTCGGTTTTAGGGCTTTGTTGACACAAACGGGCCGGGAACGTGAGTTTATTCATTAAAACGTTCAAATTGAGGGAGTGATAAAAATTAATTTTTTTTTATTTTGTAGAATTTTCCATTTTAATAGCTTGCTCTTTTCATGATACATCCTACTTCCAACCATTATTTTGTATTCTCAATATTTTGGAAAAAAATCGAAAGTATGTGGAATTTTAAAGCTAAGACCATTAAGAGATTTGTTGAGTTCTAACACTGTATTTAAAAAAAAACAAAAAAACATTATGAATTAAGATATTAAAAGATTAGATATTAAAACAATACCTTATTCTCTTTAAAATTGTGGCAACAAGTAACCTCTTTAAATGTGTGAACTAACTTCAGAAATTTTTAGGGTGGATTATATATAGTTTGCCTACTATTAAATAGAGATTGCAATCAATTGTTTCATTAAAGGAGATTAATTTAAGTTATTCATTTTTAAAAGGCATAACTCCCCATTATTCATTTTTTATTCATTCATTTCGATATGTTTCAGAGCTCAATTGCTCCATCTTCAGGTTCTTACACTGTGATATACTCACATGGTCACATTAATTCAATTAATTATAACAGTGTAAGAACCTGAAGACGGAGCAATTGAGCTCTGAAACATGTAGAAATGAATGAATAAAAAATGAAAAATGGGGAGTAATGCCTTTTAAAAAATGAATAAGATTGCAATAAGTTCACTGAAAAGTCTTTCGTTTAAAAAAAAACTAAACCTTAATTAGAATTTATCAAAACAAATCTCATGAAATAACCTTTACCATGATTGGTAAACCTACGACTTCCTGCCCTACAGTACCCTTCAATAATATTCCTCTGATCCGCGTTGAACAGATCCACTTTCTAGGAATCCACCTGGACAAACTACTTCGAATCCACATACTAGACTTAAAAGACAATAAACAGCTTTTCGTTTCTTATTCCACCAACATTTACTTACTTACTTGACAGCCAGGATTACAGACTTATTTACTTAACTGTAATTCAATCTATTTGTGTAAACGGAGTTAAGCTTTGGGGCTCCACTAAACCTTCCAATTCCTCTCGTATTCAATCATTGCAATCCAAATTCCTTCGTAAAATCATCAATGCTCCCCATTATGTCAGAGATAAATTTTATCCATGAAGATCTGGGTATCACATATGAAGCAGATTTGGCCCAGTATACCTCTTCTCCCATAACAAACTTACCCAAGTGAATCCACTAGTCTCGAAACTTGCTTTTCACTCGATTTTGGACATCCCTCCGAGGCTTCTGTAAAGATAATGGCCGAGAAACTTTCTAACTTATTGTTAGTATAATTATAATTTGAGGGAGTGATAAAGATGAAATTTTTATTTGTAATTTTTTTTATGAAATTTTTTTGTAATTTGAATTAAAATAGCTTGCTGTTTTTTGTGATACGTCCTACTTCTAGTTATTATTTTGTATTTCTTTATATAAATATTTTATTCACAATATTTATAGAAAAATCGCAAGCATGAGGAATATTGCACTCAGTCAAAGCTGAGACCATGAAGAGATTTGTTGAGTTCTAACTTTATATTTAAAAAAACAGTAGTTATTAGGTATAGTTAAAATAACATGCATGAAATTATGGATAATATTTATAAATTTACATATTCTGTTATGTATTTTGAAAGGTTCCAATGTAACATTCTTTAATTGACTGTTTATACCCAGCCTTCTCTGCCCCCCTTTCGATTTCCAGACTTTTTACTCCAATTTTGTGGGTGATTTTATCTTGGCACTTGATGTGTGATTTTTCTCTGTTTCTCACTGTTAGTCCATTCGGGACAGTTTTACGACCACCTCCTTCAGTTGGACTTTTTATTCTTGTTTGTGAAAGGGTTTTTCGGTTTTATACTCTTGGAATGTCAATAGTTCAATCCTAAGAAGTTTGATGTGTGTAAGCATAATACTTCAAACTCCTGATTTTAAGGTACAAATTCAGTTATAGCCACGATGTCAATAGTTAGTTAATTTCGATTAAATGTGTAATCTTATGGTTTTTTCTATTTATTAATTACTATGTAGTATTACACTGCTCAACACAATTTTTGTTTCCTTCATTTTTTTTATTGTTACTGGTTATTTTAAAGGCCCTGACTATGAAAAAAATACTGGGAGATTGCTAACAGCTTTATTTTGTGAAATATAAAGTTTTACTGTTTTGATTAAAAAATATAAGGAAATTAATACATAATATTAACAAAATTTTATTGAACATTATTATCAAATGATCTTTTATCTGATTTCCTTGAGAAAACGACTTTAGGTAGATCTCTTTGCATAAAATATTTGTATTTTCTTCTTTCTTGTTACTGCTATGGAGCAAAACACACTTTAAACTTCTTTCGCTGCTGTCCATAAAAATACACCAATCCCTTTGCTTGTAGTTTATTAAAACCATCTGTTGCAAAATACCAACAACACTGTTACAAAAGACTAAATCCTTCTCTTGAGAAAAATACGGTAACAGATTCTTTTCTCGGGTGCGATAAAAAGTAATGTTGGTATCGGTATTAAGCAAATTTGTTTCTTTTAAAGATATTCTGAAGATTCTTTCGGTAAGTTGAGATCCCTCACTAAGTCATTTTGTTATTTCTGATTAAATGGTTGAGGTTCTCAAAGGCTACATTTGTAATCTGGATCAGAGTCATCACTTGATATATTTTGTTCGCGTTCACAGAGATTTGAATCATCAGAGGGTTTAGATGTGCTGGGTTGTACTTTTCAAGATTTTAATTGAGATCGTTGAGCATAAGATAATTTACGATATGACGAAATACTTCGATTTCCAGGGTTTATTCCGTTTATTTTCACAACCCAGAAGTAGCTGTAACCCTGGTGGTTTTGAGGTCCTAAATTATGGAAGTTAGGAACTTCACTGCATCTCTTTTCCAGCTGGACCATAGCAGTAGACACACAACACATTTTTGGCAAATAATATGAGGAACCCATGGCTTGTTCTGATTGTACAAATCTATTTTAAAGTATTGATGATATGCAATGTTTACAAAGTCTAATATAGGTTTTCGATATTTTTCAAATATATATTCGGCACAAATATTTCAAATACAATCTGGGTTAAGCACACAACACCGCCTGGACGAATGCATATCGAAAACAATAAAAAAATATATTTTACAGTCAAAACAAATTTAAAATCAAAGTAAAAATACTAAGTAAGGTTGGTAAGCTATAACACAAAAACAAAAGCTGTTAAAGAAACATTGTTGACATATTTAAAAAATATGTATCAAATTGAGCTAGAAACAACAAAATAGTCACAGGAAGCAAATTTTTTTTTTTTTTTTTTTTTTTTTTTTTTTTTTTTTTTTTTTTTTTTTTTTTTTTTTTTTTTTTTTTTTTTTTTTTTTTTTTTTTTTTTTTTTTTTTTTTTTTTGCCAGTGTTATTGATAAAATAGAAAAATAAATAAATAAAAAACCTGTACCACTTACAACTCATGCAACTTAAGACTGTACTGTTACTCAGCAGTTTTAAAAAGAGGAGATTTGGCTAGAATACTCGCTCAGCCGCCAGGTTTTTTCCTCAATTAAGGATATCCGCTTTAATGAGGTATGGTATGCGCTCTTCACACACACACACACACATATATATATATATATATATATATATATATATATATAATATAATATAATAATTATTCAGTATTTTTTTTTTAAATATAAAGTTAGAACTCAACAAATCTCCTTCTCATGGTCTCAGCTTTGACTGTGTGCAAATTCCTCATACTTGCGATTTTTCTATAAATATTGTGAATAAATACTTATATAAAGAAATACAAAATAATGGCTAGGTGTAGGACGTATTACAAAAACACCAAACTATTTAAATCCAAAATTAAAAAAAAAAAAAAAAAAAAAAAAAAAAAAAAAAAAAAAAAAAAAAAAAAAAAAAAAAAAAAAAAAATTTAAAATTTTATCTTTATCACTCCCTCATAGGATTAATTATTCTAACAATAAGTTAGAAAGTTTCTTGGCCATCTTATTTTCAGAAGCCTCGGTGGGATGTCGAAAATCGAGTCAAAAGCAGGTTACGAGACTAGTGGATTCACTTGGGTACGTTTTCCATGGAAGAATAGGTATATTGGGCCAAATCTGCTTCATGTGGGATAGCTAAATCGTTATGGATAAAATGTATCTAAGAAATAATAGGGATCATTGAGGATTTCACGAAGGATTTTGGATTCTAATGATTGAATTCGAGAGGAATTGGAAGGTTTAGTGGAGCCTCAAAGCTTAACTCCGTTTACGTAAATAGATTGGATTACAGTTAAGTAAATAAGTCTATAATCCTGTCTGTTAAGTAAGTAAGTAAATGTTGGTGCAGTAGGAAATGAGTAGCAGTTTATTGTCTTTTAAGTCTAGTATTTGGATTCCTAGTAGTTTGTCCAGGTGGAGTCCTAGGAAGTGAATCTGTTCATCAGAGATCAGATCGTTGACTATTTGTTAGAGTCAATAGTTTGTGAAATGTAGTGTCTAGATGCCTTAGTCTATTCTTGAGGCAGAAATGTGTCATTTTCACGTGTGGAGCCCTGTTTAACTTTTTTTCACAAGTAAGTCCAACAAGAATTACCAAAATACTTGATATAGTGGAAAAATTAAACTTAACAATGACAAATCTCAGCTTATCACATTCTCCCTTAGATACGCTATCAGCCATCTAGTCTATACACAAAAATGAACATAAAAAATTTGATTATACAGTTTAACATATTTTGTAGTTTTTATGGTTTATGAGAATAGCATAGCATATTTAAACTATAATTTGCATTCTATCTAATTAGGTACAATACTAGAAAAAAAAACATACTATATAGTCAATGAACACATTGTAGAGTGATCGGAATATACTATAATTTTTGACTTCATAGCTTCGTTAGGAATAGTTAGAAGGTAAACATCCAAAACCACTGGGGGTGATCTTACGGTGGAGGGGGGAGGAGTTCAAATCTTTTTGGTTTTTCGATAATATCTCGAAAACGGTTGACTAAAAAAAAAATAAATATTTCAAACATAAAATCTATTGTTTCATTTAAGGAGATTAATATAAGTTAATCATTTTTAAAAAATGAATAATGGGGAGCTATGCCTTTTTTTAAAATGATAAAATCTAATTAAATTTATATAAAATTGATTATATATTAATTCGTCGTAATTCTAACCGTTCACGAGATATTTATTGGAAAATCGGTGATTTTCAGAAGAAAACAAATGTTGCCTCACTTTTTGTCAAATTTTTGCTTCTAGTACCTTCTACAATCGTTTTATTGAAAAAAACGATAGAATTAATATTGTAGATCAATAAATTTACTTTAATTTCATTTATACGTTTTTGTTATTTGAAGGAAATGTTTACAAAAAGTGAGACAAGCATTTTTTTATTTCTAAAATTATCACTTTTTAATAACGTATATTTCGAAAACTGTTGTAATTTCGAAGAATATATGAATATAATAAATTTTATAGGAAATTTGATGAGCTTTAATTTTGATCCGTAGCATATTTTTCTAGAGTCCACCGTTTTTGATATATAATCGAAAAATTGGCACCTTCTCCCCTCCCCTCACCCTTAGCTCACCCCCAGGGGCGGGGACTTTAATTATGTTTCATTGACTGTACTAATACTTTTATTTTTATTTTTATTTCGTGCTATTTAAATTAGCCGAGGGTTCTACTTGAGGTCTACCTTGCTCACGGTTACTATCGATTTACATTGATACTGCGTTATGCCCCAGCCAATGGAAGGAGGTGGCTCATTTTAACATAAGGTAGCTTTCAAATATGCTTGTGCCTGTAGAGAAGATTGATTGGTTCCTTATTACTCCAACCCCTCTTTACCTAAACAACTAAACAAATCCTCTTATTTAATAAAATTGCTAATTGATTTAAGAAGCTTAGATCTAAATATTGGAAATACATTGTTTAAATTAACGCCTACACTATCAAGTCCATACACAATAGTATATATATTCATCGGTGTTTAACACATTTATGAAAATTGTTTTTCATTTTTCTGATACTATTTTTTTTTCACTTATTTTTTAATCCACACCTGTCAAAAACAAAACTGACAATCAGCGGATGTGCTGAAATTATAATATAAAAAACAAATTGGGATGTTAGACTACGAGGAGAGATAGCACCCCTTTTTTGTCTTTGGTATACTTTTATGTAGGTTGGCCTCTCATCAAGAAGATACTAATTAAATTTTTAAAAAGCCCTGGAATTTGATGCGGCAGTTACTTCACGTAATTACTAATGAAAAATGTGCCATATGATAAAATGTTATCCAAGTGTCGGCTTCTGGTCTTTATAACTTTTATATATATATACATATATCGCTCATGGGCAAGAAAAGTAAAAAAAAAAATTCATTTTACGTTTAATTTCAGAATAATGATCGTTTTTGGCCTGTTTATCGTTTATGTAATAAAAATTGTTGTCCATAACATTTTTTTCTTTTAATTCCCTGTTGGTGTCTTTTCCTTTATGTTATCAGTTGGTTATTGTGATCACCTTGTGCGGGTCCCGCAGCGATCACATTAAACGGCGTCTACTGTATTAATAATTAAATTATATAAACTAAGTTGAGAGAATATAAGGATTTCAGAGTTGATTTTCGTTCAAAACAATATAGTTACTAAATAAATTGTACGTCCTATTGACAAATGTTATAATACAAAAAATATTCTCCGTTGAATTCCTGAAAAGGAAACTGTCGGAAAATTTTCTATCCGAGCAACGCCCAACAGATAGAGAGCGTGTCAAAAATGCCACAGTACGTAACTGATCAAAACAGTCACTTTTTTTTTTTTTTTTTTTTTTTTTTTTTTTTTTTTTTTTTTTTTTTTTTAATGCTTGTTGCAGTTTTAGTGTATTTAGGTATTTAGAAATTTTTGATACTGTAATTGCACAAATAATTAATGCATTAAATTATTAATACACATTTGAAAAACAATAATAAAACATATGTTTTATTTATCGACATAATAACACTAGCCTCAGAATCATCGATCTTAGCCTCAGATTTAAAAATAAAAAAATGTAACTGTTTTGATCAGTTACGTGCTGTGGCATTTTTGATACGCTCTCTATCTGTTGAGTGTAGCTCGGATAGAAAATTTGCCGACAGTTTCCTTTTCAGGAATTCAATGGAGAATATTTTTTGTAGTATAATATTTGTCAATCGGACGTACAATTTATTTAGTAAATATATTGGTTTGAATGAAAAAATCAACTTTATATTCTCTCAACATAGTTAATTTAATTTAATTATTAATAAAGTAGACGGCGCTTAATGCTGCGAAACTCGCACAAGGTGATCACACTAACCGACTGGTAACATTAAGCAAAAGACACCAATAGGGAATTTTTTTTTTATTTTTAGTTATTTATTGAAATTTACAACATATGATGACGATGATAAAAATAACACGTCACTTGTTTTTAAAGCAACTACCCATTCGTAGCTCTTTAAGCTCTATATAATTAAGTACTATATTAGAAGGTCCCGAGGCCATCTTCTTATCAGGCACCTCGGAGGGTTATCTGGAATGGAGTGAGAAGCAAGTTGTGATACTAATGGATTTGAATCGTTGTGGATAGATATCTGGTATGAGCTATGTAAACGTAAGGTATATTAAGATCTTTGTGGATAAGTTTGTTTGTGACGAAGTAAGGGGCATTTAGGATTTTTCTAAGGATTTTGGATTGTAAGGATTGGATACGAGATGAATTGGATGGCTTAGTAGAGCCCCAAAGCTGAACTCCGTATGTCCAAATCGGTCTAATTACTATTATGTAAATGAGTCTTTTGTATTTAAGTGGTAGGTTTGAACGTTTGTCAAGTAAATGTTGAAGTAGTCGAAAACGACGGGCACTTTCTTGTCGTTTTAGTTTTCTATGTGGATTCCAAGACGTTTGTCCAGATGGAGTCCTAGGTAACGGATCTGTTCAACGGGGATTAGTGGAACATCATTAAAGGATACTGTAAGAAAGGAAGTCGTAGGTTTACGACGAAGGGTAAAGGTTAGTTGATGGGATTTATTTTGATTCTCCATTTTCGACACCATTCTTGAAGGTTTATGATTTGGGATTGGAGTGTCTGGGAAGCAATGGAGGGATCATTGTTTACTGATAAAACACTAGTGTCAGCTGTATACACCTTGTAGAGAATTGGGACCTAGGATATTTCCTTGAGGAACACCTGCAGATTGAGTAAAGAGAGAGGAACAATAGGAAATTAAAACAAAAAATATGTTATGGACAACAATTTTTATTACATACGTAGAAAATACACACAATAAAAAAAATATATCTTTACAAACTAATTTAAAATATGTACAAAATGTTGCGAATAAGAGTTCGATATTCTTCCGCTGTTTTAATAGTTTATTCGGCAATGGCTGAGAAATGTTCAAAGCGGCTTTACGCTGACTTATTCTGGTAGACAGGCGATCGTACTATTTTTAAGTTCTCTATCTTTTCAGATAAACTTAGGTCCCGTCATTTTGATGGTCTCATGCTCATTGAAAAATAAAAAAAAAAAAAACTGAAAAATGACTCGAAAAACAAAAAAGATGGTCCAAACACTTCTGAGAAAGAAATCTTACTGAGCTGAGCTAGTAAAGTTATTTTCATAGAAGTAGAGAGAAGGGGATGATTATATTGTACATTCTTAGAAAAAAGGATTTTCTTGGAAAGGATATGCCAGCTTCTGCCGTCCCGCTTCCGACAAAAAACAAAAAACCCGAAATTCCGATTGTCCAAGCCATTATGATCACACAGAGCGGTTGATAACATTAACCGTGATCACATTATGCGGCGTCGACTGTATACAATTAATTACAGATAGACAAATCCATGATTTATTGTTTTTCCCAGACAGGGAGAAATTGATTATTTTTTTTTATTTATTTATTTATTTTTTTTTTCCTCTACTAACATCTATTTTGCATTAATCGTGTATGGTAATTGAATATTTATTTATTTTCTGATATACTTTATTTTAGCTAAACTCCTCATATATCAATTTATATTCACTAAAATAAAAAATTCAATTCAACATTGTAGTGAAGATAAATTGATATATGAGGAGTTAAGCTAAAATAAAGTTCTTTATTAAAGAAATAAATTGAATATTTATGAAATTCTACCGATTGTAAAATTTCCTTTAGCATTTAAATTTATTTGCCAGCCCATTTTTTATACCCTAAAAGACAATACTTGCAACTCTCTACTTACTGAAATATAATGTTCGACTTGAATGAACACTATTCCAGAAGTCTTCATTTGTAATACCTATTGCTGTATTCCAAGGTAACCAAGATAACCTGGATTTCCATAAAGTACCTCCATATGACTGCACCTGCATTTACTATAAGTTTAAATCTGATCTAAAGCCTAGTTATGTTGTTATAACAATTTAAATGTCCAAGTTTCCTCTACCGGAACATGTCACCATATTTTTGTTAATATTTTTCAAGAAAACATATAATGTACAGGGGCCAATGGATGCTCATTAAAGCTGAATTAAAGTTTTTTGATCGTATTTAAATATACCGTTAAATGAAAAAAAATTATAACAAAGAAATTCAAACAATATACACTTTATGGATGATCTTAACAATATACACTTAACTGGATGATCGGTAAATCAAAGAGTAAAAGAACATATAAGAGCATACACTATTAAGACCCAAAACTCCAATTTCGCTATCCATCTAGATGAAAATAACCATAAATTTAATAAAGACTCGGGAGTAAAAATACTACATCAAGTAGAAAATTGCCTATAATTAAATATTTATGAATCATTAGAAATAATAAAATCGTTTAAAACCGATCTAGATTTTTGTTTGAAGGACCAGATAAACATTTCCAATAGCCCCATTTTAAATTTGTTTCCCATAGGAACGGAAAAATCCAATGAGTCATAAGGGAAATCCCATAGTAAATCACAAAAATTTAACCTACCTGCCCCCTTCCACTTCTCTCGATAAGAATTTTTCACTTATCTCTTAGACCTCTTTAGGTGAGTACTCAAAACTTTAGTGTATATAATCCATGTAACACAGTACTGATCTGTTGAAAATTGTGTTTGTTTTAGAACTGAAGATGAATGTTTAACATTCGAAACTAGTTTTCTAATAAAATAATCCCAATAGAAGTGGCAATTAATTTATAAATCCTAATTATGTATGGCGTATTCCCAGATAAATGTGATAGCGGTTTGGGCTCAGAAGGAACTGGTTTACCTTGGGAGACAATTCTAATTCCGCAGGAGACGCAACATACAAATTATCCTTTGTCGGCTTAAGATCACTAACTCTGTATGTGGGCTGAAGAGAGATTTCCTCAGGGAATCTCTGGAACGTGACTCAGGAAGTTAAAGTGAAGATAGATACAGCCTTATAATGATGTCAGAATTGATATTTTTTGTTACAAAATGACGTTAAAATTAATTAAATCTTTGGGTTTCTAGAAGGACATTCTCTTCCCGTTTAATCCCTTTCACAGGACACTGAAGGATTATAGTTTTATTTCATTTATAGGTTTTTTTATTGCTAATATTGCTACCAAAATTTAGATTACTAGCATTATTTTATAACTTTGTTGTTCTTTATTTTATTCTCATTCTTAAATCGTAAAGTTAGCACTTTAATCCTTTATTATATTTTCTTATACTTCATTTACATGTTTCTTTGTTTTGTTATTTTTTTTTAATGGTGCTTAAGATATTTTCATGAAACATGCAAGTTCCCTATCTGTTCATGAATGGGAATTTTACCCGCTAAAGTCCCCTCTCTATCTATCTAGTTAGTTTTACAACTCTTAGCCCCCTTTCACACTGCGATACCGAGCAGCAGATACAAGTATCCAAATAGAACAAAGGGATCATTGTTAAAAGACCATGCCTCTTCAGACTGCAATTCCAGCAGTCGTATCGGCGTAACCCATACTCAAAACGAGTAGGCTGTCTCCGTCAGCCGCCACGATACTTTTTGAATCGGCTTCTCAGAATCCTAGCGTCAATGGGGGAAGAAACATTGTGCATTAGGATTTATTTACACTGAGATTCCGAAGCGTGGTACTTCACTCGTTTTTTGTTCTCTGTTTAATAATTTAGTAATTCTAATCGTTTTAATTTAATACTTGTAATAGTTTTAATTGAATAATTTTAATAGTTTTAATTTAATAATTGTGTGTGGAGAGAAGTGGGAGCGGGAGAAGGAGCCGCCAGGCTACTGAATAACGATTCTTTTTGCGTCTCATACAGCGTCGGATACGTGTATCGGCTGCTCGGTATCGCAATGGGTCCTGGCCTCCTCAATAAGCTTCCGCCAGCAGGTCTCTCATCTGCCAACTCTTCTTGTTTAGTGCGATTGCTCTTCAAGGACGCTTATCGGAATCTTAGATTTTTCCAAGGTGCCAGGATCTGTCCTGTCCAGCTGAGCCTTCCTAATTTTATGATCCTAACGACATTAGGTTCTTTAAGCAGTTCATACACTTTTTTATTCCTTCGATTATTCCAACCAGTCCCTCTTCCACAGGTCCAGATTTTTTTTTCTAAACAAGTGAAACATTTTTGTCGTTCTTGGTTAATATAATGTCTTATTTTCTGGCCTAATTGATGGTCTTTGTCGCTAAACGTTGGACAGTGCTTCACATATCGAATATATACTCCATTGTGACCTATCCCTCACTTACGTCTTTTTAAAACTTTATTTTATCTGAGTTAATATCCACCCCTCTTAACTGTTTATAACATCTTCTTATTTTCCTCTATTACCTGATACTAATACTTTTAATCTGTGCCTAGAAACTGGTTGTGATTTAACTGATCAGAGGTTCCAATATCCCACAATCCCTCTCTTCATACTGACTTTCTATATCTCATCTATAAAGATGATAAACAGTGGGCTGAGAGTGTCTACCGGTTTAACACCCTTATAATCAGCCCATTTACTCTTGAAAACTTTTTTCAACCATTGCATTAGTATCTACAATCCAATCACTACATAGAAGATCCCGTCTTTCCGATCATTAGTCTATCCTAAAGAACTTCTGCATTCCAACGATCCTTTCTTCTTTCTTTTTTAATAATAATGTTCTCATTTGTATATACAGGGTGTCCCGAATTTAAATGGCAAAACTTCAAGAATTTATAGGGGACCGAAAAACTAAGACAAAAAGTCCTTTAGAGATTTGGTCGTTTTGCTTAGTTTTAGAGAAAATCGCAAAAAAAGAAACAAAACAAGTTTTCATTTTTATACTTATTTATTTACATTTATATTTATGTTATGTTCTTTTTAATGTAAATATTTCTCAAAATGTTGTCCTCTTGCACTAATGCAAGCATTACATCTAGCACTCACTTGATAAATTGCAGCTAAACATTGTTCTGATGATATTTGGTGCACTGCATCTATGATTCGGTCTCTGCTGTGCTCTCTTGAGTTGATTGACACCGAATAAACTTTCTGCTTCAAGGTTCCCCATAAGAAGAAATCCATGGGTGTCATATCAGGTGATCTGGGTGGCCAAGGTACTACTCCTCCACGTCAAATCCATCGTTGTGGATAATTTATATCCAGCCAAGCTCGAACAAATCTGCTATAATGAGCTGGACATCCATCCAGTTGGAACCTAATTTCAATCCGCTGCTGTAAGGGAATGTCATCTAAATAATTAGAAAAGTCGTTCTCCAAAAAATGTGTAAATGTGATACCATTCAATCTTCCAGGTAAAAAATATGGTCCCACCAGTAATCCGTTCCAAATTCCAAGACAAACGTTAATAGCAAATTCATGCTGTAACCTATTCTCTCTAATAGCTCTGGGATTTTAAGAGCCCATTCATGATAATTTCTTTGATTAACAATTCCTCCTCTTGTAATGGTAGCTTCATCGGTCCATATAATTTTTAATGGAAATAAATTATCATCGCGAATTTTGTCAAGAAACCAGTTACTGAAATTCAATCTCTTGACATAATCTTGAGGTAATAAATTCTGAACTTTTTTAAGATGGTATGGGTAGCGATTATCACCTGCTTGCCGCGATATTGCTAATGCAGCAGATGCTCTTCGGATGCTAGTCTCAGGATTGTTTAGTGGCGTTGGACACGACTTTTTCGCCTGCTCTCATTGCTGCCTGGAATTGGTCGCCTTCATTACGTATTAAAAATGACCCAGTTACTCGTAGTCTATTAAAAGTTAACGAAAAGACTCGTCGATTAGGCTCTCTTCTATTTGGGAATCGGCGCGCATACTCCCGCACCGCTTCTAAAGCATTACCGTTACAGAAACCATACACAAAAATCATATCAGCGTATTTAACATTAGAATATGTATGCGGCATTGTGGCTGATGCTATTCACACAAAAATATCTGATTGTGAGTAACTGACTAAAGACTGATTTAGGAATTATAATCCTAGAAGGAAGCCAAAATGTAAACAAATAAAAGAATGTAAAGGATAACTTTAAATGTTTACATATCTCACTGCCTAGACTGACGAACTTTGAAAGGTGATAATCGCTACCTGTAACATTTTTGTTTTGTTTGTTTTTTTTTTGCGATTTTCACTAAAACTAGCAAAAACGAGCAAATCTCTAAAGGACTTTTTGTCTTAATTTTTCGGTCCCTAAAGTTTTTCCATTTAAATTCAGGACACCCTGTATAATTTTTATTTACTATTTTTTCTTTCATTATCATATTTTCTGTTTCAACTTTGTCAAAATTATTTATTTATATCCTCTACTATGTATTATTTGTTCTTTTAATCTTATATACAATATTTATTCTTATAATGACTACTTTTCTGTCTTTATATTATATTTATTTTTTTTTTTCTTCTCTTTTTCTAGTTTTCTGTTACGTTATTGTGAAATTTCTATATAGTTTTATTTATCTTGTCTTATTTTGAAATTCTCTAGGCCAGATATGATATCACTTTCTGTTATGTAATGTTATTTTTGAAGGAGCATTATTCAAGAATAAGGTTCTTTTTCTATTCTATTCTATTCTATTTTTATATTGACTTTATTGCATTAATGGGGTTGTGAGATATTCTTTTTTTTTTTTGTAATATAATACGTTATATTAAAAAAATTAATATAATTACTATAATACCAAAATAAATTATTACTAAAATCAATACTTAATAAAATAAATAGTTTTAAGTTAAATAGTATATGGAAGTAATTCCAATGAATGAAAAAAAAAAACACATTTCTTTATGGTTTCAGACTCAAAGTGAAATAATTACTGCCGGTCTAAAACATCTGATACACCTCCTGTGTGGGAAATCCTAATTACGTTCACTACGCTGCTCCGATGCCTCGTGTGTGGGCACCTCGCCTCCGTGCCCAGGTGTAAAGTGCGTGGGTACTTCAATCGCTGATGACCACAAAGAGATAAAACCGAACTTATCGGGTGTAGTTATATATTTAGTTCAAGTCCACTATACGGGCTCATGTACTACTATTAAAAATAGTTTTGTGGTTATTGTTCGTTCACTTCAGCTAAAAAAATTAATATAAAAAAATCGGCTTTTACTGTTTATATGGTTTTATATATTCAATAGTTTATATGATCAAGATATATTTTCATCGTCTAATACATTGCTATGCATTTGAAGCTGAAGCTCAAGGAGAAAAAAATCCTAAGGAGGATATTATGACCAGTCAGGGAAGAAAATGGCACCTACCTACTGTATAAACACCAGAAGGAAATCCTGACTTGTATTAGGAAAAAGCGACTAGCCTTTTATGAATACTTGGCCCGCATGAATTCTAAAAGATTAACCAACAGGATCTTCACAGTGGGAGATATAGGCAAGATCTCCAAGAACAAGTGGATCACATCAGTGAAGTCAGATCTGGAACAACTAGTGCAAGCCGTTCGACAGGGAGTTTTCCCAGTTCCTTACCAGGGACAGGGAGTCTCTTACCAGTAAGAAGACCACAGGGACCAAATGGACCGAGGGGAGAAAGCTGGCTCATAGTCAGAAAATGAAAGAATTCTGGAAGAGAAAAAAGAAGATCCTCGCCGAAGAGTAGTAGAGCTCCGTTGTCATCAGCAGGTCTAAATGAAAAAAATAAAATAAAATAAAATTGCTATGGATTTATTAATACTAACTTATTATTATTTTTTATTTGAAATTGTTTTATTGAATAAATATTACAAGATGTCTGTCTAAAGGGCAATGGATAATACGGATGACGAAAAAAAAATAAATGAAATTAGGAAAAGGAGACTAATGTTCTATAGGCGTATATGTAATTAATGAGTCCAAGCAGATTAACAAGAAAAATTGTACAACATTTTGAAAGATTTTAAGGCAAACGCAATTGGCTTCAAAATATACATGAAGATATAAAAGACACTGGCTTAAATAAAGAAGTAATTGAAGATACAACACTCTACAGAAACAAAATTAAAGAGTGGGAAGGCTTCCGAGATAAAACAACTCCAAAAAAGACAGTGGAGAAAAGGGACGGCAGAAGAGAGGAAAGAGAAAAGTGAAAAGATGAAGGAGTATTGGAGAAAGCGTAAAGCTAACATAAACGTGGTCCTTAGCTGACCTGTAATGAAAAAAATAATAATAAAGCAGGAAATAAAAGTATTAACACTATAAAAATAGTAATACGAAAAATAACCATTAAAAAAAAGTAGAAAGAAATAGTTAACAAAAAAGGAAATACATAAATTAAGAAAAGCACAATCTCACTATATATAAAATGTACACAAACATAGGGAAACCCCAGACTAATCTTTTCCCCCACTTATGGGAGGGCGAGCCAGGCCTGCTGTAATCCCAAGGCAGTTCTCTTAGCGCTGCGTCAATAATGTCAAGATCCAGAACTAAGTTAATAAATTGTATTAAAAATTATTATAGGCTGAAAACCTAAGAGGGAGCGATACCTTAAGGGATACTTACTTATCTTTGCTATGAGCGATGAAAGCATAAGTGCGAGTTGCACCTCAGGGGGCTGATTCTCGGTAGGATAACGGTTTATACTTATCTCTACTGATGTCTGGACCTTGGGTCTTTTTCCGGCAATTGTTCTTGGGAAAACGTTTTCTAACAATGAGTCCAAAATTCAAAGAAAGATATTCATAGGTAAGATGGAGAGGATAAACCTCTATTTAAAATGTGCCTCGGAAATAAGAAGGGATCGGCTGGATTTGGCGATAATGTAAATAGTTATTCATGTATGTATATATATAATATATATATATATATATATATATATATATATATATATATATATATATCTAAATTAAAAAATGTTCTTCATGCTTGATATAGGTAGAATAAAAACATATGCATTAAAATAAAAAGAAAGAAAAAATGAATGAAATAAATTAAACATAGGAAATAAACTGTTTACTAACGTTAACCTAGAAACAAATAAAATTAAAATTACCTACTTATTTATATATATCGACAAAGGTATTGCCTAATTTTAAGAAAAGGAGATTTTTTTTTTTTTTTTTTTTTTTTTTTTTTTTTTTTTTTTTTTTTTTTCGGGAGAAGAAGAGACCGTGGGGACCGAATCGTTAGGCTGGCAGGAAACCGTCTGGAGCAGGTGACAGATTTTAAATACCTGGGACCCATCTCAACGAGTATGGAAGGGTATATGGGGACATCAAGGAAAGAATAAAGACAGCGGCTGTGGAAGATGCTTTTATCCCATCAAGACGGGCTTCCTGGACAAGAAAGAAGTCTCAAAGGCAATAAAGAAGGTGGTCTTCAAGAATACTTTCCTCCCTATTCTAACTTATGCAAGCGAGTATCGGACCCTCACTTCCAAACATAAAAGCCAAATCCAAGCCATGGAAATGCGCTATTTAAGAAAAATTGAGGGGAAAACAAGAAGAGATTGTGTGAAGAACTCTACAATAAGTACAAACTTAGACCTGAGGCCGGCAGAAGAAATTATCCAAGAAAACCAACTCAGGTGGTTTGGGCACGTCTCGTGAATGGCTGAAGACAAAATTGCCAGAGTTACCCCCGAGGCCAGAGTAGAGGGAAGAAGACCACAAGGAAGACCTGGGAGGAAGGAATCAAAGAGGCCTTTAAGAAGAAGAATGGACTGGAGGAGGAGAAGGCAGCTGGTGCAAGACAGGGCTTCTTGCGTCAGGCTCTATAAGAAGGAACCTCACACTGCTCAGCGGTAAAAGAGGGTCGGATTAAGTAAGTAAGAGAATTCCTTAGATTAATTGGCAGATTAGGTAGGATTTAGGCTGTGTTTTAGAGTATATAAATGATTTCCTATTCTTCATAGGCACGACAAACCCACTAGGCTGTGCTTGACGTGTTAAATCACTCTTGCCCAATCTTGTCGGTCTGCAGCAAGTCATAGAAAATACATTAAAATCCCGAAGGTCCACTAAGACAATACCCATTCATCTGATCCATGCCGTTCCTCGAGTTCTTACTTCTTCTGTGGTTCTGCCATCATCTATTCTAAGGTGTCCCAACCACTTTAGTCATTGAATTCGGACATATACATCTTCACATCGCCATATAGTGCATATAACTCACCATTCTTTCTAAGACGATATGCCCCGTTTTCTTTCATTGATCCTAGAACGTGCCTTAATAATTTACGCTCAAAGATGTTAACACCCATGCCTCACATATACTCGTATATGTTGCGACTGGTATGGTATAGTGAGAGTGCTATAAAACCTTATGTTCGTTGAGCAATAATGATAATTTGAATTGAAAAAGTTCAAAATCATGGAAAAGAGAACAGGCTGAGAAAGATAAAAATAAAGAATGTCTAGGGAGAGTCTAAACGTACTGTATAATACTGTATTTATAAGAATATATATAAGAATATATTTTATAATCTATTCTGTGTTATATAAGGAAAAGCCATTTTTCGTTTGTGATCTTTAACCGCGAAAACTACTGTACCAATCTGTACTTAATTTTAGGCACATCATCATTATAGTTTCAGGAATGTTCAGCAATCATAAAATCTACTGATTTTTAATTAGTTTGTTTTTAATGAGGTGATAATAGGTTCAAACGGTGAAGTTTGAAAATTTACCGATAGGTGGCAAACGCCATTCTACACTAGATGTTACAAAGTTACGGTATTATATAGAGCTTGGAACTGATAATAAATGTTCTTATTCAACTAAAAATGTACAATACTTTATATGTATATAAAATATTTAACTATGTTGTGCAAGGTGAGGATCCCAGTGAAGTCTATGCAATTTTAACTTTGTTAAAAATTACTGCTGTGCGTTAAAATATCATTGAAAAAATAATACTCAATTTATTTTTATCGAAAAATTATTAGTTAAAATTACCTAAGTTCTTTACTTGTGAGAGCGGGCAAAGCAGTGAGGGGGAATGATACAGTAGAAATTGTCTTGGGAGAGTCTATTTACAGTCTATGTACTTCACTTATATAAGTTTCATATTTATTTAGATAAAGAATATATTTAATAATTTCTAATAAAAATGTCAATAAATTAAAATGAAAAAAAAAAAAAAAAAAAAAAAAAATGGATTCTCTACAGAATAGTACTTAAATGATTTTCAATATTATTCTTTTTTTTTAATGGCCACAGCTCTATTTTAGTGACTACAGTAGCATACAGATTATGTTGTGATGACCGGTGCCTCAGTGTTGGTTTATTATCGATGATACTATCTTGCCAATCTCCATACAAATAGGCTCTTCTTTATGTTTCTGCTAACTGACAGCAAGGTTCGCTGCTCCCATCAAAAAGTTATAATATGCAAATTATTAACCTACCCATACAGGGGTGGGGTCATAGTGTATTCTATACCGCTGAAAAGTATACATCCTATGTGTGAAACTTTTAGTTTAAATAATTGAAAATAAATTAGATATGTATAGGTCAAAGGTGTGTCCATAATCGATTCCGTTGATTTTTGAGCTACGTATCTATATCGAGAAGCCAAGATATCAACTTGACCGATAGGCAGGTCCGCTTTGTGATGGCAGATTCCAGAATAATTACGGGATACGATAATTTTATGGTCTTCATCAAGATGATTTCTTGACACATATTTATGTAATTAATAAAAATATATTGTATTATATATTGTAATGTATACTAAGATAAAATAATTGAATTAGACCGTCTGGGATAGGGTCAGGATTAATAAGCCACACGTCCAAGTTTCCAAAAACCTTAATGTGGAGAGCTGATTTTCAGTTTTGTATCATTTTATAAGTTTTAAATTCATATTTTATATTTCCCGCGCATGTTTCTCCATTAGTTCAGATTTTACTCACCTACGTTCCATTCGTATTTGTATGCTAGTTATTGCGAACCTTATTCCTTGATCTTGTTTCTAAAATCATTGTTAGTCTTCTTACCGCCCTAACAACAACCTGTAAGATGAACTATTATGATTTGTCATTTCTCCTCATATTCTTCGGTATTTTCTTTCGTTTACTATTACTTACTTTTGTATGACATTTATTTTTTTATTCTAATTATAATATATCATTATATTATTTTTTATTAATTATTATATCATATATATTATTATATTATAATTATAATATATGTTTACAACAACACCTATTGAAATTGATAATGACAAATATTACAAACTTAAATTAGAGTTTTTAACCGATCCCTATCCAACTTTAACCATCCCTACAACCCTCCCAAAAGATTAAAACGGTAATGGCCCTGAGGCATCTTGTACTAAAATGTTATGCTGGAGTTCTGGTAATGACCAGCTTCTCTGCTCCTTACGTCCCGAGCACTTGTGGCTATAGCGCGCCCTCTCAGCCTCCACTGGATATTACTAATGATGCAACTGAAAGAGCATCGTAGGGATCTCTTCGTGTCTAACCTTGACTTCCAATAAGGGAATACGTTCGATTCGGGCCTACCTATGCTGAGTATTGTACATATAGTATGAATGTATTTTTTGTATTTTAATTTTTGTCAGTTAATTTTATTATAATTTCATTTTATTTTTGATGATTGTAAGTAATTATTAGTTTTATTTTTATGATGATTGTTTCATTTTTATATCTTATTATTATTAATTGTGTGTATGTGAATTTGTGTATATGGTACGAATGAATACGACATTAGTACTGTAACTTATTGCCCTTAACTAAGGCAGATTGTAAAAAAAAATAATAATAAGAAGAAGAAAAAAAATAACAGTGATAATGAGAAAAAAATTAATAAGCTTCGAGTTTTTATTTTTTCGCTAAGGATAATATTTAAAATATCGATTGTTTAAGTTTTGATGTATATATATATATATATATATATCATAATATATATATATATATATATATATATATATATATATATATATATATATATATATATATATAAAACCCTGCCTTATGATTTATTTCTTACCATTGATAATAAGGTGACATCAATATACAATCTTGTTTCAGATCCATTAGTGTTAAAGAATCCATTTTCTCAACATATCTTCCTTTCTTTAGTGAAATGTTGTCCTATAAAGAAGTGTTAGGTCAGGGTATTCGTCAAATGAAAAGTTACGACGTTGGTATATTTCGCGAGGCAGGGGCTTTTATAGTGAGTATCCTCGTGTACTAAGAGTTCTCTTAGCACCTGTCTAATTTCTTTAAAGGTTTATATTCCGTCTAATGTAACCAAGGGTTATATTCATTTATTCTTATTTGTTATTATAATTTATTCTAAAAAGCTTTCTTGTTTAGATGATTAGAAAATAAACGGAATTAAATTTAAATTTAAGGCATACCGACCTTAAAATATAAAATTATCATTAAAGTATTACAAATGTGTGATTCTTTCTATATTTTATTGGCATGTCGTACAGAGAGGTAAAAACAAGTTAAAAAATATTTTATCACCACTTTCTATTCATTTTAGGCTGCTGATTTCGAAAAAGAAAGATTCTACCATTATCCTACCAAACTTCAAGTTTCTAAACAGCTTTTATGAAACTATTGTATTGACACAGTTTTCTATATTTTGGGTTTAAAAAAAAAAAAATTAAGATGATGATTCTTATAAATTATTTTTTACTTTTTAAAATAATATGCGCTGTTAAAATAATGGGTCAAATTATAACACAGTTATTAATTAATCTTCTGATGATTCACAATTTTCATCACCCTCCGAATCCAGAATTCTCCGATAATTTATTTGATTTAGAAGGTTCAGCATAAAGAAGTAGGTATAACGTCTCTCTCAAAAATGGCTTATGAATATTCCAATAGTCTATTACGATTGGGTTTTCCCAAATCTTTTACATTCTGTGTAACTGATTTTTGGCCGGCTAGATTATAACTTTACCCTTCTGTTTCCTAATCCTCACATTTACTTGTTATGTATATTGATTAAATTTTTACTAATCAATAAATTAATTACGAAACATAATAAACTAGAAGCTAAATATAATAGAAAGTATCTTTATTATTTTCTGTTTACTATACACTTTATCTTGGCATTTCTAAATTTTTAATGATATTTTAGAAGAAAAAAACTGGAAATACAACCGTATTTGAATGAGTGGGCAATAATGAAGAGCAAATGTAGCCAGCTACCAACAAACATCAAATATTGACACCATCTCGTATTGTGCTAATTATGGAAAATTAAACACGTGAGAAATAATAAAATTTTGAAAAATGAGATGAAATGATATTCGAATGTCGGGAGGCGTGTAGGGATAAAAGTGTTTACCCTTTTAAAAATGAACACCGGCCCTCTGAAAAAAAAATGAGCGATAATATTATTAAATAAATGTTTTATCAGGGTTGATAAGTTTTTCAACACTTCTAGTGGAATTCTTTGTATTTGATAACTTTTTTCGAGTGTTGTATATTCATCATGAGTGCTAAAAACATAACAAATATATTTTAAAACATCAGCACTTTGCTATATTATGGCGCTAACCTATATTATTTATTTTATTTTTTTAATGTAAGAAAAGAAAGCAAACATGTTTATACACACCTAAGCAGGCAAAATGAAAAGGACTTATAAAAGATATAGACCTAAATGCTAAGTGGTGAAAGGCTTAGATAAATAAATGGTTTAACAACTTTCGGTTATACATTAGGGTGGGCCGTAAAACACTTTTGTATATCTATATTGTAATAGCTTAAATAAAGTTGCGAATTATATCGACAAAAAGGGGGAAAAAATCGAAATCGGTTGCTATCTTCCGGTCGCGAATAGACATTAAAGTTTGACAAAAAAATAACAACTCCATTTTGGTTATTTTTTTTTTCGCCCACTGCATTGCTCGTCATAAACTTTTGTACGGCTATTTTGAAACTATTCGGACGATTCAAACAATTGTCTCAACACTTTTAACATTCTTCAATGGACTTTACTACCTTTCTCACCTTCTGTGACTAAAAATGTGATCACGGCAAGTTGTTCTTCCACGGTGCAATTCTCGAGCGGACTCGCTATCGTTAAGTGAGTAGATTTGAGGTTATGTTTACAAAGTATGATTGAACAGCTGATCAGATGTTATCGCAAGGTTGCCAACTTTATGTCCTGAAAGTTTCATTTGGATCAATTCAGCAGTTTTTGATTAGTAGTAATTTGTCTCGTTACTTATTGAATGACCCTCGTATTACATTAAGAAAATATCTAATTTAAAAAAAAAAAAATTATTATTGTGGTTTTTTTTTTTCATATTTCGTCAAACTTTAGGGCCTATATGCGACCGGAAGATGTCAACCGATTTCGATATTTTTTGTTTTTATTTTTTATCCATATAATTCCTAACGTTTCTATATAATTCCTAATATTGAAATAAAAATAGTGTTGTATGCAATGTACCTGTATTTTTTTATTATTATTTTACATATACTAATACATAGTACTTATGTCAAAAGTTAAAAATACAGAATATAACAAGAAAAATGAAATAAAAAAAAGAACAAGAAGTTATACAATATTAAAATTCAATAACTCCTAGCATAAAAGTAATTTTATCATCAGAAATACTTGATTGTTTTAAAAGTATTTTTCATATTGATATCATTTATTTTCGCTATGGAACTTTTAAGAAATCTTCAAATAAACTGTTGTTCATCAAACATTGACCATCCACCGGCCAATGTTCTAGTTTCTGTACTGTTTTTGTCTGTAGTATAGTTCTGTATTCTGAATTCGTATATCAGGTGGTGTATATTTTGTTTGTGTTGTGATATCACCCAAGAATATATGAATGAATTGAGAGGACTGAATCCATTCCCACATGAAGTAAATTTAAAATGGGACGGTTAGAAATATTTTTCTGGACGTTTAAACAAGGATCTTGATTGCTTATAAGCGATTTTATTATTTCTAATGATTCATAAATATGTAGTTTTAGACCATTTTCTACTTGATGTATTAGTTTTTTTTCTAGATTCATTTGTATTAATTATTATTTTCATTTAAATGGATTGCGAAGTTGTAATTATGCGTCTTTGATTTAAATGCTCCTCTATCTTCTTTAAATCTTCGATTTACCAATCGTCCAATTTTTCCTCTGTATTTAGATTTATTCTCAAAACTTTTTTAGTTAATATACTCTGCTTTTCAGAAAAGAGTATGTGATCAAAATGTTTTTCTTTGGGGTAGATTTGTCCTCTGGGGTAGTTGTATATATTTCTAATATTTTTTATACGTATTTGTTTGGTTTTTTTTTAAATGTCGATCGTAATTTTTAATTTTGATTATAGTGATTTTTATCCTTTATTGATGGTTATAATGTATCTGGTTTAATATTCTGTATTATATTTATTTTTTTCTTTTTGTGGTATATTTAAAATAAGGTAAATCGTGTTACTGAATTCTGTAAGTTTATGTGTTAAACGTCCTCTGACTTCATCGTGCATAACTACATTTGTGTGTGTTAGTTTCCTATTTATTCAAATAAATGTTTGATATTTTTAGTATTTTGAGTCCAGATAGATCACGGATGTTAATTTATGAAATTCAAACCAAAATCCTGGAATGAACTAACTTCTGCCTGGATTCAAACAAACAAGGAGTTTGCATCTTCTTAATTAGATCCGAGGTTAATGTAGTTTTGTTTATTCAACGTAATAAAACCCACTAGTCTTCCAACTTACCTCGCGCTCCATTCCCAATAATCCTCCTAGGTGTCTAAAAATAAGAGACCTTCTAGAGTAAAACTAATTAAATGTTATTGACGTGTCATTATGATAATTTCACTAAATTTACTTCTTGTATATCATGTATACAGTTGTACATATCAATAAATAGTTTATATATATATATATATATATATATATATATATATATATATATATATATATATATATATATATATATATTTACCAATATTTGTTTATGTAAAACAGGAAATTCTGTTATAATTTAACGCCAATATCTCTGAGATCGACCTTCAGATATCACATTACACGCTACTGTGTATTAAAAACTGTTCACATTAATTTAGTCCTAAAAAAGTCCATCCTGAGGTTTAGGTAAGAGTCTGTTGAGAAAGTAATATATATATTTGAACTGGAAAGTATGATGTAAAGAAGGATATATCCAACACCTATTCCTTCTTCATCAGGCTTCAATACTCAGGAAGCTAGTTTTTCCATAACTGGAAATTTTTTGACTCTAGTGTATCCTTCAGCTTCATACACTCTGGAACGATGTCTATAATATATAGCTAAAGTTAATCAACTAGTGACTGTGGCTACATTCTGTAGATTTCATGTTGTACGCCTCGTTAAGTCGAAGTAGCTAATCTTGAAAAGCACTACCATGAACTCCTTAAGTCTGTAGTAGCCTTCTCAGCACCTTCTTCTCTACCTCTTGTCTACACGAACAGCACAAGAAAAGCAAAACCTACATTTTCTTATTACTGAATGAAGAAAATAGTTTATAAAATGGGAAATAATTGATCAATTATGATGAAAGTGATTGTTCAATTTATATTTCAATTCATGGACGTAACCAACCAGCACTGGGTTTGCTCCATTAAAAGTACAAATATATCAATAGTGATTTGGCAAAAGCTGATTGGTCTGAAACTTGAGAAAATGTAATTTTTCTTTCATGATATTAATCAATCACAAAGGGACCAATCTATATTTTCTTATATTTTAGTCATTGATTTAATATTTGACATATCATATGTTTTAATCCTCCTAACCATCCTCCCTGTAACTTAGCACTGCTCACGCATGTAAAATGAAGCCGAAAGGATAACGTTTTTCTAGTGACAAGGATCTTTTTAGGGCTATGGGCAACGAGTGTGCCTCACTCACGGATGGAACTTGCCGGAACTGGTTTAACACATAACTTACCGACATATCATTTATACCTATTTTTACCACGACGGGTCAAATAGCTCGTGTTTAAAAAATTACGTATTTCAAGATTTGTAGTATAAAAAAAAAAAAATATCTGTTTGATTTAGAATATGAATAAAACTCCTTTTTCATATTTACACTTTTCTTTAAACTACAGTAGCCATTCGAAGAATATAAGTGTATTAACTAGTGATGGTCACACATGGGCATTACTAGGGAAGGATAGTAGTATTTAAGTTATCAAAATGACATAATCAAACTCAAAAGAATTTTTTTTTTTTTTTTTAAACAGAAAAAACATTTGTAACACCTTAATTAAAATGGATAGGGGTGAATATAACTCATATCTCGTATTTTTATATTTGTATTGTAAGTTCAAATCTGATAGTCCAACATAATGGAGCTTCTATGGAAGCCTATATTCTAATTGGATGATACATAACTCCAAAACTAAAAATTAATGAAGTAATTTTATAATAATTTCTTAAATATCCTCCTATTGAAAAAATAAACAAAAATATATATGTGTGTGTATATATATATATATATATATATATATATATATAAATTATTCGAAGGAAATATTTTTAAAGGCTACTGATATAGGAGGAAGGGTTTCATTGATAAATAAATCTTCAACCCTTTGCAGAAATATTTCTAATAAATTTATCACAAGTAAATGGAGTAGTCCCAGGTTATTTTGAAAATTGTATTAGCTTGCCCATCACTGCTGAGTTGATTTACCTTACACATATATTTTGCATTTAAAACAGATGGTCGTATTTTTATTTTTCTCTGCGGTGCCTTTATTGAAAATTGTTTTCCTCGTTTAAATTCGACATTGAAGCTGCAGAAGTTTCTTTAGGATCTTTTTGTTGAACGATTCCATTGAATTGAATAACTACGTATTTTCCAAGTGGAGCTAAATATACTCTGTTTTGTTAATTTACCCATTATGGTAATCCATTTATACCAAAAACTTGTCTGGCTTGTTTGGCATACAGTTAATCTAACCTTAATAAAAAAAAAAAAAAAAAAGTTGCTCATCAATATTTACATAGGCACGCAAAATAATTTTGGCTATTTCGGTTAAATTTGTACCATACATCAGACATTAGTGAAAATTTATCGGTTTGTACACGTTGATTTCGTTAAGGTTTTTTATCGAATCAACCGTATAAGTCCACTAAATAGATTTCCTATCATTGTTCTTGCAAAAAAAAAATTACTGTAACTTATAAAAAAAACTTATAAAAATTACTGTAAAAAACTTAAAACTTATATTCCTGGCTTTCAATTCTTTGAAGTGCAGAAGATGCGAGAGGGGATACGCATCTTACCCAAAAATAATGAAGAACATGGGCGTATAACCTCCTATCTTCGAAACAATCAGAGTCCATTTCACACTTACGCCGTGTCCGGCGGCCCGAAAAACAAAAAATTTGTGTTTTATGATTTGGACATAGATCACGATGTAGAAGATATCAGAGAAGAATTAGGGCAACGACTACAGGGGGTTCTAGATGTTCGCCGTCTCCGTAAAAGTGATAAAGATGGAGGCAAGCATGATCTTCCTCTTATTTTAGTCACAACGGCTCCAGGAGTCAAAATAGAAGATATTCTAAAACTTAGACAAATTAATATGGTACGTTTTAATGTGAAGCCTTACAGAGGAAGAAAAGAAATAGTGCAATGCTATAGATGTCAGCAGTTCGGACACACAAAAAACCACTGTGGTAGAGCAGTTGTCTGTGTGAGGTGTGCAGGACCCCACGCTGTTAATGAGTGTCCCGAAAGGATACACCGGTTAAATGCGCCAACTGCGGTGAGACGCATGTGGCGTCATATACTGGTTGCTCAGCGAGAAAGGTGCTACTGGAAAGAATAGAGCAACTGAAGAAGAGGATACAACTGAGATCCAAGCCTACAGCAGCGCCGGCTCACGTCCAACTTGAATCTGATCGAGAAGCACCATCGACTGTCAAGCCCCGGCACCCAGCAAAACCGACGCAACGGACCGACAAACATTACGACATAAATGACACTTACGCAAAACGGACAGAGACAGCTAGTCCACCTCCTTGGGTGGAGACTTTGTTAACGTCTATAACAAACCAGACCCAACAAATGACTTCAACTTTGACGACGTCCATAAATGAACTGACTCAACAAATTACTTCATTCATTAACATGTTTTCAGGTATCTTAGCAACGAAATGAATACGCAACTCTCCTTGCTAAATTTTAACACTGACGGACTAATTCCCAAAATAACTGAAATCTATGCGTTGATAGCACAGACCCAACCCACCGTAGTGATCCTCACTGACACGCGAACAAACTTTCGGCACTTACGGCTGCCAGGATACGAGCTGACTGGAGATGAGTCAAGCGGAGCAGTAGGAGGTGTTTTGATTGCCGTAAGGTACGGAACCAGGTGGAGAGAAATTCCTACTCCAGTGTCTATTACAGATCCTAGGATTCATCATAAAACAATCCAAGTCCTTCTCGAAAAGCCTACTGTGATCACTGGAATTTATAGAAGACCTAGGTCTTCTGTAAGGGAATTCTCTCAGCTTTTAAATGAATGCGCTAAGCGAGCGAACCATTGGATCGTTGGTGATCTGAACGCTCGTCATCCATTATGGAACAATTCTTCATCGAATGAAGCTGGAAAAAAAAATTTTAAAAAGTCCTTACACCGTCGTTTACCCCAATAGTCATACCTTTAGACATAAGGCGAACGCGGCGTTTAGGTCTACAGTAGACTTATTGCTTTCTAGGCAGCCCCATCGATTCTCTGACTGCATTGCGTTGGATTTCATCACTTCAGATCACAGGCCTGTGCTGTATCAGATAGATGGCATGATGTCTATTCCAGCTCCGACGAAATTTAAATACCAAGAGGCGGATTTGGATCTATATAAATCTCAAGTCTACCATGAATTATCGACTGTCCCTACCCTCCGCACGAAGAGAGAAATCGATGATTATATAAAGTTCTTCACGGCCACCATACAGCAAGCCGCTGAATCGGCCATACCGAAGTTTTGCCCTCTTCCACCTGCTTTGCGAACACCGCCAGACCACATTTTGACACTTATTGCTTTACGCAATAAGTGGAAGAATAAGTGGTACAGGACCAGGGATCAAGAGGTCAAATCAGTCGTCAATTCTCTCACTACCCAAATCCGCAACCTCATGAAACAATTGAGGACCACTCTTTGGCACGAGAAATTGAGGGCCACACACGGTGACCATAGAAAATTTTGGAGACTGTTAAAAACGTCTACAAGAAAGAGAACTTCTATGATGCTCCACGATGGTGACAAATTGCTTACAGCAGAGGAACAAGCATCGAAGTTCGTGGACCATTATGATATGGCCATAAAAAGGCGTACTGGGACCCCACTAGAAGCACCTGAAATAGAAGAGCCTGGAAACAACTATATGTTCGTATCCCCGAAACAGTTGAAGGCCATCCTTCGTCGTTCGAGGGGAAATAAGGCCCCTGGTCATGATGGGATACAAACAATATTGTTAAAACAATTGCCCAGGAGAGGTATAGTCCACCTTACCAAATTTTAATTAATTCATGCCTCAGGCTACGGTACTTTCCAGAGGCATGGAAACAGGCCACTCTCTTCCCGCTTTTGAAACCCGCGAAGACTGGCGCTCAGGCAGCTGATTACAGACCAGTAAGCTTACTTCCGCATTTAGGCAAAATTTTCGAAAAAATTATTCTAAATTATTTAAAAACTTTCTGTTCAGAAATCTCAATTATTCCACCCGAGCAGACCGGATTCCAGGCCGGCCTCAGCCCGGAACACCATCTGGCGAAACTACAGGCGGAAGTAAGCCAACACATTGCTAAAAATGAAGTGACTGCAATGATATCAATTGACTGCACGGAGGCGTTCGACTCAGTGTCACATGGGTTCCTATGTAAGATACTGCAGGACCACGAATTTCCGGAGCAACTTTCAACTTTATTGTGGTCATTTCTTGATCATCGTAAAATCAGGGTGCGAGTCGGCCAGGCATTATCCAAAGAAGTCCCTCTCACATGCGGCGTCCCTCAAGGGTCTGTGCTTTCTCCAGTATTGTTCTCAATATACACGGCTGAAACTGTTGGTGCTAGGTACAGGAAAGCGACTGTGGCGGCCTACGCCGATGACATTGCTATATATAGTAGTTCATTAAACGCCACGAAGGCTCTACGGCAGGCGGAGGAGGTTTGTAATGAAATCACGCAAAAATTGGAAGGATTAAATATTGCAGTTAACTCCAAGAAGACTGACTGCATTATCTTCTCCTTCCAGAAAAATAAGCGTCCTCTTCCTAAAACCTATAAGGTAGCAGGAATCGCTAAGAGGCCAGCGGGCAGTATAGTGTATCTGGGAGTCACTCTAGACAGGCACCTTACACTTTCAAACCACTGCAACCGAAAACTTAAGTTGGTGAGAAAAAAATCATACAGGCTAAATCACCTGCTAAGTACACCAAACCTCTCGCTCCGCCTCAAACTAATGATTTATAAATGTTTGCTGAGACCGGCTCTCCTTTATGGAGCTCCGATGTTGGCAAACATATCACAATCGACATCAAACAGACTCCAACAGTTTCAGAACGGGGTATTGAGACGAATCGTTCGACATACAACGTTACAAGGACTAAAACTGACATAATACACAAAACACTAGACTTACCAAAGGTGACAGAATACATTACAAGGAGGCATATCAAATTCTTTGATAGCCTCAAATACTCGACTAACCCACTATTCAACACATTAACGCCAACTGAAAAGCCACAGAGGTGGCAAAATTACGTCAAAACACTTAGACTTGACTAATATGACTCAACAGACCCTCTTTCCCAAACATCTAGTGAGCCCCATCACTAGATCAACATCTATTGTATTGCTGTACTTAATATAATCATAATTTTTGTACTTTAAACAAAACTCCCTTAAATGCACCAAGTGCAGAAAAAGGGATGGATTTAAATGTTTGTTATTGTATTTTAAATCAATAAAAATAAAAGGGGATTAGAAGAAAAAAAAAAAAAAAATGATTATTTCATATACCTTCTAAGGCACCTGTGCTATTAATTTTAGAGAAGTACTTTGGGGTACTTTTTAGTAATAGATCGTCAGTTTAAAAAATGCTTTAGTTTACGGCACTTTTAAAAAAATTATATAATAGGTCAAATTATAAAAAACTTATTTTGAGCATGGCTTTCTGGTATAGCGATCGCCTATATTCACTAATTTTAAAAAAATAATGAAAAAATATCAATAGGATGATACACAAATTTAGATTGAAAGAATCAATAGTTTTAACAAAACTTGACCTGTCGAATTAGGTACTACTTAGATCGTTCTTTTTACCTTGAAATCTACCTCCAAAAAATGAAAGAACCTTTGATAATATTCCATAAACTACTTAACTATACACCTATCACAATAGTTGTATTAATTTTCATTATGACTTTTTTTCCTCCTAGATAGGCCATTCCTCTCACTGTGCGACGATATGTAATGTCGCTTGTCCACCGCAACGAGTCATTGGACCCCTAGTAATAAAAATAACAATATTCATTACCTGTACATGTATATATATATGTAAGTTCCCTTACTACAGAACCTCTCATCAATTAGTTCCCATAACCACTACCAGGGCTTGACTGTATAACCTCCATTAGACTGTTAGATTGTTTGTTTGTTTGTTTGTGTATCAGTGCATTAGGTTGGATATCTATCTTGAAATTTAATTATTCTTTCAGGTATATACTTGATTATTGTTGGTATGATTTAAGTATTATTGTTTAACTATTTTTTGTTTATTGATTATTCTTAATATTCTTTCAGACTAATAAAATCTGATATTCACTCCAGCCTGCTTTTTTCAACCTTACAAATTAAATTTCATGATGAAGACTGAAGAAAAACTTTATGTTCATATTATAAAAAGAGGTGAGATGGAATTTGAACTGGCCGGACTTTCAGAAGACAAAGATCTCTGGTTTGTATTGCCTGAAGAGTTGAGGGACCTGACACAACACAAGGTACTTATGTCTAAATCTTCTATAAAAAGAGCTGTTAAAGCAATCAGACCTATCAACGGCTATCGAAAAGTAGGGATCAAAATAGATGAAGATGTTAAGAGAGAATATTTTGATAAAGATGATAACCTTCGTTTTATGTCCATTCCCCTTGAAGAAAACGATTCCGTATCTCATCTTGCAAATCCAAATGAAGAAAATTTTTTAATGGAAAAGATAAAATTCCTAGAAAGTAAATTAAATGATCGGGAATTAAAATTGCATGAACCAGAGCAAAAATTTTTGTTGGACAAATTTGGAAAATTACAAAATTCAACTGAATGGTTTGACAGATTTGAATCTGAATGTACAAGACATAATGTCAATTCTATTGAAAAGAGGATTGAAGTCCTTCGGCTGTTTGTATCTGGACCATCGAAGGACTGGTATGAAGGGAACCTCAAGAAGATAGGACTGAGGGACTGGTTAGCTTGGAGAGAGTCCTTCCTGAGTGTCTTTTTTGGACACAGGCTGGTCTAAAGTCAGAGCAGCTTTTAACTTTAAGTATTTAGGAGGTTCATTGGTGGACTATGGGCTGGCCAAGGAACGGCTGTGTCTGGAAGTAGATAGTCAACTCTCATGTCAAGGATCAACATGATAGTGGTTGGTTTTCCTGTCCAAGTACAAGATGAGTTAGATCGGGAATTTATAACCAGCATGGAAGCCCTCTTCACCCAACTGAGGAAACTTGATGGGAAATTTAGCAAGTTAAAGGGGGGCAATTTAGATTATAAAGTAAATACTCATTCCGGAAAATTTCAGGAGAAATTTAATGGAAAAAGTGGGAAACCTTCTCAAAATCTTCAAAATAAACCCTGCTTTATGTGTGAGGAACTGGGATGGCCGAACCGATACCACCCGGTTAATGACTGTAGGAATAAAAATATATTCAAATCAAGAAAGGAAGTTAATTTTAATGAAACTTCATCTCCACGGAGGGCAGAAGAAGCTGAGAATGTACTTATTAATGTTACCGAGGAATGTTTAAACTAGAAGACCCGGAGAAATTAAATCCATTGATTAAAATAAATGTTCTTATGGATAATAAAATGAAAATAAAAGCAATATATGACAGCGGCTCGAATGTTATAAATGGAGCGAATTCATGGTTATTATGGTCATATTGGTGTTGCTCAGATGAAAGAAAAACTTAGACCTTATTATTATTTTAAGAATATGGATTCATTAGTGGAAAACTTTTGCAAAAACTGTTCCATCTGCAGGTAAAATAAGACTCGTCGAAGTAAATCTATTGGTTTGATGTCAAAACTTGGGCCAGCTGAAGAACCTTATGCAATTATGTCAATTGATTCGGTCGGAGGTTTCGCTAACTACAGGTCACCAAAAAAGTACATGCTTATACTAGTAGACCATTTCACACGATATGCTTGGATCTTTACAACTACTGGTCAATGTGCAAAGGATTTTATAAAGCTTATTGATCCTATTGCAAACAGGAATAAAATTCAAATAATCCTTGCTGACCAGTACACCGGGCTGAACTCGACAGAACTCAAGAGGTACTTGGATAAGAAGAACATCAAACTGGTCTTTACGGCTGTCGATTGTCCTCAGTCGAATGGACTCAATGAGAGACTCAACCAGACCCTCGTCAACCGGATCAGATGTAAGATGAACAGTGCCTGGCCGAGGGTCGCTCAAGAATTTGTTGAGGACTACGACAGGACCATCCACAGCTCGACCAAGTTTGAACCGGAATATTTACTGTTTGGTAAGAAATCATTTATTTCACCTCTGCCACTTCACGATGAAGGTGATTTATTAAAGGACAGAGGAACTGCATTCATAAACTCTATGAAGAATTTCCATAATAATAAGATGAGAGTAGATAAAAATAGGACTGAACATGACTTTAAGGTGGGAGATCAAGTCTACATTGAAAACGGAAGTAAATTAAACAGAAAAAAACTAGATAAAGTAAGAGTGGGACCCTTTCCTATACTCAGCAGGATATCCCAATCAATGTATGAAGTCGGATGTGAAAAACGAAGAAAGTCGTCCAACTACTTCCACAGCAGCAAGCTGTCACTTTATAAGACTGATAAAGTGCCCAGGGAGGGGGAGGTGTAAGTTCCCTTACTACAGAACCTCTCATCAATTAGTTCCCATAACCACTACCAGGGCTTGACTATATAACCTCCATTAGGCTGTTAGATTGTTTGTTTGTTTGTTTGTGTATCAGTGCATTAGGTTGGATATGTATCTTGAAATTTAATTATTCTTTCAGGTATATACTTGATTATTGTTGGTATGTTTTAAGTATTATTGTTTAACTATTTTTTGTTTATTGATTATTCTTAATATTCTTTCAGACTAATAAAATCTGATATTCACTCCAGCCTGCTTTTTTCAACCTTACATATATATTTATACCTGATATATTTCTCGTAAAATAAAAAAAAAATGTAAGAATTGCCACATGTGATTTTTGTTTATCATGGTACATGCATTGTCTTATGATTTGTGGGGGACATTCCCTAAACTCCCGGATTATCTCAGTTTATATCAAGGAACAAAGGAAGTATACATCGTACATGTTTTTCGAATAGGTATATATTTACATGAATATAAGAACTACTACTTCTTGTACTGGATTTTTTGTTTTTAATGAGTTAAACTGTAATAATATTAATAATAATCTAGTATTACCTTGAAACGGGATGTAATATTAGCAATATTTATATTAATTAATAATATTACTTTTTTAATTATGAATAAAAATAAAACAATTGTTAATTGAGAGCTTACGGACGGAAGGTTACACTTTTGAAACCGAGTTAGTCCCCTTATAAACATCAACCATGTTAAAATTTAGAGAGGAGTCGACATTGTAGTAAAGTCAAAAAGCAAATTAATTAATGTTATTTTCAAGAACTTCTGCAAAAAAAGTTCAAGAAGAAAAAAAAGTCATTTGACCCGTCCTGGTAAGTTTAGTGTCGAGGACTAGTTTGGACTAAAGTGTACTGAATGTGGTGGAACTTTGAACAAAATTAAGTTAATTAAGCTGTATTTTATTACATTACATGAGTGGGTTGGGGCGTGGGTCTCAGCGCACTCGTAACCAGAAGGTCGTGGGTTCGAATCTCACTTGGGCTGGTTATAATATATTTCATAGCGGACACGCTAAATGAATCCTGACCTTGCCACCCTACACTACAATAGACTGACAGTAGAATAACTCGTCCTTCCTGCTCTAGTTAGAGTACATAAGGACGTTAAGCCCCAAAAAAACAAACAATATTACATTACATTACTTAAAACGTTTGAATTATCCTTTGTATAATTTGGCTAGTAATCAACTTATTATTTAGTTGAAGATATCTCCACCATTTATTAGTCATACCTGAAAAACTAATTTTGAAAGGAATCTTGTTCCTTTGGGAATAGGGATGTGGTTCTAGTGAATACACAATACGCTGGTCGGGTGACTTATTTTCAAGTTCATATTCCTCCATGTTTCTTTTCAAAGTTCAAAGTTTATTTGTTGGGATTAGTTCAATGATAGGCTCCTAGGCTGTTGGTTCTTATATAGAAGAAACTTCGTTTATTAACTTAGATGGAATAAGAAAATTATATTTCGTACTATCTTTGTATTTGTTTAAACAATAATTTTTATTGTGTTATTGCATCTAGTATAATAATTAAATTGGAAACTATGTTGGTAACATTGAAAATAAATTATAAAGAAAATCAACTTCATTCCCACTCTAATCCTTATGTCTCTAAATTCGATTCTCGATAAACATCCAAGTTATCTAAAAAGAAGATGGCTATATCTTCTGATCCAGATCAATGTGCTACCAATGCGTAGTACACGTTACTGACTTGTCGTTATAAATGTTATCCTAATTTACTGAATTTATTTTCTTTTACAATTTTACCTAAGGTGTTAATTCACTTTTAATTAAATGTTCGGTAGAGGCAATATCTAAGGGGTCGTTAGCGGGATAATACGGGAAGGAGTCAGCGTTGAAAAACTATCTCCAGCCCCCCGTAGAATGCGTTAACAAAGGCGGAATATCCTTCCGCCATCTTAAAAACAGTTAAATCCTTAAATATTACAAAACAGTGTACTGGAGGACAACGATAGCGGAAGTCCGCCATCCTAAAACCGTTAAATATTTTAAAACAGTATCCTGGAGGACAACAATAGCGGAAGTTATCCTTCGAATAACTTAAAAGCCGTTAAAACATATTATCCTTAAGGACAAAAAAACTAATTAAATTCCGCCATCTTAAAATCCTTAAGGACGAAAACTAATTCTAATTGTGGAAGGAGAGAGTAGCCAAGGATGTCCTTCGGCCTCAAAAAATCGTCAGTTCCTGCCAGATCTGTAAAACAGTGTCCTTGTAGCATTGTCCTTATTATACTTGTTACAGTATTATAGTACAAGTTTGGAACTAGTTTAGACGTTAATACTTTCTTAATGAAATTGTTTCTATTTAACATGCATTGTGAATATTGATCGCAAGGCTATTATCATCCTATTGTTTTAAAGTAAATTAATTAACACCTTATTGCTATTACCAAAAAATCATGATCTTGAGTTTACACGACTTTTAACGTGCCATTTAAGCTGAATAAATGAACGTGAATAAATAAAAAGATATTTTTTCCTAAACCTATAATGATTTTTTTAAAAAGAATCAACACCTTCTAATAATAAAACAGTAACTAAGCAGAGAAGAATTGTTTTTTTTTAGTGATTTAGTTATCATAGGAGTAAAAACAATAACATGATTTTATTTTATTTTTTTATTGAAAGTTATTTATTGAAATAAACAACTGTAAACAGTTTAAAAATATAACATATCACGTAAATGTGTTGATAATGATAAACATATCACGTCGCTTATTTTTAAAGCAACTAATCATCGGTAGCACTAAAAAAGGTTCTATATAATGAAGTACTTACTATACAGGGTGAGTATCTCTTAGTGTAAAAAAACAAAATGGGTGAAACTAGATCAAAAATGTAGAAAAACGACGCAGACCTCAACTTTCTATTCCAATCCGTTGCAGATATACGATAAATCAAAGACCTTTTTGAGGAAACCACGTTTTTTTTCCATAAAAGCTGTAATATCTCCAATTTGTTTAAATATTTTTTTCCACATTTTCGGATTTAGCATTAAATTTTCTATAACAGCTGAGTACCTGTAACCTTGAATTTTACAAACTTGAGATCTAAAGAACTGAACCATCTTCACCTTATTTGGGGAAGTCACAATGTCATTTTTTCTTCAACGCTCACCGTTCCTCTCCCAAATAAGGTGAAGATTAAGCTGTTCTTTAGATCAGGTACTCAGCTATTATAAGAAATTTAATGCTAAATCCGAAAATGAGGTTAAAATTTGAAAAATATTTAAACAAAGTGGAGATATTACAGTTTTTATGGAAAGAAACGTGGTTTCCTCAAAAAAGTCTTTGATTTATCGTATATCTGCAACGGATTGGAATAGAAAGGTAAGGTCTGCGTCATTTTGCTACATTTTCGATCTAGTTTCACCCAATTTTTTTTTTTTTACACAAAGAGATACTCACCATGTATTATAAGGTCCCGAGGCCATCATCTTTTCAGGCGCCTCGGAGTGTTATCTGGAATGGAACGAGAAGCAAGTTGTGATACTTATAGATTGGAATGGTTGCGGAGTTTGTTATGAAAGGATAAATATCTGGTTTAACATTCAATTAAAAAGTAATCTATCAGTTTGGTCTTTACTTTTTATCATTAACTAAAAATTTCTCCTTGTTAAGAAATCGCTCTTGAATAGAATTTGTTTGTAACATTTTAATATAGAACTTTTATATTATTTAACACTTTGATTTACTAACCAATATATAGTAATTATTCAAGTCATATTAATGTTAGTAGATCCATTATTCCACATTTTTTATTTAATTTCAAAGATTAGTATATTTCGATTTATAGATTTTTTTTCTACGTGCATTTGTCTTTTAGTTGGGGTTCTAGTTTTCTTGTGTATCTTTTTCTTTTTTTTTCAACCTCGAAATGCGTACAATTTTTTGCACACTGAAAAATGTTAGATTTTGGCCGGCTCTAGTGCTGTTAGTGCTGCTCAGATCGAAAATTTGCGATAGTTTCCTTATCAGAAGCAGGTTTTAAAATTGCATATTATTGATGGGTATATCCATGATCTATTGTTTTTTCTAGTAAGGGAGAAATTATGTTTTTTTTTTTTTTTAGGATCCTTTTATTAGATATAATTTCTTGAATAGTAGTGATTCAATGTGAAATTTACTGATTATCATAGGTTTCAATAATACGTTTTTGGTTTGGAATCATCAAAAAATTCTCCTCCTTGGAATTGAAAATTGAATATAATATTTTAATCGGGTATTTCATGAATAGGACCTGCCGATTAGGAGTCGCTTTTTAAGTATAATATTACAAATCAGTCTTAAATGGGTTCTTAAAAGACTCTCTTGACTCTTTCAACGAAAATATCTTTTTCATGATTTATTTATTCACTAATTACGGTTAGCTTAATCCGTTTCCTGATATCATTGATTGCTGGCTCAATAGAAAGCCCCTTTTGAATGATTTCATAGTTTTTACAAATAATGATTAGGGGTAATCTGGTATTAAATATATCATTAATTATATAAATGAACATAAATACTGCTTCTTATATAAAAAATATCCTCAATGATCTGTATGCCTGATTTTATATGTTATTATTTGAATAGAAATTTATCATTCCATTGTTAGCTTTTGAATAAAATATAGCAGTTTCGAATATTTCTGAGTTTATTTCAAAGTACCTGAGAAAAGGATATGATCTCGGTATCTGCTATTAGCGAATTACCATTGCTTTGCTTCATTCTTTCTTTGTATGTATTTTAATTTAATTTTAACCATAAAACATTTATTTATTGTTTTATTGTTGCAATTATAAATCACAACATATTTATTTCGAAAAATATTAATTGTAATATATTCACAAATTTTCAAGATTAGATAATCCTGAGACGAATTTTCTCAGGCACCTTGGAATAGATTTGTTTATTTACTAAAATTTACTATGTTTTAAATACATATATAAATAATTTCTTCTTGACTGTTACTATTAGATGTTTAGATACTGTTTTATTATTATTAAAATATTTAACGGTTTTTAAGTTATCCGAAGGATATTCCGCCATTGTTGTCCATAAGGATACTGTTCTATTAATATTCGATGATTTTTCTTGCGAGTATCCAGTTTCTGACCCAACAACGCTTTTTCTTCCGTTTTTTTATATGTCCACGTGACTCTCTCAATCTTTTTGCCAACATATCAATAAGAACTGAACTCAAAACTGCAAAACTTTCCACGAGAAGCTCCTCCATGCTCGGTTTCAAGGGGCAATCTGAATCGTGGTCGTGTGAACTGTCCACGACTCTCGGCTAGTTCACTTTTCTCCCCCACTCCAGGCAAGTACCACGAATGAGAAAACGAAGGCGTGCCCCGTGAGAACGTAGCTTACAAAAAATCCGGAATGTTTATCTTAACAAAATTCTACTTCGAATAAACAAAATCCCATTAGAAGTGGAAAATAATCCATCAGTTCCTATTTGTATTCATCCTTCTATACCATCAGAAATCGATACCTTGATAAAAACAATATTATTAGACAAAGATTATGAACTATTAAAATATTGTCAATTTCTTTCTTTTTTTATTATTCATCAGTGCATATTGTGATGGTGATAATTTCTCCTCTCTTCCATAGAATGCAATGATAATCACATTATAATATTCAGATTAGAAATTAATGCAAGCCGCAACTTGGACGAACCCTTCTTTCACTTAACTTTTTTAAGTCGTTTATAAATTCTCTGGAGGTCCTTATAAAAGTTTCTTTGGCGGAAATCGAAATATCTGATAAAGAGGTTTCCCAATAGCGTCCCCTAAGTATATAATATTATATACACATACACAGACTATAATAATGGCTTCCAATAGAGCTTATTATTCTATAGCGGGCCTTCTGAAAAGTAGAATGCTAAGTCACGCAACAAAATTTAGGCTGTATAAAACTCTTATTAGGCCAGTTGCTGAGCATGCGTTTCGAAAGAAATATATTAAGTCGTTTGGTAGGGTCTAAATTTCACGATGGATTTCTTCGCTTAAGAACTAACAAAGAGATATATTTAATCTACGGCGCGCCGACCTGTCTTTATCCCAGTTCGCTCGAGTCCAACTTATGATATGGTTGGGAAACGTCCTGATAATGAATGAAACGAGAACTGTTAAAAGAATTTACCTTGAAAAGCCGGAAGGAGTTAGGTCTAGAGGAAGACCGAAATCTAGATGGATGGAAAATATAAAAGCAGATATAAGGAATAATGGAATATGCGTCAGGTTCGCTGCCAAACAGGGGCGACTGGGCAAAGGCTGTTGAGCAGGCCTAGGACTGCTATATGCCTCTGTCGTGTCAATAATGGAGTGGAATATATATATAAATACGATACATATTATGTATTGTTCAATAGCATTAAAAATCCTTTTATGCAAAAGATCTATGCAGTACTCTTATAAACTAAATTGGCTGGCTTTAAAATTACAAAAAAATAATAAATAAATAAAAATGTATACCGCTACAACCCATGAAGTGCTTTAAGATCTACTGTTACTGGGCCAACGGTTGTGAATGGAGATTTGACCCAAATTCACGCTCAACCGCCAGGTTTTACATCCCAACTAAGGCAACCCACTTTATCGTGGCTGGGTGTGTCACACGAGTGTCTTCGGAACTTGAAGTCGATCCACTGCTGAAATAACGAATCATAAATTTTTAGCCTTTTGCTAAACTCGAACCCGGTCCCTTACTCACTGAGCTACCGTACCTGCAATTACTTTACTTATAGAAAGTTATTATTGTAAAGAATTAGGTAGTGAAGGAGCCCGGTATCGAAAGGTTAATTTTATAAGGACGATCGGAGTGGAGATTTGTGTTAACATCATTTTTTTTTTAGTTTTATTACTGTAAGCAGAAGCATAAGTTAGGAGAGAGAATGTGAATGTTGGATCAAATTTGATATCAAGAGGGCGGTATAATATTCTGATATTATACGGTACATATTCTTGGCGTGGTATATCAAGAGAGGAGATTTCAATTCAAAAGAGGAGGGGCCGAAGCTAGTGAATGAAGTTCAGCTATGTTGATGGTATAACCTATATGTATTTAAATATGCACCCTCACGCTGTTCTGGTCCAGACATTCCTTGGTGTCCCTGGAATATTTTAAAAAATTTTGGAGTATTTTTCTCACTCGGTTTCTCTCACTCTACTCCCCTTGTTATTTTGCCATCTTAGATCCTGTCACACGTTTTTATTAAAAGTATATGTTATTCATGTATACTGCCTTTTTTTATTAAAAACTTGGCTTTGTTTCATTATTATAAAAAACCTTATATGGAATGCTAATCTTAACAGTTCTTACATTTCTCTGGGATAATATTATTAATAATAATAAAGATCGAGGCCATACAGCTTAGAGCATTGCGGAAGATCCAATAATTCAAGCAGTAATAGATGAGTGGTAATCAAAATCGCTTCATGGTTGGTATTTTTTTTAGATATTGAAAAAACCATAAACGTTACATCGTCTACCGAATGGCTACCAAAAAGAAAGCTGTTCCTTGAGACGGAAAGGTTTGTAATGGCGATGCAGAACCAATCCATCCCTACCAATCTTTACAGGAGACGAATATGCGGAGAAAATATCTCAGAAAAATGCGGCCTTTGTAAACGAAGTCCGAAGTCAATACAACTGACATCGGGATGTTCTGGTCTTGCTGGTTCAGATTACCTCCGCAGACACAATCATGTAGCAGATGATATCAAGAAATAGGAAGGATGCTTGGTATGCTATTAGAAGAGGTTCCTTATTGTAAATATCGGGGCCCATCAGAATAATGACGTCAGGGAGTCATAAATTATATTGGGACGAACAAATAATTACGGGTCGTACTTAATCTTAGTAAGATCGTAATCTATCTTAGTAATTGATTTGGAAAAAAAATGTAGCAAAGATATTTGTGGTGTCAACAATACCTGTGAATGATAACATGCACGAGACCGTCTCAATGAAAACCCAACACCTAGCTAGTGAACCTTAAAACAGTTTCTATTCTGCCTGTAGTTATATCATGTAATGACCTTGTAACTCAAACGATGGTAAAATCGTTCACAAGGTGGAGGAATATCATTGAGAAAATTATATTAGATGCACAGATGGCTGTACTTCTTCACACGACATCAATAATAAGAAAAACTATGAATATATAAACTTTTAGTTAGTACCAAATCCCCAAACGTTTACATCACCACTCTGTGTGCTTTAATAAAATAATAATAAAAGTTATCAAATGTCAACTTTATATAATCTCAATACTTTTGCAGGCTTTTGATTGCTTGACACTTTAAAAAAGTCGTTCAAAGAATCACAGGGACCTTTTAGGATCGTATATTAACGTCTAGCATGATTTATGATAATTAATAAAGTCATTTAGATTTTCTGAATTGTTTTCCTATTCCTTAAGCCTACTTAAATTCAAACACAGTGGAGCGTCGATTATCCGATCGTCATTTATTTGAACGTTTCATTATTGGAACTCTATGTCTATAAGGGAAGCTCAATTTATTCCACAGAAACTTCAAAAAATGAACTACTGTACATACTTACAATATTGTGTTCTGAGAACTGTATACTTTATTAGACCATTTCATTCGTTTTTATAAATATCTTCCCAATCATTTGATTGGTAATAGATCTCAACTTAAGTCTTGAATCGTTTTCTGTGAAATATGCATCGCCTTTGTGATCACGTTTTGTTTTAAAAACTACATGTCATCATCCGTGATAAAAAGGAAACGAGAGCCCTTTTCATTTAAAGACAACATGGAAATCATTATGTAGCTAAAAAAAAAGAGAAGCGGGTCAGACATTAGCTATCTATTTCAAGGTTGGTATATCAACAATTATGGGAATCAAAAATAATTATAAATCAATCATCAGGTACCGCATAATCTTTACAGTGAGACGGGCAGTGTGAGTCGTAAAACTTTGAAAAAAGCGAAAAAAGAACTTTTGGAAGATGCTGTTTACACATTTTTTTTTCTTAAATGGATTTCGATTATCCGAATTTTTAATTTTTGAACCACCCCTAACAACATTTGTTCGGATAATCGATGCTCTTCTGTAATAATAATCATTCGAATGGTTCATTTCAATCCTAGCTTTATTCCGTGCAGCTTTTTTCATTTGTTATCAATACAAAAAAGTAGAGAACTGAGCATTTGACCCTATAATGTTTCCGTCATGGAAATTTTGACGTTAAAGGCGCTGAGCTTCAACCTTAGATACTTAAAACAATACCGTTTTAGCCGATGCGAACCCACATCTACAGGTTAAAAATATTTAATATATTCTTCGTAACATGTAATTGCCGGAATTGAAAAACAATTGACCAACAGAAGAGACGTCAGCTTTCATTTTTTTTTTCTTGTGTGTGCGTTTGGAATTACCATCTTGCGTTCTTGATTAGTTACCAATTTCCTTGGGCATTCAGGTATACGTATCATATTATGTATTTATATCGTTGCTGGTGATACAAGTTGTACTACCACCACCAAGAGCCATGCATATAGACTCAGTAATATTTACATATTCATGTTTAGTTCAATGTTTGCTCCTTTGAGATGAAACAGCTCCCATTTACCGAACGAATCTCTCAGCTGGTGTGGCTAATTGGCGCTAACTGGGGCAGCCAGGTGTGTTAGTAAGTAATATATACAGTTTACAAGCAGTTCTCGGGGTCTATATATTTACTTTCAGGCCTATCAACTTCATTGTTGCTATCAAGAGCCAGTGGAGGTTGAGCAAGGTGGCAGTGATGATTGTAATTAGTCCAGTCTTTACAATCAATATATTTCCTTACAGGTTCAATATTATTGTACCAATATCGATATAGATCAACATATTGAACGTCTAAGGAGTAAACTGAAACTATAATATTGATGAATATAAAATTAGTCCGATTTTTATTGAAGACCCATGAATATTATTATTATTTTTTATTTTTTTTTATTTAACCGGCATCAATATTATTAAGGTACGTCGTCATTTTGTGAAGTTCACGTCAGTCAGTCTCAAGATGAAAATTTATTTATTAAAATGTAAAGGCGGGTATCCACTATGTTCGCGAACCACCAGACCCTAAGCGTGTTACAAGTGTTAACTTTTCAGCACTCAAAGCGTGTAACAGTTCGTGAACATTCTAGAATGCTCCGAGGGCTTTCGGTTTTTTGTCCGAACTCAAAGGGGAGCTCTGTATGTTCATGGACGGCATTGGGACCACATTTCTATGGTATATCGTTCGTGTAACATCTATCAGAAACGGCAGTGAATTTGACCTATCCTTTGACGTTGAAAAATATGTTTGTTTTTTTTTCTTTTATTAATAGAAATTTACAACTGTGTTAGAAAACACATCTAGTAAATATGCGGTATATATGACATATAATGACATGAATAAAACTTATAGAGGAACTACCCATTGATAGTACTCTAATGCATATTTACGAAAGAAGATCACGAGGTCATCTTCTTTTCAGACGCCTCGGAGGATTGCCAGGAATGGAATGGGAAGCTAATTGTGCAACACTTGGATTTGGATGAGTGTTAAGTTTATTATGAAAGGAGAGGTATCTGGTTCATGCCAAATCGGCGACATATGGGAAATTAATGTCATTATGGATTAATTCATTTGTGACAAAGTAAGAAGCATTAAGGATTTTTCGAAGGATTTTGGATTGGAGTGATTGGATGCGGGAAGAATTTTATGGTTTAGTGGATCCCCACAATTCTATACCGTAAGTCCAAATAGGTCTGATAATCGTCATATAGACAAGTTTCTTATAGTGAATCGGGAGATTGGAACGTTTGTCAAGTAAGTGTTGTAGCAGTCGAAATCTACGTGCGGCTTCTTGTCTTTTGCTTGCTCTTGTAAGTCTCTTGTCCAGATGAAATCCAAGGTATCGTTTTTGTTCAACATTATTTAGCGGTACACTATTAAAGGATACTGGAGGTCAGGATGAGGTAGGTTTTAGACGGAGGGTAAAGGTTATTTGTTAGGATTTGCTAGGATTTATCTTGTCTCTCCATTCTTCAAGGGAAGTAATATGACTGGAGTGTCTGGGATGCAGAAAATGGATCATCATTGACTGAAAACACACTGGTGTCGTCAGCAAAGATTGTGAGGACAGTATTAGGATGAGTTGGAAAAAATATGTTTAAATTGAATTTTAATCATTATTACATGCCTGTTTGTTAAGCTAATTTATCAGTTTATTATTATTTTAATATCTTAGTTAATTTATTATTATATATTACATATTTAGTTCCATACTTACTGAAACCAAAGTACTTAGTCTTAACAACTTTTAGTAAAGCTCAATTCAACCTCAGGTGAAGTTTCAAATCTTCCAAACTGTTACCTGTTGCTAGAAATCTTAATGTGCAAGTCAATCTGCTGTTGGGGACTCGATGGCCGAATGAGTTGGGGCGTGGGTCTCAGCTCGCTCTCGTGGGTTCGAATCCCACCTGGGCGGGTTAAAAATTTATTTTGTGGTGGACCCACGAATAAATCTTGACCTTCCCCCCTGGCTAGAATAGATTGTAACCTGTAGGATAAAACCCCTCCTTACTGCCCTAGTTGGAATACATAAGGACGTTAAGCCCCAAAAAACAAACAAACAATCTGCCGCTGAGACTGCTTTCCTCATAACCTTATAGGTTTTGAAACAGTTCCTCATCTATTCTTAAAAATTTAGTTATTATTAACAATTGTTATTAATTGAAGAAAATTAAAAGTTTAAAGAGCATTAAGTGGCTTTAATTTTAAAACGGTAGATCTCATGAGGATAAAAGCAGCGTTAAAACAATGGTTTCAAGGCCAGCTTAGTGAAATTATTTTCTGCTCTTGTTTTTCGAACCCATTAAGAGCGGAATGGTTAACCTCATCATTATCATCGAAATAGACTGGCTGTTGTTAGTCTCAGAGTAGTAAGCTTTTGTTTTGTTTAAAACATTACCCCTCTCTTCAAGTATCTATATCTTTAATCATTTGCCAGTTAATTAGAGATCCTATATACAGTAACTTGCAGCCCTCGTCGTGGCTTCGCCCTCTCTCATAATTAAAGAATTTAGATATATTTAACTAATGAAAAAAGTTTTATTTGTTTATAAATAAAAATGTTATATTTTTTTTCCAATTATGCTACATTTTCTTGCCAATAATTCGTATTTGAAATTACAAGGAATCTTGATTCGTAATTCAAATACGTAATTCGTAAGTAAAATACATTTAGGGATTGTAATGTAATTATAGTTCATGTCTTAAATGATTTATCATGTGCCGTAATTGTAATGCTTAATTCAATTGCAATTTGCACATCTCTGTACCACTGCCCACACGCGTTGAGAGTTTAACCTACACTGAAATGTAATTCACATTGTTCACTTTTTTTTAATCAGAGTTTTTTTTTTTTTGTTGGTTTTTTTTTAAATATTTTTTTTGGAAAGTCAAGATTCATTTCGTGTGTCCGTCAAAAAAAAAAAATTTATCCCGCCGAAGTGGGATTCGAACCCACGACCTTCTGTATAAACTGTCTTAAATATTACCAAAATATTTTTATAATCTGAAGTTATTTATTGTTCTAATATATTTTTAAATATTAAAGGTTCTTTTAAAAATATTGGGACCATTTTTTTTTATTATCTATTTTTTTGCAGTTGCCAATACTGCGATATTTTAATTATAAAATCAATTTTCTAAAATCCTAAGCTTATACTTTAACTTTTTTTTACATTTTTGATAAACTTCTTTAAAAGGCTTAAGAATAAGTTATTTGTATTTGAATGTATTTTTATTAATAGGTATTCATTAAAATTTAAATAATTAGATTTTTTTTTCTTTTTAGGTGAGTGTCTCTATACAATAAATCATCAGATTCTACTTTTAAAGTTAAGGTATAAATAATTTTTTTTAGATCTGTTTTTTCTGCATACTTTTTAATAATTATAATTTTTGACTATGCCTTTATATATTAAATGTACCCATACTCCATTATCTAAATATCCCCAAACACTCCAAGCTTGCGATATAACGTCAAGAACAATGTCAAAATAGGATTTAATCCCAAATAAACATAAACAAACTATTGTGTACCGTAAAGTATATACCAGAGTGGTAAACCTTGTTTCTGCTACTCACAAGGGGACGTTTGGAGTTGTAACTCACAGATTTAAATGCTGATAGGTAGTAGGGATCTATAAAAGTGCAATACTAGAGTTATAGCCGCCATTGAGCATTAGGAGCAGAGAAAAAAGAAATTGAAAATCAGGTTTTATTTTTTTTATCAGCTCTCAGTCAAAATAGAGAAATGATTATTTTACGTTTAATTGCGGTTATGTATGCTTTTTGATATAAAAATATTCCGTTATGCTCAAGACACTACCCGGCTTTAGGGTGCTCAAAAACTCTAAAAAATGACGAAATTCCAAGTAAATCAGTGGAATTTTTTTTCATGAACAACTAACTTCAAATCTCGATTTTACGCACCATAAAACCCTTATATGTGAAATTTTATCAAAATAAAAAAATATTGATTTTTTACCCCTTTCGAGGAGGTTAAAATTTTGAAGTTGAGATTTCATCAACAATTTCTAACGGCCATAACAACTGCTGTGTTCAACCGATTACAATAGTAATAACATCACTAGAATCAGCGTACATTCTGCTTTATATCCATGCATATAACATTAGATTTTAGTGGACAAAAACTGATGTGAATGAAAAACTCCGAGGTCAGCTATAACTTGAGTTATCTCAATAAGGGGAAATCATGCGACCTCCGAATTTAGACTAAACTGTGCAGTTTTACGGCTTCTAGATCACCGTAAAATTTTGTTTTGATCGGTGGTGAAATGTGTGAGATAGCGCAAAAGGGGTAAAAAATCAATGTTTTTATTTTGATAAAATATCACATATAAGGGTTTTATGGTGCGTTAAATCGAGATTTGAGGTCAGTTGTTCATGAAAAAAAATTCCACTGATTTACAGCTAATTTCCTTGGAATTCTGTCATTTTTTTAGAGTTGTTTAGCATCCTAAAGCCGGGTGGTGTTTTGAATATAACGGAAGTATTAAGTAGCATACATTACAAACTGCAATTAAACGTGAAAGAATCATTTCTCTATCTTGACTGAGAGCTGAGAAAAAAAATAAAACCTGATTTTCATTTTTTTTTTTTTTTTTTTTTTCTCGGCTCCTAGTTCTATAACTCTAGTTTTGTACCATTCAAATCTGTGAGTTACAACTCCAAACGTCCCCTTGTCAGTAATGTATATTTTTTTTTTCTTTCTCATTTTATTGAAATTTACAACTGTACAATATATACATCTAGTAAATAGGTTGATTATGATTACAACAACATGCCTAAACTTGAAATGGACTACTCATCAGTAGCACTTCAATATAAATCTACACTAGAAGGTCTCTAGGCCATCTTCTTTTCAGACGCCTCGGAGGATTATCGGGAATGGATTGGGAAGCAAGTTGAGAGACTAGTGGATTTGAGTGGTTATGAAGCTTACTATGGAAGGATAGGTATCTGGTCTGAGCTAAATCAGCAACAAATGGGACATTAAGATCTTTATGGATAAGTTTGTTTTTAACAAAGTAGGGAGCATTAAGGATTTTTCGAAGGATTTTGGATTGTAAGGATTGGATACGGAAAGAATTAGAAGGTTTAGTTGAGCCCCAAAGTTCAATTCCATATGTCCAAATAGGTCTGATAACTGTTATGTAAATGAGTCTTTTGTAGTAAATCGGAAGGTTTGAACGTTTGTCTAATAAATGTTGTAGAAGTCGAAAACGACGAGCGGTTTCCTGTCGTTTTAGTCTTGTATGTGGATTCCAAGTCATACGTTTGTCTAGTTGGAGTCCTAGATAGCGGATCTGTTCAACAGGGATCAGTGGGATATTATGAAAGGATATGGCTGGACAGGAAGTCGTAGGTTTACGGCGAAGGGTAAAGGTTATTTGATGGGATTTAATTCTCCAATTTTGACACCATTCTTGAAGATTGATGAGATGAAATTGGAGTGTTTGTGAAGCATTGAAGGGATCATTATTTACTGATAACACACATGTGTCATCAGCATACGTGGTGAGGACGGTGCAAGGATGGATCGGGATATCTGCTGTATACACCGTGTAGAGGATGGGACCTAGGATACTACCTTGAGGAACACCGACAGTTTGGGCAAAGAGGGAAGAATGGGAAAAGTTATGGTTAAATTTGAACTGTCTGTCACTGAGATAGGAGCGGATAATAAGGAAGTATGTAGGAGGAAGAAATTTACGGAGTTTGTAAAGCAGTCCCTGGTGCCAGACTCGGTCAAAAGCTTGTTCTACGTCGAGAAAGGCTCCAGTGCAGTACATTCCGCGCTCCAATGCAGACGAGACAACGTCCACCACACGATGGCATTGCTGGATAGTGGAGTGTGACGTTCGGAAACCAAACTGGTGGTCTGGGATAATATGATTGGAATCTAGGATGGGATACAAGCGTTTCAGAATGAGTTTTAATGTATATTTTAATCTGTATTATTGTTAAAAACCTTCCAAGAACAATGAAAATTATTTGGTTAGAATTTAGTACTGAAGTGTTCTGCAGTTTTACCGCTGTAAACTCTATTGTGGATTGTTGTTACCCACACATGATTTTCAAACTTCATAAGAATCCACATATGTAAATCTTTTTTCGTAATTTAATTGAATGTAAGAAAGTTCTGTTAACCATTTCAAGCTCCTATATTACACCTTAGTAACCTCTCCGCTTGCCATCTATCGGTAGATTTTCAAACTTCACTTTATTAATTTTTTTTTTTACTCCGCTGACATTTCTACTCCCAGCTCAAACTCTTCGCTGAGTAGAGACCCCCGGAGGGAGAGGAAGCGATCGGATATTGTGAAGGCAGTTCTGTTCTGTTTGCCCTGAAACATTGCAATAATAAAGAGCGCTTACACAGCTGCCTGTTTCGGGCCTAACTTCTACTTTCAGCTGACATTCGCCCTTATTGATCGTCAATTTTTTGTTTTCTATTTTCTTTTTAGAAATACTTTATTATTAGAAACGAGTGCAGAGATGGAATTTCGTTTCTTTTACTGAATGCTGTAATTGAAGTTTGGCAGTATTATTGAATATCGAGAGTTCCATTGCTTACTTTTCACTTTTTCTTTTAAAACGTTAAAAAGGTTGAAATTTGATTTTTCTAGTTAAAAAAAATTAAGCTTATTCGTTCAGAAACAATACTATTTTAAAGTAGATTATCAAATGTTATATATATTATAAGAATTAGTTAAATTTAAAATTAAATTAAATAGTTTTATATTCATAAGGTATAGTTGACTGTGATGTATAGATGTAAATAGTTTTAATTTACTTACAAAGTAACTCATTATTTTTCTTTCTTTTTTTTTAATATAATAATATTCGGATTAAGGGTTTTTTTTTATTTTTTAATTGTGTTTAATTTTTATTTAAATTTTTATTTCAAATAAATAAGAAGGCGAAGACCTGGATTGTTATTGTTAGTGGTAAAGTGTAATGCATTAGGAACGGAACGTAAATTATTTATATACTAGTGTAATCAAGGGTCGGGCAATGTTTACTGCCAACGACCTTCTTCAAGATAAGACCAGTGCTGTCTCAACTGTTGAGGGAGTAAGAAGATCGTGGCACATGACTGCAATCGGCCAACATTTTCGCCGCCGTATTTTTTTCTCGTCTCACTTTCTTCCAACATCTCGATTCACTCAGGGTGTCTCTCTTGGAAGATGTAAACATTCACGTCCTCAAGGTACCCCATATCACAACTGATCAGGTCAGTCAGCGATATACTTTAGCCATGGCAATTAATACTAGGAACAATCATCATAATTATCAGAAATGTTATGATTTCAACGAAGTGCCCTGTAAATAATTTCCTTTTATTTCTATTTTTACTTTATAACATTTAATTAATTGTTCTCAATAGAATTAGTTTATTTTTATTTTTAACAACAATTTATTTTTCCCGTTATTTGTCCGCAGCTGCGAGGGAAATTTATTTGTTTTATCATTGTATATATAAAACAATCATTTCATTTCATGTTGTATATGTATATATTATTATTTTTTTTCTCTAATGTTAGTAAATACTATTTCCAGAAAATCATTCTTTCTTTTTTTTTTCCTTATTTTATAGTAAAATTAATTTGGCACATGAACTATAAACAACTGGCGCATCTTCACAGTACAGATTCAGATTTTTATTGCTAAAATCTATCATGCCTGAACACTAATGGAGCTGTTTGCATAACAGCTAAAAATTTAATACTAGGATATTAAATTTTAATAAAGACATAAGTTATAATAGAAAGGTTTATTATTTATCTGATATGGGCCGATTAGTCACTGGTCGACTATGTGCTAGGGTTGGGCGATAGTCTATAGCACTATCAATAGGCCGTTACTATCGGTTGAGAAATATCGATTGCTATCGATAGTTTTTCGATAGTTGCTTCCTTTTATTCCAAAGCTATTCAATGAAGAATTTCAAGTTATTTAATTAAATTCAGTTATCTACTTACTATTTAAAATTTGCAGGACTATAAATTATAAGATTATATCATAAAAATGAGAGAAAAAAAAAACTAATTTAATTGAATTTTAAAAAAGTGTTTACAATTTACATGGTTACAATAATAATGAACAAATAAAATCTTCAGAAAAGGAAAATAACGTAATAGTTAATTTCAAGAGTGAAGTATGCTCCTTGAGCACATATTTCTCGAAAGAAAAACTAGCATTTCTGCTTTCCTTTGGCTTGATCTTTGAGAGAACCCTTGAGCTCTAGGAATTCCGAATTCAATTTCAAAAAACTCGACACTGGACAGAGACAGATCAGCATAATTCCGAGAGTTTCAAAACGTCAGGGTAAAAATGATCTATCGATAGTCGACACTATCGGTAGTGACCATCGATAGGCATGACCTATCGATATATCGATAGTAACTATCGACTATCGCCCAACCCTACTTTACCCTTCGTCAAAAACCTACGACTTTCTGTCCTGCAGTATCCTCTAATAATACTCTACTGATCCCTGTTGAACAGATCCGCTATCTAGGACTCACACTGATTAAACTACTTCCTCATAACCTTAAAAGTCAAGAAACTGCCCGTAGTTTTCGATTCCTCCAACATTTACTAGACAAGCGTTTAAATCTTCCTTTAAATAACAAAAGACTAATTTACGTGACAATAATTAGGCCCATTAGGATATACGGAGTTGAGCTTTGGGTCTCCACTAAACCCTCCGACTTTCCTCGTATCCAAACCTTACAATCCAAAATCCATAATCTGAGCTCTAGGAATTCCGAATTCAGTTTTTAAAAAACTCGACACTGGACAGAGACAGATCAGCATAATTCCGTGAGTTTCAAAACGTGAGGGTAAAAAAGATCTATCGATAGTCGACACTATCGGTAGTGACAATCGATTGGCATGACCTATCGATATATCGATAGTAACTATCGACTATCGTCCAACCCTACTATGTACCATGCTATAGAGCCGATCGTTGCATCCGTTAGAATTTTTAGACATCAGAAATTTTTGAGGTGCTTCGTTTATAGCTTTATAGCCGACTGTAACATGAAACTACGGGTTTTATATACAACTAGCATCCCCCGTCGCGGCTTCGCCCGCTTTCATAGGTATAGAACTTAGATAATTTTTACTTATAACTGAAGTTTTATTTGTTTATCGATAAAACTTGTATTGAAGTATGCAATGAGGCATTATTTTTTTATTTTTCAATATATTTTTACGGACACCACTAATTTTTAACCTGGATAAAATTGCCGGATTAGGTGGTTGAAGATTACGTATAAGCATAATTGGACGTCATATTTTTTTTATTCTAATTTATGAGTTGGTAATCCAGGTGGGCAGAGAACCTTCTAAAAGTCTTCCAAAAAATCTTGCATAATTAATGCTTACAACTAAATGTCTTTGAATAATATTTTTGCTTGTTCGTACCAACAATATCAAAAAGCAAAGAATCGACATTTTGATTTCGAAATAATTTTTACTAGGAAGAAACAATTTTATTGATTTCATCAGGTTGGATTTTAATTTCTAACCATAAAAGTATATGACAGTGGTGCAAACCTCGTTTGTGCCGCCCAGTATTGTACACTTTATTATTGCTACACCTCCCTAGAGATATGACAATGGTGAAGTTAAAATTTGGTACAGCTGGTTATATTAGTTTTACCATTGAAAACTCTGTTCATTGGGATCCACATGTCGCACCACTCGTGTAAACCTTTTTTAATAGTTTAATTGAATATAAATAAATTTTATTTTCAATTTCCATTTCTATATAACATCGTACCTCTGTAACCTCTTTAATGCTATCCACATATAATTTTTTTAAAAATACAAATTAATTGATAATCGGTAGATTTTATCATTGATAAACCTTCCTTGAACTATATATATGATGTGGTTAAAATTTGGTTTAGACTAGTTCAGTAGTTATCGTGGTTAGTGATAACAAACAAAAATTGCCTGTCCGTTTATATAATAGTATAGATTCCACAATAATAGCTTATATTAGTTGTATATAAACACTACACAATATTAAAATAGTTAATTCCCTCCTTCCGAAGACAATACTTCCTTAGTTCGTTCCTTTACAAATCACTTTCCTCTCAGTCACCTCCCTATATCCTCAAAGCATTAATATTAGAGTCATCAGTGAGTTCCCGCAAAACCAGATCCCGTCCCTCAGACCTCTACCTAACTCCCTTCAACACAACATTCTTCAAACGTTCCTTTATTTCCAGAGCTTCTAGCTTCTGGAACTCCCTCCCTTCCATCATTAGCCATTCCTCCACTCATAATATTTTTAAATCCCGACTTTTCGTTTACTCGTTGAAATTTACATCTGTGTACAATTTAATATATAATACATCAAGTAATTGTGATGACAATGATAAAAATTGGTAGCACTTATAAAGTTTCAATATAATGAAGTACTATGATAGAAGGTCCCGAGGCCATCTTCTTTTCAGGCGCCTAGGAGGGTTATCTGGAATGGAATTAGAAGCAAGTTGTGATACCAATGGATATGAATGGTTGTGGAGTTTACTATGGAAGGATTGATATCTGGTTTGAGCTAAGTCAGAAACGTAAGATATATTAAGATCTTGGTGGATAAGTTCGTTTGTGGCGAAGTAAGGAGCATTGAGGATTTTTCTAAGGATTTTAAACTGTAAGGATTGGATACGAGATGAATTGGATGGTTTAGTAGAGCCCCAAAACTCAACTCCATATGTCCAAATTGGTCTAATTAATGTTATGTATATGAGCCTTTTGTAATAAATTGAAAGGTTTGAACGTTTGTCTAGTAAATGTTGAAGTAGTTTATAACGACGAGCAGTTTCTTGTCGTTTTAGTCTTGTGTGTGGATTCCAAGTAAGACGTTTGTCCAAGTGGAGTCCTATGTAGCGGATCTGTTAAACAGGGATTAGTGGAATATCATTAAAGGATACTGTAGGACAGGAAGTAGTAGCTTTACGATGAAGGGTAAAGGTTATTTGATGGGATTCACTTGAATTTATTTTGATTCTCCATCTTTGACACCATTCTTGAAGGTTTATTATATGGGATTGGAGTGTCTGGGACGCAATAAAGGGATCATTGTTTACTGAACACACAAGTGTCATCAGCATACGTGGTGAGGATGGTCTACTAGGATGGCATACTAGGATGAGTAAGAATTAAATTTGAATATTGAGAATATATTATGGATTTTGTGCAGTATTATTTTTGTACTAATGCACTAAATTTGTATAAACGTTTTTAGTATAACTTAAATTAATACATCAGACAAGGTACATTATTTCTATGGGAAAATACTTTTTAGCTTTCTCAACTGTATTTTTTTCATTCAATTTTTTTTTCCTTACTTTTTTGTTTTCCTTGCTTATTTTAAATTCTTAACCTTAAGTTATAATTAGTTTTTCGTGTGATATTTTATAACATGTAATATTACTTTTTATTAATTTTATATTGTAATTTAATTTAATTTTAAGTTTCTGTATTTAATTTTAATTATATTTTTCTTGCTTGTGTTATGTCGTTAATTATATATACGGCAGCTAGGTCGCCATTATATTATGCATTATAATTATTCTTAAGGGGCAGTGGTCGCAGAATAATATTTATTTTCATTTCATTTATGTAAGTGGATAACCTAACGGTTTTCTTTTCGTTTTTCAACCCCTGTATTACATTTCAATCGAGAATTAATATTTTTTAATTATGACATAAAATCTCATATCACAAATCTTCACGAATGGTGTAAAAAATATATTTTTGATAAATTGACGAATTAAAAATAAATCCAAACAAATAACCTTTACCCCTCGTCAAAAACATTCGACTTTCTGTCCTACAGTATCCTTTAATAATACTCTACTGATCCCTATTGAATAGATCCGCAATCTAGGACTCCCACTGGATAAACTACTTCCTCAGAAGTCAAGAAGCTGCCGTCGTGTTCGACTCCTCCATCGTTTACTGGACAAGCGTTTAAATCTACCTTTAAATTACATAAGACTAATTTACGTGACAATAATTAGGCCCATATCCTTATTATGTCACAAATAAACTTATTCATCAAGAACTTAATGTTCCATACGTTGCTCCTATGTCTTATCATATTAAACTCGAATCCACTAGTTTTCCAACTTGCTTCATACTAAATTCCGGATAATCCTTCGACACGTCTAAAAGGAATATGGCCGAGAGACCATCTAATGTGGAACTTTTATTGAAATGCGATTTCATTATGTAGTGGATGGTTTTTTACTTGTTATTGTTATAATTTCCTCAAATTTACTTAGTGTCTTAATCATAGTAAATCTATCATGATTGCTTACTTTGTTGAATAAACTATTTCGGTGGCTGAAGAAACTTTATATGCGATTGTATGTATACAGTTGTGAATATCAATAAATAGTTAAAACAACATATATATATATATATATATATATATATATATATATATATATACACATTTTTAATGAAATGAATACTTAATGTTTTTAATGAAATGCGTTAATCATAGTAAATCTATCATGATCGCTTACTTTGTTGAATAAACTATTTCGGTGGCTGAAGAAACTTTATATGCAATTTTTTTTATTTTATGTTTAAAAAACTTAATGTAATTATGATGACTAAATCATAAAAAAAAAGGAATAAAGAAAGAGAAAATATAAAATATATAATTACATCGTAAATATTTTGAACATGTTATACATATATATGAAACATGTTTTGCAAATGCTAGCAATTGAAATAGTAGTTGGAGTAGCCGCCGGTTGATGAATAGAAAATCCCTATAAAGGTCCTGGAGGATCAGGATCAAAGGTACGCCTCGGGATAATTAGCTTGTTGGAGATTTGTGGTGTTGCGGGTTCTGGTTTAGTGGCTAACTCAGCGATTAGCCAATGGCTCCTGTCTGATTTTCCGCTTCTCTTCGTTATAAAACATCGTATGGTCCGTATGTGGCGATTTCAATACATTAAAATTTATAAGTAGGTAATCTAAATTTATTTGTTAAAAAATTATTTTCATATTTATTATTATCTGTTTACGTTGTTATAGAATATAGGTGGTATATTTTGTTTATTTTATTATTCTAGTTAAAAATTGTTCTAGAGTTATTTTTCGGGATTTAAATTTGTAATATTGATATTACTTATTTATGTTTTGGTATTATTCTTACTATATCTAAATTATGTATGGCTATTTGTTGTCAATATAGACTTTCCTGAAGAAATAATGCTGATAAATTTCATGTAATCATTAAATCTATTGTTTAAACTAGAAATTGTAACTAAGGTTGTATTATATTTCAAATCGCTGTTTTTGCAGATCAGTTCTGAATCATGTTTTGGTTGTACTATTGTTTGGAATTGTGATTAATTTTCATAATACTCAATTTTGTTTTTATCAAAATTTTATTTATTTTTTATGGATTAGCTATAGGTTATTTCTATAATTAGCTGTAGATTATTTTAAAGAAAAATCAATAAGTTTTGCTCGCTTATTAATTTTTCTTTTGTTGTAAGAGGTGGGTAATTCTATGTATCAAACCTATAAGTTTTAAAATAACAAGCATAATATTCGCGTGTTCCCACAAGGGTAGCACCTCCACAGGGTTCACATCTTTTGTTGGGCCATACAATAAAAGTTTCTCTACCTCCTTGTCCCTTACCTTTTAATATTAGGGGTAAACTAGATATTTATGTTATTCTAAAATTCAAAAAGCTAAGTCTAAGTTAAGTTTATCTGTCACTATTTAAGTCTTAAATTAAGTTATGATCCAGATTTCCATATTGTTATTTGTATGTCAACCCATGATTAAATATATGTTGTTTTTAGTTTAACTATACAGTTTATTGCCAAGTTGCATGTCTTTCATCTAATCAGTATATTTTGATTCTTATTCATATAATTAACACATCTTAATTCCTGACCCCACGATAATCCGGTAGAGATGAGATTATATAAATTTAATTAATAAGTTAAAAATATCAATTATAATTTGTCAGGAAATCAAGCCCTGACTGGCATCCCTGAATGTAGATTAATGCTGATCCGGACTCCAAAGAGCAGGAACATAGCACAAGAATACTAACATTGAAAATTGAAAGAACCTAGTTGGTCAAAAGCGATAAGATTTTGGGGAACACGAGGGCGTTTGATAGTTAGATATTAGCAGAGTAGCATCTGTTAGGAGCTCAACTCTTCCTATACTGAATAACACACATCTTGACTAGGAGGGAGGTTCTAATGAGTGAGCTCCTTTTGATTCTGATTCTCTTAATACCTCTATTTTTAAGTGTAGGAGTTTTTTTCCTCCCTGAACAAACCACTTCCACTACAGATGTTTAGTAAATTGAGAACTGTCTAGTGAGCTTGATTAAAGAGACTAATGAATTGTATCTTAATTATCATTTTCGGAGTTCCCAGACGTTCTTCACATCTCCTGCTAGTATACTGACCTCGGGTGGTTTTATCCTAATAATAATCGATCCTTCGAGGGTGAATCAAATATAAACGGTAATTTTTTGAATAATATTATACAGAAACTATACCTTCAACATTTTTCAATCCTATTATAATAATCGATGGCACGTGCTTTTACATTGTTTTCAAATCGTTTTCCTCCAAGTCATTCTTTCAGGGGCGCAAACAAAAAATTGGAGCTTTTATATTCCAAACCCTACATCTCTAAGAACCAATAATACCCAAGCATTACATCGTGAAGAAAAATCATGATCTATCTACCCTTTCACTGGGCAGCCTTCATCCTTCCTTCGCCACTCCTTACTTGCCATTTTCGATTCGGGGTGTTTCCTCTATCCACCTGCGCGAATGGTTAAAAAACGAGGAATATGCCAGGAGACCATTGAAAAATGTTGAGGTATAGTTTTCTGTATAATATTATTCAATAAATATAATTTTGATTTATATTTATTTCTATTCCACAGAACTACCTTCTTAAGAAATGCCCTCTGAAAAAGAACTACCTTCTTAAAAAAAACCTTTTATTGGAAGCATAACCGTGCTTCCTCATTTTGGAGCACATCACCCATTTCAATCCAGGAATCTCTCCTTCAATAACATTTAAGGTACGCATTTTAAATAACATTTACATCTCAATATTCATTTTTTCAATAATCAATCTTTCGAGCAGATGTTAGTACACATTTGTAAACCATTCGAGATTATTATTTAACCCATTTACGGTAAAGAATGAGTTGAAAGTTTTGATTTTTCTCCAAAGAAATATTTTTAGGGTAGTTTAATTTGAAAAATAATAAAAAAAATTTTTTTTTTGTCCAACCGTACAGGTGGCAAAAATGTTTGACTCACACAACATTGGCGTGTAGAATACATATGTATATTTTTTAGAGATAGGTAAAGTATATTGAATATTTATAAATGATACTGTTTCATGAATACTTTTGTTGTAATTGTTTGAATAATAAAATCTTCCACACTCTATCTTACTTGGTACTCAATTGTGCTCGCGAACCAGATGATTATAATGCTTGTAATACTTATGTGTTTTCTTTGCAGCAGCATTTAGTCTGATTTCTTGGATTTGCTTCGTTATATATTCTTCTTTTTCTTTTATTCCAGCTGATACCTGCCATTTTGATATTCGTAATCCTTGGATAATTCATCAAAGAGCTCCTCTTCCGCAATGACCTGTCGCTTCCGTTTGTCCAGCTCGTCCTGCTTCCCCTGCATGTCCCTGCCGTCTCGGATCAAAAATTTGACTACATCTTACATTTCAAAAATTTTATGGAGAATATTTTTTGTCGTATAACTTATGTTGCTAGGGTCTACCGTTTAGGGGCTATATTGTTTTGAATGAAAACAATCACTTTAAAATCCATATTTTTTCTCAACTTTATTAATTACGAATAATCATGAATTGTTAATTTGATTTAAATAATTTAATATCATACAGGGGAAAAAAAATATGGTCATAGGCGGTCAGCTGCAGTAAGCGATGAAATGAAAAAATTATATCTCCTACAGACAAATGAATCACAGGAATGCGATAAAAAGGGAAGACATATGAGCATCGCCGACAACCCCTAAACAATTTTCAATTTTATTCTTTCTTTATTGACTGGCTCAAGAGGCCCAGTTTATTATTATAGTTAAGTTTTAAGATTTGCGGAAAATGGCGAGCGAAATTGATAATAAAATTCCCATTCTATTTCTATTAAACTATAGAGTTGGAAAACTACTAAACACATCCAGTATCAAATTTTAATTACATAATTTTCATAGTTCTAGGAAGGTTTAGCAATAATAAAATTTACAATAATAAAAATTAAAATCTACAATGTTGAGTATCAGAAACGAGGATTGTCACATTTGTTTATACTTTTATAGCTTGGAATTAGAATCCAATCTTGCTTGGAATACAAATTTATTTCTGCCAAAAAAAAAACAAAAAATCATTACCAAAAAACAATGTTGATCCTTTGATTTTTGATATTGTATGGCAAAATATGATCCATGGGCCTTTTGTTGCATGCACTGATATTATAGTCCAAGAGTTTCTGAACAGTCTTTGTCCATCTGGATTAACAACTCATAGACTATATATACATTTATTGAAATTTACTGCTGTACAGAATATATACATCAAGTGAATGTATAAACAACGATTATAATAACATGTTAAAACTCTCAGGCATTGATGACCCTAGGGTTTTATGCCTATAAACCCCAACAAACAAACATGTTAAAACTTGGGAAGAACTACTCATCAGTAGCACTTTATTAAAACTTCTACACTAGAAGGTCTCTGGGCCATCTTCTTTTGAGACGCCTCGAAGGATTAACAGGAATGGTGTGGGAAGCAAGTTGAGAAATTAGGTAGGGGATTTGAGTGGTTATGGAGCTTACTATGAAAGGATTGATATCTAGTTTGGCCTAAATCTGCAACATTTACCATTAAGATCTTTATGGATAAGTTTATTGGTGATAAAGTAAGGTGCATTGAGGATTTTTCGAAGGATTTTGGATTGTAAGGATTGGATACGAGATGAATTGGATGGTTTAGTCGAGCCCCAAAGCTCAATTCCGTACGTTCAGATAGGTCTAATCACCAGGTTAAAAATATCATTGATGAAATAATTGCATGCTACAATACAAGATTTTTATCAGTAAACAAATAAAACAAATTGTTAGTTCAAATTATTCAAGTTCAATACTTTTGAGAGCGGGAGAAGCCACGATGGGGATAATAGTTTAATAATATAAAAATTAACGATGCTACAGATTTGATTGATTTTTTAGCGGTATATTTGAAGGATAAATTTAAATAATTTTCAATTGAATTATTCCAACCTGTCAGAATCAAAGTATTTCTTAGACCTAGCCACATTTCTGAGTAATGAGAGATGACTCTATGAGTTCCCCCGAAGACCGAGAGACAAGCAACCGCCTACCCGCTAACAAGAAGGACATCTTTCATGAGGACCTGCCGCGGCTCTAATTATATATATGGCTTAGCTGTATTATTCCTCCGCCACGGGTCCACAATGGAAGGGTTCTCTTTGTCTTGCAGAGTCCAAGGATCCCATCAAGGAACAATACCTCTAAGTCCTTGCCTCCTATTGCCTCCTCTGGATCTTGAATAGATCTTCGGCGAGTATAAGGTCAAGCAGAAGATAAGCTTCAGGATGATTTGATAGGAGATTGTATTTATAAATTACCTTTATTAATATTGCTACTATTATTTATAATTTTATTTTTATCATGGTTTCACAATTATTTTATTTATCAAATTGTGAGCTAACGATTTCCACTAAAATAAGGGATGTAAGGATTTGGTTGGCAGTTTAGTCTGAATTAAAATCCTTTTCACGTTTAAATTATATTTGTTTTTAAAGCAACTAATTTTAAAAAATTATTAATTTTTTTTTTATAAACTTTAAATATTATTGAGTAAGTATCACAATATTTTTCAAAGAGTGCAATAAGTAAGTAAACCGTGGAGAAGCCTGAAAGTCTTTATGTGACAGAAACATTGATTATGAATATTTTTTTTTTTTTTTTTTTTTTTTTTTTTTTTTTTTTTTTTTTTTTTTTTTTTTTTTTTTTTTTTTCCTTTTTTTTTTCAAATAACAATTTATTGAAATTTACAACTGTCAAATATTTATACATTAAGTAAATGTGCTGTTACCTATTACAATAACGTGACAAAACTTTTAAAGATTCATCAGTAGCACTGATAAAAATTCTACACTAGAAGGTCTCTGGGCCATCTTCTTTTCAGACGCCTCGGAGGATTATCAGGACTCATGTCGGAAGCTGAGAAATTAGGGGATTTGAGTGTTTATGGAGCTTACTATGAAAGGATTGATATCGGGTTTCGGCTAAATCTGCAACATATGGAACATTAAGGTCTTTATGGATAAGTTTATTGGTGACAAAGTAAGGTGCATTGAGGATTTTTCGAAGGATTTTGGATTGTAAAGATTGGATACGAGATGAATTGGATGGTTTAGTGGAGCCCCAAAGCTCAACTCCGTACGTCCAGATAGGTCTAATCACAGTCATGTATATTATTCTTTTGTAATGAATTGGGAGCTTTGAACGTTTGTCATGTAAATGTTGAAGTTGTCTGTAACGACGGCAGCTTCTTGTCGTTTTAGTCTTGACTATGAATAGTAAAGGAGAAATGGAGGAGATAAATAAGACTGAAAGAAAATCATCAGAACGATATGACGGACGAAGGAAATAGGCTAAGAAGCAGACAGGAGACTGAAGAAATATCATACATAATTCATGACATGAGAAAGAGAAGGTTGAGATTCTTTGGACACATCAAGAGGATCGACAACTCACGTATAAATAAACAGATTATGGAATATACAGATAAGATCAAGAATATGGGATGGATTACTGAATTAAAGAAGGATCTTAAGGAAGCTGGAATAACAGAGAGGGATATAACAGACAAAACACAATTCATGCATAAGTTAGACAAATGGGAAGTCTGTCAGGTAGAAAGGAAAATGACAACAGGGACCAAAGTCGGAAGATAGGAAGAAAACACAAAGTGCAAAAATGAAAGAGGTATAGAAGATCAAAAAGGCTCAAAAGAAGTGAATGCTGTGCGTAGTCCCCAGAAGCTCATTCGCATAAAGTTAGCAAAGCTATTTTCGAAAAAAATTTGGGATTACAAGAGGGCACAGGGATACATAAAACAGCTAAAAGAGGAGACTAGCAAACTGAGGATAGAGGAACGTGACTGCCTTGATAGAGAAGAATATAGGAAGAAACTACAAGCAATAGCGGTTCTTGTGGACAGGAAGGAGCCGAAGGAGGGTATGGCCTGGACGGAGGAGAGGAGACAGAGGCAATCAGAAAGAATAAAGGAGATATGGATGATGAGAAGGAACAGAATTAAAAATCCATCTTCGTTATATTCGCGTGGTCTTTATGGCCTTTTCGTGAAAAAAAAAAAAGAAATATATATATATATATATATATATATATATATATATATAATTAATGAATTAATCAATAATAGTATAATAAACAGCATTTAAACTCCTCTTTATTAAAAGTATAAACTAGTGACATTTTTCGGGAAACAAGGTATTATTGACTATGTAAAAGAGAAACAGACACGGTGTGTTAACACCAAGAAATCATTTTAAAGTCTGATGATGGGACCTTGTTTCCCGAAACATGTCACTAGTTTATACTTTTAATAAAGAGTCTCCACTTTTGTATTCCCGATTGGTCTAATTTTTTTGGAACTACCCAAATTGGACTATTGTAAGGTGAAAAAGAAGGGCGAATGATTTGTTGCTCTAGCATTTCGTCAATTTGTCTTTTCACTTCGTTTTGAAATGTTTGATTTGCGTATTTGCAGTTAGTGGAGTACCTTTTAAATAAAATAGATCAGAATATTGTTTTATTAAATTTTGAATTTCTTTTTTTCTTCTTCGTTTAAATGGTCCGTGCGAATAAGATTTTTGACTTCATTGAAATCTGATTCTTTGTTTTAATTAAATTTATATTATGAGATTCGTTATTTTTAAAATTCTGATTGGTTTCACAAGGATTGGGGTTTTAATAGTTAATCTAAATGACCGATCCGAATTATTTTTTACCGTACATATAGCTTCGTTATTTTTAATTGAAATTAAACCTTCATGATTTTAAGACAATTATTGAAATCGGTATGAGGAATGATTCCTTCTCCATTTGAGATATTTTGATTGGAATTTTGATTACGGTTTCGGAATCGTTGTTTAAGATGTAAGTATATTCAGATTGGGGGGGTCTGTTGTCATAATGAATTGTTAAATTGCCAAAAGGTGTGATTAGTATATCATTTACTAAATCAATTTTCGCACCTAATAATTTAAGACTGTCTGTTCCAAACAATAAATCGAATTTAGGATGGAAGTCAAAAATGCCAAATTTCAGGGGAGTTTTGGTGTTGGGAAATAATTTAGATGAATCTACATTAGCGTTAAAATTTTGTATAGAAGAACCGTGCGCGCTAGTAAGTTTAAATGGTTCGTGAGTAATGTTATTAAAAAAATATTTATTTGCTACAAGGACGGATACAAGCGATTTTGTGCACGCAGTGTCTATTAGAATTTTTAAGTTTGACTTTGGTGGAATTATATATGGAAGAGCACTAAAACGGGTTAAATTAAATAGGTCTATTACGTCCATGGTTCCTGTGCTAGGCTGGGATCTAAAAAATTACTTTGATCACTATCCAGATTATTTTGATCAGTGTATTGTTGATTTTCTTGATGATCGTCTGGAAATGATACAGTGGGATAGTCGGGTGGTTGAGCATTTGGTAATTCAGTAATTTGGGATTCACTTACGGACTGTTCCGAGTTTAGATTATGAAGTTCTTCAATTTCTAGGTTTGGTTTTTCCGAACTGGGGTATTGAGAAAAGATTTAAATTTTACACTTTGATCAGGTTGTCTCTGATATTGGGAATTACTTCTATAATTACTATTGACACTCATAGGGGTTGACTGATTAGGTTGTTGGGGTCTATATTGATGATATTGGTGTGGTATATATTGATTAGGTTGTTGGGGTCTATATTGATTAGGTTGTTGGGGTCTATACTGATTAGGTTGTTGGGGTCTATACTGATTTGAGATTACATTTTTAGCAGGTTGAATTGCTTTGTACTGGTTTACTGGGAAATAGTTTATAAATTGTTGGCGATTTTTGTGTATTGGTTTGTTATGGTTTTGGTGTGGGCGATAAGTGTCGATGACAAATTGAAAATCGTTCGTTAGCATGTTTATTGCCTGATTTAGGTCTATCGGATTTTTTGGTTCTCATGAAAGAGCCAAGCGGTTCTTTCAGTCCTTTTAACAAAACTCTTAGTGCTAATTTTTCGATATATTTCGTGAGGACTAACGCCTCCATCGGCATTTCGCTCCTTAAATAACTAATTTGCAACTGTAATGTTTTTTGTATTTTATTATAAAATTCGAAAGGGGTTTCGTTGCCTTGTTTCATTCCCGCCATTTCAATATTTAGAGTGTACGCGTCGCGTTTGTCGGCGTACCCTTGTTTTAACGCATTTTTAATATCGTCCCAGGTATTGATATATTTACTATTAACCATGTCGGCGGCAGCTCCTTTAATTTTAGCACGAATTGATCCTATTAAATAATCGTTTTGGAAATCGGCAGTATTTTCGTGATTATAAAATTTGTTTATTAATTTATCAGAAATTTCTAGAAATCGCGTTAGTGACATAGGGTCACCATGGAAATCAGGTATCATCTCTAGATACTCTTTCTTTAATGTGGGAGGTGCCATTTTTATAAAATATTTAATATAACAAACAAAAAATAAAATGAGATAGTATGCAATGAAATTAAAATAATATGAAATGAAAATTAAATTTATCCTTAATATACAGTAACTTAATATTTAACTTAATATTAAATAAAAAAATTATATTTTAAATAACAAAATATTTCTTTATAGTTATAGTAATGAAATCATAACCTTTTCTTTAAAAATAGAATAGATTTTATTCAAAATTATTAAATTGAAAAATAAAAAAAGTTTAATATTGAGATAATATCTCTTAAAAAAAAAAAAAATCACTTACACTAAGATGACTTCGATAGTCAGATCCATGCCAGTTTAACGTCTCGTCTTCCTCTGAATGGACTCGTCAGCAAACAGTTGATACTGATCCTTGATATGCCCTCAAGTTTGACGATGTCCTACCGACTGCGCCAGTTATCTTCAATTTAAAAGTAAAGACTTTTTTTAAAAAAGAAGTTTATTCAATAAAAGTTACAATATCAGAAAGAAGAGTGGCGTGGAGACGGCTCTGGATGTACTATATATATATATATATATATATATATATATATATATATATATATATAATATATAATTAATTAATCAGTAATAGTATAATAAACAGCATTTAAACTCCTCTTTATTAAAAGTATAAACTAGTGACATTTTTCGGGAAACAAGGTATTATTGACTATGTAAAAGAGAAACAGACACGGTGTGTTTACGCCAAGAAATCATTTTAAAGTCTGATGATGGGACCTTGTTTCCCGAAGCATGTCACTAGTTTATACTTTTAATATAGAGGAGTTTAAATGCTGTTTATTATACTATTATTGATAAATTAAAGTAACTCCTTCATTGAAGAATTTATAATTAATTAATTTTTGAGAGGTTCCGGGTATCTGTTATTAATGTTAAATAAATTGTTTGAAATTTAGATGAATGATTTGAAATTATAGAATTGATTGGATGGGAATGAATCTCTGCTCAATATTTGCACATTAGGGGTGATTGTATGCTTTATGTAATCAAAGCGCTGATTGTAATTTAACACGTTTAGGATTAGTGAAGTTCGGGGAAATTATTTAAAGGTTTAATTTTTATGTTTTTATTGGTTCCACGAATGTATGGTTTAACTGTATTTCTGATAGTAAATAAATATAATAAATAAGATAGTAAATATAACCAGCTTTAAGATGAAATAAATAAATATTAAATCCGACATATACAGGGTGTCCGAAATTTTTTTTTTTTTTTTTCCATTTATTGATATTTACAACTGTACAAAATAATATACAACAAGTAAATGTGTTGATAGTGAATACAATGGCATGTAAATATCTTGAAAAGAACTACTCACTAGTAGCTCTTCAATAAAATCTACACTAAAAGGTATCTAGGCCATCTTTTTTTCAGATGCCTCGGAGGTTTATCAGGGATGGAGGAGGAAGCAAGTTGGGAGACTAGTGGATTGGAGTGGTTATGGAGCTTACTATGTAAGGATAGGTATCTGGTTTGGGCTAAATCAGAAACATATGGAACATTAAGATCTTTATAGATAAGTTTATTGGTCACATAGTTAGGAGCATTGAGGATTTTTCGAAGAATTTTGGATTGTAAAGATTGGATACGAGATTAAATGTCACGGATTTAAATGGCAAAACTTCAGGAACATATAGGGGACCGAAAAACTAAGACAAAAAGTCCTTTACAGATTTGCTCGTTTTTGCTTAGTTTTAGAGAATATCGCAAAAAAAAGAAACAAAGCAAGTATTCATTTTTATACTTATTTATTTACATTTATATTTGTGTTATGTTCTTTTTAATGTAAATATTGCTCAAAATGTTGTCCTCTTGCACTAGTGCAAGCATTAAATCTAGCACTCACTTGATAAATTGCATCTAAACATTGTTCTGATGATATTGGTACACTGCATCTATGATTCTCTTAATTGCTCTCTTGAGTTGATTGACACCGAATAAACTTTCTGCTTCAAGGTTCCCCATACGAAGAAATCCATGGGTGTCATATCAGGTGATCTGGGTGGCCAAGGTACTACTCCTCCACGTCCAATCCATCGTTGTGGATAATTTATATCCAGCCAAGCCATTATGCGGTAAGCAGTTTTTTTAGAATAGGTAAGGGACCTATACTCGTTTCACTAAATAGTAATTCCATAAAATATGAAATTTTTAAAAGCAAAGATACCCTTCGGTCCAAAAATATCTTCATAAACCATGATAAAACCCCAGAAGAAAGGGAACTAGGTAAAAAAATCTTTAATACCATAAATAAACTTCAGTGTATTGACCCTCATACGTCTTACAGAAAAGGACTTTTTAAAATAAGGGGTACTGTTTATCGGCTTAATGAGGTAGAAACATTATTGGAGGACTTGGGTGACAGCCAGAAGGAATCGGAACTTCTTCAAATAACAAAACGGAGAAAAATGGAAGAAAAGTTGAAAGGGTACAAATTCAGGCCACGAAGCTCATCATTACAAAATTCATCTTGACCACACCCCTCCATCTCATTGATATCTCAAAATACTGAGCTGAAAGGGCTAACTCATTCAACTAGAAAAAATAATTTTATAGAAGTGTTACAAGTTTTATTTTGCAATATTAGTGGTTACAAAAATTTAGGGTATTTAGGTAAGAAATCAGATGTCATTCGTAAAAATAAAATTATATGTTTAGTTGAAACCTGGTTAACTGTTGATTTTAAATTACCACGGTGGCTGTCTGATTTCGTTCCATTCTGTTCTCCTGCAAAAAAAATACATTTAACAGGCAGAGCCAGTGGGGGATTAGCTACATTGATTCATGATAGCATTGCTGGAGGCACTACGATATTGGCGAAGAGCCGTTATTGGTTATTTTTGAAAGCGCAACTAGCTAATACACCATTAATAATAGGAAATATTTACCTGCCCCCAAACAGCGATATTAGTTCCTGCTTAGATGAACTTCATGCAGTAATCACTTGCTTTAAATCTAACTATCCTCATAGCTATGTTATTCTAAATGGTGACTTCAATGGGCATGTAGGTGAGCTTAATGGTCTAGATAAGGAGTTCTTGAGGGAACATGCCTTTACAGCAAAAGATTACCCTGTCACAACCAAGTAAATAGGCGAGGCAAACTTCTAGTTGAAGCTTTGGAATCACAGGGAATGATTCTTTGCAATGGTCGTAGTGTGTCGGACAGACCGGGCAAATTCTCATTCATCACAACCAAAGGAAGATCTATAATAGACTTGGTTTGGATAAATGAAAACCTCCTGGACCCATTTTTGGATATGGAAATTTTTAACATGTCGGATACCTTGGATCACATGGCTTGCGTCACCTCCATACAATATTTTGATAGGAATAAGCCCAAAACTCATAAAAAACCCTGGAAAATGAAATACTTAGTCACAAAATATACAGATTGGGATGAGGAAAAAGCATACTTGTTCTCTGGTAAAATTTCGTGCTCAGAAAAAATTTATTTCCATTCAGAAGATGTGAACCTTCTTTATTATAACTTTAAGCAGACAATGTACGATAACTTATTAGAAACAGGACTAATGTACATTCAGCAGGTCACCAAACTAATCACCACCCAATGCATCAATGGTTTGATCAGGAATGCAGTATATATAAAAGAAAACTGAAAAAGCTGCAAAGAACAATACAGAAGAACAGCTCACTGCCTGATTTTCTAACGGATTACCTTTAAGTTAGAGAAGAATACAGAAGACTAATAAAAAGAGAGAAGACAGATTTTCGCATACAAGTTATAACTGACCTGAGAAATGTGAGGAACAGCAGACAGTTCTGGAGAACTGTTAATACCCTGAAGCCATTTAAAAACCCGAGCAACGAAATTAATCTTGAAGATTGGACCAGCTATTACCGGACTTTGTATGGTCAAAAAGTTATCCAGGACATAAGGTTTTACTCTGTGTCGCACCCGCTGCTTGATATGGATATCTCATTGGAGGAATTACAGTACAATATCCGTGCCATTTAAAACATAAAATCCCCAGGCCCCGATAATATTACTTATGAAGTTATCAAGCATCTCAACCCTTCTTGGGAGCATTATCTGTTAAACTTATTCAACGTGGTACTGAACTCAGAAGAAATCCCACAATTATGGGCTAAAGCCAACCTTCACCTCCTCTACAAAAAAGGTGATAAAAAGGACCCAAATAATTATAGAGGAATAGCATTGCTCAATACGATTATGAAATTATTTACCAGCATTCTGAGGAACAGGATTACGAGTTGGGCAGAAGCAAAAAAGTTGATACCAGAGGAGCAGGCGGGTTTCAGATCAGGCAGAGGATGTATCGACCATTTATTCACTCTGTATTCAGTAATTAGTATAAATCTTAGGACAAAAGGAAGCTATGTTAATGCAGTGTTTGTAGACCTCAGGAAAGCTTTCGACTCTATCAACCATATGCTATTATGGGAAAAACTTTTTAAACTTGGAATGGGAGGAAAAATGATCAGGTTACTAAAAAAACTATATGATCAGTCCTCAATGAGAATTAAGGGGGGAAGGGAGCTTTCAGAAGAGATTGACATAACCTCAGGCTTACTCCAAGGAGAAAGTCTTAGTCCTACTCTGTTTGTTCTATTTGGGTCGGACATTACTGAATTCTTTCGTACCCGAGGTGCTGTAGGTATTGGCATTGACCATGGTCACGATGTAATGTTGCTTTTGTTAGCGGATGATATCGTCATCCTTAGCAATTCCTGGCATGGTGCACAAAGGAACCTCAACATACTTAGTGACTATTGCAATGAGAATCTGCTAACACTAAACCCAGCCAAATCCAAAATTTTGGTGTTCCACAAATCCCCAAAGATGAAGAAACTAAAGCCCCTACATTGGCAGAAAACACGGTTAGAATATACAAAGAGCTACACTTATCTGGGAGTGCCCTTTACCTCATCAGGAAGATTTGAGAAAGCTGCTGATTGCTTTATGCAGAGGTCTTCCATTGAAATGACTAGGGTGTTGGAGATTTTAAGGAATGGCAGGAGTGACTCTTGGGAGACTAAAACCAGACTCTTTGACTCAAGTGTGGCATCAACTCTACTTTATGCCGCTGAAATATGGGGTCTTCGTTACCTGGAAGTAATAGAGAACGGCCAAGTCAATTTTTTTAAGTCATTGCTTCAGTGGCCAAGATGTACGCCGAACTATATCACACGCCTAGAATGCGGGAAGTATCCACTCAGTGTTCAAGTGCTGAAAAAAGTTGTCAACTACTGGACAAAGTTGAGCTTGATGGAGGAAGGGCGCTTACCCAGGCAATGTTTTAATAGACTTCTTACGCTTGATGTATCTGAAGGAAAGTCTGACGAAGCATACAATTGGGTGACCCAAGTAAAATCGATTGCAGTGGAGTTGGGTTGTCAAAACTTGTTCTCAAGACCCCCAGGACTGAGCACGTTTGAAGAAGACATCCTAGAAAAGATGAAGAACCTTCAGTTTTCAAAGGATGTGAACAGAATTTTGAATTCCACCAACAACCCTAAGTATAGAAAAATATGCACTTTTAATATAGCAAGCCCGGAAGATTACATGCTGTTTCAGACAAATTTTAAGAAAATCAGAGTTGTGGGTCGCCTAAGAGTCTCAAGCGGGGATTACCTAAAGGTGTTTATAAAGGACACAACACAAATTATGAAATCCAGCGAAGCCTGCATGGCCTGCGGTGGTTTGGTGTCGGATCCCTTGAGCCATTTTCTTACTCAGTGCATCAAATTTGAAGAGCAGAGAAACAAATTCTTAGGTACATACATTTCTGAATCATTGTCTATAGAGGAAATCTTAAATGTAGATTGTATTCAAAAAAATGAAATAGACTATATTATTTTGTAATATGTTGTGCCATTGACTGAAAAGCTAAATGTTTTTTATTTTTTTGAATAGGGTTCTGACTATGGTCTTATTGTGGTTCTTTTCTAAATTACTGGGTCACTGATTCTCTGATTCTCTTAACCTTTAATTAAATTCAATAATCACTAAATATGACTTGGTGGGAAGTTATAAATCTGTAATTCTATATACCTTGTAATTGCATTGATCTTGTTATTAAGTTGATAATTATTTTTTTATTTATTATTATTATTATTATTTTTTTTATATATATATTTTTTTTTTAGGAAAAAGTGTCTAAACTATTTCTTTATATTTGTAGTACTTACATAATCTAATATTATCTATACAAAGTCCTAGTGCTGCTAGACAAAAAATAATTGTTTTATTTCGTATGTTATTTGTACAAGAAATATCTTTTGCAAATAAATAATAAATAAAAATATTGAATTGAATATATCCAGCCAAGCTCGAGCAACTCTGTTATAATGAGCTGGACATCCATCAAGTCGGAACCTCATTTCAATCCGCTGCTGTAAAGGAATGCCATCTAAATAATTAGAAAAGTCGTTCTCCAAAAAATGTTCTCCAGTAATCCGTTCCAAATTCCAAGCCAAACGTTAATAGCAAATTCATGCTGAAACCTATTCTCTCTAATAGCTCTCGGATTTTCAAGAGCCCATGCATAATTTATTTGATTAACAATTCCTCCTCTTGTAAAGGTAGCTTCATCGGTCCATATAATTTTTAATGGAAATAAATTATCATCGCGAATTTTGTCAAGAAACCAGTTACTAAAATTCAATCTCTTGACATAATCTTGAGGTAATAAATTCTGAACTTTTTGAAGATGGTATGGGTAGCGATTATCACCTTTTAAAGTTAGCCATATTGCTTGCCGCGATATTTCTAATGCAGCAGATGCTCTTCGGATGCTAGTCTCCTTCATTACGTATTAAGAATGACCCAGTCTCTAGTAGTTTATTAACAGTTAACGAAAAGACTCGTCGATTAGGCACTCTTCTATTTGGAAATCGGCGCGCATACTCCCGAACCGCTTCTAAAGCATTACCGTTACAGAAACCATACACAAAAAGTCATATTAGCGTATTCAACATTAGAATATGTATGCGGCATTGTGGCTGATGCTATTCAGACGGAAATATCTGAGTAACTGACTGAAGACTGATTTAGGAATTATAATCCTAGAAAGAAGCCAGAATGTAAACAAATAAAAGAATGTAAAGGATAGCATTAAGTGTTTACATATCTCACTGCCACAAAAAGTCTTTTAGAGATTTGCTCGTTTTTGCTTAGTTTTAGAGAAAATCGTAAAAAAAAGAAACAAAACAAAATGTTACAGGTAGCCATTATCACCTTTAAAAGTTCGTCAGGCTAGGTGACGAACTTTTAAAGGTGATAATGGCTACCTGTAACATTTTGTTTTGTTTCTTTTTTTACGATTTTCTCTAAAACTAAGCAAAAACGAGCAAATCTCTAAAGGACTTTTTGTCTTAGTTTTTCGGTCCCCTATAAGTTCCTGAAGTTTTGCCATTTAAATTCGGGACACCCTATATATTCAGAGTTATAGTTAAAAATAACCCAAAGAACTTCGGATTTTACAATAGTACGGGATTTTTCAGCGTGCTGGCATGTGTATTTTATGGGACTTAATTGTGTGGTTTCTAATTGTAAGTTTAACCAGCTTTAAGATGAAAAAAAAAGCAATCCTGGATCGGACTAATAGTTTCGAAGTACGAAAAACGTGTTTTATTATTCGCCAGTCGGCCAATTTATACAATTTTTCCCAAGACCATAACTTCGTAAAAAGCGTCCATTTTTTTTATTTTCGTAGTTACTGGTTCCAGGTGCAGTTAATATATAAAGACTTTCTTCGAAAAACGCTTCTTTGTTGTGTTATAGGGCCTGTACAGTAGTTTTCGGGTTTAGTTATCACAAACGAAAAATGGTCATCCTTCGATATAATAGGATGTGTTGAGGTAAAGCTCGTGGGTTATACTTTTCTAATTCAAAACGAAACGTGACTTCGTCAAAATTAAATTCACGCTCTGGGCTGTGGACTGTATATAGGATTACTTGAAAAAAGGTTCGCAATTTTAGAGGAAACATGATTAAAAGAAATATAAACCAAGTAAAATGAAAATGACTTACCCATGTGAAGATCACAAACGTGTGCAGTTAGAACCCCTCTGGGCATCCCAATGCATTCGTCTGACCAGGAAAAGGCAACAATCAGTTGAGAGATCTTGTAGCTGAATTCACGCTCATTTGCAAGTAAAAGGGCAGGCATAGAAATGTCTTTGATAAAAAAAAACATAAGATTGGAATGCAAAATGCTTGAAGAAAAAAAGACTCAAATACTGGAAGACCAACGCCTTGAACAAAATGATGAAAGGCAAACGCCTTGGGCTTTTGTAATAAAAAGAAGTCTACCTCGCTTGGCTTCTGGCAATCAAATTAGGCGATTCTAAAGAAAGATGTCGTGTGCTTAAGATATCAGCTAGTGCTCTCTGGAGGATTATTGTTTAGTTGTCATAAAAATTCACTAAATGGTGTATTTAAATGGTCTATGTACGAAGGACGCCTACTGGCGTGAACAGGATGGATTTGGATAAGGTGTTCAATCATTCATCATCATCATTCAGGTATTTAATTCATGGGCTTGTTGCGAGGGAAAAACACGTGTTATAAAACTCTCGAAAATGTTAAACTTAATAATTATACTACATTCTTGTGCATGGCAGTCCCCCCGGACTTTTTTGAAACGAACTCGTTGATTTAAATTCCCGTTGGATTATTATATGCCTTCGAATGAGCTACTGGTACTGGTACTGGTAAAGGGAGGGCAAGTGGGTATCGATCTTTATCTTCTCCAATGATAGTTAAGGAAAGCATATCTTTTCTCGATAACGAATGGTCGACTCTTCTGGATTTCATTAGAATATCCAGAAGAGTCGACCATTTTTTAGAGAAAATCTTTTCCTTATTCAAACGATCCTTTACCCTGATAGAATATGCCAATACTGAGAATCGATCACAATCTGCTTTCAAGTGCAGGGCGGTCTCCTTTGCAAGAGATAGCAGGAACCATCTTCACTTATATATGTAGTTGTCATCCATGTCTGCAGCGGCCCGTATGTACTTCCACCAGAAGCCTCAGTGCCTTTCTATGCAGGTTAAGATCCAACTTTGTCATATAGAGGGAAGGTTTTTGATTTGCATTCCGGATGATATGGAGTCTTCCTCCTATCCCTTGGCTTCCAATCCCCAGATCCACTCCCAGATTTCTTTTAGTGTTTCTTCAAACCGAGAGAAGGTTTTCATCCATTAGCTAATCTATATTATTATTATTATACAGGGTGAGTACCCCTTAGTGTAAAAAAAATATTAGGTGAAACTAGATCAAAAATGTAGAAAAATGCCGCAAATCTCACCTTTCTATTCCAATCCGTTGCAGATATATGATAAATCAAAGATTTTTTGGAGGAAACCACGTTTTTCACCATAAAAGCTGTAATATCTCCATTTAGTTTAAATATTTTACAAATTTTGACCACATTTTCGGATTTATCATTAAATGTTCTATAATAGCTGAGTACCTGTAACCTTGAATTTTACAAACTTGGAACCTAAAGAACAGCTTGATCTTCACCTTTTTTAGGGAAGTCGCAATTTCTTATATTACTTCAACGCTCACCGTTTTTCGATAAAACTATCCACAAAACGTCAAATCTCAAAAAACTTGCGAATTTAATAAGCTTTCGAATGATATGTTAAAGTTAATGATTTTGTTTCAATTTCATGAAGAAATTTACTTTTGAAACCGAAAAAAACATGGTGTTCTCATTTGTCATACAATTCAGTTACTTGTGTAAATAAAACATTATGACAATCCCTTAATGGAAATGTGCATTTTAAACATAATAAACTCTTCATTGGATTAAAAAGAAAAAAGTTATTGTTTAAAAGAAAGTAAAGGAACTGTCAATAAAGCGACACCAGATCTGATGATCTTATGTTATTACATTTATTTATTTATTACTATAATTTAGGATTTATTTTAATAGATTTTCATTGTAAGGCTTTTATGGTCAAAAACGTGGTTTCCTCCAAAAAGTCTTTGATTTACCATATATCTATAACGGATTGGAATAGAAAGGTGAGATTTGCGGCATTGTTCTACATTTTTGATCAAGTTTTACCCTTCTTTTTTTTTTTAAGAGGTACTCTCCCTGTATAAAAGGACAAGCTATTTTTTGTTTGTAATCAGTAACCGCTAAAATTACAGAACCAATCTCTGCCAGATTTTAACTACATTATCTCCATAGTTCAAGAAAGGTTTAGCAATAATAAAATTTCCATATTTTCAATAAAATTTTTGTTAAAAAAGGGATAAATATGTGGTGCGCAGTGAAGTTTGAAAATCGACTGATAGGTGGTGAGCACCATTCTGGAAGTGAGGTTACAATGTCACGGTTTTATATAGCGCTTGAAATTGATAATAAAATATACTTATTATTAATTAAATTGTTATTAAAAACACCAACCAACCAAAACTTTGAATATTTGTTGCGACATTTGGAACTTATTATTATAAGTTATAACATTAGCGATATATAATAATATAACGATATTATTAGCCTAATAATATCGTTAATTTTCTCTGTCCATGTGTATTACCAACTTAGGTCAAGTTTAGGTAAACTTAAAAAATAAAAATATTTTTTAAAAAAATATCAAGAAATATTTTTCAGCTGAATCTTAATGTATAGGTCTCATGCAAATATGAAATACAATCCTATTTTTCTTTCTTATAAATAAAGAGGAAATAATTATGAGGTAGAGATGTTGCGTGTTTTGTGGAAGTTCGAGAATATTTGGATGTGCGTATTGTTCAGGGGTCCTACGGTATCTTCTCATCCCACCCTGCTTTATGAATTATTTATATTTTCCACTGTAGTCTCTGTTTACACTGTTACTATATCTCTTAAAAATTCTACTGTCGTATATTGGAAATTGGACAAGTGTAAAAGAAGTATTCAGCAGCTGTCTCTATACTGCAGTATATTGACAGCCATTACTATGCAAAATGTATTCACCTATAGTTGGAAATTTTCGTTGGAATTATTTCCACTATAGATTTAAAAGGGTTGAAGGAAGCTGAATAAAATTTGTTAATTTAATTTCTATGTAAAAATTTTAATCTATTCTCACTTGTCCATCATAGAAATGTCAATTAATGGATTTAATGAAATTTAAAAATATATGGCGGGTGGGGAGAGGAACTCTGAACTCTAGAGTGGGAGCTGAACTCTGCTCCTATGTTGTTGTTGTTTTTTTTTTCTTTCATTTATTTATTCACATTTATTACAAAGGGAAAATTAGAGAATTAGCTGGCAACATATGTTGTACTGAACGAAGTGACTGGAGGAATCAAAGGTAATGGACGCACTGTGTCGAATAATAAGATATGCAGACGATACTATCGAATCGCTAGCACTTTTAAAGAATTACATACGCACATAGCGAATCTTTCTGTTTATTTATAAATATCGCTAAGACAAAAGTAATGGTGATCTCAAAAAGAATAATAAGTGCACCCTTGACAATTAATAATAATACGATTGAAGAGGTGTCGTCTTTCAGGTGTCTGGGTCCCATTATAAGCGATCGCTGTGATGCAAAAACTAAAATTCGGCTCAGAATTGAACAAGCCTGAAAAATATTTATGAACACGAAAATATACTTTACAAGATCCGATTTCAGTAAAGAATTAAAAATGTGCATGGTCAGATGCTATGTATTTTCTATTCTGTTATATGGCTGTGAGAGTTAGTATTGTACTTGAGGAGTTAGTAAATACTGAGAAACGTATTGAGGCCGAAATGTACGTGTGCAGGAGGATACTTAAAATATCCTGGATCCAAAAAAATAAAAATCTTGGTAGTCCTGAATTGAATGTGCAAGCAAAAGGAATTAAAGTACAATATTTAAAAAAAAAAACAACAACAGTATTTTGGGCACATTATGAGAGAAGAGAAGTATAAAAATTTTAAGAATGATTATCAAGGAAAAAATTCCAGAGAGGAGATCAATTGGAAGATGGCAGAACTCTTGGCTGAAGTATGACTGCCATCCTTAGACATATTCCGTGCGGCCGACTCTAAAACACAAATAGCCATTTGTATCGCCAACCTTCGTTAGTAGAAGGCCTACTAATTAGAAGAAGATATGTAATTCCTGGCCTGGTAGACTTGAGAAAAAGTAGTACTCAAAAGCATAAGCTCCTGGTATCTAACTTCTTCTTTCTCTTCATATTCGAGCTATTTTTGACGTAGAGGCCTCGATCCAGCGCCGCCAGTCCTCTCAGTCCCTTCTCACCAGCTTCGTATCAGCGAGGATTTATTTTAACCCCCCCCCCCCCCCCCCCTAATCCTCTGGATGTAGGGGAAGGTACTGTACCTGTGGACAATTTTCACTTATCAATTTTTCTAATTTTCGGTGCTTTATTTATCTGAGTGGTTATTGTACCATTAGATAAGACATTTAAGGGTCTATAGAACCCTGGTGTCTTTATTTTGAAAAGTAATTTTATTTTTACAGAAAATAATGTTTGTAACTTACTGATTTTTGTCCATAGGTACCTTCCCCCTTTGTACCTGTGGACACTAGTGGTTGTACCAATGGACATTCAATTCTTCATAGTTTTATAGGGATAATTGAAATGATATTTAGAGAAACACATCATCAATATTTTTTTTTTTAATGGACTAAACAAAATAGAATATTTAAACAAGAAAAGTCAACTTGATTATTAAACTGGAAGGCCGACTAGAAAGGTGACAACAATAAATTTAGCGTATGAAAGTAAATAGAAACTTGACTTATTTTTAAACCTTTTAACAAAAAGAAATCTTTTATGTACCTATAATTATTATTAGCGAGTATCCCTGATAAGATTTAGAAAAATTTAATTTTTTACATAATCTCCCAGTGCCTGTTATAAATGATGGCGGTGGTAATTTTCTTTTAAAATCTCTTATTTCAATTTCATAATGTCCGGAAGAATTTTGGGGTTCTATCATTTGATGAAATTTTCTTTAGGTAGCAAATGTTAAACGTGAACGAGTCTACTTTTTCTTTGATCAAAGCTATAAAATGCTTTACAACACAAAACATAGCTACCAACATATATTTCTTCATCTTCAATTTCTTTACCTAGTTCATAATCATTCAGCAATTCATCCAAAAAATTACAATCTTCACTTGATGGATCAACCAAGATCACATTTGTGAAATCACTATCTTCACTAGTTGAATATTTTGTTGTAAATAGTAAGTGGCGAGTTTTCTCCTCATAAAAAAAAAAATTATACGAATAGTAGGTATCCAAATTTAGGCATTTTATATCTCGTGGAATGCCTACAAACTATTCTGCAATATTTATAATTAAAATAATGAATTAATAAACAAAAAGAAAAATCTGTTGCATCTGTGGACACTTTAATGTCTGTCCATAGGTTCAGCTGGCAATGGTGTCCACAGGTACAATTGAACGCCATGTTGTTCGGAAAGCTCTGTTTCACGAAACCTGTAAGTGATAACTGATATGAAAACATATGAAGTTATGATATATTTATCGGACAACCTAATGAAATATTACTGTCTAGAAAATTTCTAAGTGTAGGTCTTGAAAAATTTAAAATCACTGGTTGGATTTGGAAAAAAAAAACTTAAAAATAATAATTTCTACTAATCTGTTGATCTGACAATCTTGAAAACACACATGCAACTGCAGGTAGATGCTTACAGCACTACCAATCTAACAATTTCAATTTCCCTCCTCCCACTCTCTCTTAATTAAAAATGTCCACTGGTACAACTGTGCTTTAGGTACAGCACCTTCCCCTACTGTATGGTAGTAGATCCTTAGGCGACGATTAGTCTTTTACTTGTAGGTCTTGCTTCCATGGCCTTTTTGGGTTCTGTCACTTCCTCCATCCGACAGACATGTCCAAACAATTTAAGTTTTCTGATTTCCATGATTACCTTTAATGAAGGCACCTCTAACCTTTCCATGATCCTTTCGTTCCTAAAACAGCCTCGCTTAGTTTTCCCTGCTGCTAAGAACTTCATCTCTGCAGCAGTGACACGACTGACATGCTTGTCAAGCATTATACAGCTCTCGCCACCGTTGGTTAGGATCAGAAGGTATTTTCATTCATTCATTATTGACACATGCATAGAGCAGTCCTTGGCCTGCTCAATCGCCTTCGCCCAGTCGTCCCAGCTGGCATCGCACCTAATAGATAATCCATTATTCCTTTAATCTTCCTTCACATTATCTATCCATATAGCTTTTGGTCTTCCTCTAGATCTTACTCCTTCCGGTTTCCCATGATAAATTATCCTTTCCATTTTCGCCTCATCCAATTTAGGATGTGGCCCAACCATTTCATATGTTGGATTCGAGCGGACTGGAACTTCAAGACCAATTGGAAAGTATGGTTTCGACGTTGTGCTTTTAAACCATTTAAAGCTCCCGACAAAGTACAAAAGAATTATTTAAATTACTGTAATTAAACCCATTTGGACCTTCCAATTCTTCTCGTATCCAATACTTACAGTCAAAAATCCTTCGTAAAATCCTCAATGCTCCTTACTATGTCGCAAACATAATTATCCATAAAGATCTTGAAGTGGCATATTTTTCTGATTTAGCCCAAACCAGATAACTGTCCTTTTATAGTAAACTCCATACCCACTCGAAACTAGTCTTCGAACTTTCTTCATTTATCTCCTGATGATCTTCTTAGGCGCCTGAAAAGAAGATAGCAAAAGCCTTTCTTATGTAGAATTTTTATTGAAGTGCTACTAGTAAGTGGTTTTTTACATGTTATTGAAATGTCATTATAATCATTTCCCTCAACTTTGTTTGTTGTATATAATGTATTATAATGTAAAGTAAAAGAAACTTATTATGATTCGTTAACATATATTATAGATTATAGTACGTCTATTAAGTTATTTAGATAACATTAGTATAGATAACTGATATATGATATAAAAAAGACCCTATTGGAGTCCTGGGTATATCGTTGGTATTTCTTGTAGCCTCAATTTTCCACTGTTATTAGGTCCCGCTCAAGAAGTCCTTTTGATTCTTTTAGCCGCTCCTAGCTCCTCAAAGCTGTCCTGGAGGACCCGGGTTAGGATTGTCCCTTTGAACCTCCACAAACGGCAATTAATCAACATTCCTCCGGCTTTTCCCAATGATTCCAGAAATAGTATTCCTCGAATCCTCTCCTACCATCCTGGAGTCCTTCCTAGCTCCTCCAGGCTGTCTACTTAATCTCCATCGTCAGATTAATCTCATTCCGCTCTGTTATTGTGTCGTTTTGTAATATGAGAAATGATTAGAATTTTTTATTTTTTTTATTTAATACTTATTGAAATGTACTCTCGTAAATAAAAGAAACATGCATCCAGGAAATGTGGTAATAACGAAAAATAATAACATGACAATTACTTATGATGTGACTATAAACAGGTAGCACTTCAACATAAGGTTTATTTGAGAAGGTCCTTTTGAGAGGCCTCGGAGGGTTGTTCTGAATAGAATGTGAAGCAAGTTGTGATACTAGTGTATTTCAATAAATATTAAGTTTGCCTATTTAAGGATGGGTATCTGGTTTTGGCTAAATCAGCCAGTAACATATGGAACATTAAGGTCATTATGGATAAGTTTATTTGTGACATATTAAGGAGCATTAAAGAATTTTCGAAGGATTTTAGACTGTAAGGATTGGATACGAGATGGATTAGATGTTTTAATGGTGCCCCACAGCTCACCTCCGTATGTTCAAATAGGTCTAATTACTTTCATGTTAATGAGTGTCTTGTAGTTATTCGGAAGGTTTGAACGTTTGTATAGTAAAGGTTGAAGAATTCGACACAAATATATCTGATATATGTTAAGGTAATATTTATTTCTTGTTGTGCCAATATAATGTTAATTACAGTTTATGTATTACATTCATATGTACATCCTGATTTTGGAATCCCTGTCCAAATTTCCTTTCGGAAATCACTGTTAAACAGACACTCATAAAAAGATTACATAAATCCTAGATAAATCCAAGATTTTAAAACTAAAATTTGGTTGAAAGCTAGAGGCATCTAGGGAAAAGTGGAGGGAGGGAGGCGTGGCTCGTCCGGGCCAATGAGCGGTACGCAGGGTTGCCTGTTCTCTCATATAGACAGTCAGTACAGTTTCGCCTCTCATATAGGTTTTTTTTTTTTTTTTTTTTTTTTTTTTTTTTTTTTTTTTTTTTTTTTTACTTATAAATTTTATTTAGGAGAAGAAGATAGTCAGGGATGTAGTCAAAGTAACACCACGTCAAAGAAGAATTCTTTAATACGTGCCAACGTTTCGTCCTGCGTTGCAGGTCTTCTTCAGGGCCACCGAACCACACTTGTAAGAAGGACGATGACACCTTTTTTATTTTTTTTTTTTTTTTTTTTTTTTTTTTTTTTTTTTTAAATTTAAAGGCAGAATAAGCCAGCTTTCTGCGTAAAAAAGATAATAAAAAAGATGAAATGTAAAAAAAAAAAAAAAAAAAAATAGTAGGAGCTTGGATAATTGTGTTGTTACAAAACAAAAAATCCTTTAAAAAAAGGCTGCCTATTTCCGAGAAGGAATGTGGGTTCTCAGTTTTATTGTTAAGGGCTGTAAGGTGTTGTTAGCCTTCTGCGTATCATGACAAATATTTTATACTGTTAATTTAAAAAGTTATAATGTTAATACATATCAATAAGGTGAAAAAAAAAAATTAACTCAGTTATTAGATGTACAAAAGAAGAAATAATGCTAACTTAGATGCTTAAAATGGCTAACCTTATTTAAAATTATCAAAACATGTTTTTAAAAATAAAATAAAATAATTTAGATTAAGATCTCAGCAAAGACCGGGCGGACGGAACCGCCTGAGGGTTGGGGTAAAGGAGGTTTGACAACGTTGCTCCCCTCCTATCGCGAGCAAGATGCCTTTAGCTTTCAACCAAACTATAATAACATTAGCACCTCTGTACGATTACAATAAAGCACTGGCCTATTCATAGGATATTTTAAAGAAAAATGAAATGGGCACTCAAAAAACCTCATCTCTCATGGAAGAAAATAACAGAAGGAGACTGAAAAGAAACTGGATGAGAAACCTACTTACATAAAAGTAGATCAACGACAAGTAAAGGGTGCCATTGGGCACTACCTCTCCTCATCCCTATTATGCCATTTTTTAAATATTATAATTCAGCACATCCGCTGATCGTCAATTATGTATTTGACATGTGGATTTTAAAAATAAAAGTAATAAAATAAATTAAAACTAGTATTTATATATACCCGTATGCATTCATCTGGTTAATTAAGCCTAAAATTACATGTCTCATAACAGGAAATAAATATTACAGCCGTTTCTTCCTCATATATAATATAATAATAATGCTAAATTTAATAAAATACGAGTATTTTATTTTAATGAGGAATTTAATTTAATTTTAATAAGGAATTTCTTCGTTATTCCTGTCGATATCTAGTGATTTACAATGGTATTAAAATTATTTAAAGCTGATCGCCTTTCCATATTGTACGTTTAATGAACCTTAAAAAGATTTCTGAAAGACTTATTTATCCGTGTCTAACAGTTTGATAAATAAAAAATGTAGTGTTTACTTTGGTTAATAGTATTGTTTTTTCTTCTGCCTCTGTCTTAGTTTTTGTTCGCAGATCGTTAGATTGAGTTTAAATGAGACTTCTCACTTTTATTCAATATCATTTATTTCCTCGTTTTTTTTTGTATAATGTGTGGGTGATTCTCAAACGAAGGGCAACTTTCAGTTGTAGAATTTTCAAAAAAATCACGTGATCCAAAAATTAATAAAACAAATTTCTGGTGGTCACTTTGAAGACCGAGGTGCAAAAAGCATGTTTAGCCGAAATAAAAGCCAGTCAAGTTTAGGCTTCAAATCAGTAATTACCAAGGGAAAACGAAATTACTTGACTTTTAAAAACCCATGGTTATTTTACGTTTCCTTGAATGACATTTCATGATTCAAAGTCAATTATTTCTATGATCGCTAATCTCCTAATAAATTAACCAATATATTATCGATAAAGAATACAAATTTCATGTGATAAGGCAATATGGATATGATTAACTCATAATTACTGAAGATAAAAGTTAAATGTAAGTAAAGCTAATGGTAATTAAATTTTAAAAGGTACGCAACTGTTAACCACCCTTTCACATTGAAAAGACAATTGTTTCTGACGGTTGTCATCTTTAAGAAATTGGTTATCATGCTAGTAGGGCTGCCACTCACCAAGGACTGTTTGGATGAGCTTCCCCTCTTACTTAACTTTCACAGTGTACAGGTTTTAACTTTTATCCACGGCAATCACAATATAATTACAGGTGCGTATAGACGGTGCTTTTTTTTCGTGCAACATGAGGCATGCAACTAGGGAGGGGGAAAAAAGCCGCACGGAGTTGCAAGGGGTTTCCAGTCTTGATGGAAAAAAAACTCGTGCGCCTTTTCGTGCGAACCTCGTATTTTTATGGCGTCTTAAATTAAAATAAGTGTTTATTTTTAATATGGATTGGGGAGAAGAAAAAAAAATTAGACTTCCTGTACGTCCTGTACTGTCGTAAGCCTCAAAACGAGGTATAAAAACATAATCAGCAAAAAACTCTTCGAGAACTAAGTGAAAAGTATTTTATTGACAACAAGTCAGTCCGAAATTATTAATTATTATTAACACTGTCATTGTTTTCCTCAAAATAACGCCGAACCCACTTGGCACTTTCGTTTCCTTTTACGAGAAATTTCAATTGCAATCTTGATACTGCGGTTTATAATTGCGTGTGGACAGTACGGGGCATGCATAAGGATGCATATAACTAATGCACCTTTTCGCATGCGTAGCCGCATAGAAAGTTGCATGGGACGTTGCACGAAAAAAGGCATCGCCTAAACGCTCCTTAAGGACAAGGTACCAAGTAGTCTCAACCAGAATTTAGACATAATATGAGGCGTGGAGATGCACAAGTGGGTAAATCCACTTTTTACCATTTTTATTTTTTTTTTAGTTAGCGTCCTCAATAAGGTGGTAAATCGTCCACCCTTCAAAGTTTGGGTTGAGTGTATGTGTATGTTTCGAAGTCATGATGGGTTCAAACTCGACGCCTCATATATAGAATACCGTAATGGTTTCATTAAATTTCATCCTTATGCTTTAAAAAAATAATAATTTATTATTTGATGATTGTTAGTAAGGAATTTCAGGTTAACCATAATAATTACAAATGGTACTTTAGTTAAATAAATATCCCGACGATTATTCATTCAAATGCAATATAATACGTTTTGCATAAAAAAAGAATGCATTTCTAAGCATATACGCTAGGAAATTTATGATTTTATTATTTATTTTGGAGCTGATCTCATGAGAACCCGAAAATTACCCATAGTTTGAGAATCATCCATATACATTTAAGGTGCTGAGATCTGATATCTTACAGTCATAATTATTAAATTGGATTTTCTTTTGCATTTATCTCAATTTATTTCGTGACCTCTTAATTTCTTCATTAAATATAATACTATATCATTAGAGCTTTCCTTTATTTCATCTTTAATTTGAGCCTTTTATTTTTCCAATAGCTAAAATCTTTATTCATTTCTCTTTTAAAAATTAATTACTTGATCTGTTTTCAGTTCGGAATCACAATTCTAATTATGAATTAAATCTTCTTAGGAGAAGAGAGCTTTTGAAATAATTTGGCTGAAGTGCGCCCTCTCTCGACGATTTGTTTAAAGTCAAGTGATTTAAATACTGCCTTCATAAGATTTTCGTAATTGGACTGTCTGAATTGCCCGGCGTCTTTTTCGTGAGCGTACTGCGTCCTCGACTTCCATCAGGTCACGTAATTCTTGATGCTATTCTTCCAGTCTTCTCTCTCTGATCTCTGGAGCGTGGGACAATGTAATTGCTGAAGTGGGGCCTACTGGTTTTTAAAAAAAAAAATTTCCAGCATTAATCTAATTATGCTGCTAATGTAATGTGACCATTCTGTGTACTATAAACGTGTTCATTATTAATCGAATTAAAATAAAATATAATATTCCTTCTTAATTATTACCCGGGAAACGGAGGTTTTGGTTATCAGCAAGTTTTTATTTTATATGATATACACAGTAGACTCTCGCTAATCCGAAAGTGTTCGTAACAAAAAAGGTATGAACGTATATTGTACAATAATATCAATAAGCCAGATAATTGTCAACTAAAATATGCTATTTATATTATTGTTTTTTGTTGCTAATTCTAGAAAATTAAGTTTATGAATCTTTGGGACTGAATATTGGTATGCAATATGAAAATTATACAATTGGATGAAGCTAAACTAAAAGATTTTTTTTTTTTTGACACGAAACGGCCTTATAGACCAGGTGAATATCATTTCCTCCCAACTCTCCCCACACATCCCTCCCTCTTCCTCTCCTCCCACCTCTTCTTCATTCTCTCAGACTGCATTCTTCTTTCTTCCTCGCTCCATACTCTCCTCCCTCTCACCTCCTTGGTACCCACAAGGACCTTTATTTCCTTTAGTTTTTCCCTATATCTATCCCTATCAAAACAGTCCTGAGTTGAAATTCCCAATTTTCCCGTTTCTTTGTTCATCTGTTAAATGTACCCTCCAACCCCTTTATATCCCCATATTTTCCCAAAGATCTTCCTATTTATTCTGTTCTGGTTCGTCCTCACCATATGACCGTAGAAACGTAGCCTCCTTAACCTAATGTCTGTTTCCAGGTCATCCATTTCTCTGTATAATTCTCTGTTAGGCCTCAGCCTATATCCTTCCGGTAATTTTATTGGCCCATAAATTTTCCTCAAGATCTTCCTCTCTACTCCCAAAAGTTTCCTTAAGCTAGGGAGAGAAGTGGTATCCATTCCAAACAGAATAACTGGCTTGACAACCGTGTTATAGTGTCTAATCTTCGCTCTTATTGAAAGACCGTTTTTACAGTATAGGCTACTGGTGGCAAAGCTGAGTCTTTCCATCTTAACCAACCTCTCTTCCATTCCCCTTTTCTCGGACCCATTACTACAAATATTTTCTCCCAATTACTTGAAGCTTTTTGTGACCCTGATTTCCCCATTTTTTGTTTTAACTGTTTTTTTCCCGAAAGTTTCGATCCGTAGTCATGAACTCCGTTTTTTCGAACGATATTTGTAAACCCACTCTTTCAGCGGTTTCTTTTAGGGCGTCCAGCTGGCCTATTGCTTCATTGGCAAATTCCGCCAGGAGGGCAAGATCATCAGCATATGCTAGACAACTTAGTCTGACATTATTATTTTTGGTTCCTAATTTTAACCCCGTGCTATTTTTGACCCACAATTCCTTCATTACTTTATCCAGCACTACATTGAACAGTACCGGAGAAAGACACTAAAAGATTTTTATTATACAAATAACTTTTTCTATTATTAATTTACTTAAATTTAAAATTGTATATTTGCTGTACATTATTCATACACACTTACCCAAACACAATAATAGCAACATAGGCAGACGATACTGTAATTCTGATTAGACATCAATTATAATTCACTGACTTTCCAACACTATTTACAACGATACTAAACTGGTTCGATAAAGGGAACATTAAACGCAACCACAACAAGCAATAGGACATCACTTTTACACTTTGACATGATATTTGCCACCCAGTTTACATTAACAATGTTCCGATTAAACAGACCTACACTGTTCAATATTTAGGACTAATTTTCGACAGAAGGATGATAAGGGGCCCACATGTGAAACAGAAACGCCTAAGCCTTAACAAAATACTGAGACTTCTAAATCCACTTCTACATAAACTATCTAAATTGAAAACAACGCAAACATTGGCTACTTATACTTACTTATTAAAACCACTATTGACGTCCGTCTCACATATTTACGAAATAGCTAAAAATAACATACATCCTAAAAATATAGGCTTTCCAGCTAAAAACGATAAGACTCTCAACACAATTACCCTTTTACGTCAATAACATAACATTACACGCTGACTTACGTTTGGTACAAGATCACATTAAAACTTCATACAAAAGACTTCACGACAAACTCCACGGACATATCAAGAATTTAATACAAACTATGGCCTCGAGAAGAATGCATAAAAATACCCGAAGAAGTCTAAAAGGAGTTGGTTGAGGAATCTACTGTGTTATAATTGATAAAATATTATGTTAGGAGTAAGTACCGCTGGGTTTAAGTACTTCCCTCATGGTTTGACATGCCAATTATCTTGTATACAATCATAACATTTGCTTGTTGTCACAGGATAAGTGACGGGTGTGGATTTTCGAGGTAGGTAACTGTTTGAGTTCAAGGAATTTGAATATTATTTAGATAGATATGTTTTGCTATGTTGGGTCTTGTTTTTGTAAAAATTATTGTTGTTTTTCGTTCGATTATTTTTATTTTCTCGTTCATTTTTTATAATATTTATTAAATCTAGAGTATAATGATTTTTATATGTTTTCTATTGTATCCATCCTGTAGAAACTATTGTAAATCGCCGTGTCATTTTCATATAAGGATCAACTGAAGGGAGAGAAGGTAGTTCGGCTATCTATAAATGAAGAAGTCTAAAAGGAGTTGGTTGAGGGATCTTCTCCGTTATAATTGATAAAATATTATGTTAGGAGTAAGTACCGCTGGGTTTAAGTACCTCCCTCATGGTTTGACATGCCAATTATCTTGTATACAATCATAACATTTGCTTGTTGTCACAGGATAAGTGACAGGTATGGATTTTATAATTAAAGAGAAAAAAAAAACTTTATATAAAACGTTTATATTTTATAATACATTAGATTTTAAAAATACAAAATATAGTAGATGCATACTAGATGTCCAGATGTTTAAATATACTGACAGACGGAAACATGAAAAAAATATATCCTACATTAAGTAAATGTAAGGGATTGTGGAATTAATGCCTTGGATTCGACTTGAGACTTAAAGAATTATAGATGAGCCCCCTAATTGCAGTACCTTAATAAATTTCAGTTTTCCATAGTTCCGGGACCATCTTCTTTTTAAATTTACAGTAGCAATAAGTGTGGTTATCATTATTAATGATAAGGGAAAGTCAGTGTACTGAAGTAGGCTCCTCTATAATCTAGGCTCTAGGTTTTCTCTTTGTAACCGGACGCTGTATAGTGCTTTAGTGCTACTTGTTTCATAATAAATGACTGTTTAACGTGCGGATTATTTTTAAAAAACAAACAAAAAAATATTGCACATTATAACTTCCATTTTTTTAAATTTTAATCGGAACACAAATTTTCAATGCAAGTTAAAACAATTTATGTTGACACGAGTATTGATATATTAATATTAATTATTATTTGTTATATCGCTCGATCGGTGAAAGGAAAATGTAACTAAAAAAAATGAAATTTTATAGGAGAAGCGAGCAACTGAATTTAAATAATTTCAACCGACATTATAGGTACAGTAGAAACTCGATAATTCGTCATAGTTGGGGGAGGGAGGGTGACGAAATAACGGAAATGACGAATAACAGAATTTTGCTGGTAAAGTAAAAAAAATAACATATTTTTGAAAGTATATAATTGTAATTTGTTTGCAATTTACTGAATATAAAAATGACCATATGAACATTATAAACAATGGATTTGAATGGCAATGGCAAACGTTTCGAAGACAAACCCAGAAACTGTATATTGTAATATTTATCAAAACTTGTGGATTGGCCAGGCTAAAATTCATCTGTCCAGAACCCTCAATGCAAGGGGAATAATAAGGAAGAGACTTGAACAATTTGAGAAGACCTATGGAACGGCGGGAAATTTGGGCAATCTTTCTGTCAGTTCCTACCTATGTTCTGCGGGAAAGAGAGATATTTAAGGTTAAAGGAGGGTATTTTATTCTGGAGCCTATTATAATGGCCTGATCTTCTTTTCATTAAGTTTTATTTTCAATTCATTATAGGAACAGTGACTTGTATCGCAAAGAAAACTGGATCCCTGAAAGGTAAGAAATAGGGGTTGGTTTGGTATTTTTCTTATTTTTTCTTCTATCAATCTTGTGCTATTAATTTTTTTTATTTTTTAGTGATTTTTAGGAGAGCAGACTGGGCCGGGACGAAAACACTGGCGTTTTCAAGGAATTTTTTTTAACAATAGTAAACTCTCGATAATCCGTACTACATAAAACAAACCACATTTGCGAACAAATCTTGTTGAAGCATTTAAATTCTTTAATAAAATTGTAAATTCAAGAAACATTATTATCCTTATGGCAGGTAACAGTTAATTTTTTGGGAAATGTGTATTTATGTAGCCGAAATTTTTTTTCTGGAAGTTGGTAGCCTCTGCGAGGGTCGATTCTTTTCCTGAATTTTTAAATCCATTCTTCAAAAGCTTGAAATGAATTTAACTTAAAAAAAAAATTAAAATATTCCAATTTGATAAAATATTTAAACCAATGATTGTAAACATTTTTTAGTGCCTTTGAACTTATAAAACATTGTAATTTTAAGCTTTGAGTATAAAACATTTTTAAATATTACAATGTGCAGATAATAATGAATGTAAAATAATTCTTCAAACAATTTGGTTAATTGTTAAATAGGATTGTTTTAGAATTTAACCACAAGATGGGAAAAAAATTTTCCCTAATAATAAAAAATATGTATATATATATGTTTCTCTATGAATATTCAATTGAATTAGATATGGAGTAGAATGCTAAACATAAATAATTAGCAATTATATAATTAAACATCCTTAAAATGAATTTTATTTATTTTGGAGTAACTTTTTGCTTCTATTATAAATATTCCTAAGATATATAAATAAGTTAATTTTCGTTGTATAAACTTTCAACTGCTTTGTCTCTCATGGTATATGTGTAATATATATTCTGGTATATAGCACCTGGCATAAATGTGTGAAATTATTAGAAACATCGGCTTTTGAATACGTATATGGATGGAGCTTGTTGTATGTAAAGATGATGATAAGAGAGTACATATGGCAGAAGGGAACGTTATTGAAATGTGCACTTCTGTTACAAGGAGTATGAAAGTTATAAAGACGGTATTTTGTGGACTGTGAATAGACTGAGAAAAATAACTGAAGAATAATATATGTGTAGGAAAAGCGATAATTTGACAAATGTATGATATAAGAAAGTATATAAAATTTTATATATTTTATCTCATTTAAAAATCAATTTAAGAGAAAACTTGCGAAACACGTGGATATCTGTTTTTGCCGTCTAAGATAGTGGAATTACTTTCTGGAGGCCTTGGATGAACTCTCATATATTTGATTTAGATAGAGTGAAGTAAACTCATCTTAATAGGACATTGCTCAATTCGTTTTCAGTCTATGGTATATAATTCTCCGCACCAGTTCCACACTACTTCTCTGCGATGTTCTCTGTCCTATTTCTGAGTTCATTGGGTTTTGATTCACATTAGTAATTAACGAGACAGTTAATGACCTAATATTTATTACTTATTTACATACATAAGCGGCGCAACAATTCATTGCTGAATCAGGGCCCTCTCCAAAAGTTTTCGCCATTCATTTCTATTATGTGCAGCAGCCATCCAGTCTGGTGTTCCAGGGATGTTCCTGGCATCTGCACGGACGCTATCCATCCATCTCATTTTGGGTCGTCCAACTCTTCTAGTTTAATGAATAGCCTCTATAGTTAATTTTTTTGGAATTTCGTTCTCATTCATCCTGGCGATGTGCCCTGCCCACCTGAGCCTCCTCACACTGATCCACCTAGCTATGTCTGAAGAGTGCGTAAATTTCTTGGTTTTTTCTTCTTCTCCAGACATCACCCTCCCGGATCGGACCAAAAATTCTTCTCAGGATTATTCTCTCAAAGATAAGCAGCCTATTTTCATCAGCCTTAGTCCTTGCCCATGCTTCAGATCCATATGTGAGGACCGGACGCACAAGGACTTTGTAATAGCCTTACTTTAGTCTTGTTGGTTAAAAACCTACTTTTAAGTTGCTTAGCGAGGCCAAAATAACACCTGTTTGCTGCTGCGATCCGACGTATAACATCCTTAGTCACATCGCTTTCTGAATAAATCTCCGACCCCATGTATACAAAATGTTGAACCTTCTCTAACTTGTATTTTCCAATCTCAGTATGTTCTTTCCGGAAACGCTCCGGTCCAGCTATCATATATTTAGTTTTTCCTTCATTGATTACCAGACCGCACTTCTTAGCTGCCTTTTCTAGCTGGAGGAATGCGTCTTTCAATGATTCCATACTCGCGTGCCTTTTCAAGGATCAATCTAAGAGAGATCTGGTCAGTGGTGGATCGTCCTTTCCTGAAGCCAGGCTGGTATTTCCCGAGTACTCTTTCTGCATGCGGGACAAGTTTTCAAAAGATGATATTCGAAAGGACCTTGTAAGCACAGGGCAGTAGCGTGATGCCCCTGTAATATTGCTTATGTAGTTGTAGCAACATGTTGAGCAGTCTGAGTAGCTTGCCATATTCTTACACCTTCAGGGCTTAAATAAATCTTTTACCTTTACTAATATAGTTTATATCTCTAGTGAACACAATGGCCCCCACGTAATGTTGTCTGATCTATTTGTTGTGTTAAATCATTCTATTCTTATCCTTTAATAATATTAGTCAGATCCCAATTGAACAAATCCGCTACCTTGGACTGACTACATCTAGACAAACAACTGACTTTGGATCCACATACCAGACATAAAAGACAAGAAACTGCTCTTCGTTATAGACTACTTCAACATTTAGTAGACTTGCGTTCAAAGCTCCCAATTAATTACAAACGACTTATTTACATGACAGTAATTAGACCAATTTGGTAATACGGAGTTGAACTGTGAGGCTCCACCAATCCTTCCAATTCTTCTCTTATCCAATCCTTACAATCCAGATTCATTCGAAAATTCCTTTATGCTCCTTACTATGACACAAATTAACTTATCCATAAAGCTCTTAATGTTCCATATGTTGCTGGCTGATTTGTCCCAAACCAGTACCTACCCTTTCCTTGGGAAACTTCATAATCAATCAAATACACTAGTATCACAAATTGCTTCACATTCTATTCCTAATAACCCTCCGAGGCGTCTCAAAATGATTTTCTCAAATAAAACTTTTATTGAAGTGCTTCCTGTGGGTAGTTGCATCTTTTACCAATCCTCCCAATTCTTCTCTTATCCAATCCTTACAATCCAAAATCCTCCGTAAATCCCTCAGTGATTCTTACTATGTCACAAATAATCTTATACATTATGTTTCATATGTTACAGAATCTCTCACATTATTTATTTCGAATAATCATTGATTGCCAATTTTTTATATATTAATTAAACTAATTTGATTATTTTAATTCTAAAATATTTATTGGGAAAAACAGTTGATTACATCTATGCTTATCAATGATCTATCGTTTTTCCCAGTCAGGGAGAAATTGAAGTTTGATTTATTTATTTACATATATCTATCCGAAAAGGTCATTATAGTTTAATTTTTATAATTTATTTCTCAAAAAAATATAAATAAATAAAAACAAAATAAAATAAAATAAAATAAAAATTCTCTAATGCAATAATTCTTTTGTTACTGTCGTTGAATTTCACTTAACTTCATGCCAAATATTAGAAAGTTTTCGACTCCTTCAACATTTACTTGACAAACGTTCAAACATTCCGATTAGTTACTACGACTCATTTAGGTAACAGTAATTAGACCTATTTGGACGCATGGAGTTGAGCTTTGGGGCTCTACTAAACCATTCAATTAATCTCGTATCCAATCTTTAAAATCCAAAATCCTTCGTAAAATACTCAATGCTCCTTACTATGTCACAAACAAACTTATATATAATGTTCTTATGTTTCATTTATTACAGATTTGGCCCAAACCAGATACCTATCCTTTCATAGTAAACTCCTATGCCATTGACTGAGGCAACATGTAATATTTATTCAATAGAAGATAACATAGTGTGTATTGTTTAACTTCAATTGATATTGATTGATCTGATATGAGTTGTTGTTGTATGGCTCTTAGCGCACTGAACAATGTCAAGCAATGAAAATCTAACTATGCAATCAAGCTGTTTTGTAAGAGAAGAAAATAAAACGTTTTGGGTTAACGGAACTAAGTGACCCTACTTTAGAAGATTGGATGCACCAATCCAAAAAGCAGCTCTTAGAAAATTGGGAAAAAGGGGCAAATAAATTCAAAAGTATAAAAAATAAGATTGGACTGCAATAAATGGCATACTGGTACTCGAGTATGAAAGAAATTAATAAATACTGAATTCGTATTATTTGGCGCCAGTTCAGAAACTATTAGCATTAACACCTAAATTATTAGAAATTCTGCATGATAATGAACACAAACTAAAAACCCTGTTAAATTTACATAATCATCGATAATTTTAATCGGGCTTTAATCTTTTTAGCCGCCAATGACGATTCGGAGACGAGGCGAAATTGCAAATTATCAAATATATGTATTAAAATTGTAATTTTTTCAATCGAAATTCTGAACATTCATATATTAGAATTTTAGAATATTTGACATGTTAAAAAAAGAACATTTTTAAATTCAGGTACAAGACGAATAAAAAACTTCATCAGCTGTTCATTAGAAGAACGATCTAAGATAAATATATTACATAAGAATCATTATACACAAATAGAGGTTATTTCAGACAGAGCTTTTGGGCTTCACTATGTCATTCAATTAATTTCGTATTCAATCCTTTCGATAAAAAATTCTTCCTGATATTTCCAAAGCTCTTTATTGTGTCATGAATAAATTTATTCACTATGTTTCATATGTTACTGATTTCTAGATTCATATCATAATGAACTCATTCGTATAATATTCAAACCCATTAGTTTTCCCCATGTTCCTTCTTGTTCGATTCTGGATAATCTTCTGAGACTCCTGGAAAGAAGATGGCTTCAGGAATTTGTAACATAGAGCTTGGCATTGTGCTTCGAAAAACACTACTTAAGTGGTAGAAAAGGAAGAGATTAAGATATAATGTATCCTTGATTTAATAATTGCTCATCTAATTATAATATTAAGGATGTGTCGATTCCAGAAGTGAAACTCTCGGTTCCACCGATTTAGAGAAAAGAATAGGTATTGAGAATCAAAAGTTGAGCCCTTTTAGGTAACGATCGATACCGCTGACGTTGGCGATGGTTTTGTGATACCTAATTGTGTTAATACTAGTTATAGATTCTTCTCCATTATAATAAAGACAGAAAAAAATCCTTAGGCAATTATTGTTATTATAGAATATTTTTTTTTTTTTGTTTCATTACATATGCATATACTGGTTTTAATACACAATATCAGTTCAACCTTCATTCTAAATGGTTTAATTTAATGGTTTTATAAATATCTTTAGTAATTTCTTGAGCTATTAATGAGATCCAGAACCTTTGAGATATTTGTCTTATAATATCTGCTCATGGATTTAGTGGTATTTCCTTATTATAAAGTAATCAACACTATTATGTAAAACTAAAAAATAAGTAAATATAAGAACAATAGAAAGATGTTGGTTTTTAAATATTTGTGATCTAAGATTCTCCTAGAATCCTAGAATCCATCAAAATTTTATCAAATAGTTTCTTATCATCCGAATCCACTAGCGCAATAACTATCCAGTTCCACCCACCAATATAATCCTCCTCGCAGGTTAAAGAAGCAGTGGCCTCTTGATCTATTATAAAATTAGAGATGGAGTCCTGGCAATGGTCATGTTCTCTATTCATGACTTGAGTGACTGTACTATAGCGCTCTCACTCAGCCTCCTCTGAGTTTTATTTTGGGTCGCAGGAATCTCTAATTTCCTGGGCTTGTCCCTCGATAAGTGGGAGGACAAGTCTGCTTTGTAGATCCCTGGGAGAGTGTATATTGTAAATCAAGTATGAGTGTATTTTTGACTTTCGATTTAATCCTTTTGTGTTTTTATTTTTTAAATTCAATGTGTTTTATTGTATTTTTTTTCACTTTAGATATTGTATACTTTAGGTTATTTATTTATTATAGCGTATATAATGAGGTTCTTTAATTATTTATTTATTTTTTATTCATGTATTTTTTTTAAATTTATGTTTGTTTGTTTTTTGGGCTTAACGTCCTTATTTACTCTAACTATGACTGGGAGGACGACGGGTTATCCTGCAGGTTACCAACCTATTTTAGCCAGGGTGGAAGGTCAAGAGTCATTCGTGGGTTTGCCTCGAAGTAAATTTTAACCCGCCCAGGTGGGATTCAAACCCACGAACTGCTGAGCGCGCTGAGACCCTCGCCCCAACTCACTGGACCATCGAGACTCTATTTTTATTTTTTTTCCTCTTATTTCTCATTTTATATATTGTGTGAATGGATCCATAAAGTTTCCATATTACTGATGCTCTCTTTGTAGCAGATTGGTAAAGTACAATCCCAGAAAAAATAAAAAAATAAAAATAAAGCTTTATCTTCGGTTTGAATTAGCACAAGAAGAAATTAACACACTTTTTTTTAGATTGCTTTTTAAATATAAGTAATTAATTGTTGCGAATTGAAATTAAGGGAACTTTTGAGAACAGGGTTTTCCAGCACGAGTTTCAGTGAACCCAACGTAGGATTAACATATACCGGAAAGGCGGTTTGAAATATAAATGGCCGAGGAAGGGATGTTAGCAGAGGATTATCGCTGGAATGGTAAAATTTAGAACCTCAAAGGGATCCAAATTTAGCCCAAAGTATTCATAATCTTTCAGTCAATTGGTCCGACCTCCGGTGTGTTGGCTATAACAAACACCGCACCCCCAAATCCTATTCTTGTAAACCGAAAGTAGGACAACTCCTACTACTACACCTACTGTACTATGTTCAGAATTAGAATGAAAATTAAAAGAATTAGAATATTATTCTGGGAATAATTAACTTAAGATACTTTAGAACAAAATAAAATATAGATTTTTAAATTACTTTTAAAATTAAAAATACTACAAGACTATTTCAAAAAATGTAAAATAAAACTAAATTACACCAAATCATAGCACATCATCTTTACCTGTCATAACTCTTGCCCACCTGTCTTTATCAACAAACAACCTATAACACAGAAAAATGAAATTCAATTAGGACACACATTCGATAGAAGAATTACCTGGGGCCCACATATAAACCAAAAACGTCTCAGTCTAAACAAGAAACAAAAACATTTTTATCCAATACTGCATAATCGATCGACATTGAAACTCCGACATCGACTGAATGCATACACTTACTTGAAGACATACGCCACACAAATATACAAGACTGCAAACAAAATGCACCTTAAAAAATACATATATTCCATTTAAAAATACTGAGACTAATCACGAAATCACCTTGGTAATTCAAGCCACATACATAGCTCAGATTTACAAGTACCCACAGTAAACGAACATATACATAACCTTTATATACTATTTCACGACTTCATGGATATAATAACATACTCATTATTGACATGGCCACGACTGACGTACCTGGAGATACTCTCAGATGGCTCAAAAGAAGTTAGATGAGATATTTACTGGATTTTTTTTTTTTTTTACATGCTAGGAGGTACTGTTGATTGCTCCTCTCCAAGACGCGGAGGAGTTAGGATTTTATATTGTAAAGATTGGATACGAGATGAATTGGATGGTTTAGTATAGTCCCAAAGCTCAACTCTGTATGTCCAAAGTGGTCTAATTACTGTTATGTAAATGAGTATTTGTAATTCATTGGAAGGTTTGAACGTTTTTCAAGGAAATATTGAAGTAGTCGAAACCGAAGGGCAGTTTCGTTTTAGTCTTGTATATGGATTCCAAGTAATACTTTAATTTAATATTTACTACTTTTTTCGCATGAACCTTACCGTTTAGGAGCTATATTGGTTTGAATAGAAAAAAGTCACGTTTTTTTGTTACAATTTTCAAGTATCGGTATTTTTTTTTTTTAAATTTTATTTATTTATTTATTTTTTTTTTTGACACGCTGTAGTGTCTCTAGTGGTGTTGCTAGGATCAAAAATTTGCTGACAATATCCTTTAGAAATTTAAAAGAAAATATATATATTTTTTTAATATAATAATTGTCGCTAGGATTTTAATATTTAAGGCGTTTACTAAACCTTTTATAATAACCGCCATAAATTTTTATCTTTTAAAGGATATTAGATCAACAAAAAAAAAAAATAATAATAAAAAACTAATAATCTCTGAACCATCGTGTAAAAGTCCGAAGGTCAGATCGAATATGTGGCATCCCATTTAGAGCTGGGATGTTTCTGGGTTGCACTTGCAGAAAGTGGATACTCGTGTTTTTTTAATAATCTTATTTAGTTGCTCTAATCGGTTATGTTATTTATTTTAACCCTAGCTTTAATGTTTTCAAACAGTAGTCTTAAAGAAGAGAATATGTCTTGTTCAAGTTAGAAGCTAAGATATCAAAATACCTAAAAGTTTCTAGTTCTGAAGGAGAAAACTTTGTTAGAAGACCGGAGAAGGACACAACACCTCAGAGGTAACAACAGCCTAAACCTATGGAAGATGAAATCTGCCATTTGGAGGTTGGGGATGCACAAAAGTGTAGAGATAGAGCCGTCAGGAAGACAAATGCCCTGGCTATCTACATCTCTACAAACGTCGCCACTTCTGGAAGGATGGCCATTACTCCTACCTCTTCTCCAGGAATTTGTTTTTGTGGCCAATATCTAAGCTGGAGCCTATTTTTCTTCTCCAGTGGTTGTGTTTTCTTTTCTGTCGTGTTTAATAGTTGGTGTTACGGCCGACGTCTCTCGCAATTTGAGAGACTATCTCGAACATGTATTTTTAAGAATTTCGATTGCAACATGTGATAAGGTTAATTCAGACAATTATAAACTAAATAACATGCATATATTTACAAAGTCAAAATTGAACAGTTATACAAAACAAATAAAAATATGATCAAAATGAAAGAGATCGTGAATTAAAGTACTAGTTGGGAAATTAGGAGTCTCTTGGATACTTTATTAAATATCTCTTAGAGGTGTCTTGAAGATCTTCAAAGACTAGTTTCCAATGTTAAATATCAGAATGATCGGTTTTAAAATCATATAAAAATTCGAAGCATCAGATTTACCTATTATAATTTTTTCATTTTTTTATTATTAAAATCTTATATTGAGAGAATATTATAATCTGCCTCAAGAAGGGTAATAAGTAATATGAATGCCTTTATGGAACCATTCACACAATATATACAATGAGAAAAAGTAAAATGAAAATAAATAAAAAATTGAATAATAAAATAAAATAACCAAGTTACCTCATAATACATAAAACAATAAATTAAGTGAAATAGAAAATAAATAAATAAAGAATCTCAATCTATACAACAAATAGAGTGAAAAAAAAAATAATACAATTAACAATATAAAGGAAACAATATTGATAGTGAAAACGAAAATTGCATTAAAATAAAAGTTAACATACATATTTGCAATATACACACATCCTAGGGATTCCCTAATCAGACTTATCCCCCCAGCTGTGGAGAGACAAGCCAGATCCGAAAAATCCCAGCGCTGCTCTATCATCTGGCATCACTGGTGTATAAACCAGTGGAGGATGAGTGAGAGCGCTATAGTACAGTCATTCAGGACATATGTACTGAAGCTGGCCATTGCCAAGACCCCATGTCGAATTTTATAATAGATCACGAAGCCACTGCCTTTTAACCTGCGAGGAGGATTATAGGGGTGAGTGGATATGGATAGGGATTGTGCTAGTGGATTTGGGTGATAGTGAAAGTTTTTGATGAAATATTAAAATTTGACGGGTATGAAATCTAGGAGGAAAGGTATATTAAGGTCGCTATGTTAGGTTTTGTTGCTGTTCCCAAAATTTCTAGTCTGTAGGTCCAGATGGGCTTTAGAATAGTCTTGTAAATATAAGCTTGTTGTCTGTTGAGTGTTTGGCATAGTATGGGGTATAGTTGGCTGAATATTCTGTTAAGTCTAGTATGTGGGTTCCAAGTAAATCTTTTGTCTAAGATGAAACCAAGATATAGCACTGTATCAGATCTAGGTAATGGGGTTTTATTGAATTCGACAGTTGGGCAGGAACTACAGAGTAAAAGTCGTGTGTGATATATGTTTATATTCACCTAAGGGCTTCTTGAAGCTATTGGTTCTTAGAGAGATCTGAGGAGTAAGAGAAAGTAATGAATGACTTTCCCAGCTAATAGCCTATAGTAGCCTTTTATTCTATTAATCCACAAATGACAGATCAGTGAACATGGACTTCATCTGTACAAACGTCTTACTTGGAATCCACATAGAAGACTTATAAATAACAAGAAACTTTCCGTCGTTTTCGACTTCTTCAACATTCACTAGACAAACGTTCAAGCATTCCGATTAATTACTAAAGACCCATTCACATGACAGTAATTAGACTATTTGGACATACGGATTTGAGTTTTGGTACACAGCAAAACTATCCACTTCATCACGAAAGTTATCTTAATGTACCTTACGTTGCTGATTTAGCTCAAACCAGGTATCTTTCCTATCATAGTAAACTTTCCATTCTATTCTAGATAACCCTCCCAGTCGTCTAAAAATAAGATGGCTTCGGGATCTTGTAATATGGAACTTTCATTGAAGTGCAACTAACGGGTAGTCTCTTTAAAAGCAATTGTTGCTTTATGAACATTAACTTGATATATTTTTATCTTGTTTCGTATGAAGTTGTAAATTTCTGTAAATAGCTTTAAAAAAGTTATATTAGATACAAAGGAAAAAAATATAATTATCTATACAGGTTATCTCCGATGAGTAAAGAATGCCTGATTAAACATTTCAAATTAATTAATAAATTAACATAATATCATGCTTTATAGTTTATTGTTTATTCCTCATTAGTTTTAACTAACAATTTTGTGGTTACTCTGCAAGTATATATTGGTTGATTTGAATTCCACCTATTGACCTTTCCTTAATACTTCATGTAATACACAGGCTGAGATGATGAGATGAGGATACATCCCACACCCCACGGGCTTTATCCCAGAACTCTCCCCTATTGACCTTAACTTAGAGCCTAGCGTGGAACATTCAAATAAATCTTGCCCTCCGGGAGTGGATATGGCCACTTTGGGCCGGACGTGTAAGTACTTCACTGCTCTCTACGTCATTCATTTCTTCACTGCCATGTCAGTATTTTTATGTTTATTTTTTCAACTGAAGCCTATCTCATGCCCTATTAATATTTTCCGGTTCGTCATAACCAGAATGCAGCCATCTTTAGGATTGGTGAATTATTTGCCTCTTCTATCGGAATTTGTTTTATTCAAGAACTAGTTTCTAATGTGAAACATTCACCATCAGTTCTGAAAACAAACAAAACAATTCAAAACATCAACACTCTACATAACATGTGTTAATTTGTCAGTTAGTATAAACCTATAACATGATGAGACAATGTGCAAATAGCCCCAGTAAAGGGGTAAATAAGATAAAGTATTGAGAATTGTAAAACTAATTAGTGTAATTGTATTTATGTAAATTAATGTACTTGGAAAATAAACTTGGAGTTATAGCAAAAAGAGTTGTATAGTTATGAAATCTGCTTCTGCATTCATTATAATCAAAACATGTTTTGAGATTTAGGACGTCTATATTCGTTTATTAACAAAAAATCAAATGTTTAAAATCTCAAAACATGTCATTCCAATTTGATACACGGAGTATAATTAATATTATACATTTATATTTATATAATACATCTTAGGAAGAACCATTTATCCATTTAAAAAATTGCATAGCAGACAGTATTTCCGTATACCTGTAAATACCTGGGAATACCAGGTATTAAAAAAACACACGTATCCATGATCCCTTATCTCCTTCCCAAATTTTCTTAGTTCAGTTGTATTCTAACTGAAAATTTAACAAAAAGAAGATTTAAGGAGTGGGATACTGAAGACTTTGATCTCAAGTGTCAAAAAATAAATAAATGTAAATCAATAGCAAACTAACTCATTTGTTAACTCGTTCATGATTACGTATGCTCTGAGCGTCGTTAAAAACGCATAAGAGTAAGACATATAGAGTAAAAACCGCTCATAAAAACACAATCTGAAAGCCTGTATCTTAGTCCCCGTTTAAGCTACACAGCTTATTATCTGCTCAAATCGTATTAACTTTAGTCTAGTCTAGTTTTAAAGATAACTAGCTTTTGTTTAAAACCAGCCGAGCAGCAGTTATTTTGGGGAAATGTAGTAAAGTTCCGAATATTTTCCATTTTGGCGCTACCAATTAGCGTGAGGTGGCGCTTCAACCTCCAGAACTATGATTTCCTTAAAACCACAACACTAACAACATATAGTAAAATTAAAACTATCCGATCTTTTGCATACAAAAATGTATAATTTTATTGGGCTGTTAGAGATTCCCGGAATGTATTTTTCCCCCATCCCCTATACTCCGCGGGATGGTTAGATTACGCGAAGAGTAAGTCTAGCTAAACTTGGATTAGTGAGGTTCTATATTGTATATAGAACATGAGACATTTAAATTCAGAAAATGTTAAATACACTGGAAAATAAATCTTAGAGTATGTATACAAACATAGGAAAACAAAATAAGGGTTCGATGGCCGAGTGAGTTGGGGCGAGTTGCTTAGCGCGCTTAGTGGGTTCGAATCCCACCTGGGCGGGTTAAAATATATTTCATGGCGAATCCATGAATAAATCTTGATCTTCCCACCCTATTAAATAGGTTGGTAACCCAAACATGTAGGATAACCCATCCTTCCTGCCTTGATTGGAGTACATAAGGACGTTCAGCCACAATAAACAATAAAATATATAATTATTGTGCAAAGAATCATTACCGTATGCTTAGGTAAAAAAAATAAAATAAATGGAATACAAATTATAATGGATAAGTTAGAAAATATATATAGGATATATATATATATATATATATATATATATATATATATATATATATATATATATATATATATATATATATAGAAAGGTTCTTGAGATTCAGTCAATAAATAAAAACAACTATTTTGGCGACGTTTCGAGACTATATTGTTCTCATAATCATGCCCTGCATCTTAGTAGGAATGTCCTTGTATTCTTCACGCTTGCTAATTTTCTGTTGGATTTTTGAAGTTCCTTCATCACTGTAATTGCTTTAGGACCGTGGGTTGTCTTGATATCTTATAAAACAAAATAGAAATATTACAAATGTTTTTTATAATATTGGGTTGTTTCATATGGAACCAAATTTGCACCCGAAAAAATTGACGGTTACAGTATGGTGGTCCATGGCTGGAATCATACATTATTCCTTTTTGCCTAGAGGTGAGACCATTACCTCTACAACCTACTGCAATGAAATTGGCCAAATGCACGAAAAATTATTGAAAAAACAACCTAATCGGAAGGGCCCTATACTCCTACACGACAACGCTAGACCCCACGTTTCAAAACTTACCATGCATAAATTGAAAGAGCTGGGGTACGAAGTTCTTCCGCACCCACCATATTCTCCCGACTTGTCTCCAACAGATTATCACCTTTTCAGGAATTTAGACAACTTCTGTAGAGGAAAAATTTTTGCAAATGATGCTGAAATCAAAAGTGCGTTTTCAGATTTTGTTTCACTTCAAAGCTCAGAGTTTTTCAAATCCGGGATAAAAAAGTTGTCACGTTGGGAAAAATGTGTAGAAAAAGAAGGTAAATACTTCGAATAAAATTATATTGTTTTCATCTTGTATTTTTACTAAAATCCCTTTACCTTGAAAATGGACATTTCATGTGAAACAACCCAATATAAAGCAAATAATTAAACAATTAAGTCTTCCCTTTACCTGTACTTTATCACACAACTTTGTTTGAAATAGCTCAAAAGCTGATGTAATGACTTCAATATTTTAAGAATACTTTCATAAAAGCTATGAAGTCACCATCTCATAGGATATTGGCTCTTTTTTCTTTTTTTTTAATTTTTCATTTGTTTGTTATTTCAGAATGTTTACATTCCGAAGAAAAAGTAGAGTGGTAAAGGTCGCCGTTGTGCACGGTCGACTTCTCTTACCGCTAGAATTGCAGATTTTGTTTGTCCTGTATCCAATTCCCCTTTACAAGGGCACAACTCATTTCCAAGGGCACAATGCAGATTGTTTGTTTTGGTCCTCATTTACAAGGGCACAACTCATTTCCAAGTTGACATTCACATTTTTTTTTTTTTTCTTTTTTTTTTTTTTTTTTTTTTTTTTTTTTTTTTTTTTTTTTTTTTTTTTTTTTTTTTTTTTTTTTTTTTTTTTTTTTTTTTCTTTTTTTTTAACAGTTCAAAAATGAAAGGTTGGACAGATGAATTTGGAATAAATAAATAAATTTAAAAAAAATATTTCGATTAATCTTTTATTGTTAATTATAATTTAATTATTAATTAAACTAATTTGAAACCTTACTATTCTAAACTAAAAATTGGGAAAAGCAGTAAGTTTTATTTATACAGATCAATGATCTATTGTTTTCCCCAGCCAGAGAACAATTGAAGTTTGATTTATTTATGTTAAACGCATCTACCCAACAGAATCATTATCATTTAATTTTTGTAATTTGTTTCTCAAAAAAATGTTTTTTTTTTTTTTTTTCCATTTAATTATATTTACAACTGTACAAAATAATATACAAGCAAATGTGTTGACAGTGAATACAATGGCATGTAAATAACTTGTGAAGAACTACTCACTAGTAGCACTTCAATAAAATCTACACTAAAAGGTCCCTAGGCCATCTTCTTTTCAGACGCCTCGGAGGATTATCAGGGATGGAGGAGGAAGCAAGTTGGGAGACTAGTGGATTGGAGTGGTTATGGAGCTTACTAAGGAAGGATAGGTATCTGGTTTGGGCTAAATCAGAAACATATGGAACATTAAGATCTTTATGGATAATTTTATTGGTCACATAGTAAGGAGCATTGAGGATTTTTCCAAGGGTTTTGGATTGCAAAGATTGGATACGAGATGACTTGGATAGTTTAGTAGAGCCCCAAAGCTCAACTCCGTACGTCCAAATAGGTCTAATCACTGTCATGTAAATGTGTCTTTTGTATTTAATTGGGAGCTTTGAACGTTTGTCTAGTAAATGTTGAAGTAGTCTGTAACGACGGGCAGTTTCTTGTCGTTTTAGTCTTGTACGTGGATTCCAAGTAAGACGTTTGTCCAAGTGGAGTCCTAGGTAGCGGATCTGTTCAACAGGGATTAGTGGAATATCATTAAAGGATACTGTAGGGAAGGATGTCGTAGGTTTACGACGAAGGGTAAAGGTTATTTGATGGGATTTGTTTGGATTTATTTTGATTCTCCATTTTTGACAGTATTCTTGAAGGTTTAGGATATGGGATTGGAGTTTTTGAGAGGCAATAAAGGGATCATTGTTTACTGATAACACACATGTGTCATTAGCGTAAGTGGTGAGGATAGTGGTAGGATGAGTTGGGATGTCAGCTGTGTACACTGTGTAGAGGATAGGACCTAGGATACTACCTTGAGGAACTCCGGCAGACTGGGTAAAGAGGGAAGAATAGGAAAATCTATGATTTACTTTGAAGGTTCGGTCACTGAGATAGGATCTAATAATAAGAAAATATGTAGAAGGTAGGAACTGACGGAGTTTATACAGCAGTCCCGGGTTCCAGACTCGGTCAAACGCTTGTTCTACATCAAGAAAGGCTCCCGTGCAGTACATTCCGCGCTTCAATGCAGAGGAGACAACGTCCACCACACGATGGATGTGGGTTAAAAGTTTGGAAAAGGTACTGGCCAAAAACGAGTGACTTTTCATCGTCAGATTTTGACCATGTTTTGGCTCCGGTTAGTAGAGGATGATTACAGTTTCTGTAGTTCAGTAGTTTTTTGGTAGTATTCCATAAAGATTTGTCGGTGGTGTTAAGATTTTCTGTATTTTAATGTAATTTTAAAATTTTGTATTTTTTAATTTCCGTCTTAAGTTTGTTTGTTATTTTGCAGTAATTATTCTTATCTGATGGATATCTAGTCCTGTGCCACTTCGCTCTTGCTCTACGTTTTTCTACTATTAAGTTGCGAATGTGGTGTGGCAAGTTAGTCTGAATAGAATTTAATTTTTGTCTGTGTGAGGTGTTATCGTTAATGCTGATGGATATTGATGTGGTAAGTTTGTCAATGGCAGTGTCGATATCATGTTTTGTTTTGAGAGGAATTTTCAAGTCTATTTTGTTTTTCAAGTCGTAACGAAATTTGTCTCAGTCTACTCGTCCTGTAATCAGTCTAGGAGGAGAGGGTTTCGGAACAGGATATGAATACAAGTGAAGCAGAACAGGACTATGGTCTGATGAAAGGTCATCCAGGGATTTGGGGACCGAAAAACTAAGACAAAAAATCATTTAGAGATTTGCTCGTTCTTGCTTAGTTTTAGAGAAAATCCCCCCAAAAAAAAGAAACAAAACAAAAATGTTACAAGTAGCGATTATCATCTTTCAAAGTTCGTCAGGCTAGGCAATGAGATATGTAAACACTTAATGTTATCCTTTACATTCTTTTATTTGTTTACATTTTGGCTTCAGTCCAGGCAAGATGGCCGCAACTACACTACACGTTTAGTTACGCTCTGTCTTTCTGTCTTTCTCTATCGCACATTAACTGAATTATCTCCTTCATAGTTAGTTAATAGTGAGTGACATTATTGATATTCAAATACTCTGACATTTAATTTAAGTGAGGTGAGTGGAAACAATATTAAATTAAATTAACAGTGAAATAATACAGGCCCGCCGTATTATAATTCAGTGCTAGCTAACTATATACAGCCGTTATCTCCACGGTCAAGGCTGGCTTTATTTGTTTCTCAAGCCTCTGTAACGTACATAGCTAGAGTATTATTATTTTTTTTTTTTTTTTTCCCTAGAATAATTTTTATTATTTTTTTTTTCTTCTTCATAATTTTTATTTTTATTTTTAAATAATGTCTACCCTTGATTTAAATATTGTATCTAGTTTAGATATTTAAGAATTAATTTTTAGTTTTTATTTTTTTGATCAAATTCAGTTTTATTACTTTACTTTATTTTTGTTTAATATTATAATGGAAATCGTTCCCACATCTGGTGACGAATCGGAGGAAGAGGCCCCTTATTCAGAAATAAAGCGAGACCGATTCCCAATCAAGAAGAACGCTTCAAGAAAAAAAACGCCTCAGAAACTCCGCCCCAGGATCAGCGGGCAATTCGCCTAATAAAAAAAAAATAAAACATCCAAACCAAAAAAGCCACTCAATAATTCTAACCATCAAACCCGCAGTAAAACCTCTGCAGCCAGAACATTTCAACCAACTTTACCAACCAACTCAACTGTCAATGAGTCCACCCCTTCAACCAGTAATATTAATAATAACAATATAAACACAAATCCACAGCATACTACTGACCCAGACCCGCCAGCTATCTATGTCACTAAAATAGAAAACTTCATGTCATTCTGCCAAGAATTTCAGCATTAATAGGAGAGACCAATTTCAATTGTTTTTCCCGCGTCAAAGACGTAAAAATAAAAACATCAACTAAAGAAAATTATAAAAAACTGACAAATCACTTAGCCAGCCACAATTACGATTTTCATTGTTATCAACTAAAAAAAGAGAAAGCATATCGAGTGGTATTGCGGGGTCTCCATTCTTCTACCCCAACCAGCGCCATCAAACATGACTTAGAGGCTATTGGCCACAACGTGAGGCAAGTTTCGTGTGTCCTTCACCCAAAAGAAAAATACCCTCTACCACTATTCTTCGTAGACTTAGAGCCAGCTCGTAACAATGAGGAAATATTTGAAGTAACAAGACTGGTCTACTCATGCATACGGTTTGAAGAACCAAGAAGAAGGGCAACAATAGTACAATGTACTCGGTGCCAAAGTCTAGGGCATACCAAGACTTACTGCCACCACGAGGAAAGGTGCGTAAAATGTGCTGGCCCACACGCTACAGAAACATGCCAGAAAACAAGAGATACGCCAGCGATATGCGCTCTATGTGGAAATGATCACCCCGCAAGTTACAGAGGATGTACAGTATACAAAACTGCTCAAAATCAGAGAAATTTAAATTCAGCCCCCAAACAAAATCATAGGAACCAATCATCAGACATCCGTCATCAAAAAATACCTCCAGGAACGCAAGAAGCTCAATCGCACAGAACAGGACATCAACAATCCAGCACAGCACGAAATCATCCACCACGACAACAAGCATCTTACGCTGAGAAGATTAGATATCAACCTAGACCTCAGGCGCCTCAAATCTCCCAACCCCAGCCCCAGACCGCTCAATTTCAATCTCAACCCCCACAACAGAAAATTCCTCTTCATCATTTACCTCTAAAAGTCAATCTACCACCAGAGAAGATACAACCGCTTCCTATCCAACATCATATTCACTCCTATCCTTCATCTCAAGTAGCAACAACAGTAGAAACTGCACCTCGTATCTCACGAATAGTGCAGCCCCCAACTAACACTCCAGTTGAAACAACCAATCCAACCCATACCATGGAATCATATCCGCTTCCCAACCAAAATCCTACCGATATCTCCGCCATCCTCTCCTCATTCCTTCGAGAACTACAAGACACCATCAGACCACTCATAACCCTACTTACCAGAGCACTTACAGAAATTCCGTTTAATGTTGCAAGATGAACGCTAAGCCTCTAGCTATTATTTTATGGAATGCCAACGGACTACAAAATCACCGAGACGAACTCGACATTTTTCTCCATGACAATCAAATAGATATTGCCCTACTGACTGAGACTCACTTTACTCAACGTTCGTATTTTTACATACGCGACTACACTACTTACTGATCAGACCACCCAGATAATACCTCTCATGGCGGATCTTGCATCCTTATCCACAAATCAGTATCCCGTTCTCTGATTCCTTCTACTCCAACTGACACCATTCAATCCGTCTCTGTAAACATTTCTACTCGTCCTTTTAACATAAATTTTTCAGCTGTATACTGCCCTCCTGGCAATTCCCTTTCATACAACCATCTCGATTCCTTATTCCGATCCTTCGGACCGCGCTTTATCGCTGGAGGAGACTACAACGCCAAACACCAGCGATGGGGTTGTAGAACATCCAACTCCCGTGGCAGAATCCTATCCCGTATTGCAACCTCCAACTGCTATTCTGTCCTCTCACCCTTGAATCCTACTTATTGGCCTACCTAACTTAAAAAACGTCCTGATATCCTTGATATATTCATTTCTTCCCAAATTTCCTCCTCTCAGACCATTATAAAATCCATGGACGACCTTTCATCAGATCATAGCCCTGTTCTGCTTCACTTCCATTCAAATCCCGTCCCTAAACCCTCCCTTCCTAGACTGATTTCAGGACGTGTAGATTGGGACAAATTTCGAACTGATCTTGAAAATAAATTGGACCTGAACATTCCCCTTAAAACTAAAGAAGACATAAACTTAGCCATTGACAAACTAACATCATCAATCAAAATTAGTATTACTGAAAATACCGCTCCCCGAAAAATTCATGATAGTCAACAGAATAACTTACCACAGCATATTCGCTCCTTATTGACAGAAAAACGCAGAGCGAGGGCGAAGTGGCACCGTACTAGATACCCATCAGACAAACATAATTACAACAGTTTAACGAACAAACTAAAGACAGAAATCAGAAAGTTTAAAATCCAAAACCTACATAACCATACTCAAAACCTCAATACTTCAGACAAGTCATTATGGATAACGACGACGAAAAAACTCCTTGGTTTCAAAAATTTTAATCACCCTCTGCTAACAGACTCTCAAACCTGGACAAGATCAGACGAAGAAAAATCCCAATTCTTTGGTCTTCATCTCTTTAAAACCTTCAACCCCCATCCTGATGTCTTCAATCCTGCTCACTTTGAATGTATTGAAGCAGAACTAAATATTCCACTCCAAATGTCTCCTCCTCCTAATGCATTCCATCCTTCCGAAGTATCAAATATAATCCTCAAATTACCCTCCAACAAAGCCCCTGGACATGACCTGATTCAGCCCATATCCTAAAACTCCTTCCTCGAAAAGCAATCCTATTTCTTACATTTATTTATAATTCTGTACTCCGCACCACATATTTCCCCGATCCTTGGAAATTATCCATAGTAAAGATGATACCTAAGACCAAAAAGCCTCCTGAACTCCCATCCTCATATCGTCCAATATCACTCTTGCCTATTATGGGCAAAATCCTGGAAAAACTCATTCTGAAAAGATTGTATCCCATCCTACATTCCAATCACATCATCCCAGATCACCAGTTTGGTTTTCGAATGTCTCACTCCACTATCCAGCAATGCCATCGTGTGGTGGACGTGGTCTCCTCAGCACTGGAGCGCGGAATGTACTGCACGGGAGCCTTTCTCGATGTAGAACAAGCTTTTGACCGAGTCTGGCACCAGGGTCTGCTTTACAAACTCCGTAAATTCCTCCCTCCAACCTACTTCCTTATCATCCGCTCCTATCTCAGTGATAGAAACTTCAAAATTAATCATAACTTTTCCTATTCTTCCCTGTTTGTCCAAAATGCTGGCGTTCCTCAAGGTAGTATCCTAGGTCCCATCCTTTACACGGTGTATACAGCTGATATCCCGACCCATCCTAACACCATCCTCACGACGTATGCTGATGACACATGTGTGTGTTATCAGTGAACAATGATCCCTTCATTGCCTCCCAAACACTCCAATCTCATGTCATAAACCTTCAGGAATGGTGTCGAAATTGGAGAATTAAAATAAATCCAGTCAAATCTCACCAAATAACCTTTACCCTTCGTCGTAAACCTACGACTTCCTGTCCTCCAATATCCTTCAACAATATTCCACTGATCCCTGTTGAACCGATCCGCTATCTAGGACTTCAACTGGACAAACGTTTAACTTGGAATCCTCATACAAGACTTCAACGACAGGAAACTGCTCGTCGTTTTCGACTTCTTCAACATTGACTAGACAGACGTTCAAAACTCCCGATTTTCTACAAAAGACTCATTTACATGACAGTTATGAGACCTATTTGGACATACGGAGTTGAGCTCTGGGGCTCAACTAAACCTTCTAATTCTTCTCGTATCCAATCCTTACAATCCAAAATCCTTCCTTCGAAAAATCCTTAATGCTCCTTACTTTGTTACAAATAAACTTATTCATAAAGATCTTAATGTCCCATATGTTGCTGATTTAGCCCAAACCAGATACCTATCCTTCCATAGTAAGCTCCATAACCCACTCCATCCAAGTCTCCCAACTTGCTTCCTATTCCATTCCTGATAATCCTCCGAGGCGTCTGAAAAGAAGATGGCCTAGAGACCTTTTAGTGTAGAATTTATTGAAGTGCTACTAGTGAATAGTTCTTCACATGTTATTTACATGCCATTGTATTTACTTTCAACACATTTACTTGTTGTATATATTTTATACAGTTGTAAATTTCAATAAATTTAAAAAAAAAAAAACATTTTGGCTTCCTTCTAGGATTATAATTCCTAAATCAGTCTTCAGTCAGTTACTCAGATAAGTTAAATATATTTGAAGAAATGTATCATATTCTAGTTATTAAGACACTCCATATTTTTAGCCATATGTATATTTGTAAATTATTACCTTATTTGACTTGAATGGCTCCCCCAATCATTCAAGCTAAGCTAGCTGAATCTTGAATGATTTCCATTCTTGCCCTTACTAATCCTCTTCTTAGTTCCTGTAAGTTGTTAGGGAGAGTTAGATCCTCTTCTGCACGCCTGCCAACTTCAATCCACAGATCTTCTTTTTGATTTAAGCCAAAGGCCTATAACTTGGTTAGCTTTAACCTTTTTGTACTCGTCACAATTAATATTACAACTAACATCAATTTTTTTAACATTTGTTATTATAAATTACTTTGATCATTGATCTCGGATTTTCTCTTCGTTTTCACTATATGGCTTTTCATGATCTCGCTCTTCTCGGTTCATTTGGTACCTGAACTTTGTGATTCCATTCACCTTTCCATTAGTCATTCATTTACTAAGTTTTCAATTGGATTGGGTTATAGAGGACAAGCCGTCTTTTAGCAATTAGTATAGGTTTTGGCTTTTGTAGATACTAAATCTTTTAACTATATGAATCCAAAAAGAAAGTTAATCGAAAATAACAAACAAAAAAAAAACAAAAAAAACGGAAGTTCGATTTGACAGTTTTGTAACCGACTGTCAGTTGTTCTTATAAATTTCTTAGATGAAAATAAACTACTCACAAATTGAAGTAGACCACATATCAAAAGTTAGGCAACACTCTTTTTTAACAACACTTTTGTTTTTTTATATAAATTTCGATCAATCAGGTGAAGTAGAAAGGGAGAAAATGGAAATATATGCAAAGTGTATCCCTTTCCTTAAAGATAAATTCCGCGAGACATTTAGATAGAATAGCAATTTCCTGTGAAAGAATTATGGTTTAGGTCTCGCGGAGTCATACCAGGAAAAACAAGGAGCTTCTTGGAGTACCTTGCTGTGGAGGCGAGGGATATTGCGATAATAGCCGAAAATATAATCCTGGGCTCCCTGTGAATTATCCACCACCGCATACATGGTACATAAGATTGACCAATGTAATTTATGGTTATTGTATATATGTGTGTACCAAATTATTCTCTCTGTGTGTCTGTTAAGTAGTTGTGATGTCGATTGTTGAAGGAGAAAAAAAACAAAAGGAAATAAATAGAATGAAATAAATGGGAAAGAAAAAAAAAACCAAAAAGTAAGAGATAAATTTATATCTTGGAACTGTACCCAAATAATAAATATGATGAATTGTTGTTACATAGAGTGTTGCTATATTTAATTAGACAGATTGGTATGCTGTGTATGTAGCTACCCAATAAAGTTGGACAGCAATATGTTTATTTTTTATTACTAAAGCATATCTCTCTCTCAGAGTATAATACCTTACTTTTGCATTGATGCTACAAAATTAGTCGATTAGTCGGCTTTGCCGACTAGTCTTGTCCACCTCTATTCTTATACTTTTCAAAAATATAGCAATATTGATTTCGTATATTTACTGAGAGATAGCTCTGTAGTTTCTAAGAATATATTTTGCTTTGCATACGCCTCCAGGTTCTGGAATTAAACCTCGCAAGACCTCAAAATAAAATATCTTTAATTCTTAGAACTGCGATCATGCATGCATTTGCATAAATTGTTTAATAGTCTGTGGGTGGAAAATTTGAATAGAATCTTTATTTTTATCATTTTTATTGCAGCTTTATAATTTATTTTAATATTATAAAGGCTGAATTTGTATAATTATTTTTAAATATAGCGTGTTTAGCGATAGTAGCAAGTAACGTCAGTAACCTCATGCACACCATATATGGAATAATGAGCTAAAAACAGAAGATTTCTTCCTTGCTCGAAAAATCGTGTTACATTTTTTGTTGCATTGTATATTATTAATTACAGCTATTTATATTTTTTTTAAGTGTGCTCAGGGTCAGTGTTTATTGAATTTTTGAACTTTATATTTATCAAATAATCTTTTAATATTATTTATAATAAACACTTCTCAGTAGAATTAGTTCTACAACATCCCGATAGTAGCACAGGACAATTTTAAAATTCAGATCATATGTAATTCGAAAGAGAGAACTTTTAACTGGCAAAATGTTACAACCACAATAAAACAGTTTTGACATAATTTTGAGGTTATCAATAGTTGTCAAAAGAAAATTGCTTTTCTTAAAAATATATTGGCTTTAATAATTTATTTGGAACGTCGATTTAATTTACTCATTAATTTATACAATATTATGTTTCAGAAATAATATGGTTTAACACATTTAAGGATAGTAATGGAACAATCTAGATTGTCTTTTTTTAAAAACAATAAATAAGGATTTATGATTAAGGAACCGGAACAAACCTAAATCTAGTGACAGTGAAGAAATGGTCAGGGGTGCAGTCAGGTAAATAAACACGTCAAGTTTTTAAATTGAAAACTTTATATGTGGCGTGCCGATGTTTCGACCTGCCTTGCAGGTCTTCATCAGGGCTAAGATAACAAATAATTGGATGGACCAAGATGATACTAACATTTAAAATTAATAGCTGTTTAGTTAACAGCTAATAATAATAGTAAACAGCTATTAATTCTTTCGTTGACTAAATTACTTTGTATTATTATTTTGTCTTTTTCTTTTTCATTTTTAAATTATTTTTATTAATTAATTTTTTTAAATGTTAGTATCATCTTGGTCCATCCAATTTTTTGTTATCTTAGCCCTGATGAAGACCTGCAAGGCAGGTCGAAACATCGGCACGCCAAATATAAAGTTTTCAATTTAAAAACTTGACGTGTTTATTTACCTGACTGCACCCCTGACCATTTCTTCAGTATTACATCTCACAGTCAACTATAAAATCATCATCATAAATCTAGTAACGTTGGATTCGGTTTAGTTCTATAATAAGTTAGTAATAATTTAAATTATATTAGTATTTCTCGAAAAAGTCGCTTGGTGATGTTTTTAATTAGAATATGTAATAGTGTTTTGTGAAACAATGTTGTATCCTCATTAAACTTATTTGTTTGGGTTACTGGATATAGGGTTGGGGGGCCTATATTTTTTTTTTTTTTTTTAATTATTTCATATTTATTTTTTGTAAAATTTAATTACAAATACATATTCAATCCTCTTGCTCTAGACGATGCACTTTTAAGGTGTTTTTAGATATATATCAAATATTTGATAGAATATAGGGCCACTATCCTCTCTTTAAACTAAAACTACGTCTTCCTAGTACTTATTGTTTAATTTTACAATCCTTTCTCTTTCCAGTTCAGATCATATAAACAAAACGAAATTCTTCAGGAGATACTCAAAGACTCAAAAATTACTTAAACTTTTTGCGTATGACCAACAAACACAGAATAACATACTAAATCATATCTATAAGGACACCGCTATGATATGTGAAGATACTAAAACCCTTCAAAAGTCACACTAACATCTAAGTTATTTATTTCTACATTACAGCAAATACCACAAACTAAACAATTACTTACTTGAGAGTATTTAATGATGTGATCTTAGTCACGAAAGCTTGATAATACACGGCTGGTAGAGGAAAACAAAATAAACATGACAGTCGTTACAAAACTACCGCCGACGTTAAATCGACTTTCCGTTTTTTTCCCGCTTAGTGTGTCAGCTGTACATGATTCCTAGATATTACTATTGCCATGGCGGTGATGGTCGAATCTGCGCTGTAGGAAAAAAAATGGCGTATGTGTAACAGCCGGAATATAAATAGTATCAATTATTATGAATATTGAAATTATTCGGTAAAACAAGAAAATATATAGGGGCAGAATGCTAGGGTGGATAGTTACTGAATAAATGGGAATACTCTGTTAAGCTAATAGGGTCATGGGTGCCGACAGCGATATTCGGCAGCTGTGGCCTTAAAACTATTTAAAGCCAGAGTTATCAGTTAGCATCCAATGGTTTTCATCTCATGAAAGCCTTCTTGGTTAACGTATTTTCTAGGCTGAGTATTAAATGGGTGTATTTTTTTAAAGATTATAAATGGTTGGGGTACAGTCAAAGGGCACATTATGAAAAATTATTCTATTTGCAGTTATCATTAGTATTAGTAACATATTAGGATAAATGCCCTCTCTGAAGAGGACTTTCCCCGTGTAATGGAAGAAGGGAACTATCCCTACTTCAAGGACTTCATTTAGGGATGGAAGGAAGAGGTAATCACCCCTAAACACCTCACCTTGGCACCGCTAATGGGGAGCCACCATCACAGAAGGAGGAAGAGGAGTAGAAGTCCAGATGACTTGGAGCACTACCGAAAAGGCCAAAAACAAGGACATGCTGTGGTCAGTAAGGCGTGCTAAGGTATGGCCGGGCCGCACCATAGTATATCTAAAAGTGCGGTCGCTAAGGCGTTTTTAAGCGTGTTAAATTATATTATATATAAATTATATTAAAGGAAAAGCTATTTTTCGTTTGTGATCACTAACCGCGAAAACTACTGAACCGATCTGTACCAAATTTTAACCACATCATCTTCATAGTTCAAGGAAGGTTTAGCAATAATAAAATGTACAAATTTTCAATTAAATTGTTATAAAAAAGCGATAAATATATGGTGCGCAATGAAGTTTGGTAATCTATCGACAGGTAGCGAGCACCATTGGAGCGAGGTTAAGATACGGTTTTATGAAAAAATTTAATTATGTTCAATATAATTGCTTTTAAAAAAGCTGTAAATATGTGATACATGTAAATTCCAGTGCACTTTAAAAATAGGCCGATATGTGGCTAGCAAAATTCTTTCAACAGAGTTTAAAGTAACAAAACTATCGACATAACTGCATCAAGTGTTAAGTGCATCTTCATAATTATATGAAGGCTTACATTAATAAATTTTACTATAAAAATAATTTAAATGTACAGTATTGAGTGGCCGAAACGAAGTTTATCACACTGTTATATACTTTTATGGTTAGAAATTAGAATACAACCGGATGAAATCTATAAAATATTTCCAAATCAAAATTTCGAAATTTTTTTTTGGATATTGTGTATAAAAATATGATTCATGGACCTCGCGGATAATTTAATTTGTCCTATCCTTGCTTAAATAAGAGTAAGTGTTCAAAAAAATATCCTCAAACAATAAATTAGTTGACGGGATAACCTTTATTTTTGCCGAACATTTTCGTAGACTTTATCCGACTCCAGAAGGTTCTAAAATCGATAAAATAAAAGTCTTTATGTATGTAGAATAACATGATACAACTATAATTACAAAATAAATATGATGGTTTATCTTGCTGGAGGAGACTCTAAATCTCCAATTCACTTACTACAAATGTGAAACGAAGCAGAAGATATAACTGTAAATGAAGACGTAGGTAAGATTGTGAGTATGGTCATGGAATTTATTTTTGAAATTCATTCAGATGTTTCAGATTTTTTTTTTTTTAAAAAACCGTACATACTACTGTTTGTATTAAAGAATTATAATTTTGCCTACAAATATTATAGCAAAAAATATATATATACCTAAAACCTCAATCAGTTAAAATTATCATATCATAAGTTATTATAAGCTTTAGGAATAACCTTATGAGAGCGGGCGAAGCCGCGACGGGAAATGCTAGTATAATATAAGACGAAAATGGTGAAGGATGCAGTCAGGAAGAAATAAACACGTCCAAGTAAAAAATAATTTATAGAGTGCAACCGTTTCGACCCCCCTTGCTTACCACAGTTGATTCACCTCAGGGTGTGAAGAGGCGCTGCACATAGGGCCACTGACCAATATTTAAGATCAAAACCTCCAAAATCAAACTATGTTGAAACTAGGTCCAAAATCAAACTAATTAAGCTAATTCTATTGTTCGATACATAAACAAAAATAATCCAATCAAAAGAACAGCTGAAATAAAAGGTAAACAAGTATTTATTAACATTATTCTGCTTCCTTGTGAACTTGTCTGTTATTTGACTTAAACTTGGTATAGTTAAGTAATTTATAAGTTCCTTATTTTTAAAGTTCAGACTTTGATTTTAATATTTATTATTCTCAAGGTGGTATGTATAATTATGGTAAACTGTTCGAAAATTTGAAATTCTTCTTTTATAATTTATGGTACCCTTAATTTCAGGGTTTTTTTTAATGCAATGTCGTAAATAAATTAATTCATATATTTTCTGTTGAACGCAGTTGAATCGCGGGCTCTGTGTGGTACTTTAGGGATACTATCTGGTAAACATAATGTGAAAGAAAAATTTACCCCAAGTTGTCCCTTTTTAAAATAATGATATTTTACTGATCATTTTCTCAGACTTTTCCTTCTTATTTTTTCCATTTTTTTAAAAATTATTTTTGTGATTCTATTATAAATATTTCAAAACTCGCAAAGAAACTTTAAGACACACGGTTTGTGAAGTTGAGACCTCAGATGTAGTAAACCTTACCAAATCCAACATGAAATGTTGTGTACAATGACGGATCGGAAAATTTATAACTATATAGCGGTTAAAAAATCAACCAATCAATCAATTTTTTTTTTTTTTTCTTCTCTCTCTCTCTCTCTCTCTCTCTCATCTCTCTCTCTCTCTCTCTCTCTCTCTCTCTCTCTCTCTCTCTCTCTCTCTCTCTCTCTCTCTCTCTCTCTCTCTCTCTCACTATTATTATTTTTCATACCTAAAAGATTGGACGTAGACTGAACAACAAATTTACGTATCAACTGCTTTTGACTCGTTTTTCACTCATTAGTAACGAAAAATTACTGCGAGAGGTTTTGACCGCAAATACTGGTCATTGACCCCTCTGTGCGCTGGTAAGAATCTATAATAATAAGGAAATTTTCCATTATAGTGTTATTAAATAAACATGAAAAAAAATCTTGCATTAAAAAATGGATAATAATACAAATATATTTAAATTATTAGAAATTATATAAATTCTATATCATATTATATGTTGTATTATTTATATATAAAAAGTCTCGTAGCGATGTTATCATCATATTCGATACAAGCACTAATTAGCCATCGATGGCCTCAAACACACAAACGATCGTGGCTGGGAGTGTAATTAGGGTTGCTCTGTTCGATCAGTGTAATTATCATTATATTAAACTGTGGAGGTTATCGGAATGATATGCAAATCGCTACAGTCGTCATTAAAGCGCATCGAATTACAAAGCAAACCAGAAATATATTTAAAATTTAGTCTATAAAGCAGAGTAAGTTCATCGATCTGAATTAGGTATGTGTGGATCTAGGAACCATTTTAGACAGGTCTCTTGACGGAGCGAAGCGGATTACAGCATTGTCTGTCCTGACGGGCTAATTAAGCGGATTATCCTTGGTAATCTATTGCTGCATTGTATTTACTAACATAATCCAGCTGTTTTAGGTAAAGTAAATCAAAATACTTATTCATATACTAACCTTGGCTTATTAATTTCGATCAGAGTATTTGTTTGGTTAAATAGTTTCTTTTTTATATAATAGATCCCTAAGACAAAACATTGGCTGTTGAGATAGATTTTTGGAGTAGATCGGCCAGAATCTCAAGGACTCAGCGATGCAGAAATGAGACTATTAGAGAAACTATGGACGTATGAAAGAATATACTGAAGGAAATTGAGGGAATAAGATTGAAATGGAACATATTAAAAGGATGAATGACAAAATAAATCAGATAATAGCATTTAAATGGGTAGCATAGGGTTAGAGGAGAAGCAAGTCTCGCATCAGGTGAAGAGGTGTAGCTGAACGTATGGCTGTCTAAAGCCTGCAAACAAGACCAATACTGGAGGCCAGTAAAATGTCAGAAAAATAGGCCTACACACGAGGACATTACTGGCCAAATTCGACTTACATTAGACTTCCTTGCTATGACCACGTCTCTGAAAAAACTGTCGGCTGCGTTAAAGCAAGGAAGTTTGGGCACACATATTTCTTTAGTGATCGGTTTACTTGCTTTTGACTCTTTAACTTTCACGAGTTTGCTTATTTGCGTTGTCTTTATACTCTTAAGAATTTGAGCTCTTAAGAAAACGAAGTTTGGGACTGTGAATCCTATTTTGATTAACTCGTAAATTTATTATTGCACATTCTCTTTTGCTCCTGTTGGAATAATCATTGAGCCGAACAGTTCAAAATATTTCGTTATTTACATAATCGTCTAAAAAAAAAAATGATATTATCCGGAATCCATTTTACGGAAACGGTTTCTTTATTCTTCGGTCTTTGAACTCATATTGAACACAGCGCATTAATATAATAATAATGATAAGGCTTTATTGACGTATTTACAATAACAAATTGTTTAGTATACATGTGCCGGACTCAAGTCTTCTACACGATGAACATAGTTTTATACTTTAGTAAATAGTTTTACACTTTTAAAATTATCTGTAAACGGTAGGAAATATAAGGAAAAAATCCACGTAATAGTGTTGAACACTATTAAGTAGCGTATGAGATGAGAAAATTCACATATTCCTACATATTATAATCACTATACGCATCTTTACTCTCATGTTCCCTTGTTCAGTCGTCCACCGAACGTAGCGCTCTTCTCTACTGGCGGCCAGTAGTATCTTGAGTTTAGTTTAGTGGCCGCCAGTTACTTAGTGGACAATACTGGACGTTGAAAAGAAAGTAGCCCTGCACACGGGGACATTAATGGGACACTGGCGGCCAATATTGTCTTGTTCTAGTGGACGCCAGTATTGTCCTCGTGTGCAGGGGGCTTAACGGAGGAGGAAGCCTAGGCAACCTTCAAATGGTGAAGAAAATCCTAAACCCTTCTTCTTCTTCTTTATCTTTCACCCATTTGTCTCTCAGCGTGGGGTTGCTTCCAGCCACCTATACCATGCTTCCCTGTCCCTGGCGAGATTTCTCATTTCTCCCAGAGTCTTTCCTCTACGCCTCCCTATTCCTTCTATATGGTGGATATAGGAGGTTCTTGGCCTTCCTCTTGGTCTTTTTCCCATCGGCTTCACTTCCATTGTTTTTATGGGGTCTCTGTGGTTGTCCATACGGCAGACATGTCCGTACCACCTCAACTGTCTTTTCTCCAGAGTCTCCCTTACCGGACAAATTTTCACGTCCTCCCTAATCCTGTCATTCCGGACACAGTCTCTCCGTGTCTTCCCTGCAATTCTTCTAAGAAATTTCATTTCAGCTGCAGTAACACGGCTTTGCAGCCTCTCATTCACAACCCAGCTTTCCGCTCCGTAGAGAAGTACTGGTTAAATAAACCCAAGAAACTTATTTATTTCTTGAAATGTTGTTGTTGTTTTGATACATTTCTGTTCAAATTTTCATCGTTACTAGATTCCTATAACTGCAATTAATTTTATAATCTGGTGTCTAGAATTGATTTCATGGTAATAGGAATCATTTCGGGGGAAGACTTTTGAAATTGAAACAGCTTTCAACTATATTTACGAGCTTTCAACTATATGACGAGTTCTTATCTAGCAATTCAGATAGTGATCCCATTACATACCAGAAACAAGCTAAGGACCTGCTATGTCGTAGCTATTGCGTAACGGAGATCGCCGATCATGTCATTGCTTGCATCTTATTTAAAGCACAGAGAGCCAAGCTGCAGAGGGGAATAGAGCTCTACGTTGTGACTGAGAGTGATTTCACTCAGCTAGTATCTGCTGACAACGACCTCTATTACAAAACAAACGTGTTGTGTACGGTTGGAACACTGAAATGAGGGTAGAGCAATTTAACCTAGGAATAAGTGGCCACGCCCCAGGAAGACTAAAGGTCAGAGAAAGATCCTTAACTTCATAACCGAATGAGAAGAATATGTGAAACAATTGTGATACCAGCAGTACGGCTTCCTAATCGTCACTGCATAACCCGTGTAACCGTGAGGCAAGGACGCGAGATAAATAAATTATAAGATCCCGTTGACTAAAATAATGATTCTGACTTCGTTTGGACTTCCATAAAGTACCTTATCTCTAATATTTTTCTTTAATGGTTTCTAATGTCATCAAACTCTGCTACTGCTCCCTAATGCTCATGGAGACATCTGCGATCCAGGACCTAATGCTGTTCAAAGATAATAGTCCTAAATTTTAAAAAAATAGTTTATTGTTCCGAAACCATTATATAAAAAAAAAACACCCAGACACTTGATAAAATCATTTTAAAACGTCTAGTTTTGGTAAATGAAATCACTAGACGATTTGAGCATGTTCCTGATATGAGCATCCTACAAAACTGTTATTTTGCGCATAATATATTAGTTGTGGAATATGAAAAGATAGAAAACAAAAGAGGGAAGACAAAGAGTCCTTATTAAAAGAGAGCACTTTGTGCCCTGGAGGATTATCGCAGGAGAGGAGGATTAATCGTCCTGCCGAAGCGGATTCATTGTGTCCTGAAGCTCATTAGGGTCCTTTATCCTGGGCGTAGAGGTGGGTCCTGGCTCCTGTCCCTGTACGGCCCAGGACAGGAGGAGTTACAAACCGTTTCAATTCTTTTATATCCTCTGTCCCCATTCAAGCATAAAATGCTTTTCTATATTTAGGCCCCTTTTCATGGCGATCTAAATTTAATAGTTGAGTCGGAGTTGACGACTATCAAGAAGACAAAAGCGGAATTAATTTGAGTAACTTTTCAATTGAAACAAGTTATTCCCTTGAACGATTATTAAATTTGTTGCATTGTGATGATATCAAAGCTTGTATTTTAGCTTTGTTAATTCTTCAATTATCCTATCCATCTATTCAGGATTGTATCAGAATTAAGCAATTAACCTTACATATAATGCGTTCCTATATGTTTGATTCTACTAAGTTCATATACCTAAAGGGTTAGTTAAATACTATAACTGTATTAACCATAGTCCTTGATGACACAATTATCACCATCTATAGATATCTTATATAATTTATTGAATTCTTATCATACAATCGTGTAAAACAATTCTATTAATGTTGTGGCATATAGGTGAAAAATAATTTTTTTTGAATGAATGAAAAATAATCTTTATTCTGGGACACCTTGTCCCCTACGAATAATACAAAAGTACAATAAATCTGCTGCTTACATATCAGGCAGCAACTTATATAGAATGTAAATTATATACATATAAATACATAAGGTGAAATTTTAGATTTAAAAACAAGTCTTTGGGTTTTATATATAAAATAGAATAAAAAAAAAAAATATTCTAACACTAAAAATAAGGTAGATGAATAAATTGTGTTTAAAGGAAGTGAGAGAAGGAGCATTGCGGATCGAAATGGGTATGGAATTCTAAAATAAAACGAACATAAAGGATTTTTCGAAGGAAAGAAACAAAAGGCTGGGATTTAGTGTTTTTGGATACTAACAATGTCGTAAATGACGAAGGCTTTTTGGACTTTTTTGCGTGCCGGGAATGATTCACCAGCAAGTGTTTGTGAGAACGCCTGGGGGAATCTTTGGAGCAGTCCTCCGTCCATTCGAGGTAGGGAAGAATGAGGGAGGATAGATGACGGGTTTTGCGTTTTCGGGGAGGATGAAGATGGTTTTTCGGGTTATGTGGGAAATATGGTTATTCCAATACATAATTATTACTATTACTCAAAATATTTTATTTATCATTATAGTTCTAGGATTGTGAACCTATGGATGATGTTTCAATTACTAAACGATATGGCCTTAGCTAGCTAACACTCTACACTTATTGCATGGTATATTATGGGTACTTATCTTAAAGGTTGCGGTCTAAGTACATCTCTACCAGATCTTCATACATCCTAGCTGGTCGCTCACCGCCTCTTCCTCCGTCCGCGTTTCTCTAAATAACTCTTCCTTGATCATCTCTTAGTCCTTCAGAATCACCTACCTTAGTCCTTCAGAATCACCTACCTACAATCCAACAGACCCATTATTCTTACAGGCCAGCCATGTTAAAGTGGCGCTCTCCCTTCCTTTCTCTTTGTTACTTCTTTCTTTCAATATTTCGTTCCTTTGTTGGACACCAACATAGTAGTCTAAGGTTTCCCGACCAAGGACAAAGTAGCTAACTTGGTTTTGACCTATCCTCATTGAATGTCCTGCCGAAAACACCGCTGCCTATTCTCTTAATATATTATAATTATGCTCTCAGCATTTGACGTATAATAACACAGGCCAACAATTAAAAAACCTTTTTACTTAAAACACCTCATTATTCTGTTTTTTTAGGGTGCTAAATCCAAATATGACAATTATTAAGCCGTATCACCTACCATTTTTTGCACATCAATATATTTAATTTTTTGATTTAGTACAGAATTTAACAGCTTTTATATACTACAAATAAAATTGTAAAATAATTTGTGCTGGATGTAGAGGAGTTGGCAGCACTGCTGAAACAGATATAGATATAGATGAGCAAGATGATGAAGAGTTCCAATGTGCAACAGCAAATATAGAGCCTAAACTGTTTACTCAGATTGTTAGGGATCTTGGGTTAACGACTTACTTGTTAGTTGGGATATACCAGGTTGGGTTTTAACAAAAGCCTAAAAGCTGAATTGCTTGGTTCTAGACTAAAAGTCTAATTTTAAAAATAAAGAGCATTTGCGGCATGTTGGCAGTTGGAACTAGCATGAGAACGTTGGTTTCAAAGTTTCAAACGTGGTGATTTTGATGTTACTGATCAAAAACGAGAAAATCGACCAAAAAGTTTGAGGACTTCGAATTGCAATCTTTATTAGACGAAGACAATACCCAAACCCAACAAATGATGGCAGAACAGTTGAATGTCACTAGGCAAGCCATTTCCGATCGCCTGAGAGCTATGGGAAAGATTCAAAAGGTTGGAAAATGGGTTCCACATGAATTGGACGAACGACAGATAGAAAAACGAAAAACTGTGTGCGAAATGCTGCTTTTACGCCACGAAAGAAAGGGTTTTTTTGCATCGAGTTGTAACTGGCGATGAAAAATGGATTTATTTTCAGAATCCCAAACGAAAAAAATCATGGGTAACGCCAGGACAACCATCCACATCGAGTGCAAGACCGGATCGTTTTGGGAAGAAGACAATGCTGTGTGTGTGGTGGGATCAGAAGGGAGTAGTCTACTACGAGCTTCTCAAACCCGGCGAAACAGTCAATACCGAGCGCTACCAACAACAAATGATCAATTTGAGTCACGCATTGATCGAAAAACGCCCAGAATGGGCTCACAGGCACGCCAAAGTCATTCTTCAGCATGATAACGCTCCTGCACATTCAGCCAGATTGACTAAGGAAACGATTTCTTCGCTTGGTTGGGAACTCCTACCCCACCCGCCGTATTCACTTGACCTGGCGCCTTCTGATTATCACCTCTTCTCATCGATGGGACACTCATTGGCGGAGCAACACTTCAACAATTTCGAAAACGTACGAAAATGGCTCGATGAATGGATTTCAAAAAACGATGAAGCATTCTTTTGGAATGGTATGCATATAGGGTATCCATAAAGGGTTTTTTGCATCGAGTTGTAACTGGCGATGAAAAATGGATTTATTTTCAGAGTCCCAAACGAAAAAAATCATGGGTAACGCCAGGACAACCATCCACATCGAGTGCAAGACCGGATCGTTTTGGGAAGAAGACAATGCTGTGTGTGTGGTGGGATCAGAAGGGAGTAGTCTACTACGAGCTTCTCAAACCCGGCGAAACAGTCAATACCGAGCGCTACCAACAACAAATGATCAATTTGAGTCACGCATTGATCGAAAAAAACGCCCAGAATGGGCTCACAGGCACGCCAAAGTCATTCTTCAGCATGATAACGCTCCTGCACATTCAGCCAGATTGACTAAGGAAACGATTTCTTCGCTTGGTTGGGAACTCCTACCCCATCCGCCGTATTCACTTGACCTGGCGCCTTCTGATTATCACCTCTTCTCATCGATGGGACACTCATTGGCGGAGCAACACTTCAACAATTTCGAAAACGTACGAAAATGGCTCGATGAATGGATTTCAAAAAAAGATGAAGCATTCTTTTGGAATGGTATCCATATATTGCCCGAGAGATGGACAAAATGTGTAGAAAGCGAGGGTCAGTACTTTGAATAAAATATATTATACTTTTTTTTAAATTACTGTGTATATATTTTAAGAAATAAACGACATTTTAAACTTGCATACCTGGTATGTGTATAGGAAGAGAGAGCAGCAGTTTTCGAAATTTTTTGAACAAGAAGGTGATTTAGTGTACTGCTCAGACATTCCAGGTCTGATCAAAGAGTTTGGTGTTGAATACAAAAAAGAAGAATGAAGGCTGTTTATTGATACTTCCAAAACTAGTTTAAAAGCTGCTTTATTACACAATAGTAACACTTATGCATCTATACCTGTTAGCCATTCTGTACATATGAAAGAGAGCTATGAAAACCTAGAAATAGTGTTGAATAAAATTGGCTATTCGGATCATGGTTGGATGATAAGTGGTGACTTGAATGTAACATGCATGCTTCTTGGTCAGCAAGGCGGTTTTACCAAATTTCTATGTATTTTTTGTGAATGGGACAGTAGAGCAAGGGATCAGCAAAAACTTTGTAGATGCTATAAACATTCTCTTACCACCTCTACATATAAAGATAGGCCTCATGAAACAGTTATATAATGCTTTATATTTATATAAAACAGTTATATATGCTTTTTTAAATTATATAAAAAAAAGCAAATGTCTCAAAAACTATGGGTGATACAAAAAAAATTGATACCAGATTTGGATTCAGCACACAAAAATCTATAAAAAGCAGCTATTAAAGTAAAATAAGTTTTCAAAAACATTTTTTTTTTGTTGGCCTGTGTTATTGATCTTACTTATTTATCTGGGATCTATAGTTAGGATTGATGAATTAATTGCCACTTTTATCGGAATTATTTTAGATTATTAGAAAACTAGTTTCAAATGCTAAAGATTCATCTTCAGTGCTAAAAGATACAAATTTTTTAACACAGCAGTACTTTGTTACATGGATTATATATACTAAAGTTTTCAAAAATTTAAGACAAGCAATCAAACATTGGAACTCACCTGTTATGATCTAAGAGATATCTGAAATATTTCCATCGTGGTAGGGGAAAGAGCCAGTTGGTTAAATTTTGGGGATTTCTCCTAACTCATTGGATGTTTCCGTTCCTATTGGAAACAAATTTAAAATGGGACTATTGGAAATGTTTGTCTGGTCATTTAAACAAAAATCTGGATCGATTTTAAACGATTTTATTATTTCTAATGATTTATAAATATTTAATTTTAGGTTATTTTCTACTGAAGATGAATGTTTAGCATTGGAAACTAGTTTTCTAATAAAATAATCCCATAGAAGTGGCGATTAATTTACCAATCCTAATTGTATTGATACTTCTATACCTTCATCCATACCTCGAGGTATCAATAATACTTTGCAACCCCTATATTAATGTAACTAAAATCATTCTATATTTAAGGACACATTATTTCCTATTAATAACATAAATAATAGTGTTATCGTGTTATTTGGCTTAAAAAAGCAAAACGAGCAACCAATAAATGTTGAATGTAGTAAAAGGATACGTATACCCTCTCATAATCACTCTTAGTTTGGGGGGAAGATCGCTGAATGGGAATAAATGTTTTTTGATAGATGATGATTATTTACATTTGGCATTATGTTAGGAGTAATAGAAAGAGTATGGATAAAGTATAGACCCTCCATTCATGGTTCAATGACAGATAGGTTACTAATTAATAGGTTTAGATCTTTGCATGAAGATCTACGCTAGGAGATCAATGATATAAGAAATTGTTTTGATATGGATATATCTTTTGGTTATGGGGTCTTTAGTTTTCTTGTCTAACGTTTTATTTACCCTCAAAATGTGTAACGTCTTTTTGACATTCAATAATGTAAGATTTTGTCACGCTCCACAGTGGGAATGGCCCGTGTCTAGCGGGGGGGGGGGGGGGCTAAATTAAATTTGATTTTTTGATGCAGAAAGTGGTTGATGTATTAAATGTTGGAAGACATGAAAAGAAGTAAATTAGGCTGAGGCAATGTCAATAAAGCATTTTAATAAACAACGAACTAATACCACTTTAATCCTGTACGATTTAAGAGTTAAGTTAGTATTCTTTCAAGCATTCGGCAGTGAACATCGTAATAAGTTTTGTTATTTTTTTACATTTTACATACTCAAGTGGTACACCAATTATAAAGTACTCAAGTAAAAAAAACATAATCATGTTTTAATCTGAAACGTATTACGTAGATAAACGTAGATCTTAAATTATGGTTCTGTGTATCTGGGGACATATAATTTTAGTGAATATATTACATTTTACTGCCCGTTTTTGCCCGTTAATCAGTAGCGCCAACAATTGTGTTTCAGGCAGAGTACTCTCAGTTGCGCGATTGGAACTGGCTGAAGCGTTACAGGCTGGAGGTTTCAGTTTTAATAATTCCCAAGAAGAAAAAATATATCTGGTCGACTATATAATTCAAAACATTGCCATTGGGCAACTCACAGAGAATATCCAAAAAAGGCAACACAAAGAGATAAAAAGATACAGGGAAAATTTTTCTCGGAAAATGACTCGCACAGTAACCAACACTGACAATTTGAATAATTTGTTGATTTCGTCCGATCCTTTAATTAGCTCATACAGACCACTACCTGAGAAAAATACGACTTTCGGTAATAGTGTTCTCAAATTGTTTGTAATATCAGACGCAGATACGAGAATGAAACCCTAACTTAGTGGACAATATAGTGATGATAGTGATAATCTCGATGTAAGTGATTTGTCACTATAGACTATAATTTTTGTATTCAGTTTAAAACAATATAATATGCTTGAGTTCTGTCCGTTTTAAGATAGAAATTAAGTATTAAAGTGTTAAATGTTATAGTTTGATAACACATTGCCCTGATTTATATATATATTATAAATTTTATTAATTTATTACTGTAAAAAATTTCAGAGACATTGTTAATTGTTACAGAGGAGGTTTTGTTCAATAAATGGCTTTGTGAAGTTTTTTTCTTGATAAAACAACAGATCACAATTAAAATTTTAAATGTTTTTTCAATCTTTCAATAATCTTGTTTTAATCATTTCAAGTTGTTCTGAATCAGAAAAAAATATTACATTATCCATACGATCGCTTTCAGACTTTTGTCCCGCTAGATTCACTAATGGCCCTACTGTGCGCTCTAACTTTGTTGGTGTTGCTCGAAAAGAAAATTGGTTGACAGTTTCCCGATCATAAATTTAACGAACGATATTATTTCTTAAATAATATCTTTCGCTAGCAATATCTGTTGTTGTAGACAACAAGAAGTCCATCTCTTGGAATACCAAAATAAGACACAACACCACCTACATCAAAACTAAATTTCTCTTCGCCAGAGAATGCCTATCGATAAACTATAGCGCCTTAGAAAGAAGAATTTTAAGGAAGATCATGGGTGCAGTACAGGCTGAAGATGGGTGGAAACTGAGAGCAGCAAAGAGGTATATCAGAATGTGGAAAGGATGTCAGAGACTGCGCGGAAGAGGAGATTGACGTTTCTCGGAAATTTGTGCAGAATGAACGAAGACAAAATAACAAAACAGATATTCAACTATCTCTGGAGGAAGAAGACCACTACAGCATGGATATAAGAAGTTAGGAAAGACCTGGAACAATTGGACATTACTGAGTCTCAAATGTCGGAAAGAGGTGTATTTGGGAGTAGAGTGGAGGGGTCTCAAGCTGAAGGATGGTCTAAGACAAGCGGACGAACGTGGACAGAAGAAGAAAAGAAGCAGGACAGTGAACGCATGAAGGAGTACTGATGGCAGAGGAAACTAAAGGCAATGGAAAAGAATAAGATGGAATAAAGTTGTAGCGTGATCCTAATTGGTCAATTCTCGTGTAATAATAATAATTTGTCGCTAGGACCTAGCTCCTACTGTTTAGGGCCTATATTGGTTTAAATCGAAAAAAAGTCGCTATTTGCCTCTATTTTTTAAGTATTGGGAATCTGATCGAATATTTGACATTTCCTTATCAGAGATAATATATTAATCCAGTAAAAAGGTATTTTGAACTAGAAAGTTTATATATAAGATTTTTATTGCTTACTTTATATTTTTGGGGGTGCTGAACACGAATCTGAGGTTCAAAAAAATTTCCATCGGCAAATTTGAGAAAAACTAGAAAAAAGTGAAAAAGCTTTAATTTTTTTCATTATTTTGCTTGTAACTTGCAAAGTAATCGTTTTAAGCAAAATACTCTTTTATTATAAAATAAAAGAGGAGAAAATGACCTACAATTTATGTCCTAAAGTTTTTTTTGTCAGACGTAAGGTATCCACAAGGAATTCAGCCAACTCGTGCCAGTCCAAATTCTCCGCAAAAATATGTTTGTCGTACTTTTTTGTCAATTTGACTACCTTTTAGACATAAAAAAGAAATTTTGAATCGAACTAGTAGTTTCTGAATTATAGCGAAAAATGTGACAAAGAAACGTGGATTTCATAAAAGTACAGAATCTTCAGTATTCTGGCATGTGTATTTCAAGAGACCCGATTAAAACTTCATATAAAGAGTCTAATAGTGCATTTCATCATCTTTAAGATGAAAACAAAGTAATTTTTAATCGGACGAATAGTTTCGGAGTTATTGACAAAAAATATTACGATACATATCGGAGAAGTGGGACTGGCCCCCAGTTGGCCAAATTCCGTTGTGGATACCTTACGTCTGACAAAAAAAAACATAAGGACATAAATTTTAGATCATTTTCTCCTCTTTATTTTATAATAGAAGAGTAATTTGCTTAAAATGATTACTTTGCAAGTTACAAGCAAAATAATGAAAAAAATTAAAGCTCTTTTGTTTTTTTCTCATATTTGCCGATGGAAATTTTGTTGGAAAACTTCAGATTCGTGTTCAGCACCCCAAAAAATGTAACCTAAGCCATAAAAAACAATTACCCACAAACTTTCCACTCCAAGCCTTATTTTAAAACCATTTGACTGGACTATATAAGCAATATAATATATATAGACATTTACATGATATATTGATTTCCCAATCAGGGAAAAATTTAGTTTCATTGATTTTTTTTTTAATTAAAAACTATACTCATTAATCATTTTTTTCGGATCCATTAAACTTTACCACAAGTTCATGATTAGCAAGGTACTAGGAAACCTCCGGAACGGGCGATGGTAGGCCGAAACAACCTTCGAGTCTCCATTATCTTTATCTCAGTTGTTGATCAGGACCAAGCAGGGTCCTTGTCTGTATCGAGTTAAATTGGTTTCGTCCTTCCGCCACTGGTAATTCCTAGGTCCTTCCTTTTCCAGACTACCTTAGGCAACTCTCAGGGGCCTCAGCTACTCGAAACATCTCAGCCGCTCTTAGTGTAAATAAATGTTGAAACTTATCTGTTTGTCGGCATGAAAAATCTATACATGGCTAAATAACATTACGGAATCACCTGAACTAACTGATCATACGCCCAAACTGATTAACATTGGTTTTGGCCAACCCTAAATGACTATTAAGAATGCATCTTTTTTTTTTTTTTTAGTGCAGTAGAAACTCGATAATTCGTCATGAGTGGAGGAGAGGGGGTGTCGAAATAAAGGAAATGACGAATTACAGAATTTTGCTGGTAAAGTAACAAAAAAAGCATTTTAAACTATATATTTGTAATTTTTTTTTGCAATTTATTGAATGTAAAAACGAACAGATGAACATTATACACATTGGGCTTAAGTGACAATCACAAAAAACAAAAAAAAGCTAAACACTTGCCGCATCCCATCAGGTGTAAAATATCTGATTCATAATGCTGCTCAATACCACTCAATGCACTTAGTTAACATTTCGTCTACTTCTTTGCATGGAATAGTGGAAGAATTAGAAACGTCATCTTTTTCATCACTAGCTTCTTTTTGAGCAATTAATACTTTTTCTATAATTCCATTATTATTGAAAACTTCATATCCTACATCCGTACTATCCATGTCTAACAAGCTGCTTACCTCTTGCTTATCTTTTCTCCTTTTAAAACCTGGAGCGGAACTTGCTGAGCCAGATGCTAATGTTTTTGTGGGAAGAGCTTTCCAGTATTAACTGATTCCGAGAATTCATCAACTACACTCATACTTCCTTTCATTTCTTACTACAATCAGTAGAGGGATCGACTCAGGGCTTGTTCTGTTTGTTTTTTTTTTTTTATGAAATTATTTACAAAATGTATTAAAATAGGCTTATTTTTTTATTGACAAACCAATGAGGCGGTTTAATAATTAAAAAAGTAGCAAGGGGAAAAAAAGAATTACATACGTAAACCTGACGAATTACAGAATAAGACGAATTATCGAGTGACGACATAACGAGTTTCCACTGTATTTGATTTTCAGATTATAAGGATTAATAGTTATGTTTAAGATTTTAGTTTATTTTTGAGATTAATAGTATTTAATTATGAGATTATTTTTTTTGTGATCAAGACCCAGGTTCGATTTTTGCTGATGCAAATAATTATTCATTCGTTATATAAGTCCTGGATCGAACCTTAGGTTGGAAAACTCTCCTAAGCCACATCCTGCTGTTGAGTTTAGTACAGCACCCTTTATTGGGGAAAATTGGTAAAAAACAGTACAACCTTAACCATGAACTAAACCTTTAGTGATACCGACCTACTTCTTTCTCTTTTACATGTTTATTATTTATAAATCATATATGAAGATTATCAATTTTTTCAAAATACGATATAGATATGAAGTTTAAAAAATATATAATTATGAATTTGAATAATGTTGTTGGGTTGTTACCTCAATTTACCGGAAAGAGTACCCTTTTTACTCGCAGTCTCTGTAAAGAGAGGATAATTTTCTTCTTTTTTATTTTTATCATTTAAACTAAATTCTTCTGAATTTATCCATAACACTAAACCAACCTATGTGGATTTTAATATATAAATTTCCCTACTTATATTTTCTCTCTCTCTCTCTCTCTCTCTCTCTCTCTCTCTCTCTCTCTCTATATATATATATATATATATATATATATATATATATATACAAGATATATTTGATGAACAACATTATTTCTATCCTTAAGCTTTATTATCCTTTCTATTTATTATGTTAAATACATATATACTGATACTAGCCTCTCTGTCGCGTTTCTTTGCCCGTTCTCATAAGTACAGAAATTGGATAACTTTAACTAATAATTTTATAATGTTTTATTTGTATCTTGTATTGAAGTATGAAATTGAGAATTATTTACTTAATGATATTTTCACGCATAACAGTAATTTTTCACCTGGTTCCGAATAGGTGTTTGAAGATTATGTAAAATCATATTTAAACAGCCATCATACATTTTTAATTTTGATGTATGAGTTGGTAATCCAGATGGACAGGAACTCTTGATAATGGTCTGCATTATCAGTGCTTACAACAATGGCTAAAAACAATAGATTGACGTTTTTATAAATGATAATAATTTAAATAATAATTATAATAATTTAAATGATTTCATCTGGTTGGATTTTTATTTCTAACCATAAAAATATATGAAATGAAAATAAATTTTATTCTGGGGCCATTGCCCCTTAAGAATAATTATAATGAACAGTATAATTGCGTTCTAGCAGCCGGATAATATTAAGGAAAACATTTTTACCTATTTAACTATATTAAAATTAAAATTATGATAGTAATATAATATTATATATAATATAATATATTATATGATATATAATATAATATAAAAGTAATAAAATAGTATTAATTCCTCATTACAAATTACAAGAGAAAAAAAAAATTTGATCTTAAGGCAAAAAAATTCAAATTAGGTAAGCAAATAAAAACTGATAAAAATCAAAAATATCGTAAACAGGGTTAAAATACATCTTATCAGCATAAAATAAAAAAAATAAATAATAAAAAAGTAACCTGGGATAATAATATAATTAATGACAAAAATCAATACAAAAAAATAATTACATTGAAGTTATATACTGAATATTCCTATCTCATTGTTGAATATATTTTTCTTCTATCTGATTATTTGACTGAATACCTAATAAGTTATGGAAGAGTCTGGATTTAAAGGTATTGAGAGTGGAGGAATGGCGTAAGTTGGATGTGAGGGAGTTCCAGAAATCAGGCTATGGGAGTTAGGTATAGGTCAAAAGGACGGGATCTGGTTTTCCAAGAACTCACTGATGACTTTAATGTTAATGCTTTGAGGATATAGGGAGGTGACTGAGAGGGAAGTGATTTGTAAAGGAACGAACCAAGGAAGTATTGTCTTCGAAAGGAGGGAAATAACCATTTTAATTTGGTGTAGTGGTGAGAAATAATAGTGACAGCGTGGCAAATCACGTTTAAGCTAATCAGCATTGTATATTGTATAGCTTATTAGTGCTTAAATTTTCTAGACCGTTGGAAATGATGTAGTTAAAATTTGGTATAGATGGGTATAGACCCTTTTTAATAATTTAATTGAAGTAAATTTTATCATCCATTTCAAGCTCTATATAACACTGTACCTTTGTAACCTCTCATGTAGAATGACGCTCGCCACCTTTTAGTCAGTTTTCAAACTTTACTATTATCCACATATTTTCGTTTTTCAATAAATAAGTAATTGAAAATTAGTAGATTTTATCATTGCTAAACCTTCCTGGGACTATAAAGATGGTGTAGTTAATAATAGGGCGTATCAAAAAGTTCAAAAGTCTGTAAATATCTTAATGCTATTTATTATTTACTAACACTGGACTTCTTAAAAAAAAAGCCTCAGTTCAGTTATTTATTACAAAGTAGAAACATGACAGTGTCCTACGAAATTTTCGTAATTTTAAAACATTGCTGGAAAAAAAAATTCACAGCCGCTGAAGCAACTCGTGAAATCATTAAATATGAAGGGGAAGGTGTTCTTGAAGAGCGCACGGCGCGGCGTTGGTTTGAAACATTTAGAAGTGGAGTACGACGTTGGAAAGGAAGAAGGGCTCCGGGCGGCCATTAATGGATATTGATGAGATTCTGAAGGAAGCTGTTGAGCCAAATCCGTCCACAAGTACTCGGGAACTTCCCAGGGAGTTTGGTGTGTCGAAAGATACTGTTAGTCGCTATCTTCCGCACACTTCCCGTCGAACCAAAGAAAAGTTTACAGAACTTCATGGGTTTGAACTTCTGCCTCATCCACCATATAGTCCAGACCTCGCACCTTCGGATTACTACTTGTTTTGATCCATGGTCCATTTTATTCAAGGGAAAACAGTTTGATAATTTTGCGGAAGTTGAAAATGCTGTCCAAGAGTTCTTTGACAGCCACCCCAAGGAATGGTATCAGCGTGGCATTGAGCATCAATTGGCTAGCAGATGGGTAATGACGGTAGATTGGACTATACTTTGAGTAATTAATTGTATTTTATATCAAAGAAATAATAATACAAAAATTTGTTTAAGAAACGGTCATTTTTTTTTTTTATACACCCTATTATTTGTCACAGATTGGGTAGTTTTCGTGGTTGGTGATCACTAACGAAAAATGTTATATCCTTTTATATAATAGTATAGATACAAAATTCTCTATTTCGTTTTCTCTTTCTTTCATTCTCCTAACTAATAAATCGTGACTTCACATATTACATTATAAAAATGCGATTCGTTAAAGTTGTTGGAAGTAACAACCGGAAGAATCTAATGGAAGGAGCTAAAGGTCAAACATATATAACAATCTATCAGCGATTCCCGGAAAGAAGAGAAAAGATTTTCCCTCTCAATAAATCCTCGACGGTCTGGAATCGTTAATCTGTTCCGCCGCAGCGGACCGCTCGTTATTTAAACCGAAAAAAAAAACAGGTCCCTGCAATCCCGCTAGATATATATCCTTAATGAGAGATTAAGCAAATTGTTAGCTCCTACATATTTTTTTTAGTCCTGTGTATATATGTACAAGCCAAGGTCCTTATGAGCGTGAATTGTTTGAAAAAATGCTTTATATAAGCTCAATAAACTCAATTTAATGATCCCATATGCAATTTTATATCGTTGAGGTTATAATTCTCACTGGAACACCGGCTGGAGAAATCACATTTATTCCTAGAATCTCAACGACTTCTTCTAATCTGCCATTATAGTAGCTACAGCAATACAAAATAATAAATAACTAATAATAAAATAATAAACAATGGTACTCCACATGGATAGGTAGAAATGCCTTCTCTTTTAAAAACAGACTCATTCGTCCGTATGATTCACCTCAAAAAGTGGTATTCTTCAATATTATCTGCATTCAGAAGGCAACGGAAAAATTGAGGTTTATGTCATTATCATTGGGTTTTAACCCTCCAGTAGTCGCAACCGATCTGACAGATCATCCTAGATATTTTTTGCGCAGTATTCCGAGTAGGATTTTTATAATGAGATGAGCGACTCCAGTACCTTTCAACTAACATTTCTCGAATGCATTAGTGACGTCAAATCCTCAATATTCTCTCTAGATTTTTAGTTATTTAGTTTCTATTCCGCAGTCACCAGGGCAAGATCTATTAGGCTCATTGCGACTACTGACGTGGCAGATTTTATTCTATCATTATTGCATTAAGAATCGTATGCGCACCTTCGATTTAGAAAACCCTGACGATATTGAAATGATTCGTAAAATCATTCTATGTAATATGAAGAATAACAGTGATGTAGAAAATTTTGATCAAAGTGAGACAGATTCTGAAAGTGAAACACGTTGTTGAAGAAAGAATTGAGCACTTAGATACTGAACACAAAGATGATGTATCTAGTGATGAGGAATGCATTACCAATAATTCATCTGAATACTTTTTGAGCAATGTAAAATGTATTTATGTTTAGAACATTCAAAAATTGCCTGAAAAAGCTGTATAAATAAAATTCACAACGACAATGAAAAATAATATAAATTATCCAAAGATGTTCCATAGAATAACATACATACCTGGACTCACCAATAAAATAATTCATAAACTCAAAAAATTTGTTTTTAATAAAAAAAACAGCCCCAATTAATAATAACAAAATCATGAACATAATAAACAAGAAAAATAAGATAATAGACCATATGCAAAAAAGTAATTTAATATATAAAATAGAATGCAACACATGTAATAATATATATATCGGAGAAGAAAACTAAACAAAACTTGAAAACAGAATCAGACAACATAATTCAGATACCAAAAACATAAAAAATATCAATAAAACAGCATTAGCACAACATGCTATAAATAATAACCATAAATTCAATTTTAAAAAAACCGACATTTTATTTTATGAAAAAAATAGTTACAAAAGGAAAATTTTGGAATCCATATTCATAACAAAAAATTTGGACACAGCAGTAAATTTCAAAACTGATACACAAAAAATAGGAGCAGGTAAAAAGTTGTAATAACAGAAAAAAAGTTAAAAGTTGTTATAATAGATAAATAATATTTGTACTACTTATTTTATTAATGTTTATTATTATGTGCATTCCTTTAAAAATCAAATTAAGTAAATGAGAAAAATGAAAGTGATGAAATGATCAGTAAAACGATTGAACTTCAAGAGGTGATCTGTTAGATCGTTGCGACTATTGGTGTTTGTCCTAGGGTTGCGACTACTGGAGGGTTAAACCTTAGATCGAAAATCTAATCAAATAAATCCCAAATAATAGCAATAAGTAAATAAATGTAATAACATAAGATCATCTGATCTGGTGTCGATTTATTGACAGTTTTCCTTTATTTTCTATTAAACAATAATTTTTTTCTTTGCTTTTTATTCCAATGAAGAGTTTATTATGTTTATAATACACATTTCCATTAAGTGATTTTCATTATGTCTTATTTATATAGGTTACTAATTTGTATGCCAAATGAAAACACCATGTTTTTTTCCTGTTTTAAAAGTAAATTTCTCCATGAAATCGATACGGAATCATTAATTTGGTCATCATATGACAGCTAGTTAAATTTGCAAGTTTTTGTGAGATTTGCAGTTTTGTGGATAGTTATTTTTCGAAAAATGGTGAGCGTTCAGTATTATAAGACATTGTAACAAAATAAGGTGAAGATCAAGCTGTTCTTTAGGCCCCAAGTATCTTTATTTTATTTGGAAATAAGAAATAAAGTGCTACGTAAATATGGAAACGGCTAGTTATAACTCAATTTAATGATCCCAGCTATGAAACTTTAACCGAATTATTTATCATTGAAAACTTGTTATTAATAAGCTCGTTTACTTAAACCAAAACCTGATATTATTATTAAAGATATTATTTATCAGGTTTTGGTTTTGGTAAAGAGATATCATACAAATCTACAATTTTATGTGCAAAAATTATTTATCTTCTGAGAGCGGAGAAAAAAAATAAAACCTAATTTTCTTATTGGTTTTTATTTTTATTTTTTTCTTGGTTCCAATACCACAGGCCAACAAAAAAAATGTTTTTGAAAACTTTACTTTAATAGCTGATTTTTATAAAATTTTTGTGTGCTGAATCCAAATCTGGTATTAATTTTTTTTGTATTACCCATAGTTTTTGAGAAATTTGCTTTTTTTTATATAATTTAAAAAATATATATATATATAACTGTTTCATATAAATATAAAGCATTATATAACTGTTTCATGAGGCCTAACTTTATATGTAGAGGTAGTAAGAGAATGTTTCTAGGTAATACAAGGTTTTTGCGGAGAATGTTATTCTCGCCGGGTTTTAAAGACTCCCTCACAGGCCAGTTCTTTCTGCACCAATTTCGATCCCTTGCTCTACTGTCCCATTCACACAAAAAAACATGGAAATTTGGTAGAACCGCCTTGCTGACCAAGAAGCATGCATGTTACTTTCAAGTCACCACTTATCATCCAACCATGAGCCGAATAGCCAATTTTATTCAACACTATTTCTAGGTTTTCATAGCTCTCTTTCATATGTACAGAATGGCCAACAGGTATAGATGCATAAGTGTTACTATTGTGTAATAAAACAGCTTTTAAACTAGTTTTGGAAGAATCAATAAACCGTCTCCTGTCTTCTTTTTTGTATTCAACACCAAACTCTTTGATCAGACCTGGAATGTCTGAGCAGTACACTAAATCGCCTTCTTGTTCAAAAAATTTCGAAAACTGCTGCTCTCTCTTCCTATACACATATATGCTAGTTCCAACTGCCAACAAGTTCTTTTCATTTAGTCTAGAACCAAGCAATTCAGCTTTTTCTTTTGTTATACCAAGATCCCTAACTAAGTCGTTAAGCTCAATCTGAGTAAACAGTTTAGACTATATATTTGCTGTAGCACATTGGAACTCTTCATCATCTTGCTCATCTATATCTATAACTGTTTCAGCATGGCTGCCAACTCTTCTACATCCAGCACAAATTATTTTACAATTTTATTTGTAGTTAATAAAAGCTGTTAGATCCTGTAATAAATAAAAAAAAAAAAATATATTGATGTGCAAATGTGAAAAAATGGTAGGTGATACGGCTTAATAATTGTCATATTTGGATATAGCACCCTAAAAAAGAGAAGTGTCCTTATTGGTTGCTATAACTTTAGTTTTGCTCACTATTATAGGTTCCTACTACCCACACACAAATCGGCATTCAAATCTATGAGTTACAACTCAAAATGTCTGCTTGTTAGATGAAACCAAGATATATCACTATATCAGATCGGGTAATGGGTTCTTATTTACAACCCTATACAGGTTTATAATTGTAAAAAATGCTTTCCATTACCATTATGTATCAACCGAAAATAGGTGAATAGGAAATAATTTGTAATATCATCATTCATTATATGATCATACTTGATATAGTTAAAGAAGATATATAATATAAATATCATATAAGAAAGGACCTTATGTTTGGTATTCACTGGGACCTTACGGAGGGAGCCCCTTGGGTTGGGTACTACCCAATTTCTCTAATCGACTTTATGACTAACTCGCAACTTCATTAGCTGATATCAGCGGCGATATTACGATAACAGCGTGTCCTTCGGCTAGCTCCTGAATACTTTATCAACAAAACATTATAATCTTCTTTAGAGCAGTTTAATGAAGCCAATTTATTTAATAAGGAAATTGGTTACTGCGTTTAGTCACGGGCAGCTACATGGCTAAATTAACAGGATAATGCCAAAGAGAAATATTTTATGAAATAAATTATACCATGGTATGAGAAAGCCTTTGGTGAGATGTTTCCGGACTTTTTGATACCTTTGAATATTTAAAACCCATACAACCTATAATTGTTACATTTAAAACTCATATAACGGAATGCAGATTGCTCAAAAACTAAGGGTGATAAAAAAATAAGGCTAGCTCGAATTCAGCTCATACGAATATATAAAGATCTGCGATTAGAGTTCTAGGTTTTTGTTTATTTTTTATTTATTTATTTTTTTTTTTTATTGATTTGAGCCCATCTAGAATCACTTATGACTAGTTCCTTTGGATGCTTTCTTTCGTCCCCAATACTTCCTGAGACCAGCCAATAGTTTTTCCTTTTTCTCTTGTGTCAGAGGTTTTCGACCGGTTTTAATTTTGGGCAGTGGGGTCCAAAATTTCACCATACCTCTAATTTTCGATCGATCCAACATTTCAAGGTCAGAAATTTCAGCAGAATCTAGGTCTTTTTGTGCTTCATTAAGCCACAGACTTCGAGTCTTATATCTTTTAATTAGCGAGATCTTCTTGGTAAGCCTGTCGTTGCCCATTCTCTGGAGGTGCCTATAGTACTCAAGCCGCATACGTCGCATACTAGTGTTAGTGGTTTCCAACTATCGGTGCAATTCGTGATTGGCCTTCAGTCTGTAGGATCTATTTGGGAGAACTCTCAGTTCCTTGAAGTTCCTGAGGATACGTCTTTGGACTTGCTATTAGAGTTAAAAGTTTAAAAAAAAATTTTTTTTTTAAATTGTTGGCCTGTGTAATCATAAATAGTTTCTTTTGTGGCTGTTCAGTTTGTCTAATGCTCCTAGGCACGTTTAGGTTCTGAAAATGCAAAAGATCGGTCTTATTGCTGATCATGAAGGTAGGAAAGGGCGATATAATTATAATTTAATAATTTTTTATTTAAGTTTAAATTTGAATGTTATCGAAGTAAAATCCCTTGGTTATAAATATTTTTAAAATTAACTATATTTTTGCTATTGGAATGTTAAATTCTGTCCTCTGGAGTGCAAAAATATATACTAATGTTAAAAAAATGATATATAAGGCCCTAGTAGAAAACATAACGATACACATCTCAGAAACATGGCCTCTAGGAAAATCGCTAGGCAAAAGATTCCTGGCTCTGGAGATGGAGTTTTGTAGGAGATCAACTAGAATATCAAGGATTCAACAAATCCGAAATGAGATTATAAGAGAAAGAATGAAAGTAAAGTGGAATATCCTGGAAGAAATGGAGGGAAGAAGATTGTTCGGCCATATTAAAAGAATCCCCAAAATAATAGCTTATGAACGGGAAGCAGAGGGTAGGAGGAGGAGAGGTAGGCCTCACAGGTATTGTATTTACTATCATATCCACGAGCTTAAGGTAAAGTAAAGGAAAATACTCCAAAACTAACCTTGACTTATCAATTTCAATCAGAATATTTGTATGGAGAAGAAGATGATCAGGGATGCAGTCAAAGAGAAACACCACGCCAGAAGAAATACTTTAATACGTGCCAACGTTTCGACCTTTACAGGTCTTCTTCAGGGCCACCGAACCACACTTGTGAGGAGAAGGACGATGTACGTATTAAAGTATTTCTTCTGACGTTATGTTCCTCTTTGACTGCCATTATACCAGTCAACTATACTTTTATCATTATGAATATTTGTATGTATTTGTTTGTTTTGTTTTTTAAATAGTCTGTTTTTTATATAATAGATTCCTTAAACAAAATATTCCTGGCAGTAGAAATGGATTTTTTGAGGAGGTCGGCGAGAATATCAAGGACTCAGCGATTCAGGAATTAGACTATTTGAGATAAGATGGAAGCAGGGAAGAACATAGTGATGGAAGATTGAGGAGAGAAGATTGAGATGGAACGTGAAAAGGACGTTTACAAAAGAATCCCAATAATAGCAGTTAAATTTGAAGCAGATGGTAAGAGAAGGAAAGGTAGATCTCAGTTGGAGATATGTTGTGGCTGGAAGTATGGTGCGGTGGGGACTAATGGAAGAAGTGATGGACAGAGAGGAGTGGAGGAACCGACTGATTTTGATAAAATAATTTTCTAAGGAATTTTTGTACCTTCTTTAACTTAAAACATAACCGTGACTTTTAAAAGGAAACAGTCTACTTTTAAATTTTACTGGTTTAAATAGTAGAGGAATACAAAAGATTACAGAAATGGGTTGGTTTGTGTTAGCATTCCATTACAAAAGGATCTACTTCCGACAGTCAGGAATTGTGGTATTAAACCTATTTACGATAACAGTGCTAGTAGAGAAGGGAGTGTTAAGTTATAATTCTCTACCAAGGTACATAGCCTGGAATACATTATAATATTAATTATTATGGCTTAGCTATAATTAATTCTTGTTTCTCTACATTCAATTCATTGAACGCTAATATTAACTTCTTGAGAACTTTTGTAAGCTGTAAATTGCACATCTAGAATGAAAGAGTTAGGGATGTATCGGTCCCAAAAGTCGATTCCCAAGAGCATTGATTCTTATCGAGCTAGCATTGAGCATTGATAGGTATCGAGAATCGTTGATCCCTTTCGATTACTAAGTATCGATCGATGCCGCCATGTTTCAGAGCTCATTTTCTTAATTAACTAAGTTCACATATGTATCACATTTTGCAGATAATAAAAGCTACATGCAGCTTATTAATTGTTTCCTTAATTATGATATCAACTACCTTTAGTAATTCCAATTTATTATAACAGTTATAAAAACTAGTATCGATAATCGATTTTTCGGGGAAAAAAACAACATAAAATGACAGAATTGTTGGGCGATAAATAATAGACAAGAAACTACTTTAATACACTTTATTCAACTAGAGCGATGTAAGCTATTGGCACATTGCTCAGTGATCTTGAGATCTCTTCCTGCGGGCGTTGAGCCAGAAGGGTTCCTCTTGATGGAGTAGGAGGTACCTGTTGAGGTCGGCCCCCGGGCAGGGCACACTCAGCCCCCTTCCCCGGTGGGCCCAGAATGGAGGGGGCTCTTCCTCGCTGGATGTGTCGCTCCTTCGGCCCCGGCTAGGCCAGAAGCCAGGCTCTGCAGGTCCGCTCAGCACAGCCCTCATCACGTCTGTCCTTCGCTCCTCGCAGCAGATCCGCTGCAACTGAGAACAAACAGGGTTATACTAAGTTTATGAATATCTACCTCTATAGGATAACTACAGAATTTTGACAAAGATATCTACACGATATATGTAGAAATAACTTATGCTTTATGAAATAAGTTTTCATAGATAACTTTATGAATAAAAATTATGGTTTAAAAAAAACAAAAAAACTTGCTTTAATAGCAAATCGAACTAAAAAAAAAAAAATTTTAGTTTTATTAACATATCTCAAAGTGGGAATGGACAAATTTTGACTTAAAAAATTCTATCTTGTAATTTTGTAAATAACACATTTTACGATTACAAAGATTTTCGTATATGTTTTTTTGCAAAATCTGAAAAAAGTGCGGGTTTTTTGGCTCACCAAAAATTTTCTCCTTGCTAATTTTTTTTTTTTTTTTTTTTTTTTTTTTTTTTTTTTTTTTTTTTTTTTTTTTTTTTTTTTTTTTTATTCCCAGGACCCATCTGGACCATAAGGTTTCCCAAGAATAGAGGATCGGACAAGGAAGAAACGTTCGAATGTAGTACTTCTGTGGGATGGAATTTAGAGATCGGAAAGACGGGATCTAGTATTCTGTGATTTGAATTGTAGGGTACTGTAAATAAAGGGAGGGTGAAGGGTGTTGATAACTTGGAATAGGTAGGTGCTAAGGAAGTATTTTCTGCGGAAGGAGGGGAAGAGCCGATTTAACTTAGAGATGCGAAACATGGGAACCTCTCCAGCTTCCGAAGATAAACCTAATGAAGTAATTCATGATGCGTTTTGATCTGTCCTCAAGAACCATCGTTATTTTGTAGATTATGTAATAATATTGGTATAAAAATGTTTTGTACATATACTAGAAGATTTATTTTTAGTTTGAATTTTCCTCTTATGCATTTATATGTATATAACTTATAATATACAGAAGTTGCTGCCTGATAAGCAAACAGCAGACCATAATAACTTTTTATTGCACACTCATGTTATTCTTAGAGGACAAGGTGTCCCAGAATTAAGATTCTCGCCGCTCCCGGACTCAGCTTTCCAATAAACATTTGAAAAGAACTGATTATACACCATTTCCTTGAAGAACTCCGGTTTTGATTTAGATAAACTTAAATACCTCTTCAAGGAATTTTACTTTTGAGGTAGTTCTTGATGAGGTATCTGTTTTTATTATCGTCTCTTTTTATTATCTAATCCTGCATCTTCCAAGATGTTACGGAATGACACCCAGTCTACTGACTCATATGCTTTTCAAGAATCAACAAAAGTTACCACTATATATTCCTCTACTTTATAGCGTACTTGAGATTCTAATCTGGATAGAAGTACCTTAGAGAAGACCTTGTGGATAACTGACAACAATGAAATTCCTCTGTAATCATTTGTCACTGTACTGCCTCCATTTTATTTGCAGAGGGTGTACAAATGCTTTTATCCTGTCTTCAGGTATTTTCCCAGTTCTCCATAAATCGTCCAACTTTCATGATATTTTATCGGCCACTTGTTCTCTAATATTTTTCTAAATATACTCCATAATACTGCCATGTATAGATTTATCGCACCTTCCGTGCAATATTTTAACATCTCAGAAAAATACGATCTTGAGTTTTTTATATACCAAATTATTCACAATTACGTTATCTTTATGTGGTATAAACTGTGTTTATTTGTTATAATAAGTTTATTTGTTCAGTTGGCAGAGGAGAGGCAGAAGTTACATTTCGAAAGTGGAGGAATTAACGGAAGCCGTTCGACGATGACTGTGACACTCTGTCAATCAGTACATCGCAAATATTGCTTCGGCTGCATCTGGATCAGAAAAAAAAAATACACCCAACGATTATAAAAAAGTAATAAATAAGGCAAACTGAAAAAAAGTAAGAGCTTGAATTGCCATTTCCCAAGGTACGATATAATTGAAAATATTTTAACATATAATATATTCTAGCCTAGGGAAGCTCCTGAAGATCGAAAGGCGAATATTAATAAGAATTTAAGGCCCAACGATATCACTAGATAGCTGCAGACTGATATCGAATAAAAAATATTACGAAAGGGCAGAGAACTTGGATAGAGAAATCGAAAAAAATACAATATATGATTTAAAACCTAGAAGGGGTAGAATACCACTTCGAAAGCGTCCAAAAATTCAAATACCTTGGCAGCGTCATTACTTCTAGAAATGAAGTGGATGAAGAAATAAGGGAAAGAATAAAGGCTGTTCTTAGGTGTTATTGGGCCCTCAGTAAAATAATAGGTAAAAAAGTTTCCCTAAAAATAAGGTTCTAGCAAACCATTCTTAAACCAGTCGTATTGTTTGGGAGTGAAACCTGGACGCGCACTGCGAAGAATTTAGGCATTATAAACTGATGGGAAAGGAAAATTTTGAGGAGGATGTATGGCCCTACTGAAGATGGACATGTATGGAGGATAAAAAGCAACCAGGAACTAAGAGACCTCTACAAAGCTCTAGATTTAGTTGTTACAATAAGGCAAAGAAAATCAAGGCTGGGCCATGTTCACAGAATGCTGAAAATCATGTTGAATGGGCTTCTCGAAGGAGGGAAGAGAGAAAGAGGATGGCCTACATTGCGCTCGAGAGATGTTGAAGCGGACCTAATAAAGACCTTTGGTGTAAGGTATTGGAGGAGAGCGGCTGGTGAGCGGAATAAATGGAGGGGAATCATGGAAGAGGCCAAGGTTCTGCATGGTAGTGTAGGGCCATTGTTGTTGTTGTTATTGTTGCAGAAAACTTGAAGACAGTAATGATTAATAAACGACTAAGTTCTATGGCCACATGGTTATGATGTCTCCCAAAAGGTTAAATAAGCAGAAATTCGATGAAATATACAACTTGAAAAGCCGAAATGGTAATACTTAACAGGTGAAGGAAGAATTTGAGAGATTTTGAATCACTGCTGGGGATTGCCTGGTTACAGAGGGATTCAGGAACAGACTTAAAAACATCTTTGCTCTTGTGAAGGAGAGAATTAGGTATGGCGGTGGAGAATGCGCGAAAGAGAGAAGCCTGGAAAATTCATAGAGAATGAAGGAGTTTCCGGGGAAAAGAAAGAATGAGCCTGTCGTAATAAGTTAAATATGATCTCTCTCTCACACACACATATGTATGTATATATATATATATATATATATATATATATATATATATATATATATATGTTTATACACACACCTAGATAGGACGGTAGGATATTAAATAAGGGCAGATAGGTTCAGACATCACTAATAGGTCCGCTTGGTGGAGGAGAGAGAAGAACACACCTGTTGAACGGAACGACTAACCCATTTAGGGACATTAAGTGAGTTAAGCTGACCAGCAAAGAATCCTTCCACTCCAAACTGTCCCGCTAAAACTTTAAATCTCATTCTGTCCAAATTCGGTTTTATATTTATTGGATGCGCGTCATTTTACCACGGCATGTTAAATTTAGAAGGCGGTTAGCAGTCTGCTTGACCGATTAGCAGCTCGGAAATGCTTTTGATAAATGAGGCTTTTAATTAAATTTTATCTCTGAATATACTCGATTAAAAAAAAAGAAAAAGAGAAAGATTAACGACATGTTGAGAAACGAAGTAAAAAAAAAAAAATGTCATTGTTCTCCTTTTAAAAAATCATGTATATAATTGAGTAGCTTCTAAAATAATAAAATTATACTCTGAAGAAATAGAAACATGGCCAAAAAAAAAAAAAAAAGGAAGGCTAAATACAATGTTGTACTTTAGCTTCATCATTTCAATAAATTTTTGAAACTTATAACTGTAGCTGACGGAAATAAAAAACTATCATTCTTTTATAATGTTAAATAATAACTTGCTAAAAATGGGCATTTCCTTAATACAAATATTTTGCTATTAAAAATAGTAAAAAGAAAGAGCAACATCTTCCATAAAATACGCGGTTAGACTGGGCTATAAGATATACAGGGTTAGACCAGTGCTGGATGGCGTTGAGGACAACCTTAGGTGGTCGGGAGTGAAAGGATGGCAAAAAAATTCTGAAATCTAGAAAACTGTTACTCCCTAGTAAGTCCAGTGAGACTCAGTTAACACTAAATATATAAATAAATAAGAAAAAATAAATTTTACAGGTTTCATTGTTTTTTATATGGTTTATACTCGACGCTATGCCCAACGTGTTAAATAAAAGTGAATATAGATTTTATTATAAAAGAAAAAAAAAATAGTCGGTATAGAAATAAATACTATAAACAAAATTGTAGCGAGGCAAAACTAAAAAATATAGATAAAAGAAAACATTGTCATAAGAAAATAATAAATTTAAGCTAATATTTTTTGTCTGACGTATTGAATGACATACATTATGAGACATTCTTATAATTATAGAGCGTCAGTTTGAAGAGAAAGAAAGTGGAAGTTCCGAGGGAGGAAGTCTTGCGAATATAAGGAGGGAGAAAACTCCAGGAAGAAAAGGATCGGGCTAGAAAGGAACTGTAAGGATACTGTAAATAAAGCGGGGGTGACGGGTGTTGATAACTTGGAAAAGTTATGTACCAAGGATGTATTCTCTGCAGTAGTTGGGGGAGGGGCAACATAATTCGGTGGAAAGATGAGAAAATTTGGGATGTTTTGATTATTGTATATGTTTGGTAACATTAAATACTTGCGAATTGAGATGTAGTAAATATGAACCACATTTAATCATTGTCGGATGAAGCGAAATGAAGATGTTGACTAAGTCGTTTATTTGTTTATTTATTTATTTTTTTTGTAGTAATATTTCCCAATTTTCGTTTATAATGTTGATATTTATCTTTATTTTTTATTATTTGGTTCAACGTAAGCCATTGCTGATTATGAAGTGGCTGACGAGGAACCCTATAAATACCACAAAGGGAACATTGCTACCTCCTCCGCCTTAGGAGCTCCAGATCCTTGCTGATCCTTTGCTGGTAGTTTGTCTTGTGCTAATTCCATTTCCGCTCCTTTGTTCTTGGTCTTAGGTGATCGAACCCTGGTGACATTAATAACCTCTCATCCGTCATCGCCTATATCAATCAACGTCTTCTCCCTTACAGTCTTCCTCTTTACGTCATTACAGAACTATACCGAGAATTCGAAATATGATTTAATTATTATTAAAATTATTTGTGAATTAAGTTAATGAGCTTTTAGTATGAAACTGTCTCCCGTTACGATTGAATTTCAGGAAGTATTAATAAATGAAAATGTACCATTTAAGTATTCCCGGAATTCATCCAGCGCCGGCATGTCAAGCTTTTGGACTCTCTTCAGTTTCTGACGAACCCCCTGTTCAGAACCTTGACACCAGCGCCACCACCGGTCCGCTGGCAACTAACCACCGGACCGTAACCAAGACATACCAACGGGCTAATCAGAACCCAGTGGCCACTGGTCAGAAATGTGACCACAAAGACATTTTCTCTCTTAAGTGGTAAGTGTAAATAGTTTTACGTTTTCCTTACTACAAGATTTAGATGAGCCCCATCACCTAAATATACTCTTTCTGAAACCCACAGCTCAAGATATCATCAAAAACTTCCTCTTGGCCTTACAGTGTACCCAGTACAGGAAAAGGCCAAACATCCCTAGAAATTCCTAAATTCCATCCAACTCCAGAAATCATCCAATAGGGGCTAGGGGAAAAAAATTAAGTATACAGGAGAGATTATCAGTAAAAAAGATTTAACACATGGATCTGAACGCTAGACGATTTTGAAAAACAATGAGTTATCGCTCCTTATGTTTGAAAGGAATGGTATTTGGTTTGTAACGAACGTGAAGAAAAATAACCAACGTTAAAATCCAAAGCCCTAACAACGATATCTGCTCTCCCCCGGCTACGATGAGCAGGTCATGTTGCCAGAATGAGCCCGGAGGACATACCCGCTAAGGCTGAACAGATCTAAGGTACGAGGCCTATTGGAGGACCTAAACTACGATGGCAAGATGGTGTTGCTGCTGACTTAATATCTGAAGGTCGTGGGTTCGAATCCCAATTGGGTGGTTTAAAATTTATGTATTTATTAAAATTTATGTATTTTTATGTATTGCTATCGACCCGTTAATAATAGTTTAGTCAGTTACTTATAACTTAAGGTAGCAAATTTCGGCAGTTACATGAAACTGACCTCCATTGGTGATAATTTAAAAACGTGCTTGATATTGAGAAACTCTGTTCACAGTTTTTAGAATCAATTTATTTTCGTTATATCCGCTTCCTGGTACTGGGAACGTCTTCCGATTTTTTTTTTTTTTTTTAAATCAGGCCTAATAAATTTGCCCGATTATCAGATAGGAAAAGACTAAACTTTGTTACAGTAGAACGATAAAATTTTCAAAGCTTTTGTCCGGTTCTTGTAACTTCATACAAAGAAGGATTATTAATCACATCCCTAAGAAGGGCTCTTGTTCCAGTAAAAGTCAGTGAACGGTCCTTGAAATGAAAGATGTCTCCTGGTCGTGGAAAGGCTATTCGCAACTTTTATTGTGAATTTTTCGTGTTAATACTAATTTAAACTTTCCTTTTTTTTTTTTACTACTGTGCATTTTTAAATTTCTTTTTATGATACCGAGGAGTACATCGTTCATTACTAAAGACACCTACACGACAGAGGAACAATATTTCTATACAAATAAAAAAAACATCTCAAAGACATAAAATAGACTTTTTTTCATCCCAAATCCTAGAAGTACTAAAGCTTTCATCCTCCTACTTACATGGGATTATTATCTAGTAAAAATATAATAGTATTCCAAAAGTAACCTAGTTCCACGACTGGTGAGATATCTTCTACATACCTGGAGGGTTAGGAGAATGATGAGTACCAACGACGGGATCGGGGACATGTCTGAGGTGGAGAGTGCCCAGGGCGAAGTTTAAATAGGAAGTAGAGGACATAGTGGGGGTACATCCTGGGGGAAATCAAGAGATTAGCCGGACCAGGATCTGTGGAGTACAGTAGAGGAGTTAATCTGGTCACTGAGGCTAATTCGATCACTCTTCTCGGAGGCGTTGCGTCGCTTTGGCTTCTGTCTAATGTGTCCCTAATGTGGCCCAAGCAAGTTCCTTCAGTGTCCTGTAAAAGATTCCCCCGTTCTAGTATATTCCGTCCCATCTCCTGTGGATTAAAGGTTATGTTATTATTTTATTTATAATAGAGAAATATAAATGTATTTCCGTAAATTATTTATATTGTAGTATTTTTGTATGTACTGCATTAGTCGCTGTATAACAATCTATATATACCAAGAGATTATTTAACGTATGATAACGGGTTATTTCGCGCTTATAGTTAAACCTAAGATAGTACAATTTAACCTAGTAAATTTCATAGTAATTTAACCTAGTAAATTTCATCATCACCATCCTACTGCGCTTGTAGTCCTTGCAGAACCTTGGCCTCCTCTACAATCCTCTTCCATTCAGACCTATCTTCGGCAGCCCTTCTCCATCCTCTCACACCCAGAGTTCGAAGATCGTCCTCTACATCTTCCAGCCAACGAAGTCGAGGCCTTCCTCTCTTTCCCTTTCCGCCCGTGTGTCCCTCCAACATCATCTTAGGGAGTCATCTTGCATCCATTCTTCGCAAGTGTCCCAGCCATCTTATTCTGCCTCTTTTTATATTGGCTACGATACCTGGGGGCATATAGAGTTTTCAGTTCTTCATTTGTCCTCGTTCGCAAAAGATTCAGTCCATATTTGGTTGGACCTTATATTTTTTGTAGGATTTTTCTTTCTAACATGTTTAATACGTTTTTCTCATGCGATGTCAGGGTCCATGTCTCACTCCCGTGCGTTTAGACATTGCTAGATATATTTCTATTTAAAAAAAATTTTCATTAAAGACCAATAGCACCTGTTTCCTTTTATTATTCTTGCTTTTGTAAAGTGAGGTAAACATTATTTTTACCGAAAATTATCGTTTTAATAACGCATATTTTGAAAGTTAGACAAATATGTATATAAACATTTTATAGAAAATTAAATTAGCTTTAATTTTGATCTGTAGCATATTTTCCTAGAGCCCACCGTTTTCGAGATATAATCGAGAAACCATCCCGCTAAATATGTATGTTTCAGCTATATATGGCGATTTTGACATTTTCAATGGGTTTGCTTTAGTGAATTGCGGGACTTAATCAAACTTTCATATATAGGGCCTGATAGAATATTTATATGTTTATTGACTGGACAATTTTTGTTTTCCTCGTTTTCTAGTTCCCCTTTTTCTTGGAATGTCCTTTCTCATTCCTTATTGATTTTATTTTATATTATACATAGAACAAATTTTTCGAAATTTTCTTTTTTAATAACTTCTATGATACTATTGTCCTCAGTGATAATACACAGTTACATAAACATAGGCACTCTCTCGAAGTGATATCTAGCCCCCTCAATGTATTCATGTCCTCTTTCTTCTTTGGTCGTTACCATTTAGAAGATTTAAAATTTGATATTAATTCCTAACTAGCTGGAATTTTCAGAATTGGTGTCATATTATGTTGGACAGATTTTAATTACTTCCCAAATTTTATATAACAATCCAAAATGGTAGATCGAAACCAGTTATCAATCTCATTTTGTAAAAAATACGTTTTCTATCATCTAATTTTGAAAAACAGTATATATTTAATGATGGATAAAGTATTCACTCCGAAGACGCATCATGAATTGTTTCATTAGGTTTGTCTTCGGAACCTCGAGACGTTCCCATGTTTCGCATCTCTAAACTGAGTTAAATTGGCTTTTCTCCTCCTTCCGCAGAAAATACTTCCTAGGCGCCTACCTATTCCAAGTTATCAATACCCGTCACCCTCCCTTTATCTACAGTAACCTGAAATTCAAGTCTGCTATCAAATCACTGCATACAAGATCTCGTCTTTTCGATCTCTATACTCCATCCCACAGAAGTACTGCATTCCAACGTTCCTTCCTTTTCCGATCCTCTTCTCTTTGGAATTCACTCCCTATATCCGCAATGCTTCTTCCCTTGGAACATTCAAAACACTATTCTTTCACCATCTTCTTTCCCTCCAACTCGACGCTCTCTAATTATAAGGATGTGTATACTATGTATGTAATCGTCTAATTTAATTACTAAGACCGTCAGACATAAAACATTAGCATAAATTATAGTTTGATTATAATAATGTTTTAATTTCTTGTAATGATACTTTTTGATTTTCTATCTTTTATTTTTCTTTAAGTTTCTGTTTGTTTTTTTTCTCTTCTGCAATTTTGTTTACAATATTAACCTCTATTTCGTATATTTATTTTTTTACTCTCTTATTATTTATAGTTTTTTCTTTCTAGTTTTTCTCTGTATTTTTTTTCATACATATTTGTATTCAATTTTATCTATGTTGTTTTATTTTTAACAGCCTCTCGGCCAGTTATGATCTTACTTTGTGTTATTTAATGTTATTCTTAAGGGACTTTGTCCCAGAATAAAGTTTTCTTTCTTTTCTATTCTGTATACATTCTAGAGTTTTTTGTGGACTCATACCATAATAATAAAATCACGGATGAGCCATAAATTAATTTGTTTAACGTAAACAATCTAAACATGTTGTCAGTGGTTCATATATATTGTACTGCTAAGAATGAGTAATGTCAAACAAAAAATCTTTTTTCTTTATCAATTAAAAAATACTTGAGCTGGAAATTATCGGAATTTTATGATGCTATGGCCTGTTTCTAGCTTACGTTGTATTATAACTTTGACTAACATAGCTTTTTATGCTACTTATTATTAATCTTTTATTTATGTGATACCAGATGATATATATGTATATATAAATATATATGAGTTATCTTATGAGTTATCTTCAGTTTAAAAGTAAAGACTTTTTTTAAAAAAGAAGTTTATTCAATAAAAGTTACAATATCAGAAAGAAGAGTGGCTTGGAGACGGCTCTGGATGTACTGAGAGAGTATTACAAAATTTCTTGAGGTTTATAAAGGGTTACAATGGCTTCTTCTAGGAAGCTTTATGCTAACATTACAGTTCAAAGGAGAGCAAGTTCCTACGAGGGGTTTCTAAGAAATAGATTACAATAGTTAGGAGTCAAAGCTTAAAAGTAAAAATTAAAAATATCTAAGGAAAAATATATAGTGTAACTTATATATATATTTTATTTATTATTATTATTTATTTATAATTTACAACTGTTACAAAAAAACGAAAAAAAAACATCAAGTAAATGGTATTACAACGGTCATAATTACATATTAAAGCTTGAGAAGCAACTTCTCACAGAACATACTTCAATAAAAGCTCTATGTTAGAATGTCCCAAAGCCTTCTTCTATTCAGCCCTTGGAGGTTTGTTGAGTACAGAATGGGAAGCAAGTGAGAGATTAGTAGATTTGAATGGTTATCGAGAGTGCTATGAAAGGAAGAGTGTCTAGTTCGAGCTAAATCAGTAACATATAGAACGCTAAGGTCTTTATATAGAATTTCTTTGTGACAAAGTAATGCAATGTATTATGGGTACTCGATGTAATGTTTTATTTATAATTAATAATAAGGCGGCGAGAAGTAAAAGGGCTGGCACTCATTTGAAGTCTGGAATATGAGTGTTAAACCACAAAACCCTTCGAAGGAGATCTGGACCAGGCAGGATTAGGCCAAATCTTCGGAATGACGTCGCTGGGTACCTGAAAATATTTCATCTACAAAAGTTCACTAGAGATAAAGAACGTTGTGACAAAAAGATGAAAATTTAAATAAAGAAATCTAAAAAGTAAAGGGAAGGGGAAGTGTGTATATATGATGGTCCTGAAAACGAAGAAGGATAGTTTTGGTTGAAGAGTTTGATTGACGGAGAGTTTGGTGGAGGAGTCTTTACAAGTGCAACATAGCAGTAAGGATTTTTCGAAGAATTTAGGATTTTAAGGATCGGATACGAGATGAATTGGATGATTTAGTGGAGCACCAAAGCTCAACTCCACATATCCAAATAGGTCTGATTACTGTCATGTAAATGAATCTTTTATAGTTAGTCGGAAGCTGTGAACATTTGTCTAGTAAATGTTGAAGAATTCGAAATATTTAAATTCAAAAACATTCTTTTGTTTAGTTAAGAAAGAAAAAGGGAAGGTGAACATCAATAAAACATTAACTTCCGACTTTTAGGAAATAATAAATCGAACCTGCACCAGGTTCCGCACGTGTGCTCCAATCTCCGCCGCTAAATTGAATAAGTTCGACTCTAGCTTATTTTATTGACTTCTGAGAGAAACTTTCAAATTTAATTTCTCTTTTATAAGCTTTGAGGAAATCGGTGAGAGAAGTGGGAATAATTGAATGATAGGGAAATATGAAATAGGTATTTGTGCTGTGTTCTGAGTACCGTGAAGTTTCGCAGTTTCCGAGAATATCGCAAGTTTATTACTTGTCTAATGGAGTCAAAGAATATGTAATTTATGCTGGGATCATTGACTACAATCCTGCAAATATAGTTGCTGTTATATGAAGTTGCTGGAAAACAAAAGATATTATTATGATTTAGAATAAAATGATAAAATTAAATGATACTAGACAAAAATATAGATTAGTATAATTCCATCTGCACAATATCTGCCAATATTCTAGCAGACAGCTACTAACAAGAAAAAAGGCAAGATGGCCGCAACTACACTACACGTCTAGTTACGCTCTGTCTTTCTCTATCGCACATTAACTGAATTATCTCCTTCATAGTTAGTTAATAGTGAGTGACATTATTGATATTCAAATACTCTGACATTTAATTTAAGTGAGGCGAGTGGAAACAATATTAAATTAAATTAACAGTGAAATAATACAGGCCCGCCGTATTATAATCCAGTCTAGCTAACTATATACAGCCGTTATCTCCACGGTCAAGGCTGGCTTTATTTGTTTCTCAAGCCTCTCGTAACGTACATAGCTAGAGTTATTATTATTTTTTTTTTTTCCTAGAACAATTTTTATTATTTTTTTTTCTTCATTATTTTTATTTTTATTTTTAAATAATGTCTACCCTTGATTTAAATATTGTATCTAGTTTAGATATTTAAGAATTAATTTTTAGTTTTTATTTTTGATCAAATTCAGTTTTATTACTTTACATTATTTTTGTTTAATATCATTGGGTTGTTTCACATGAAATGTCCGTTTTCAAGGTATAGAGATTTTAGTAAAAATACAATATGAAAACAATATAATTTTATTCGAAGTATTTACCTTCTTTTTCTACACATTTTTCCCAACGTGACAACAACTTTTTTATCCCGGATTTGAAAAACTCTGAGCTTTGAAGTGAAACAAAATCTGAAAACGCACTTTTGATTTCAGCATCATTTGCAAAAATTTTTCCTCTGCAGAAGTTGTCTAAATTCCTGAAAATGCGATAATCAGTTGGAGACAAGTCGGGAGAATATGGTGGGTGCGGAAGAACTTCGTACCCCAGCTCTTTCAATTTATGCATGGTAAGTTTTGAAACGTGGGGTCTAGCGTTGTCGTGTAGGAGTATAGGGCCCTTCCGATTTACCAATCCAGGTTGTTTTTTCAATAATTTTTCGTGCATTTGGCCAATTTCATTGCAGTAGGTTGTAGAGGTAATGGTCTCACCTTTAGGCAAAAAGGAATAATGTATGATTCCAGCCATGGACCACCATACTGTAACCATCAATTTTTTCGGGTGCAAATTTGGTTTTGGCATTTGTCCTGGGCTTTCGTCGATGTCTAACCACTGCCCTGACCGACGCTGATTGTCATAAGCAATCCATTTTTTTCGTCGCAAGTTATTATTCTTTCAAGGAAAGGGTCGGTTTTTTGCCTAGCAAGCAACGAAACGCAGGTCTCAAGACGTTTGAATTGCTGTCGCTCAGTGAGATCGTGAGGTACCCATGTATCGAGCTTTTTCAACAACAGAGACTCGCAAAATCCTCTATGAATTTCAAATATTATAAAATCGGACATTTCATGTGAAACAACCCAATATAATGGAAATCGTTCCCACATCTGGTGACGAATCGGAGGAAGATGCCCCTTATTCAGAAATAAGCGAGGCCGATTCCCAATCAAGAAGAACGCTTCAAAAACGCCTCAGAAACTCCGCCCCAGGATCAGCGGGCAATTCGCCTAATAAAAAAAAAAAAATAAAACATCCAAACCAAAAAAGCCACTCAATAATTCTAACCATCAAACCCGCAGTAAAACCTCTGCAGCCAGAACATTTCAACCAACTTTACCAACCAACTCATCTGTCAATGAGCCCACCCCTTCAACCAGTAATATTAATAATAACAATATAAACACAAATCCACAGCATACTACTGACCCAGACCCGCCAGCTATCTATGTCACTAAAATAGAAAACTTCATGTCATTCTGCCAAGAAATTTCAGCATTAATTGGAGCCAATTTCAATTGTTTTTCCCGCGTCAAAGACGTAAAAATAAAAACATCAACTAAAGAAAATTATAAAAAACAATCACTGACAAATCACTTAGCCAGCCACAATTACGATTTTCATTGTTATCAACTAAAAGAAGAGAAAGCATATAGAGTGGTATTGCGGGGTCTCCATTCTTCTACCCCAACCAGGGCCATCAAACACGACTTAGAGGCTATTGGCCATAACGTGAGGCAAGTTTCGTGTGTCCTTCACCCAAAAGAAAAATACCCTCTACCACTATTCTTCGTAGACTTAGAGCCAGCTCGTAACAATGAGGAAATATTTGAAGTAACAAGACTGGTCTACTCATGCATATGGTTTGAAGAACCAAGAAGAAGGGCAACAATAGTCCAATGTACTCGGTGCCAAAGTCTAGGGCATACCAAGACTTACTGCCACCACGAGGAAAGGTGCGTAAAATGTGCTGGCCCACACGCTACGGAAACATGCCAGAAAACAAGAGATATGCCAGCGGTATGCGCTCTATGTGGAAATGATCACCCCGCAAGTTACAGAGGATGCACAGTATACAAAACTGCTCAAAATCAAAGAAATTTAAATTCAGCCCCCAAACAAAATCATAGGAACCAATCATCAGACATCCGTAATCAAGAAATACCTCCAGGAACGCAAGAAGCTCAATCGCACAGCACGAGATCATCCACCACGACAACAAGCATCTTACGCTGAGAAGATTAGATATCAACCTAGACCTCAGGCGCCTCAAATCTCCCAACCCCAGCCCCAGACCGCTCAATTTCAATCTCAACCCCCACAACAGAAAATTCCTCTTCATCATTTACCTCTAAAAGTCAATCTACCACCAGAGAAGATACAACCGCTTCCTATCCAACATCATATTCATTCCTATCCTTCATCTCAAGTAGCAACAACAGTAGAAACTGCACCTCGTATCACACGAATAGTGCAGCCCCCAACTAACACTCCAGTTGAAACAACCAATCCAACACATACCATGGAATCATATCCGCTTCCCAACCAAAATCCTACCGATATCTCCGCCATCCTCTCCTCATTCCTTCGAGAACTACAAGACACCATCAGACCACTCATAACCCTACTTACCAGAGCACTTACAGAAATTCCGTTTAATGTTGCATGATGAACGCTAAGCCTCTAGCTATCATTTTATGGAATGCCAACGGACTACAAAATCACCGAGACGAGCTCGACATTTTTCTCCATGACAATAAAATAGATACTGCCCTACTGACTGAGACTCACTTTACTCAACGTTCGTATTTTTACATACGTGACTACACTACTTACAGATCAGACCACCCAGACAACACCTCTCATGGCCGATCTTGCATCCTTATCCAAAAATCAGTATCCCATTCTCTGATTCCTTCTACTCCAACTGACACCATTCAATCTGTCTCTGTAAACATTTCTACTCGTCCTTTTAACATAAATTTTTCAGCTGTATACTGCCCTCCTGGCAATTCCTTTTCATACAACCATCTCGATTCCTTATTCCGATCCTTCGGACCGCGCTTTGTCGCTGGAGGAGACTACAACGCCAAACATCAGCGATGGGGTTGTAGAACATCCAACTCCCGTGGCAGCATCCTATCCCGTATTGCAACCTCCAACTGCTATTCTGTCCTCTCTCCCTTAAACCCTACTTATTGGCCTACCTCACTTAAAAAACGTCCTGATATCCTTGATATATTCATTTCTTCCCAAATTTCCTCCTCTCAGACCATTATAAAATCCATGGACGACCTTTCATCAGATCATAGCCCTGTTCTGCTTCACTTCCATTCAAATCCCGTTCCTAAACCCTCCCTTCCTAGACTGATTTCAGGACGTGTAGATTGGGACAAAGTTCGAACTGATCTTGAAAATAAACTGGACCTGAACATTCCCCTTAAAACTAAAGAAGACATAAACTTAGCCATTGACAAACTAACATCATCAATCAAAATTAGTATTACTGAAAATACCGCTCCCCGAAAAATTCATGATAGTCAACAGAATAACTTACCACAGCATATTCGCTCCTTATTGACAGAAAAACGCAGAGCGAGGGCGAAGTGGCACCGTACTAGATACCCATCAGACAAACATAATTACAACAGTTTAACGAACAAACTAAAGACAGAAATCAGAAAGTTTAAAATCCAAAACCTACATAACCATACTCAAAACCTCAATACTTCAGACAAGTCATTATGGATAACGACGAAAAAACTCCTTGGTTTCAAAAATTTTAATCACCCTCTGCTAACAGACTCTCAAACCTGGACAAGATCAGACGAAGAAAAATCCCAATTTTTTGGTCTTCATCTCTTTAAAACCTTCAACCCTCATCCTGATTTATTCAATCCTGCTCACTTTGAATGTATTGAAGCAGAACTAAATATTCCACTCCAAATGTCTCCTCCTCCTAATGCATTCCATCCTTCCGAAGTATCAAATATAATCCTCAGATTACCCTCCAACAAAGCCCCTGGGCATGACTTGATTACAGCCCATATCCTAAAACTCCTTCCTCGAAAAGCAATCCTATTTCTTACATTTATATATAATTCTGTACTCCGCACCACATATTTCCCCGATCCTTGGAAATTATCCATAGTAAAGATGATACCTAAGACCAAAAAGCCTCCTGAACTCCCATCCTCATATCGTCCAATATCACTCTTGCCTATTATGGGCAAAGTCCTGGAAAAACTCATTCTGAAACGATTGTATCCTATCCTAGATTCCGATCACATCATCCGAGATCACCAGTTTGGTTTTCGAATGTCTCACTCCACTATCCAGCAATGCCATCGTGTGGTGGACGTGGTCTCCTCAGCACTGGAGCGCGGAATGTACTGCACGGGAGCCTTTCTCGATGTAGAACAAGCTTTTGACCGAGTCTGGCACCAGGGTCTGCTTTACAAACTCCGTAAATTCCTCCCTCCAACCTACTTCCTTATCATCCGCTCCTATCTCAGTGATAGAAACTTCAAAATTAATCATAACTTTTCCTATTCTTCCCTGTTTGTCCAAAATGCTGGCGTTCCTCAAGGTATTATCTTAGGTCCCATCCTTTACACGGTGTATACAGCTGATACCCATCCTAGCACCATCCTCACGACGTATGCTGATGACACATGTGTGTTATCAGTGACTAATGATCCTTTCATTGCCTCCCAAACACTCCAATCTCATGTCATAAACCTTCAGGAATGGTGTCGAAATTGGAGAATTAAAATAAATCCAGTCAAATCTCACCAAATAACCTTTACCCTTCGTCGTAAACCTACGACTTCCTGTCCTCCAGTATCCTTCAACAATATTCCACTGATCCCCGTTGAACAGATCCGCTATCTAGGACTTCAACTGGACAAACGTTTAACTTGGAATCCTCATACAAGACTTAAACGACAGGAAACTGCTCGTCGTTTTCGACTTCTTCAACATTTACTAGACAAACGTTCAAAACTCCCGATTTTCTACAAAAGACTCATTTACATGACAGTTATCAGACCTATTTGGACATACGGAGTTGAGCTCTGGGGCTCAACTAAACCTTCTAATTCTTCTCGTATCCAATCCTTACAATCCAAAATCCTTCGAAACATCCTTAATGCTCCTTACTTCGTTACAAATAAACTTATTCATAAAGATCTTAATGTCCCATATGTTGCTGATTTAGCCCAAACCAGATACCTATCCTTCCATAGTAAGCTCCATAACCACTCCAATCCACTAGTCTCCCAACTTGCTTCCTATTCCATTCCTGATAATCCTCCGAGGCGTCTGAAAAGAAGATGGCCTAGAGACCTTTTAGTGTAGAAGTTATTGAAGTGCTACTAGTGAATAGTTCTTCACATGTTATTTACATGTCATTGTATTTACTTTCAACACATTTACTTGTTGTATATATTTTATACAGTTGTAAATTTCAATAAATAAATAAAAATAAATAAATAAATAAATTTTTTGTTTTTTTAAGTCCATACCTTTTAATCAAAAGGATGGTTCCTGCTAGTACGCCCAAAAGGATACTTTTTTTCAGATCTTTCAGAATCTGACAATTTTTCGAGGCCAAAAAACATCCTTGGCCACTCTCATTCCCCATTTAGAATTAGTTTCCTTAAGGATACTTTTTTTTCAAGATTTAGAGATTTTATTAGTTTTCGTCCTTAAGAATACTATTTTAAGATAGCGGAAGGACATCCTTGGCCACATATATATTAGTTTTCGACCTTAAGGATACTATTTTAAAATATTCCAGGATTTAACGGTTTTTAAGTTACCGCTTAGGATATTCCGCCATCAATAACAATGAGCAGATGCGACGATAACATGAAATATTAGCATGGGAGGCATGTGGGAGTCTAACATCCAACAGTACTTATTCCTAAAATGATCTTTAACTAATTTTATCCGGATGTACAATTGGTATTGACATCAAAATTTTACCGTATTGTCTGATAATAGACATAATTAATTAAAACGTCATATTATGCTAATAGCCTTCCACAAAGTAAAATGTTTATATAGTAATTATCCGAATGATACCTAGAATATGCTGAGCGTTAATCCAACATTTTGCTGTAAGAAATTGATGTGTTTTTTGTTTTGTTTTTCAAACTCGGCTAAACCATGACAATTATTTAATTTTTCTTCCTTTTTATCTTTTTTACTTTTGCTTGTGTAAATTTGTGTTTTTAGAAAAAAAAAAAGTTATTTGTATTGATTACTTTATTAGACGTTTTTCAATAATGATTCTTTACACATCCCAGATACATTATAATAAGCACGTTGATATCATATTGCAAATATTAGATTATTATAAAATTACAAATTATATTCCGTCTGTTGTATAATATTAGGGCACATGATATTGAATTTTTTTTTTTTTTTTGGAATATGAAAAATTGTTGTAAAATATAATACCTCAAATGTAAAGTATTATCTGAAACGTTTCAGTAAATCTATGAATTGATACTGATATTATATAGTTGTCTAATAAAAAATAAATAAAATAAAGTTAAATGAAATTTGCAATAATCAAATTTTATTTATTATTTTTACCATATAAATATAAATTATTAATTTTCTATCAACAATAATTGATTGGAAAATAGAAGAGAAAGTTTTTCAAACTGTTGATTCGATATCAACTTGATTGCAACTTAGGTATCCCTAATGAAAAGCTATGTAATTTCATCATGTAAAATTAAATTCGTAAATAAATCGTTCTTTTTAAAATAAATTGTTTAACATAAATAAATAAAGCTGTTGTTTTTGAATTTGTTATATATTTTACCGATTGCTATTTATATTATAATATTGGTATATACCTTTTTGATCAATGATTTAATATGAAAAAACAATGCCATATGGTTATGATTCAATCCAGTTGTTTGACTTTAATATATTAATATATTTATGTTTATTATTAGTTACATTTTCCTCCTTTCTAATTATAATACATGTATAACAAGTATATATCTAATATTATTTTGCTTCTTATATATTCGTAAGTTATTAATTTCTCCCTTTATTATGGACTTTTCTTTTCGAGTCTTCTCTTCTCCTTTGTATTATCATTTTTTTTTTCTTTTTTAAATATATGTTTTATAAATAAGTTTATATTATAAAATTTAATATATGTTAAAATATCTTATTTTGCTTTGTTAATATATTGCCTGCAGCATCATTATATTCTCTATGCCACATCTGTTTTTTATTATTTTTTTTTTTTTTAATATTCTGGGAACACTTAACATTTACAAAATGTATGCATACATTACATTATAATGCACATCTGATTTTACATTTCAAAATTCTTGTTTCAGGCGCTGCGCTACCATTTTGCATAACAGTCTAGTTGTGCGGTTCTGCATATCAGTTAACTGAGGCGTTAAATTGAAAGCTTCATTAAACTTAACATTCCCAGGTACCAATATAATATGATATTATATTAAATATGAAACGAATATTAAACCAAAATTATTATAGTTTTGAATTTAACTATATTATATCTCAGCTATTTATTGATTATGTATTTAAAATATAATGCAGTTAAAATATATTTACAGTTATAAATATATTACCTTATAAGTACCTTTAAATATATTGCAGTTATAAGTAATTTTTTTGTAAATTATTGAAAAGTAGTATTTCAAATGCCTAAACAAGAAATAATAAAATTAAATAACGCGTTCTTTCTACTTCAACAGCTATATAATTAGTTATTGAAAGTAATATATGTTATAGGTACTCCTAGAATTTCGAGCTGTGAATATCCTCTTAATCGACTTCGGATTAACTGACTTATCCATAGAATGAAATTTAAAATTTTTTTAACCTTAATTTTCTTCTTTTTTTTCCAACTTACCTATGTATTTTGCTTTCAACTAGCATTCCTCGAATGCATTAGTTACGTCAAATCCTCAATATTCTCTCTAGATTTTTAGCTATTCAGTTCAGTTTCTATTCCGCTGTTACTGTAAGATCTATTAGGCTCATTGCGACTACTGACGCCACAGATTTTATTCTATCATTATTACATTATGAATCGTAAGTGCGCCTTCGATTTAGACAACCCAGACGATATTGAAATGGTTCGTAAAATCATTCTATGTAATACGGAAAATAACAGTGATGATAAAATTTTGATGAAAGTGAGACAGATTCTGAAAGAAAACAGACGTTGAAGAAAGAATTGAGCATTCAGATACTGAACCCAAAGATGATGTATCTAGTGATGAGGAATGCATTGCCAATTATTCATTTATAGGTAAGAGTTTGATTATGTTTCATATATTATAGAAAAGAGGATGTTCCATCTGAAGCATGTCATGAATGTCACTGCTCTATAAGACGACGTTGTGAATTATGTGAACAACAAAGGCTGGCTGAATACTTTTGTGAGCAATGTAAAATTTATTTATGTTTAGAACATTCAAAAATTTCCTGTCAAAGCTGTATAAATAAAATTAGTGAAGTAAATAATAAACAGTTGTGATAACAGAAAAATAGTTAAAAGTTGTTATAATAGATAAATAATATTTTGATTAATCATTTTATTAATGTGTATAATTATGTGCATTCCTTTAAAAATCAAATAAAGTAAATGAGAAAAATAAAAGTGATGAAATCATCAGTAAAACCATTGAATTTCAAGAGGTGATCTGTCAGATCGTTGTCTTAGGGTTGCGACTACTGGAAGTTTAAATGGAGTTCTGCTGTATGCTGGTTCTGTTTTTGTGTCGTTAAAGGCCCGTTTTAACGAGTCTAGTGTAGTTGAATAATTTTTTTTTTTTTTTGAGCAAGGCAAGTTGAATAAAAAACGTAGTGAGAACTTATGTTTCAATTGAAGTCAATCAACGTTTTGTAGATCAAGAAATGTTTGACCGAGTCAAACTTTTATCGTTCAAGCTTGAGTCATCTTTCAGTTGAACCCGCCATCTTTTAAGTATTGATATGTCTGAATCTTTGGATCGCCATACTGTTTTTCAGTTTGCGTTCAACTGTACGACTGCATTATGTATCTAGTGGTCCGGAAGCCTCATTTTTAAATTTAAAGAAGTTAATTAAGCATAATCTCAATATCTGGTGTCTTAGGAACCATCATATGGATAATTATTAAAATAAACAAGCGTGGAAACAAGCATACAGATGTACAATAAGAGAAATAGACATTTCTACTATAAACACTGTCCACTGTCTCACCCCAAATACGTCGGTTTCGACAATTGTTTTTTGATAGAAGGGTTTGGTCAGTTTCTGTTGAAACTTGTAGTCAAAAATTAATTCAAGTCGCATTCAACTTACGTTGTTCAAATAAAATTTATAAACTAAACTTGACGCGCCTTAAGATTTTTTTATAGACCTGTGAAATAGAATGATGATCTATTAATTTTTGTTTTCGTTAAAATCAATATGGTTACTAATTGGTAGTTCCTAGTGACAAATGTTATTTAACAAAAAATATTTTAAATGAATGAAATGAAAATTAAAAAATAAACTTTATTCTGGGATATACTGTCCCCTAAGGATAAAAAAATGCACAGTTAAAAGAACAATTGTCTGGCCTATTATTTACCAGTTAGATGCTTCAGTAATTACAGCATACATTTTTTACAAGAAAAAAAAATTAAATTAAAAAAATAAAAATAAATAAATATATGAAATAATAATTAGAACATAAAAAACAATCGTAATATATGAACATATAAAAGAAAGAAAGAAAAAAAAAAGTAATTCTAAGTATTCAATTGATTATTGACATATTTGCGGAAGATTGATTGTCTAAAAGGTACAAGAATAAATTAATCATAAAGTAAGTTATGGAAACTGCTTTACGAATAGAAGTGGGTAGGGAATTCCAGAAGGAGGTAGCACGAATGATGAAGGATTTTTCAAAGGAAGGGGTTTTATGTGAGGGGATGTATTGGTTAAAAGGTTGGGATCTAGTGTTTAGGAGGTGGATAGAAGAACGCAGAGTTAATAAATCAAGAATATAGGAAGGGTTTTTGGTTTTTAGACATTAGAATAGGAAAGTACCAAGAATGTATTGCCGTCGGAATTAGGAAAGAGCCACCCAAGCTCAGAATATCGGCAAGTAACGTGTGACCGCCGTGAGAACGGGATCCCGAAGATAAATCTAATGAAACAGTTCATCATTTTCAATTATATTTTTTACAAGTAGGATGTAGCCAAATGTTCGATCCGAGCAACACCTACTGAGTTAAAGTGTGTCAAAATGTTACATTCTTAATTTGAAGAAAAGGTTTTACCAAAAAAAGTTTAGACCCCCAGCCAAAAGTCGTACCCGCGACAAAAGTCAATTAAAAATATCTTTAAATTTTTGTAACTTTTATTTCAAATAATTAAGATATTGTAACCATGAAAATCGCTTCTTGATATTAAATCCTCTATCATTTTTGTACAATGTGTTTTTTTTTCTTCCATTGATGTTGGTTATACTTTGAAAGAAATGATAAAAATAATTGCATTAGCTTACTAAACACGGGCCGTATAATGTAAATTTCAAGAAAAAAGTGGTCTCTAGAGCCTTCCTTGATGGGAAATAAAATGTCTACAAAGGTTTGGAGGTAATTCGATTCCGGCAAGTTGGTTAAACAAAAATAAAATATAATATCTGAGACTAATTAGGTTTGTGATCGACAAAGGGCTTGGGCCCTCCTCCCTTCCCATCAGGAGCCCTTCGCTTCTAGTCCCGCTATAGCGCCTCGGCTCCTTTTGGTCCTTTCGCAATTCCTGCCATTCTCGAATGCTTTAATAATTATTATTCCGAATTATATTATTATCTTTATATTGTTTAACGAGCTCTAATTTCGGTGATAATAAAAAAAACCTGCTGCTGTTAGACCATCTATTACCCTCATTGTGATAAAAATGTTTTAATTGAGATACGCTTGGCAGTATGGAAAGACCGGTTAAAGTATAAAATTAGAAATTTTTACATACTTGAAATACGTCCGAAGTAAACTTACAGATGTATTATTAACCATGTTTAATGTTTAATTATTCATTAATTACTTATAGGTCGTTAGAGTTGAAAAACTATCTCCAGCCTCCTGTAAAATGCGTTAACAAAGGCGGAATATCCTTCCGCCATCTTTAAAACAGTTAAAACATCGAATATTTGAATATTCGCCATCTTAAAATTGTCAAATATTTTGAAATAGTATCCTGGAGGACAACAATGGCGGAAGTTATACTTCGGATTAAGGACGAAACTAATTCTAATAGTGGAAGGAGAGAGTGGCCAAGGATGTCCTTCGGCCTCAAAAAATCGTCAGATCCTGGCAATGGATGATGGCTCCTGCTAAAAGGAAACTGTTTTACAGACGATTTTTTGAGGCCGAAGGACATCCTTGGCCACTCTCTCCATCCACAATTAGAAATAGCTTTTTCGTTCTTAAGGATGCTGTTTTAAGATGGCGGAATTTAACTTTTTTTTTTTTTTCGTCTTTAGGGATAATATGACGGTTTTTTAAGTTATCCGAAGGATAACTTCCGTCATTATTGTCCTCCAGGATACTGTTTTAAAATATTTTACGGTTTTAAGATGGCGGACTATAAGGACACTGTTTTACAGGTCTGCCAGGATCTGAATAGTTTTTGAAGCCGAAGGACATCCTTGGCCACTCTCTCCATCCTCAATTAGAATTAGCTTTTTTGTCCTTAAGGATGCTGTTTTAAGATGGCGGAATTTTATTAGTTTTCGTCCTTAAGGATATTGTTTGAACTGTTTTTATGTTAAACTACCGCCATTGTAGTCCTCCAGGATACTGTTTTAAAATATTTAACCGTTTTAAGATAGCGGACTCCCGCCATTGTTGTCCGTATGTATTTTTTTGTTGCTCGACGTTTCGCCATCGGGTTCCCCAATGACGTATCGCTTTTGACCAACTAGATCACCGGTAAAACATGTTCAATTTTAAAAAGACACGTTTTGCCTTCATTTTTTAAGTATTGGGGCTTTTTTAACACACTCTAGCTCTGTTTGCGTCGCTTTAATCGAAACTTTGCCGACAGTTTCTGTATTAAAAATTTAATAGAAAACATTTTTGTTCTATAACTTTTCATAGACCAGGTTCATAATCATAGACCAAAAAATGCTCAAACCTTGAAGTCTAAAAATAAAAAGGTCTGGCAGCTGGTAATTGTTCACCACCGTTAGCTTTAAATTTGGTAAAAATTCTTCATCGAAATAGCGTCGGGTTTGAGCGGAGCAGAAGGGAAAGGGTAAAAAATTGTTTGTTATTAAGTTTTTTATTAAATAAGTCAGAAAACGTTACTTATAGCAGATTTTGTCTTTAATATATTACTAAAGAAAATCAAATTTTCAACAATTTTGGTTCTATAACCAGATTATTACTACTATTGCTCAGATCAATAGTTTCAGAGCTGTGGGAAAAATTGAAGAATGGGTTCACCTGTGGTGTAGTGGTTAGCATAGCAACCTACTAAACCCAAGATCGCGAGTTTGCAGCCTGGCAGATGACCTTAGGGTTTTTTAAAGGGAGTAAAAAATCCTTAGCTATGCCGTCCTTCGGAAGGAACGTAATATGGGGGTCCCGAGCCTGTGCGATGCACAGTGGGACGAGCCAACGTAATTTGTTGGACATTGGTTGAAAACAAAAATTTATATTTATGGCTTGAATCATTTATAAAATATTTGCTGTGGTCATTGTCGATAAACAACAGTACGTTAAACATAATTTTATTTAGATCGATAAACTAGGTTTGTTTGAAAGGGTCTCGCAAATTTACCGTTTTGTTAAATTGCATTAGAAATTGTGTACACGTCCGATCTAAATTTTTTTTTGTTCGCAGCTTTAAGCATGATTAAACTTGTTTAAGTCGAAACCCATTAAGATTCAAAATATCAATACTGAAAAGTAACTTGAAGAATATTTGGAATTAAAGATTTTTTTTACGTATTTATAGGATTTGCAGGACTCGTTCCCCTCACATTATAATCCTTGTTTTACCCCTTTTGTTTAGTCTGTTTATATCTTTTTAGTGTTTTCATTTCAGCAGTAACCCTATTGGGTTATTTTACCTACATATTTGTCAGTTAGGATACTAATGGGGCTCATTTTGGCCAAAAAAAAAAAAAAAAAGCGGCTTCGTCAGAAAGTGTCCGAAAACATTTGGTGACTTTGAGTGGCATTAGCCTCTGGACCCTTTTCAGCTTTGCCTAGTTGTACTTAATCTGAATTCCTGGATGCCATATTTCCATGCCTTAAGTAATAAGTGGCAAAATTGCGCCTTTATACAGAACCTTCAAGGCCTCCGTTCCCAACCCCCATGTCGCACAGTGGGACGAGCCTATGTAATTTGTTGAACATTGGTTGAAAACAAAAATTTATATTTGTGGCTTGAATCACTTATAAAATGTTTGCTATGGTCATTGTCGATAAACAACAGTACGTTAAACATAATTTTATTACGTACAAACAGGACATCAACATCGATATATTATGTTTGTTTGAAAGGCTCTCGCAAATTTCCCGTTTGGTTAAATTGCATTAGAAATTGTTAACACATCTATGTAAATTTTTTGCTGTTCACAGTTTTTAGCATGATAAAACAATTGGCAATAAAACGTTTTCCTGTAAAAATAATAATTTCAAAAAATAAACGTATCTAAATTTGAAAATTTCAACAAAAAATTGATTTTTGAAAAATGTTTATACTTGTTTAAGTCGAAACCCATTTTAATTTAAAATATCGATTATAAAAAGTAACTCAAGATCGAAATGGTCTGCGACCACTTGCGACCTTGGAGAATATTTGGATTTACTTTGATAATTCAACTTGTACGAAAAATTGGTCCAAATTGCTATAACAAATGGATTTCACAAATGTTATCCACAGGTATTCACCAATAAAAATGCTTAAAATTGATATCGGAATAGCTCTGAATGCTGACACTGACACGACGAATTTGAACGAATGGATCCAACGATAAAATTTCGATAACCACAGTGTAGGAGCCTGTGGGCTATAATTGATTACTTCTATTAAATAACTAAATAGTTCCGTTTTCGGTTGGGGACAATATTTTTATCTATCAGGTTTTTGACAAACCGCAAATTGTTTATTTTTTTAGAAAATAGGCATAAAACACGTATAACTCACATAGCGGTAAACTGATTGATTTTCAGATTTTGAATTTCGATAGAGAACATCAAAAATCATAGAAAATAATATCCCTTGAATCAAAACACGAAAAAACGAAAATTAGATTTTTTTTTAGACACACTATTGGTTAACAGAGCAAAGTCCTGAAATGATGGGGGAAAACTGACTTTAGATTCAAATTCTGCACCTTTGAAAACATACCCATATGAATCTTGAAGTCGATGCAATAATTTTTAGAGGCTCAAAATGCGATGTCCAGAAAAAACATAGCTTCGTCCCACTGTGCGATGTCAGGTACTCGTTAAAGATCCCTATCCTAATTATAACTGGATAGGCAAAATTTAGGACTCCCACCGTAGCATCGTCCGATTAGCCATAGCAGCATTAAGTGACGTTAAACGAAATAAATAAATAAATAAAATTGAAGAAATTGGCTAACTTGCGGTAAGTCGCAGTTTCCCACGAAAACACGTTTCTCGGTACTCTTTTACAAAACTTCCGATCCGAAGTTACTTTCTTTTCTTTTCTTTTTTATTTTTTTATCAGAAAGCTGGTAAAATTTGCTATTAGATTCTAAATATGAAAATTTCGTCCCATGCAACACCCATGCCAGCACTTTGAGAAACCCGTACAATTATAAAATACTCATTTTTTTCGGCTCTATCCGGTCCGGTTTGTAGTCTGATTTTTTTTTTTTTTTTTTTTTTTTCATCTTAAACCGGTTAAATTTACTTTCATATCCTATATTTGGAGGAAAACTTTTTACCGCATTTAAAGGGTGGTGAACAATTACCAGCTGTTAGACTCTTTTTATTTTTTGACTTTATGATTTGAAGCTAATTTCCTTGTACTAATACAAGAAATAGATAGTAAAAAGACATATCCATGATGATTTATTGTTATTCTCTAGGAGCAGTATTTTTCAGAATAAAGATTATATTTCTTTGATTCATTGTATTTTTTTATTAGTTTTTTTAAATTAAATAAAATGTTATGGCACTCATTGACTATAATCATTCATAATTATATTAAATTAGGTTTATGTTTTAAAAAAAAAATAATTTTTTTGTTTAACAATATTTCTATCTCAGAGGTAAGAACCCTGAAATTACTCTTGAGACCTTGACGGATAGACTGGAATGGTCCAGACGTGGATGAATTAGCTGTGGAGATGATTCTGAACCGTATATCACGTGTTTGATTAGCTACTGTTGTAAATAGTAATAATAACACAGTGAAAATAATAACATTATAATTATAATACAAATAGGAGTATCGAATGTAAAAAAAAGGGTATTTGGTTTTCAATCTTTGGCGTTTCGTTATTACTTTTTGAATAGTTTGCATAATCGACCCTTTGACAAGGTTGTTCCTCCCCTAAACTGACAATGAGTGAATTCATATTCGAGAGTATACTGCAACGGATATCAGTCCTAAGGCGATATCTAAAGTAAAACAAAAAATGGGTTTATTCTCTTCTGATACTTTGCATTGATATCGAAAGATATAGAACAAAGAACTAAAAAAAAAAAAAAAAAAAAAAAAAAAAAAAAAAATGGAAATGAAACTAGAGACGGAGTTACTTCAGCTTTTTTTTTGTTTTATCGTTCGCCTGAAGTCAACGCAGCGACTTTTCAACAGCAGCGACGTGGCTGTGTTTTTCCAATTTAATTTCAATTTCTCATTACTTTCTACTTAACTTATACCTTCCTTATTAAATTATTTTGTGAATTTTCTAGTTTTTTGTTTCCTCTTTTAACTTATTTAAAATATCATAATTTTTATGATTTTGCAATTTCTTTAGGATGCAGCTGTTGGTTGCCTTAGTAGTTGCAATAGAGTGCACTCCAAGAGGTTATGACATTCTGGTTTATAGCCCTAACCTAGATCTCTTTAGACACTAGCAGTTTGTAGTATTCAGCATATATATATATATATATATTTCTCATTATATATATATATATATATATATATATATATATATATATATATATATATATATATATATAAAGTTATGGTGAAGAGGGAAGCAATATACAACATAATCTTGTACATAATCCTACTTAGGAATGTAAACACTGATAAATTTATATACAGAGGATTAATACAGCAATAAAGTCAGTCATTACCCAGCACTTGTGATCATTATTTCGTTCCTTATTTTCTTTTTTCTTTTTTTTTATTTTCGTCTAAAGGAACATAACTTATATATATAATAATAAACGATAAATGAAGGATGGCAGAAGGAAAGGTTATAGTTCATATAATTGGATTAATATTATGTAATGAGTAAGGAAAATAGCAAAAACAATAAACAATAATAGTGATATAAGAAACAGTCCGCGAACGGACTTGACTTGAGCAGACCTGACCGGACCAGACTTGAGTGGGGCTGTGCCACCAAAACCTGACTTGAGTATCGGAGCAGACCAATCCCTTTTTTTAGTGTTGTCTAGAGATAAACCAATATGGAAGCACACCTATTGGACATTGATTCCGAATCCTCTGATTCCGACTATGAATATTTTATTACAAGTAGTACAAGTGCATTAAATTATCAAAGGAAGTGGTTATCTCCGTACATAAAAGATCGAGCGAAGCACGGTGAATTTCACACATTGTTTACAAACATGTGAAAACAAACTATTTCAAAATTATTTTCACTTTTCTTCTATGTCCATGATTTACGAACTTTACTGGGACACTGCCATGTGCCGTGCACAGCCAGACGAGAGTTTGTTTATGAAATAAGGGGAAGGAAGCAGGAGTGGGGGAACCGGAGTCCTGTGCCGACCCAACCTAACCGGATCGCCTGCGGAGTCAGGAAGCGGGCTATTAAAATCACAGTGTGGGTCCAGTCTGGTACTCCAGTCAAGTCAAGTCATTTCGTTTTGGTGGCGCCTCACCTTAATAGTGGTATAAGAAACAGTCCAAACTCCTTTGTAAAATGTTCAATGCTAATTATTATGTTACAAACAAACATATTCGCTAAGATCTTAATGTCCCATATGTTGCTGATTTGGCCAAAAGCCTTTCACGGAAAACTCCATAGCCACTCCAATCCACTAGTCTCCCAACTTGCCTCACACTCAATTCCCAACAATCCTCGGAAGTATCTGAAAAGAAGATGGCCAAGCGACCTTTTAATGTAGAAGTTTTATTGAAGTCCTACTATTGAGTAGTTCTTTACATGTTAGACATGTCATTGTAATCATTTTCTTCAAATTTACTTGTTATATATAATATACACAGTTGTATAAATAAATATCAAGAAATAGTTATTTTTTTTTTAATTATTATTATATGAAATGCGTCAATTTATAATATAGTAGGACCTTTTAGGGATCTTCGATTTTTCTTGAGCTGGAATCCACTCCGTATTCAAGACTCAATAATGATATCTATAATAATGCAGACTTACGTGTATTAGCCAAATGATAGAAACTACATTTCGTCCATACAACTCCATTCGATCTTTAGCGATTCGTTACATTTATTTGGCATAATCAAATAGTTCTTATAATCGACCATTTGACAGGGTTATTCCTCTCTTTTTATAGAGTGAATCCAGATTTGAGGATTATCTAAAACGCATATCAGTCCTAAAGGAATTGATAAAGTAATACAAAAAATGTGTTTTTTTTTTTATATTCTATACTTTACAGTTGTGGGGACGATCTCGCTCATTTACTGCAACAACGACATAAATCAAAAACAAGCTTTTGAGTTATGCCGAGTTTTTGACTGTATAATCAACCATTCAGCTATGTAGTTTTAGTCGGTGGAAGGTTATATTTGAGCTTCAACTATTCACTGAGAGAGAGCAGGATATGTCACCATTTTATGTCTACAGGTCGTCCTGTACTTTATTCACAAGACTTTTTGAGTTATATCGTTGTTGCAGCAAATGAGCGATATGTTCCCTATCTTCGAGACTGCTGGTAGTTAAGTTATGAACCCTTTATCTGAAAAAAAAAAAAAATGTTTAGTTTATTGTTGCGTAGTGCGTGCGCGTCGTGTACTCAACTCAAGAATCGGAATGAGCCTTAACCATCACTTGTCAGGCGATTCGGCCAATACCTGCAGATAGTAGGGGAATATTTAATTAATTTAATAAACGCGTTTCATGGATTAGAACTATAAAGATGGATAATAATCTACAATAATTAATTAACCTTTCAAATTGACACTTTCATTTTACGGCCTGATATTATTCGGAGTTAAGAGACACTATAATCCGTTATTGGTTGAGTATATGACTTAATTAGGAATTTGTGTTGTATTTGTCATTGTTATGGAGTATAGTTTATTATGAGAACAGTTTCAAATGGTGTTAGAAAGTTATATTAATTCATAAAAGCATTCACAAGCTCAACAAATTGCTTTACATATGATATTGATAATAGTTATATAATAAATTTAGACTAGAAATCAAATTTATATGCTCTCACAATGTTTATAGAGAGAAAAGTGAAATAGTAGTAGTGTGTATTAAAATACTCTACTAACCAAACAAAGCTCCTACTATTTGCAGACGATATAGTGTTTCTTACTGATAATGCCTCGGGTTTGCAAAACATGATAAAAGAGCTTGAACATTATGTTAAAAAGTGGAATTTGTTAGTGAATTTATTCAAGTCAAATATCATGGTTTTTAGGAAAGGCGGAGGAAAGCTTAGTAAACGTGACTCTTGGATGTTTAATAATCAACCAGTCAAGGTAGTCAACCGATATAAGTATTTAGGGATTACATTGTCTCCAAGTTTGACACTCACTGATCACTTTAATCAAACGGCTCGCCATGCTTTGCTTGGTCTTAATAGTGTTTGGAATAATTTATTTCTAATTAAACATATTCCTCTTTCAGCAAAAAATGAAGTTTTTAAGTCTGTAACCAGATCAATTCTTACATATGGGAGTCAGGTTTGGGGCTATCGATATGATGATAAAATAGAAAGTGTCCAGAGGACCTTCATTAAAAAAATATTTAAATTGCCAAAAACTACTCCAAATTACATGATATATTTAGAAGCCAAAATTTCACCAATTCGTGTTTTTACCTTTCAATTACAGTATAAATACATATTAAAGACCCTAGATCTAGATGGAGGCCGTTTAACGAAATTGATTGCAGAAGAAGTGATCAAAAGAAAACTATTATGGTTTAAGGAATGGATAAATTGGTCCGAGAAAGTCAAAAGCAACTTTAACACAGTTTTCAATATAGCAGAACAATGGGGGAAAGATTTAAAAGCCTTGAAATCCAGCCTAATTATCTATTATGACTCGTGTTATAGGGAAAGAGCTTTAAACGGCCAATATCACCAAATCTATAAACAATTGTCTTTTGACATTGATTATATTAATTCAAATTTACCTATATCTGATATAGGCGTCATAATTAAAATTAGAGGCGAACTTCTCAACTTGAACTACAGACCATTCATTCAGGGACAGAATTACATTTGTTCTATGTGTATTGGAGAAAATGAAGATATATTCCATTATTTAGGACGTTGTAAAGTCTTGGAGGGAATGAGGAAAAAATATTTTGGTGTAGTTACAATGACTGAAATTGATATGTTCAAATACCTAAATGGTGAAGACTGGGCAGCTCTAGTGAGTTACTTGAAAGAAGCCTATATCTACCGTTCCTTTCTTATTAAAAATTTTAATTATTAATAACCTGATAATTCTCTGGATGTTATTGATTAATAATATATGTTATAAATAAAAATGATAATAATTAGATATTATTGAATAGTATAATAATGGGTGGATATATATTATTTGAGATATAATTGAGATACTGTTATAGGATATGTGATAATTATGATATTGTTGTATAAGACATGATTGATTATATAATGGGTAATTAGATTGCATTGTATTTTTTGGATTGTATTGTTTGTGAATAGATTAGTTAGTAAATCAATAAATATTTACATATTTAAAAAATAAATAAAAAATAATGTATATAAAATCATTATTAAATTAAAAGCGCTCCTGACAGACAGCCGTAGCTATGTCAGTAATATTACTTTGAACACTTTTGTAAAAAACATAAAATTCTGTAAATATTATTAATAAAGTATTTTCTATCTATCTACTCTACAAACAACACATAAGTGCAAATTACACAAACTTTGCAATATTTATACGGCTGAAATTAATGCAATAGCCATGGATCTACAATATTCCTTAAACTAGCCCATTAAATATGTATAAATATATGGTGTCGGATTCACTCAGCGCTTTGAGGTCTATGATGAACATGTATTCAGATCACATAGGAATTCATTGCATTCTGGATCTCGTCAAGAAACTATATGAAGGAGCAAAATTGTTTTACTTCATCTGGTCACCAAGTCATATCGGTAATGATATGGCTGATAAAGCAGCAAAAGAAGCTCTAGCCCTACCAGGACCTGGTAAAACCTTCCTAACGGCATCAGAACCTGCGCACCCACTTAGAGAGAAGGTATCCCAAGAGTGGCAGGCATTGTGGGATCACAGCCCTCCAAATAAACTGAAGGCTATTAAGAAGGAAATAAAACCATGAAGCAGTTCCTGCCGCAATAATCGCAGAGAAGAAGTGATCCTAACGCGATTAAGAATTGGCCATACCAGAACAACACACCCTCACCTTATAACCAAAGAGGCTTCTCCCAATTGTGAAATGTGTGGCAATGTTTTATCAATAAACAAAGTGTTTACTGAATGCCCATACAACACCAAAAAGCTAACCGAATCTGAAATACCTCGAGACATCTCATAGGCGCTGGGCAACGATGAAAAAATAATTTGAAAAGTGACAGCCCTCCTTTATAGAGAAAAGCTATATTACAAAATATAGATAAATTTATATCAACAACAGACGAACGTTGATGACCTATAAGTTTTACGCTCACAAAACTCTCAAATAAATAAATAAAATTAAATTAATTTTTTTTAAGAAAATATTTAACATGGATATGTCTATGGGGTCTATAGTTTTCTTGTGTAACGTTTTTTTTTTTTTTTTACCCTCAAAAATGTAAGATTTTGACACATTTTAGCTCTTTGGTGTTCGTCGGATCTAAAATTTGACGACAGTTTCCTTATCAGAAACTTTTTTTTTTCCTCTCTTTATTTGTTTAATCCACACCTGTCACTTATCATGTGACAACAAGCAGATGTAATAAATTGTTTTTATACAAGATAATTGGCATGTCAGGCATGAGGGAGGACAGCACTCAGCGGTACTTACTCCTAACATGAACATGATATTTAACCAGTTTTAACGGAGTAGATCCCTCAACCAACTCCTTTTTAGTATCCTTTGGGTATTATCTGGCAAGCTGGAGGCCATACGTTGTATTAAATTATTGATATATCCGTGAAGTCTTTTATATAAACTTTGTATGTGATCTTGTACCATGGGTATGTGTAAGTCTGTGTGTAAAGTTTTGTTATTGACATACCAGGGTGATTGTGTAATGAGTCTTAGAGTTTTTGACTGGAAAGTCTGTATTTTTCGGATGTGTGTTTTTTTAGCGGTTCCGTAAATTTGTGAGGCTTACGTCCATAGAGGTTTTAATAAGTAAGTATATGTATTTAGTCTTTGCGTCATTTTCAATTTAGATCGTTTATGTAGAATTGGATATAATAGTCTCAGTCTTTTGTTAAGGCTTAGGCGTTTCTGTTTCACATGTGGGCCCCATGTCATCCTTCTGTCGAACATTAGTCCTAGGTATTGAACAGTGTCGGTCTGTTTAATTGGAACATTGTTAATGTAAACGTTGGGGCAGGTATTATGTCGAAGTGCAAAAGTTATGTGCTGTGATTTGTCGTTATTTAGTTTAATTTTCCATTTGTTGAACCAGTCTTGTAACTATTGTAAATAGTGTTGGAGAGTCAGTGAAGCCTGATTGATGTCTGAGTGTCTAGTCAGAATTGCAGTATCATCTGTGTATGTTGCTATTATAGTGTTAGGTTAAGTGGGTATGTTGTGCGTGTAGACAATGTATAGCAGAGGTGCAAGAATCGATCCCTGCGGTACTCCAGCCCTAATTGGTCGAACAGAAGAGGTATACGAACCTTGTCGAACAGAGAAAAATCTGTCGAAAAGGAAAGAGAGAAGGATAAGATAGTAAGTGGAAGGAAGGAATGATTTAAGTTTAAATAGTAGTCCATTGTGCCAAACTCTGTTGAATGCTTGATCTACATCCAGGAATACCCCAGTAGCATATAATTTTTTCTCCAATGCAACTGAAATGTAGTCTGTGACTCTGTGAAGCTGGTGTATGGTTGAGTGTTGTGAACGAAATCCAAACTGGTGTTCAGGTAGTATGTCTTTGTTCGTTAGTATGTCTAGAATTCGTCTTTACAGTAACTTTTCAAATAATTTTGAACAAATTGGAAGTAAACTGATGGGTCTGTACGAAGAAGGAGAGTTGGGGTCTTTATTTGTTTTTTGTATCATTTATACGTGTGAATATTTCCATTGCAATGGGAATTTAGTTGTCCTGAGTATTGCATTAAATAGTGTTGTAAGAAAGACTGTAGCTCTTCTGGGCACATGCTGGAGTAGCTCAGCAGTAATCAAGTCATGTCCTGGGGCTTTTTTTTTGGATAATTTTTGAATTACTAGGATTACTTCAGATGGTTTAAAGGCTGGTGGAGGCAACGTTAGTAGTAAGGGGTTGTCAAGGGTATCTTGTACGTTAATTTCGTGTTCATTGTCAGTGAGGTCTGTATGAGGTATGAAAACAGTCGATAGATGATCAGCGAAGAGTTCAGACATTTCGCTTTCCGACTCGGCCCAAGTACCATCTTCTTTTCGGAGTGGTGCTGACACCTCACGATGCTTTAAAAGCTTTTTTGTTTGCCTCCATAAGCTTCCATCGTCAGTATTCAGATTTGTTAAGAATTTATCATAGTTGGTCTGTTTGAAATTTTGGATTTGTCGTTTTAATTCATTATTTATTTGGTTGTATGTATGTTTGTCCGATGGTAGTCTGTTAGTCTGCCATACCTTACGTGCTCTTCTCTTGATTCTGATCAAATCCCTTATATACTGAGGATAGTTTGGCTGGTAACTTTTCTGGGTTTTGGGAACTGATGAGGACCACGCAGATTCCTGAATGCATTTTGTGAAAACGTCTATTTCTAGTCTCTATTTCTTTTCCCGTTTTCAATGAAAGTGGAACTGAGAGTTTTTCATTTAAAATTGTTTCGTAGCAGTCCCAATTAATGTTTCTTTGGCGTTCTTCTTTCATACATGGCTCTTCAAACAAGATCAGTTGGATAAGGGAATGATCAGAACAGAGGTCAGAACTAGTTCTAACTGTGTAAGGTACGGACTGTAGTCCTTTATGGTAGTTATAAAGAAGTCTAGTAAGTCTGGTCTTACGTCTCGATGTAGGCCAGTATGTCGGAGAATTTGGAGTTATTGTGTTTAAAGAAAGCTTAAGAAGAAGAAGGTTTCTACCTCTTGGAGTAGTTAACCGTGACCCCCATAATTGATTTTTTGCATTATAGTCACCTCCTGCTATGAAACATCTTCCAAGCTTTTTAAAAAAGCTACAAAACATGTCAGAGGTCAGCGCATACCGAGGAGGACAGTACACCGCTGCTAATGTTAGTGTTATTTGTGCTGTGTAAAGAGTAATGGCTGTTGCTTGGATGTCTGGTGTAATTGGAATATGTTTAGAGTGGTGTTTGAGACGTTTTGATGATGATGGCAGTCCCACCGTACGAAGTATTGTCTGGGTGATCGGTCCTGTAGATAGTATAGTCCGGTATGCTTATTTTATGACGTGAAGTGAGGTGGGTTTCTGTAATAAAAGCGATGTCGGTACGTTTCTCGTGTAAGTACATGTCAAGTTCTTATCAGAAACTTAACAGAAAATATTGTTTGTTATATTGTTTATTTCGACCTTAACATTCTTATGTAGGAGAAGGGTGGGCATAGTGGCCACTCTAACGGAAACACATTTTTTTTTCAAGAAGTTATAATTGTTGAAAACAAATAAAAATTGCGTATAAGGTAGCTTATTGAGTTACATGTCATCAAAAAAATTCTGTTTAACCACATCTTTGTTATTTTTTTGTGAAAAAATTTTCTTTTTCTAATTTTATAAAATGGCAACTTTGCCCGATGGTTAAGGGCAAAGTGGCCACAGGGTGGCCAGTATACCCGATGTAAAAAATAATGCTACAACAGCATTCAAAAAAACAGATTATGTATTTATTTATTACAAAATTCTTTAAATATGTTTTAAAGAGTAAAACAAAAAATACAAAAGTTGAAAGTTGTTTCAAAACGTTTTTTGAATTTTGTGGTTCCCCTATTTCAGTTTATTTCCAGAGATCAGATATGAACTCATTGTCTTCCCCCTCACACACAGCACAAGCTTCATGTGCCCAATTATGGCAACCAGAGCACCTGATCCAGCCTTGATTTTGTTGAGACTGTGAATACAACTCCTGACGGTACAGGCAACCTACATCACTCTCGTCACTATCAGAATAACTAAATAAAGCATGTTTTGCCACTTTTGATTTTTTTTTCTCTTGAATAAGCTTATTTTTTTTCCAACTTTGACTTATTACCAACTTCTTTTTTTTTTCTTTTTTTAATTTTAGATTAATTTTCTCCAGTCTTTCTTTTTTTTCCTTTTCTGCCATCACAGCTTCAAGTTCAGCCTTGTAACGGGTAGAAGATTAAACTGCTGCCGAACCCTTTTTCCTCTTATTTTGTTGTTTGATAATGTTTGTTTTAGGGATTGGGACAATATCATTAGGGCTTACAGCAAATGAGGGTATGGCGAATGGACTTACAGCAGATGCGGTACTGGGCATGGAGCTTGGGCTTACGGTAGATGAGGAGCTGGGTTTAATAAGTGGACATCCAGGAGTTGAGGTATTAGGGCTTGATGAGCCTCTAGAGATAAGAACAGCAGGCCTTGAGGTTGCGCTGGCATTGGGTTCGGGAACTGCAGATCTTTCTTCGTCAGGGTTCGGTGACACTTGATTGACTTCAGCTGTTGGGTGTGTGACAGACCCCTAACTGGGTTTGGCACAGGTACCATATAAATATTTTACACTAGAAAAACTAAAAATTTAGTGTCGGGCAAAGTGGCCACAGTGGAGGGTATTATGACGCTATTACCTAAATGCCACGCTGCAAGTTCACCGATAACACTAGCTCTTACTTTCACACATGAATTTGAAGGTTAGATCACACTTATTTCTGTGGTTATTGTTAGCATTATATACTAGGATCGAATATGTAGTTATAATAGTTATTGCAGTACGCTTACCTTACATCAGCAACTTGAAAAACAACTAAATTGATGATAACTTCTCATCACGTTAACTGAATTCCTTCAAAACACTACACAACATTGATGGCAGTCCTATGGAATAGTAAAACCGTTTTCGGCCTGGTGGCAGCATTTTGTAGTAGAAAAATAGCTTGTGGCCACTATGCCCACCCTTCCCCTACTCCAACTAAGGCAGGAAGAACGGGTTATCCTACTGGTTACTTACCTATTCTAGCCATGTTGGTAAAGATTCATTTCGTGGTTCCGCCTTTGGTGTTGTTCAACTTGATTGAAAATTTGACCACAGTTTTCTCATCAGAAAGATTTTTTTTATGGTTTTTGAATATCAATTTTGCTTAGGCAAGTGTTTGCCAAGTAAATAAATATAATCCTGCTGTCTAGTTAGTTGATTGTGAATAATGGATATCAAATTTGTTTTTTCTCAAAGATTAGCTTAGTTTGTGTTACATTTTCTATGAGTATGGACTTCTGAAATTCACCATATCAAAATAGTTTTGTCGTCAAATTTAATTTTACCAGTTATAATTGGTAAAAGTATGTTCCAAACCGCGTGTAACATTAATGTTGTTTGAGGAGAAGGAAGTATTAGTTAATGTACTGTGCAGCAATGGTTCCAAAACTTTTATATTGGATATTTTCATCTCAAGGACAGGGAAGGTCGCGGTAAGTCTTCTTTTGTTGATCACGATCATTTGAGGGCTTTAGTAGAAGAAAACCCTCGCAAAACTACTCGGGGCATTGCGAGAGATTTTAGTGTTGATCACTCAACATTATCAGCAACAGAAAATTATTATTATTTTTTTTCATATATAAAAACCTGCATTATTTTTTCAAGAACCTTATAGATCTACACGGAAGAGGTGATACAATCTTTTAACCACTAAATGTTAATATTTCTCTCTCCTTACATCTTCTCTTCTATAACATCTCAATCACAAGGTCTTGACTATTTCATTGCCACATGAATTTTTTTTTTGTCACATATAAAATCCTTTTATTATTTTTTAGACAACCCAATATAACCTCTATATCAAAAGGTTGATCTTTTCGATGTTAGTATGTAGATGCAACCGAAGATGTTTGTCTAACGTTAAAACTATTCTTGTAATTAACTGAATATCATATAAATTACGAATTTGAACGTTAAGGCTGGGTGCAAATGAGCTGCAAAGTAATCGCAACACAAAGATTGTTTTTAATCTGATAGATATCTATTGGCAATATAGGACCTATGCACATGACACGCCGACAGCTATCAGACACACTAAGCCTATATCGATAGGATCAGGGCTGCCGCTGGTCCCTCCCCTATTATTTTCTACCCCCCGTGTTTCAGTAGTACACACGTGACTTAGACTGAGTGCACAAGACGTCGCTGCGTCCCTTCTATGTTGTGCTTTTTCAGTGAGTATTCGATAACATAATGATTAATTTCATTTCAAATATTATTATATCTGTATTATATTAATAATCTATAATATTTTGCGTTTATTCAATGTTACTACAATCATTTCCAAACGTGGAACAGGAACTCTCACTGCATTTTCTTGCCCTTTTAATACATCGCTGATTCTTTCAGCTAATTCATCAAATGAACTAATTGACATTCGAAAATAATTGAAGAAATTTTGTTCATCTTCCCTCAAATATATGAAAATAGTGTTGAAAGCGCCTTTTAAATATCTTATATCGTTAAATGGATGAATCCAATATCTTCTTTTATGATCACTTTATTAACATATTTATGCACTAAGTACAAAAATAAAACCTTCTGTTTATAAATTTCCACTTTCGCTTGATGTAATAGTGATGGAGCTGTATGCATTTATATCGGGTTGCATTTCCTTCTTAGTTAGAAGTATTAAGTAACTATAATAGAATGTAACACGCTGTATAAACTTTTTTTAGTTGTTGATCTCGCTGCTAGTTTATTTTGGGAAACAAAATATATTATTAAAAACGTTTAATATTTTTCTAAGCATCTGCTATACATTTAATGTTCCTGTGGCTTCAAGGCCCTAACTAAGTGTTACGGTGGAGACAAGGATTGAGGACTCAGCTAATGGAAATTGGCGGTAGTTTGTTTCCTATTTGAGGACAATGTGGCGAGCCTACGTCAGTACTTAGCCGGATGACTCAGCAACTGTTGTGAGGTGGAAATCGTCCAGTTTTTTTTTTTTTTTTTTTTTTTAACTTCCCCAACCTTGCTTTTCTCAGCCGTTTTATTTTTGGAGTTTGTAACCAGTTACTTAGAGGAACCGGTTGCATATGGTTAAGAGCGATATTTATACGTGTATTTCTTATGAAGATGCCACAATTTAACATTAAAACCTTTTGAACAAAGAAAGGCGAAGGAGAGATCCTGGGAAGAATTTGGAAAGAAGCTGGATCAAGATCACCATGAAAATATAAAAATCTTTTGGAAAAAGATAAAGGCACTGAGAGGACGCAAGAGTAAACCAGTGAGAAACATGAAGAGTGAACAGGGAGTGGTGATGACAGAGGATAAAGATATCCTGGAGATATGGCGGCACTACTACGGAAAGCAATTTGGGTTTAGTGACCACCATGCATCAAGCCAGAGCGTGCCATGGAATGAGGAAGAATATAACGACACGATTGATGAGGATGAGATCGAAAGAGCACTGGACAAAATGAAAACAGGCAAAGCGCCAGGAGCAGACGGCATAGTGGCCGAAATGATAAAATACGGTGGCCCTGAACTGAAACGCAGTCTGCAGGCTCTCTTCCAGAAAGTATGGGATGAGAAAAGGATCCCAAAAGAATGGGAAAATAACATCATAATCCCCATACACAAGAAAGGATCCCAGACTGAATGCTCGAACTACCGTCCTATTTGCTTGACATCAGTCATATACAAGTTGTATACCTCTATCCTGGAAGGCAGGCTGAGGCCAATGGTGGAACACCAAATAGTAGAAGAGCAAGCCGGGTTCAGACCAGGACGCCAAACCCAGGACCACATCTTCACATTGCGGAACATTCTCCAAAAGACATGGGATCGAGACAAGAGCCTATATATCGCCTTCCTTGACCTCAAGTCAGCTTTTGATTCAGTCCCAAGAGAGGAAATCTGGGCGGCTCTCAAAAAAAAAAAACGTACCCAGGAGCCTGATAGAGGCCATCAAATCGACCCACCAGAACCCTAAGGGAATCGTTAGACTCAATGGGACTGAGTCTGGGTACTTTCATATAGCAAAGGGGGTTAAACAAGGTGACAGCTTGAGCCCTCTGCTATTCCTGCTATTTATGGATGAGATCGCAGCCATTTGTAAAAAGAAGAACGGAGCGGACTTTCCTGGGACGAAGGAACCTAAGCCCAGTTGTTATACAGATGCTTCTCTACGCGGATGATGTCGTGCTGATCGCGGACTCAGTTGGGAAGTTACAGGAAGCGGTAACAGAATGGCAAGAAGAACTTCTCCGGAAAGGTATGAGGATCAACTCTGGGAAAAGTAAAATCCTACTAACTGGTAGGCGGCATGCAGACGTACATGTGCACTGCAAGGGAGAGGAGATGGAGGTCGTGACGGACTTCACCTATCTCGGATCAGTATTGGACGGTTCTGGTAAGCTGGACATAGAAGTATCCAATAGGATAAGCAAGGCCAATGCAGTGTACTACCAGATATGCAACACAGTAGTGGGAAAGCGAGAGGTAGGAAGGAACGTCAAGCTCCACATCATCAAGTCGGTGTACATGCCGATATTACTGTACGGAGCTGAAAGCTGGATACTCACGGAGAAGCAGGAAAGCAGAGTTACCGCTGCTGAGATGAAGTACCTACGAAGAGTCGCAGGCAAGACAAGAAGAGAGTGCGTCCGCAACGAAAAAATAAGGCAGGAGCTAAATATGATCCCCCTCAAGGATACCCTAGAAATCAGACAGTTGAGATGGTTCGGGCACGTGGTGCGTATGAAGGACCATCTAGACCCACTGAAGACGATGGAATATGTGCCGGAAGGGAAAAGGCCGCGAGGACGACCCAGGAGGACTTATCTCCAATACATCGAACTCCTAACCAAGAAAAGAGGAAAGACCCTGGAACAAACTAAAACAATGGCGAGGGACCGCGACAAATTCAAATCCTGGCTGGAAGCTCCCCTACGCCGAGAGGCACCATAGGGAGAAGTGAAAGAAGAGAAAAACAACTTTGATTTTTAATATCCTTACCTCGAAGATGCATATTAGTCCTGTCAGTGAGTGCTAAAATACTCTCTGCCCTTTGATTTTGACTTCCAGTCATACTTATCCTGCCATTATTTTATCTTCTGCTTCTTTATAGTTTTTAGTAGGTCTGGTGTTGGAACTTTAGCATTATCCCTTTATACCTGCCTGTCCCGTGCTACTCTGTCCTTCTTCTCATTTCCAGACCTTGTACCCACTGAAAGGAAAATTGTTTTTCGATTGGGTAAGATTTTATTTTATTTATGCATGGTCTCTAGTTTGACGCACGGCGAAGCTAAGTGCAAGTCAGTTAAGTTTAATTGGTGTATAATTGTGTCGTCTAGTTGCAAAACCGGCCATCTCCAAAAAACAAAATTTTTCAGGAGAGCTGATTTTCTGTACGAAGTAGGAAGAAAATCTCTTCGGTTTTTATTGGCACAAGGGTAGTGTGTTTGAAAGCACTTTTTGAAATGGAAGGGGCAAGTGGAGGGGGTGAGTTACTCAATTTTTTATTTTGGATTTGGCCACTTTTGCAACTCATTTTGGAGTTGGCCGGTTTTGCAATGAATTAGAACTTAAAAATCACAAAATATATTGAAAATATTGGGTTTTTTGGGATGCAAATGAACAAAACTTTCTTCAATAAGTGAATATTTTTTGAAAAAATTAAACTCTGAAATGTTGTGGTGTAACTCAAACATCTAGACGGAAAAACTGACAAGAATTATTTTAAAGTAATAAGTTCCAAAAATGGACCGAGAGGAATGGAAGGCAGAAATTGAAACAGCCAGGGGCCGCTATATGTTGTCTGTTGTGCTAAAAGAAGAAGAATAAGAAGAATTTCCGAAAAACGTAATTTAGGAAAATATAAAAATTCAGAAACATAAACTCTTGCGGTATTATCGTCTTCAACTGGTTTACACATTTCTTCCTGATATTTTTCTTCATCCCTCTCATCTACTTCTCTGCTCTCTCCTTCTTGAGCAGCTGATGTTGCAGTAAAAAATCAAACGATCTGTAGAAAACCTCCCCTTGAACTAGCACCTTATTATTTTGTTTGGTTCTGAAAAATATCTTTGTTGGCACTTGACTTTGAAGTGCCATAGTGGAGGGCATTACTAGGACTCTTCCAATCAAGATTTGTGTTGTCTCTTCCTGGCTTGAACACAGTTCTACTTTCCGAGAGAATGCCGTAAAACTCTAAAGGCTGAACGAGAGTCTCGATTTTCTTTAACTTCTTCTCAATTTGGGTAAAAACCCGATCTGGAGGGGTTTTTTCTTCTCCATGTTGCATGGTCTCTTTGTCTTTTTCTTGCTAAATTAGCTGGAACTTCTTCTACAAACTTCTCCATAAAGATCGAATGAAAAGTGCACGAAACGATAAAGGCATAAACGTTAACTACAGGAAAAGTAGAAGCAGAGTGATAGTTGCTTGATAAGAGGCCTTCTTGATGTGGAACAACAGGGCGATCTAGCGGGTGTGGAGATGGCCGGTTTTGAAATTCACTCACGGAAGGATTTGGCCGGTTTTGCAGCACACTGTGTTTTTCAAACGCAGGTTTAACAAGGATTTCACGGGTTTTTGCGAGGTTTCTTGTTTCCAATAGATGGAAAATGTATCTTAGGACTCAGAAAACAGAAAAAACGTATTTCTAAAATTGAGGAGTTGGCCGGTTTGCAACTAGACGACACAATCGTTCACAGTAGTTTATGGCTCTGTAAATATCATACATTTCGGCAGATGCGATGCTGAATTTGGTAGAGATTGAAGTTGAAATTTTAAAATCTTTCTGTGTGTCTATTACTGCTGTTGATGTTTATCTGAACATAACCGAAGATTAGCTATTGGATGTGGGGAGTAATGCTAGTTATCTGATTACTCTAATTAATTACGATGTTATTATTACAATATCTTTTAATAATTTTTCACTAATACATGTTGAACAGAACCGCTAATTATTAGCGGTTAACAAATTATAACTTATAACTATTCTTATAAGTAATTAGATAATTTTAATTATGAAATATAAATTGTGAAAATAAGTAGAATATAGATAGTTCCATGATCTGTTGTTTTTCCCAGTGAGGGAGTATTTGAGTTTTTAGAAACTTCTTTTACTCGTCATCGAAACCCACCACATCTCGGTTCCCATATCCTTCGAAGGAACTTAGTTAAATGCTGTTGACCAAATACGGTATCTTGGATTTCATCTGGATAAGACACTCACATGTAACTCAAATGGTCATATCAGATTGAAAAAACAAATACTGCTTGGGTTGTCCTTTTCAAATTATTATTTATTTAGCTGTACAGAACTATTTATAAACCTCTTGAGGTACGCATGATGGCATAGAAGGATCAATATAAGTAGGATTGATGATTATATTGCCACTTTTGAAACAAAACATTTTCAAAACATGAGCACTTCGTTACATGGATTATATACACTAAAGTTTTTAAAAATGTAAGAAAAGAAATCAAATATTGGTACTCACCTAAAGATATCTAACAGATAACTGACCTATATCCGTAGTAAGGTCGGCGAAGGGTCTGGTAGCTTAAACGTTTTGGGTTTTACTATGGGATTTCCCAATGACTAATTGGATTTTTCCGTTCTTATTGGAACAAATTTAAAATGAGGCTATTGGAAATGTTTATCTGGTCATTTAAACAACAATGTGGTTTTTGAAAGATTTTATTGTTTCTATCATCATCATCATCATATTCATAGCCCCATCCGAAACCGCTGTGCGGTGTGTGGCTTCCTCTTATAGAGTCTGGACCAAATGTCTCGTTCTTGAACCAGCTCTCTTCTCCTTCTCCATTCAATGCCTCGCTTCTGGAATGTGTCCTTAACACCGTCCTCCCAGGTGATGCGGGGTCTTCCTTTGGGCCTTCTTCCTTCCATTCGTGTCTCATACGTTTTTCTGGCAATTCTCTCTTGATCCATCCTGAGGAGGTGTCCGAACCACCTTAGTTTGTGTTTCTCCAGGATGGTCTCTGCCGATTTTACGTAGAGACTGGCCCTTATGGTGTCATTCCTGATTCTGTCTCGTCGGGTCTTCCTCTCCACTTTTCGCAGTTACCTCATTTCCATAGCCTGGATCTGGCTCCTGTGCTTTGAAATAAGGGTCCATGATCCCGATGAGTACAACAGGATCGGCAGGAATGTTGACTTGTAGACTGCCACTTTAGTCTGCTTGGTCACCTCTCTTCTTCCCAGGAAACCCCTTCGGACCATATTAAACATTCTCCCAGCCGCTCCTATCCTCTGAACTATTTCCTCGTCAATATAGCCGCTTTCGTTGAGATGGGCACCAAGATATTTAAAACTTTTTACCTGTTCCAATCTCTCTCCGCCAACTCTTAGTACTCTCATTATTCTTCCGTGTTTCTTTCCTAATCTCATACACTTGGTTTTCCCGGGATTGATTATCATATTAATTTTTGTTAGTTCCTCTTGCAGTATATTTATGTTGTGGTCATTAGCAGCTAGCCAGACGAGGTCATCAGCAAAGGCTAACAAGCAACAACGGATGGGTTGCAGGTTTTTGTGTCCTAACTGGAACTGCCTCATTTGAAATTTGGTCTCCTAAGTGCCAAATCCAGGGTTATTATAAAAAAACAGCGGACTTAAGCTACACCTTTGGTGGATACCTATTGACGTCGCAAATTCTTTTGATACGTGGTTTCTGGTTCTAACCACATTCCTTCTCTTTTTATAGAGAATCATCACAACCAATGCTGTTCCTCGGTCTATACCTCTCTCGGAAAGTGCCCGCTCTATATCTTCCTTGCTTACTTTGTCGAAAGCCATTTGGAGGTCCACGAAGCAGATGGAGAGCTCTTGATTCCTCTCAACAGCCTTTTCTGTTATTTGTCTCATAGTAAAGATGAGATCCTGCGTGCTTCTTTGATTCCTGAAGCCATTTCTATTGATTCATAAATATTTAACTTTAGGCTATGTTCTATCTCATATATTATTTTCATTCCTGCGTCTGTATTGAATTTATGGTTATTTTCATTTAGATGGATAGCGAGTTCCAATATTTGCTTTCTTATCTTACATTTTTAAAAAATGTATATAATTATAAAACCATATAATCCAAGTATTGATGTTTTGAAAATTTTGTATGTTTTAGAACTGAAACTGAATGTTTAGCATTCGAACTAGTTTTCCAATAAAATAATTCCATTAGAAGTGGCAATTAATTCATCATTCCTAATTATATTAATCAACCGTTGCCGTCCGTACAGACTTCATACAGTCAGAGCTGCTATGTTACCTAGCCTAGTCTAGCTGTTATATACTTTTTCTCTTCCTAATCATGTTTTCCTTCGTGCTGGTAGATGAAAGAGTGAAGGATTAGCCACCTACCGAGACGTGTAATTGGCGGAAACGTAGTAGGTAGCAGGTAAGAAAGGAGACTAAAGTAATTAGTTAGGTGTGGTCCTCTTCTTAGCTTCAAAGCTCTCGTTAGGGACATTACTCCGATTGCAACCTCTGTTAGTGTACCCTCTTACTATTTAGTAATATTTAATTTACTTCTTGTGAAGTTACTTTAGTAATTTAACTACTTTTTTTAGGTTTCTATTTTAAAACAGTTGATTTAGCTGGCCAGGAGTTAAAAAGTACAAACTTTAGTGGATAGGGACTTTTTTATAAATTCAATGTTTTCAGTTAGTGAATAAATATAATTTATTTTTTAAAATCTAAAATCTGGTCACATTTTTTTTTCCAAGCCCCTATGGCTAACAAAAGTTTTGATTCATTCTTCATTATGATGATTCTGCTTCATTGACTGCAACAAGGTGCATTTAAAAGGGTTCTGAAGAGAGCAGTGGTTTGGAGAAAATAGTATTATGAGTCACTATCTAGTGATGGGGCTCACTAGGGTTTTTTGGCAAAGACGAATTAAAAGTTTTAACTTAGGTCAAACTAAAATGTTTTTGCCATATTTGTGGTTTTCCCGTCGGGTTCAGTATGTTAAATAAGGGGTTTTTCGAGTGTCGAAGGCTGTCAAAGAATTTAACGTGTCTCCGTGAAATAAAGTCTGTCTAGGGTTGTGTGTAGTACATAAGTTTCTGTCCTCTGTAATGTTGTACCCTGCACTATCCTTCTCAGTACTCCGTTCTGAAACTGTTGGAGTCTCTTTGCTGTTGTGTGTGAGATATTTGTCAGCATTGGAGCTCCATAAACGAGAGCTGGTCTCAGTACAGATTTATATACCATTAATTTTAGGCGAAGTGATAGGTTCAGTAACTTTATTAGATGGTGCTCCGAGCAGAGGTCGTCCTGGGAACCGTTCTGTTCGGGTGGGATAAGAGATATTTTTGAGAAATTACGTTTTGAAAAAATTAAGAATTACTTTCTCAAAAACTTTGCCCAGATGCGGAAGTAAGCTGATAGGTCTGTAGTCGGAAATCTGGTCACATTTACGATTAAACTCTATATTTGAAGTTTTGAAGGTTCGGGTCTCTTGAAATACACATGCCAGAAAGCTAAAAATACCATACTTTTACGAAATCCACTTTTTTTTTTTTGCACATTTTTCGCTCTAATTTCGAAATTATTTGTCCGATCCAATATTTTATTTTTTTATCTCAATGCTGGTTAAATTTACTATTGTATCATATATGTCCTCTTAACATGTCATTATGGTCATATTTTGCCAAAATGTACACATCTAGCATGCTAGCCGTGGGTGTTACTTGGTGTTTAATATAAATTAGCTTTTATATTAAAAAAAAAAAATAATAAATTTTGAGCCGGACGACTAGTTTCGGAGTTGAATAGTGAAAAATGTGCAAAAGAAGCAACGTGGATATCACAACAGTACGGATTGTTTAACGTGTTTTTAATGGACTTTCCCATTTAGCTGACTACTCAACTCCCACTTTCGTTCAATAACACTTAGTCAACGCTATGTCTTGATAGCTTTTAGAAGCTCTTCTATTTGGCCTCCTTATGAGAGTTTCAAAAGTGTTGGCTTCTTGTTTTGTATTCTTAATATAATTACATAGGATCTGTGTACCAACATTTTAATGTAATGATGAATATTTTACATTCGAAATTAGTCTTTAAATAAAACTATTTCCAATAGAAGTGGCAATTAATTCAACAATCCTAATTGTGTTGATCCTTCTATACCATCATATTGTACCTCAAGCAATAAAAAATCGTTGTTATTTATACAAAAGTTCGAAATTCCTTACCTAAGTCATCGCAGTTTACTTAAGTTCATTATTTTAATACAAAAAAAAATATTATAAGCTCATGATATTTTTTTTAATAAGAAGGGTTAATTTTTTTATTTGAAGATAGGGTTTGTCTTGAATATGGTTTGTTTATCATGACTTATTGATAATGGAACTTAATGAACTAATGTTTTTACTTCATATTTTATTATAGAACACTTCTTGATTTAAATCTCTATATGATATTTTCTGTTATAAATTGTATTTCTGTTTATCATGTTTTTTTGTTAGAATCTTATTCTATAAAGAGGAGAGTGTATTTACAAGTCTTTCCTTTGAGCTTTCTTGATAGGATTGGAATTTTCTTGATATATTTTGAACCTAATTTCAAAGCCTTTTCTAAACTAATGTGACACAGAGTACAAAGTTATATTGCGTCTTCCTCTGCTCAGGGAACTTTTTTATTTGTTTTCAGTTAATTTATCGTTTGAATTTCATGTATTCAAATATATTCTGCATTCAGTTACTCTTCTCATCAACTATTTCTGTTTGTTTTATTCTTGTATTTTACATTTTGAAAATTGATTATGATTTTTTTTCTTTTCATATTAGAAATTCAAGAGAATGCTGATATATCCTTATAACTAGGAGCGTGCAGTATGTAACATAATAAGCTTGAGTATGTTAAAGTTTCTCCATTTAATTATTATCCGTTCATCATCATCATCACGTGGCATATGATCTTATCGTATCTTACAGCCTACCTCCCCTCTTCATTAAATTAATTATTCTAGAACCACTCACACTGAACTATCCTGCATATTATACACGGTTAAAGTCATCAACATCAGACTCGAAAATAGTCCACTATACTGCGCTCATTTTCAGAAATCAGTCATCCACAAATTTTCTGTCGATGGATTTAAATTCTTAAACATGATTTAAAACACACTTTCCTACAAAAAATGCGTTGCACTTTAAAATATTCATATATTTCCTTATAACATTTTATAAATTTTAAGTTGTTATTTTATTTAATAGAACATCTTAGTGATAAAGATATACAAACGCGTATGAAAAACTCAAAGCAGATTCAAAAATTTATTTTAAAAATAATAGGGTGTATAAAAAAAAAAAAAAAAAATGACCGTTTTTTAAACAAATATTTGTATTATTATTTCTTTGATATAAAATACAATTAATACTCAAAGTATAGTCCCATGTATCTACCCTCATTACCCATCTGCTAGCCAATCGCTCGATGCGGCGCTGATACCATTCTTTGGGATAGCTGTCAAAGAACTCTTGGACAGCATTTTCAACTTCCGCAAAATTATCAAATTTTTTTCCCTTGAAGAAAATGGGCCATGGACCGAAACAAGTAGTAATCCGAAGGTGCGAGGTCTGTACAATACGGTGGATGAGGGGGGGAGTTCAAACCCATGAAGTTCTGTAAACTTTTCTTTGGTTCGACGGGAAATCTGTGGACGAGCAAGTCTTTTTCACCTTTCCCATGGAGAGGAGATGGTGACTAACAGTATCTTTCGACACACCACACTCCCTTGCAAGTTAGCGAGTACTTGTCAATGATGTCAATGTGACTATGCCATTGAAATGTCAATATGCTTTGTAGACCTTACAAAAGCCTTTGATCGAGTTAGGAAAACCGACATCTTGGAAGCCTTAAGAGAGAAAGGGATTGATCAAGGCCTTATCCTGGTGGTTGAAAGTATCTACAAGAAAACACGAAACATGGTCAGATTTGCCAACAGCACTTCCCAAGAAATTGGAACAAAGATAGGGATTCAGCAGGGTTGTAGTCTTAGTCCACTCTTGTTTATTTTAGTTATGGACTCAGCTATTCGAAAGGACGACCAGTGAGCCTTTCGATACTTACATTCGCTGATGACATTGTAATTTTTTCAGACCATGATAGGAATGTGCAATACAATGTTAACAGATTAAAAGATGAACTCCTCAAGATCAATATGGTTATAAACCCCACAAAAACAAAGGTAATGAGGGTTGGGAAGAAACCAAGGAGGATAATGCGTGCAATCAGAGCTGAAGATAAAGTCCTGGAACAGGTGAAAAACTTCAAATACCTGGGTGCACACCTCAATGAAAACGGTTACATTGACCCAGAGGTTAATGAACCAATCACATCAGCGAGCAGGATCTTTGAAGCGGTTAAGAGAGGCTTCCTTAATAGGCGAGAGGTGGAAAGGAAAACAAAAGTGGCTGTATTCAGATCTACACTTCTCCCCATGCTAACGTACTCTTCGGAATCATGGACGTTAACAAAAAAGCGTCAATCCAGAATTCAAGCTGCTGAAATGAGATTTCTCCGAAAGATAGAAGGGAAAACAAGTAGAGATCAAATACGTAACACCACCAACAGATCAAACCTCAACGTTAAACCTGCTTGCACACCTTATACGAATGGATCAGAACAGAGTTGCCAATGAAGTCTATAGGGCAAAAGTAGAAAGAAAGCGAGGAAGAGGCCGTCCTAGAACTAAATGGGAGGGCAAAGTTAAAAGGGACTTCCAAAAAAGAGGACTGGAATAGAACTGCAGAAAACAGCTAGTAAACGACCGACTGAGCTGGATAAGGCTCTATAGGCTTCCTCCTCACACTGCTTAAGCTGTTCAATGAGGAATGACTATGATGATGATGAAATATGTTTTGGAACAAGTGTTTTTCAGTAGTTTCTAAAATATACCATTTTTAAACGTTCAAAAGATTATAACAACCTTGCCCCAACGTGCGCCAAGAAGATTTTAGTATCACAACGTTCTCAAAACCTTAGGGTAAACTATTGAAACAGGTTCCAGCTGTTAGTTCCTGCTAGTCTTGGTTTATCTTTAAATATCGCGAAAAAGCCTGTTCATTTTATTTCAACGTGTCTCAGAGCTCTGGTGAATTACTGCCAATAAATAAAGAATACTCGGTCATTAGTCAAGTGCTTTCAATCCTTTTGCTGTCCTATTCTCCCCTGTGCTATTGTTAAAACATTTTAAAAAATAGAATATCATTATTAGGCATAACTTCAGGTTCTAAAATTTTTAAATATATTAATTTATAACATTCAATAAATTATACAAATTTATCTTATACAATTATACAAAAACATTTACTTACAATTTGTGATTGCATTCACACAGTTAATTTTTCTGCCTCACAGCCATACTACTGAGCAATGTTCATCATTTATTATTGTTTGTCTAATTCTTATCTCTATATTTTTTTTAACATGATAATTTTATTTACAACTGTACACAATGGACTACCAGTGAATGTGAAGTTACATTAAAACAACAGACATGATCAGGCATGAGGGAGTCAGCACCCAGAGGTACAATCTGTAGGTCTGATACTAAATTATTAAGGATTAGACTAGGATATCCCTCATCCACTTCCTTGTCAGCCTCCGTTGAATTTTGTCAGAAATTTGTACTGGTACCATATTATGTATCTGTTTGTTAGTGTGTCCACGTAGTTTTTTTTTCATGACATTGTCCATAAAGTTTATGAATATGGGTCTTAACTGTCGGAATACGTAATTTTGTATGTAGCATATCGTTTGACAGAGGAGGAGGGGAATCTGTTATCAGTCTTAGGAATTAGGATTGAAATGTTTGTATTTTCTAAATATGAGTTCTTTTGGCCGGTCCATACGTCCAGATGGGCTTTAGCAAGTAACTGTAAATGTTAAGTTTATGTTTTAAAGGAAGTTTTGAACGTCTGTGAAGTACTGAGTATAGAAGTCGCAGTCTTAACTGTAACGTCTGTTTTTTTGTCTTGAGGTGTGGGCCCCATGTCCTAAGTATGTCACTTTTTCAGTTTGATGTAAAGTCTTATCCATATAGACTATTTAATATGGTGTTTATATAAAAACTCTGGAAATAGTGAAAAATGAAAGCAATCATAGATTGTAAGTAAATGTTTTTTGTATATTGTATAAGATAAATTTGTATAATTAAAATAATGTTATAAATTAATATATTTAAATATTTCAGGACCTGAAGATGGAGCCAAAGACTCCGAAACATGTAGATTCGCGTATTAATAAAGAGGAGTTATGCCTAATAATGGATATTATGTTACATCTCCTTTAACAAAAAAGTTATATAATATTTTTTTTAAATATTTTAATCTCTAAAAAAGTTCGTTATGTTCTGTTGTGTTAATGAAGACTAATTTTGGTGTGCTCCACGGTGTGGCTGAGGCCTTATGTAATTTCGATTCTGTTAAGAATATGAATTAAGAGGAATTTTCTATTTAAATTTATCTTTTGTTTTGTCCGGTTTAAAGGGATGTATATAATCTTACGATAATCGGGTTCCGAACTAGAGGGGCTCTCCAATACGCCCACAGTATTCTATTACGCCCTGGAATCAGATGTAGAACTGCGGCTGTAAATCCTTCAGTTTAATTCCAGCTCCAGGGGACCCTCGTTTGGAGGGATGACGGCCACTCTAGAGGAACTTGGGCAAAAAGTAACGGCATTCGGGTATAGCCCTCCTCGGCCCAAAGATCTTTCAGACATCTTCCTTTTCAGAAATATTTACAACATTCTGTGAAAAACACAATTCAGTTGAGGTATAAATGATAAGATAGAGGGATCAATACCATTAGAAAATTAATACAGGTTTATGGTTTTGAATTAAAAACCAAAAAAATGATCTAAAACATTTTTTATTAATTCTAGACCGGGTGCGCTGGTTGCTTTTGTTAGTAGATTCTAGTGGCAAGCGTTATATAACAAAAAATATTTTCCATTAAATTTCAGATCAGAAAACTGTCGTCAAATTTTTGATCCGAGCAACACCCACAGAGGTAGGGCATGTTGAAATGTTACATTTGGAATGTTAAGTTGGAAAAAAGTTATACATTTGATCGTGAAAAAAAAAAAAAAAAAAAAAGTTACAACTTGACTAGTTTCATTCAAACCAATATAACAAGTGTTATATAGAAAAAAATATATTACATTCAATTGCTAACGTAAAAACTGTTATCAAATTTTCGGTTATTTCATTACCAACTGAGCTAGAGCTTATCTAAACGTTACATTTTTGAATGTGAAAAAAAGTGTAGACCCCAGCCAAAAGACATATCTATGTCAAAAAAATAAATAAATAAATAAAGAATAAAGAATACCGGACTTAAACTTTATTGGGTTAACTTATTGATTTTTTTTTAAATTGTAATTCTGTGATAAATGTCGAGTGTGCATAGTTGTTTTGACACTGTTTATTTATGTAGTAGTTGTTAATTTCCGTTCGATATAATGATAAACTATGATATACATACAAAATGATATATTTGACAGGTATTTCTTGTATGAAAAGAAAACCTAAAATAGATTATTTGAACATTGTTGATAGTAAAATGTTTATTATCAGACCATTTGAATTTGCATTCCCAAATATAATAAACAAATTTATATTCTGACAGGTAGTTGCCACGCTCCACAGTAAACATATCCCTTTGCTCTTTTATAGTCAAGGAGAAATAAGATGTCGATTTCTAGGTGTGGTGACATTGTTGCATCAACTTTTGTTTCATGAGGATCAATGTCAATAACAATGGCTTGTTTTCTCATCTAAATATTTATGAAAACTAAGTAAAATGGTTAAATATTTATAGAAGTTATTGTTTCTGTAGTTACATTTTGTATATATGTTAATAGCTAGTATTATTATAATCAAGCTATGTTTACATTTTTATATTCTCAAATACCCGTGCTATAATTAAATACGGCCATCGGTTGAATTTATTTTTTGATATCTCGCTCCATTCAGGACTTTTAGGATTCTCTGAATGATTTCAATTAGAGATGTAACGGATAGTAGTTTTAGCCAGATACCGGATACCAGATATCCGGTGAGGTTCTAGGCCGAAGCGCCGAATATCCGGCTACTGGATATCCCGCTCAAGTAGTGTCTGTAATGATTCAACCAGAAGTTATGGAGACAGTGGCTGCTGCGAGGCGGATTGTAACCCACTTTAATCACTCTGTTATTGCACAAGAAAAAAACTTAAAGAAATTAACTTGCCAGATCACCAACTTGTGCAAGACGTCAGCACTAGGTGGAATTCCACTTTTTATTTCATGGAACGACTTTTAGAACAGAAACGAGCTGTATCCTTGTATGTTACCGACCACGATACCTCAAATAACTTGTTGCCAGCACAGTGGGAATTAATGGAGCAATGTATCAGACTCCTCAAACCATTCGAAGAGATTACTAAAATTACTAGCTCTGGTCTTTCATGTTGGTATATCTGAAGTAATACCACATGTAGTAACACTGATTAAATACCTGGGAAAGGAAGAGACTGCAGTAGGAACACCGAACTTATTAAAAATGAGGTCGTCACTAAAAACTCAGCTTGAGCAACGTTTTGACTTTGGTCAAAAGCAACGTTGGAATACTTGGTTGCAACTTTTCTAGACCCGAGATTTAATACCAGTTTCTTGGGATTAGCTCAAGCCAAAAGAGCAAGACAAACAATTTTATTACAAGCCAACGATATTGTTATTGATAATGGTTATTCTCCACCTGCCAAGAAGACTAATAATCAACGTAGTAGTGACTGTGAAAAAATGCACTACAGTTTCTGGGACTGCTTCGACGAAGTTGCAAAAGGATCAGACCAATCTCTTGACATTGGGAAAAGCTCTGCAGCAAATGAGATTGACTATTTTTTGAAAACTGTTCGCCTGGACCGAAAAGAAGACCCTTTCAAGTGGTGGTCAACCAACGCCAAGCAATATCCAATTCTATCAAATATTGTAAAGGTATATCTCTCATCTCCTTGCAGCAGTGTCTACTGAAACTTTTTCTTTTTTTTTTTTTTTTTTTTTTTTTTTTTTTATTTCTTTTATTAATAGAAATTTACAACTGTATTTAAAAAACACATCAAGTAAATATGTGGTATATAAGAGACATAATGACATGAATAAAACTTGTAGAGGAACTACCCATTGGTAGTACTCTAATGAATATTTACAAAAGAAGATCACGGGGCCATCTTCTTTTCAGACGCCTCGGAGGATTTCCTGGAATGGAATGGGAAGCAAGTTGTGCAACAAGTGGATTTGGATGAGCAGTGAGTTTATTATGAAAGGAAAGGTTCATGCCAATTCAGCAACATATGGGATATTAAGGTCGTTGTGGATCAATTCATTTGTGACAAAGTAAGGAGCATCTAGGATTTTTCGAAGGATTTTGGATTGGAGTGATTGGATGCGGGAAGAATTCGATGGTTTGGTGGATCCCCATAACTCTATTCCGTAAGTCCAAATAGGCCTGATAATCGTCATATAGATGAGTTTTTTTGTAGTGTATCGGGAGATTTGAACGTTTGTCAAGTAGGTGTTGTAGTAGTCGATATCGACGTGCAGCTTCTTGTCTTTTCAATCTTGTATGCGGGTTCCAGGTAAGTCTCTTGTCCAGATAAAATCCAAGGTATCTTATCTGTTCTACATTGTTTAATGGTACTCCATAAAAGGATACAGGACGACAAGATGAGGTAGGTTTTCGACGTAGGGTAAAGGTTATTTGCTGGAATTTACTGGGATTTATCTTAACTCTCGGGTTATGACACCATTCTTCAAGGGAAATGATATGTGACTGGAGTGTTTGGGATGCAGCAAATGGATCATCATTGACTGATAACACGCTTGTGTCATCAGCATAGGTTGTGAGGATAGTATTAGGATGGGGTTGGAATATCAGCTGTACCAGGTATGCAAGTTTAAAATGTCGTTTATTTCTTAAAATATATACACAGTAATTTAAAAAAAAGTATAATATATTTTATTCAAAGTACTGACCCTCGCTTTCTACACATTTTGTCCATCTCTCGGGCAATATATGGATACCATCCCAAAAGAATGCTTCATCTTTATTTGAAATCCATTCATCGAGCCATTTTCGTACGTTTTTCGAAATTGTTGAAGTGTTGCTCCGCCAATGAGTGTCCCATCGATGAGAAGAGGTGATAATCAGAAGGCGCCAGGTCAGGTGAATACGGCGGGTGGGGTAGGAGTTCCCAACCAAGCGAAGAAATCGTTTCCTTAGTCAATCTGGCTGAATGTGCAGGAGCGTTATCATGCTGAAGAATGACTTTGGCGTGCCTGTGAGCCCATTCTGGGCGTTTTTCGATCAATGCGTGACTCAAATTGATCATTTTTGTTGTCGGTAGCGCTCGGTATTGACTGTTTCGCCGGGTTTGAGAAGCTCGTAGTAGACTACTCCCTTCTGATCCCACCACACACACAGCATTTTCTTCTTCCCAAAACGATCCGGTCTTGCACTCGATGTGGATGGTTGTTGTCCTGGCGTTACCCATGATTTTTTTCGTTTGGGATTCTGAAAATAAATCCATTTTTCATCGCCAGTTACAACTCGATGCAAAAAACCCTTTCTTTCGTGGCGTAAAAGCAGCATTTCGCACACAGTTTTTCGTTTTTTCCATCTGTCGTTCGTCCAATTCATGTGGAACCCATTTTCCAACCTTTTGAATCTTTCCCATAGCTCTCAGGCGATCGGAAATGGCTTGCCTAGTGACATTCAACTGTTCTGCCATCATTTGTTGGGTTTGGGTATTGTCTTCGTCTAATAAAGATTGCAATTCTAAGTCCTCAAACTTTTTTGGTCGATTTTCTCGTTTTTGATCAGTAACATCAAAATCACCACGTTTGAAACTTTGAAACCAACGTTCACATGTCCTGACGGTTGGAGCAACATCGCCATGCGTCTCAACAAGAATTCGATAACATTCAGATGCCTTTTTCTTTTGATTAAATAAGAAAATCATGACATGCCGCAAATGCTCTTTATTTGGCTTAAAATTAGACATTTTTAACACCAAAGAAAGGTATGATACGTCCACGTAAACGACTTAAAAACAACTGACTTTTGTAAACAAATGACTAACAAACAAAATAGCGTTTAGAGATAAGCAAATCCTTCAATAGGCTAGGAGCGCATTCTATTGGTATTAAAACGACATTTAATACCTGGTATACACTGCATAAAGGATGGGACCCAGGATACTACCTTGAGGAATACCAGCGGTCTGGGGAAAGGTGGGTGAGTATGTAGAATTATGGTTAATTTTAAATACTCTATCAGAAAGATAGGATCGGAGGATGAGGAAATATTTAGAAGGAAGGAATTGGCGAAGTTTATAAAGCAGACCTGGGTGCCATACTCGGTCAAAAGCCTTTTCAACGTCAAGAAAGACACCCGTGCAGTACATCTTGCGCTCCAATGCAGATGAGATAACGTCCACCACACGATGGCATTGTTGGATAGTGGAATGAGACTGGCGAAATCCAAACTGGTGATCAGGAATAATGTGATTGGAATCAAGGATGGGATAAAGGCGTTTCAAAAGGAGCTTTTCAAGGATTTTGCCCATGATAGGTAGCCGAGAAATAGGTCGGTACGAGGAAGGATTTTCGGGCGGTTTTTTAGGTTTTGGGATCATTTTTATTTTTGATGATTTCCAGGAATCGGGAAAATATGTTGTACGGAGGACAGCATTATAAACGTAAGTTAGGAATAATACTGCTTTCCTTGGAAGGTATTTGAGGATTCTTGAAGTGATAAGGTCGTGTCCAGGAGCTTTGTTGGAGGGCAATTTACGAATGATGGCTATTATTTCTGAAGGGTGGAAGGCTTTAGGAGGAATGGTCATTTGGAGAGGAATGGCCAGTTCTGCTTCAATAAATTCTACATGGTTAGGATTTAGGATATCTGGATGAGGTTTAAAAATATTGTGTAAGTGTTCACCAAATACCTGCGATTTCTCTAAATCAGATTTGGTCCAGGTTTGAGCTGGAGTAAGGAGAGGATGATTGAAGGTTTTGAATTTTAACAGTCTTTTGGTAGTGTTCCATAATGATTTATCGGAAACAGTTAGTTGTTCAGTTTGTTTTTGAAAATTTTCAAATTTTAGTTTTTTAAGTTCTGATTTAAGTCTGTTAGTCAATTTATTATAATATGTTTTCTCAGTTGGATATCTAGTTCTATGCCGTTTCGCTAGACCAATAAAATGCGAATATTCTGTGGTAAGATACTTTTTGAAGTTTTAAATATATTTTGTGAAGTGTTTTCTGTTATGCAGGTTTGTATTGAATTTGTAAGATGTTCTATTGCCATATCTATTTGCTTACATGTTTTTAGTGGAGTTTTTAAGTCAATTTGGGAAAGACTATTCTTAAAAGTAGGACTTGTATACGAAGGAAAAAGGAAAATTGTTTACTGCCAACACACGCTGAAAAACTTGTTTTTATTCACTACAATTTGTCGTTAGTTAAATATGACTACCGATTTTTTAGCTCTATAAAGCTCTATAAATAACTAAAGTTTATACTACAATACAATACTACTCCATATTAATACAACTATTTAAATCTTAAAGGTGTTTTATTAATTTCATTTACATCATTAAGTAACCAGTATCTGGCCGAATAATAGCAAATATCCGGCCAAATACCGGATACTAAAAAAAAGAAGGCCGGATGCCGGATATTAACCGGATATCCGTTACTGTTCTAATTTCAATGAAGCTCTTTTTCTTCTAATCTGTTCTGCCATCTTTAATGGGGGGTTTTTTTTTTTTTTCGGAATGTAGCACCTAATTAAGTATTTTCTGTGTATTTAAATTCTAGTACATACACCATGCTTATACATACACTCAACAGCAAAAAAAAAACCGGATACTCAGATTTTGTCTCATAATTTTGTTAAATACGTTGTGAAACGGCTCATAAAAAATGCTTTGATGATGCTTTTTGATAAATGCATGCCTTCCTGTCCTGAAGGAATGAGGAATAGATTTTAAAAAAATAATTCCTAAAACTAAAATTTCACAAATTCAACTTCTTTATTATTTATTGGATTGTTTTAATTTCTTCTATGCCTAACAGGATTAGGGCCCTTTGCCGTAGAAGAGGGAAAATAGCCGCTATTAGGAGAACATCCCTTGTCAGGAAACCTGATAAAAATGAAGAATAAAGTTTTTTAAAAAATGTGTTAATTTGTTTTTCTTCATTTTAAATGTTTTTGTTAGTAATTGATATAAATTATTCATTTGAGGTAGATTTTTTATATGTAACTTTTAAATGAATCATTTCTTGCCATATTAAAAAAAATTGACGTATTTAACAAAATTATGAGACCAATCTGAGTGTCCGGTTTTTTTTTTCCTGTTGAGTGTATTGTATGTATCAGACCGTTTATAATTAGAGAATAATTATAAAATATTTTAATATTTGAAATTGTTTCAAACAATTAAAATCTTAAATAAACAATCTTAGTTCCAATGCAAGTGATTCAAGAAAAGAAAAAATAAATAAACCAGAAAATCTTACTCCCGGTAAAAAAAAAAAAATCTTTCCATTACCTTAATTATACTTGGTTACACTTATTATATGTTGAAGATAAGAAATTATATTTTCCGTTCACTACTTCATTTTTTGAAGTGGTATTGTTTTTTTTCTCTCATTGGAAGATTTTCACAAGTTATTGACGTGTCATTGTAATCACTTTAGCAACATTTACTAATTTGTTTCTTACACCACTCAAATAATTGTTTGTATATTTACAGTTGCAAATATCAATTAAGTATATATTAATATGTGTAAAACCTATCATTAAACGTTTCTCTTTCGTTTAGAAGAAAAAGAGATTCATTGAAATTATTCAGAGAATCTTAAAAGTCCTGAATGGAGCGAGATATCAAAAAAAAAATTCAACCGATGGCCGTATTTAATTAAAGCACGGGTATTTGAGGATATAAAAATTTTAAATATAGATTGATAGTAATACTAGGTAATTACATATATACAAAATGCAATTACAAAAATAATAACTTATACGAATAATTCACCATATTACTTATTCCGAACATAGTTTTTTTTTCCTCATTTATTGATAGTTACAACTGTACAAAATAATATACAATAAGTAAATGTGTTGATAGTGAATACAATGGCATGTAAATAACTCGTAAAGAACTACTCACTAGTAGCACTTCAATAAAATCTACACTAAAAGGTCTCTAGGCCATCTTCTTTTCAGACTCCTCGTAGGATTATCGGGAATGGATAGGGAAGCAAGTTAGGAGACTAGTGGATTAGAGTGGTTTTGGAGCTTACTATGGAAGGATGCATATCTGGTTTGGGCTAATTCAGCAACATATGGAACATTAAGATCTTTACGGATAAGTTTATTGGTCACAAAATAAGGAGCATTAAGGATTTTTCGAAGGATTTTGGATTGTAAGGATTGGATACGAGATGAATTGGATGGTTTAGTGGAGCCCCAAAGCTCAACTCCGTACGTCCAAATAGGTCTTATCACAGTCATGTAGATGAGTCTTTGGTAATTTATTGGAAGCTTTGAACGTTTGTCTAGTAAATGTGAAGTAGTCTGTAACAACGAGCAGTTTCTTGTCGTTTTAGTCTTGTATGTGGATTCCAAGTTAGACGTTTGTCCAAGTAGAGTCCTAGGTAGCGGATCTGTTCAACAGGGATTAGTGGAATATCATTAAAGGATACTGTAGGATCATAAATATTTTTAGATGAGAAAACCTTAATTTTTGGTTCGATATTTTATTTTTAATTAAGTTCTAAATACTTATCTAATTTATGCTATACATTATTTTTTTTTAGTATTTATTAGGTTGTTTTTTGATTTTGTAATTTTCTTTAAAATATATATTTTTCAAGTACTACATTCCTTAATTGTGTTAAGTTAAATATAGAAGCATTCAAAGCAGAAATGAAAAGCAAAATATTCTTTTAAAGCGGCTGTAGAAGACAGAGAAGATAGGACTGCCTACGAGCTGAGGCCCGATAAGGGAAGACAATGAGAGAGAAGAGGGAACTGGAGCCAAAGGAATGAATGGGCCCAGGCTGAATTGTGAATGAATGTGCTTCTAGTGTAGTCAGTATTATCGATAACCACTATCGATAGTTAGCAGGGAAAACAGGGGTATTGCCTTACTGGTGAAGAGTAATGTTACTTACTTGTAGATATTATACCTTATCATATCATACATATTATACTGTATGATGCAATACGTTCGTATTGGTGAATAATCTTCAAGTTTGTCAAGAGTCAGTTAAGTGTTAAACTGTATATGAATATTGACTGCTAACAGGCAACTACTAAATTTAAGTGTTATTTTTAGAATTTATTGAATAGTATTTATAGTTTAAAATGAAAATCTATGAAATCTTGTCTTGAGTCTTTACATGGGTATGTTTTTTTGGCTGAGGGGTATATACTTTTTTAGTATAAAGATTTTTTTACACTCACCAATGTGTAGCATATTCTTTTCACACTCAAAAATAGCCCTATTCTAGCCAGAGCGGAAAGGTTAATATTCGTTCCGTCAAGACCGCCACGGAGCAAATTTAAACCCTCCGGGTGTGATTCGAACCCGCAACCTTCTATTCTGAGTGTGCTGAGACCCTCGCCATAGTATGTATAAGCATATGTATATATAAGTTTAATCTTCTCTGATATCCAGCAGCGATCTTCTTCTGACTGCATCTACTGCTAGGCGAAGTTCATCATGATTTTGCCGCATTGTATTGCAGCACTCATAAGTCCATTTGTGGATGGAACCCGCACAGTTCTATTGTTTCCCATTACCAGCATGAATTCAGGGTGAATGTTTGGCTAGGTGTAAAAAGTGTACGAAGTAAGATCAGAAATCCGAGAGGAGTTGATCGAAGAAATTTATGAATGCAGCAATACAATGCTGAAAAATCAAAATGAACTTCGCCCAGCAGTAGATGCAGTCAGAAGATCGGTGCTGTGTTTCAGAGAAGAGGGAGGAAATTTGGAACAATCATTGTAAATTAAGTATGTAACTTTTAATTAAATTATCTTAAATATCTTTCATCATCGCAACAACAAACTTCAGTTTGTTATAAAATCAGATGTTCAAACACACAGTCCGTAAATTGTAATTGCTTGTAAATGTACATGTAGCTTTGGGAATAATTTTATTCAGACACAAATAATTAATTAACATAAATTTAATTTACATTTTTTTTTTTATATTTGTGCTATCTCGAAGTTCTCTAGCTCGCCTAGACCGAAGATTAGAATTGATCTTAATCTTAGAGAGCTTTTCTTCTACCCGTCCTTCTCGCCCTTCCTTCTGCTAAAAAAGACAAAATTGCTTCATTTCCTCCGTCATTCAAATTTTTTTTTTTTTCCTCTTCTAAAGTTTCAGAATAGTATTTATATTAAAAATAAAATTTCACTAAATTATATTTTTAATATTCTAACATCATAATTCAGATGGAGGTTGCTATTACGGGTCTTTTTTACTTTAGCCTTCACAGTTACTTTTCTAAGTAACATGCGATCTAGATAAAATAACAGTTGCTATGAGATAACCTATCTACCATGTGACCATTTAAATTCAGTATTACCATGAAGTTATAGTACTATGGATAGGCCCTTCCCGTATATTGTTCCGTGAGGGGCGAGACCAAAACACTGACCGGCCACGCCCACAAAGCCCAACTGGCAACTTGCATTCCTTATAGCCTAGGGAAATTGAAAGGGTTCGTAATAAATAAAATATGTAAATAAATCACTTTAATAAAATAGCAGCAGTATAAAGACTAGGAAACCAAAATTTGAACTGATAAGAGGTTAATATACTGATAATGCGGTTCACACCAAAATGGCTGCCTGCCCGGTTCACACCTCTCCAAATGGCTGCTTGCCCTGGCTATTGATAATACGGTTCACACCAAAATGGCTGCTTGCCCCCTCCACTTGTCTATAACTCCATGATTACGTTCTAGTTATCATTTTTAACCTTCCTATTCTGAATATGAATCTTTTAAAACTTAACAAGTTACTAAAATCAGAAGAAATAGCTTTCCAACACCTACTGAGATGTGGATTACTGCACAGAACGAGAAAATGTAGAAGAGGACATTTTATGAAGATTTGTTTTTACGAAAATAGAGCTCCTTTTTATAAGTGTTTTTTGAGAGGTTGCAGGGAACAAGTTGGTGTATTTAACTTTGCTGACCCTAATACAGGAGCGCACACACAAAGAATTGAGTCGCTATGGGCAATTGTAAAAAGAAGAAATAAAAAGGAATGTGGTACAAGAAGAAGCCTGTTTGATTCCTACTTAAGTAAATTTGTATATAGGAGAAGGTATGAAAAAAGGGATATTTTTGAATGTATATTGGAATCATTGAGAGACTATTAGCTTCCAAAATAAAAATTACTATGAATTTATTATAAAATACCTACTTTGATTGTTTTTTATTAAAATATTTTAAATAAACAATTTTGAACATATGTTCTTCACTAGTATTAATCTACAATATATTTGTCAAATACCACTCACTCATTTAACACGAAATCTCAGAAACCACCGAACCGATTGGAATGAAATTCGATATGTAGCTTCCTCTAGGTGCTCGCTAAGAAAGGATCGCGGCTAAATCGCGAAAAATGCGATTACAATTTTCATTTTGTGAATAATAATAGAATTATTGTCATATGGTATTTGGAGGTAAGCTAAGTTAAAAAATAGGTTAGATGTTTAAGCCGCACACTTTGACCACAAATTAAGTTCCTTATAATTGTAAACAAACAAAAATACGATCGATGTCGAAACCTTGTAATATGGTACTTCATTTGGCTGCAGAGGTTGACCCTTACAAGTTTGAGTTGTTTCGTGACGAGAAGCTATTAAAAGACTTATGTTAAAGAGGAGGTTAAAAGACTTATGTTCTCTGGTGATGACATGTAAGGCCAGTTCGATGTAGAGACAAAAAACTGATAAGAATCAGTGAGTTCTATCAAGTGTATGATTCTTTTCAGTATCGTCTCATGTTCTACCATGGAGAAGATGGGTACAGTATTAACATCCCTCAGCGTGACCCAAACACTAATACACCACTCAAGAAAACTTTTGCAAATTGTCAAATTTACTTATTGGAAGGAATTATTCTAAGAATGGAATTCTTTAGGTTTATTTAAGTAATAATAATTATCAACGTTAAGCTTAACTTTTACTAATTTAAGTTGTCCTTCATCCTAATGATATTAAGCCGTAGCGAAGCAGGGTCCTTTCAGCTAGTTTAATAATAAGATAAATCACTGATTTAGAAAAAAGTAACTGGGATGGCTAAAGTAAAAAAGACCCGCTATTACCTCGTCACATTAATTTTATTTAAGTGGCATCTATTCCAAAAGTCGATTCTCAAATCAATCGATTCTTGAGTAAACTATTGGTCGGGAAAGAACTGTCATCCAGAAGTCTGGTTCTGGGGCGTCTTTATCATTCTTGTTATCTGTTGCATTGTCAGGAAATTAATTCAGGTGTATGTTTTTAAAATAAAACTATACAATAAATGATTAGAATAGATCGGATCACTGTTCATTCCCTTAAATACATTTCTGCCGACGTTTTGGCTCCCTTGAATAGACTTAGAATCCTCATTATCGGCAGATTTAAAGTTTTATCATCCGGAAGACTAGTCGGCCAAGCCGATCATTGTTTCCGTTGAAATGAACTTCCATCTTATAATCCAAAAGTTTATCGATTTACAACTAACCAATAGACAATAAAATTAAAATGATTTATTTATTTTCTCATTTTAAACCATCCTGATATTCGTTTTAAGACTCCTTACCACGGAGTGATTCAAGTATTTTGTGATATATTTTTTTCCTCCATCCCAGCAAACCCTAGCGCCCCCCCTCACCCTCTCCTTAGCCACTAACAATTCCAGGTAATAATTATCTGCGGTATTAACCCCTCCCCCTACCCCTCCAGTTCCAGCTCCAGCCGTGGATTAACGCCGAATCTAATTGCTACCTTTCTCGGCCAGAACAGAACCGGCCCCAATCAGCTAGGAAAGAAATTCAATTTCAAATCTCGCTGGTTCCTTCGACTCTTTGAGAATTTTAATTTTAATTTATTCATAAAATAAGTGCACCACCCTCCTCCTCCCCCTCCTCACCCCCCCCCCCCCACCATCGTCAAGCTCTAGTTCGCAGTTGAATAATTTTCTGGGAAAAGCTAAATCTAATTATTTAAATATTCTTATGAAAAGATTCTCTGTGACTGATTTTTTATTTCCTTTTTTTTTTTTTTTTTTTGTTTCAGATTTTCCATTCCTGAAAGTTTTTGCTTATTCTTGATACACTCTAAAATGGTAAGTTGGCTGTATATATAGTTCGAGTCTTGATTTAAAATGAGACTTTATTTTTATTTGTATTTTTATACTTATTTAGAGTTTTAGGATTCATTATTATATTGCTGTTTTGTTGTTTGTTTGTTTTTTTATGAATTTAAATTTAATCTACTAGAATATTTCATTCCTCGTATATAATTATGTCAGTGTTCAAAAGGAAAAAAAATGACTACTGTAAAGAAATTTGAGAGTAATATCTCAAAAGTTCTTCTTCTTCTTCTTCTGCGATCTTCCGTTAGATGGCCAGGTTGCGGCCATAATGGGAAGTGAGTGCGTAGAGTCCTATTTTTCATCTGCCTCTGATGAGTGATGAGACTCTTCCGACTTTAGCGGTCTTTGAAGGGTGACGTCCCAACGCAGTTCTCCAGTCGTATCGCTGGACTCCAACTCCGCCAGGAGATATCTGTTCATGGGCCCAGCCAACTCTTACTGTTTTCGGCCCCATGTCAGTACTGTTGATGCTGCTGCCCATCACCAGGGATGTTTTTTTATGACCTCCCGGTCGAAATCCGCCGTGTTTGGTAAATGCAGGGTCACCTCGAGCAGGATGCGACTCAGGTCGCGCACGGACGGTCTTGAGAAGAGTGGAGGTTCTCCACAGCTTTCCCCTGGGTTTGGAGGAGGACCAGTCCTCTAGGTCGACCCTAGGTAAAGGTGCTACCTCTCCCCAACCCTTGACCCCAAAGGAAAGTTCTCAATAATTACAATTTCTGCCACTTCAAATTCCAATTGTAGAAAATTTAGTCGAGTTTAATTGAATATATATTTATTTCCGACTGTCCGACTGAGGGCAAAAAAATTCAAATTCTGTTATTTCAGCCATGGATCGACTTTGAAGTAGGGAAACCCTCCTGTGCTATACCAGCCTCTATTAAGTGGGTACCATTAATTGGGGGAAAACTGGCGTTTGACAGTCACAGAACATCCCTACAAAAGCACGGAACCCTTAAGACTCCTAAAGTTTTTTCTTTTCTTTTTTTCTTTTTATATATATTTTTTTTAAATGTTTAATTCGTCTATACTGTTTTCATGGAAAGAATCTATTTTGTCTCTAATGAGACAATTGCTAAATAGGTTGGCAATGGGTTTTCTGTTTATCGATCTTGGATGTCCTGATACTAATCCGGCATATGTATGATTTTTTTTTTTATTTATTGAAATTTACAAAAGTATACGAAAAAATAAAAATACATCTAGTAAATGTGAACATGATCTTCATAACGGCTTGTCAATAACATGTAAAGGAACCACCCAGTGTAGTCCAGTCGATAAACGTATTGTAGAATGTATGAAATATGCCATAATTGTTTTGACTTCATACCTTCGTTAGGAGTAGTCAGAAGGTAAACACACTAATAGTCCCCGCCTCAGGGGGGTTATTTAACGGTGTGGGGGAGGGGAGAAGGTCCCATTTTTGGGTTTTCAGATTAAATCTTGAAAACGGTGGACTATAGAAAAATATGCTTTAAATAAAAATTAAAGCGAATTAAATTTCCTATAAAATTGATTTTATACATATTTTTCGAACTTCAAACGGTTTTCGAGAAATGTGTTATTGAAAATCGATAATTTTTGAGGGAAAAAAAATGTATCCTATTTTTAGTCAAACATTTGCTTTTAGTGCCTTATGCGATCATTTCTGTATATTGTAAAAAAATTAAAATTTTTGGAAATATAATTAACTTTTTTTTTTATACCATATTTTTCTAGAGCCCACTATTTTCGAGGTATAATCGAAAAACCCAAAAATGGGACCATCATTTCGAGAAAATAAAGCTTTTGCAAACTTTCTTATTAAAAATTCCATAAGCAAGATAGAATGGACTGTGTTTCAATTTTAGTCAATAGTGCTTTGAAGTTTATAGAAATGGATAGAGCATGTTTTAATAATAATTTATTAATTGGTTTCAACGGACTAAAATCTTTAAATATACATTTTTTACTAGATTTACATAAGCGCCGCGTACTTTTTATAAATTAAACGAAATTAATTTATTTGACTTTTGTCTGAATTTTGTAGACTTTACATTCAATTATAGGAAAAAAAATAAATAAAATAAATGCATAAAAAAAAAACAAAAAAAAAAAAAAAACAAACAAATATACATACAAAAAACAAAAAGTTTTTCCTATTTAAATATTCATTATTTTTCAACTATTCTAGAAAAACTAATACCACCACATTTAGCGTACAAAAATACATAAAAATGATGAGTCACATAGGTTTGACAAAGTTCTTAAAATGCACTTAGAGCGTCTATAGATTAAAATTTTGAGGGATATCCGGTAGAATTTGTCTGTCGATTTGCTTGCTTTTCTCACTTGGTTCAAAAAAATATGACAGAATGAAAATTTCTCGACATGAAAATATGATTAATTTGAATCAAAATTTAAATATTTACGGTGCTCAGTAGTTGAATTATATAGATTATAAGAACAGCACCACATCGACTATTGCCTCCCACTTTTTTTGAAATGTTTTGACTTACACCACTTTCATTCTCACCGGCTCATATGTGGTTTCCCTGCAAAATTAAAATAAATGAGTTGACGCGTTTTCCCTATAGTTGTCATATTATATTGCATTACCTGCGAACCTGTACTACTAATCTTGCTTTCATAAAGACTTTATTTCTATGAACCTTTCTGCTGCTCCTTCCTTCCTGGGAGGAAGGGATCCTGGTAGGACACTCATTATTGGATTAGTAGCGAGCCGCGACGGTGGCGCCATCATTCATTCACTAGCTGCGGGGGGGGCGGCTCTAAAGAAAACCAGATTGTAACTTTAACGAAATTATGAGTTGTGATGAGGGTTTATTTCAACCAGGTGACAGGTTGTTCCAATTTCTTTTACTAATTATAATTTATTTCTGCTTCTCTTCTTATCCTTTTCATAGCGTCATCTTTCATTAGCTGATCGCGGAGGCGGTGGGTGGTAGTTCCCAACTTAATAATGACAATTTCATCCTTTACCTTTTAGTTTCTTCTAGGAAATGAAGTTTTTGCGAATAAAATTATCTACGGTGGTGAAATACTCTTCTTCTTCCTAAATCCTTTATCCTGGTATGTGTATCCGGAGTTTTTATTTATTTTTAGTATATCCAAGACTGAAATTAAATAAACAGATCTATGTATGTTTGTGTTTCAATAGCCATCTCTGGTTCAGATATATAAAATATATTTATATAATACTTTTCTCCGACCAGTAGTAACGTATGCTAGTAAGGCTTGGATATTTACAGAGCAACAAGAATGGTGCCTGGTTATATGAGAGGAAATCCTTAGAAAAAACTCAACAAAGGATCATTTTAAATTTTGTGTTCAAAATTTTAAAAACGTGCAATAAAAATAAAACACATTGGCAAATGTGCAATTGAACCTTTTAAGTCCCCGCGGGTCTGTAGTTTATTATATTCGTTTACGTATTTCCTCAAGAGAATGCTTACAACAATGTTTCAGACAGTATTTTCATAAGGGTCTCTCCTCAGAAGTCTTTGTTTGGTGTATTTTTCGGAAAAAAATAAAAGAAAAAAAACTGACCTGGACTGTAGTTTATTGAATGAATTAGAGGAAGCGACCATAGTGTAAGATAAATCGGTAAAAATGTTTGTTGTCTAATAACGGAACAGCTTTGTATGAGTGACTGTTGATCTGGAGCTTAGTTGGATTTTCGTTCTGGAGTTAAATGTGTGTGCCTGCCTATTAATACAAAAAGATATTGGAAATAATCAAATCCTATCGTATGCTACATATGAAAATATAGAATGTACTTACATGAGTTACATTGAGCATCCGCATGATACTTTCGATCGAACCAATTGATTTATTGCAAGAAGGGCAAAAAACTGTTTTCCGGTCTAATTTCAATTCTGGATATGGTTTTATCCAAATGTTAATTATTGAAGATGGGCTGGCTGTCACCTCAGACATTTCCACTATTACTTGTACTTGTTTACCGAACTAAATTCTACTGTACAATGAAATGTAAATAAAAGATTAGGTTGAAAGGTGGAGTAAAATCAATTTATATAAATTCTACGAATATTAAAACAAAGAAAACTTTGTTCAACATCATACCATTTCTTTAACGAAATAATTGGGGGGGACTCGATGGCCGAGTGAGTTGGGGTGTGGGTCTCAGTGTGCTCGTAACCAGAAGGTCGTGGGTTCGAATCCCACCTGGGCTGGTTGAAATTTATTTCAAAAAAAGCCTAACAATTAAAAAATGTAGTCAAAACGTAGCTTAATCGTAATTTCATTCAAACCAATATAGTTCCTAAATATCTACCATTTGATGTCAGAATGTTACATTTTTCAACCGACTTCAAAAAAGAGGAGGTTCTCAACTCGTCTGTATTTTTTTTTTTTTTTTTTTTTGTGTGTGTATGTTACGCAACTACTCCGTCAATTCTGAATCAATTTTGATGATTCTTTTTTAGATCGATAGGGAATACTTCAGAGGTGGTCCCATAAAAAATATTTTGAAATCAACGTTGCACTTTTTAAGAAAAAACAGTTAATAAAATCACTTATTAACTGGTTTTTTGATTTACCTTAAAAAGTGCTGCGTTGATTTCAAAATATTTTTTATGGGACTATCTCTAAAGTATGCCCTACCGATCTGAAAAATAATCATCAAAATTGATTCAGAATTGACGGAGTAATCGCGTAACAAAAAAAAAAAAAAAAAAAAAAAAAAAAAAAAAAAATACAGATGAGTTGAGAACCTCCGTCAATTCTTAATCAATTTTGATGATTCTTTTTTAGATCGGTAGGGCATACTTCAGAGATAGTCCCATAAAGAATATTTTGAAATCAACGCAGCACTTTTTAAGTTTAAAAAAAACAGTTAATAAAAATCACTGTTATATAACCTTACATTTTAAACATATTTATGATTATGATTATCTAAAATCTACATGGTAACTAAATCTAAATTATTAACAAAAATAATTTACACATACAGTCAACTCTCGATGTGTTGTACTTCGATAAGCTAAATTCTTAAAGTCGAACAAAATCTGCGGTCTCACCTCAATGAAACGATTTCAGATAAAGAACGTGAAAATCGTGTTGAAAATAAGTAGAACTGAAAATAGGGTTCTAAAGAAAGAACTTCTAGGACCACCTCTATGAAACGAACTATTAGAAGTCATCGCCTCTATATCTCGAACTCAAATTAAAAGAATTTCATGTGTAATTTATATTCCGGTTTCCCGTCTTTGTTTATCTTTCCAGTTCATAGTTACATCAGTCACTTATTATTAGTCTTTCACTCGAGGGAATAATTTTACAGCGGCTATTGTAAATTCTTTCAATAATGAAAAGTTAAAATTGATTTGCAAAGTGGGGAAATAAGAAAGGAGTTGGGCATTTGTTGCTAGTGAATTCCGAATTCCGCGTAGTTCTCTTTCAACTACCTTAAAGAATAAAAAAAAGATCGCCACTGGTGGAAGGCGGTAAGTCTACTTATAGGCACCCTCAGAAAAAAGCGCAGTTCAGTTGAAAGTTATATGATAAATTGGTCCCGGGTATTTAATTTTCTGTATCAATGTTTTTATATGTATGTACAAACAACTTTCCCATTAATGAAAATTTACGTAATGATTTCAACTACAATTTTGTGATCAATTTTCCCATTTACATGCAGATAAGTGGAATGATAAACTCGATAATTCTTTGTTCAGTAAGTCGAACTATTTTTCAGGGTAGCTTGAAGATCGAGAATTGACTGTATAAACAAAAATACACTCACCACTAAAACGTAAAAAATAAAAATAATTTTTAGGAAAAAAACAAAACCGACTTCAAGATTAAACCTATATAATCAAACTTGAACTAAAAAATAAAAAATAATATTTTAATTGCTTCGAAACAAAAACCATTAAATGTCCATCAACGAAATTATCGATACTTAATATACCTATTTACAATTTATGATCAGTTATTTTTGGAGTCGGTGACAACCAAAAAAAAACAGAATTTAAATAAAAATGGTAATTGTAAAGATGCTCTCCACTGTTTCATCACCGCCCACACCACTGTCTCCGGCCATTCGAAAGTTTATTGCTAAGGCAAGATTAAACTGCCCTTCTTGGCTGGCACCGACTCTAAAAATAACTGATCATAAATTGTGAATAGGTATATAAGTATCGATAATTTCGTTGATTGTCATTTAATGGTTTATGTTTCGAAGCAATTAAAATATTATTTTTTATTTTTTAGTTCAAGTTTGATTATATAGGTTTAATCTTGAAGTCGGTTTTGTTTTTTTCCTAAAAATTATTTTTTTTTTGAGTGTGAAAAAACCTCACAGTAGAAAACTATCGACCCCCAATTAAGAGACATATCCATATAAAAAATTGTATTGCCCTACCAAAGTTGAGAATGTTTACAGAATAAAAACAAAGAGGGGGACTCAAGGACTTGTATGGTGACCCAGAATTGGTATTATGTACCAAGAAGAGATGGATAAGAGGTATGGGACTTATCTATCTTATAGACTGCGAAAGACTCCCAAGGAAGACAATGGAAGAATGCCCAGATGGTGAAAGAGTTTTCCTGGTAGACCAGTTACGGTGGCCTGAAGACTATTGGAATTGGAGACAAGTTCACTTATGTTATATTGTTAATAAAGACACCTCTGGGCTCTCTGTGAGCTAAGGTTTATCTCAATAAAATATTGTAACATTCTAAATTTGAATTACCAAATTGGCTAAACTTTTTTTTTTTTTTTTTTTTTTTTTTTTTTTTTTTTTTTTTTTTTTTTTTTTTTTTTTTTTTTTTTTTTTTTTTTTTTTTTGATGTTGACGAATACATGAATTACGATTAAACGTATCAATTTTATATTTTTTGAAATATTTTTTGTTCCATCTTCCTATATGGTTTCGAACTCAAGTTAATAATCATAATGTATTTCAGATTTTCCAACTTTTCAAATTGGTATTTCTTCCCCTTATGTTCATTTAGCATTTATATACATCTAAAGAAAGCTAAGGCTCTCTTCCTTCCATGTATACTAATCAAGTTGAATTTACGCGGAGTGTAACAACGTGATGGCGATTAAAAAAAACTTACCCATAATCAGTTTTAATAGTTTGCTTGAAGATCTAATAATTTATCGAATAAAAGAATGTCCATGTAAGTGGCAATTAATTTATCAATTGTAGTTAAAAATGTTTTTTAACGGAAGACTGCTTGTTTTTACAACTTCTTTTTAAGAGTTTTAAAATGCCTCTAACAATGAGCAACGCATTAAAAAACTTCTTTTGCGTTGTTTACATTTTATTTTATTTACATTTTACAAGATGTACTGGGACATCATTTCTCTTGGTTTTATTTAATATAGAGGAGAAAATCAAGTCCAGAGTTCTGAAATTTTCCGAAATATTTTTTTAAATATTTGAAATTTTGTATTTATTAGTTATTATTTTGTTTTTAAAATTTTACAATAATTTTTTTTTTTTTTTTTTTTTGTTCATTATTCCTTAATATTTGCAGAAATTTCGATTCTGTGGAGAAGCTGACTGCCCAGACTGGCTCCTGATGCAGATCAATTCCCTTTCCAATTTGGTAAGCCCATGGCAATATCATTTATTATTATTATTATTTTATTCTTTGTATTATCTTGTTTTACGGTTATTAAACTGAGGTGGAGGACAAGGCTAACCATCCAGGACTAACAAGGACTAATGGATTCGAGTAGGTGGAGGAATGGATTGTGGATGGGTTAAAAAAATATTGGTATCTGGTTTTTGGGCATTCAATCAGGCCTATGGATCAGTGTATTATTTGAAAAATTTTTTTCAAAATTAAGTGTCTGAAAAAAGTGACGCATTTTTAGGCCGTTTTCACTCTTAATTAACATGGTCCGTGAGGTTTTGAATACCGGGAACTCCCTACTTCAATTAATGATCCCAGGCCCTTTGACAATTAATTTGGTCCACTCTATGAACCCATTTTTAAATTGACACCAGGAGCCTACTTCATAAAGATAGAAGTACAATTCCAAAAAAACCTCGACATTTGAGCTCCCATTAGTCGGTTTCAAGGTTTTTTTTAAGTGTAGCTGTAAAGTTGAACTTTTTACTATTTTTTTTTTGTTATTTTGAAAAACTGTATTTTAAATTGAAATTTTTGCTCCCGTAAAAATTTGCCGGCACCGGCTACGTTCACTGGGCGACAAAGTCATGGAACTGGGCGACACTTGTGTCGCCCAGTTTATATGTTATTTTATGCTATGGGTTGGATACAAGAAGATATTTTTTCATAATTTTATGCGTATAATTTAAGGTCATCCTTGTACCAACTCTGACTGCTTGTTTTTGCTTCATCTCCGATGATGAGTTCGTAGCTTACTTAATCCCTTTAAATTAAATAAAGCTATACTCGTGCAGAGAAACTTTTGTAACGACTTTATATTCATTATCCCTCATATTTATCCTCTTTATACAATCGTAAATATCAAAAAACATTTTTTTATTAAAAAAATAAAAATTAAATACTTTTCGATAATCATACGATCCTTTATCTTTGATCACGCTTCATGATATTTTATTTAATCAATTATATTCATTAACTCTAACATTTACCTTGATATATTTGTTTATTACAAATAAATAAAGAAAAAGCTTTCATTATTGGCTCGAACCTGTTTGCAATCTATCGATACATGTAATTTCGATAGGGTAATCGGATCGTAACCTATTTCTGTACCCAATGAGTAGCTGTAATTTTCTAAAGATAAGATTACATGAAGTCATTATTGACTGTATTCTACGACTATGGCGATCGATGTGACGATACAGATATGATTTTAAAAGTGCTTATTATTGTTCATCATGCGTTATTAGTGGCCTGTTTTAATTTTACCTTCCCATCGACGGTAATTCAGATAAGGAAAATAATTATAAGTTCAAGGTAATGCTTCAGATGTTTCGCGATATCGAATTAACATATGTTTTTGATTCGATCCTGGGGTTACATATGACATCATATCTATGATTCTACTGTCGATCCATTCGTGTTGAAGCTATGAACGTACCTAGTAAGTGCCCGTCCAAAGTCCCTAATAAGGTTAAGGTGGATTTTCAGAGGAAGGTAAGGTTTTTGTCATTACATTTTTTTTTTTTTTTTTTTTTTATTAATTGTAGTGATTATCATTTTCTATTCTAATGATAAAAAATTTAAAATACGATAGGTACTGTATTTGTTTTAGTAGAGGAAGCAGTGAACAGAAGCACAATAATTCATTGTTAAATTATTGTGCGCATGCCAGGCTTATAAGATAAGAAACTGCTACTCGTTTCCGACCACTCCAACATTTACTAGACTAGCGTTCAAAGTCCCCAATGGAATACAAAAGACTTATTTACATGACAGTAATTAGACCCATTTGTACATACGGAGTTGAGATTTAGGGCTGAACTAAATCTTCTAATTCTTCTCGTATTCAATCCTTACAATCCGAAGTCCTTCGTAAAATCCCCAATGGCCCTTATTATGTAACCAAAAAAGTTATCCATAAAAGTCTTAATGTTCCATATATTACTGATTAGACCCAAACCAGATACTTATCCTTTCATAGTAAACTTCATACTCACTGGAAACCACTAGTCTTTCAACATACCTTACAATCAATTCTATATAATCCTACAAGGCATCCAAAAAGAAGATGGCCAAGCCAATGTAGAAAAGCTATTGTGTTCACGTTTCGGTTCATCTTTAAGGCTTCATCAGTTTCTATTTCATATTTCTCACTACTATATTTTTTTTTTAATTCCCTGACCGCTAATCCTAGCCTTGGCTTCACAAAGAATCGATAGCCATTCCTGTCTATCTTCCGCCTTCCTCCTCCAACCATTCACTCCCTGGCTTCTTAGATCATCCTGGACATTGTCCAGCCAACGCAGCCTTGGCCTTCCTCTCAATCTTTTTCCTCCCGGCCTGCCGTACATACTCTTTTTTGGGAGCCTGTCTTCCGTCATCCTTTGTACATGTCCAAAACGCCTTTATCTCCCTACTTTGGCTATAGAAATGATGTTAGGTTCATCGAACAGTTGTTTCAGGTCCATTTTGGTTCTGACTCTCCAATTCCCGTGGTTATTCAAGGGACCGAAGATCTTTCTAAAGAGCTTTCTTTCACAGATCCTGAGTAATATCTCATTCTCTTGAGTCAAGACTCAACACTCGCTTCCGCACGTCACAACTGGCCTTATTACAGTTTAGTAGACAGTGATTTCTCACCACTATGCCACATTAAAATGGTTATTTCCCTCCGTTCGACGAAAATACCACCTTTAATTGTTCATTTACAAATCTATTTCCTCATAGTGACCTTATATACATTATCAGTGCGTTCCTAATGTATTAGTGAAATTCCACAAAACCAGATCCTAATCCTTTTGACCTTTGCCTAACTCTCTTCAACACAGCATCATTCAAACGCTCCTTCACTGCCAGGGCATTTAATTTTTGGAATACCTTCCCATCCCACATTCCCCATTCCTCCTCTCTAAATATTTTTAAATCCCGACTTTTCTTTATATATTAAGCATTCAATCCAAAGGTCATATAGGAAAAGAAAATATTTATTACAATGAGTTTTGAATGTTTTTTTTTTTTTTTTTAATATGCTGTGCCATTGATTGAAAAGATAAATGTGTTTATTTTTTGGAATCTGGATCTAACTGTGGTCTTATTATGTTCTTCTCTTAATCATTAGGTCATTAATTCTCTTAATCGTTAATTAAAGGTAATAATGGCTAAATATGAATGAATGAATGAATGAATTACTGTATTTTGTAAAAATAATTACAATCACAGGAGGTCTGACTTCAGAATGAACAGTTAAAATGAAATAAAATATATAAATAAATTGAAACAAATATAAAATCCATAAATCACACATAATATAAAATTAAATAAATATACTACACATACTAAGTACAACTAAAATAAGAAAATTTTCGGCTGAAAAAGAAAAACAAAATTTTAGACAAACAAAATACTTCGAGATAACTAATCACCATCTGAATTAAATGTATTGGTTATAAATAAATAAATAGCTTATAAATGCTTTATGCTCTTAACGGTTAAAAGATTTTCCATGGTCAACTCAGGAGTAGGTTTGGGCAGGAGATACAGCCTTGGCCAAAAGTATTAGGCACCATGAAAAATTCTCTTTTTAATTTTAATAAGTAATTGTTCAATCGTTGTTACACCCAAAACTCGTTTTGTTAACAAAAATACTTACTTTAAATAGATTATTTTCAACCATTGCCACCTACTTCATACGATACACTAAGGGAAACAATAATGTAATATAAACTAAAGGACTCAGTACAGTCGCTGCTCTATTTACTTCAACTTAAGAAAATTTTTGTTGTATTTAATTGTGAATATTACAAATAAATTACATTTTGGGCTTTTTGAATTCAAAGAACTGAGTGAGATTGAACGTGCAAAGATTTTATGTCATCGGAAGGGTATAATCAATTTTAGATTGCTAAAACTATGAAGTACTCATGATGTGCTGTTTAATATACTCTTATGATACATCGGACCTTTAACACATTTTCCTCGCTACCTAGAATAGAAAAAAAAAAAAAAAACAGGTGCACGTGAGGAGAGATTTTTCGTGAGAACATCTATTCAAAATCGCAAGAAAACATCAAAAGAACTGACTGAAGAGATTAAAACCTTGTGTTCTGGCGATATTTCTGCTCGGACAGTAAGAAGAAGACTAGGAGAGAAAGGTCTGAAGGGATGTAAAGCCAGGAAGAAACCGTGGCTTAGTGAAGCCAATCGCTAGAAGAGGCTTGCCTGGGAAAAACTTCACCAAAACTGGACTGCTGAAGATTGGGCAAAGGTAATTTGATCAGACGTAAACAACTTTGAGGTAATTAAATTATTGCAAATTGAAATTAAAAATGTCGAAAAATCCCTAAAATATGTTTCAACTGCAATAATATAATTATTTTTACGAATTCATTAAAATATCTAATTTTGTGCAGATTTCTGGAACTCCTGGAACAGTTTTTGTACGAAGGAGGGAAGGCGAAGCCTATCACCCAGATTGTGTTGTCCCTACTATAAAACATGGTGGGGGAAACATAATGTTTTGGGGTTGCATGGGGCTTCGGGAGATCGAGAAATATTTTTGTGCGAAGGGAGGATGAATAACGATACCTACATATCAATATTAAACCAAATTTTAAAGCCTTCATTTGAAAAAATATTTGGTGTGAGGACAGTGCCAAAATTATTCTCAACAGGATAATGCTCCATGCCACGTTTCACGCAAAAGTAGAGAATAGTTCGAAAAAAAACAATACCAATTTTCTTGACTGGCCCCCTTAGTCCCCAGACCTCAATCCCATTGAACAGCTGTGGGCTAAATTAAAAATCAGAGTTGGTAAACGTTACCCTACAAACAAAGACAATTTGTTTACATTATTAAAAGAAGAGTGAGAAAAAATAGTTACAGAAGATTGTATAAAACTTGTTAATTCCATGCTAGAAAGAATAGTTAGGGTAATAAAACCAAATGGTTTGATGACGAAGTATTAAATCGGGTTTTTTATAATTAAAAAAAAATATATGTTTTAAATGGTTGAAGTTATATTTATTCCCTAATACTTTTATGTAGGTGCCTAATACTTTTGGCCAAGGCTGTATCTAAACTACTTCTATATTTAAAATATATTTGTGGTCCTTATATAATTTAATATTATTTATACAAAGTCCTCGCGCGCTGCTAGGCAGAAAAAGAATTGTTTTATTTCGTATTTTATTTGTACAAGAAATTTCTTTTGCAAATAAATAAAAATATTGATTGATTGAGATATGAATTTTCACAATATAATTTTAATGTTATTTTTTGTCATAACTTATATTAACTATCTGATATCCCATTTATTATTTTTCAGATAAAGTCGTATGTTTGCCCCATTTACTGAATTTTTCATTTAATGTTTTGACTTGCATATAGTCTAATGGCTGGGAGGGGGCCTATAATTTTCTTTTGTAACATTTTTTTTTTTTTTCACACTCAAAAGTGTAACATTTTGACACGCTCTAGCCCTGTTGGTGTTGTCGGATTCGAAAATTCGACAATAGTTTTCTTATAAGACATTTAATGGAGAATAATTTTTGTTATATTAGTCGCTAGAAGCTACCGTTTTGGGAGTATATTGGTTTGAATGAAGAAAAGTAAAATTTTTTGGTGTTTGGGCTTTTTTGACACGGTCTAGCTCTGTTGGTTTTGCTCGTGTCGAAAATTAGCCGACAGTTTCCTTATCAGAGCCAGCAGATATAAAAGCAGTAGATTATTAATAGTCATGTCCGTGATCTATTGTTTTTCTCAGTCAGGGGGGTATTGAATTTAAATTTATTACTCCTAAGGCTTATTTCGTTTTTCTTGTAATATTTATAACGTGTAAGTAATATTGATTTCTATTATCATGATTTAATTCTGCTATTAGTATTATGCCCTTAATTTTGTATACGGCAGCTATGCCGCCATTGTATTGTTCATTGTAACCTATATATATTTCTATACTATTATATAAAAGGACAAGCCATTTTTGGTTTGTGATCACAAACCGCGAAAACTACATAACCAATCTATACCAAATTTTAACCGCACTATCGTCATAGTCCAAGAAAGGTTTAGCAATAATAAAATGTACAGATATTCAATTATATTGCCATAAAAAAGCGATAAATATGTTGTGCGCCGTGAAGTTTGAAAATTGGTAGGTATAGGTGGCGATAGGTGGCGAGCATAAATTTAAAGTTATTGAAGCTATAAATATATGTAGCGACACATGGATCTCAGTGCAGTTTAAAAATCTATCCTTATGTAACAATTCTGCAACAGAGTTTGTCATGGTAAAACTATTAAACCCAACTGTACTAAATTTTAACTACAACATCTCCATTGTTCTAGGAAGGTTTATAATAATAAATATTACTATAATAATAATTAAAATGTATAGTCTTGGGTCCCAGAAACGATGTTTCCCAAACTGTAATATACTTTTATGGTTAAAAATTAAAATACAACGGGTTGGAGCGATAAAATTATTTCTGCCACATTGGATGTTTAATTATGGTTTTAGGTACTCTTCAAACTCCTCATCAGTGCAATTTTAAGCAGGTTAAAAAATACTGCCATGCGTGAAAATATCGTTGAAGAAATAATGCTAAATTTCATACTTACAAATACAAGATTTTTATCGATAAACAAATTAAATTCAATTATTAGTTAAAGTAATCTAAAATGTGCAATGACCCTAGATTAAAATTTATTTTCATAACGTTTCACTTTTATTTTCATTTCTCTTCATTCTTTCATTTCATTCCTACTTACTGTTATCCCAACCTATTCCCTCTTAAAAGTGATATAGTATGTTTACATTAATAAATCTCATAGCATGACATATTTTTTTTTTAAGATAGCGATGCTAATGTGAAGGGGAGAATATGGGTAACATTGAATTGTGGCTTTATTATAGACCTATACAATATTTCATTTAAATTAAAAACTATTAGAATTCCTAAATTGATAATTATGATAAGAATGCCTGTTTTCAGAGCCCGCCTAAGCTGCAAGAACTGTGCGAGATTGTCGTCCAACCACTCATCGGCAAGGAAATGGATGTAAGTTAACCCTCCATGCACTTACAAAATATATATATATATATATATATATATATATATATATATATATATATATATATATATATATATATTAGTTATTTTATAAATTAATCAAATATCTTACGCTGTTCATCATGTACCATATCTATGGAATATACAGTTAATAAAAAAAGTGTACACCTATTATTGAAATACATATTCATGTTTTTTTTTTTTTGTTTTTTTTAAATTGAGTAGCTTTATTTAAAAATTTTATTTATCAATGTAATTCAAATCGATATGCCAACCCATACATATAAAAAATTTTTTTTATTTTTGGTGAATTTTCGGAATTATAGTAATTTAATAACTGTGTGGCAAAAAAAGCCTGTTTACACTATTCATTAACAGAAAATATCCAACTAAAAGTTAATCCTTTGAAGGATCACTGGCATTGTATTCTAATGAGCTAGATAATATTTTTTCTTAATGTGGAGATTTTTGTAGAAATCAGAAAACTAGTCACATTTGAGGGAATGTAAACTAGACATAGTTTAGTTTTTGTATATATAAAAGAAAAAGAAAAAAAAAAAAAAGATTGTAACATTTTTAGCTAAGTCATATATATATTTTTTGTCTGTAAGATAGGGCCACAGGCCCTAAGACAGTAAATAAAACAATCAATCTCTCTCTCTCTCCCTCTCTCTCTCTCTCTCTCTCTCTCTCTCTCTCTCTCTCTCTCTCTCTCTCTCTCTCTCTCTCTCTCTCTCTCTCTCTCTCTCTCTCTCTCTCTCTCTCTCTCTCTCTCTCTCTCTCTCTCTCTCTCTCTCTCTCTCTCTCTCTCTCTCTCTCTCTCTCTCTCTCTCTCTCTCTCTCTCTCTCTCTCTCTCTCTCTCTCTCTCTCTCTCTCTCTCTCCTCTCCTCCTCTCCCTCCTCTCCCTCCCCCCTCTCTCCTCCCTCCCTCTCCCTCTCTCTCTCTCCTCTCTCCTCCCTCTCTCTCTCTCTCTCTCTCTCTCTCTCTCTCTCTCTCTCTCTCTCTCTCTCTCCTCTCTCTCTCTCTCCTCCTCTCTCTCTCTCTCCTCCTCCCAAAACCTCCCTCCCTTGGCCCCTCCCTTTCTTCCTCTCCCTCTCCCTCTCCCTCTCTCTCTCTCTCTCTCTCTCTCTCTCTCTCTCTCTCTCCTCTCTCTTCTCAAATTTTGATATGATATTTTCTGTTTACGAATAGTGTACACAGACTTTTTTGAAATACATTTTCTTATTAAATTGTTATAATTCCAAAATTACGCTGTTAAAAACAAAAGATACTGGATAGTTTTAGGATAATAAATTAATTATAAACATCGAAAATATCAATAGGATTTAAGGACATTCCAGCCAGAGTTGCTTAAACACATTCTCCACTGGTCCCTGAGAAGGGAAGATATTGCAGGATGTAGCCACCGAGGAATGGAATGGCCTTAATTACAGGAGGAACAGAGAGAACACTACCTTCAGCCTCATCAAGCCAAGCTGCAGTTTGCAAATAGTCTGAAGCCCCTCAGACAGTCTGCAGCCTTCCAGCCTTCAAGTCAAGATCGATTACTACCTAATACTGCAATACTACAATAGTACAACCTTTGATCTTATCAACTGACTAGGCGGATCATTATCCTATGGGTTATTATCATAACAAGTAATTTTCCTGTAGTCTTTGGATTATAGATAAGAAGTAAAAAATAACCGAAATTTAAGTCCTCAGCTATGTTTAAATCTCGAACTAGTAAAAATTATTAAACCAAAAATATCTCCTAGCTCAATTTATCGAACCTTAGTGCACCTTGCCTATTTCATATATAATACAAAAAATAAATATATTAACATGCGTAGATGGAGTTGAAACTCCTGACTGACCAGTGTGATATTAAACATTAGTGATTAGGTCTAATCGACTGGAATGTTCGACAATACCTGTCTGCCTACACTTCCATCTAATGAATAACGTAGTAGCTAAAATCCAGATGAGACAAAATGTAATCCTCCCACTTACATTTTGTCAACTAAACGAAAGTTTTCTACCCCCCCAAAAAAAATGGAGCGTTAGGAAAAAATTCAAACAAATGCAAATTTTTGAGGTGCTTTTGTTTCTTGATAATTAAAAAGAATGTCTATACTATTATATAAAAGGACAAGCCATTTTTCGTTTGTGATCACTAACCGCGAAAACTACTGAACCAATCTGTACCAAATTTTAACCACATCATCTTTATAGTTCTAGGAAGATAAAGTAATAATAAAATTTTAATATTTAATACTGCCATAAAAAAGCGATATATATATATATTTGAGCATAGATGGTGCTTAGTGAAGTTTGTTAATCAACCGATAGGTGGCGAGCACCTTTCTAGAGAGGTTACAAAGGTGTTATATAGAGTCAGAAATTTATGATAAAATTTACTTATTTTCAATTCAATTGTTATTAAAGCTTTAAATATATGAAGCGACATATTTATTAATTTAAAAATCTACCGATATGTGGCCATTCTGCAACGGAGTTAAAAATGGTAAAACTATTTAACTTAAATGTACCAAAATTGAACTACAAGATCTTCATAGTTCTTGGAAGGTTTATAATAATAAATTTTACTATAATAATAATTAAAATGTATAGTCTTGGGTCCCAGAAACGAGGTTTGCCAAACTGTAATATACTTTTATGGATGCCTAATTATGGTTTTACGTACTTCTCAAACACCTCATCAGTGCAATTTTAAGCAGGTTAAAAATTATTCCCATGCATGAAAATATTGTTGAAGAAATAATGCTAAATCCATACTTTCAGATACAAGATTTTTATCGATTAACAAATGAAATTGAATTATTAAAATATTTATTTCAATGTTTAAATAAACTATGTTCTTTATATGAGAGCGGGCGAAGCCGCAACAGGGCATGGCTAATATATATATATTTCTGATATCTTTAAACCTAAAAAACAATTTAACTACTTTGGCGTGAGACCTCATTGAATAACTTTGAAGTGGGATGGAAAAAAAATTAGACTTTTTTTTTTCTGTATCGTTTTTAATTATTGCTGCGGCGCTGAATCCGAATTTTAAGATAGTCACCTCGAAAAAAGTGAAGCATTCCTAGAATAATGACGAAAAATGAAGAAAAAAAAGTTAAGAAAATATTGAAGTAAAATGTTTTCTCATTGTTCAGGCCAACAACTTAAACTGAGAACTGTACTTTTTTCCAAAAAAATTGATCATCAAGTGGAGTTACCTACTTTTTGCAGCAAACCCTTCAATTAAAATTTTACCTCTCCTTTTTTTTTTTTAACTTTATTTATTGATTTACACGTTTCTTTAATCTGAAGATAATCGGCGAATGTGCTGAAAAAAAAATTAAGAATGCTAAAAATGAAGGAGACCAGTGCCCATCGATACCTCCTCCTCACATTGTTTTTGGTTTACTTAAGGAGGTTCCTCGTCCATATCATTTTCAGCCTTCGGTACGTATTGTCGGAAATATTTGTTGTAGCCATGATTTGTATGATAGGATTAGATATAATGTTAATTCCCGAAACATGTAGTATTAATGATTAGATAATCAATAATATGATTAAAGGCAAAATTGAATATGTATTAATAATGTTATTATTTATACTTTGGTCAGCAGAAACTTATTCAACTAATAATTGGGCGTATTCCTGAATTTTTTTGGCATTTTTAAATTTAAATCTGAGATCATATTCTATTTTTTTGTGTGTTTTTATCAGTCAGTTTCATTTGGCATTCTTTTGCCGCTTCTTTGATTTACACTCTACAATTCAGAAAAAATAAAATTTATAATTATAAGGTATGGTTGACTGTAAAGTATAGGATATGTAGATAGTTAGGGTAGGCAGTCATAGATACTGAGGAGATTAAAATAAAATTGTTATTTTATTTTAATTGTTAAAGCCAACGTTTCGACTTGCATTGCAAGTCTTCATCAGGGCTAGAAGAAAAGAAAACAAGCAAAGAGGTATGACTACATTTTAAAAAATATATGAAAAAACACACACCACATAACATAAGTATGAGTGAGAAAAAATAAAAATAAAATACATACATAGTACTGATCGCTGACTCAGTGGAGAAGCTCCAGCAGGCTGTCACAGAGTGGTTTGAAGAGCTGCGAAGAAAAGGCATGGACATAAACGCCAGTAAAAGTAAGGTCCTACAAGTTGGAAGGCAAGAGGAAGAGGTATTGGTTTACTGCAATGGAGAAGAGTTGGAGGTGGTCACCGATTTTACCTATCTGGGAGCAGTTTTGGACAGATCTGGGAAAGTTGACGCGGAAATATCAAGTAGAATAAGCAAAGCAAACGCAGTATACTACCAGATCTGCAACACTGTTGTTGGTAAAAGAGAAGTGATCAAGAACGTTAAGCTCCATATCTTCAAATCGATATACCTGCCGATACTCTTATATGGTTCTGAGAGCTGGATCCTCATGGACAGGCAGAAGAGCAGAATCACAGCGGCAGAGATGAGATTTCTTCGTAGGATTGTTGGGAGGACAAGGAGGGACCGAATCCGAAACGAGAGGATTAGGGAAGAATTGGAGGTCGCCCCAGTCATGGAAGCCATTGAGACCAGGCAGCTGAAGTGGTTCGGACATGTGGTACGGATGGAAGACCACAGAGATCCACTAAAGACGATGGATTATGCCCCGGAGGGAAGAAGACCTCGAGGCCCCCCAAGATTACCATACCTCGAATACATGGACAGGTTGTGCCGAAAGAGAGGCAAAGATATCCGCCAGACAAGGAACCTAGCAAGGAACAGAGAAGAATGGCATTCCTGGCTGAACGCACCCCGACGCTGAAAGGCACACAAGGGGAAATGCAAAAGAAGAAGAAGAAGAGAAAAAATAAAAAAAATATAATAAACTAGCTGAAAATACCCTGCTCCGCTACGGTTTAATATCATTAGAATGAAGACAACTTAAATTAGTAAAAGTTAAGCTTAACGTTGATAATTATTATTACTAAAATAAACCTGAAGAATTCCATTCTTAGAATAATTTCAATTAGTAAATTTGACAATTTGCAAAAGTTAATTTTATATTATTTTGATAGTCCTCCAGTGAAGCTTCGAGGCAGCACTACCATCTTACCCAGCTCTTATACCAGACCATCAGCTTTTCTAATGGCATACTTTAAGTGAATATAGTCTCTACTTCTCAACTTTTTTGAAGAAAGTTTAGTCTTTCTGTTTCTATTTTTGCGTACATATCAAGCATAAATTGATTGAGGAGATTACGAAATTAAAGTAAATAAGGTTCTTCACCTCCTCGCTCCACTAACATTTAGGCGTAAAAATCAGCTGCAGACATAGTTTTCTTAAGTGATGTATTGGTGTTTGGGTCACGCTGAGGGATGTTAATAGTGTAACCATCTTCTCCATGGTAGAACATGAGACGATACTGAAGAGAGTCATACACTTGATAAAACTATTGATTCTCATCTGTTTTTTGTCCCTACATCGAACTGGCCTTACAAGTCATCACCAGAGAACATAAGTCTTTTAACCTCCTCTTTAACATAAGTCTTTTAATAGCTTCCCGTCACGAAACTATAAGGAAGTTAATCGGTGGTCAAAGTTTGCAGCTTAAAGATCTAACCTATTTTTTAACTTAGCTTATCTCCAAATACTATATGATAATTAATCTTTTATTATTCACCCAATAAAAATTGAAATCGCATTTTTCGCAAATTAGCCGCGATCCAGGCCGATTTTTTAAAATTCCTTTCTTAGAGAGCACCTGCGGCCCTAGAGGAATCTACTATCCAATCCGTTCGGTGGTTTCTGAGATTTCGTGTTAAATGAGTGAGTGGTATTTGACAAATATGTAGTAGATAAAAGAAATATATAATAGATAAATAAATGTATATAAGAGTAAGGATAGTAACATAAAGGCCATATGTACAATAAAGACTATTGAATTAAGGTTAAAATAAGAATAAATTAAAATGAGTGATAGTTACTTAAAAGCTAATGAGTAATTTCAACAAAATAATTGGTAAACATAAAAAATATAGATTACTAAGTTGTTGAGATAATGAGGACAAGTTACTAAGTTAATACTTAAAAGCCATGAAGACAATACAGGCTATTGAATTAACTTGAACTGAAATCACTCATTTTAATTTATTCTCATTTTAACTTTAATTCAATAGTCTTTATGTATTGTCCTGATGGACTTAAGATATTGCCTTTATGTTGCTATCCTTACTCTTATACATTTATTTATTTATTATTTTATTTTTATTTTTTCTCACTCACACTTATGTTTTGTAGTGTGTGTTTTTTCATATATTTTTTAAAATGTAGTCATACCTCTTTGCTTGTTTTCTTTTCTTCCAGCCCTGATGAAGACTTGCAATGCAAGTCGAAACGTTGGCTTTAACAATTAAAATAAAATAACAATTTTACTTTGATCTCCTGAGTATCTATGACTGCCTACCCTAACTATCTACATTTCCAAAAAAAAGTTTAGTTTAATAAAAGAGATTAAAAAATGCAGAAAATATGTAGGAATTTTCAACATAGCTGCAAGCAACACTGTAAAAAGAAGAGACGAAAATTGGAATTATGTCCGAGTAGGGGGTTCTAGGAATGGTTTATAGGCATTATGTATTCCACGAAAGGTGCTCCGCTGAAAAATGTCTTCATTTACCATTCGTTCCCAAGTAGTAATGGTTCAAAACTGTAATCTCTTTTCATAGGAGAAATTTTAAGGATTGCAACAATGCTAACAAGCTCTGTATACTGTTAGTCATGACAATTAAATCTTTTACAAATTATAAATACATTTTATATTGATGTGGTTTATTTGACTTTGGGACTAATGATGATGTAGATAGTTGGAGTGAGCAGTCAAGGAAACACAGTTAAAAATATGAATTTATTGTGCCGACGTTTCGGCCTGCTATGTATGCCTTCATCAGGGCTAGGAGGAAAAGAACAACAAAATATATGACAATAAAAGTGAATTAAAATCAGAAAAGAAAAACAGTATAGTAATTCAGTTATAAGTTTAAAATACAGGAAAAGGTACATAAAAAGAAAGGAATGGTTAAGATTTAAGGCGTAAATATTATTTAATTTAATAGTACTATTGAATATTATTTTAAAAAGTATATTTATCATAATCATCACCTTATGGCACCTTACGGTCCTTGCAGAACCCTGGCATCTTCTACAATTTTCTGACATTCAGACCTATCTTCGGCTGTCCCTCCAACATTATCTTAGGGAGCCTACTAGCTTCCATTCTTTGCAAATACTTTAGCCTTTTATTCTGCCTATTTTTATATTTGTTAAAATACCTGGGGCTGCATATGGAGTTTTAAGTTCTTCATTTGTTCTCATTCACAAAAGATTCAGTACATACTTAGATGGACCATATATTTTTCGTTGGATTTTTCTTTCCCACTTGTTTAATACTTTTTCCTCAAGTGATGTCAGGGTCCATGTCTCACTCCCGTACATAACATTATGTTCGTTGTTGTTTGTTTTTAAGGGCAAAAAACTACTGATGGTTACTATTTCCTATATACCCGAACTGAACTACACTGAACTACATTGCAACAATAACAAATTTCTAATCAAATTATATTAATCTCAACTAGAAAAAAAAAAAAAAAATTATAATCCAACTGCCTCTAGCCTAGCACGCATAGAGCCGGGACGGCACGGCCGAAAACGATTTTCCAAAATCGATTCCCAGTAACCTATTGCAACAGTTAGGTTGACGATAATTTATTTTAAATGTAATCATAATAAATCTAATCTAATTATTATACATCGATTCTTCTCCTTAATGATAAAAATATATTTGGAGAAGAGGATAGAAAAACACCATGTTCAAGTAGAAATAATTTAGTGCGTGCCAACGTTTCAACCTGCCTTGCAGCTCTTCATCAGGGCTATTATACTATTAGGCTATTATGAACAAAATACTAGATGTGACAAAAATAACAGACCGATGAACAGATGACAAATTAAATATAGAATGTCATGGATAAAAAAGTATATACAAAAAGGGCTATAGAAAAGAACAGATACATAAATCAGTAATAATACAAAGCAGGAAGGTAAGGTTAAGTAAAAGCCAGGAATGAAAAGGGGAAAAAAGAAAGAAAAAAAAATTGCGTTTGCACGTATTAAAGTATTTCTACTTTTAAGTGGTTTTTCTCTTTGACTGCATCCCTGGTGTCGTCTTCTCCATTCACCTTAGCAGTCAACTATACTTTTATCATTAAAAAGATTCCTAACATACATATATAATGCTGTACTCCGCACCACATATTTCCCTGATTCCTGGAAATTATCAATAGTTAAAATGATAAACCCAAAAAGCCACCTGAGTCCCATACCCAATTATACCGTCCTATTTCTCTCTTGCCAATCATGGGTAAAATCCTAGCCTCTCAAACACTCCAAAAAAACTCATTTTAAAACGTTTGTATCCTATCCTAGAATCCCAGATCACCAGTTTGGATTCCGGACATCACACTCAATAATCCAGCAATGTCATCGTGTGGTGGACGTTGTCTCCTCTGCATTGGAGCGCGGAATGTACTGCACGGGAGCCTTTCTTGATGTAGAACAAGCGTTTGATCGAGTCTGGCACCCGGGACTGCTGTACAAACTCCGTCAGTTCCTACCTTCTACATATTTCCTCATTATTAGATCTATGTGTAAGTGCTACGCAGAGTGTATTTAATTTACATGTCATTGTATTTACAATGTTGTATTTATCAATAAATGGGGGGGGGGGGGAAATCATTAAAAAGATATTTGTTTTTTGATCCGGAGAGTTAGCTGTTTGTTGTTCTCCAATTAGGGTTGGAAGGAAGGGTTATCCTACAAGTTATCAACGTTTTCTACATCGACAGTTTTTCCGTTGGAGCTACAGAGGTGAGGAGAAAGTTTAAGTTCTTGACACCCTAACACGCCCGGCCACCAATATCACTATACGATGAAGTTATTGCCATAATGTTTTGATTTTTAAAATTAACGTTTCATTAGACATCAAATTTTCTATTCAACCAAAAATATTTGCGTGTACTTTTTATTCTTGGTACAGTAGAATGGCTTGGTGGTATATCGCACATGTATTTCAAAAGTGATACAAATCAAAAATCTTTATTTTAGATTCATGATCATGTTTAACCCGGCGTTGGTCGCTAGGTGAGCATTTCCCACACCCTTCTAAAAAAAATTTAATAAGTTCGCCAGAATTTAACTTTCATCGCTGGCCGTCATTATAGCTGAGTTTAGGACATTTGCGAATAAGAACATTTGGTTTCTGACTAAAGCGGATGAAGGTGGCTTGGATATTGGGCGATTTTTCAGAAAATTGCCATGTCCACACTCCTCAGTATCAGCTTATCTCACGTGCAGTTTATATGTGACATTTTATTGAGCGAGTTTTCTAATTTATTTCGATTCATTAGTGATTATTTGGGTTCAAAATGAGTCGTGGATCTGGCATGCTTGAATTGTTGAATAAAGGCCAGTTGAGAAGATAAATTGTAAGTAATTAGTTGATAATTCGTCGTGAATTGTATTTATATTATTTTTCAATCATTTACTAGGAATCTGAAATGTTTACTATTCCAGATTTTTGTTCGTGAATGCTCGAGACAATACAAAATAGTTCTGGTATAGGTGTGCAAAAGAAATAAAAAAAGAAAAAAAATTGTAAAAAGTTTAATGTTCCAGTTCACAATGAACATACTAAATATACTTGTAATAATTGTATAGAAGTAGAAGAAAACGATCTATCTGTTTAAAAACACATTATTATGTAAATAGTAAAATATTTAATTTTTGTTTGGTTTTACAATAAATCTTTGTAAATTTTGTAAAAATATATTTTTTATCCTTATGCTCCATAGTACAATTATCAATACATTCTGATGACATTTATTTACCATTTATAACAAACATATTTGGTAACATAAAACTGCATTTTTTATGAAAATCAAAGAAGTGAGGGGAATGCTGACCTAGCGACTAACGGTGTACCAGATCGACCAGCGACCAACGCCGGATTAAGTTTAATAGTCTTCTATGAAATGTCAAAAATGTATCAAATTAACTTCAAATCCCACCTTATACATCTCACGTGGTTCAGGTACACTTTCGATATTTCATATAAGTTTTTGAGTTGTGCCACTTTGAAATACATGTGGGATATGACTGACCCCTTCAAAATTCCATTGTGATGTATTTTACTTGCAATTATTTGTATATTGTTGCTATATTATTGTCTTATAATAATTTTTCTTTTTATATTTTTCAGTACGTTCAGCTGAGGAACTTCTCTAAAGCAGCCTCTTAGGTAAGTGATATTCTCATCAGAGACTAGAGGAAATTGTTGGTTCAAAGAGAAGCGAGCCTCCTCTAAGAAGCTGTGAAGCCTTGTTATCTTTGTCAACCGCTTTCAGATTTGAGCTTTCACTATAATAAATGATTATCAGTTTAAGTTTTATTATAAATAAAACGTACTACCTCTTTGAGATTTTCTTGTTTATTTCTTAAAATTGATTTTAGAATTGATGTTATATGTGGATTTAATTTAGCTCCTTTAATATTTCGTTCATTGATGTGTCGGCACCAACATATTTTGATTCTCAATTCTCGGTACCTATACCTAGGTTTAAAAATAAATTTCTATCACAAAAAATAATTCGTATAATTAGGTCTAAAAAAAAAATTCAATCAAATTCTTATTAAGAGGATAAACATTCCAAGGGTTCTGGATTTCCTTTATTATTTAAGGTATTACTGATATTTTACTAAACACTGGAAGCAATGATATTATTATGAATTTTGGAGAAGATGATCAAGGATGCAGTAGAGGAACACCACGTCTAAGAAGAAATTCTTCTGAACGTGCCAACGTTTCGACCTGCCTTGCAGGTCTTCTTCAGGGCCACCGAGCCACACTTGTGAGGAGACGAAAGATTACTCTCGTACCTATTAAACGTTGGCACTTATTAAAGAATTTCTTCTAAGACGTGGTGTTCCTCTTTGACTGCATCCCTCATCATCTTCTCCATTCATCATAACAGTCAAACAATGCTTTTATTATTATGAATTTTGTTTCAAAGATGTATTAGGAATCGAAGACCAAAATGATCATGTGATGAAATGAAAAATAATCTTTATACTGGGATACAAAAATCTCCTAAGAATAACAATGTGCGATTAAATGGTGCTGTTTTCTGGCTGCATTGATTTTGTTAGTGCTTCAGCTTCCGCAGTTTGAAAATGCACTTCATATTTTTTAACCGACTTAAAAAAAAAAGGAGGTTATCAGTTTAATATGTATGTATGTAATATTGTTGGAATTGGATAATATTTTGAGTATGATGATCCATTTAGGCTTCCAACCACGTGTGCTTAATTTCGTAAGTGTATATTTGTATGTATGTGTGTATGTATGTTTGTCCACGAATTTCTCGAAAACTAAAAGTCATATCGTGATGATTCTTTTTGATTTAAGTTAGGTACACTTCAACTTAGAGAACAGTTTAAGTTTCACTAAAATCAGTCCATTAGTTTCAGAGATATGGCTAAATTAAGAAAAAGAATACTATATTATTAACCGACTTCAATAAAAGTATACTAGAAATCGGTAATTACAATAAATCATCGCTAAAAAGATATACGCACAAAATAACAAAACATATACTCCTCACTTAATCTAATTTATAGATTATTATTATTATATTATTATTATTTTATAGTGGTGTTCAACATTTGTTATAATACATTCTTTAGTGTTTTTTTTGTTTTGTTTTTTACGTATTATATGAAGTAAGACATATACTTATAAGATATATTAATTGATTTTATTTATTTATCAATATTATATATTTTTTTTTTTTTTTGTGTAGGTTTTTTCTATTTTTCCTGCTGTTAAAAGATAAACTTTGAACTGTAAAGCCTATTCACAATTATAAAATTATATTATTCATACAGAGGATTTAAGACGGAATATGAGTACTTAATATGAATTTTAAATTGTGAAAAATGTAAATAGAGTATCATTATCTTAAAAAATATATATATAAATAAAAATAAAAATAAAAGTAATTTTAAAAAAAATTAAACCGACTTCAAATTAGTTGATGGGTATAAAAAATTATAACAGCCAGTGAACTCAAAAGGAAAAAAAATAATATTTTTTAAGAATTGCGTAAAAGGAAACCGAAACTGATTTGTCAAAAATATACCTAATTCGGTAAACACGCCGACTATTTTATATAGGTTGGTGCCAGCGACCTCAGTGGCGGACTAACAAGCTCCTGCTCCTGGCTGGCACCGGAGTTTCCATCCGGTATGCTATATTTTATTTTATACTATGTAATTATTTTTCTTTCTTTACATTTCTTTTTTTTATCCTTATTTTTCCGATTGTTCACAGATAATCTTTAAAGTGTAAAACTATTAACTAAACTATAAAACTATGTTAATCATGTAGAGGATTTAAGACCAGCACATGTATACTAAATGATTTGTAATTGTAAATATGTCAATAAAGCATTATTATTATTATTAAAATATGTTTAACGTGTACCCTTACTACAACAAAAGGTTAGCTGAATCAGGAATACCTCGAGACATCTCAATGGGAAACGGGTGAAAAAATGAGAGTCCTCCTATACAGAGAAAAACTATTTTATAAATTAAACATAGCACTCCCCACTGTGGCTTCGCCTGCTCCTATAAATAAAGAACTTAGATAACTTTAACTGATTGTTGAAGTTTTATTTTTTTATCTATAAAAATTTTCATTAAAGTATTCAATTATGCATTAAATCTTCTATCATATTATAACGCTTAGCAATATTTTTTATTTTTTTATTTATTAGGTGTTTGTTATGCTGAAGCATAATTAGACATAAAATTTTTTATTTTAATAATGTATGAGTGTAATCCAGATGGACAGTGACTTTAAGGAATCCTTGCCGATAATGGACTGCATTATCAGTGCTTATAACTAAAGGTCTCTGAATCATATTTTTACACACAATATCTACAATCGAAGGATCAGCGTTTTGATTTGGTGATAATTTTTATTTGGAAGAAATAATTTTACTGATTACATCTGGTCGGATTTTAATTTTTAACCATAAAAGTATATGAAAGTACAATAAACCTGTTTCTGCTACTCAACATTGTGCATTTAAATTCTTATTATTGTGAGTTTCATTAGTATTACACAGTAGTATTACCATTGCAAACTCTACTGCAGATTGGTGCTTACCACATATCAGTCGATTTTGAATCTCAACTGGGTAGACATGTCACACCACATCCTTAAATCTTTTTTAATGATTCAATCGAATATAAGTAAATTCTATTATAAATCTCAAGCTAAATATAACACCATACCATTGCAACCTTTCATGTAGAACAGTGCTTGCCACCTAACGTTCAATTTTTGAACTTCACTATTATCCGCTTATTATAACTTTTTTAATAATAAATCAATTGAAAATCAGTAGATTTTATTATTGCTAAACCTTCCTGGAACTATAAGGATGATGTGGTTAAAATTTGGTATAGATTAGTTGAGCTGTATTCGCGGTTAATGATCACAAATAAAAAAATGGCTTGTCCTTTTATATAATAGTTTAGATATTACTTATCAATGTATCTGAAATTAGGCATTATATAAATATTTCAATTATAAGAGAAAAAAGTAGAATTCAATAATCATGGAAATATTGAATAAAATAAAAATAAAAAAAGACCTGATAATATAGTCGCTCTGTCCATTATTTTTCTATATTATTAAATCAGCCTCTTAACATATCTTTTTGATATAAAATTGTAAACCCCAGCTGTAATTATAATAAATAAATCCAAAATCGCAAGAACGTTGACAAAACATTCTTTAGGAGCACTTTAGGTAATGGTTTACCCACATAATGAATGGAAGTATTACTATAGTTCTCATCAATGCATAAACTATTTAAAAATTGTAGAAATTAGACATAAATCACATTCCATTACATTCTTTATCTGATTTGATAATTATTTTCTAGAAATCAGCGAAGTGAAGGCTTGTGTGTCTGCAGTTAGAAAACCAGAGTTAACCAGATCTTGAAGAGCGGATCTTGCCATGCTGTCAGCCCGAGTGATCTTGGCCAGGAGCTTGAACAGCTTGGTCTTGATAGGCAGCATTCTCAAGTTATTGTAGAGTATGTCTTTTTCTAGAATCTTTTGAATTTAATGTTAATATATTTTTAATAGTATTTATTTGAAGTTAAGACTGCAGTTCATCTATTAGGATGAGGCAACAGTTCTCGACTGTTGTGTTCTTTGTTTCATCTACTCAACATTAAATTGCTTGGTACCTTTTTTTCATCGCTGATTCTTCCTTGACTCTTTCCTTAGCTAATCGACCTCCTCAGATACTAATTACAACATCCTTAAAGTTCTAACTCTGAAGTCATCAGTTCTCGTAAAACCAGCCCCCATTCTTCTGATCTCTATGTTCCACACAGCTTTCTGCTAACGATTCTCTAGCTCCTAGATCCAACTGCTGGAACCATCTCCCATCCTTAATTTTCTCAATGTCTCCTATATCATTATTCACTAATTAAATATTCAATAAGTCAGATCCCTACAGGAAGGAGTAAAATACAAAATGTTAAGAATAAATATAAATTTTATTACTATTATATTAAACATGATTATTTATTGAATGACTTTTATTTCTTATTTTTATTATTTTTTAAATTCAAAAATTTAATTATTATGTATTTATATGTTAAATATTTTATTATTAATGAACAACTTTATTTAATAGTTATATCAGTCTATAATTGCGGGGGCAATGCTGCTATTTCATCTTCATCATTGTAACTATTCTTTTGGGATAAAAACTCCTGAGTAAGGATTTTTTTTTTTTTTTACCTTCTTCCCCCCCTCTACCACCATTAGCTCACCCCCCCCCCCCCCCCCCCTTTAGTATGTTTATCTTCTAACTGCTCCTAACGAAGCCCTAAGGTCAAATATAATCGCATATTTCATGCAATCTACACCCCTCACTTCAGCACTCATTGACTGGGTTTATAAAATTAAATCAATCCTTGTTATTTTTTAATTTTATCGAAAACTAAAACAATTGAGACTACTGTTAAATATGTATATATATATATATATATATATATATATATATATATATATATATATATATATATACAACACACAAATACACACTGGAGGTATATATTTTTATATATTATATATTAAATAATTATTATTTGATTGGAGCAAGTTGTCTCAGAATTAATAAATAAACTAATATTAAATTGAATATTATTGAATAGTATTGAATTATTATTAAATTCTCCCCTAGGATATATTCCAATGAACGGAATGAGATCATGAACAGACTCAAGGATGGTATGATTCGAACTGGAAGATTGATCGATGCCAAGGCGAGCAAAGAAGGGGCCAGCGGAATAGTCCTTCATCTCTCTCACACAGACCACAGCGATATCAAGCATGAGAACAATGTCCACATGACGACTGAACAAGCCCAAATATTCCTAGCTGGTAACTGTCTTATCTTTCGCTGTACTTTCTTAGTTCACCTAAAAGTCCATTGTGATTTTAGAAATTATACAGATAACATAGCATTACAGAAACTTTTAACTCATTTTTCTTCAGAATCTATAAGGTAGCTCTATGCATTTTTTTTTTTTTTTCATTTGAAACATAGATATTGTTTTACCTAAGTAATGAATAATTTTTTATTTTAATGTGTTAAAAATTTTAAAGGTTTAAAGTTTAATTACTTCAAAGAAGTAATAGGAAATACCATTTTTTGGTATTAACTTTGGCAAAAGTATTTGTATTAATAAACCATAAAATTTGTATGATTCACAAAGCACATTACTGATACATAAATAAATTGATTTTTAACACCATGATAATCTCCCGATTCTCCACAAAAACTTATCTATATGACGATTATCAGACCTATTTGGACGTACGGTATAGAGCAGGGGTTCCCAAACTTTTTTGTACCACGCCCCCTTTTGTTGAAATGAAAGCTTCTCGCGCCCCGCCACCCCTCCCCATAACAATAAATTGTATGGGCCTAGGAACAAAACAAAAACAAATAAGTGTTACATTGAAAACAAAACATTTATTTATACTGCCATAAGATACAACAATATCAGTTTTCATAAAATACAAAAATTATTAATAAAAGAAAAATAGATTAGGTTGGATAGTGAGGTAGACGGGCTAGCATGTTCTTTACTAGTACGCCTATTCGTGGCTGAGTTTTAGTAAGTGCACAACACAAGTCACTAGTAACCTCAAGTTTATTCTGATACTTTGTTTTAATTGCCACAAGTGTTGAAAATGGTTTTCCGCACAAATAGGTGCTTGAAAAAGGCAAATATACTCTAGGATACACTTTGAAATATTTTAACCAAAATGAAGGTTTGTCCATTATATCAAAGTTGTATTTGGCAGAGGAATCATGTTTTATTTCCAAAGCATCTTCTTGAAGTGATTCAGGCAGGGAGTCTATGTTGACATGGAATGGGTCAGTTGACAATCTGTAAATACTATCTTCACAAGTGTTATGCTCTCCAAATGGTTTGATATTTGGATTTTCAAACTTGATCCTTCATAAATGTACTTGAAGCGTGTATCTTCTGAGATTGACTTTACTTTAGAGAAATTTGAATAATTGCCGGGGTTCGCTGATATTTTACGCCTCCAAAGTTGCAATTTCTCAATATACATCTTGATCGCATCACGATGAGTTACTAAATTTGAGTCTCCACCCTGCAGTTTTAGGTTATGGCTGTTTAACGAGTCAAAGATGTCTGACAAATTATCCAATATTACTTGGGTACAAGGTTTTTTGAAGGCCACGATTAGTTCATTTTGCTTTTGATGTTCCAAGAAGGTGATTATTTCATCTCGAAGCTACATCACTAATAATAATCTTGCCAACATTTTTCCTTTTAAGAACCATCGTACTTCTGTATGAAATAGCAGTGTTTTTTGATCACTTCTTAAATCTTCACAAAGAGTTTTAAAAAAGTCGAGTATTCAACGCACTGTTTTTATGTAATTCACTACTTTAATATACAACTTTAAGACAGTATTGAGTTCATTTGGAAGGGTTTTTGCTGCCAAGACTTGTCGATGTATAAAAAAATATATCCCAGTTACATCAGCATTTTTCTCTCTTACTAATTACACAAGGCCTGAGTGAGAACCAAGCATTGAAGGCGCGCCATCCGTAAATACACCGATCAGTTTTTGCCAAGAGAGTTCATGTTTGTCAAAAAAGTCTGACACTGCTTTCATAACATGAATAGCTTTTGTCGTGGGCTCCAACTCTGTAGAAAAGACTAGCTCGTCTTTCATTCTTTCGTTTTCAATATACCGAACATAAACAATTAACTGAGAACATTGCGCTATGTCTTTTAGACATAAAATTTAGAATTTTAGAAAGACTACCAAATTTTAATTTAATGTTCAACTTATCTCACGCCCCCCTGGGGGGGGGGGGGGGGACGCCTCCCAGTTTGGGAACCAATGGTATAGGGTTATGGGGATCCTCAAACCATTGAATTCTTCTCGCATCCAATCACTCCAATCTAAAATCCTTCGAAAAATCATAAATGCTCCTTACTTTGTCACAAATGAACTGATCCACAATGACCTTAATATCCCATATGTTGCCTAGATATGGATACCTTTCCTTTCATAATAAACTCACTGCTCATCCAAATTCACTTGTTGCACAACTTGCTTCCCATTCCATTCCTGGCAATCCTTCGAGGTGCCTGAAAAGAAGATGGCCTTGGGATCTTCTTGTTTTGTAAATTTCATTAGAGTACTACCATCAGGTAGTTCCTCTACACGTTTTAGCAAGTCATTTTTTTTTTCCATTGTAATCTGCTTATTTATTTGATGTATTTGTTTTAATGCAGTTGTAAATTTCTGTTAGTAAAATATTTAAAAAAATTTTTCACATGAACATTAGATTATTTTTTTTGTATAATATAATAACTGAAGGCTTTGTTAAAATGGGAAGGTAGCTCCATTTTACTGGAGATTGGAACTAATGTATGATCTTGTGATAAAAAAAAAAGAAAAATTTTTGTTTTCTGTAGAAATAATTTAGCAACTATCGTTGGTTATCATAAGAATCAAAAGATGGGGCTGTCTCACCCATCAGTTCGTTACATTTTTGTCAAATTGTTATTAAATTCTTGTTAAATTAACCAATTCAGGTTGTTTTTGATACATCATATTAATATCACAGTACGATGCGAATGTGATGGTTTCATCTCTGTGTAAAATTATTCCTGCCATTGACCGCCTCTCAGAAACCAATTGTTCTGGCATGTTGTTACAAAACAAACATTTTGAAAAATTAAGAAAAAAGTTTATAAACTTCATTCTATGATAATAAAGTACAGTTCACTCCTTATTATCGACAGAATTGTGTGATCCGGTTGCCGCAGATAAGCTAGTTATAAATCAACACAAAAAAGTTTTTGAACAATTTTATTTATAAAATAAGGTCTGAAAACAAAATTATGAATCAATACAAATTTTTATATTACATTGTCACAAAAAAATAGTCAACTGTTATTATGTTTTTGAGGTAAAGCATCGCTTCTTTATTTGAAATTAAAGGGTTCTCTCTCAACACAGCTGCTTCCATTTTCCTCCATATCATATAAATTTTCCTCTTTTTTTTTATCATATGTAGTTTGTTTTCATTAAGCGGAATGTATATTCACTGTAAAGTTTAATTATAAACCTATTTGCTTGACCTATTGTACTGTTAAGAATAAAAAAATTAAATAGAAATTGAAAAAAAAAAACATGGATAATCCTTTAATTGGGCAATTATCCTACTGATAATCAAAATTTTATTATACTTCATCTGCCCATACTTTAATTGCTTATAATATGTTACTGGTCTTTACTTTCATGAAGACTACAATTAAAACAATGTTGACCGTTGTGTAAGTGATGGAAGTATTACCGACTGAAAAGTAGCAGAAGTAAAGTGATGTAACGTAATTAGTATTATAATAATACAAGATTCAGATCAGCAGAAATATTCTTAGTTGATACTATAACATGCTGATTCTAATTACAACTTATAATATTTTTTAAATTTAAATATTTCTGTTTCAGAACTCAAGACTTTAAAAAAACGAATGGAAGATCTTGAGGCAGAATAAAACGAGAAAAATACTCCCTGATTGTAAAAGATATATCTTAATATAACTTAATTTTGAATATATTGATTATTTCTTACATAAATTTTCATTCCATGTAATTTTATAAATGTTTATTTAAGGATAATAAAGGAGTGATTTTCCAATAAAGTCTTTTATTTTATAAAAATGTTTCTTTTTTCTTTTTAGCTATATGAAGCTTGTTATATTTGTTTTCTTGTTTTCCCTCTTACAGTTTTCCCTGTGTATTTAAATATTTGTATATTACATATACATAGAATATGCATTCTAGCATATTACATGTATCTATCATGTTCTGTATTTTATAAGATATTGAAATTTAAAATTAATTTGCAATATTTTCAAGATAAATTTTGAATCAATAATATAAATTACATTAGGAAAAAACAAAATGAAAATGTCCTAATATAACGTAACTAAGTGAACACAAAGCAAATAAAAACAAAACTAAAAACTAAGAAAAGATCAATTTCTAGAATAATCCTTCTCAACAACTCTTTGAGAGATTTTTTTTAAAAAAATCCTTCCCTGTAGGTGGCCAATCGTCTCCTTTTAATAATATGCACTTTACAAGATGTACTCTCTTGTTGCCAAAAAGAGGGCAGTCGTAAAGAAAGTGATGAAAAGTCTAGAGTGTTTGTCTCTCGCAGCAGCATGTAGATGAATGAAATAACATTGGTTCAAATAAGATTTAATTTGTCCTTCTTCTGTCAAGAATTAGGTCAGTTTGTGGTGTGTACTTTTAATTTTGTTGTGGTTATTAAGTGTGATGTCTGGAATAAAATTGTGTAGAGGCTCTCCTTTTATAGTTAGTTGCCATTTTAGATTCCAAAAATTTATCTTGTCAGTCAAAATGCATTTCATGATATAGGGTATAGGGACTTTGTCATATGTAATTGGAAGGAAACTGTTTTTTGTGGCACCCTTAGCCAACTCGTCTACTTGTTTGTTTCCTTTGTTTTTACTATGACCCTTAACCCATTTAATGGTTACTTTTAAGTCCATGTCCAGTAATTTTAAAATACTTTGTCTTACTGTTTCCGTCAGTAGGTCATGTCTTATTCTCTATCAAATTTTATCGTCAGTGTAGATGTTAAATATTTTTGAAGAGTATTGGTTTGGACATTTAAGGATATGTTCAGAGACCATCAGTAGGGCTAGTTTTCCAGCTTGCTTATTTAAGCATCATTTACCCAGTCATTATTGTTCGCCACATTGTGTGTGTTGTAGTTTTAGAGAAAATGTGTATACAGTATTTTCACCGTCTCTACTACCCTCTGTGTAATTGTCTTTAGTAATCATTTGAGGCTTATTATATATTGGAACAATTTGATTGAAGTGATAACATAACAAAATAGTAATTAGAAGTAAAGTATCAATGAAACTGATCTAAGTCATAATTGAAAATCATTTTCATCAGATCATAAATTAATTGTAATAAAATTATATCAAAAAGGATTCTGCTGAGATATATTCACATTATGTAGGACCAAGTGGGGCATAGTGTCACATCATAATTAGCTCTGTCCTTTTTTAATTTGACTAAAGTGTCTATTCATATCTCAACCTCATGTGCTGCCATCTGAATCAGCTGTCACGGGGTGTTAAATTGCAGGATAAGTGGTAGAATAATAAAATTTATGTTTTTTGTACTTAACGTAATTTGCTAGTGAAGTTTTGTTTTTGTAGGAAAACTAATGATTGGTAATTAAGTAGATTTTCTCTTTAATCTTCAATTATTTGGCGTTTGAATAGTAAAAAAAGTTTCTTATAATTTCAAATCAGTATTATTTTAACGAATTTTTGTTTCAAACAGTAAGGTGAAGGGCACTGTGTAACGTAATTTGTTATAGTGTGCCTCCTTCGATTATACATATTTTTTCTTGGTGTGTTACATTGAAAATAGTTCGAAATAGGATAATGTAAGACGGTCGGTCATGTGACATTAAAGAAGAAACAATAATATTCTCGTATTATAAATCAGTTTATGCTTAATTTTGATTACAAAATTTTTGAATTGTATATAATGGAGGTTAAAATTTTCTTTATTCTGTACTTCTATGGCTGTTAACACTATAGGTACCCTACCTCTGAGGTACACTGTAAAAAATTTATTGATTTCATGTAACTTAAATATCTTCTAAGTATAATTTTTATATTATTTGAAGCCTAAAGATTAAAGGTTAAACCTAAAACGTGAAGCTTAAAGACTGTTGATTTTATAGTAAATAATTAGAAAGAACATTTTTAATCTAAAAATACAAATGACTTTTTTTGGTACACTGTTTCCCGCTTGCCCTACTGAAGAACATAATTACAGAAAATAATTATATTATGGTTGAAAATTTTTACTTTAAAATTAATGTATTAATTAACTTATGCTCAGGAAGTAGTTAAAAAATTAATAAACCTTAATTCTTAACATGTAATTCTTCTTCTTCTTCTATCGGCTCAACAGGCGCTGATGCTACCCTTGGCCTGCTCAACAATAGCCAACCATCCTCCTCGATTAGTCGCTTCCATGACAGAGATCCCTAGCCGCCGGAGATCCTATCCTATGCCATCCCTCCATTGACCCTTCGGCCTACCACATGGACGGTGGACATCTGGAACATTTTTGTACACCATACTGGCCACTGTATTATCTCTCATTCTCAACACGTGGCCAAATCATTTAAGCCACAGAATCCTGATGTGAGAGGAGATGCTCATGTCTTTGTAGAGCTGGAACAGTTCGCTATTTTTCCTTTACCGCCACTGACCATCCTCCCACATAGCCCCCAGAATTCTCCTAAGGATTACTTTTTCAAACCTATCAAGTAGGTTAATATTTTCCTTGTTGAGGGTCCATGTCTCTCCACCGTATGTGACTATGAGTCTTATTAAGGTCTTGTACACCATAAACTTACATGTTAACATGTAATTACCATGCTCAAAATTATTTTGGTATCACAGGTTTTTAATGATCCATGGTAATTACATTTTTTAAGATGGTAATGGAAAGTGCATGTGAGGTTTGATCCTGTCAACAGATAAAAATTCTGGTTGCTCGTAATTCTCTCTCCCCCCCCCCCCCCCAATTGGTTAAATTGTGGTTAACTGTGTAGCTCCCCAACTAACCTAGTTTATTATCACTGCTAGTAATGTATCTTTGGATTTTATCCATATTTCTTTTACTTTGTATGTTTTGTTGGTTTAAACTTCCTGTTTCAATATTAGAAAATATTATGAATGCATCTACTGTCTGAAATATTCAAATGATGATTTCATTCTTCCCATGATGTTTAATGTTCTAGAAAGGCGGCAAAGAGGTTATTATATTATGCAAATGTATTAAACCCTTACCTAACAGATAATGAACTATTGTTTGTAGTAATAACTTCGGAAGGAATACCTAGGACTTCAAGGATTCATTTAATCGATCCTTGAATTGTGTAGTTATCATTATTCCAAATATTCGTTATAGCCATTAATAAATATTTGTTATATTTTTTGCAACTCATAATGATTATTATAGTTATAAACATATTTTTGAATAGTTTATAATTTATTTTTCTTTTTTTTCCCTTGTCTTTTGACTCTTGAAGCAAGTCTTCAATTTCATGACCTGTTTTAGTTGAATCATTTAGTCACATATTTCTAGTAAATGCTCGCTAATCTTTGGTATTAGATTAGTGTTTTTTTTCAGGTGAAAAAGTGATAACAGTGAAACTTCGTTATAATGCTCTTCTAGGGATTAGACAAAAAGAGTGCTATACCCTGGAATGTGATATAAGCAGGAAAATAATAAAATGGCTTAAAATGGAAAATGTTTATTAAAAATGTAATCAGTGGCGCTACCAGGATTACTATCTGGGGGGGCTGTGTTAATATATATATATATATATATATATATATATATATATATATATATATATAGATAGAGAGAGAGAGAGAGAGAGAGAGAGAGAGAGAGAGAGAGAGAGAGAGAGAGAGAGAGAGAGAGAGAGAGAGAGAGAGAGAGTCAAACTAAAACAAGGAATAGGTGGCGTTCGAGACTATACATAGTTATCAACTAAAAAAAAAAAATAGTCATTTCGGTCGTCTGGGGGGGCTTCAGCCCCTAAGCTCCCCCCTTGGTTGCGCCAGTGAATGTAATACATATATGTAGGTATTGTAAATTGATAGACAAATATTGAATTCAAAATAAATGAAAGTAAACAGGAAATATGAATAAAGAATTAAAAAATAATCATTATTTTTGTATAATTATGTACGAAAATTAAAAGTATTTAAACGAACGAGCAGATTGGGTTAAAATATTCATCTTTTTTTTTTTTTATTTATTTTTTTTTTTTTTAGAAACTTTTTTTTAAATCAGCGATTCCTTATTCTTGATATTTTTAAAAGTTTCGTCTTCTACTTCCTTCTTGCACACAAAAAAATGTACGATTGTCTTTAATGCATCTAAAGCTTTTACACGATTTAACGAAATTCGTATTGTAAAAGTGTCCTAGATTTCGAGGAAACATTTTGTAGAAGATCCACAAAATTAAATATTATTCTGTTCTCAGAATCGATTAGATCATGGCATGTGTTGATTTTTTTTCTCTTGTTTTAATTCAATTCTTCACTTAATTTATTTTTTGAACACAAATGTAATTTAATTTTGACATAATATTATCTAATAATAATGAAAAATTCTTTCGCAAAAAGGTGTTTGTACCGTTCACCGGTGCGTTATCGGACCGTTACGAGTAAACTTTCATTCAAAAAAGTAAAAAAGTGTTATATCCGGAAAATCGTTAAAAACGGGAGTGTTATATTTAAGTTTTACTGTAGTTTAAAAGAATGAGTAATTGACTTCTAGAATTATTAATATATTAATTTAATCAGAAAAGTTTTATCTATCTACTTATTTTTTGAACATATATTCTACGGCAATATGGTATATTTACTACAATCATTAAAGTATTCCTATGCCTCGAAAATATTTTTTTTATTTTTATTTTTTATTTAAATGAAGAATGTGTGTCCATGAGTCATGTAAAACTAAATTTATGCAGCAGAAAAAAAGAATCTTGAGAAAGGATAAATCAGTTTTTAGAAACATTTCAATTTGAGTGCTTGCTTACTTGAGTACTTATTACTTGAAAATTTACCACACTATAATATCATACTATATAAAATATATTTATTTGCTCCTGCCAGTTTTTTAAACATGTTTCTATAGGCCATAAGCTAAGAATAGCTGGCCATACACGGGCCGATTTCTCCGACGGATCTCAATATCTCTGAGTAAATCCGTCTCTAAATCCGTGCGTTAGTGGGGAAGCAAGAGGGCACGGTCTGAAGGGCGCGGACTGTAAAGGCCGTTTCACACTAGAGAGGATGCTCGAGCGACGCACGAAAAAAAAAAAAAAAAAAAAAAGTTTGGGAAGAAATTGGGAGTCAACACAAACAATTACCAAACACTAGGACGGTCATCATCATCACAAACGACTCCCTCGATCCCCAAAAAAAAGCCACATCAGGAAACTGCAGCTTCAACAGTGGGACCGCCGAACCCCTTAAGGCCGTTTCACACTAGAGGTCACGCGAGGCTCGCGCTCCAGGCATGCTCACACTCGACTCGCACTCTTATCTTTCACACTACGGCGTTCCAACAACGTTCCTCGTATACCAGCAGGTTAAAAACATTCATCAATGTCTGTCCATTTTACTGACGAACAGCTGGCTCTTATGGCGTTGCTATTAGATGAGGATGAAAGAAAACCTAAAAAGAGAAGAATGTGGGTGCACCCTCCTTCAAAGGAGAATATCACACATTGTTTTAGAAATTAGTCGAAGACGAAACTCAGTTCTTCCAATACTTCAGGATGTCAAAAGAAAGTTTTGAAATTCTTCTGTCAAAAATTGAGAGCGATTTGAAAAAACAGAATACCACCTAGAGAGAAACTGGCGGTAAGTTTGAGGTAAGTAATATTTTTTGACTTTACATTAATTATAAATTTTATTGAATTTTTTTTTTTTAATGCACATTATAAACAAACTTTAAAAAAAAAAAAAAAAAAAAAAAAAAAAAAAAAAAAAAAAAAAAAAAAAAAAAAAAAAAAAAAAAAAAAAAAAAATTAATACAGTAAATCTAGTTAAATTCATTCGGAAAATAATTAGAAAAATATGAAGAACAAGTTGAAGTAGGTGGTGAAATGGAATGAATTGGTTGAATGTTTTGTAATAAAGGCTGTTGAGAAGGGGGGTGAGAAATCAAATATTTCATTTCCATCTGTGAAACCATGATAAAAATTTGTATTTTTATATGGTGCTCATCGATTGGAGAAAATTTTTTGACTGTTTCTGTCACCGACTCAAAGAATATGTTCATTGGGTACTTTTTTGTTTTCAGCTGGTTCCTTTTTATCATGCAAATATTTCATCACTGTTGAAGCTCCAGTTTCCTGATGTGGCTGTTTTTTTTGGGGGGGGATCGAGGGAGTCGTTTGTGATGATGATGACAGTCCTAGTGTTTGACAATTGTTGGACTCCCAATTTCTTCCCAAACTTTTTTTTTTTTCTGTGGGAAGAGTCAAAATACATCATGTCACTTAAAATGGGGGTCCCGAGCCTGTGCGATGTCAGGTACTCGTTAAAGATCCCTATCCTAATTATACCTGGATAGGTAAAATTTAGGACTCCCACCGTAGCATCGTCCGATTAGCCATAGCAGCATAAAGTGACGTTAAACGAAATAAACAAACAAACATCATATCACTTGAGTCGTAAATTACAGGCTTTGCCCGCACCAGTTCGATTAGTGTTTCGTCCATATTTTCACTTTGGGACACTTCGAGACACTGCGATCCCCGCGATCCAAATATTCTTTGCCAGAAAATGCCGCGCTCCGGAGTGAGCGTAGCGTGAGCACTGATGTGTACGGATCCGTCACGGAGATCCATTGCACATCTTCGACGGATCAGGTTTGACGGATCGGAGGTAATGCTAAGGGGCACGAGAGATCAGATCCCTCAAACTAGATCTGCCAAAGAACTAGGCGGAATTCACTAGCAACAAATGCCCAACTTCTTTCTCATTTCTCCACTTTGCAAATAAATTTTAACTTTTCGCTAATTGAAAGAATTTACAATAGCCACTGTAAAATTATTCACTCGAGTGAATTACTAATAATAAGTGACTGGTGTAACTATGAACTGGAAAGATAAACAATGATGGGAAACCGGAATATCAATTACACATGAAATTCTTTTAATTTGAGTTTCAGTTATAGAGGCGATGACTTCTAATAGTTCATTTCATAGAGGTGGTCCTAGAAGTTCTCTCTTTTGGACCCTATTTTCAGTTCGACTTATTTACACAATTTTTAACGTTTTCTATCTGAAATCGTCTCTTTGAGGTGAAATTTAAGTGTAATGTACTTCCGACCGTCGATTTTGTTCGACTTATTTAAGAATTAAGCTTATCGAAATACTACACATCGAGAGTTGACTGTATATGAAAATTATTTTTGTTACTAATTTAGATTTAATTACCATGGAGATTTTAGATTATCATAATTATAAATATGTTTAAAATGGAAGGTTATATAACAGTGATTTTTATGAACTGTTTTTTTGATTTTTCTTAAAAAGTGCTGAGTTGATTTCAAAATATTTTTTATGGGACCACCTCTGAAGTATGCCCTACTGATCTAAAAAAGAATCTTCAAAATTGATTCAGAATTGATCGAGTAATCGCGTAACATACAAACAAAAAACAAAAAACAGATGAGTTGAGAACCTCTCTTTTTTTGAAGTCTGTTGAAAAAAACACATTCATTTGTCATATTATATTAAAGTAAAAACATATTTATACCCATTCATATATTTCACACATTGCATATTTTAAATTTATTAGTTATTACCTAATAAATAAACTATTTGTTCTAGGGTTTTTGTTCCATGAACAATGCACATTATCTCAGTTAAAAGTAATGTATTTTTCATTAAATTAATTAAGAATGAAGTAATTTTATTTAAAATTATTAAAATTTTCAATGAAAATTTCATTCTATTATATATTTTTTCGTTCATTCTCACAATTAACATACAATTAAAATTAACCCATATTAGGGAGGCCATAATGAGTTAAATATGGCCTTGACCTCGCTTAACCTTGCGACCTCTTTGGCTTAGCTGTAACCTAATGGGGAGGTAACGATATTGACAAGATAAAATGTCAAGTGATGAAAAGTTGTTTTTCAGAAAGATTATTCAACAGTTGGCCAGGTCGTTAGCTGCGATTGAGGATACACCATGGGAGAAAGTAATCCGCTTTTTGTTTTTTTACTTGTTTGTGAAATTACAAGTTTTAAGGAGTTAATTATTGTTTTAATACTTGTCTTATGATAGGTGAATACACTGTTCTCTCTATGCCCACAAGAAGTGAGCCAAGGAGTCTTCAGATTAGACCAGAGAAACCAAGATGCAGTCATTGCTCTTGGGATCTTCTTCCTGGAATCGAGGATGCAACATGCAGATAAAATCTTACCTTATTTATTGAAGTTACTACGTGCACTACCAAAATCTATATGGCAAGAAGATGCTTGGTCGATTCCCTCTGACAGTAATATTTTTCACATATATATAATTCGAATGAATGTTTTCAATATTTGAATCTCTATTGACAATTTTTAGGAGTACCTGTTGCTGAAAGGTTCACATTCTGTTTGAATACTCTACTAAGTGATATTGCTACTAAATTACCATCAAAACAAGAAGAAATTGTTTTGGCACAAGTCAAGTTTCTTGGAGATTTGACTAGTTTATGTCGGGCAGCTATTGAAGAGTCAAAAAATCAGACAAATCAAAGTATGCCCTTTATTTCTAGTTTGCTTTTCTATGTTTAGGGTAATTTTATTATAATTAGCATAAATATCTTTCTAGCGAACATTTGTAAAGTAGTCGTGCCTACACTATTGGGTCATGCTAGATCTCTGGGTAGGTTTCCTGGGCAAGATCCACCACTGCTTTGCAGAATTTTTCCTAGACCAGAAAAACCTACTGTTATGAATGCTCGAAATAGTGAGTCTGTTAAAAAGAAGAGTTTTACAAATTTCAGGTGAGTTCAATTTCTAGGCAGATTTGTGTAATCTTAGCACCAAATATAGCACAATTGTAAACATGCTTTAGGCAGTAATTAGCATTATTGTTTAATTATTTATGTCTTCTATCAGTACAACAATTATTCACCTTGTACCCTAGTTTTGTAGATAAATATATCTCTTATTCACATTTATGTAAATTGCATACATATCTTCGCAATTGTTGATGTTTTTTGAAGGGATATTATTAACCTACAAGTTTGGGTTTTTAAATCTTATAAATATGAATTTAATACAGGGTCACCGAAGAATTAATGTATATTACAAGAAAAAACTTGTTAACAGTTTTTATTTCCAAAAAAGTGGGTTATATTACAACATATTTATATGTTTAGGGCTTTCTTTAATGCCTGCTTTGCTTTATGTAAATTTTCATCAATGAAAATTAAACTTAGCTGGTTTTAAGGTTTCTTTGCTTGATACTTTGACAACATTATCAATATAGATTATCCTGTGAGAATTGCTGTGTTTTTTTATTTATTCTTTGTTTAGCTTAAAAACCTTTTACTTAATATTATATATGTTGCTATACATTTAGCCAAAATTTTGGCTACTATGAAAAAAAAAAAAAAATTAAGGTCAGCTTTTTATCTGTCATTTTTAATTACTACATGTACAGTTTATATACCAGTGTAAATTTTATATTGATTTAAACATTCTTCAATATTGACAATGACAAGTTTTCAGCAGAGAGCTCAGTTTCAAAAACTGACATTATTCATCATGAATAAATTATGTTTATCAACATTTCGGTGTGGAGTTGACCAAATGCTACCAAAACACATGATCGGAAATAATAAAAAGTTTGTAAAATGCTACAGACAAAAGTATCAGGGAGTATGTTGTGGGGCCTGGAAATTTACTGTTTAAATATAGTATACTAAATATTTTTTTTAAAGTATCGAAATATTGCAATTTAATGTTTTAGAATTAATGTAACTATCATATTTTTCGATTATGTAACTATAGTTAATGTTAGAAAAATGCAATTACTTAGTATTTTTTAGCTAAAAGAAAAAACATGTATTTAGTTTCATTGTTAACAATGCTGTTGAATAGTCACTAATACTTTCTGATGTAGTCTTTCGTGCATGAGGCCCAGAAATGCATCAGCTAATACGCTTTTGTGTGTAACACTTCTTGCTGGTATTATGTTGCTTTGCTATCGTTCTAACATATTATTTGTGTTGCTATAAAAGATGTGTGTGTTTTTTTTTTGTTGTTTCTAGGTCGATTATACCCAAATCATTGTCAGGCAATCTAAACTTGACAACTCTTGATATACTAACTTTGAGTTACCTTGATCCATCTTCCGATATGACGTATGAGAATTTATTTTATAAAATTCTTATTTATGTATAATACATTTTATAAGATAGAACTGAAACAAGTTATATTTCAATGATGTTTTCTTTCAGATTGCTATGCAGTAACTCAAGTCAACAACAAACCGTTGCATATGATCCTACAACTCATTATTTTAGTAAATATGGTTCGAGCTTTAATCAGTTTTCACACATGAAATTGTCAGCGATTCCAGAAAAGAAACCTCAAATTCAGTTTCTTATACCTCACCTGCAGGTTACTTGGCTTTTAAATATATTTGTAAATTACATTTTTTAATTCAGTTATAATGTCTATTATACATATTTGTTTGATTTTAGAATGTTCTGGCATGCGCAAAGAAACTGTTAACTCCAGAACTTTTGTCTTTCCTTGACACTCAGGCGTCAGCATTGTATTATTCTGGGCAAATAAGAATTTTTCCATATAGAACTATTAGTGAAACTTTAAATCTTGTTTTGGTTACCCTTCTCAGAGAATTACTTCGATATCAGACAGGTAAAACTATTAATTACCATATAATTGACTCAATTTAAGATAATTCTCCTGACAGCCTCGTCTCTTTAAGAAATCAAGTAATGATCCTTAGATTTTTTTTTTTACCAATTAATTCATAGGTACTTTAATTCTTTGAAATGTATTTTTCTCTTACCAAAAAGCAAATCGTGTGCAATAAAAAAAATATATTCTAGTCTAATTGAGTACTATTACCTCATGTTGGAATACCTTAAAATTTATTATTTCTTATTGCTCAATTAATTTATATGGTAATTTCCTCAGACCACTGCTCTCGCCCGAAATACCTTTTTATCCAATGTTACCTTCTTTAGATTTATTTTGTTGTTTTCGTTGCTACTTTTCCTGGGGAAGTTTATTTCGGTTAATTTATAAAGAAACACTATAAATATAAAGCCATATTCAAACTAATGTTAAAATTTGTTACTTTTCCTCGTATTATAATGAGAAATAAGGAAATCATTTTGTCAGTTATGTGGAAATAAGAAAATATCAAAATAGAATAAATCAATGTTGAAAGTAATGTTGTTAATTTCTAATAAACTTTCTGACGTTTGAGAAGTATAAATAAGAAGATCTCACTTGAGGTATGCATGATGATATAGAAGGATCAATACAATTAGGATTGATGAATTAAGTGCCACTTCTATTGATATTATCTCAATAATATTCTCTATGATCTATTCTCTGTAATCTCAATAGAAGTGGCACTTAATTCATCAATCCTAAAAATAAGAAGATATTAAACTTCTAATAAGCTTTCTCACATTAGGATACTGGAAATAAAATATAATTATATAGAACACAAAATCCATGTTGAAAGTTATTTTATTAACTTTTGATTTATATTCTCAGATTAGGGAAGCGAAATAAGAAAATATCAAACTTCCGATAAACTTTGTTGCTCTTTTTTTTTTTTTTTTTTTTTTTTTTTTTTTTTTTTTTTTTTTTTTTTTTTTTTTTTTTTTTTTTTTCAAATAGAAGTGTTATAATTCATGTTTATGGGGATTAATATTACATAATGTCTCATCTTAGGGCAATAAGTAATATAAATGACAAAGAATCCATTCATACAATACTTATCGTTGGCATTATGTAAAACTAACAAATGTGAAAAATCACTTCTTTTTTTTTATTGCGTTCGTTTACTTTTGTTTTCTACAAGGTCTTATGGTAAAATTTCTAATCTGATTGGCACTTCGAAGGCCGAAATCAGTAATGCTATTTTTAGGAATATCTACCATTTTACCACAGTTAGGTCTTGTAGAATACAACGGTAAACGAAAAAAAAAAATAAAAAAGGCATTTTTTCACTTTTGTTACATGGTGACGATAGGTACAATGAAAATTTCTGAAGTGGAAATAAGAAAATAAAAGTTCATAAATCACTAAATCCATGTAGAAACTAATGTTAACTTGTGTTACTCTTTCTCACATTAGAGAAGAGGAAATATGAAGACAGCAATATATAAGTTGCTAAATCCGTGTTCAAAGTGATGTTAACTTCTGTTACAATTTCTTACACTTGATGAATAAGAAAATATAACCGTAAAAAACATGAAACAAAACAAAAAAGTTAAAAACTAAATGCATGTTTACTGGGGGTTTATAGGAAAGAGCTATTGATAGATGTAAAACTCGAAGTGAACTATCAGTCTGGAATAGTGTTGCGGGTTTTACCAATTTTGTGGAGCACTGGTTCAATGTCGTTACTCTTTATATTACTAGAGCTTAGCCTAGTCCACCTGAGATGTCTTAATTTCAAATTTATGTAAATTTTACATAGAAATTTTATACAATTTATTGATAAAACCCATAAAAAATGGGTTTTTACCATTTAAAGTTTTGTGCCAGATTATATTGACATAATAAAAACATTATTAATAATACTTAAGGTAAATTTGTATTTTAGACCTTCCTGCACCATTTACTAAAGATGTACAAGAATTTGTAAAAGGTCTATTCCTTTGTGGCCAAACGGAACTGCAATCAAGACATCACGATGCAAGTGAAAAAGAAGAGAGGGAAAGTAGTTGTGCCACTGTTAATAAATTTAAGCTTAACGTAATGGCGAATTCTGCATGTGTTGACCTACTTGTATGGGCTATCGCCGATGAAGCAGGTATTGAAGTTTTTATTGAATTTTATCTTACAACTGATCTTTTTATTTTAAATATTATATTAAATATTTTTGAGGTTGTAGCTTTACTTTTTATTATTATATTTGAGGTGTATCAACGATTATCTTTTGTTTAAATAAATAAATTGAAAGGTGAGCTATTTATTTAGATAGATATCTCTGTGCCTATTATTAACCATGGGTTGTTTTTACAGCTGAAAACCCTTTAGATATGCTCCACAAACTTACTGCTCAAATCAGCTGGTCAGGTCTAGAAAATTCAAAGTCATTGCTAAATGTTTGATATATAACATAAAATAATAATTTATACTAATTATTAGAAATTTTAGTGAAGCATGTGTGTTGTTTATTCTTACATTTTTTAATGTTTTAGTGTTTGTTTTTTTAATAATATTTTTTTCTGTTATCTGATGTTTTTTTTTCTCTTCACAGTAGCATATGAGGGGGCGGTTTATACCAACAGTTCCCGTGGCCTTATCCCTAGCCATATTTCTTAGCGCTTTTCCATGATGACTCTTTTGTCATCAATTTGATTAATAATAAATTCCTCCTTCCAGGCGGTTTCACTTTCTTTCAATCCATCTGTCTTTTAATAATTTCAATATTCTGAAATATAGATATTGGACAAGATTTATACGGAATAAATAGCTAATGAGTTATGGTTTATAAATATAAGTATATTTGATAAAATAAAAAAGTTGGTGCATTGACTCAGTTCTGCACCTAACTGTATACATAATAGGGTAAAAAAAAAAAAAATGACCGTTTCTTTAACAAATATTAGTATTATTATTTCTTTGATATAAAATATAATTAATACTTTAATTGTCTCATTTAAGGAGATTAATTTCAAGTTATTATATTAAAAAGGCATAACTCCCCATTTGCTTTATTCAATTAACTACATGTTTCAGAGCTTGTCATGTTACTCCATCTTCAGGTTCTACAATCATTATGTTATGTTATTTTACAATTCTTTACTATATTAATACGTCACTTAACTATTTTTGGTTTTTATTACCTAACACTGTGATATTCTCACTGGTCATCTCTTCTACACTGACACCACTGGGCAATGTTCAATTATTGTTTTTTGTTTATTTATTGTCAGCTTCTGGCCTATTCATTTAGTTCCTATTTTACCATTCCATTTCCATTCTATTAGTTGTATTGTCACTACTATTTACATTTCTATTACTTTTATTTATTAATGATTTTATTCTTTTTATGGACTATTTATATTTTCAGTCTATCTATTAATTTAGCATAGTTTGTACCAATTTTATGTGTATCAGTTTTGTAGTTTACTGCCTGGTCTATTGTTTTATTTATATAAATTGCTTCCATTATTTTTCTATTTTTGGTTTTATACTCATGATTTAATATGGTTGTATTTTCAAAGTCAAATTCATGTTTGAATTTGTTTGTGTGTTCACAGAGTGCAGTCTTATTATTTTTCTCTTTGTTATTTATTCTTTTACAGTCATATTTATGCTGGTTCACTCTTTTAATTAAATTCTTTTTGGTTTCACCTATGTAATGCATTTCACAATCTTTGCAGTTTATTTTATAAATCAGATCTTTTTTAGTCCACTTGTCTATTGTTTCTGTATTTCTTATTATGTTATTAATTTTATTATTATTATATATAGCAGCATTAATTTTAAGGTTTTCATTATTTAAATTATTTATTAATTGTCTTGTAAGTGTTGGGATGTAATTCACTCTGTAATAAGTTTTCTTTAAAATTATGTTAGATGTTTTTGGCATTGTTTCTACTGTGTTCTCTTTTATACTATTATTAAGTTCTTCATCAGTACTTTGTTTTTTATGGTAGAAGTCAGTGATTTTCAATTGTTCATTTATCTTGCCTGTTTTACATCTTGTTATATCAGTTTTGTTACTTTTCTTGTTATTATTTCCTATGTTAATTTTACTATTTTTGTCAGTATCTTTATTATTTTTAATAATTGCTTTATCTTTTATTTTTGTTTTATTTATATTTTTATACCAGCTTTTATATAAAGAAGCAATTTATATAAATAAAACAATAGACCAGGCAGTAAACTACAAAACTGATACACATAAAATTGGTACAAACTATGCTAAATTAATAGATAGACTGAAAATATAAATAGTCCATAAAAAGAATAAAATCATTAATAAATAAAAGTAATAGAAATGTAAATAGTAGTGACAATACAACTAATAGAATGGAAATGGAATGGTAAAATAGGAACTAAATGAATAGGCCAGAAGCTGACAATAAATAAACAAAACAATAATTGAACATTGCCCAGTGGTGTCAGTGTAGAAGAGATGACCAGTGAGAATATCACAGTGTTAGGTAATAAAAACCAAAAATGTTAAGTGATGTATAAATATAGTAAAGAATTGTAAAATAACATAACATAATGATTGTAGAACCTGAAGATGGAGCAACATGACAAGCTCTGAAACATGTAGTTAATTGAATAAAGCAAATGGGGAGTTATGCCTTTTTAATATAATAATTAATACTCAAAGTATAGTCCATTGTTATCTACCGTCATTACCCATCTGCTAGCCAATTGCTCGATGCCACACTGATACCATTCCTTGGGATAGCTGTCAAAGAACTCTTGGACAGCATTTTCAACTTCCGCAAAATTTTCAAATCTTTTTCCTTGAAGAAAATGGGCCATGGATCGAAACAAGTAGTAATCCGAAGGTGCGAGGTCTGGACTATATGGTGGATGAGGCAGGAGTTCAAACCCATGAAGTTCTGTAAACTTTTCTTTGGTTCGACTGCTGATTGTTGAGGAGTAAGTTCGTGAGGGACCAGTCTACAGGTCTTTTTCACCTTCCCCATGGAGAGATAATGGCGACTAACAGTTTCTTTCGACACACCACACTCCCTAGCAAATTCGCCTAGAGCCCTTCTTCCTTTCCAATGTCGTATCTCCACTTCTAAATTTTTCAAACCAATGCCGCACAGTGCTCTCTTCAAGGACACCTTCCCCTTCATATTTAATAATTTCACGAGTTGCTTCAGTGGCCTGTGAAATTTTTTTTTCAGTAATGTCTTAAAATTACGAGAATTTCGTAGGACACTGTTATGTTTCTTCTTTGAATTAAATAACTGAACTGAAGCTTTTTTTGAAGAAGTCCAGTGTTTGTAAACAAGCTTAGAGAATGCTCTAAAGGGATTATTAAGTATTGGTAAATAATAAATAGCATTAAGATATTTACAGACTTTTGAACTCTGGGAATTTGATAAAACGGTCATTTTTTTTTTATACGCCCTATTACGTTGTTCCTGTATACAGAAGACTAATCCAAACCTACTTAAAGCTCTGGCTACCAACAGTAATTTCAAATGAACTGATGTTTCATCACTCTGTTCCATTGTCGTATGTTTATCTGATTTTCTGATACAACTGATGTTATGATTTTACACAAAAATATATCTGTACCATTTGGGAAAACTATATAAGTCAATTTTTGTCCAAAATGAGATAAATACTGTGGAAAACCCACATTGATGTCTGGCACATCATGTAAAAGTAGGCAAGTCATTTTGTCTATGGTATCCTTTAAAACACATTAGACATTTTTATACCTATATATGCATTCCATTATTAATGCATGCATATATGTTTTCCATAATAAAATATAGAGAATTTGTAGAATAAGGGCGGTTGAAAAAATAATTTTTCAAATGTATTCAAATCACACTGAAAACAGAAAACTTCAAAGCACTGCCCTAAAACCTGTGATTTTGGACTTGACTAGTTTTCCCCAAATAGTAAGGTTATACGCTGACCTGGTAATTTCATTGTGGGTACTGTAGGAGTAGAAATTTGGAAACTAATCAGTAGCAACTCCTACAATAGCTTGCAAGCGGGACTCCCTGGAGATACATAACTTATTTATTTATTTTAAAGGCATAACTCCTATTTAATCTTTAATTTTTCTCTACACGTTTTGGAGTGCACTGATCCATCTTCAGGATCTACAAAACTGTGATTTCTTTCACTTAGTCATTTGTGCATGTCCTTACTGACACTCACTAATTAGTTGAGTTGTAGAGAAATTATTCAGAAATTCTGTTGTGCAGATTTTTTAAATTTAATAATGCATAAAAGCTATCTTGTTTTGTAACCTGGCCATCTCTATTGGTTAATTGATTGACCATAGACCATGATTTCTGAGTAAACTGAGGATTTTCTCAGAACAGTTAATGGGTCCTTTTATCAGAACAAAAGAACAGCTACTGAATTTAAAAAAAAACAAAAAAAACCTTACAGTCTAGAAAATCATATTAGAATTTATCTGTGGTAGACATTTAGATATCATGGTTTAAAACGATTCATTTTGGTTTATCCCAGTGATGGGCAAAGTACGGCCTGCGAGCCAAGTGCAGCCCTTCGGGTTAGTCAATCTGGCCCGCGACATGGTCACACACAATTATACAAATTATACATAAGACAAAATTTATTTTCTGCAAAGCTAGAATAGAATGATTGTTTTATTCTCGTTGTGTCTTTACGGTATTGTCGCATGTCAGTACGTGGAGTTCCATGCGTGTGTTGTTCGGCTATGAAGCTTAGCAAAAACAGTGTCAGGAACCGATTGACCGACCATCATTTATCTTCACTACTGCGAGTCAGCACATCCCATTTTCTACTAGATTACGAACAACTTTTAGAAGCTTAATCACAGTTTCATCTGTCATATACACCTTCATACTCTTAAAAAAAATAATACATAGTAGTAGCTTTTTGCAAGTTTTCAGCCGTTGTACCATGTAAGTTAAGTGTAATGAGAAAAAGTAAAAAAAAAAAGTTTATCAATTGTAAAACTTTGTTTTGTTAAATTTTTTCGCCCTGCCTAGATGTTTTTTAATATGGTCCTCCCCGTAAAAAAAAAAAAAGTTTGCCCAAGTCTGTTTTGTCCCATTAATATCAATATTGAACCATTTTGGTAAAACATACATAACTGAGTCTTTACCCTATCTGGAAACCTAACAAATTTATTCTTTTGTTTATTCTTAACAGGTTTCAATTGTTTTTATTATATTTTAGGTGGCATATGATTTGACATTTAAATAAGAGTCATCCAACAGAAATATAATTGCTTGTATTAATACTTTGTATAAATATCTAAGTATTAGCTATTGCATACTGTGTGTAGATTGCTTATTCAATAACTCTGCTGTTTTGAATTGTTCTAAATGCATATTTTTTTCCTATATTTTGTTTAATGTATAAATGTATCATAGTTTAATTAGATTTTTTTTTTTTTAGGGGCTGATAGCCTTTGTGGTCGGCTGACTGAAAAAATCAATTCAAATCATAATTTAAAATTAGTTTTGGCACATATGCCTCTACTTATGGTTTGTCTTGAGGTAATATATTACATAAAGGTTAGCATCCCCAGGTATTATCCTTTTTTTTGTTTGTTTTTTTCTTTTATCCTAATTTTTATTTATTTTTGTTTTTTTGAGAGTCTTCATATTCTGTAATGATCTGTTTCGAAAGACGTTTTGTCGAATTATTTATCCTGGCTTAAAATTATTTTCGTAGTTATAAAGAAAATGAACGAGCAAATAATACCTGCTAATATTAGAAAATTTCTTTATTTCCTATTTGGGCAATGTTTCTTAGTTAAGCATTATTCTCTAGCATTAGGATCATTAATGGTAATAATTCATAAAAATAAATATATATCATGACATCAAAAATATATAAACAACATTTTCTATTAAGATACATTAAATTTCTAGTACCTGTAATATAATATTCTTAAATCTAAAAATAATCATTCACCAAAAGTTTCTTCACTCAGTTAAATTTATTATATCTGAAAACAATAAATTTAATTTGCAAAACTTATTAAAATATGTTTTATTGTTGTTTATGTGCTGTGAACATTTATTTTGATACTTAATTATTGCTTAAGAGCCTCTATTTTATGTTACTAAAGACTTTATTTAGTATTAATTATAGCCAAAAAAAAGAGTACATAAGTACATGTATACATATATAAGTATGTATATTGTATGCTTCGGAGTGTCTAGTTTTGAATAAAAAAGGAGAACTTCAAGAAAAGGAAAATTCTGTGAAAAATACTCGATCCCCAGAAAACTTCCAATGGGACTTGGAAGAATCTTAAAAATGAGGAACTCTACAATTACGCTAACAAAATCAATGAGGAAGGGGAGGTTGACGTTCTACTGACACCTACTAAGGATGGATGAAGGCAGACTGACCAAAAAAATCTTTAACTCTGTCATAGGGTTAAAGTCCATTTCTAAATGGGTGAATGAGATGAAGATGGATGCTGAGGAGGTTGGAATTACTCTACAGATGGTCCACAACAAAAAAAAGTTCAGGAGTAGAATTGACAAGATACAATCTTTTCCATAGAAACCACCCAATAGGAGACCTAAGCGTATCATTTTCGAGGAGGAGAGAAAAAGCAGAAGCGACTGTATGAAGAGGTTCTGGGAGGAGAAGAGAAGAAAAGTCAAGAATTCTTGAGTTCTTCATGGTCTATAGTTAGCCGAATTCGGCTTTTAAAAACTACATATATACATTCTGACAGCCCCTCATGATCACTGGCCTCTCCCCCATAGATTTTGGTTCTGTGTCATCATCCATCACCTCTCTGCATCCAGCCTCACTGTGTTGTGGCCAAATTGGTCTATCCATCTTAAATTTGGCCTTCCTTTCTTTCCCAAAAAAAATTTGGGCAACTTGTCTTCTGTCATCCTTTTCACATGCCCAGTCCATCTCCGTCTCATAATCTCGATGAATTTCTCAATTCAGGTGTTATTGAAATTTGAGTATGTATCCCGTATTTTAATATAATTTGTGTATAAATCATGCCTTTTTCACCATATTCAATCTATGTGAATGGCTCCATAAATTTGGCATAATATTTTCCTTTTAAATGTCAACTGTTTCAGTTCATCTTCATTAAGTATCCAGCTTTCTGAATCATAGGTACATATGTATCTTTGTATATCCTTAATTGAATCGAAGACCTTTTCAAAGTCAATAAACATTTATAACATTACTCAATGATATTACGCCTCAATTCCTAATATGTTATAAATTTAAATATCTGTTTCCTGTATTTCTTCGAATATAAGTCAAGGTTTTTTTCTTAAATTTGCTACTGTAAAATTTAAATTTAAAATTCCCATATTCGGAAGTAGCTTAACTTTCATGTTGATTTTGGAAGATTTAAGTTCAATCAAACTTTTGAATTTAATTAACTTTAATATTGTTCATTTCCAATTCCCTGATGATTGATTTAATCAAATTTTGCCTTAATAATTCAAAATAACTCGTTCATTTATTGTTACTGATTATCATTAAAAGGGTGTAGTTAGGAATTTATTGTTTTCATAAATAGTTAAATTAATTTTGTTTAATTCTTGAGGTTATATCTTTATTTATTTTAATAATTTTTCGAATAGCAGAATGATTTAAATTACTGGAAAATAAAGCAGTAAACTGAAAACAATTAATGTTTCTCGATTGGTAAGTTCTGATTAAATTTGTTTAGTTTTTTTCAAATATAACTAGAATACAGATGAGAACTAAAAAGGATTCAAATTAAGTGGAATAAATTTACCCAAAAAAAACATTGGCTCACAATAAAACAGTATTTTTCGGTTTGTGTTTATGAACTTAACCCCAGCCATCTTGATTTTAATCTGTAGATAAAAGAATTGTTTATTTTGGCTCTGGTACAGACAATACAGAATATGAAGTAGTTCTTATTTTATCCAATTTATTTATAATTTTTTTTTTATCCTCATTGTGGCGTCAATTTTTTTATTTTTTTTATCACTGTCCTTGATTAGGTCTTTTCTGCTTATGTAATCTTTCTAGAATTAAGCTATATGTTGACAACTCATTTACTGATTTTAGTTTTCTTTTTTTTATTCAGGGTTTAGGTAAATTAGCAGAAAAATACCCTAATATAGCGAGCACCTCTATACAGTGTCTTAGGGATTTTCTTGTTTCTCCATCTCCGATCCTTTCTAAGTTATATCGATTGCATAATGAAAAAGGACTTTCTCATGATGCACAAGGTAAGTTTTAGTTATATTTAAATATTGTGTTAATTATAATAAGAAATATAGATGATGGTCAGGGAACGGTAAGTATAAAACATACAATAGCATTTTATATTGACCGACATATTGATCCAGATGGTTTCGTTGAGCTACTCAAGAAAGGAGCTATTAGTTCTAAAGGACTAATTAATGTATGCTAATGTTTAGGCCCACTTGAACTAGAACCGATGACATCTTTCTGGGGTCGTTCAATAAAGAAACTACAAGCAAGAAAGAAATTCTTGTCTGTGTGCAAGTTTTTGGTCATGGAAGGAGTGAATACATGATAATTGCTATGTGGCAATTACAGGAATGAGTAGGGGACAACACTGTCAAGACTCAGTTTGTTTGAATTGCACAAAACTTTTCTGGAGGGCGTGAAAAGATTTATAAATAGAGCCAAGATCATCGATCAAGAACAAGTGTGACTAAGTCCTGTTATATAAGTAATATAAATTGTTAAATATTTATATTAGTGTCTATTTTATCTATTTTTCTTTGAAATTGGTTTAGTTTACATCTTCCTAAATTAAAAATCTACTGTCATTTATAATCATTCCAACCAACAAATCTTAAAAAAAAAATTGAATAGATTAAACAGTAGTAAACATTTTAGCCACCCCTTTTCTTCCTGATAAATATATTTTCTTTCAAATTAATTTTCTTTTATTTATTTTTTATGTATATGTAGATCCAAGTTTTCGATTTGGAACCAAACAAAACACAGTTTATTAGGTAATTTGAACTAAATTCTGAACAGAACACAACTATAAAATAAAATAGATTTAAAATAGACAGGACTATAAAAAAATTATAATAAGGAAAAAAAAAATTAAATTAAGCTAAAATGATTTTTGTTTTACCGAATGGCCAAAAAATCAGGATTCATATCAGCGTGGATAACATTGTTTTGGCCTCTTTGAATTACAACCTCGCTTTTCCTATCCTCATATTATTATATTGATCACTATTTTTTATTAATTTTACTTCATTGATTTTTTATTTATTTTTTTGATAGTTTTTTATTTATTTATTTATTTATTTTTATCTATCTGAATTTTTATTTTTAAGTATTTTATTTCCATTTTTTATTTCAATTTTTTTTTTTTTCATGTTTAGGTTTCCACACACCAGATATAGACATTGAGAATACTGTAAATAAAAGTAGGTGTTTTATTCACTTGTTATTTGTGTAAAACAATTACATTTTCATTGTTAATTACTATTGGAATATTATTTTATTGAGGGATTTTATTTATTATTATTATTTTTTTTTATTACTTAACAGATTATACAAGTAAGAAATTTAAGCCGTAATGAATATTCCTTTTAGCTTTAAATCGTGTCATTCCAAGTTATTCTCTGAAAATTATGATTGATACAACTATTTGGGGTTGTATTCTGATTTCTTTACATTATCTAATTTTTATTTGTATTATTATGAAATTTAAACATTTATTTTCTATTTTTATTTATTTATTTCCTTTTTAGGATTCCACCTAACTATAGCTTCTGACACTGGCAATTCTATTAATAAAAGTATGTACTTATTTATTTATTTTTTTTTAGTTGCATTTAGTTCTTTTTTTTTTTAGAATTTAGTTTAATCAATTTTTGTTTAGAGCTTATTAATATTATGTAGAGGAAAAAAAAAAGAAGAAGATACTATAGCTATAATGAAAAATTAAATATTAATTATTTGTGTATGTGTTATTCTCAAACTAGAGGCAATTTACTTCTCCTGTTGAGAGTTACCGCACATGAATTAATATTTTTTGCCATTATATTCTGTGATGCATCCTTCATTTTAAAGACATGTTGGAAATACCTTCTTTACCATTTTTAGTTTAATGCAATGAAACAGAGTTGTGAATCGTCATTAAAACGGTTTTCCTAAAATCAGATTTCACACTGTTGGGTGTTACTTTACAACTTTAAAACTTTTCTATTCAATCATCAAATAATAAACTACTCTATTTGTAAACTAGGGAAGTGAAGTATTCATTCAGTATAACATATTGTGATCTATTCAGTATTAAATGAGTATTTAAAGAATCAAATCAGGAAAGTACATATTAAGATGTATTTACTTTGCTTTGTAACATATTTATAAAATTACGAAATATTTCTCATTTAAAAATATTCTAATGTTTGAGTGTTTTATCATCAATGTATTAATTAATTTATGGCCTGGCAGTAGTTAAAAATTGAGGCATGTAAATGGAAAAATTTAATTGGGAAAGGAATAAGTTCCATCACCTAAGTAATGGAAACAGTGGTACATACCTATCATAAAGGGCTTGGTACAAAGAAAGGTACCTATCTACCACTGTTCCCATTACATTGGTGATGGAACTTATTCATTTTCCAATTAGAAATCTTTTATTTTATTTTTGGCATTTACAGCCAGCCTTTTCCATTTACATGTCTCAATTAATAAACCTTTATTTCTAACATGTGATTACCATGCTTAAAAATTTCTTGCTACCAGGGGTTTTCAATGATCCTTGGTAATTACATTTTTTTCAAATGGTAATTATAAAGTTGTTAGAATATTTTTTAAACAATATAAACATGGTAATGATAAAATTGTTTGAATATTGTTATTCACAATTTTGTATTCATAATAACTTAAGCCATTGATTAAAATTAATCTGAATCTAACCCTAAATTAAAAAAAGAAAAAAAAAAAACAGCATATAAAAAGTTTGTGATTGTGATTGAATTTAAATATATATATTCTTGTATTATATATTTTGAATTAAAATAAACATTTTAACTCAAGACTGAGCATGCCTACTGCAGTCACATATCCAGGCGTAAGGTTTAACTTGTTTAATAACTACAGTTTTTTTTCAATTTTTGAGAGTATATTCCTAGAGTATAGTCCTAGAGTATAGTCCTAGCCTAAACTATTATAAATTATCATTGATTTTTATTGTTTTTAGTTGTAATGGGAGTAATATAACCTAAAAGTTATAATTATTTTTTTATTTCACATTAGGAAAAAAAAAAATAACAATATTGTTTAAAAAAGAAATATGAGAATTTTTTTTTTTTAGTTGGTGGTACAAGTGGAACCCTTTGTGATTGCTGCCATTCCCCATTCGAAAAGCTGAGAGACGCTGCTATTGAAAACCTCTGCATGGCTTTGAGATCGGCCTACTCTGTTGATCACAATTGTGTTCCTGCTCTTGTCGCATCTCTTTCAAACAGGCTATACACAGCCCAAAATTCAGATAGGTATAGGAATATTTTATATATCATACTATTTATATGTGTATATATATGTATATTTTATTTAATACCTTAAATGTTTATGATTTAAATTTCATTTTTAATTTTTGGCATCAAAGAAATCATCTAAATTTATTTATCATTTAGTTTATGATTTATTCATTTCCAGTGAGAGTTCACTAATTTTGAACAATACCATCGTTATGCTTGGCCATATTGCTGTTGCTCTGAAAGATACACAGAAAACGACTGAAACTATTTTACAGTTCTTTCAGCAGAGGCTTTGCAGGGTTCCGTCTCCTGCAGATGTTCTCATTGTTGATCAGCTTGGTTGTATTATAATCTCAAAGTGTGAGGTATATTTTGAATTTTTTTTTTTTTTAATTACTGAGGATTATACATTAATAATAAATAAATTATAATTTAATTTTTTTTTTTTTTCATAACTTTTTCAGGCCAATGTTTATGAAGAAATAATGAGAATGTTTGTGCAAATCACTGTCGAGGCCAGTAATGCTGCATATACAAATGATAAAACTAATCAATATAAGTAAGTTGTAATAATAACTCCGTTAAAATAACAATAAAATCATTGTACAGTGTACAAGAAAGCATATAAATATACTTCCTCAACTAATAGTTAACTCCAACAATCAAACAAATTAATTTTTTACTTAATAACTTTATTGATAAGTGAAATAGAACAAGCTATCAGTTCAAAGTTTTCAAAACTGTGATTTAATAGAAAGAAAAGGGGGGTGTTAGTTAAATAATCAGGTGAATAGACAATCCCTTAGCTTTCTCCTTTGACTAGTCGGTTTTTCTCTTTCTCCTGGTAACAAAGTTAAAATGTGACCATTAGAAATAGATATTTGGTCATTTAATTATTATTCATACTAGCATCCCCGTCGCGGCTTCGCCCGCCCTCCATAAGTAAAGCTAATTTTAACTAAAAATTAATGTTTTATTTGTTTATCGATAAGATTCTTGTATTTTAGCACGTGGTTCAGCATTATTTCTTTAATGATTTTTTCACGCATAGCAGTAATTATTAATCTAGTTATAATCGCACTGATTAGGCAGTTGAAGATTGCGTAAAAGCGCCATTAGACATAAAATTTTTAATTTTAATGTATGAACTGGTAATCAAGTTGGATAAAGACTATTAAGAAACTCTTGCGGAAAATAAACTGCATTATTATTGCTTATGGCAGAAGGCCCGTGGATCATATTTTTACACACAATATAAAAAAGCAAAGGATCGACATTTTGATTTAGTAATAATTTGTATTCGGCAGAAATAACTTTATTGATTTCATCTGGTTGGATGTTGATTTCGAACTATAAAAGTATATGACAGTGTGGCAAACCTCAGTCCTGCCTCTCAACATTGTACATTTAAATTTTAGTTATTGTAAATTTTACCATTGCAAAACCTTCCTAGAATTATAAAAATTTTTTATTTAGATGTCAGTACAGATAGGTTCAGTTTACCATTGTTAACTCTATTGTGGGATGGTGCTATACACAATCGGTCGATTTTCAAGCTTCACTGGGATCCACATATCGCACACCATATTTAAATCTTTTTTAATAATTTTCTTTATAGTTTAATAAGTAAATTTTATCATCGATTTCAAGCTCTTTTGTAACTTCTCGCGTAGAATGGCACTCGCCACCTATTGGTCAATTTTCAAACTTCACTGTTGTCCACATATTTTCTTTTTTTAATAAAAAATAAATTAAAAATCAGTAGATTATAATATTGCTAAACCTTCTTGGAACTATGAAGATGATGTAGTTAATATTTAGTACAGATTGGTTCAGTAAAATTCGTGGTTAGTGATCACAAACGTAAAATGGCTTGTCCTTTTATATAATAGTATAAGTTATTATTATAGTAAACTTTCTAATTGTATATCTTTCAAGAACTATGAAGATGATGTAGTTAAAATTTGGTTCAGATAGGTTCATTAGTTTTACTGTAACGCTATTGTCGCTTGCCACATATTTATAGCTTTTTGGATAACAATTTAATTGAATTAAGTAACTTTATTATCAATTTCTAGCTATATTTAACACCGGATCATTGTAATCTCTCTTAAATGGCGCTCACTTTACTACACACCACATATTTATCGCTTTTTAAACAGTAATTTAATAGAAAATATGTAAATTTTATTATTGCTAAACCTTCCTTGAGCTATGAAGATGTTATAGTTATATATGGTACAGAATAGTTGTATAGTTTTCGCGGTTAGTGATCACGAACGGAAATGGCTTGTCCTTTTATATATAACTTCATCATCCCCCGTCGAGGCTTGGCCCTCTCTCATAAGTGAAGATCTTAGATAATTTTACTAATAATTGATTTTTTTGTTTATCGATAAAAATCTTGAAATAATGTAAACTATTTAAAATATATATTTTTTATGATATTTTCACGCATAGCAGCCATTATTAACTTGGTTAAATTTAGATTGATAAGGTGTTTGCAGATAACATAAAGCATAATTAGACAACCAATTTTCAATTTTAATATATGAGTTGGTAATCCAGATGGACAGAGACTATTAAGAAACTGCATTATCAGTGCTTACAACTAAAGGTTCAAAGTTCATATTTTTACACACAATATTAAACAGCTGAGGATCGGCATTTTGATTTTTAATAATTTTCATTCGACAGAAATAATTTTATTGATTTGATCTGGTTGGATTTTAATTTCTAACCATAAAAGTATGTGGTAGTGTGGCAAAACCCGTTTCTAACACTCAACATTGTACATTTAAATTTTTAATGTTGCTAAACCTAGAATTATCAACATGATGTAGTTAAACTTTGGTATATTTTACTCCATATAGCTGTTTTTATAACAATTTATTTGAAAATAAGTAAATTTTATTATCACATATGTAACACTGTACATTCTAACCTTTCATGTAGATTGCAACTGCCGCCATTTTTTAACTTCACTGTTATCTACTTATTATTCATTTTTCAATAAAGAATTAGTTGAAAATCATTAGATTTTACTGTTGCTAAACCATCCTATAAAGATGATGTAGTGAAAATTTGGTAGAGATTTGTTCAATAGTTTTTGGCGGTTAGTGAACACAAACGAAAAATTGCTTGTCCTTTTATATAATAGTATAACCTTATACCGCCATATGTTAGAATCGTATAGAGCTAACAAATAATTGTGACTTACAGATAATATACAAATAATATTGTGACTATAAATTAAGATATAAGGTATCCTATCTTTTTTGTTGGATCAAACTGCACACGGTATGCAAATTTGATTAAAGTCGGTTCAGTAGTTTAGGTGTTAGCCGGCCCTTAGGCGGCGACACGTAATTTATATATATTAAGATTATACTTTAAATTAATATTTGTAATTTGTATAACAAAGTTTTTGAAAATAAAGTACTGTGTAGAATATTTTACACGAATAAAGGATGAACATAAGGGAGACTTTAGAAGGCTCTACAATGCTGAACTGCTAGAGCTTTATCTGGTAAATATAGTTCAGGTAAAAGCAGCATTATGGTTAAAATGGGCATGTTAATTCGTAGAATTTAATAATGACGGAATCCCAGAAAAAGTAATCAATTTTTAGCCATCAGATAAACGTCCAAGGGGTAAACAAAGGCATAGATAGGAGGATTGCATCTGGGCTGATCTTAGGAATTTGGGTTTTGGTTGGGTGGGTTGGGCGGAAGTGTGTGTTCTGAGGTTGGTGGTGTCAAAATCGAACCTTCGGGTTAGCTAAGCCTTTATTTATTATTGTTAATCTGTGTATCAAAGTGCTGATGTTTTGAACTTTTTTTATGTTTTTAGCACTGAAAGTGAATGTTTAATATTCAAAATCAGTTTTTGAATGAATCCTTCAAATAATAGCAAATCATCCATGTTATTACCTAAAAATTGTTTTACTTAGTTATGAAATAGATTAGAAAACATTTAAAAATCATTCAAAAACTGATTTTGAATATATCCTTCAAATAATAGCAAATCATCCATGTTATTACCTAAAAATTGTTTTACTTAGTTATGAAATAGATTAGAAAACATTTAAAATATAAATTCAAAAGATACATTACTCCCAATGTTACGGGACAAAAGGGATTGTTCTAATTATTAATTAATTAAGATTAATGAGTAATCTTATCATTGAATTATTTTATACGAATATTTAATGTATAAACAAATATTTATTTTATTACAATAAATTCTTTGTATCCTAAATATGATTTTCTTTTTATTTAGACATGTGTCAGGCGGAGTAATCAATGCATTGGCCAATATATCGGCCAATATCCAAGGAGAGACAGAGATGGGAGAGCTCTTGGTGAGGCTGATGGAGCTTTATGTTCAGCTTGGACTGGAAGGAAAGAGGGCCTCGGACAAGGCTCCAACAAACAAGGTTAATAAATATTCATTAGTATTAATAATAATGTGCCTCTGTCATTGTTTCAAGAACTTGACTTGTTATTAATTAACTTGTTCCTTGCAGGCTTCGAGCAGTGCTGGTAACTTGGGGATGCTGATTCCTGTAATTGCGGTTCTTGTGAAGAGGCTTCCAGTTATCAAACAGCCCAAACCGAGGTTACACAAACTTTTCAGAGATTTCTGGCTTTATTGTGTTGTCATGGGTTTTACAACACAGTCAGGTAATTTAATTTTTGTTTATCATATCAGTACCTCGGAGGTATAGAACACTATGTTTATTTTTTACCAAAAATACATTATTATGTATTCGTATTAACCTTTTTTCACTTTATACTGAGGTATAGAATTCTATTTCATAGACCAATTAATTGTAAGGTAAGTTACATAAAAATGTTTTTTATTTATTTCTATTTCTAATCTTAAAAATAAAACCGATTCAAATTGCTCTCCTGTAAAGTTATGGAAATGTGATATAGTGTTCTGTACCTCCGAGGTACAGATATATTTGTTTATTCTTTAAATTGAATATTTACAAATAGATTATTGACATTAAAAAAAAAAAATTAAGTCATATATACATTATTTTACACAATAATCTAAAATAAACACCTTTGATGTATGTTTAGTATATGTGACTAGAGCTTAAGCTGTTCAAAAGTAGGTTGCTAAGTATTTTAGCAATAAATTAATTATGCATAACATAAGAAGCACCTTTCAATGACAATAACTTTTATTTTTCCTACATTACTCCTACAGAAATTATCTCCTCTATCATGAAATCTTATACCAATTCCGTTGGCCCCGATGGTATCCCTGTTAAACTAATAAAATTATGCCTTCCAAAAATTTTACCTGTCCTTTTCCACATCAATAATTTTTCCCTGCAAAACGCCATATTTCCTACTCCCTGGAAAAAAGCTATTGTCTATCCCATCAACAAAATTCCTAATCCCACCGGTCCTGCAGATAATCGCCCAATCTCCATCCTTTCAAACCTTTCAAAACCCCTACAACGACTGGTGCAATCCCAAATTTCTTATTTCCTGGAAGGTTCCCATCTGCTCAACCCTTTCCAATCCGGTTTCCGTCCTGGTTATTCCACACAATCTGCACTAACCAAAATCATAAGCGATATCCATGCTACTGTAGATGAAAAAAAACTGACCGTCCTGATACTCCTAGATTTCTCCAAAGCTTTTGATTCCATTGACCATTGTATCCTTTTTTCCAAATTAAAAGCTTTAAAATTTTCCAATTGTACAATCCATTGGTTCCAGTCTTTCCTCTCCAACCACACTCAAGCAGTATTTATCTCTAATCAAACCTTATGCCCTGTCTTCCAGAGTAGCCCAAGGTTCCAGCATTTCGCCTCTCCTCTTCAACTCCTACATTAATGATCTCCCCCAGTCAATTTTTCATTGTTCCCACCACCTTTATGCAGACGACTACCAGATATTTTTATCCTTTCCTCCTGCTGAATTATATGAAGCTTTTTCTAAGATTCAGGAAGACCTCGATAGAATCAGTGTTTGGGCCAACCTACATAATTTAAAGTTAAATGCAGGAAAAACTCAAGCTATTATAATCGGCTCAAATCCCCTTCTCAGATCCATTACCGATTTTCCTACCCTAAACCTGAATAATCAACCTATCACCTTCTGTTCCTCCCCTAAAAACCTAGGAATCATTATTGACCAAAACCTTTCCTGGAAGCCTCAAATCACCCAAATAGCCCGTAAATCAATTGGAAACCTCAAATTATTTCATCGTTCCTGCCATTCCCTTCCTCAATCCACACAAAAACTCCTAGTTTCCTCATTCATTTTTCCTCAGTTTGATTATGGGTGTGTGGTTTATGGGGGCCTCTTGATGGGTCTCCGGGACAGATTACATCGAATCATGAACAGTTTTATCAGATTTGTTTTCGGTACCCCAAGATGTTTCCATGTCTCGCACCTCTACACTGCCCTGGAGTGGCTCTATTCTCCATCCTCCCGTAGACAATATTTCCTGGGCACTTTCCTGTACCATATCATTAATAACCATTGCCCACCCTACATCTATAACCTACTGATATTCAAGTCTTCCGTCCACTCCCAACTCACTATAAGATCATGTTCCTCTGACCTATATACTCCTTTCCACCGAACAGCATTATACCAACACTCTTTCCTAGCTTGATCCACTACCCTCTGGAACTTGATCCCTTCTGAAATTAGACATGCTTCTTCCTTAAACTCATTCAAAACTCTCCCATTCCAATATCTCCTTAAATCCCAGTTAAATGCCGCCAACATGGGTGATAGTTAAAAGTCAAGTTAATCAAATTCAGCATATCCGATGCCAATGAATTTGCTTCAATAAGTATATCATTGTATGAATATAAATTTATTTTCATTTTTGACATTTGTTTTCCCAACAAATTGATAATGTGCTATTATCAATTGTATATATATTACCTTTTAGGTATTTGTAAATATTTTGTCATATTACCATTCAACTAGGTCTTAATATTTTTTCTCTATATATATATTTTCCTTTCTATTCACTATATTTATTTTATTTTATTTTATTTTTTTTTATATTTCTTTATTTTAATAAACGCATTGCAATTATTATATTAGCATATGGTTATTATTATATTGTTGTCCTATTTTTTTCTCTCTCTTCTTTTTTCATGTATATATTTATCACAAAGTTCTATTTTCAATTATCTTCATTTGAAATTAAGATAGCCAGACTATTGTACAACTTATTATACATGTCTGTTATTCTTAGGGGACAATATGTCCCAGAATAAAAATTATTTTTTCATTTCAAGAACTTTTTTTTCTCTCTGTTTTTTTCCATTTGAGAACCCATTTCTTGAAGGTTTATTCTATTAGTATTGAATTGAATTGATCTCTTCTTTTTCTTTGAAAGGATTTTTCTTCTCTATCGAAGTTTCCTTCAACCAAACTCTTCCCTCAGCCGGTTCCTCCATTCCTCTCTATCCATTGCTTCTTCTTCCGTTAATCCTCGGCCAGCCATACTTTCAGCCACAACATCTCTCCACCTGATGCGAGGCCTACCTCTCCTTCTCCTCCCCTCTGCTTCCCATTCATAAGCAATTTTGGGGATTCTTCTATTCTCCATTCTTTTAATATGGCCGAACCATCTCAGTCTCCTTCCCTCCATTTCCTCCAGAATATTTCTCTTGACTTCTTCTTTCTCTTATGATCTCATTCTGGATTCGTTGAATCCTTGAGATTCTTGCTGATCTCCTCCAAAAATCCATCTCCACAGCCAGAAATCTTTTGCCTTGCATTTTTTCTAGAGGCCATGTTTCTGAGCTGTATAGCATTATGCTTTCTACCAGGGCCTTGTATATTATTTTTTTGACATTGGCACATATGTTGGCACTCCAGAGGACGGAATTTGACATTCCGATAGCCTTCTGTCCATCTGTTATTCTTTTTTTCACTTCTTCAGCTGCTCTCCCATTGATTTCGAGAATAGTGCCTAGATAACAGAATTGGTTGCCCTACTTAACTTTGTTAGAACTGGGTCACTTACCTCATCATTTTCTGTTGACATATATTTTGTTTTTTCATAATTTATCTTTAGGCCCCACCTCTCATACTGTTCGGTTAATTTTCTGAACATGAATGCAGTATCAAATTCATCTTGTGCAATGACTACCTGGTCATCAGCAAATAGTAGCTGAAATAGATGTGTATTTTTCATTGGGATTCCCATTTTGCAGCATCTTTGTGACCAATTCTCTATACATCTATATATCAACATATATTTTAAACAGAGTAGGAGACATGCAACATCCTTGAAGAAGGCCTTTAGTGTTTCCAAACACTCCTGATATCAGTGAACCAATTTTTACTTTGGATTTGTTTTCCCTATAAATTTCCTTTATCACTCTCACTAAATCAGAGTTAATATTGGATTGTTCAAGTGATTCCCATAGTAATTTTCGTGGGACGCTGTCATAGGCTTTTTCAAGATCTATGAAAATCATATCTAATCTCTTCAATTTTTCTGTCTGCTTTTCTAAAATCTGTCTTAATGTAAATATGTGGTCAATGCAGGATCTCCCTGCTGTAAAACCACATTGCTCTTCGGTTTGAGCAAATTCGTTCTCTAACATGTTCTTGATCGTTCTGCCTAGTAGTTTCATAATTGGGTTTGTCACGCATATCCCTCTATAATTACAGGGTTCTTTTCTATCTCCTTTCTTGAATATTGGAGTGATATATCCTAGCTTCATCTCTTGTGGTATAGAGTCACCTTTTAAAATTATGTTTATAAGGTCCGCTATTAATTCAGTCAATTTATTGCCTCCATATTTAATTAGTTCAGCACTCACGCCTCCTGGGCCGGGAGCTTTCCCATTTTTCAACTTTTTTATTTCTAACCTCAGTTCCTCTTGTGTTAGATAGAGAAGTGCCAGTGAAGGGTTCCATTTCTTCTCTTTCCCTAAATTCATTCCTCTTCTCTGTCAATAACATCCTGAAATATTCTGACCAATCCTCCATTTTTATTAAATGGATTGATCTTTAATTTAAACAATATTTGTTTACAAATACTCTAATCACATTTGCAATAGGAAAGAGGCCCAAATCAATATTTTATTGTTAGTAATTATTTTATTTTGACTTTTTTCATCAAGGCAAAGAATCCTCAAATATTTGGCTGGTTAACTGATTTCAACAATTTATTCTCTAAAAGAGTGTACATATAGATTAATTAATGTGTGCACATGTCTTACAAATGTAGAGTTTGAAAATTAAAATAATTTAAATTAAATTAATTGTAAAAAAGATACTTGGAATTTTCCTCTTTAATAATATTTATGTAGCAATCATAGTAAACAGATTGTAGATTTTTGTAACCGTTATGCAGAGCTGGTTAGAATGTTACGTTTTTAAATAATTGGAAAATTATAAGAAGTAATACAGCAATATAGGTTAAGTTTTATCGATTATTTTATTCAGATTGTATTGTAAGTTGAATAATGTAGGTGTATATAAAATAGTATTGTTCAAAGTCTTACCTGAGGAAGGGAAAGTCATTTTCATGAATCATGTAGTGGAAAGAAGTAAATTTTTATATGGAGTATATGCTGTAATTATGTGTTAATGCTAAATAATATAAATCTGATTATCTATTAAAATCTGTTATGATAGGGAAAGTTATTTGCCTTCTAAATATAAAGATCATATTTTGTCTCTAATATTTAATTTGACCAAAACACATTTTTTTGATCATGCCTTTATCATTCTGGATATGGATGATGTTTGTTCATATTTAAATTTTGAATTGTATTTTAAAGGTCTCTGGCCGAGTGAATGGCGAGAAGGAGTTGAACAAATAGCTGTGAAGTCACCTTGCTTAGTGGCCCAGAGCTCTTCCAGGTCAGAACTACGGCAGCTTCAGTATACATCTGCGGTTCGAAACGATTCAGTTTCCATGGTTAGTTACTATTATTTCTGTCTGTATAGTATTAGATAGTTTTCCTATCACTCATTGTTGGGTACTTCAGTCCTTGTAGGACCTGGGCCTTAGCCAACCTCTTTCCTCATTACTCATAGAAGATGCTATGTTCGTCTCTGTGTGAGTCCGGATCAGCATTAATCTAAATATAGGGATGCCAGCCAGGACTTAATCTCCTGACAAATGATAAATAACTTTTTTAAATAATTAATTAATTTAATTGAGTCTTTTCCACAAGGTGATCGTGGGGTCAATAATTAATATTTGTTAATTATAAATATGAGTAATCAAAATATATTAATTAATGAGTGGCATGCAAATGTTAATAAATTCGATGGTTCAATAAAAAACAAAGTATAATCAATTATAGGCTGACACATACAGTCAGAAATAAGAATCATAACTTAGATTTAAAACTTATATGGTAACAAATAACTTAACCTAGACTTATCTTCTCAATACGAGGGTGATGCTATGTTGTGGGTGGAATCGGCTTCATGGTGGCAAGCCGGGAGCTCTCAAAGCTCCGAAGACCTCAAGGAACAAGCCTGGACCAAAGACTGCCTGAGACTGCCCCAAGACTTTCTCGAAAATATTTTCGATAATATTGAACATAGCAAAGATAAAACCAATATATTATTTTCCATTATTTTAGATTAAAGTTATTAAGATTTTGATAGACCTAAGATAAATCCACACTCATGAAAATCAAGGAGGTACAGAAAGACTTAAACATTTAATAAATGTTTTAACTATTGCTTGAATAAATTTCCTTACAGTCTTCTTATACGTTTATAATTTACTTATACTTGTATAAAGTTCACACCATCATGAGTAGTTTTTTATGTGGTGTTGGAATTAGTGCAAAAATCATAAAGAGATTTATTGGCTTAAGCCTTTGAACCTGGAGTTCAGCCAAATTGTTGAAAAGCCCTTCTGAAGACATAATATGATACTTTCTTATTTCCCATATTTGTTTAGGATGTGTACTTTCAGTGTAAGTTACTGTTGTTGCATTTTAAAAGTATAATAAATATTTGTATAATAAAATCATAAAATTAAATTATCTTTTAACATTTTCTCCTCCATCTTTCTGTACCTCCTTTGGGCTGCTAAGCCTAGAGGTGCTGCCTCTGACTCTTCAATCAAAGGTCGCTTTCCTGAGTTAGCCTTCTCATCTTCGGTATGATACTACATCTTCTAGAAACTTCTTCGCCTTATGGTATTCTATTAATGCCATACATCTATTAATGTGGTCATACTATTTCAACTGTTTTTCCTCTTTTACCTCCCAAATGGCTCTGACACATTTAACATTTTCAAGACATAATATAATAATAAAGTTACGTAATATATATTTTTTGTGATTACAGGGACAACTGCAAGAATTTCGGACTCAGATCCTCAACCTTTTGGACAATCCAGCTGATGTCTCAGCCACTGTGAGCAAACTATCATTCGCTCAGTGTACCTTTCTACTTTCTGTTTATTGGTTGGAAACCCTAAGGGTACAGCACTCTCCAGAGCCCAGTCTTCAGCCGATACTTGAATATCTTACTGATAGGGCTCTTATTACAGATAAGAGCGGCATGTGGTTGTGTGTATCCAGGTATGATTTTTTAATACTGTATAAAATATTAAAAAAATTATAATATTGTTGTACACAAAGAACTTAGTTTTAGTGCGTGTGTGTGTTGAGACAGGTCAGTGTTACATTTCTAGAAGCAACTAAAGGCACATTATTTTTTAATTTCAGTTATTTATTTCTTAATCTTATGAGGCTTTTAAATGTTTATTTTTCTATTTTTATTTCAGTGTATCTGACAGAGTTTTTAAACTCTTTTTGGAAGCAATGTCTGCAAAAGCTAAAGACGAGGCTAGAGAGCGAGAATTAGAAACTCACGCTGTCTTCCTTCTGGTTAATTTTAACCACATCCATAAACAGATCCGTCGGGTAGCAGATAAATATCTTTCTGGTCTGGTTGATAAGTTCCCCCATCTTCTTTGGAATAGAAATGTCCTCGGACGAATGCTCGATATGCTTCATGCTCTGTCAACGTCTCTTGATTTGGATCCGAATGATACAACTCTTACTGTCAGTGTTCCAAACACTCCTTATACCATTACACTTATGGATACACTTGATGCAAGAGAGGTAATATGATCAAATCTTTATATTATTGTTCCATTTATTTTTTATTACTTTTTATTGCCCAAATTTAACATTAGAAGAATAGAATTTGATAATGGTAAAGAGTTTTATGCTTTATATTAATAAAGCACATCTCTCTCATGGTAACAGATCTTTTCGAATCATTTTTACAATTTTATTTAAATAACTAATTTAGCAATATTAAGTTTGTAGCAATAATAAGTTTGTTAGTTACAATATAATATTTTGCATAGGTCAAAGTACAAAACGTTTTTATTTTTATGTATTATTAGATTTTTTTTTCTTTTTTATATTTATTTATTTTTTTAATATCATTATTTTTTTTCCTTTATTTATTTATATTTTTTTTTTTTTATCAAAATGGAGTTACGTTATTATAAAATGAAAAAAATAACAATATACTAAATAAATATATACACCTGCACTGTATATTGACTATATAAACCTTATAAATTTTTGTAAATTATTTTGTACTAAATATATTAAATAATTTTTAGGGAATTGTAAATGATTTTGCTTCACGGTGTTGTGGAATTATTCAAGAGGCTATGAAATGGGCGCCAAATGCAACTAGATCACATTTACAAGATTATTTGAATGAGATGGTGAACTCTGGACAATGGGATAATGAGACCGAGACTATATTCTCTAATAAAAGAGTTAATATACAATCCGCAGTGCTTGTAAGTGTTTTTATTAAATTAATTCAATAAATTCTGTTTAGAAATTTGCGTGTAATATTTACATTTAATATTTACATTAGCATAGAACTTTCTATTTGTCTGGGTAAGATAAAAATCAATCTTTTTTCATGTTATAAAATAATGGTTTATTAATAACAAGTGGTTTATTAAAAAGATTACCGAAATGATTTAAATGCCAGTAGTTGGAATTATAAGGTAATACTCAGAGTCACATTCTGACTATAGACCATATAAACTATAGACCGATTTGACCCTTAAGAAGAAATTTATTATTTAATATAATATATAAAACATTTTCAGCAAATACAAACTCTAGGTAATCTTACTGTTATTAGATAAGACAAAACAAATAAACACTGCTTTAACTAAAACATAACAATGATTCAATCTATTCATAGCTGATTACTAAAACATATGATACAAACTGATAACTAAAACATTTGGCAATCAGCCAAAACATATCACCTCAAAAAGTGATTCACTTTTACTTGTTTGTATTATATTTTGTAGATTATTTCTTCTTGTTTTTTTTACTAATTTATTTACTGAGTTATCAATTTGTTTATCTTGGATATGCACTATATATATATATATATATTTTTAATGAGGTTATAGTATTGAGAATAAATTTCTTGATATTGGTATCAGAAAAAGAAAAAAATTGATATCAGCAAATCACTAGAAAAAACAATTTAAAAAAATTGAAGAAAAAAATGTTTCCTGTTGTAGGATTTTTTTTTCTTCTAAGAATACCACAAATTGAAAGTATATTGTATTCAAATCTTTAATACTCAATTATGTATTAAGTATCTGAAAAATGAGGGAACACTTAATTAATTTTAGTCTTTTAATTTTTTTTTAGAATTCTCCACTTCTGAAAATTAAAAATGACATTGTACCAATAAAAAAGTATATAAATTTTTTTTCTTCAAAGTTAACATGGCCCGAAAGGCTTCTCCCAACAAAAACATGCCATGATCCTTGGTACCTTTCTGTAAAAACTTGTTTTATAAACATTGCCATGTCCACTTCTCTGTAGTAGCGGTTGAGCGCCTTCTTCGCCATCATGATTGCATCATCCATCATTTCGGCTGACATCTCGCATCTCTTTATATCGACCGCTCTGTTTGCATAAAATCTTGATTCCATAGGTTGAAACATATACGATGCTAGGAAAAAGAAAAGTAGTGAATTATTACTCGAAGGATTACATAATACTTATTGTAGTGCTTAGCTAAGCTTTTATTTGCTACAGTGTATTATAAATTTTTATATGAGCTGTAATGATTATAGTTTTTTTTTATCACAGAACATGTTTTACTGGTGACCTAATTGGTCAAAAGCAATTTTGGGGAACTCTTGAGTGTATGCGTATTTTGATAGTTTGATATTAGGACAGTAGGAGAAGTTAGAGCTCAACTCTTGTTATACTTAAATAACACTAGCTCACTTATTATTGAGCTTCTTTTGAAAATTTTAACCTGGATTTCACCGATCTTATTATTATTATTGTTATTATAATTATAATTATAATTATTATAATCGATCCCTTTCAGCTGTTGTGTTTAAAAATTACTCTCCTTTAGAAATAAACAATACAACCAATCATGCAGGTAAGCGAAACATAAAGAACATAAGGGCATAGACTGTAAGCAGGATTAAGTTATTAAATTATAAAATTTATCTCCTACAGGAAATTCACAAAATGACCGTCCACAATTCTTTAACAGCTATTTTAAATAGATAATATCTGTAAACATTTGCTTGATCAAAAAACATTCAATAAATGAAAAACCTATAAATTATTATACCTAATTGTTGGCTGTTGTTCAAAGTCCTAATGATCTAATCACGGAAATAAAAATGTTATAGAGTTATCTTAATATAGATTTGTGGCAAAAAAAAAAAAAAAAAAAAAAAAAAAATGCTAAATTCATAGAAAGCATTGATTCAAGAAACAATACTCTCTTAAGCGCTGAGTTATTTACATTAGGCATGAAATATTCTAGTGGCACATGCTTCTTTAAATGTTTTATAAGTTGATAGTTCTGTTCTAGAACAGGCTTTTATGTGACAAAACAAATTCATAAAATATGTCTCCGAGTTAGATTAGTTGATAAGAATAAACTGTAATTCCCCACTATGTTCATTTATGCATGATGTTTCTGACAAAAACAAGTGATATTACATTATTTAAGGTAGTTGTTTCATTCTATGTATTTAATTCACAGTAAGTTTCTTGTCCGTAATTCATTTTTTTTTCTTTTATGATACATTGTCTATTTTTACATTTATTGTTTATTTTTTTTTTTTATATTTTTATAATTTTAATTTGAAGGAGAGTTTTTAAATTATATTCTATAAAATAATGATCTATATATTTATTTGGTTTGATTGATAAAATTCTAACGAGCATCTCTTGAATATAATTATCCTATCATATTAAAAACAAACATACAATTTTATCCTTGTGTCGTTTGACCTAAATTTAATATTGATAATTAGTATTGAGGGAGGTGCAGTAGCTCAGCGGTAAGGCATTTGACTACAAATCTTCTATACATACCATAGCATTAAGCTATGGGCAGTAGAGAATAGGTTGAGTCTGAATTCATAGAAAACAAATGCAATCCTCATTGGGTCAAAACCTCACCTAAAAGCCCTTTCCTCCTGTCCACTGCTTTACCTCAAAAACCAACCAATTAATTTCCAAAATTTGATTAAAAATCTGGGAGTAACGTTTGATCAACATCTTTCTTAGAATAATCATATTTCTTAAATCACGAGGAAATCTATTTCTATACTTAAACTACTTTTCCATCACCGCGATTCATTACCACTAAGTACTCGTCAACTTTTAGTATCATTTCTTGTTTTTCCTAACTTTGACTACGGATGCATAGTATATGGAGGACTGTCTGATGAGCTTGAAATGAGATTTAAAAGATTAATGTACTTTTTTATTAGATTTATTTTGGGATTATCAGACGGTCTCGCATATCTCACAGGTATTCTGAAATCGGGTGGCTTTACCCCAGTTTCCGACACCAATACTTCCTAGGTGCACTCATATTTAAATCCTTGAAAACCAAAAAACCCACCTATATTCATGACCTCCTTACCCTGCGCTTCTCCATTCAACTCTTAAATACTAGAACCCTACCCATCAACCTGTGCACTCCTACACATCGAATTGCATCCTTTGAATAATCCTTTATTATCTGCGCTTCCTCATTATGGAATTCATTGCTCATATCAGTACCAAAAAGCACCACTCTTACTTCCTTTAAACATCATCTATTTCTATACCTCATGGATCTTCAATCTTCCGAGCAAATGTAAAATAAGAATATTCATGTTATATACATTATAATAGTACACATAACATGTATCCTTTTACAAATTTCTTCATTTATTTTGTAACTCATAATTTAATTATTAATCAATTTTTATTATTATCATTTATTATAATTAATTATCATAGCCAGACAATTGTTCTATGTATTGTACTCTTTTTTTATTCTTATGGGACAAGTTGTCCCAGAATAAAGTTCATTTTTCTTCTTCTTTTGTTATCATAAAAATTTCTATTAAAAAAAAAAAAAAATTCTCTAAATGTGTTCCTATCTTCACACTATTTTCCCTCTATATTTGACTTATAATTAATGTATGTTATTATTGTAAATCTTTTTTTTTTTTTAATTTGTATAAAAGAAAAAAAAAATATTTTGTGTAAACTTGAAATTTTGTTTTCCAATTGGCACATGAATGTTATGGATTCATAATGAATGTTGGAAACATTTTGTACATCTGTTCATTGGAAAAAAAAGTGATCCTTTTGATCTGAAATGACAAAGAAATTGATTATGTAAATCTGAGATGATTCCATTCTTAGAAACCGCCGTAATTACCAGCTCAACTCATGATGATAGTCGTAGTTATAAACTGACCTTGGATTCTGATTTATAATTCATTTTGATCATTGACGAAAACAACCGAGTAAGAAAAACTGCTAGGCCAGACCTGCCCTAAATACTTAATACATTATAAATACCTAATGGAATCAATATATTGATTTGTCCATTCACTTTTTTTTTTTGCTATTGTTTTGTTTTTAGTTATAGACTTTAACATGCCTATCTCCTGCAGCCCCGATTGTTATGGGTGGTTGTTTTCCTAAGGCTAAGTGTAAAGTGGAAGTAAGAAGAATTAAATTAAGACGTGTTTGTATTTACCCATAGTTGCTTTGTGATATCGAGCACAAGTTGAGTATAAAGATAACAGTACAAATGACACAATCCAAATTTTCTGTTAGCACACTACGTACAATGCTTAAAATCTATGATTTGAAACAGCATAAAAATGTTCATATGTTTTATTTTTACTCAGATGTGTTACTCATTGTTGATTTTCTTTTAATTAAAAAAAAAAAAAATTAATTAAAGTTAGTTTATAAATTCTTCGTACCTTTAATGAGATTTTCATTCAGATAAATCTTAATTTATGAATATAAATTAATGTGATAATAAAATATGCTGTATTTCAGACATTGATTCAATAAAACTTCCTTTAATGTTGGGTTTAAAAATCTGTGTAATGTTTAGAGTCAATAATAATAATACTAAATATTAAGTATCTATCCCTCTTCTATTCAGGAAATTCTAAAAAAATTCTAAAATTGCAAAATTAGTCATTTAAATAAACTACAATATTTTTCTTCATATTGATAAAGTAATTTAAAATTATAGACGAAAAAAGTTTCTACTAATTTTTAAAGCTTAAATGGCTCTGAATAAATATTTCTTTGTTCAACTGTTTATTGATAGTTTATTACATGTTGATACTCACAGCTTTTTTCATGAAGTAACCCTATAAGTGTGCCAATTATTTGAGTACTTTTGAAAATATTTTCCTAATACCTGGAATGACATTATGTAGTGGTTGTTCGTTGCCACAATTGATTCCATAATTTTAATTATTTCAGCTGAAATAAACTCCCTGTCAAAAGTATTGCAACACCCATAATTCTCGAGACTTTTCTGGTTTTTACCTTAATACATACTTGGTTTATGTTCATATTAATATTATTTATTAAATGCGAGACTTAAGGGATTAGACACATCAATGTTTTTCCCTGTTAATAACAAATGATGGAATTTTAGATTATTTTTTTTCAAATTTTCTTCAGTCCATGTTTATCATTCGTTTCGTTATTTACAAGTATGCCAAGGCTAGTGAAAGCAGTCATTCAACCAGAGGAGGCGATATGTCTTATTAAATATGAAGTTAAAAGTTAAAAGTTTAAGTTTTAAAAAAAGAAATTTTAAAAAGTAAGTTTTCAAACTTTTTTGTTGATTAGAAGAAACATTTTAATTTATTTTAATAAAAATTGTTTATGTCTAGTTTAGGAATGTTTATTATAGACTTCAGAACCTTTCTTTATTATGAAAAAAAAAAAATACGTTTTTATAAAATTAAAATATTTCAAAGTGTTTCGATGCTTTAGACAGGGAGTTTACATTTATTAATATTAGATCTGAGCTCTGTGTTGTTTGTTCTCAGGCTGCTAATTTATTATTCAGTTGAATCTGGATCGTTTGAGGTGAATGGGACCATGACCACTTGTTACTACTGAAAACTTGGACTGTTTAAATTTATTTGTGAAAAAACAAAATAAATGGAAGTGGAAAAATTATGAAAATTAAGATTTATTTATTCATTTCAAGTTCTAAAAACATTCAATTTCAAAACACCAGCACTTTGAAACATACACTATATATATATATATATATATATATATATATATATATATATATATATATATATATATATATATATATATATATTTATTGTTTTGTTTTTTTAACTAAAAGACTAAACTAAATATGTTGATACTCACATAAGGAGGCAAAATGGAAAGGGCTTCTAAGAGATATCGGGACCTTGAGCAGACTGAGTGCAAAGAGGTAAAATGATGAGGTAGATAGCTGGGTGGTCCATTCAGTTTTCCCTATGACTGGGTGGTTTTTTCCATTCCTACCGGAAACAACTTTAATATGGGACTATTGAAAATATTTATCTGGTTATTTAAAAAGAAATCTGCATTGGTTTTGAATGATTTTATTATTTCTAATGATTCGTATATATTTAATTTTAGGCTATTTTCTACTTGACATATTAATTTCACTCCTGAGTTTTTTTGAATTTATGATTATTTTAATTTAAATGGATAGCAAAGTTGGAATTCTGTGTCTTATTCTGAGATATGAATTTTTTTTGTACATGTAATTAAAAAAATAGTTTAAGATATTCAGATTTATAGGAAGTAAGTTTTCAGGGCATATATATATATATGCATATATACAGGGCATTGCAGATTAAACAAACATCTCTGCATAATGAAAATCAAGACCTCACCGATTTGCAGATTCTGCAATAGGGAGGACGAGACGCCTTACCACATTATATGCAAATGCGATATGCTGGCAAGGAGAAGGTTTCTTCACTTTGGGGAAGAAATCATCCTAGATCCAAGTGTGGACATAGACCCTATTAGCATTATAGGGTACATGAAAACACTAGGACTGTACTAACAATGGTACAGGATAAACGGCATAGGCACAATGAGCCATAGGGCTGAGGTGCCACTAAAGCCGAAAAAAAAAAAAAAAAAAAAAAAAAAAAAAAAAAAAAAAAAAAAAAAAAAAAAAAAAAAAGATATTCAGATTTATAGGAACTCAAACTATTTTAAACTACTGTACAGCATATATAATAACCTTACATGATTAGGCTTTAGTTTCGAGAGAAGCAAATTGTTATCATGATCAAAGGTGATTCTTGTTATTGTCATCTGCATAATTTTTATTTTTACATTAAAATTGACGACGCGTCATCTATTTGTCGATTTCAGAAGTGCTTATGACAGCATCAAAAGACCCAAGTTGTACGAAGCACTACATGAGATAGGCATTCCCTCAAAGCTGATCCACCGCAGATGACCAAGATGACCATGGATGAGGTGAAGTGCTTCATCGGGATCCAGGGAAAACTATCACCAGAATTTGACTCCAGGAGGGGAGCATGCCTGCTGTTCAACCTGGCCCTTGAAAAAATAATAAGAGATTCCGAAATACAAACAAGCGAACAAGCAGATACTTGGCTTTGAGGACGACCTGGACCTGGTGGCAAGATCGTTCGCTTCTTTATCAGAAGCATTTTGGAGGTTGGCTGATGCTGCGGAATCCATAGGCATGTCAGTAAACCAGCATAAAACAAAGTACATGTGAGGTGGACCTGGAGCGGGGGTTGCAGTAGGAGAACTGGTGAGAATGGGACCTTTTTCTTTCGAAACGGTTGACCATTTTACTTATTTGGGCTCAATTGTATGTGGCTCCAATAGGATATCTCTAGAAATAAGCCAAAGGCTATTAAAGGCCAACAAGTATTTATTTGGGCTCAGCAAACATTTGAGAAATGCTAGCTTTACAAGACCCTAATCCGACCAGTCTTCACCTACTGATCGGAAGCCTGGACCCTGACAAGCGCAAAAGAAAAAGAAGTTCTCATTTTTTGGTGCCATAAAAGTTGGTGAGAATTAAAGAAGGTGGACCAACAGGAAACTTTACCAGATGTATGGTGAAGCGGATGTGATGTGGTATATAAAGCTGGGAACACTGTGCTGGACAGGCCATGTTGCCCGGATGCCAGCTGATGAAATCCCGAGGAACCTGTTGGACGGGAGGCTCCATGGAACTAGAGGAAGAGGTAGACCTCGACTTAGATGGGAGGATGCTGTGAGCAGGGACTCCAGGGACCTTCTGAAAGCCTGCAACTGGTGAGTGACCACACAAGAAAGAGCTACATGGTGAAAGCTCATAGAAAAAGCCAAGGTCCATGCTGGGCTGTAGCGCCACGGATCATCATCGATCACAACCTAGGACCCTAACTGGACAAAAGTTTAACTTGAAATCCACTTACAACTCTAGAAGGACAAGACAGCTGGTCATTTTTTACTTCTTCAACACTTATTAGACAAACACTCTAAGATGCCAATTAATTACAAAAGATTAATTTACATTGCAGTAATTAGACCTTTTTCGAACTGCGGAGTTGAAATCTGAGGCTCCGCTAAACCATCTAATTCATCTCATATGCAATCCTTGAAATCTAAAATCCTTAGTGCTCCTTACTTTGTCACAAATAAACTTATTCTTAAGGGCCTTAATGTTCCGTTTATTGCTGATTTATCTCAAGATGCTTTTCCTTTCATAGTACACTCGTAGTAACCATTCAAATCCACTAGTCTCTCAATATGCTTCCTATTCTTATCCCGACTACCCTCCGAGGTGCTTGAAAAGAAGAAGGCCTCAGTACCTTCTCGAATAGAACTTTTATTGAAGTTCTACCAGTGAGTAGTTGCTTCGCAAGCTATTATCATATTGTGAACGTTATTATCACATATACTAGTTGTATTTTTTTTTTTTTTAGGCAGTCGTAAATTTTAATAAATTGAAAAAAAAAAATTGAAATTAATGTACCTTATTTCTACTTTAAATGTTAATTGATGCCGTGGCTACATGAGTTGGAACGTTTTTTGTTAAAAGTTTTTGAGAGTATGGCATGAATAATTTTTTTTTCGTTTTAAATAAATCTAATATCTCGTTATAGGTCTACAATCGCAGCCTTTTGTGCTATCTAGCCTAAGCCTTCTAGTCCATGAAACAATGTTAATTATTATGCATTACTAAACTCTGAATATTTTTTATGTTATAATAATGTTTTATTAACATTTTAGTCTTATGTTTTAGAACAGTACGCTTGAAAAACGAGGAGGCGCTCAGAGTGCTCCCTTGTTCGTATGTTCAGTTAGCAAAAGAGCGAAATTCACCGGCCAGGTGTCGGGAATGCTTTATGGCCCTGTGAGCATTGACGCGATAGCAGACAAGTTGATAGCAGACATTTGGACTGCTTGCAGATCTAACGATAATATTGCTCATCATGATACCCTTTGGCGTGCTACTGCTCTTCTTACATCTATCCTTGGTATGTCTTTTAAAAGTCAATTTCTATATTAATATTAACCTTTTAGCTATTTGATGCTGTTGAACTATATCAGAATTGTTTTTGAGAAATTAAAAACTATGTATGTTTAAGGAATAAAGTAGATAAAAAAAGAAATTTATGTTTTGGATGAATGGCACTACTCATTATTTAGATCTTTCATATTTATAATTTTCATATAATTTAAATAAACTAATTTTTAATACCAAGGTGATTTTTTTTTTTTTTTTCATTTCAAGTAGCAGCATCAGCCCCTTACATGTATTTCAACTGGCTGCCTTATGCATTTTAAAATTACTTTCCATGAATTGGTTTGTATGGATGTGGTCAAAATATCTTCCTCTCTTAAAAAATGGTACCCAATAATTTAGTTTACAAAACAAAACAAAAAAAAACTTTGTTTTGGGCATGATTCCAAACGTATCTTAATGTATTTTAATCTTCTAAAAATAATTTAAAATATGAAGTTGCATATAAATCTGGGTCTTATTGAAAATGAACTCACCTTTCTATGTTTCTAACAAGATCATATATGCTTACTTAAATGTGCTGTTACTATATATGCAGATGTACATGACCTTGCTCAAAGTATTATATATGAAGTAAAAGATGTAATAGGGATTGCTAATTGTTGAATAAGAGAAAAAAAAAATTTATTGAAGGGAGTTAGTTAAGTAATCCCAGCATCACAAGAAAACATAAATTGTTTTCAAACTCTAGGTACAACCAAAAAACTTGTGGAATTAATGCCAAAACCACTTCTTGAGTTTATTACAATGAGAGGATAACCAAAAAAATTTCAGATTTTATTTTTTCATGTTAAAATGATTAAATATCAAACTGTATGAAAATGAAAGTCATATAAGTTAAAAATCGTATTATTTATTCATTGTTTTTGATATAATATATCTTCTGCTTGGAGGTAAATATTATCCTTTCTCGTAAGTATAAAAATTCACGAAGTGAATAAATCTGCTATATATGCACATTAAAAAATGGGAAAATTCTCTATATAACTATCTGAGAAATTTGTTATGAGCATATTCCCATTTGATTATTAAAACGAAAAAAATTTGATTTTGTTATTTACCAGGTATGCAAGTTTAAAATGTCGTTTTAATTCCAATAGAATGCACTCTTAGCCTATTGAAGGATTTGCTTATCTCTAAACGCTATTTTGTTTGTTAGTCATTTGTTTACAAAAGTCAGTTGTTTTTAAGTCGTTTACGTGGACGTATCATACCTTTCTTTGGTGTTAAAAATGTCTAATTTTAAGCCAAATAAAGAGCATTTGCAGCATGTCATGATTTTCTTATTTAATCAAAAGAAAAAGGCATCTGAATGTCATCGAATTCTTGTTGAGACTTATGGCGATGTTGCTCCAACCGTCAGGACATGTGAACGTTGGTTTCAAAGTTTCAAACGTGGTGATTTTGATGTTACTGATCAAAAACGAGAAAATCGACCAAAAAAGTTTGAGGACTTCGAATTGCAATCTTTATTAGACGAAGACAATACCCAAACCCAACAAATGATGGCAGAACAGTTGAATGTCACTAGGCAAGCCATTTCCGATCGCCTGAGAGCTATGGGAAAGATTCAAAAGGTTGGAAAATGGGTTCCACATGAATTGGACGAACGACAGATGGAAAAACGAAAAACTGTGTGCGAAATGCTGCTTTTACGCCACGAAAGAAAGGATTTTTTGCATCGAGTTGTAACTGGCGATGAAAAATGGATTTATTTTCAGAATCCCAAACGAAAAAAATCATGGGTAACGCCAGGACAACCATCCACATCGAGTGCAAGACCGGATCGTTTTGGGAAGAAGACAATGCTGTGTGTGTGGTGGGATCAGAAGGGAGTAGTCTACTACGAGCTTCTCAAACCCGGCGAAACAGTCAATACCGAGCGCTACCGACAACAAATGATCAATTTGAGTCACGCATTGATCGAAAAACGCCCAGAATGGGCTCACAGGCACGCCAAAGTCATTCTTCAGCATGATAACGCTCCTGCACATTCAGCCAGATTGACTAAGGAAACGATTTCTTCGCTTGGTTGGGAACTCCTACCCCACCCGCCGTATTCACCTGACATGGCGCCTTCTGATTATCACCTCTTCTCATCGATGGGACACTCATTGGCGGAGCAACACTTCAACAATTTCGAAAACGTACGAAAATGGCTCGATGAATGGATTTCAAATAAAGATGAAGCATTCTTTTGGAATGGTATCCATATATTGCCCGAGAGATGGACAAAATGTGTAGAAAGCGAGGGTCAGTACTTTGAATAAAATATATTATACTTTTTTTTAAATTACTGTGTATATATTTTAAGAAATAAACGACATTTTAAACTTGCATACCTGGTAGTGACTTTTACCTCCAAGCAGACGATATGAAAATTAATTTATTATAATAAGTTCTTCTTAAATTTGTGTGTTTTCCCCTAAAATTGCAAAATTAATTTCAGAGGAGAAAAAAAAGGCATTGTAAGCCATGGTGCATGAAAATGAGAGTCACTAACTATATAAAGTCATATTGAAATAAATGCTACATATTTTGTATATTGTTAGGTACACCTAGGAAATTGCTCCATGTTGTTGCCTGGTCCCAAGTTGAGCTGTTCACCGCTGAAGCTATGTCCACCGCGGTTCAATGTTGGCAGTGGCTCATTACATCGAGGCCGAGCATAGAACTACTTTGGCTCGAGGAAATGATCACTGCTTGGCAGGTTAGCTTCAGTTTTGTGATATTTATTGGATTTGCATTTGATTAAGTGTATTATTTATTAGTTTTATTTTTGGTTTATACTTTTTTTCTAATTAATGACATAAATTTCAATAGGTTAATTGAGATTAACATAATTTATTTAAATTATTTGCAGTATTATGGTTAATACCTTCATGATATATTTTTTTCCTCGATCTAGTACACAGTTGATACAAAGCTTGGACTGTTCTCTGAAGAAAAAGAAGAAGTGAGCCCATTGGCTGCTTATGAAGGATGTGTTCTGGAGCCTTCTCCTCCTTTTGTCAAACCTCATGATATATGGATCCAGGTAAATTTATTGATTATCAAAATTAAAATTTTTTTTTTTTTACCTATTCTTACGTACACACTCAAGCAAATATTTACAATAAAACTAATGATTATGCTCTCAATTTACCAAATATATATTACATAATGTGTTTCAAAATTTCATAGGCTAATTCTATTAATGATTTTTAGTCAAAAAATAAAATAAAATAATTCATGCATAGAGTTTTTGATCTGTATTATATTTCAAATTGTGTTAGTTCAAAAGTTTTTTTTTAAATATGTAACATGGCAATGTCTTAGAAAATTCTTGTTATTTTAAGACGTTATTCAAAAAAGTCTTGTTTAGCTTCCAAAGCAACTTGTGAAATCATGAAGGTGTCCTTGATTAACGAATTGTGTAGCGTTAGTTTCAAAAATTTTCTAATGGAGATATGTCCCTAGAAAGGAAAAAGACACTTTTTTTTTTGGAACTACGGAGTAATACTGAATTTGTTCTATTAAAATGAGTGTAAAATAAACTCTGACCTGTATTGCCAATAGTTAGATAGAATGTACTCAAAGCTGTTGCAGCATTATCCAGGTTTGGTTAAGCACAAAGGAGTTCTGTTCCAGCAAGACAATACCTAAACAAATCAGACCACATCAGATCCATGGCTGATTTCTTGATTGGGAAAAAATTTAATACATTTCAAGAAGTAGAAACAATGATTCAGTAATTTTTCAATTGCCATCCCAAAGTACCTCCATTGGATGAAGCAAATGGCTCAACGATAGGGCATGGCAGTGCACCTCAATGGATTATATCTTAATTATTAATATTAATTTTGTTAAGAAAAAATGTATAATAACTTTTTGTTAAAAATGGTAATTTTATTTATATAGCCTATTAATGTTTAGAGAAAGGTCCTCAGAAATATCTTCGGTAGGGTGAATAACTACGAGAATTGGAGTGTCAGAACCAACATGGAACTGGAACAACTGTTCCATGAACCTGAAATCATTTCTATAGTTAAAGTTGGAAGATTAAAGTGGCATGGACATGGACATGTACAATGGTTGATGGAGGATAGACTTCCAAAAAAGATGATGTATGGCAGGCCAGAAGGAAAAAGATTGAGAGGGAGACCAAGGCTGAGGAAGATAAACATGAGTAGCTGTCTATTCTTTGTGAAGCCAAGGCCCGGCTTGGACTGTAGTGCTCAATATAATAATAATAATAATAATTAATATTTTGATCATTGCATCAATTATATCTTTTAGAAAGATTTATAATTTCAGACTGCATGTAGATTTTAAAATTTTTTTATCAAGTTGCAGGAAATGGAAGCAGGAAAAATATTTTTAGTTTTATTTTGTTCTATTCAATTAAAAATTAGTAGCATATATTTTGTTCTAATTGATCCCTTAATTAATTTAATATCACTAATCTCTTTGATTTATAGTTCATATATGAATTGGTCGAGACAGCAAAATACAGCAGTAGGGAAAAAGTAGAAATGTTGGTTTCCCTACTTCAGAGATCGTTACCGATGGTTGTCGGAAGCGATGATGCTCACATCAACAGGCACATTGCAGCAGCAGCTGCTAGATTCAGGTAAGAGAAATGTTTTATCACAACAAATAAGTGGATATTAATAGTAAAATATTATCTAATTGTATTAATTTCTTATTAATTCAGATTGCTCAGCTGTGCACTGTCAGTCTTACAGAGTGATGTCTTGCCCAGATCCCTCAGCAAAAATGTCCTAAGGGAACGCGTCTATTCTACGTGTCTTGACTATTTCTGTACAGGTTTCAAGTGCCCGACCCAATCGAGAGCACAGCTTGCAGAAGATATCAGTGCTCTAATCAAGTTCTGGCAAACAATGCATTCTGATAAGAAATATTTAATGGCTTCAGTGATAGGAGGTTTGTCCGATTTTGGTTTCTGTAATTTTTTTTTTTTTAAACACCATTTTAATTCAATCATTTTGTAATGACATCCAGTCTTATATGATCATGAATATAAATATATTTCCTTTTCTAATTTACAGATTGGGATGTTGGGAACAATGAAGGAGGAGGAGGTGGCTCAGTCGTTGGAAGTTTATCTGTCACCTCTGATCTTCCGAGACCTAGTTCTGCTTCTGGCTGGATTAATACCGTACCACTTTCTGCTTCCACAAACACTCTGACAAAAAGAACTGGGAGGGCAAAGCGGCAGCCGAATCAAGGCGACCTGTTTGTCAAAGATTATGTCAAGAAGAGGAACCTTATTCTTGATCTACTTGTGAGTCATAGTTTTAGGGTTTGATTAAATTAAAACTAAGCTAGTACAATATATCTCATTGAATATAAATTTGAAATTCAGTATACAGTTGTTTGGTAGTGGTTTGAAAGAATAAAACATTCAACAGGCCATATTATTTTATTAGATCTATAATATAGATCTTCTCTGGGCTTTGTGAAGCTAAGAAAGAGAATGGAGATTTTTTAACTGACAAGGGGACGTTTGCAGTTGTAACTCACAGATTTGAATGCCGATTTTTGTGTGGGTAGTAGGGACCTATAATAGTGCAAAACTAGAGTTATAGCCACCAATGGGCATTAGGAGCCAAGTAAAAAAATAAAATATGAAAATCACGTTTTATTTTTTTTCTCAGCTCTAAGTCAAGATAGAGAAATGATTCTTTCACGTTTAATTGTAGTTATGTATGTTATTTTAAAAATAAAGTAAAAATACTTTTGTTATGCTCAAAACACAACCCGGCTTCAGAGTGCTCAAAACCTCCAAAAAAATGAAAAAATTCCCTGTAAATCAGTGGAAACTTTTTTTCATGAACAACTGACTTTAAATCTTGATTTAGCGCACCATAAAACCCTTATATGTGAAATTTTATCAAAATCAAAAAATATTGATTTTTTACCCCTTTCGAGGAGGTTAAAATTTTGAAGTTGAGATTTCATCAACATTTTCTACTGGTCATAACAACTGCTGTTTTCAACCGATTCTAACAATAATAGCATCACTAAAATCAGCATACATTCTGCTTTTTATCCATGCGTATAAAATTGGATTTACTCTCGATTTTAGTGGACAAAAACTGATGTGAATGAAAAAATCCAAGGTCAGCTATAACTTGAGATATTTCAATAAGGGGGAATCCTGCGACCTCCGGACTTGGGCTAAACTATGCAGTTTTAAGGCTTCTAGATGACCTTAAAATTTTGTCTTAATCAGTTGCGAAATATGTGAAATAGCGCAAATTATTTATATTTTTTCAGAAATTGACAGCCCCTTGCCTTCTAAAATCCTACAAAATTTTAAAGGTAAAAAAAAAATTATTTTTGATTTCGACAAAATTAAGTTTCTACATGTTTTTTGTGATGAGGAATCTGGAAATAGTATCAGTTTTTTGTTTAAAAATTGTCCTCACCTATATTATATAAATAAGACATTTTAAAATGACATATTTTTATTTCAAATTGCATAGAAATCCTAAGATTGATGAATAATCTAAAATTAATATCAGGTTTTCGTTAAAAAATATGTATTTTTTTTTTAAATGGTCTTATTTTAAATTTATTGTGTAAAAACTAAAATAATAATAGAAATAGACCAAATAAACGTGATTTTCATATTTTATTTTTTTACTCGGCTCCTAATGCCCATTGGCGGCTATAACTCTAGTTTTGCACTATTATAGGTCCCTACTACCCACACAAAAATCGGCATTCAAATCTGTGAGTTACAACTGTAAACGTCCTCTATAGGACAATTAACAATACATTCATTTACCTACTTAATAACAAAATGATACTAATATGTTTGCAATAGTAAGTACATAAGTATCATAGTTAATTAAAAAAGTTTATGGCTTAAAAAATCTCTAATTATCTTTTATTTAAGTACATACATTCCATCGGCTGCCACACAAACTCTCCATTGTCTAAAACCATCAAATCAAACTATGTTGCATCAAATCTGCCTTTTAGATATTAAATTTCTGCCTAGCCAACATACCTCTCTTCGTGAGAAATTGTTATTGACGATTCGTTTTCTAGTCCCCACATCCTCTCCATCCTCCAGCCTTCCAATAGCAATGCTGCTACAAAGATTGCCTCATGTTTGGCAATTGAATGTTTTGTGAAAAAAAATAATACATAATAAAATGAAATATTAAAATAGAAGGCTTGCTTGATCAAAACACCGGTTAATTGAGTTCCGAGTGTAAAAAGTATTAGTGTATTTTTCTTTTTAAATAAGTATAAATAATCGCTATAAAAGAAATTCTCTTAGCCAATGGTTTCTATTAGTAATAATAAGTTGTGCTTGTTTAGGCAGTTGAAATAGAGCTACTTATTACATGGTACAACCCGACGGGCCGATCTGAACTACATTTCCCCGGTGAAGAGTTGATTTCAAACTGGAAATCGAAACCAGTTAATGAAAAAGCCCTTCGAGACGTCACACGACTGGCCTGGGAACTAAGCCCTGTGTTAGCAGTATATCTTCCAACAAGGTTTGTGGAACTTTATTTATATATATATTTTTTTAACCATTAAGTTGAAATATCTATAATCTTATCCATTAGTAAGAATAATTAAAAGAAAAATATTATCTTTCAGACTGAAGTCATCCGACAGTATGGTGAAGGAAGTGTGCAGACTTGTACGCTCTAACCCCACATCAGTTATTCATATACCACATGCATTGCAGTATCTCGTCACTACTGAGAACATTTTAAACGAAGCACCCGAGGTAAAGCTTTCATATTTAACTGTTGAAGTCTTTAGAAGCATGATTTTGTGGTTTTCAGTCCTAATATATATAATTTATTATATATATTATATATGTAATGCATTTTTTTTTTTCTTAATTATAAATTTGCTTTTATTTGGGGATTCGATGGATGTGTGAGTTAGGGCATGGGTCTTAGTATACTGGGTATGGAAGGTCATGGGTTCGAATCCCACCTGGATGGGTTAAAATTTATTTTGTGGCAAAACGACAAAATGAATCTTGAGCTTCCCACCATGGCTGGAATCGGTTGGTAACCAGTAGTATAATCTTCCTGCCCTAGAAGGCCTTTCTTAAAGTCCCAAGTAAAAAGATAAAAATCAGATATATGTTATTTGCATTTTATACTTTTTAAAGCTCCAAAATAATATTCCTAATAGAAAATAATTTACTGTAAACTTATTTTAATTTTAGGTTTGATTAATAACTGATCTGTTCCTTTCTACTGGTTACAGTTGGTTCACTGCTTGAGCTGGGCGAGGGTGAGCCCCGTACAAGCGCTGTCCTACTTCTCTAGGCAATTCCCGCCACACCCTATCACTGCCCAATACGCTGTCCGAGTCCTAAAGAGCTTCCCAGCTGATGCTGTTCTCTTCTACATTCCACAACTTGTCCAGAGTCTCAGGCATGATAAGGTATTTTTTTTATGTTAATAATGTTATCTTTTGTTGAAGAAATAAATTTTTATTTAAATGTAAATGTATTTTGATATTGGAATATGAATTTGAATTAGATGGGCTATGTCATGGAGTTTATCAAGTACATTGCCAAAAAATCTCAAGTCGTCGCTCACCAGCTCATTTGGAACATGAAGACTAATATGTTTATAGATGAAGATATGCACAATAAAGACTGTAAGTTTTTACTTTTTGATATTGATTCTTTTTTTTAAAAAAATGTTTTTATTTTGATTATTGTGTCTTCATATTATAAACAAATTATTTGAAATTTTGTTTCAGCGCTTTATGAAACTTTAGAATCTCTTACAAATAGTATTGTCAGTTCTCTATCCGGCCCTGCTAAAATGTTTTATGAAAGGGAATTCAATTTCTTCGATCAAATCACTAGTATTTCTGGACAGATTCGACCTTTTCCAAAAGGTAATAAACATTCATTATATTTTTTTTATTCTTCAGTTTAATTTATAGTTTTAATAACCTTATATACTTTAATTAGTGGGTTATTAGCATAATACCAATGTATTCCTTCTGATCGCTAAAATGAAAATAAATTCATTTTTAACCCTAAAATTGTTCATTATTACTATTATTATTAATAATATTATTTTATATCTCTTTAGAACAATTTGTTCTTATAGATAAAAAATTCTGCATCTCAAATTTTATGAATATAACTTTTAAAGTCTTGGAATATAATGTTAGAACACATTTTATAATTAATTTTACTGTTGAAATTCAATTTGTTTTAAATTAAACTAATTATTCCTTGTTACGGTACAGGTGTGGAAAGAAAAAATGCCTGTTTAGAAGCTCTCAGTAAAGTGAAGGTTCAGCTGGGATGCTATTTGCCTTCCAATCCGGAGGCTATGGTTTTGGACATCGACTATAAGAGTGGAGCTCCGATGCAGAGGTATTACTAATCTATAAAAATAATTTTATTTTTTAAATCACCTCTGAATCCATAACTAATAACAATTATTACTTACTTAATGGCTAATAGTTAACATAAAGAAGAAAAAAAAATCCCTGAAATTTATCATGCAAATTTTAGTGTGAATTAACAGACCTCCACTGTATATTATAAGTCAAATTTCTTTTTCAAAAGAAATATAATAAAAGAATATAATAATATGAATGTTTCATTCACTCTTACCAACCTGATCAACAAATCCAGAATATTTTAATTATAAAAACATTTACTACCTGTTTCATTTAAACCTTCTGTCATTTTTCTTGCTAATATAATTATTATTATTGTTTTAATTTTCTGGATTTCAAAAGCTCCTTATTTAAATATTTGTTTGAAAAAAAAGAAAAGTTATTTGTATTCAATTATTTTTAAAAGAATACCCATTTATTAATTTACCTTTTTTTCCTTGATAGTGCTGCGAAAGCTCCCTACTTGGCTAGGTTCAAAGTAAAGAAATGTGGTATTAAAGAGCTGGAGACGATGGCATTAGCAGTTTCTGCTGGAGGAAAAATTGAAGATAAGCCAACATCTATGAACACTGAAATTTGGCAAGCTGCAATCTTTAAGGTTTGTACTGTATTATCTTATTAATAAAGCACATAAAATATTTATACACAGTCAATGTCGCATAATGCGATTTTTCCATTTATTGTTATCAAAATTGTGATCAATCTCAAAATCTCGAAATTTCGGCTTTTTCGTTTTTTTGTCAGAAGCGGGATAGCTGGACTGGCATAATTCTTTCTAAGAACATCCCTTTTTCTAAGAATGTACTATATAGCATCCCCTTCTCTCTACTTCTATGAAAATAATTTTACTACCTCAGCTCAGTATGATTTCGTCTTCTGAAGTGTTTGAACCACCTTTTTTGTTTTTTGAGTGATTTTTCAATTTTTTTTTTTAAATGAGCGTGGGACTATCAAAACGACAGGACCTGAGTTTATCTGAAAAGATGGAGATCTTAAAATTGTAGGATCGCCTGTCTACCTGTCTAGAATAAGTCAGCATAAAGCCACTTTAACTTTGTATATTTCTCAGCCATTGCTGTATAAACTATTAAGACAGCGGAAGAATATCGATAGCTCATTTCTGCAATAAAAATCGGAAAAGAAACAGAGTAGGAAAAAAATTGAAAAGAAGTGTATTTTCTATGTTTGTAATACACATTGTTCATGATTTTTTTTCTTTTAATTCCCTGTTAGTGTCTTTTGCGTAATGTTATCAGTCGGTTAGTGTGATCACCTTGTGCGAATCACATTAAGCGGCATCTACTGTATCTTTATCTAGGTTGTGATTATTTGCTGCCAATATTTAATTTGGTTTTAAATTTTTATTTAAATAATTTCCCTGTCTACTAATAAGTTTCTAATTTTCTCATATACTTATTGAAATATACAACCCATGAATTATAAATTGTTATTCTTCATGAGCCCTTTAGGCATGTAGTAGCCTCGAACCTCCATTAATCATAACTAGATAACAATTACATATTATTAAATATATAAATTATTAGTTGATACCTATAATCTGCTTTTTGTTTTTTCTCTTAATTGTTTATACTCCTCATTCTTCACTTCTAATGTCTCCTTTTTTTAAAATTATTTGTTCTCCTACTTATTTCTAGCATTCATTCATTATTGGTGCGACAGATGCATGTAGCGGCCCTAGGCCTGCTCAATTGCCTTTGCCCAGCCATCCCTATTGGCAGCGCACCTGGTGGATAATTCATTCGTCCTCAAATCCTCCTTCACATTATCTATCTATCTAGCTTTTGGTCTTCCTCTAGACTTTATTCCTCCTGGCTTCCCATGATAAATTCTTTTTGCCGTTCTCGCCTCATCCATTTTCAGGATGTGCCCCAACCATTTCATACGTTGGACTCGAGTGAACTAGGAGATAGACAAGTCGCTGTACATCCAGTAAATTTCTAGAATATAAAATAAAAATGAATATTTTTTTATTAATTATTCTATTTTATTTTTAATAATGAAGAATATGTTATTTATACTCCAGGCTTTTCAGATATTTTCTATTATGAGGTTTGTAATTTCCACTTTCCTGGTTTTATTCCTTCCCATCATTACCATTATTTTCTGTCAGCTTTCATCTCTCTCTGCATTTATTTCCAACATTTACCAAACATCTACAAATTTATTTGGTTTATTCTTGTATCATTTTTATTACATCTGTTCCCACCCATCAAATTTATTTATTTTTATTCAGAAAAGAATGAAGGGAGTTTGTTTTATGAGTATCATTTTCAAAATTAAGTACAACAAATAAATTTATTATTTTATCCAAGTAATGAATTAACATGATTTGTTTAATAACATTTTATGCTTAAGGAGATTTAATCAATTATTTAAGTCTTTTTTGGCATAACTCCTGTTATATTTCAATATATGTTGCTACATGTTTCGGAGCATTGTCCCATCTTCTTCTGTTCATCTGTGATTATTTTCAAATTGTCTTTTCATCACTGTGAATGATGAACATTGTTCAGTGAAATGGCTGGTAATATGGACATAGATAAAAAGACAATGTGAAAATAATCACAGATAAATAGAAGCCTGAAGGTATGACAATGTTCTGAAACATGTAGATATATATATATATTAAATATAATAGGAGTTATGCCAAAAAAGACTTAAATAATGGCTTGTTTATTTATTTAATTTTTTTTTATATGAAATTTTCCCAAATCTAGTATTAAATTTTGAAAACCAAGGTATCTTTTTTTATGCTAATAATTTTAATATATTATTAAAATTATAAAGAAATAATCTCTATTCTCTGACATCTAATAGCCTTTGATTTTTTTAACAGGTCGGCGATGACGTGAGGCAGGATATGCTCGCTCTTCAGGTTATTGGCATCTTCAAAAATGTTTTCCAGCAAGTCGGGCTTGAGCTATACCTCTTTCCTTATAGAGTTGTTGCGACTGCTCCTGGGGTATGTTTTCATTTTATTCTGATAATATTTCATTATGTATGTTGTTCTTTTTTATGTTGATTGAGATGTGACAAAATGGTAATGAACTACTTTTATCTTTTCAATATTGGTTACAGTCCCTGGTGATATAACAGCCCTGTCTATTGATGTCTGATCTATTTGACTTACATTTATTGCGTTATCCGATTCTATTTTAACTATTGACAATTAGGCCATGAATAATTATCAATATTTTTGTAGTTTATACAATTGATTTTTTATTTTGTAGTGCGGAGTGATAGAATGTGTCCCCAATGCTAAATCAAGAGATCAGCTAGGACGTCAAACTGATATTGGAATGTATGAATATTTTACTAAAACTTATGGTGAAGAAAACACTCAAGAGTTTCAGGTATGTATATAATTTTTTTATATGCTTTTTACTTAAGATGAGCTGTTCGGATAGCTTACATTGTTGTCAAAGTGATTGTGATGCTTCAATTTTCATATTGTTATATAGCTTCAATCTACCTGTCAAACTTATTCATCTTCGTTCTTTTGAGGGGATTTTTAAAAAAATCAATTTATTGAAATTTACAACTGTACTAGTATACATCAAGTAAATGTGTTAAAAAACGTTTACAATAACATGCCTTTGCCTTCTGATAAGAACTACTCATCAGTAGCACTTCAGTGAGGGGATTAAATTGAGATTTGTGTTGTTTTTTTTAATTTACTTTGTTTTTAGAATATCAGAAGAAAGAAAAGATATGTTAATACAACATACCTCTTATTTCTTATATAGATATCTTATTGTATATTAAGGATGTGTCTATACCAAAAGTCAGTGTCTTTTATCTTCATAGAAGATTTGTTATCCAGAATAAGTGATCCATGATCGATTTTCAGGTTCTGACTGATGTAACTGATGTTCCATTACTAAGTGCTTTACCGCCTTACTCTAGCAATTAAAAGTATTATTCCTGTTTTTATTAAGTTTCATTTTATAGTCATATTTATATTTAATTATTTTGTATTTACTATTCTTAATTTCTGTTTTATAACATTAATCCACTCTGGTTCTATTAGTTGTTCTTGAGGCACAATAAATAAATTTGAAGTTTTTATTCACAAAGGTATTTTGTTAATCCTATCTCAGATCATTGTTTGGAAACATAATTTAATTTTAAATTCTTTTATATTAGGCTGCGAGGAAGAACTTTGTCTGCTCGATGGCTGCGTACAGTGTCGTTGGCTTCTTGCTTCAAATAAAGGACAGGCACAATGGAAACATTATGCTCGATACGCAGGGGCATATAATACATATTGGTTTGTACTCTACTCATATTCGACAATCGAAACTTTTATAAATGTAATATATCAGTGGTAGTCGTGAAGAAGAAGATAAGTCAAATTACCTTTAAAGTAAGTTAACTATTAACCTTTAAAAACGGATTTTTTAAGTCTGCGTTTTGAAAAATTTGTTGTCATGCTTCTTAATAAGCCCTTAAATACCTATTTTGGCATGAAAAGTATTTTTAGAACTAATTACTTGTTTTTGGATGATCAAAAATACCCTACTGAAGAGTTCTAAATTTTGACTTATCGACTTCTTCACACCAGGAATAAATGTTAAAAAATAATATATATATATATATATATATATATATATATATATATATATATATATATATATATATATATATATTGTAATGATATTTGTAATTTAAGTCCAGAAAGCAAATATTGAAAGTAAGGGTTCAAACCAGGTAGGAGCAGGGATTAAGGAAACCTTCAATACCTGGATAGGCAGTACCAGCCCTTGAGGCAGGTAGGAGCAGTTGATATTAGGACAGAGAATGAAGAAGACCTGGAGAGTGAGTTTTGGACCTTGGGCAGCTAGGTGTCTGGAGTCTTAGAAGATTATGGAACCAAGAATAAACTGGGCTAGATAAGTGAAAGTGTTTAGATTCTCTCAGTAATGGACTTTAATTAAAATTAAATTAAGGTAAATTTAAATATGTTTATATATAAAATAATAAATATAAAAAGTATGCACAAAACATTGTTTAAATATTTCCAGTCATAATACAAAAGAATATTGACAGAACCCTAATAATGAGTCAAAGTCAATTAATTATTGATAATAATTTTATTTAAACATTAATGAATGAAGAAAATCATAACATTTGGCGCCCAACGTGGGGCTGTCAATATTGAAATTATGACTGGAAAATGGTTAAAATTTGGTAGATGTTTGTGTGAAAATAATGAATAAATAGTAATTTTAAAGTCAAATTATATTAAGGGAATTAAAACAAAATGAATTTCGAACAAATGTTGGAATCTATCAATAAGAATGTTGATTTGCTGTTTAATACCATATCTAAAAAAATAGATGAAATTGCTGAAAAAGAAAATAAAAACCATGAAGAACGTATGAAAAAGTTTAAAGAAGATAAACGAAAAGGTTTTGAAAAAGATTCAGACCTTCAGGCCATTGATATAAATGTTTGTGAAGATGAAAAAAACACTGGAACTGAAGAACAAATGGAATTAAAAGAAGAAAAAGTAACTGATACTGTGAAAGAAGACAAAGAATTGAAAAATGAAAAATTAATGGAATATGAAGAAATTAAAATGAATAAAGAAAAAGTAACTGATAATTTGGATAAAGAAAAAGAATTAAAAGATGAAGAAATAATGGAATCTGAACAAAATTTTACAAGTGAGATTGAAGTGTGTAAAAGTAAAATTGTTGATTAATTAAATGAAGGGGAAAAATAAGAAGAAATAAAGAAGGATATTGGTGAAAACATAAACAATGACTTTGATGAAAATGAAGGAGTGCTAAACTGTGAAATGGTTCGAAGAAATAAATATAGCAATATCATTCAATTTCAAAAAGTAGAAAAATTTGGTGTCTTTGAATATAATCAAAAATTAAAATATGCTTCAAATAAAGGTTTGAATAAGCATATGATGGAGTTTCAAATTCCACTTAGTTGGAGCGAATATGCTTCAGAATGGTTATGGTGGTTATATAAATTAAAATGTTCAAACAGCCATAAAATATTTAAAAAGAAATTTATATACGTCAAGAAAAGAATTAAAAAAAATTTTCTTGGTGAAATTTAGTATATTGCTGACATGATAAAAAGAAAAAATAAATAAATAAAACTGTTTGCATATGGAACCATTTTGTTTTTAAATAGCATAGATAAAAATTAATTTGTATTTCAATGAATCCTATTTTTCATTAAATTTATTTATTTTTTATTTTAAGCATCTACCAATCATACAATAAAAAAAGGTGTGAAATTTCACAAAGAATTAAGTGTTATTATTAAAAATTTTGCTTATTTTATTTAAATGTTTTAAACAATAGATCATAGATAATTCATCTGTAAATCAACCTATTTTCATGGTCTATAAATTTTTTTGGTAATAATTTTCATAAAAATCTAATAGGTTTGTAGTTACTTATAGTTATTATTGTATTAAAATAATTTGACTGTATTATATAAATGTTTTAAAATGTAGTCATTATTAATTTGTATTTAGTTGATAATTCTTTGTCGTTAAGTAGTATTTAAGTTTATCATAAAATCCTTTTGTTTGTAGTCCATATAGAAGTGTTTTATAAGTAAACATTGTTTATAAAATTTAGATTAATGGATATGTTTAATATTTAGAATTAATTTTTAAATTTAATTTTTGTTTTGTTAAATTATAATTAAAATGACAAGCGAGTATTTAAGTATTATTATAATAGTTAATTTAAATTAATGTTTCATTAGATGTGTATAAAGTTGAAAAATTGTATAAGTCATAAGATAGTACAAGTGGAATAAATTTCTACGCAAAAGCTTAAAATTTTTTAAAACTGGAGAGAACCTGAATGTAATGATATTTGCAATTTAAGTCCAGAAAGCAAATATTGAAAGTAAGGGTTCAAACCAGGTAGGAGCAGGGATTAAGGAAACCTTCAATACCTGGATAGGCAGTACCAGCCCTTGAGGCAGGTAGGAATAAGGGGCAGTTGATATTAGGACAGAGAATGAAGAAGACCTGGAGAGTGAGTTTTGTACCTTGGGCAGCTAGGTGTCTGGAGTCTTAAAAGATTATGGAACCAAGAATAGACTGGGCTAGATAAGTGAAAGTGTTTAGATTCTCTCAGTAATGGACTTTAATTAAAATTAAATTAAGGTAAATTTAAATATGTTTATATATAAAATAATAAATATAAAAAGTATGCATAAAACATTGTTTAAATATTTCCAGTCATAATTCAAAAGAATATTGACAGAACCCTAATAATGAGTTAAAGTCAATTAATTATTGATAATAATTTTATTTTAAACATGAATGAATGAAGAAAATCATAACAACATATATATATATATATATATATTTTTTTTTATTGAATTCATTTTAGTAGTTATGATAGAAAATAAAAGATAAGAACAAGTTGAGATACAGTGGAGTCTCACTTATAGGAATGTGAGGGGGAACGGAAAATGTTTCGTATAAGAGAATACTCCTTATAACTGAATAGTTATAAGATAGATATTCGTTCGCCGGGGAACGAAAAATTCTTCGTATAACTGAATGTTTCTTATAAGTAAGACTCCACTGTATTTTAAGAATAAAAAACATTAAATATGTTGAAACAAATTTTTCCTTATAATTATTATTATTATTATTTTTTAACACTAAGCATGAATGGTTGTTGAGAAAACTTTTTCCATAAATTTAGAACAAAGATAATTACTTCTTATTCAATATAAAATAAGCCTAATTTAGATTCATTATATATTTATGAATTAATGAATCGATTTTTTCGTTAATGTTAGTTTTAATAAAAATTTTCATTTCCAGATTTCGGTTTCATGTTTGAGTCTTCCCCTGGTGGTAACTTAGGATTCGAACCAGACATCAAGCTGACCGATGAAATGGTGATGGTGATGGGTGGTAAAATAGAGGCTGCTCCGTTTAGATGGTTTACAGAACTTTGCGTGCAGGCATACCTGGCAGTGAGGTACTATCTATGGTTCATACAATATATGATAAGGAGATCAATAATACAAGAAATTTAATGACAAAATTATCTCGGTCATAGCCATACCAAGGAACTCCTTTCTCACTCACATTATGTATAATATATTTTTTTTTTTAAATATAACACAAAACTAAATTCAAATGAATTTAAATACTATCAATGATTAGTTACAGTTTATTATCATAGTGATAACAATAGGGCTTGAAAATGTGGCATAACCAAATTTTTGGATATCTGCCAATAAATATTTATATTCAGGAGATAATTTTGCTACTAAACTTCTTATATATTTGGTTCATGTTCTAAATAGATACAGTTCCTTTTAACTTTTTCATTTTTCTTTTCCACAGACCATATCAAGAAGCTATTATATCACTTGTATCTCTTATGCTGGACACTGGACTGCCGTGTTTCCGAGGGCAGACAATCAAACTGTTAAGGTCAAGGTTCGCCCCTAACGCAAGCGACAAAGAAGCCGCTGCCTATATGATATCTATAATACGTAATTCCTTCTTAAACTTTAGGACTAGAACTTATGACATGATACAGTATTATCAGAACCAGATTCCTTACTAATAAACATTCTGAACAGCATTATTATAAAATACCTCTTGCCTATCGTTGTTTTGGGAAAAGTAATCCATTACTTACCAAATCGATTCGAACCAAAGACTTAAGATTACGTTCAAAAGAAAGTACTTATTTTCTGAATAGTTTAAGTATATTGACAACTTTATATTTTTGAATCCTTACGTACGTTATTTAGGAATTTAGAAACCATGACCATCATCTATTATAATATAAACAAGTCGAGGTATGTATGTTGTTAGGAAAACCCTTTTAGGTTCCTAGGTGATTGTTACCAGAAAATGTTTTAGTTTTATAATTTTAGTCAGTATTTCAATCCGAATGCATTTAGTAATTGTTATTTATCATGATAGTATTATAGTTTGTTCTGTGATACTTTCTCATATTTTGTGTATAAATGGAAAATAGTTTGTTATTTTTATAACCTTTTACGTTCGTTAGAATAATTATGATGTATTCATGTGCAGTTTCATCAGTGTTATATCTGTCTTGTATCTCTAAGAAGCAAATGTTAAATTAGCAATTTATATCTTATTATATATATATATATATACTTGTTGGAAGTATTAATATCATCTATAATATATTAATAAATTATTATGCAATCAATATTTTTTTTTTTTTTTTTTTGTCTAACCTCTAAATAACTAAAATTTAAAAAATATTGATGTGGTTTATTTGAATGTAGGATTAAACATGATGTAGATAGTGTGCTGTTAAGGAAACACTGTTAAAAAATATCAATTTAATATGCCTACGTTTTGGTTTACAATGTAAGCCTTTATTATCACGAGTAGAAGAAAAAACAAAAAGATAAGGAAAGAAAAACAGTTAAAAATTTAAGAAAAAAAGTTTAAAAACACATATCAGACTTAAAAGACAAGAAACTGTTTGTCGTTTCTAACCACTCCAATATTCACTAGACAAGTGTTTAAAGCCCCAATAAATTACAAAAGAAGTATTTACATGACAGTAATTTGACCAATTTGGACATATGTAGTGTTGAGCTTTGGGGCTCCACAAAACTTCCCAATTCTTCTTGTATCCAATCCTTACAATCCAAAATCCTTCGTAAAATCCTCAATGTTTCTTATTATGTCACAAACAAACTTATCCATAATGAGCTTAATGTTACATATATTTAGCACAGTCAGATAACTATCTTTCCATAAGCTACATACCCACCTTAACTATAATCCTCCAAGGCATCTGAAAAGATCTCTCAAGAGACCTTCTGATGTAGAACTTTAATTAAAGTGCTACTGACGAGCAGTTCTTTTCGAGTAATGACAGGTCATTGTAATCACTACCAACACATTTACAGAATGTATAAATTTTATACATTTGTAAATATTAATAAATAAATAAATAAAAAGTTTAATATTGAGCCACTATTAAATAAATTTTTAAGAAATAGGAGATATTTTCATACTGTCAAGTAGTTAATTTATTATTCAATGAATTTTGGTGGACTATTGATAGCCATTGCGTACTCACAGATAGAAAATATTACATCACTATTAAAATCTTTACAGCCCTTGAACATCGATTAACCGATAGGGTTGGCACCGAAATAGGCTGAGATAACCAAAGGCTTGGATTATCAAGATCTCAAAAAAAAAAAAAAAAATTAGAGAAATGTATAACAAAAAAAAACATTACAATTGACATAATTCAGAAACTAATGAACCTATCTATACCAAATTTTAACTACATCATCTTCATAGTATAAGGAAGATGTAGCAATAAAATTTACTGATTTTAGATTAATTTGTTATCAAAAAAGTGATGAGATGTAAAGAACAATGAAGTTTGAAAACCGATAGGTGGCAAGTACTATTTTACATGAGATGTTACTAAGATACAGTAGTTGAAGTTGATAAAAAATTTTACTTAAATTCAATTAAAGTTTTATTAAAATATAGTTAGTTATATATATGGCTCCACATGTGGATCCCAGTAAAGTGTAAAAATTGACCGATATATCACTAATAATAATGAAAGTATTCTCTGTCTATCTGGATTACCAACTCAAAACATTAAGGTGTCCAATTATGCTTTTATGTGACCATCAACCACCTAGTAAGTGCAATGGTGCCAGGTAAAAAATTACAGCTGTTTGTAGAAATATCATTGAGGCCATAATTCTCACTGGAACAGCGACTGCAGAAATCGCATTTATTCCTAGTATCCCAATGATTCCTACTGCTCTACAATTTTAATTCAAACATTTAAAATTTCAATCTAAAGTTACTTTTGCTGTTACAGTTAAAACTTCGCAAGGTCATAGTTTGAAAAACTGTGAATTTTAGGACTCACTTTTTCTCTCATGGTCAATAATAAGCAGGCCTCTTCAGAACTAAACCCTAACAACCAAATCATTCTCATAATATCGGTAGTTAAAACTCGAAATGTAGTTATGTATAAATGTGTTATCTATTAATTTTTTTCCTAAGTTAAAAAATTTAGAAAGTACGTTAAAAAATTTATTAATAAATGAAACTTCAATTACCAGTTAAAATTATCTAATCAAAAGATTTTAGCCATGAAAGTGGCGAAGCCACGACAGGTATAGCTAGTATATAATAATATAAATTAAAAAATAGAAAGGTTGGTTGTTCGACTCATTTAATTGAGTTTCAATTGTACATACGTATTGTGTGTAACAATAAAAAGAACAAGATATATATTATTTTAAAATTTATTTTAAGCAAATATTCTTAAAATTAAACATCAAAGGAAGAGATACTAATAAATAAATTATTTGATTAATTTATTAAAACAGAGCTTTATAATATTTTAAAACGTGACTAGAAAGCAAAAGAAAATATATACATAAATATCTCTACTGTACAAAAATAACAGTCAATTTTTTTTATCAATAATTTCATCTTTATAAAGTGTTAACATTTAAATAAAAAAATAATTATACAAACAAATATAAAAATGGAATACATCGATACTTAAATCACCATAACAGTCTGATCGACATACATACAATAAATAAATTTATATATTCTCTATATTTACATTATTTATAACTCGATTTATTTTTAAATATTTACATCAATTAAAACTTAAAAAGAAAAATGTCTAAATAATATTCTGCCTATTTGTATCGCACAATTTTCAATGCGACTTCGACAGAGCTATCACAGTTGAGAATCCAACTTTCTATGTCTTTAAGTATCTTCATGCTGTCCGTGTGCACTTTGGCAGTCTTCCTTTGGTACTTGACGCTGTTGATCATCTTATCGACAAGGTAGTGGAGCCATCGCACGTTTGTTTTCGGGACGAAACTCTGCCAGTTGTTTTTCACATCGTCCCTCATGTGCCTGTACACATCGAACTGGTAATCTCCAGTACCAATAAACATGTCAGGATCCTGACCTACATCGCAGTAGACTGGGATGTCAGAGCACGGGAATGTCATTCTTGATAAGGTGAAGTCAATAATTGTAGCCTATAATAATAAAAAATAAACAAATGAAAATCAAAATTGTATTTACATATCAATATAAAGGAGAAAATCATACATAGTTTCCGATGGGATAAGAGTAATCTTTTGTAAAAGTTACAGAAGGTAAACAATTATGGATACTATAATAAGGTACTAAGCCAGAAGATATTGTGCTACGAACTTGGCCACTTAATTACTTAAGTAAATAATAAAAATAACATTAGACCTTTAGTCCAGCCAATGAGTATTGAAATGAGAGGTATAGAGTGCATGAAATATGTGATCATTTTTGACATCATAGCTTCGTAAGGAGTAGTTAGAAAGTAACCATACTAAAAGTCCCTGCCACTAGGGGGATGAGCTTTTGCGGTGGAGGGAGGTGAGAAAGTCCAATTTTTGGGTTTTTGGATTATATCTCGAAAACGGTGGACTCTAGAAAATTATGTTTCAAATCAAAATTAAAGCTAATTAAATTTCCTATGAAATTGATTCCATACATATTTGTCGAACTTCTAACGGTTTTTGAGATATATGTTATTGAAAATTGATAATTTTCGAAAAAAACAAAACAATTTTTTACCTCACTTTTTGCTTTTAGTGCCTTCCATGACGATTTCTCAGAAAAAAAAGTCAGAATCAAAGCTGTAGAGCATTAAATTTACTTTGAATTCATAAATACGTTTCTGGCAGTTAAAGCAAATTTTTGACACCACGGTTAGCTTACCCCCCAGGGGCAGGGACTATTAGTATGTTTATCTTCTAACTACTAATGAAGCTGAGAAGTAAAAATTATTGCATATTTTCTCTGTTTATTGTTGACTGGACTACTTGTATATATGGATGTTCTCAAATGAACGTTAATACCTTAAAGGATGAAAAGGTTAGTGAGTAGTGAGTAGTAATAGTGAGTAGACTTTACAGGAAGTACATTTTTAGATCTTATCCAGGTTAGTCTTTATCAGATTATTTCAAAAATAATATATAACATGAGAATCTAATAAAGAGATAAAAAATCTGAATAAAGGAGAAACATCTCTAGTTGTAAGTTTAATTGAAATATTAAAAACATTCTCAAAGTGCAGGGAATCACATCTAAATTAAGAATATCTAATACACAAAAGAGTCTGAAAAGATAGTGAATGAGTGATCTACCTTTATAATTTCCTTAACCCTTAGTTAGAAGCATGCATTTTCATTCATAAGTACTGGCGCTAGGTCACCAGGGACCGAAATTTAATTTGTGCTTTTTTTGAGGCAAAATAAAAGATTGACAGATAAATTTAACAACTGATATTAATTGTAAATAGACTATTTGTACAAAATAAGTCATTACTGATTGAAATTTCTAAACAGGAAATACAATAATAGCCTTTTTGAAGAAAGTCTGAAAGTTCAAAATATTTTGTTCACATAATTCAAATAACTATAACTTTTTTTTTATCTAGAACAAAAAATATGAAAATTAGTTTTTGTAATCATTATATTAGTACCTTAGGTACACATTTACCGTAAGAATAATAGAAATTAGTATACAAAGAGTGAGTTAGTAGTTGGTGCGTTCTATTAGCTAAAACAGTTGATATGTTCATCCTATGGAAAAAGATAATTTTTTTTACATAAACTTTGAACAGCTTCACATTCATCACCATAAACATGGTACTTAGTTTGATAAACCTAGAATTGGGGGCTCCCTGGCCGAGTGAGTTAGGGCAGGGGCCGTGGATTTGAATCAAAACTGTGCGGGTTAAAATTTATTTTGTGGAGGACCCACTAATGAATCTTGACCTTCCCACCCTGGCTAGAATAGGTTGGTAACCTGTAGGATAACCCGTCCTTCCTATCTTAGTTGGAGCACATAAGGACGTTAATCCACAATAAACAAACAACAAACAAAACTAATATTTTTAGTCAAATGTTGCTGTTATATTTCTGGCTGTCATGAAGAAGTCAATAAGTCAAAATTGTGTACCTCTCAGTAGGTCACTGTAAATTTCTGATCGTTTTCCAAAATTATGTGATTACTCTAAAAATACCATTTGTGCTAAAATTGATTCTTTCATGCCTTATTATGAAGCATAACATAACTAATTTTTCACAATAATTAAAAATCAAGCTTTGAAAATAATTGGACTTATTGACTCCTTTATGACAACAAGTGATGTATATTGAAACAAAACAGTAAGCAAATACTTAAGATAAAAATTAAATATCTCAAATATATTATACTAACAAGGGGACGTTTGCAGTTGTAACTCACAGATTTGAATGCCGATTTGTGTGTGGGTAGTAGGGACCTATAATAGTGCAAAACTAGAGTTATAGCCGCCAATGGGCATTGGGAGCCGGGAAAAAAAAAAAAATATGAAAATCACGTTTTATTTTTTTTCTCAGCTCTCAGTCAAGATAGAGAAATGATTCTTTCACGTTTAATTGAAGTTATGTAAGGTATTTGATATAAAAATACTTTCGTTATGCTCAAGACACCACCCGGCTTTAGGGTGCTCAAAAAATCTAAAAAAATGACAAAATTCCAAGGAAATCCGCTGTAAATCAGTGGAAACTTTTTTTTATGAAAAACTGACCTCAAATCTCGATTTAACACACCATAAAACCCTTATATGTGAAATTTTATCAAAATCAAAAAATATTGATTTTTTACCCCTATCGAGGAGGTTAAAATTTTGAAGTTGAGATTTCATCAACATTTTCTACCGGCCATAACAACTGCTGTGTTCAACCGATTGCAATAGTAATAGCATCACTAGAATCAGCATACATTCTGCTTTTTATCCATGCCTATAACATTGGATTTACTCCCGATTTTAGTGGACAATAACTGATGTGAATGAAAAAATCCAAGGTCAGCTATAACTTGAGATATTTTAATAAGGGGAAATCCTACAACCTCCGGATTTGGGCTAAACTATGCAGTTTTAAGGCTTCTAGATGACCTTAAAATATTGTCTTAATCGGTTGCGAAATATGTGAAATAGCGCAAATCATTTACATTTTTTCAGAAATTGACAGCCCCTTGCCTTCTAAAATCCTACAAAATTTTAAAGGTAAAAAAAAATTATTTTTGATTTCGACAAAATTAAGTTTCTACATGTTTTTTGAGATGAGGAATCTGAAAATAATATCAGTTTTTAGTTAAAAAATTTTCCTCACCTATGTTATATATATAAAACGTTTTAAAATGACATATTTTTATTTCAAATTGCATAGAAATCCTAAGATTGATGAATAATCTAAAATTAATATCAGGTTTTGGTTTAAAAAAATGTATATATTTTTTAAATGGTCTTATTTGAAATTTATTGTGTAAAAACTAAAATAATAATAGAAAAAGATCATTTTATATCAGTCTTATTTATATAATATAGGTGAGGAAAATTTTTTAACTAAAAACTGATATTATTTTCAGATTCCTCATCTCAAAAAACATGTAGAAACTTAATTTTGTCGAAATCAAAAATAATTTTTTTTTTTACCTTTAAAATTTTGTAGGATTTTAGAAGGCAAGGGGCTGTCAATTTACTGAAAAAATGTAAATGATTTGCGCTATTAAAATCCCCTTATTAAAATATCTCAAGTTATAGCTGACCTTGGATTTTTTCATTCACATCAGTTATTGTCCACTAAAATCGGGAGTAAATCCAATGTTATAGGCATGGATAAAAAGCAGAATGTATGCTGATTCTAGTGATGCTATTACTATTGCAATCAGTTGAACACAGCAGTTGTTATGGCCGGTAGAAAATGTTGATGAAATCTCAACTTCAAAATTTTAACCTCCTCGATAGGGGTAAAAAATCAATATTTTTTGATTTTGATAAAATTTCACATATAAGGGTTTTATGGTGTGTTAAATCGAGATTTGAGGTCAGTTTTTTCATAAAAAAAAGTTTCCACTGATTTACAGCGGATTTCCTTGGAATTTTGTCATTTTTTTTTTTTAGATTTTTTGAGCACCCTAAAGCCGGGTGGTGTCTTGAGCATAACGAAAGTATTTTTATATCAAATACCTTACATAACTTCAATTAAACGTGAAAGAATCATTTCTCTATCTTGACTGAGAGCTGAGAAAAAAAAATAAAACGTGATTTTCATATTTTATTTTTTTTCCCGGCTCCCAATGCCCATTGGCGGCTATAACTCTAGTTTTGCACTATTATAGGTCCCTACTACCCACACACAAATCGGCATTCAAATCTGTGAGTTACAACTGCAAACGTCCCCTTGTAAAATAAATTTTATGAATTCGATAACACATAATTTAAAAAAACCAAGAAGCTTCTTTTCTTTTACCTTTACACCATTCGTTAAAATAGTATATTTATCCCTGTTGAGGATGAATGGGATGTCCCTCTCTGAAGTTCTCGAGACTAACACATTTCCCCAATGCAGATCCCTATGTTCAAATTCGTAGTTGGCTTCAGCGACTGCTAGGGCGCAAACAGTCTGTAACATGAAAAATATATATATAATTAACCAAATTTAATTTTACTTTAGCTGCTATCATCATGACTCCTAATTACAGGATTGTACTTAACAAATGAAAAAACAATGGTTGACTGTATGATATATTGGTATAGAAATGGTCAGAGATGCAGGTTAGGTTGATAAAAACACATCCATTTAAAAAAAATAAATTTGTATTTATAATTTGAAAAAGAGGTACATTTATGGAAGACTCAGAAAATGTGTTGAAATAGATTAATCTTGCTTCATAAGGGAACAACATAGATTGTTTCACAACAGTGCGGTCTTTGGAGGAATATGTAGGGCAAAAACATGGTGTCTACCAATTTCAGTAAATGCAATTCCTGACTTATTCAAGAATGTTTCTGAAAATTCCTGACTATCGATATTTTATATCGATATGATTTTCTACTTTACATATCACAGTTCAACATTTCATAATATCTTTAATTACGTGTTATTTGTTATTTCAAGAGAAAGAAAGACATTTTGTAACTGAATAAATTTAATAATTAAAATGACTAACGTATTAAAAGAGTTTTAAACAAATTTTTATCCTTGGCAGTGACCCCATAAACTAAAATTTATGGTAAGGGTAAATAAAATTAAAAAAAAAAGTCACAGATGTACTATATTTTAATAAGGAGTAAATAACACAACATAAATTCAACATACAATGAAATATTAATGATAAATTCAATTGACAACCCAAAGTTAGTTTCTATACAAAAATTTAATTTAAAAAAATCAGAAATGGTCAAGACGGGCACAAAACTCAATCTATAGTACATATTAGTGAGATATTTCTTTTTTTTCATATGAAATTGTCTCTTGATAGATTTCGATAGGCTTGAGGGCTTCGTATAACATTTCAATGACCGCTTTGCTATGACATTATAATAATACATCTAAAGAAATTAATGAATATGAAATAAAACTATGAAGAGAGGACTTTTATTATGAAACTTTAAGCTTAATATAGTAGATTTTAGAATTAATGATGACTTTTTCCCGACTTTCACAAAATTTAAAGAAAATTCCCAACATATTCCCGAATTTCCCGTGTGGTAGACACCCTGAAAAAGAGAATGTTTCATAAATGCTATCCTAGAAAAAAATGTAAAAACTTTACTACACTGTTCCTACAAAAGCATCAATCCTAATAGGTACTCAAATAATTTTTAATCTATGGAAAACCTATTGAAATATATATAAATAGGAAGGATATAAGCATCAAAATTAAACGGTGAATCATTCTAAGCATTAAGAATCATTGATTCCATTATAGGCACATCTATGCAACAAATAAATTTACTTTTGTCTTAAACAAAAAGGGAAGATGAGGTTGAAGCTGGTACTAGAAAAACAACATTGTGGGTTTTATCTTTGCAAATTTATATGAATTTAATGACATAAAAGAAGAAATCTTTTGAATTAAATTGATCAGATATCGTTAACTTCTGGAAAATATAATACATCTATATATATATAAATATTAATATTCGAAAATCATAGCTATTAAAAGTAAATGGTAGAGATGTATAGAAAAAAAGACCTGAATTTAGATTAATTATCCAAAACCATAGGTTAATCTAATAAAGTAACTTAAAATCAAAATTAAAATTTTAAATGAACTACAAGATAATCTTCATTTTTTTTTTTTTTTTTTTTTTTTTTTTTTTTTTTTTTTTTAAACCGGCTGTGGTGGCACCTCAGCCAAGAGGCTCATTGTGCCTATGCCGTATTTGTTTGTTAGTATGACTGAAATGGTGTGTGATGAAAATGGAACCAAAAATTTTTCCTAATTAAGTCAGTAACAACTGTTGTCTAAGGCTACTACGGCCACACATGCTTCATTTTATGCAAAAATTACGATGGAAAAGAAGCTGTATTTATGGAACCCATTGAATAGAATGCAGCCGGCGAGATGAGTGTCTTTTCCAGCTAGCAGGGGAAGGGAGAGGGCGCATTTTCAAGGTCTCCCGCTGCTGGACGGATCCAGGCCCATTTCGTCAGCTTCATTTTTCATTCAAGAGGTGGCCACACATGCGACAAATCCAGCTGCGTCTTGTTTCTCAAGTTTTCTTTAAAATGGAGCTTGACAGTGAAACAATTATTTCTGAAGTGCAAAACCATCCATATCTATAAGACATGAAGAATGATTTCAAAAATTAAATCAAAAAGTTCCAGGACTGAATTTTTATACATTTATTCATACAACATACAGGTTATTCAAATTTGTCTCCTTCGAAATACTCCCCTTGGGAAGCTACACACTTTTCCCACCGGTGTTTCCACTGATCAAAGGCCCCAGAAAACTCTTCTTTTGTAAAGGTGTTTAGAAGCTCCATTGTTTTTTCTTTAATTTTGTCAACTGTTTGAAATCTTCGTCCTTTCAGGTGTCTCTTGAGCTTCGGGAAAAGAAAAAAGTCGGCTGAAGCCAGGTCAGGTGAGTAGGGGGGCTGAGGAATGACAGTCATTGCGTTTTTTACACAAAAGTTACGGATAACTAATGCAGAGTGAACAGGAGCATTGTCATGGTGAAGGACCCAATCACCACTTTGCCACAGCTCAGGTCTCTTTCTGAGGGTTTCAAGATAAACAAAACGATTAATTGTTTGACCTTGTGGAAGGAATTCATAGTAGACAACACCTTTACAGTCAAAGAAAACCGTAAGCATGACCTTCACATTTGATTTGACTTGGCGTGCTTTCTTGGGTCTTGGAGAACCTTTTGATGTCCATTGTGATGATTGGGCTTTTGTTTCCACATCGTAACCAAAAACCCATGTCTCGTCTCCCATAATGACATGTTTCAAGAAGTTTTCGTCGTCATTTGCCTTTTGAAGAAGTTCCTTAGAAACATGAGTTCGGTGTTGTTTTTAGTCTTCAGTCAACAGTTTTGGTACAAACTTTGCTGCAACACGACGCATTTGAAGTTTTTCAGTTAAAATTTCCTGACATGACCCAAATGAAATGTTACACTCTTCTGCCATTTCACGGATTGTTAGTCGACGGTCTGATCGTACGAGAGCGTTCACTTTAGCAACATTGTCATCACTGATTGACGTTGAAGGGCGTCCGGAACAAGCATCGTCATCTGTGGATGTTCGACCATCTTTAAACCTCGAACCACTGATGGCAGCATGATCGGCTTAGACATTCTTCACCAAAAGCCTCTTGTAATATCAAAAAGGTTTCAGAAAACGTTTTATTCAGTTTCACACAAAACTTCACACAAACACGTTGCTCTTCTTTCACATTAATTTTCATAAAATAGCCAAACTCTATAAAACTAACTGTGCTAATGTTACTTTCAGCGATGTTATGATTAATCTGCAAACACAGCCGTGTTCCTGTTGAGTCAGGCAATAGAATGCTGCCAACCGCATCGCTGTGAGACATAGCATTCCCATAGTATATAAAAAGTCCTGGAACTTTTTGATCACACCTCGTATAATAGGATATTTTAATTAGTATTTAATTTTCTATAACCTGTTTATCTCACTTTATATTATGAATATAACAAAAATCACCATCAGTGAAAAATAATACCATGAAAATATAATTTATATATCTTTCAAAAATCTAATATTTTTCAAATGAACTGAAAACGGGTGAAAATGTGGTCATGTGGCCAGGAGTTAAGCAGGTTTTCCCGCCAAATAAAAAAACGCATGACAGCACGTGTGGTTTGCAGCAGCACGGTTGGACAGCACGGTTTCATTTGCAGTGGCAGAAAAAGAAGCAGAATTGCTGCGAGAAATGAAGCAAGTGTGATCGTAGCCTTAACTAAAAAAGACAGCATAGAAACTTATCAGAGAGAACCAGAAAAAGAGAAAGATATCAATTAGTGAATATGTCTGCTCTGGTAATAAGTTGCTGTATTTTTGCATGATACACAAGTGACTTGGCCAAAAGAGAAAAAAAAACCAAATTGATCTTTCTTAAAAAAACATTCTTGAATATATCAGTTATTATTATTGGTGCAACAGTCCTTCAAGCAGGACCTGTACCTCTTCAATAAGTCTTCTCCAACCATCTCAGTTCCTTCTGACAGAGGTCTTGCTCCACATCATCCATCCAGCCATCTAAATCGAGGTCATCCTTGAATTCTGGCGCCCGGTTTTTCATTAAATAATTTTCAAGGCAACCTCCCCTCAAACATCCTCTCCACATGTCGTAACTATCTTAAGCTTGCCTTCTTAATTTGAGCTACCATATCTGCCTCATTAATTATTCATTTTTTCTTACCTTGCAGTGGCCACTCACCCACTTAGAACCAAAATCTTTCTAAATTCTTTCCTAAACCCCGGGAAATTGTTTGAATATATTAGTACAAAAAAAAAAAAAAAAAAAAAAGATTACTGACCTGCTTAAAGACCGAGAGACCTTGTTTGGCAGTTGAGAAGGAGTAGCTTTCCAAATCTCTACCAGCATTGCTCAGTTCAAGAACTAGATAAAGCTGATCATCACCAAAAATTAGAGGAGACTCATTCTCAGAACCTGAACAGCAGATTTTTGTATTTCATACAATATAATTATGATTAATGATACGGTTTTTAATACATGATACAAAAGCCATAACAAACCTCTTGTTTCATCGAATTCATCCCAGAGTTCAATCAGCCTCTTGGGGTATTTTCCCTTCACTACAGAAGATGAAACTAATTCAGCGAAGCCAGGAGACATGAAGTTCTCATTGTATTCTCGCAATTCACTTAATGAACTAAGGAAAATAAAATAATTTGAAAAATACAAAAAAAAAAAAATTATGAAGTTTAAATTTCAATCAATTGTGTTTAATCATGAAATATATTTAAACATTATTTATTCAAAATTTTGGAAAGATGAAATGATATTACAATTAGTGATGTATAAAAAGTATGAATTAAAGATATCATTGTTTATTAAAAGTTCATTTTTGCAGATCTGTTTTTATATGAATCACTAATCAATTATGCGTGCAGACAAAATATATATATATGTATATAAAACAAATAAAAAAATGCAGTAAAATACTGTCTATTGACAACTATTACAACCAGGGTTTGAAATCAATACTTACTTTTTCCAAAAAATCATATTATAATTATTATACATGATTTTTAATTTAAAAATCATTCCTGATTTATAGATAAAAATTGATCTTTAATGTTTATTGATTTGATTAAAAATTATGATCACTCACTGAGTGATACGGTATTGCATAAATAATAATGATTAAATTGCGATAAAAAAAAAAGGAGATCAGAAAATAAAAATCACTTTTTACACATAAATTGATTAATATGCTTGTATAAAAAATACTCAAAATACATCTTGGAGATAATTCAAAAAATTTAACTTTCTGATTTGGAAAGGAATTGCTAAAAAATTATTATTATTGTTAATTGTAAAAATTTTGTCCAAAAATAATGATCAGAATATTATTTTTTTCACTATGGTCAAAAATAAAAATCTTGATCGGATTTGATTTTCATTATTATTTTTTTAAATTATCGATTTCAAACCCTGATTACAACCCAATTTCCCACTTTTCTTTTGTCTGCAGGTCAAGAAGGACAAAACATCTATTTACAGTAAAGATTAAACACTCTATTTTTTTATCACAAGAGAAATTATCATCTCATAGATTTGATCCATGGTCGACAATTTTGATATAAATATGAGCTCAACTATCTGAAGTTAATTCATTATATCTTTTCATAATTACTAAATTATAAAGTTGACAAAAATTTTACACTCGTTGCTTTGATCGTTCTATCAGCTTCAATGGTTGTGAGATCACAATTTTGTATGATCGTATAAGTACCTATGATGTAATCGATATCAAATAAAGCTATAATGAATCCCTACTTATCTACTTTCTATTCTACGTTAAGAGGTTACATACGTACAGTACACAGTACTATGTAGAGCCCAAAATTGATATTGAATTTACTTATATTCAATTAAATTGTCATTATAAAAGCTATAAATATTTGGTGTGACAAGTGGTGAACACAATGACAAAAGGAAGAAAAAAGTTTAAAAGTGTACCGATATGTGGCTAGCGCCATTGTCCAACATCGATGGCAATGGTAAAACTATTGAACCCATCTTCACTAAAATTTAACTATATCATCTTCATAGTTCTTGAAAGGCTTACAATAATAATAATTGAAATGTAATGTGTTGAGTAGCAGAAACAATGTTTGCTAAAGTGTCATCATTTTTTATGGTTAGAAAAGTGTTATAAGCACTGATAATGCAGTCAATTATTGGAAAGAGTTTCTTTCTGTAGTAAAATTGGATATGGAATTGGACCAAGAAGTAATCCACTGGGATTACCAATTTATTGATTATAATTAAAAATTGGATGTACAATTATGCTTATACATTATCTTCAACAACCTGATTAGTGTAATAGTATGCTAAATAATTCTCAATTGCATGCTATAATACAATATTTTTATAGATAAAAAAATAAAACTTCGATTCATAGCTAAAATTATCGAAGTTCTTTACTTGTGAGCTACGACCGGTGGCGCTAGTTTTTAATAAATGTGTGAAAGTCGAGTTTCTTTAATTTATAGGTGAAACATTTTGATATACTCTTTAATTTATTTCTATAGCAATAGAGAATATTGTTACACATTACATAAACTGAGATCAAAAGAAAAACATTGCCTAAAACTTTTAGACTCCTTTTAAAAGGACTAAGATTCCTTTCAAGTTTGCTAGATTTCTTAATTTGCTAACTCTTACATAGTTTTATTACTATTCAGCCCTTACAATCCCTAACAAACTATTTTAATAATTAAATAACATTTAATAATAAGAAAATCAATTGTTCATAATAATTATACAAGAAAATCACTTACTCGGCAATAATGAGTTCGTTGCAAATTTCAGAAAACTTTTTCTGTTTTTCTCCATTCACTGGGAAATCTCCTTCGATCGGTATGATTTTAATGACATTTTTCATATTTTCCCTAGGTATCATGAAAACTTCTCCGAAGACACCTTCTCCGATTTTCACACTTCCCTCTTCCCAACTAAAATGAGAAAATTATTACTAACACTACAAAGTTAAAAATGCTACATACATTTATAGAGAAAACAAAAAAAAACAAAAAAATCAAAGCAAAAATGATAAACTTAAAAAAAGTAAATTATTATTTTACTTACTCATCAAAAAGTATTTCATCAAAGGAAATAGGTTCAGTCTGTTGACAAACTTTCATGACGATATTCTTTGAAGTGTCCTCGGAGAGTTGATTACAAACATCATCGTAGATGGTAGTTTCCTGAACTTCGTGTGATAGCTTAGAATCATCCATAATGGTCGACTTGTTTTCTTCAACTCCTTTATCATCTTCTTCTTCATCCTCTTCCTTTATTGTCACCTCGTGCAGCTTACTACTCAGTGACAATGACGAAATTTTTTCAGAACTTTCTTCCAATATCGTACCAGAGAGCAAACTTTTTTCAATACTTTCTTCGAGGATAGCTCCAGCAACTACAACAGAAAATATCTCAAATAGTAACGAGTTGTCTAGTGTTCCTCTTAGGTAAAATTTGAGGAATTTAAGATTTAAGATCAATATGTATTGGAGGACAGAAATAAAACTATTACTTCACCATTACACATGCAACTCTTTGTCTGACTTGACCAGACAAAGCTCTTCAAACTATACTCCAGCCCTTTAAACATTGAGTGATTGGGTAAATAACTAAATAACACTAGCTTGCTAATGAATGAGATCCTTTTGACTCTGTTTCTCTTAATACGAAATACAAAATTTTAACCTGTATTTGACCGATCTAGCAAGATCCCACTCGCCTGTTGTGTAAAAAAAATTACTCTCATTTGGAAATAACCAATATAATTATACAGGTAAGCGGAAATAAATTAAAGAACACAAGGGCATAGACGGTCAGCAGGATTAGGCTATTTAATTTGAAAATTTGTCTCCAACAGAAAACTGAATCACAGGTAAGCGAAAAAAAAAAAATATAAAACATATCAGCATAAATAAATATAAACATATATGTATTTTAGCACCTTCTTTGACATTAAATACAAAATGTGCTTTGATGCACACGTGTAATTATTTTTTGGGTTAAAATCACAAAAGTGTTTAGTCAAAACCTGATCCAAGCTGAATTTGTGTAATCGGGTTTTTACATAAGTATCTCGAACCACAAAAGTGCAAATATATAAAACCTTGATAAGACCAGTGCTTACCTATGCTTCTGAATGTTGGACATTGACTGGTACACAGGAAGCACTCCTCCTAAGGTTTGAAAGAAGGATCCTGAGAAGAATTCATGGACCAATTTGCACCAATGAAACCTGGAGAACTCGCACTAATGCTGAAATTACGAAGCTCTACATGAACCCTGATATTGTAAGGATAATAAAGGCAGAACGTCTCCGATAGGTAGGGCATATAGTTAGAATCACCCTAAACCAGATTCCTAGAAGAATTCTAGACAAAAAGGTTTATGGCACGAGAAAAATAGGAAGTCCTCGGCTACAATGGATTGATGGAGTGGCATCTTGGGGATCCGCAACTGGAGAGCGGCAGCAGCGAATAGAGAGGACTGGGGGACTAAGGTGCAGGAGGACTTGACTCTTCAAGAGTCGTTGCGCCATTGATGAATGAATGGATAATTACATTAGATGCAGAATTTCATTTTAAAACGAAACCTGCAAGAAAAAAAAAAAAAAAAAAAAAAAAAAAAAAAAAAAAAAAAAAAAAAAAAAAAAAAAAAAAAAAAAAAAACCTAACTGCACATAATGAATGAAATTGACAATTTCACCAACAATATGAGCATTGATGGTCAAGGGGGCAATCTTCATGTTATTCTTTCTTTAACTGGCAGACTCGAGGGAGCCATTTTTTAATCTCTTAAATTTTTTTGAATTGAATACCATAGAGGAGACAAGGTGGCGGTGGAAGCAGGGTGGGGGTATGCTCCAAGCCAAGGGAAGGTAGAGTTGTCTAGGAAGGGCTCCTAGCCTCTCCATCTTCCCTTTGCAAATTTAGCCAAAAAAAACTTTTCTTCTTCATTTTATGTAGTGTTTTGCTCATTAAGTATTTTTATTTTTATTAATAAACTTACCATTGAATTCAACACATAAATAAAGGGTTTAGGCTTTAAAGGGAGCAATAAAAGGTATTAAACATTAGTTAATATCAAATTATTTTATTATTTAGAATTACGGCTTTAAAAAAAAAAATACAACAGAAAACACATTTTTTCAACATATAATTGAGGTATCATGCCTACATGCTTTTAAAAACTTTATGTTATTGGTAAAACACTCAAATTTGTAAAAATAATAGCGAAAAATAATAACATAATAGAGAAAATATAATAGCGAATAAGCATAATAATATAATATAAGCATAATAGCGAAAATATAAATAACATAAAAGGGAAAATATAAATATAATAAACAATAATTCCCTATTATTTTACAAATTTTAGTGTTTTACCAATAATGTAAAGTTTTTAAAAGCACGTAGGCTTGATACCTCAATTATATGTAGTAAAAATTTGTTTTCTGTTGTATTTTTAAAAGCCTCAATTCTAAATAATAAAATAATGTGATACTGAACAAATAAACACCCTGACAGAAATTTCGGAAAAAACAAGTCTACAAATCTCTTACGAAAAAACAGAACTAATGACTACCGACCCAGACTTAAAAAAAAAAATCAGTGGAAACCAAATACGGAACAATAAAAGTAACAAACAAATTTAAGTACCTAGGCGAGACTATATGTAGAAACGGTTCGGACAAAGAAAGTATAAAGGAAAGTTTAACTAAACTACAGAAACTATCTTTTGCAACCACTAATGTTTACAACAAAAAAACCTGTGATTTTATACGGGACAGAAACCATTTGCATTCCTAGTCTGGAAGAACTATAGCTGGATCTATGGCCCCAAAAAGACTCAAGAAGGATACAGGCTTCGACCCAACCGGGAAATCTATTAAGATACAAAGGACATAGAAACGGAACTCCGGGTCAGAAGACTGAAATTCTATGGAAACATGATGAGAATGGTCCCGGAAAGACTAAATAAACAAATATTTCAGAAAATCCGTGTATATAAAAGCTCAGGAGGATATATAAAACAGATGAAAGAAAAAACGGAAAGATTAGGTATAACGGACCAGGACTGTCAGGACAGAGAAAGATATGGAAACAGACTTAAGGAATTGAAGGTTGTTGTGGGCAGGAGAAGTTCAAAAAAGGGAGTGGTGTGGACAGAAGAAAGAAAAAAAAGACACGCAGAAATAATGAAAGAAAAATGGAAGGAAAGAAAAAACAAGAGAGGAGTCAAAAATTGATATTCACATGGTCTCCAATGCCGTTTCGTGGAAAAAAAATAAATAAATAAATAAAATGTGATATTAACTATTATTTGATGGCTTTTATTGCTCCCTTTAAAGCCTAAACCCTTTATATATGTGATGAATTCAATGGTAAGTTTATTAATAAAATAAAAATACTTAATGAGCAAAACACTACATAAAATGAAAAAGAGTTTTTTTGGCTAAATTTGCAAAGGGAAGGTGGAGAGGCTAGGAGCCGCTTCCTAGGCGCTATATGTACCCTTGTCTCCTCTAAGGTATTGAATCCTCTATGGGAAAGTTGAGCAGATGACAAATGAAATAATTTGGTCTAACAGCACAGAACTTCAAAAACTATGAGTAGGGGACATTCAAAATAATTATAACAAACTCTAACTGTATAAGTTTTGTAAATGTAAAAAAAAAAAAAAAAAGAATAATAATAAAAAAATAAAAATACTTAATTGAAAGGTGACTTGGAGGATAAAACTCAACCAAAACAAATAAATATAATCATAGGATGTGAATATAAAAGAGTAACTCACGTAGGTGCTGAGGCTAAAGCCCTAGCCCACCCTTGCAGACTCTAGGTGTGTCATATTCACCCCTGCCAAAACATATAAACAGCAACAATTTCAAGAGCAGTGGAGGACTATCGTCATCCCTCGGGGCTGCACTTGAGAGTTAATAAAATATATGTGGTTTAGTAATGAGACTAAAAGATCTAGATGAGTCTATGGTTTCCTAGTGATGGCTGTTCTCCTCACTAACTTTGTTACAGTGTGAATGAAATAAAATGCAGTTGATTCTCAATAATCATAGTTAATTAAAGGCAAAACTAAGAAATGATCAAAAATATATTAATAAAAATTAATTATTATAAAACAATTTGTTGCTAACAATGTATTTAACAATACCATGTAGCATGAGTCACCATTATATAATGATGTCCGATTAAAAACTTTTAAATAAAAAAGGATTATAGTATTGCAACAATCTTAAGATACTGTAGTTTTGAAATAAAATTCATCGTAAATGCATATTTATTTTTTATTTATAATGCAGAAGTGATAAAAGTACCATCTCTCTCTCCCTGGACAACTTAAAATAAGAAGACAAAGTTTGAAAAAAAAAATTAAAATAATTAAATTTTTAAACTATATATTATCTATAAAAAAGGAGATAAAAGTATATGTGGCAATTACCAAGGAATATGTGTCCAAAGCAGTAACAAGAATCCTAGGGAAAGTCTCAAAGATAGATTAGAGGCATGTTTTATGACACAGGAGGAACAATGTGGTTTCACAGCTGGTAAATCCTGCATTGATAATATATTTATAATGAGACAACTAACAGAAAAATGTAAGGAAAGACAGCAAGAACTACATTTAGCATTTATAGATTTGGAAAAAGCATATAACCAAGTACCTAGCTAGCAAAGAAATGTGGAATGCTCTGCAGGACATGTACGTCGAATGCCTCCTGGAAGATTACCTGAAATGGTTAGAAAATGGAACCCTCCGAGAAAAAGAAGGAGAGGACAACCAGCAAGAAGATGGAAGGATGAGATAGCGGAGGAAATGGCAGGAAGAAGGCTGAGGGACGGTGATTGGTGGGACAGAGAACTGTGGAACGATAGTTTGACCTAACAGAAACCTAACAAAGGGAAACACCATTACAAAGAAGAAAGAAGAAACTTTTTATACAAAAATTAAAATATTACTTATCCTGACCTGATAACCTTTTCACAATAGTGGGCGAGGATGGGAGAACCGTGCTGAGACGAGAAGATCTCCTAAAACGTCTAGGAGCAGGAGATGAAGCGGGTGTCTGACATTGGCTGAGAAGAGAATTTCGTTTATTCATGAGACTTTTTCTTCCATCGCGCACATCTGTACCTGTTTCTGTAATTTAAATAAGAAATAATTAAAATGATATAATAATACTATGCACTAGATAAAAAAAAAATAAAAAAATTGTTGGATATTTGATTGCGAAATCATGTTTAACCGCCAAGGTTTTTACCCTAATTAAGAGTACTCACTTTATAGAGGTGAGCCCAATGAGGGTATCTCGACTTCAAAGTTGATCCACAGCTGTTGATTAACAGAATATAAAGTTTCTGCTTTATAGGCAGTCAAGCACCTTACTCACTGAGCTACCGCGCACGCCTCCACAAATAACAATTTAATGCAATCCTCAATTCAATACCATAACTGAGAATTAAAAAACTAAATTTCTCCCTGCCAAGAAAAAACAATAGATCATGGATACATTTAACTGTAATCACCTGCTTTTCCCAATTTACATTTTAGAATTAAAAGGATCAAATTACTTAAATAAAATTAACAGCCAATGATTATTTGAAATAAACAAAGTTTAGATAAAATAATGGCTCCAAACATGGCTTTTTTCATTCAAACCAATATAGTTCCTAAACAGTAGGATTGGAGCAAAAAATGATATGAAACAAAACATATTCTCCATTAAATTTTTGATCAGGAAACTATCGTCAAATTTTCAATACGACCAACACCAACAGAGTTAGGGTGAGCCAAAAAGGCACCAACACTAAAAAAATGTGAGCAAAACATGACTTTTTTCATTCAAACCAATATGCTCCTAAACGGTAGGCTCTAGTGACATAAGTAACACAACAAAAAATATTTTCCATTAAATTTCTAATCAGAAAACTATCATCAAATTTTTGATAAGAGCAAGGCCAACAGAGCTAGAGTGTTACACCAAAAAAGTACAGAATCTCAGCTAAAAGATACATCCATGTCAAAAAGATGGTCAATTCATCATCCATAGCTGCTTCCTCAAACATTATACTTTTAATAAGTCATTTTCATCGGATATTCACAAAAGTCTATGTTATGTTTTAAAATTGGTAAAACCATTTTTCATCTTTTGATTGATATTTACAACTGTATAGAACATATAATAAATGTGTGAGGAAATACACAAACTAAAAGTCTCAGACTATCGAAGAGCCCCATTATCAAGACAGTACTTCAATCTGAGACTACATGGCATAACTCTAAAATATCCTGAATAGATAACCAGAACTGCTTTCGGTAACAAAATCAAAAATGGGGGCGGGTTAAAATTCATTTCGAGAAGTAGATTGATGGGGTACGCAGTCATAATAGATACACAGAAATTAAAAAATAAGTTTTTAAATTTGTAATGTCAACGTTCAACTTGCATTGCAAGTCTTCAGCAGGGCTAGAAGTAGAAAACAAAAAAAAAGGTATAACTACATTGTAGAGTATAAAAAACAAAGGTATGAAAAGAATAAATATATAAGAGTAAAGACAATAACATAAAGGCAATATCTAAAGGCCATTAAGACAATACATAAAGACTATTGTAATAAGATTAAAATTAAAAGAAATTAAAATGAGTGATAATTATTAAAAAATTGATGAGTAAATTCAACAATATGATTGGTAAACATAAACACTGAGTAAATACAAAGTTAATGAGATAGTAAGGACCAGTTAATGAGTTAATATCTAAAGGCCATGAAGAATAATGCATACAGACTACTGAATAAATTTAAAATGAAAGAAACTTAAACAGAGTGATAGTTATAATGCATAAATACTGCAATATAATTGGTAGATATAAAAAATGAGTAGATACAAAGTTAATGAGATGATGAGGTAAAGTTGATGAGTAAATACAAAAATTATAGAATAAAATTAATAACAAAAGTTGGCTATATAGTTGATAGTACATATATAAAGTATAATAACATTGAGAAGTACAAAGCAGTAAAGGAGTGATAAATATTGGGGCATAAGTAATAAAATAATTATAAATGTACATAGTGGAAAGAGAAAAGAAAGGAATGAGGGGCAAATGTTAGAAAAGTGAAGGTTAGCAAGAACTGTGCAATAACATTTCAGAGACAGATGTAAACAGAAACAGTAAAGTTTTGACAGTTGGGATGAAGGGGGGTGGAATGACCTAGCGGCGGGGATATCAACTAAAGGGCGGGAGGGGGGAAAGTGTTTGATTATGAAAAAAAATAAGGTGATACAGAACTGGCGCGATAAAGTGTCAATAAAGGAGGGTAAAGAAGGGAATGGAAGATGTGGAGTAAGCAAGAATGTAAAGTAGTAATAACAAACATAAAATGTGATATATATATATATATATATATATATATATATATATATATATATATGAAAAACAGGAGGAAATTAAGGTTAAAATTTTGAGGAGGTTTAAAACTTGGGAATATGTGAGGGAAATATATTCTTTATCAATTTTATATATATATATACTCACATTTTATGTATGTTAGTATTACTTTACATCCTTGCTTACACCACCTCTTCCATTCCTTTCTTTACTCTCCTTTATTGACACTTTATCGCGCCAGCTCTGTATCACCTTATTTTTTTTCATAATCAAACACTTTCCCCCTCCCGCCTTTTACTTGATATCCCCACCGCTAGGTCATTCCACCCCCCTCCATCCCAACTGTCGAAACTTTACAGTTTCTGTTTACATCTGTCTCTAACAGTAAGCCTGCCATATTATTTCTTTTACAACACCATACTCACATTTTTCCCACTCATTACACTCTATTCTTGAATGATTTCTCATCCTTTTAATTAATTTATTTTTTTTTTAAATATTAAATTATTTTTTATTTTATTTTATTTTTTAAATCCTTTTCCTTTCTGCAAATTTAAATGTTATTTCACAGTTCTTGCTAACCTTCACTTTTCTCACATTTGCCATTATTTTAGGTAACGGTCGGGTTAAGAGGAGGAACCAAACTCGCCTCACCAGCGCTACACCCACCAGTTCGATCCTTACGCTTCATTTCGAGTTTACATTTATCGATAGCTCTTTCCTATAACCTCACATGTAAACAATCACTTCTACAGTTTCAACTTGGATTGTGTTGTTTAGTGTGTTATATTGATATTTAGTCCTCTTAAATGAAAATAAGTGAAACAGAAGTTAACAAAATAAATTTCATAAAGGATTAAGTGTTTTATCAATTCATGTTTTCTTATTCCCTCTTATCTAATGTGTAAAAGCGTTACAAAACTTAAGAACATTAATTTGTACATGGATTTGGCGTTTTATATATTTTTATTTGTTGTATCAATTGGAGTGATAAAATTTCAGTATGCATATTTTGTGAATGCATTCTTTGTCATCCATAATACTTATTGCCCTAAAGTGAGACAGATTGTATAATTATTTCAATAAAACATATCAATCTAAAAATAAATGTGAGAAAGTATATCATAGGTTTCATATTTTCTTATTTCCACTTCCCTTGAGAAAATATAGCAGAAATTAACATCATAACTTTCAATAAGGATTCTGTCTTATATTATATCCCTTATAACATGGAGAATGGACAATGTGAAAATAATCACAGACTAAGAGGTAAATGACATTATATAATTGTAAAACTATTGGTGTAATGTTATAGATTAATGTATTTTTAAACATTTTTAGATGCCTGGTGATGGAGTATTGTCTCCGAAACATGTAGCTGCAAATGTTAAATAAATAGGAGTTATGTGAAATAAATACTTAAGGATTCTGTCTTTTAAATATTTATAATTTGTTATTTACACTTCCCTCACATCACAAAGTTTATCAGGAATTAACATTACTGGTGGTTTAGCATTATATTAATTTTCATTTAATATAAAATTAATTCAAAATTGATTTAGTGTCTTATATTTTGACATTTTCTTATTTCTCATTTTAATATTATAAGGTAAACAGAAGTTAATATTACTTTGAACAGGAATTTAAAGTTTCTCCGTAAATAAATGAGAATAACCTTTCCCCTCGAAAAGTAGCGACTAACACCGAAATAAATCGGAAGAAGGTAATAATCGATAAAAGGTATTCTCGGTGGGCGTAGGAGCTGCCTCCTCTTAACCCGACCGTTACCTTATTTTATTACTTATGCCCCAATATTTATCACTCCTTTACTGCTTTGTACTTCTCAATGTTATTATACTTTATATATGTACTATCAACTATCTAGCCAACTTTTGTTATTAATTTTATTCTATAATTTTTGTATTTACTCATCAACTTTACCTCATCATCTCATTAACTTTGTATCTACTCATTTTTTATATTTACCAATTATATTGAAGTATTTACGTATTAACTTTTAATTAACTATCACTCTGTTTAAGTTTCTTTCAATTTAAATTTATACAGTAGTCTGTTTGCATTATTCTTCATGGCCTTTAGATATTAACTCATTAACTGGTCCGTACTATCTCATTAACTTTGTATCTGCTCAGTATTTATGTTTACCATATTGTTGAATTTACTCATTAATTTTTTAATTTAACTTTCACTCATTTTAATTTATTTTAATTTTAATCTTATTTCAATAGTCTTTACTCTTATATATTTATTCTTTTCATACCTTTGTTTTTTATACTTTCTACAATTTAGTTATACCTTTTTGTTTGTTTTCTACTCCTAGCCCTGATGAAGGCTTGCAATGCAAGTTGAAACGTTGGCATTACAAATTAAAAAACTTATTTTTTAATTGCTGTGTATCTATTATGACTGCATACCCCAACAATCTACTTCTCTGAAAACTTAACAGTCAACTATACCTTATAAATAAAATTTATTTCGTCGTGAACCCATGAATATAAATCTTGCCATCCCACCCTGGCTAGAATAGAATAGCCTGGTAACCTGTAGGATAACTCATCTTTTCTACTCTAATTGGAGTACATAAAAGTTAAGCACAAATAAACAAACAAACAAACAACTAGAAGGGAGAATGTCTGGTAACCGTAGTTCTGAAAAAATCCAAAATGTAAAGCCTATACTTCTTATCATCGGGAACAGGTTCTTAAACTCTGAAACACACGACAATCCTCTTTCTAGTCTCAACGAGTTAGGCTAATCAGTCTGAGACCAGCTTAAGTGATAGTACATGGGACTAGCTAACAGGTGGCAATGAAATCTGTTTAGTTTTTTTTGGACATTCCCCCTTCTAGCATAACACCCTTCAATTATATTAACTACTGCTTTTTTACTACTTACTAGATTGCATATTGATGACAGATTCGATTGATAGGTCATAATTTCGTCCTTTTGGTGCAGCCGAGGAATAGGTTTCTTCTTCTCCGAGGTGCTTCAGAATGGTAAGTGACCTCCGATACTTTTTGCCAGTTGGTAACACGATGTGCTCTATCTGCTGAACGATCTCCGCTTCAGTTGACTCCGAATCAGACTCTTCGATAACCATATTCAATTTACTCTCTGATTCCCGGCTCTTTCGTGACAATCTTCGAGATCTTCGCAGCCTTGAGGCTTCTCTAACAGGACTGTGTTTAGTACCATCATCTTCGCCACTTGATCTTCCCATTTCTTCATTCTTTCCAAATTCCTCCTTAAATCTGTCTTTTGACCTCATTGATCCTGACTGATTGCTATCCTCTTCTGAAGCAGTTGCCGAGTCACACATCGAACCTTCCGCCTGTGTGCTATCATCAGTAGGATCCTCTTGATTTTCAGGAAGAGGGAATAATGGAGCAAGAGTGAAGATACTTCTTCTAGGCGAAGGAGGACATTCCCATTCTGTAGCACGTTTTGAAAGCGATTTTCTCGATTTACAAATTGTATCTTCATATTCATCTTGAATCCTAAGACTACAAACAGTTTCTCTAAGCTGCTCAAGCGTTTCCCGAGTCAAACTTTTGGATGATTCTAGAGAGCTTCTTCTCGAACTCTTGTTTGATTCACAACTCAATTCACCATCACTTTCATACTCACAATCTCGCTCACTATCGTCAGAAGCAGAATTTTCAGCAGAATAAAATGAAGAATCTTTTGATTTAGCAGAACACGAACGAGTAATGTTATAGTTAGTAGTTTGCTTAACATCGAGTTTATCATTAATATTTAAATTTGATGATAAAACTATTCCCGATTCGTCATCCTTTAACATATCTTTGTCAGAAGAGGTCGAAACATCAGAACTGATGTTTTCCAAGTTCGCAGTTCTGCTAACTTCGATACTATCCGAACTCTTTGCGATTTCTGATTCTGTGTACAAATCACCTTCTTCTGCACTAACGTCTTCACTCTGAACATTACCACTTATTTCCAATTCTTTAAATTGGAGCAAATTGACTGAAGCATCTGAATCAACTTTAGGCAATTGTTTTTGTGCATCAAAATCCCTTTCTTTGGCCGAAACACCACCACCAGTATATTCTTCATCAGAGGAGTGAATAATAGATTCTTCTTCATCCAACTGCCCAGATTTCATCGAGTACGATCTTTCATCGGCAGAATTTAAAACAGATTCTTCAATGTCCGAGGAATCGACATTGATTTCAGAACATTCTACAGCTATTTGCTGTATATTAATTTTACAAGGGACTAATGTATTTTCAGAAACCTTTGTTACTTTTGGGTGTTCAAAAGACGAACTTTTCACCATCTTGCTAACATCTTCTTCATAGAAATTAGATACATTCAGATTTTGTAAAGATTTAGAAATCGAGACAGATTCTTCAGATTTTTCTGCTGAGTCCAATTTCATCAGAGGGGTTTCAGTAAGAAGAGAATGCTTAGACTTCACTGATGATTGAGAATTATACTTTTCCTTCGATCGATTTATATCTACAATTAATAAATCTAATGAAGTACCTTTATCACAGAGAAGAGGCAAAGTCGAATAAATAATTTCTGTTTCATTTTCAATCCTAGAATCTTTTAGGTTAGTTTTATTAATAGAAATGTTATCGACCTCATCATTAATGCTTTCACAAGCTTCTTTCTTTCTACCTGTATCACCGGTGATGTTAAGTGTTTTCAATTTTTCAGAAATTACATCTTCAGTTAAAGAGGGAAACCCATAAAAAAACTCTTCGGTGATATTTGCCGAGTCATTAGGACCTGAAACATGTTCTACGTCGGCCTGCTCACTGCCAGACGATGCCTCCAATATGTTTTTAGGAGTGTAATACATACTTTTTACTCCTTTCGGCGACGACTGTACAGAAATTTCTGTTGTTATATTTGTAGCAATAGGAGAGACAGTAGGAATGCTTCTGTAAGAATGAACATTGACTAGACTAGTAACTTGAGAATCAACTTTTGGTGTACTCGATGCCAATTTGCTAGGCACTAAACTGGTTTTCAGATAAATTCGTGCAGATTTTTCGAGTGTGTTATCTTTTTTCTTTTTCCTTATTCTGTTTGAGTAATTCGTCTTTTTCTTTGACTTTAGTTTTGAATAATCTGAAAACAAAAAAAAAATGTTGATTAATAAATCTTTGAACTAAATATCTTTGAGATGGCTCTAAAAATAAATTTAACTTAAATCAAGATACCTGGCACACTTAAGTCTGAGATTTCTAGCCATGATTTTTTTAGTGAACTGCAGCTGATAAAACAATCTTCAACTTTTGTTGACTTCAATGAAGTACACTCAGAAGTAAAGCTAAAACATAAATAAATGTTTTAATTTACAGACCTACTAGAGAAAGTATACATAAAATACTGTTATAGTATATTTTGCTAATATTTTTTTTTCTTTTGTTCATTAGAGAAACTTTAAATTTCTTATATATTATTGTTGCAAGAAGCTCAAGAAAATTTTTGTGCTGAAATCAGAAATGCCAAAGAAGAAATTATGCTAAAGTTGAAACAGTTAGCAAACTGAATCGGGCCAAAACAAATATCAAAAATGAAAGAGATAGTACCTCTATTAGTTATTGGCTTTGCTATATACAAATGTAGTTAAGTATGACGAATTGACATTAAAAATTTCTCATTAAGGTAGGTTTGCTGGATTGGAGAAGGCACTTTAATATCTCGAAAGCAGAACTAATGCAATACATTGTTCGATTTAATGTATTTTAAGACAAAGAGAGACCACATGGTGACAGATAGAATGTTGGTATTTTACAAAAAGAGAAGTAGAGATTTTTTTCAAGCAATAAACTTTTTGATTTATGTATGCAATAATGTTACTAATTTATATTATTATTGCATACATAACGATTATTATTTTCTTATTAAATAGATATATGTATAACTTCAATTGTCCTGTATTATTTTTTCATAAGTATTTCCCTTAGTGTTTTGGGGTTCAATAAAATAAAGATTTGGTTATCATAGCCTATATCGGTCCAAATCGCATCTGTTAATTGAATCCCTAGGGTATATATTAAACTTTTAAAGATATAATACAAGAAATAAAACATGTCGTTACTGACCTAAGGAGTCAAAATGGAAGGGCATCTAAAAGATATAAATACCAAGGAACAGAACTTGGAACCAGTTTGGAACAAAACCAATTGCCCAAGATTTTCGTTCCACCTGGAATGAAAACTAATGCCAAGAGATCTCACGTTTCGTTCCCACAGTGTAGTAGAGTTTAGATTGCAGCTCTGGTTTTGTTCCAAGGTCGTTCCGACTACTTTGTTGCGTTGATCCTGCCGCTCTTGATTTCCCCCTCCTCTCCATCGCTTCATCACCCCGTGCATGGGTATCTTCAAAATAAACCTCTTTCTATGAAATTTCCTATTTTACCGACGGAGCTCAGCTTCTTCTTTTGGATTCAGAGAAATAAATACACAATTTTTTACTGTATATGTAATTAAATAATTTTTTCACTATTTATTAAAAAGCTAATGGAGCAGACACAGGAATTGATTACTCCTTTATTTTTTTTTTGGGAACCAATGTAGTTAAAAAATTCTCGCTCAATTGTGCACTATACTTGAGCTAACTTTCCCCCCCCCCCAAAGAAAAAAAAATTCTTGATTGAATAAAACTATTTTAGAAGTATACATTTTTTTAAAAAGTATACTTAGCTATTTAAACCTTCTTAATATTATAGTACCTATAAATTTTTAATTATAAAATAGGAGGATGTTAACAGCTCCAAATCACAAAAAGGGATGCAACGAAAATGCATGGTACATAGGTAGTAGGTCAGTCAAACTGACGTGGTACGAAAAATGGAAATGGTTCCAATAGTGAAACGGGACGTAAAATCTCATTCTGCCTTTCAAGTCGGAACAGCCCTTCACTAATTTTGATCCCTAGCTTTATGAGTCAGGAAAATGGGCAGTCATATAAATTTTTCCAATGATTGGTCAGTTTTTCTGTTCCTACAGTAAACAAATTTAAAATGGGACTCACAGAAATATTTATCTGGTCAAATATACAGTGGGAACAGAACAACCGATCAGACAAAGGGAAAACCTAAAGGACTGCCCGTTTACCTGACTAATAAATATAGGGATCAAAATGCATTTCTCTAAGTCTCCATTTTGTCTGTTCAAACTCAGTCTGCTTTAGGTACTGATATCATTTAAAAGCCTTTTCATTTTGCCTCCTGAGGTATCAACATATTTTATTTCTTGTCTTACATTTTTAAAAATATAATTCAAATTAACTGTGTACAAAGGTTCTGAAGTTTTGAATTTGTTTGTATGTTTTTAGAACTAATGATGAATGTTTGACATTCTAAACTGGCCTTTGAATAAAAAAAGTCCGATAAAAGTGGCAAATAATTCATTAATCGTGATTGCTAATTAATTTATTATTATTTTTTTAAATGATTTGCTTAGTAATAACGTAATATTACTAAGTTATTAGTAGTTATGATATCTGAGCAAATATTGCTGATAAAAAATCAGTTTCCTGGAAAGTCATTCTTGTTCCAGAGATAAGGAGTCATTTTTTTTCTTTTTTAGTAACAAAATTTGCCTTTTTCATTAGCTTAAAGATAAATATGATATATTTGCTTTTATTTAAAAGTATTTTTTTATTTAGTGACTAAATCAAATATTCTACCTCTTTTGGAAGATTCCAATTAAAAAAAGTGAGTCACTATATTTCATAAACCATACACTATTAAATTAAACACAAAATTAAAAAAATAAACAATCCTTTTCAAATATAAATAAACATATGTAAGTTGCAAGAAAATTTACAAATGAAAAAAAAAATCTTGTTAATTATTTACAGTTATTTCATAGATTTTTTTTTTTTAATGACTAATAATTAAAAAAACATTTTTTTTTTCAAATAACAAAAGATACAAAATATAATAATAATAAAAACTAAAGTTTAGAAAAAAAACTAGAAAAACACACTTTTATAGCAAACCTAACTAAAAGCCAAGTGTGGTGAACAATTTGCAGCAGTAAGACCTTTTGATTTTTTAATTTCAAGGTTCGAAGCTAATTCCCCTGTACTATTCGTGATTTGTTTGCAATTTTAACATAGTTTATCCAACAATTTTTGGTTATATTGATATATCCCAGAGTAGGAATGGCCAAATTTTTACATTAGAAATCTTATCTTGCACAAAATGTAATGATCTACAACCTTTATTATATAACATTTTTTGATTGGATTAACCATTTCTGTGTTATGGACACTTAAACATGACCAAAATTAACTTTTTTGGAAGTGTGCAAAATTCTTCGATGTTTAACAATCGATTGTGGCTAAACGCCCAAATCAAATTTAACTTAAGGGATGTCTTTAGATGCACAATTATTTGAACTTTAAGATTTTAAATATAACATTTTTCGATTGAAAGCATTTTTCTATATCTTTTTTCAACAATCTGAAAAAATTTCAAAAAGTTTGAATTTTTTTGCCCCTCAAACATTTTCCCCTTATCAAAGTTTTAATTTTGATATTTTATTTTCAAAACCCACCTGGACTTATAAAAACATAAAACCTAATACTACACCTTTTGCAAGGCGGACCTCCATTTTATGGGTAATTTAACTAAACTAAATGAGAATATTAGAACAAAGTCGTGCAATCATCGTATAGTCATTGGTCCTTAACACGTGAGCAAATTTTCAAGTTAATTAAATAGCTGGAAATCAATGAAAATTACGATGAAAGATTCCGTTACAAACAGGTGAAGTTAATAAAAGCATATTAAAAATAGTAGCCAAAATAAAAATTATAATAAACATTAAATTTCCTTATGATATATGAAGATATCTGATATATAAGAGAATCTGAGGCGTATAATTCCAAATCCAGTCAAGTCCAATTTTGAAATTTTTTCACGGCTGGTCTATAAAGGTAAAGGACTGGCTGGATCAGGAAACCTTATTTTTTGTATGCCCATTTTCAGTGTGATTTAACTACTTAGGGGAGAAATCCTTCCACCTTAGAATAATCTAGCAGAAAAACTAAACAAAAAAAAAATATATGGGAAATTAGAATTGGCTGGTTTTGGAATCCCATGCCTCATTTTAGGTGATTAAAATTGCATCTTTTCAAATAATAAAAATTTTAAAGATACAGAACTATTAAAACATTACAAAAAAAAAAAAAAAAAAAAATGATAAATTTAATTTGCAATCTAATTCTAAGCTTCAAGTTATGTAAATGCACAATTATCAGATGCATAATTCATTAAGCATCATGCATCCATTTGGAATAAAGAACGTATCATTCAGTATGCAAAGAAAATGAAAAATTTAAGACGTGTATTTGTAGACAGGATGAATATATGTTTAGTAAATAAATTATGTGTCAAAGGAAAAAAAATAAAATATACAATATTGTGTATTTAGATTAATTAATCTGTAATAACTGATTTCAATAATAAATAAATAAATTCTGCAATTATTTAGGAATAAATCAAATCGGAAATTCAGAACTTAATTAAATAATTCATAAATCAATAAAAAGAACTTTTTGTACATACTTAAAAAAAATCATTATCCTTTAGATTCTTTGTAACAACAGTTATGAATTATTGAAATTGAGTAGTTTCAACAAAGAGTACGGAAGCTGAACAATTTTCTTTGTGTTTTTTTTCCTTCTGCATTATCCAAGAAGGCAAATGCATTATGTAATAGTTTTCATAACTCTTCTCCCACACAGTATACAAAAAATAGTCAAATTGTTAACTACTCTAATAACACACAAAGTAACGGAACATTCAGAAGTTCTAAAATGAATTCTCTATCAATCAGTTTTAAATATAAGTAAAATTAATCAATATATAACAGATGAGTGCACAAGTAAACTTTGAAGTATTGCATATCTATAATTTTGACACTTAAAACTGTCACTTTCCTGGAATTCTAAGATAAAAGATGATTGATAAACAGTCTTTATTTAGTCATTTGAGTCAAATTCATAAAAAAATTACACTAATATTAATATTGAAGAATATATACATATATACATAATTGATTGAAATCAGGTTGCATTAGAATTATAAAATATTGCCATTATTGAAAAACAATAAATAATTCAATTTATTAAGCAGGAACATATTAATGTTGAGCCATGAATATGTAGCATATTGATGACCTTATTTAAAGAAAAGAACTGAATACATGCAATCACTAATTACTGAAATGACCACTGTTACTATGGACTGTTTATACATGAACTAAGGTTTACACAACATTATATAGAAGAAAACAAATAAAAACATAACACATACATTTTAGTTTACTTCATCTTGTTTTAGTTCTAAGCAGTTATTATTGACTAACCAGTAAAATAAAAAAATCATTGGAAAATAAAATGGAAGAATTAATAACAAAAACAAGTAGGAAAAATATTTACATTAAGACATTTTAAAACATAACCAAGAATTATTGATAATCATACTGTCACAACAACAGTATTGTAAGGCAAACATACAACTTAGGTAAGGTCTTTTTAAATATGTTTTAATAATTTTAAAACAAAACTAATGGTTGTTACCAAATGGATAGGAAAGGCCCTATCCCCTCTCAACAAAGTTCATAGGATTATAACAAATTATAATAATGAAACACTTTCTGTACCTTGTAGTAGGGTTTTTCTTCGAAGATTCTGCTTCAGAAGAGGACTCGAATAAATTTGATTTTTGACTCCTCAATAGTCTGTCGAATGTGTCATCTTTTTCAATCTTTTTAATGCAACTTTTCTTACCGTAAGTCTTTATTATTGGAGCCATAATTAACTGCTAACTCAAGGCTTAGATCTTGGCATTATAATTATCACAGGAGTCTAAGTACGTAAAGTTCAATTGAAAACTAACTTTAAACAAGTAACGGTAATCCTTAAGTGGTCGTCAACCTTAGACATCAATGCCTTACGTATACTGGAGCCCAGCTGCTTTCTGTCAACCTGAGCTGGAAAACAAATCTGTTTCAGTTCGTTAACTTAAAACTTTGTTTCATCTTCCCTTTTCTTCGATGAATCGTTGGGGGCGTGAACTATCTGATGAAAGCTTGTTTAGCTGGCTTGTAATTCGATCACATAAATCTATTTAAGCGAAAAATTATGAAATATTTTACAGTACTACCCTTCCAAGGCAATTATTTCGAAATTGAAACATATTTAAAGTTCAACATCGCTTGATAGCTAAGGTTATCTACAAAACAATTCAATCTGTTCCAGGCAACATTTGGAGTAATAATTAAAGCGTAGTTGGGATCTTCAATTAATTTAAAATATAATATTGAGTAATTATTTACTAAGTAAAGACTGCACCGAATTAAAGTAACCGAAATAAGTAAATTAGCATATACCGAACGGTTTAAATACAGCTAAACAAATTGTAATACTTAGCGGTAACTACAGAGCGCGCTACATTACGTGAGTGTGCCCGAGTGGTGGGGCGTCCTGCTCAATGACCTGAGTCGTTTTAAAAAATCGAAAGTAAGAGGATGTTGGTCGGAAATGTTAAAGCGTAGCAGGAAAAATCAATTAGTTTCAGATACTGCTACACTTTTAAAGTTAAAATTCAGTTTGCGTACGTTTGTTTGTTTTACATTTTTAAGATTTATTTTTTTAACACAAAACAATCTAATTGATCATTAACTTAAATTTGAACTTTACTTTAAAATTTTTAAAAGTCTTTTACCATACATTTAAACAAACCAATTAAAATAGAAACATTTCAACATGCATATTTTAAACTACACAATGAATTTCCAGCAAATACAGATCATTAGCAGTGGAACAAAATAAAACCAAATTGTTATATGAATTGTACATCAAAATCTTTAAAAAAGTAAATAAATAAATACAAGTTTAAACAATTTTCATGCGGTTTATAGTAAAATTCATCACTTGAATGTTATTACATTTCATATTGATGAAGAGATTTTTCTACATTAGACCTAATCGCGAGAAATTATCTCTTCAGCAGAAATAAAGACCTGGCGTGACTAACCTTAATAAAAATATCAATACGTAAATGAGCAGAATTTTTTTTAACTCCTCTGGGAATCAATAAAAACCAATTTACAGTTAGTAACTGGTAAAACTCATTTAAAAATTGTCTAAACATATAATGTTACAATGATGAAATAAAACATAACTGTTTCAAAGGAGTTTTCAAATGAAAAATATACCTACATGTTAATAAACGAAATAATAATATAATAAATAAATTGAAAAATAATTAACTCTTTTGAGTTTATTAGAAATATCTAATAGTTTTTTAAATGTTATTTTAAGGGTTAATTTAAAGTGTGGTTAAGTGAATTTCCTATTACATTTGATTTTCAAATTCTTCAAAGTATTTTTTAAAGTCTACATTTAACATGAATACATTAAATTACAAAAGTTGATATACAAATTATTTGTATCGCCTTGGATTTATTTCCTGATTTCGATGGCATTGTTACAGTTATTAGGTACCTATATTTTCATGTTCGTATGTGACTATACTATTTTAAAAAGATTTTATTATTATAATTATCCTGTAGTAATTTTTAGTTTCTAATTTGATGCATTATTTTCTATTTTAGGTTGAAAAAAATCTTAATACCTTTTGGATTACATAACACGAAAAAAATCTTATGAAGTGTATTTTCGGGATATCTGGAAAATTTCAAAGTTGTCCATCTAAAACGCCATGCATCCAGACACTTAAATCGTCTCCTTCATTTGAAACTATAACCTATCACCTACAAAATGGTGATTTTTTCCCCTCAAAATAAAGAAAAACGCCTTGAAAAATTACATCTTTCGAAGTCAGCTAGCAAAATGTACACAGCGTTAAATATCTCATGACATGTTGCAAAATTATTCTTCAAAAATTCACATAACCTTTCATACATAATTTAGAAAATTCACAAATTAGTCTAATTTAACTAAACTATCACGTAACGCGCTTAATGCACCAAAACAACAATGTTGCCGATTTGCAAAACAATGCAATTAAGTAAAAATAACGACACTAGCACTACCAATTATTATTCTCTGGCAACGGTATTAAAAGTTGTATTAACTTACTTTATTCGGGCAGTGTAGGACTTCAATGGGGTGTCTTGGGCCCAATAAAAAAAAGAAGAATTAGATAAAAAAGAATTAGTTCAAGAATTAGATAAATTAAGGTGAATAGAAGGCATTATTTAATTAAAGGAAGAATGAAACTGCAGAAAACGTGTCAATTCTATTGTTGACGAATAAGAGTTATTTTTATCGAGTAATTTATTAATGTTTGTTGTTTTATTAATTTTTAGCCACGAGATTGATATTTTTAAAATGCATTGATGTATAAAACTATAGAAACAAATTCACTATACTTTTAAAAATTTTATTTATGTTTGCTTTTAATTTTCTCTGAAATAAAACTCAATGAGTGGAACGCAGGAGAGGAGGAATTATTGCCTAAAATGTTTTGTGTTTATGTTTTATTCACAGTTTTTATGTTTAATTATTTATTTTTTTAAACATATAATTTTCAAAAGTTTCTATTTTCCGATACTTTGACCTTATTGTTACTACTTGAAATAAAAAGAATCTAAAATAAATATTGAATAAATTAATATTGAAATGCTTAAAGTTTAAAAAGTTTAAGTTATAGAATGTTATATTTTAGTTTGGTATTCATTTATTCAAATTAAAAAGCATATATATATATTTTAGATACATATTTCACCTATCAGACTAAAACGACATGAAACTCCTCGTTATAGACTACTATAACACTTTCTTGACAAACGTTCAAAGCTTATAATAAATTACAAATGACTTAGTTACATGGCAGAAATGAATCAAAGTTGAATATACGGAGTTGAAGTTCGGGGCTTCATTAAACCTTCCATTACTCATCTACTCCAAAATCCTCAAGGCTCCTTATTATTTCACAAATAAACTTATTCATGATGATTTCAATGTTGTAGTTTTGGCCCAAACCATCGTTCCATGATTATCTCCATACCCACTCGAATCCATTAGTCACCCAACTTGCTTCACTCTCGATTCCCGATAACACTCCGAGAGGTTAGAAAAAAGATGGCCTAGATTTCTTCAAATGTAAAACTTTTATTGAAGTGCTACTAATGAGTAGTTCTTTACCAGTTTTTGTTGACATATCATTGTAATAATTTTACACGCTTTTAATTCATGTATATAGTGTATATAGTTGAAAATATCAATAAATAATTAAAAAAAAAGAAACATATTTATGAATTTCCAAGTTCCTAAGTAGTTTTCTAAATAGTTCCTAAGTAGAATTTCTCAATTCTAACCAATTATGACATTTCTATAGCTATAGGAACATAAAGAATCACAATTAAATTATAATTTTTGATTTATTGTGCCGACGTTTCGGCCTACACTGTAAGGTCTGATGAAGGCTTGTGTTTCCATGACTATACACTCAAACTAGCTCCTTCTTCCTTAATTAATTTATTAAATATTAATCTAATAATGAGTTAAGATTATTATATGATAAAATGTATTCATATAATGTTAATATTATTAGAATAACTAAAACAAAAACACATCATTGAGTTGAATGTAATGGCTCGCGGACTATTAGGTACTTCATAGTTCAGGCAATGAGTGCTAATATGAGGGGTGTAGAGTGCATGAAATATGCGATTATTTTTGACTTCATAGCTTCGTTAGGACATACTAAAAGTCCCCGCTCCTGGGGGATGAGCTAACGGTGGGAGGGGGAGAGAAGGTTTCATTTTTTTGGTTTTTCGATTATATCTCTAAAACGGGGGCTTCTAGAAAAATATGTTTCAAATAAAAATTAAAGCTAATTATATTTCTTATACAATTTTTTATATACATATTTGTCCAAATTCCAACGGTCTTCGAGATATACGTTATTGAAAATCGTTAATTTTCGCAAAAAAATAATTTTTACCTCACGTTATTTACAATATTTGCTTCTAGTGCCAGAAACGTATGTATCAAATCAAAGTAAATTTAATGCTCTACAACTTTGATTCTGACATTGTTTCTGAGAAACGGTCGTGGAAAGCACTAAAAGCAAATGTTTGATAAAAAGTAAAGTAAAAATTATTTTTTTGCAAAAATTATCGGTTTTCTATAACGTTTATCTCGAAAATCGTTGGAAGTTCGACAAATATGTATATAAACAATTTTATAGGATATTTAATTAGCTTTAATTTTTATATGGAACATATTTTTCTTGAGTCCACCTTTATCTAGATATAATCGAAAAACCCAAAAATGGGACCTTCTCCCCTCCCCCCACCGTAATCTCACCCCACAGGGGGGGGGGACTATTAGTATGTTTACCTTTTAACTACTTCTAACGAAGCTGAAAAATAATTTTCTGGAATAGGCCTATGAAAAATAATTATCGCATATTTTCATGCATGTTTTGCTCCTCTACAATATGACCGTTGTTTTATTGACTATGGATTTCAGGATGGGTTTTCTTATACTTCTGTACAGCCCCCTCTAAGTATGTTTGGGACTACTTCGGGTTGGCTCTCTTTATGTTTTTCAGTAAATGTTATCTAGATATTGTAATCAGTATTAAATGGATATCTAGTTCACAGAAAATACCATAAGGTTTCAGTAGTTTGTTTAAACTCATTAATGTAATATGGTATATCTCTCATGTCGAAGAATACCAAGAGGAGACTGAAAAGAAACTGGATGAGAGACCTACTTACTTAAAATTAAATCAAAGACAAGGAAGGGGTGCCACTGGGCACTATCTCTTCATATGCTAAACATGTCATTTGTTTTATAGTTCATATTTCAGCACGTCTATTGATTGTGAACTTTGTATTTGACCGGTCTAAATTAAAAAAAAAACAAAAAAAAAATACAACCAAAAAAACAGTGGTTAATTTTAAATATTAATTTCAAGTTCTTTCCTCTTACAAATCAGGTTTTTGGGTAGCAGTGTGGTGTGGGAGTAAGTTCAGTGGTAACCGCACGAGCTGAAAGAGAGCGCCACGGTCAACTCTCAGTGAAGAGCGAGTTCATTCCGGCGGGAGTTCTCGAACGGGAGGTTGTTGTCGATCGTTTTCGAATTTCGATACGTAATTCACAAGTTTTTCGAAAAATAAAATCAACAAAATATATTATAGTGAGAGTTTGTGACATTTGTGTTTGTGAGCTTGGAAAAGAAGAGTTGAGGATTTTATTCAGTTTTTAATAGGTAAGATTTTTTTTTTTCAAAATAAATATTTTATAGTATTTTATAAGTTTTAAGCCAATATATTTTAAACGATAATATGAAGGTTACAACTATTTTAATATATAATAGGTTTTATTGATGTTAAATATGAATTAACTATATTTTATTTTTATATTATTTATAAATTATTATTCAATGTTTTACAAGATCCTGGTTTGTTGGTCTCTTTTGATGTCTTCGGGGTAATTAGGACCAAGAATAGTTATTATCTCAGTAAACAGTAAGAAAACCTTGAAATAGTAATTACACCACTGAATCTATTTTAGTCCTTATTCTAGCACAGGCAAATATGTTTTAGATATTTCTGCCTAGCTCTAGTTCTTAATATAATCTCTACCATCAAATATTGCCAATTTCTTTTTGTTATTTATTAATTTCTTGTAAAACAAATTAATTTTTATTCATTCATATTCAGCCTAAAACTTCTTATTTTTCTTATTGTTTGTAAATATTTTTTTTTATATATTTCATTAGAAACAGTTATATATACTTATATTCGTTCAAAACTTTTATTTAGTATCATTCGCAATATTCCTTTTTTTTAAATGTACTTTTGTATAGGATGTTTGTTTGTTTTGTTTTTTACACTGTTTATAAAAATTGTCTTCATACGTTTTTTGAATTGATTTCAGTTGTTGAAAAAACCAAAAAAAAAAAAACTATGTTTTAAGGCGATTTTGGGTGACGAAGCCTTGAGATGGCTCAAAAATGTAGTTTCTGTCAACATTGTCTAACATATAGACACAATGATAACATACTCTTGTCATCGATTTAGAATTTTTGATTATTTTAGAAATGATTTTAGTCTATAGCTAAAAAAAAAAAAAATTTATATTTTAAAAAATGTAAGTAATATTTGCTGTTTTCTCGAAAGAGTCGACCATAGTCCATCAAAAATTTAGTCATGCAATTTTTTTTATTGTAAAAATAAAATTGCTGAAGTAGTTTAATATCAGTTTTGATTTAATCCAGTTATGGGTTGTAATTTGACTCTCCGCCCTTGAAGTTTTCCTTGAAACTGCTTTCCTCTTATTCTTAGAGAGGATATCTTCAGAATGATACAGTTTTGAAAAATTGATGTTTGGAATTCTTGGAACCAAAAAAGCTAAAACAGGAGAGATATGGAAATTATTTTTATGATCTACTAACTTATAAATGCTATACCAAGTCAAATCATTTCAGTGGCAAAATAGGCTTCTCGGAACAAGTTATTTAGTTGTATCTATATACTTTGAAATTGTAATTATCTATAGAAGTTCAATTGAATGGGTCCGCCGAAAAACGTTCTAAGCGACAAAAATAAAATTTTGAGTAATCAGGGAAAGAAAATCATAATATAATGTTTTTGTTAGTTTTGAAAGGTAGATTTTATATTCACATATTAATTTGTTATATTTGCATGTATAATGACATAATGAAGTACTATTTCATACTAAGACGTACTATTATACATTTTTAAAACTTTAAAATCGCCACTTCGGAACTTTTGTCGCTTAGAACGTTTTTCGGCGGAGCCATTCAATTGTTTTTTGTTTTATTTAATGAAACAAAATGAGGATCGCCTCTAATTGTTATAACAACTTTAATATAGGAACTTATTTAATTCAAAGATTTATACCAGGGTACGTCAGTGAAACAATTATGTCGTATTTTATTTATTTCCATTTATTAATTACCTTTGTAATAAAGTAGTACACTTACAACTATAATAAAATTCATTATTTTATTATATATGTTTATAAACTTTTCAAATAAAAATATTCTTGGGCTCTGTTATTTACTAACCATTTATTTTAAATTACAGAAATTTATAATTTCGGTATTATATTTCACTTGTCATTGCCACTAAATAACGTTTTTTGCTCTAGAAGGGTCAACATTTTTAGACTAAGATCACAAAATTTTCGCGTCACTCTCTTATCATTCATTTTCTACAACTTTTCTCTCAATAACATTACACTGATACGTATGTATATAATTTTCTGATCGTTCAATAAGTATCTTTTTTGTAGGTTTATTTTTTCATTTGAAATACTAAGTACGTTCATTTGTTTGTTTTTGGTAGTTTTTTGTTTATGGCTCAATGTAGTTCCAAACTACATTGAGCCATAAACTATGGTATTAACCTATATATTAGTGCAGAAGCAATACGCTATTGTGACGTTTTTTAATTTGACAGGATCTGCACCAATAGGTTTTCCTTCAAACTGAATATTTTACGAATTTGAATTCTACATTATTGTAGTTGTGACAAAGTTTACTATATCTGATTGGTCTGCTTTACTTCGAGTTTCACATTCATCGATGGCTCTTTTCTAAAACCTGACCAATAAACTTCCATTTTTGTAGTTTCAACATGAATTGTATTGTTGAATGAATGAATGAAAATAAATTTTATTCTGGGGCCTTTGCCCCTTAAGAATAATTACAATGAACAATTAATGGCTACCTAGCATACAGTATATATAATTAAGAAATATGATAAAAGCAAGGAAAATATAATTAAAATTAAATTAGGAATTTAAACGAAATTCAAATTACAATATAAAAGTATTGTTACATATTTTCAAATATCACACAAAAAACAAATTATATCTTGAGTTTAGAATCTAAGATAAGTTACGAAAACAAAAATAGAGAAAATTAAACAAAAACTCAATGAAATCAAATACAATAATTGTTCATGGTGTTATATTGATATTTTCTTATTTCCTATTCTTAAGGAGGAAATAATAAAATATCATATGCAAGAAGTTATAACAAAACCTAACATCAGATTCAACATGGATTTAGTGTTTTATATATTGATATTTCATGATTTTCTCTTTTCCGGTGTTAAAAAGTGTGTCAGAAGTTGAAAACATTAATTTCAACATGAATTTAGTATTAATGTGAGAATAAAGGAGAATAACCTTTCCATTACAAAAGTAGTAACGATTATATCGAAATGTCATAATCGAGAAGTCATTACTGATTACACTGGACAACAAAATTTAACTTTTTGTCTGTTAAATGAATTACAATGGCTGTTTCTTTTAGAATTTGGTGCTCTGAATGCAAATTTGAAAAGCATTTTTGTCTCAGGGGCAAGGATTTTGTGTAATTTCAAAATAAAAAAATTATATAGTGTTAAAACAAGCCATTGTATTTAACCAGCTTCCATGCCATAATTTAAATCAAAATTGCTGTTTTCCTGCTGTATTTTGCATCTGCGACGTCTAATTTCAAAGACCAACAATTGTCCCAAAAGTTATGGATTCCATTTTCCCCGTTATCGTTTCTCAAGAGTGGATATTTCTTGATGGAATCGCTCACCGTGTTCATTACTCACAGCCCCAAGATTTTCAGGAAAGAAATCCAAATGCGAGTCAAGAAAATGTATTTTTAGAGACATATTACATACTAAAGCCTTATAATTTTGTAGAAGATCAGAAACTAGTTCTCTGTAGTTTTCTGTTTTTTTTATTTACAAGAAATTCTTTCACAACATTAAAAAAAAAAAAATCCAAGCTGTTTTTTTCGGCTCCATTTAAACATTCCTCAAAGTCTTGATGCTTCATAAGCTCCCTTATTAGTGGACCAAGAAATACACCTTCTTTTATTTTTGCATCACTGATCCGAGGAAATGTGGCTTTTAAATATATAAATCCAGGGCCACTTTTATCCATTGCCTTCAGGTGGCACTGGGATTGGCAGATCTTCGTTGTGAGGAACAGGCCTAATAGCTGAGGGGAGATTGGGATATTTAACATTCTTTTTAGATTTACTTGTTATTCCAGTGATTTTTGTAATGCAGAAATAACAGTCAGTTGAATGGTCCCGAGGTTCCCTCCACACCACAGGAACAGCAAAGGTCATATGTCGTGACTGCCCATTAATCCAGTCACAAAGCAATGTAAAACAGGAGGCACGGAATATATGAGGTTCCCAAGATTTGTCCTGGTCACCAACTTGACACCCAAAATAAAGAATAAATGCCTTTTTTAATAAGGGAGTAATGCTTCTTCTTTGACTCTTCAAATTTAGTTCACCACACACATAACAAAAATTGTTTGAATGGTTTTCACAATTTCGCGGCATATTGAAGATGCTAAGAGGTGAAGTTGGGACTAAATTAATAGAGGGACCTAACTAGACGTGCTCACAGATGTAGACTGATGAGAGGAGTCCAGAGGGGACTCGTGTCAGGACCCGTGCCCGGGGGCCAGTGTTTTGACTGAGCCTGCTGAAACTTGTTGACAAAACATGCTATAAAAGTTCAGACGACTTATTTGTTATCTCTATTACATCCAATATTACCGTGCATTGGTGATGAGCCTTATTTAGAGCAAATAAATAGAATATATTAATCAAGACACGTTCATAGCTATGAAATATCACTTTTATTTTTACAAAATTTAAAATTACAAAAAATCTGAGCCTCATGGACAACTTTGATGGTCATATTCGGAATTAATATAGCAAAATACATATGAGACAGCCACATTTATCCATTTAACAAAAATACTGTTGACCAGTGTCATTTGTTAAACATTTTATTTCTTAAATGTGGATTTAGGGTTAGAGATTTTGAATTGTATTGAAAGACTTTTCAATGCATTAGAACATGGAACATGTTTTACCAGTGGCCTAATTGGTCAAAAGTGATACGTTGTTGGAGAAGCCGAGGGCGTTACGCGTTATTTGACACGCTCTAGCTCTGTTAGTGTTGCTCAGATAAAAAATTAGCGATAGTTTACTTATCAGAGATTCAATAGAGAATATTTTTTGTTATATGACATTTGTCTCTATGAAGCACCGTTTAGGAGCTATATTGGTTTGAATGGAAATATTCACGTTGTAACGTTTTCTAGACACTCAAAAGTGTAACATTTTGAGACGCACTAACTCTGTTGGTGTAGCTCGTATCGAAAATTTTACTTTCGTTTTCTTGTGAGAATTTTAATGGAGAATATTTGTTGTTATTTAAGATTTGTCGATGGGACCTACAGCTTAGGAGCTTTATTGGTTTGAATGAAAAAAGTCGCGTTTGCCAACATGTTTTTAATGTTTAGGGCTTTTTTTTAGGCTAGCTCTGTTGATGTTGATTGGATAGAAAATATGACAATTGTTTTCTGGTCAAAAATTAAATTAAGAATATTTTTTGCAAGGAACTACCGTTTAGAAGCTATAATGTTTGAATGAAAAAAGTCACGTTCGAAAACTCCTATTTTTTTTTTCTTTCAACTTTGTTTATTTCAAATAATAATTATTTGTTTATTTGATTTAAAATCATACATGTAAGCGGGTGGAAAACGAACATAAGAGCTCAGACGATCTGCTGGATTAAGCCATTTAATTTGAAAATTTATCTCATATAGACAAATGAATCAATAGTAAACGAAAAAAGAAAATAGAAAACATATGAGCAACGACGATCAATGGGGCAGCCCCTAAAAGATGTCCCCTGTTATTCTCTTTTTAGCCGCCAGGCTCAAGGTGACCTTTAATTTCTTTTATTATTATTATGAATGCTTCTGATTTTTTTTATTTCGAAAATTGTATTTCTTCATATTCTACTTCCACTGGATGGCTAAGACGTTGAGTGAGCTCACAGAAGCCACGAGACGCCAACTACCGTTGACACAGGCTGATGAATACAGCTCGTTAACGGCAGACAGACACCTGTGTGGCCTTACAAAGGGATGTAGCAGTCAGTACTGGCCGCTGCAGATCGGATACCTTACGGGAGGGGGGGATCCCAAACAGCCAGGAAAACCGAGGATTCTATAGCGGTTGATGAGGGTGTAGCAAAAAGTTTGACCAAAAGAACCGCCATGACAAAAAACACTTTGATGGTGGATTCAGTGTCGCGGTTGTTGTTTACCTTTTAGCTGAGGGAGGTCGCTTTCATCTGCTTTCTCTCCTCTCACTGCTATCATTGCATGTGATACTTTAAACGTTCTAAAAATTAATTCGATGGCTAGAATATCTCTGGTCCTAATTGCAGAAATATATCATTGAAAAAATCTTCATAACAATATTGAGCAAACACAACAGCTCCTACTCAAAACATCTTTTTCTGGATAGTGAACTTCTTTCGATTTGTCTTGATGCTTTAATGAAATTTATAACTTTACATAAAAAAACAAAAACATTCATCCAGTAAATGTGATAAAATTACAATTTAAAAATAATAAAATTACAATTGCTTGTGAAGCAACTACCCACTGGTAATAAAAGTTCTATTTGAGAAGGTCCCGAGGCCATCTTCTTTTCTGAAGCCTCGGATAGTTGTCAGGAATAGAATGGGAAGCAAGTTGAGAGACTAGTGGGTTTGAATGGTTATGGAGTTTACTATGAAAGGATAGGTATCTGGTTTGGGCTAGATCAGTAACATATGGAATATTGAGGTCTTTATGGGTAAGTTTATTTGTGACAAAGTAAGTAGCGTTAAGGATTTTTCGAAGGATTTTTGATTGCATGGATTGGATACGAGGTGAGTTAGATGGTTTAGTGGAGCCCCAAAACTCAACTCCATACGTCCAAATAGGTCTAATTACTGTCATGTAAATGGGTCTTTTGTAGAAAATTGGAAGTCTTGAACGTTTGTCTAGTAAATGTTGAAGAAGTTGAAAACGACGAGCAGTTGCCTGTCGTTTAAGTCTTGTATGTGGATTCCAAGTTAGTAGACAAACGCTTAGTAGGAGCCTAAAAAAAAAATTAAAACAAAAACTCAAACATGTTCACACCTTAGAAGCCCTTTCGCTTTACCCCATTAAGTGGGTACCGACATGTTTTACATTTTTAAGTTATAGAACTTGTGATGAATGTTTAAAATTCCAAAATAGTCTATGAATAATGAAATGTTTATAGAAGTAGCAAATAATTCACCTATCGTAATATATTCCCTTTATTTTCGATTCTTCATTACCATGGTGCGTACCTCAACTGAAATTAATGCCGTTAACTCTGGTACGCCATCTTACATTAGTGAAGTGGAAATACGATAATATCAGTATAGGAAACACTAAATCCACTTTGAAGCTAAAATTAAGTCCTGTTACGCATTCTTACACAACAATAAAATACTTGGTGAAACAACTGAATTTGAAGTTTATAGGTCATGTTATACGAAAAAGCTATCAAGGAATGTAAAACTCGAAATGAAGCGCACTAGGTCCGTTTTTTTGCGGGTTGGACGAATTTGGTGGAGTCGTGGTTCGACGTCTTTGCCGAAATCTGGAGTAACTATTTATTGAAAAATCAACCCAATTGATTTTTTCATTTTCTCGGCTAAAAGTCTCATTCTTTTTTAGGTGTTTACGTCCCCATATACTTTCTCCAGGTTACATAAACGTATTAAGATTTGTATTAATATTAAGTAAATTAAATCCAGCTGTAAATAAGAAGTTACGAAATTTTAAATTAGAATATTTATTTACAGTTTTGCACTATAGATATTGCTCTTCAAGAATTTATTCAAAATCACATTAGACCTATTGCCCATCAAATGTAAGTAACGCAAGGGGCATATATAAAACTAAGCTATTTAAAATTTCATACATTTTTAATTTCTAGGTATTTCTTAAAATACAGCTTGCTTTTTTAAATTAATATATTTAATAATCCTAATATATTTTATGTACCCTGGTTAAAGTATATTGGGAAGTAAACACCTAAAAAAAGAATGAAACAATTAGCTAAGAAAATGAAAAAAATCAATTAGGTGGAATATTTTGCTTGTCAGTGTATATAGAGGCAAGAATCATTTACATCGAAAAAAGGTTGTTATATATGATAAACTAATTTCCAATCTATATAAAAAAATAGTTTGCTAAAATCAATACATTACTGTAATCTTGAAAAACCAAATATATTTCGAAATATTTTTACGATTTGTGAAGGTTAAATGATAGGTACCTCAAATGGAAATTTCACTATAAATTGCATATTTGAAATTAATGTGGTTGTGATTAATACATTTTAGGCTGATTGTTACTATAAATAATTTTATGTAGAAGAAGACAGAGATACAGTCAAATACCACGGCTGAGTAGAAATAATTTAATCGTGTGCCAACATTTCGACCTGCCCTTGCATCCAGTCATCGTTCGTCTCCTCTCCAGTGTGGTTCGGTGGCTCTGAAGAAAATCTGCAAGGCAGGTCGAAACGTTGGCACACAATTAAAGTATTTCTACTTAGACGTGCTGTTTCTCTTTGACTGCATCCCTGATTATCTTCTTCTCCAGAACCCAATCAACTCACCCAAATCAACTTGTTTCTCAACTTGCTTCCCATTCCATTCCTGGCAATCCTCCGAGGCTTCTGAAAAGAAAATGGCCTCGGGATCTTCTTCTACTGTAAGCTTTCATTAGAGTGCTACCATTGGGTAGTCCCTCTACAAGTCTTTGTCTTGTCATTAATCTTCAATATAATTACCGCATATTTACTGGATGCATTTTTGTAATATAGTTGAGATTTGCCATTAAAAAATAAATATATAATATATATTTTGATTAGATGATATAGTTATTTTGAGATCTAGGTCTTGGCCGCCCCGTGGTAGCCTCGTTACCAGTTCAGCATTGATTGCCTTTTAAGTGATTCGTTCATTATTCAACTTAATAACTTTACACGCCCATTTCAATCTCCGTGGCTTTAAAACATCAATTAAACCCATCGCTTAACAGTCTCCGGTCTTTCCAGACCATCCATCTTTTTTAAGGCACATTTTAGGGATAACTATTCGCTAAAACGATTAGTCATTGTCATATTTTTTATTTAATCTCTTATTTTTTTACATCGATTAATATTTAAAAGTAGTGTAAAAGTGATATTGACCTTGAAACTGTTAATTGCCATGACAACGACATATAACCTTTACATAAAGTTAATTATCGAATACAAAACAAATTAGAAATATATTAACCTTTTTCTATTCCTTTCATTATATTGTATTTTTAAAGACATCTAGAACACAAGCACCGTGGTCTATAGATGGCCCTAATGGAAAAAAAAAAAAAATACGATTTATGCTAAGGTAATTTAAAAAAAACAAACAGTAACTGTTCCCTGAAACTTATAGAATAATGTAATATAGATAGAGTGTAATTACGGTGACATCATAAATCAAGATTAAGTAATCGTAAGTAATAACACCGCTCGATCCTAGAATCGAAAAAATGGCTAAAAATCGATATTTTAGTTTAGGTACATGATTTCGATGGTGTATTAATAACCAATTGTCGATAGCCTAATAATCGCTTAGATATTGTAGAAAAGTGTCAAAAAAAAAAAAATTCTATTTTTGAAAATTATATAGATATTTAAAAAAAATATATATATAATTTATAAATATATATTTTCCCCTCATGACTTTAACAGTCAGTGGTGTTTAAAATGGTTTTCTAGATCTATATTCTGTTTAAGTATCAAAAATATCTTTTTACAAAGTTATTAATCGTTTCTTTAAATCCTGCGTTTCTTGCACCCTTATACTTGACTTCCACTTACTCAGAAAACAATTTTAAAACTGATGGATGGGTTTTGGTTTGAATGAATGTTAATCCAACCGATTGAAAATTTGTTTAATAATCTTACTTTTTTTTTTCAAATTTATAAACTCCCCGTCGAAAGTATCGCAACACTTTGAAATATTTAAATTTTATAAAAACGTATTTTTTTTTCATAATAAAGAAAGGTTCTGAAGTTTATTATAAACATTCCTAAACTAGACATAAACAATTTTTATTAAAATAAATTTAAATATTTCTTCGAACAAACAAAAAGTTAAAAAACTTACTTTTTAAAATGTTTACTTTTAAATTAAAAAATTATATTTAATAAAACATATTGATCCCTTTGGCTTGAATGACTGCTTCCATTAGTCTTGGTATACTAAATAACGAAACGAATGATGAATACGGCTGAAGGAAATTTGAAAAAAATAATCTAAAATTCCATTGTTTATTGTTAACAGGGAAAAACATTGATGTGTCTAATCCTCAATGTCTCACGTTTTATGAATAATATTAATATGAATATTAACCAAGTATGGATTAAGGTAAAAACCAGGAAAATCTCGAGAATTATGGGTGATGCAGTACTTTTGACAGGGAGTTTATGTTCTTGTAAACATCTCAATTTTTAATATTTTTAATAATTTTCAATATTTAATTTTAAATCCTCACCTGTCACTTATTCCGTGACAATGAGCGTGATTATGCCAGGCACGAAGGAGGTCAGTACTAAGTGGCACTAACTCCTAACATAACATTTAATTAATTTTATCCATGACGATCCCTCAACCAACTCCTTTTTAGCCTTCTTCAGACGTTTTAAAATGAAGTATTATATATTTATTAATTGAATTATTAGGAAATCATACTAATTAATTATAACATTTTTAGTCAATTTACAGCTGCTGTATAAGTGTATTATTTTTCAATTTTTTTATTATTATACGTAAATAATGATTACTAAAGTAGAAGGTTGCTGAAGTTCACTGTTGCTGCAAACAAACACAATGTAATTTGTTTTCTACCTTTTTCAATTCCACTACAATTGCCAACTTGATCGCAGGAAGCACTGATTACAAAAGGGCCCTTCCTTCACCGTGGCACGAACTCGACCCAATCGAGATGGCATTTGCAAAGGGGGCTCTTGAGTCATTGTCATGACTACAATCGGAATAATATTTACATTTAACTATAAGGTATTTGTTATTAATTAAAATAGTCTATTGTATATAAACAGTTCTGTTATTATTTTATTTAACAACAGATCTATTGACTAGAAGTGTTATGATAATTATCTGTCTGCTTTTTTTAATTTTTATTGATTTAAAAAGCTTTCGGAAAATATATTGAAAGTGCAATATAGTTTATTCACTGTTTGAAAATCATAATGTTAGCCTCTATAATATTATAAAAAAATATATAACTATTTCCATACTTCATAACATCTACTATATAGCTACACGTATATTGCGAACTTGTCCTCAATTCCTTACCACTCATCCAAACAATTACTTCAAAATTTATGATTATTCTTTAATAAACATATTCTAAACAATTTATAATAACCTTTAATATACCAGCGGTGCTTGAGAAAGGAATCGGTATTAAGAATCGATCATAAAAAGTCGATTCTAAGAAACCAATCTAATGCTTACATTAGAGACAGTTTGGTGATACCTAACTTAGTAATTATTACACATTAATTCTTCTCCTGAATATTAAAAATTAAAAAAAAAAAAAGTGTTATAACATCAATTTATTAATCTTTAATAACAGAGCAATTTTTCATATTCTAGATCAACTGATTGGAACAAAATTTCAACTATTTAACTATTTATTGTTATTTACAATAGTATACATTATATAAAACAAGTAAATTTGAGGAAAATGATTACAATGACATGTCAATAACATGTAAAGAACTACTCACTGGTTGCACTTCAATAATAGTTCTATGTAAGTAGGCCTCTGAGGATTATTATACTGGGAGGATTATCGGGAATCGGGGAGGCGAGTTGGGAGACTAGTGGATTCAAGTGAGTATGGAGTTTCCTATGAAAGGATAGTATCTGGTTTGGGCCAAATCAGCAACATATGGAAAATTAAGATCTATATGGATAAGTTTGTGACATAATAATTGAGGAATTTACGAAGGATTTTGGATTCTAAGGTTGGATACGAGAAGAATTTGAAGATTTAGTGGAGTCCCAGAGTTCAACGAAGTAAGTCCAAGTGGGTCTAATACTTTTATGTGAATAAGTCTATTGTAATTAATTGAAAGCTCTGAGCGCATGTCTAGAAAATATTGGAGTAGTCGCAAAAGACTAGCAGTTTCTTGTCTTTTAAGTGTCGTATGTGAATTCCAAGTAAAATGTTTGTCAAGATGGAATCATATGTGGCGGATCTTTTCAACGGGGATCCGTGGAAAATTACATATTAATTTCAGACGATAAATAATTTTTTATTTATTATTTTTAAGAAAACAGAAATTACAATGAATACTGATTTTATTTTATGAGCTTAGATCCCCGATAAGATCATCATTTCTTTAGTTTTGAAATTGGATTTCCTCATCCTCGGGAAAATAACTCGAGTAACTTGATGAAAAGCATATTACAATTTTTCTCTTTTTATTATCATTCCAAATTTAATAGCTATTTCCATGAGGAAATTAAATATGCGTAAAATATTGGAGACATAACTGAAGATAAGACTATAAGCACGAAGCTCGTGGGCCATAAGTCGTGTAGGTGTGGACATGTGCCTGCATAATCTTCCCTGTCATAGAAATATAATGATCGAGGGGGCAATTGCTTTCTTACTCCCCCCCTCCCACCTTCCTCCTTGCTTTTCTATTTGTCACCCCGCAGCTTAATAAATTCATATAACGTGTGGAAGCAGATGTTCGTAATTATTTATTTCCTTTCGCTGGGATTCCATCGTTTATTAAGTATAGATTTCCATTTTATTATCCTTGTTTCCATTTAATATTAGTTGAAGAAAATATTTCCTATTAATAATATCTCCTGTAATTATATGAAAGTGTATTAATTTTTGTATTTTAATTATGATGTCAAAAGTTTATTTACATAAACATGAAAGAAATTATCGATTTATCCGTCGTTTTCTTCCTCGTCAGAAGTTTAAAATCCCATTACTTATTTTACTATAATGCTCCTTCGCTTTTGTGATATTATATATTTTTATCTTCTCCAAACAAAGTAGAAAACGGTTCCAGAATAAAGGCAATAGGGAACTCAGAAATCTGTACGGGGATTTGGTCTCGAGTATTAAGAACGGAAGGATACGATACGATTGTTGGGAAGTGTAGACCTGGAAAGACTCCCAAGGAAGGTAATGGGTATTAAGCTAAGAGTCATGGAAAGACGTCTTAGCACATGGGAAAGGAAAGTGCTTCGGAAAATATATGGACCAATCTGCTCTGAGGGACCGTGAAGAATTAGGACAAACTGTGAACTTAGAATCACTTGAGGTACGCATGATGGTATAGAAGGATCAATACAATGTGAATTGCCACTTCTATTGGGATTATTTTATTAATAAAGACTCGGGAGTAAAAGTGCTACATCAAGTAGAAGATAGCCTAAAATTAAAGATTTGTAAATCATTAGAAATAATAAAATCGTTTAAAACCGATCCAGATTTTTGTTAGATGATCAGATAAACATCTCCGATAGCCTCATTTTAAATTTGTTTCTCATAGGAACGGAAAAATCCAATGAGTCATAAGGGAAATCCCTTAGTAAATCACAAAAATTTAACCTACCTGCCCCCTTCCACTTCTCACGAATTCAGTGAGAAATCCATTTCTTTTTCAGTTACCTCTTAGACCCCCTAAGGTGAGTGAGTACTGATGTTTGATTTCTTGTCTTACATTTTTGAAAACTGTACTGATGTGTTGAAAAATTTTGTAAGTTTTAGAACTGAAGATGAATGTTTAGCATTCGAAACTAGTTTATAAAATTATAAAATAATTCTAATAGAAGTGGCACATAATTCATCAATCCTAATTGTGAACTTAGACCTTGAACCAATTGTGAACTTAGATAAGTGACTTGAACTAATTGTGAACTTAGATATGACCATCTAGAAAGTGAGATTGAAGCAATGGTAGCGCCTAGAAATCCTAATCATAATATCGACAAACGTGCTGATCCCGATTGTAGTAGGTATTGATGACCTGAAATATGTCAATGGATGTGCTAAGAGAGGCTCAACAAGTGGTACTTCTTGGACACGGCAAGAATTGTTATACAATTATACAATTGTTTTACAACATTTAAAGAAAAAAAAAAATTAAAATAATCTGAAGATGGTTCGAATTGTCCCTCAACTTACAATTAGTCCAGAAACCGTTAAATGTGAGATCACAAAGAAAATAATAATAGTGTTTAATGTTATTGAAGTTTATGTCCAATAATATTTTTTATTAAACCTATCTTTCCTTCCCTGTTAATCGGTACTCAATGCTGTGTGTTATTTAAAGAGAAATATCGCATTCGATATGCCTTTTCAAAACTTCACATAATGAACACGTATAGCTGAAGCTGTCACATCAATTTTCTCGCTGACAAAAGTATTAATAAAAGTAGCCTATTCTATGAATAAAGGGAGTAAAACCTCTTATCTCCATTATAGGCGGCACAAGGAATAATGTTCATTTGTTTTTTTTATTTCTCTTTCTCCTTCTTTCGGAACGTCTTTGAAAAAAAGAAAAAGACAAAATCCTATAAGAAGTCTCACTGGACGCAGCTGATATAATCCGTCTTCTGAAGAGCGGCTTAGGAGGCGAGGATGATTTACTCCAGGCTGGAGGATAATGGACTACCATCTCATCGCCTGGAACCGGGATTATCTCTATCTCTCTCTTTGACGATCTTAGGATCAGGAAGGAATGAAACGTGCATTCAGAAACTTAAAGGAATCATTCACCGAAAAGTGTTTTCAATATTGAATAAATAGAATATAACCATTTCATAACAATATATGAAAACCTAAGCCTTTTCTCAACCCGATACATATCTGTTAGACTTAAGGACAATGGAGTTGATTTCAGCTGCTATTTCTGCACACAGTAAGGAAGGTATGGGGGTGCTGACTGACAGCTGAGGTACATCTGTGCTGTACTGCGCAGGTGTGGCTGGTTTCTGTTTAGCGGATAATGGAAGATAGATTTTGTTTATATTTTCAACAAAAATTTATTGAATTTTATGATAGTTTTAGTATGGGCTTGGGCATTACCTTTAAACACTACCAGTTTTATATGACTAAATAATGAAGAACAGTATGAAAGATTTTGACAAAGAATGGCTGAACAAAAAAATAAGCTGATTGATAAATGCTAGTACACTTTTCATAATGAATTCCATAACCACTCATTGTATCTCGGTTTTCTCCTCATTCGATACCCAATAATCCTCTCTCTCTGTTTTTTTTAGATTTAATTTAATTTTTTGTTATTTGGTGCCTAACGTAATTTTTTACTCCAACTAGGTCTGGAAGGACGGGTTAACCTACAGACCTCCAACCTTAACCTAACCAACCACGAAATTCTCTTTGGCTATCCAACCCCTTTACATGTATTGACCTTTGCAGTCCATTTAATCAACTTTGTGTTTACACATAAAGGATTTGTTTATATTTAAAATAAATTATACCCAGAACGCATGCAAAATGTAACAAAAATCATTGTAGATATTATGTGCTGATGATAATAAATGTTGCTTTCTGTTACTGTTACTGATTTATATCTTGAATTACTATTATTATTTAGTATATTTCGCTTTCTTAAACTCTCTTATGCCGTTAAAAAAAAATAATAATAAAATAAAAAATAATAATAATTATTTTTTTTTTTTAAACAAAACTATTAGTATGGAGAACCGAGAATTTATTTGCTGGTGCCAGTATCAGTATCAAAAATCGAATTCCTGGGATCATGAACGCCATTGGAAATCGACAAATTTTGGTACCTGCACATTTCTTCTTCTTCTTGTTTCAATTGTTCAAGTAATGATTACTGATCGCTGGCATCCTCCAATAACTTTCGCCATTCCGTACGTCATTGGGACTAGGTTCTCTCATCCAATCCTCGACCCCAGGACCGTCCTGGCATCCTCTGTTACACTGTCCATCCATCTAAGACGCGGTGTTCCTCTGCTTCTGGTTCTAGGTATACCCTTTTTATTATTCTTTTTGGGATCTCATTCTGTGACATATGAGCAGCATGTCCGGCCCACTTCAGTCTTCCCACCCTGATGTGTCTCACTATCTCTGCTTCGCCTAGGAGCTTATATACATCTTGGTTACTTCTTCTGTGGTATGTCTGTCTGATTCTTTTTGATCCGTATATACACCACTTAATTCGAAATCATGTAGGCTTTGTTCGTCCGATCGAGATATGATGACTCCGAAACTTATATTCAATAATATAATACAATTTATAATTTTGTGGGAATTTTTTTTATGTTGCAATTTAGAATAACTGAATTGTGTAGGTATTTATGTCGAATCATTCACGAACGCCAAGAGGAGTTGAAGTCTAAACTAAAAAACTCTGGAGTTATAAACTTCGAATTTAATCCAAAATTATTTCGTTAATAAACAATGGTTTTTTGTTTTGAAAATTGTAAATAAAATATTATTAAAAGAAATATGTTTTTGTATGATGGGCTTTGCTTTGTGATGTAATATTTATAAAAACTCGTTTGTAGAATATTTTTTCATAACAACTTCAAAGTTCACCGAGATCGATTATTTTAATAATACATGTAAAGAAAGCCACTTCATTAACATACGATTGCTTTTCTTAAGTTACCCATGATGCAATACGACCTTACCCATAATGCCTATTAGAAGTCACAATAAACAGCTGTGAATGATAAGAATAGATTGTTATTATTAACCTGTACGACTACATTAATATTAACTCTGATTAATATTAATTATATATTCTGAATATATAAAGAAGATCGGAGTAAGGGCTTTAAGTGTAGTTTGTTTTGTTACAGGAGAGTGAGTGTGTTGTATTAACAGCTAACAGTAATTAATGTAAATATATATTGTAAATAAAACCATTTGTTAGAGAGAGACACGAGAAACCAATTATCATTATAGACGTTTAATGTTTAATTTAAAATAAAACAACGTTAATGATTGTTTATATAAATTATATTTAGCTCCACTTTGAAGAAGTCTGGAACCGCCATTAAATAAACAATGAGGACTACTCATAATGTCATTATTGAACATAAATTAAGAAAACAGAAAAAAAAAAAGAAAAGTTTAACAAAGATAAAGCGCTGTTTTAAATTGGAACTGTTTTTATTATTTTCTCTGATAGGTCTTAGGTTAATTAAATATAATTAATTTTTAATAAAAAAATTTCATAACAACTTAATAGCATTCAATTAAAAGTTCTTGATTGGCCATATTTTTTTTTCTCTAATAGCTTTTGAGACAATTAAAAAATATTAAACTTTTATTATCTCAAAAAAATAAACTGTCGTTTCATGTTTCAGTTTTTACAGTCCCTCATCAGGTGCAAATTACAGGAGAGACAAACTATTAAGTCTTCATGTGACCTTACTTAAAAAGGTTGTTTCATTTATGTATATCTATAATTTTTAGTTTGAGTAGGGTTTTTTATTTATTTATTTTTTTTTTATTCTTTTTTAAATGGATTTGTCATTTGGCTGGGGAACTATAATTTTTTGCTGTAATGTTTTTTTTTTTTTTACATTCATTTTGAAACGCCGCACAGTACTTCGAACATAGAGTGAAGGTGGACAAAATTCGCAAACCCTCCAAATCTTATAGAAAATTACAGGCTGAACAAAAAATTTCCTATAAACATGGGTCCGGAAATCCACCTATAAAAAGTTATGGCAAGATGATTGTAAAAAAAAACTGTTTTTTTTTTTTTTTTTTTTTCCTATGATAGCAAAATGAAATTCTTAGTGAAAGTTTTGAATACCTGCGAAAATATTGCAATTCGAGCTACTACATTAGGATGTGTTTGAGTTAATGAAAAAGATAAGTAGTAAATTATTATAAAAGATATTCATCAGTGTTTGATGCATTTTTAAACATTCGTTTATAATGGTTATGACAGAAACTGTTATCGAATCCCCATTTACATTTAAGTTGAACTCATTACTCTTCTCCAAACTTTAAATTTTTAATACGCTCTTTACTGTTAGTTGCAGGAGTTCTTGTAAATTTATCCAAACGCAAACTTCACCAGCGATAATATTATTAGAAAGTTTTTACGAATTTTTGGTAAAAGTTAATGAATAGAAGTTAGGAAAGCAGTCCTTATGCAAACCATAACGTATTTTCTATCGGAAATACATAAATCCATGCATAAAGCTAGAGCTTGAAAAGGACTTATCGATTTCGTTCTTCAACCAAAGATTGTCATATTTGCAGCAAAACGTAATTCAACAGATGGAGTTTTCAGAACAAGAGGTGTTACTCGTTTTTTTTTTTCTTCTTCGATCTTCGAGATTCTTCGAAAAGGGTTTCTGTTCTTTAACGTGTTCGGCTCGGTCCTGGTCTGACTGCACTGACTTCGGGAATTGTTGGCAATTGAAGTTCCTGCTAAAGTCAAGAGGCATATCCCTGACGAAATATATTACGACTCCTGTCGACCTCATTCAATTTTTAATTGAATTTGAAGAAAAATAACCGACTAACTGTAGATATTTCTATTTCCAATGGGTGGTTAGACTCTTCCACGTCCTTAAACGAATATATTTTATAAGTGACTACAGCTATTTGATCTGATTTTTGTGGGAAAAAACATATTTCAGCAAACTGGCCATTGGCCTAATTTTTGCTTTCTCGACAAAAAAAAAATAATAAAACAGTCCCGGCACAGTCAGGCGCAGTTTAAATTCATGGCAAATCAAAGCCTATATACTAAGCAACAAGAATATGCAAAAACTACAAAAGGATATTTGAGGGTTTTTTTTTTTTTTTAAAGCCTCTTCAAAGTTTGAATAATTTTCAAACTGGGGAACGAAACTTTAAATGCGTGCTATGAATATAATAAGTGCTCAGCTTACCAATTAAAGTAGTATATTTTAAAATAGATACCTTGACGTGTCTATTGCATCGTTAACAATAGTTATTTTTTATCCAATGAGATGTGAAGGGAACAAAATATAATTTGCGGCTGATATGATAAAATACTCCTGACGTTTTTCGATTATGTTGACTTAAACGAATATGTAAACAATGAGATAATCATACTAATCAGTTGTCTAAGGTATATTTAAGAATACCAAAAGGTAAACAGCTCGATAAAAAATACTTCGATTTTTGATTTTTGTCCATTGACGAAGCACTGTGCGCCGTCTGTTTGATGTTGCTCGGATCGAAAATTTCACTACAGTTTACTAAAATTTAACAGTTGGTTTCTTATCAAACATTTAATGAAAAATATTGTATGTTATATATAATTTGTCGCTAGGACCTAATGTTTAGGAGCTATATTCGTTTGAATAAAAAAAGTCAAGTTTTCTCTATATTTTTTATTTTTTTTATAGTCAGTTTTCTAATCAGACATTAAATGGTAAAAAATTTTTTTTGTATAGCACGTGTCGCTATGAGCTGCCGTTTAGAAGCTGTATTGGTTTGAATGAACGAAAGACACGTTTTGTTTACATTTTTTAAGTTCTTGGGGCTTTTTTCACGTTCTAGCTCTGTTTGCGTTGCTGGAATGTTTGCCACCAGTTTCCATATCATAATATTAATGGGAAATATTTGGTATTATATAACATCTGTCGCTAAGACCTACCGTTTGAATGAAAAAAAAAAAATCACGTTTGAAACTGCTATTTCCCTCAACGTTGTTTATTTCAAATAATCATTGATTGTTGATTTAATCCAATTAATAATTTAAGTCATCTGACCGTTTTAATTCTAAAATGTAAATTGGGAAAAGCAGTAGTAGTCCAGTAAAATAAGGCTCCAAAAGGCCGTTTTCAAGAAAAAACTGCGGAACTTTTATTCTCAAAGGATCTTTATGTTTTTTGGGGTGCTGCGTCCGAATCTGAAGTTAGCTACCACGGCAACCAACGGCTTCATATTCAAAATCCCCGTTATTTTTGTTTTTTTATCTATAACAAGATAGCGAAATTAATTTTAATTGTAGCTGGAACTAGTACCTACATAATGAAAAAAAGAAATCCGAAATCGGACCATTTTTCGCGAAGTTACGTTATTGGGAAAAAATAGAGAAATTGACCAACTTGCCAGATTGAAAAAAAAAAACATTTTGAATCGGACAAATACTTTCGGAGTTATAATATCCCATATAATATAATATCCCAGACGCCTGAATCCCGTACTGTTGTTAAATCCATGGTTTTCGGCACATTTATCATTATAACTCCGAAAGTATTTGTCCGATTCAAAATGTTTTTTTTTCAATCTGAAAGGTGGTTAAATTTACAATTAGATTCTATATATGAAATTTTTATCAAAATTCTTGAAATACCGAAGCTATCACGCTGAAAATCTCTTACTTTTGTAAAATACATGTTTTGTTGGCACATTATACGCTATAACTCCAAAACCATTTGTCCGATCCAAACTTAATTATTTTTATCTAAAAGTTGGTTAAATTTACTATTAGATACTATATATGTAACTTGTAACTAACACCGTGAAATACCCACACCAGTCTACTGAACGTTTCATAATTTACATATTTTGCCAAAACATACACATTTAGCGTGCTAGCTTGGGTGGTTTACAGGATTTAATAGCATCTGATAGCGAATTTAATAAGCTTTGAAATAGAAAAAAGAAATTTGGGATCGAACAAATATTTGAGGAGTTAGAGCGACGAATGTGCAAAAAAATACTTGGATTTTAGAACAGTACGTTTTTATTAGCGGGCTGGCATGTACATTTTACGGGGTTTGATTAAAACTTCATTTATAGATTCTTATAGTAAATTTAATCAGCTTTAAGATAAAAAAAAAGTAATGTTGTATCGGACAAATAGCTTCAGAGTTATAGCCAAATGAGTACGACAAACGTGTTTTCGCGGAGCTGTGGGACTGACGGCAAGTTGGCCAATTTCTCCATTTTTTCCCAATAACGTAACTTCGCGAAAAATGGTCCGATTTCGGATTTCTTTTTTTCATTATGTAGGTACTAAGCTGGAACCTACAATTAATATTAAAGCTTCGTTATCGGGTTATAGATAAAAAAACAAAAATAACGGGTTTTTTTTTTGCGCTTTTGAATATGAATCCGATGGTTGCCGTGGTAGCAAACTTCATATTCGGATTCAGCAACCCAAAAAACATAAAGATCCGTTGAGGATAAGAGTTCCGCAGTTTTTTCTTCGGCAAACCCTTATTTTACTGGACCATAGGTTATAGACCGACATATCCTCGATCCATAGTTTTCCCAATCAGGGAGAATTTTTTTTTTTTTTTAAATATTAATATTTAAGTAAATAAATGTTACTAATAATTAAAAACATCTGGTTAATATTATGTCATAGCAACACCAATAGAGCTAGAGCGTGTAAAAAAGGCGTTAAGCTTGCAGTACCAATTTTTAAACAGACTGTATTAAAATTCTGTACGAAGCAGTGTTGAAATAGGGAGAATTTGGGATCTGGGAATTTGATATTAGTATTTAATTACCTTATAATACGTTAAAAACTACATAATATCTTAGCCAACTTAATTGAATCCATTTTTTTTTTTTTTTTTCAGGAATAGAAGGTAATGAACAAGCGGATTTAGCAGCCAAAGAAGCGTGTTCCCTCTTTCCATTAACCTCAATCCCTACCCCTATAACAGATCTCAAATTATTCTTAAAACGTCAAATCAATATAGTTTGGCATGAAAGATGGCTTGGAACCGACAGCAACAACAAACTTAAAAAAAATAGACCAATTCCAGGACCATGGAAAGAAGAGCCAGGACCAAGAAAAGAACCAGTCATCTTTATAAGACTAAGAATTGGACACTCAAAATTAACCCACAGTTACCTATTGGAAGACAAACAACCCCCAAAATGCAACGAATGTCAGGTAAACCTGACTATAGAACACATTCTTATTGAATGCCAAAAATACAAAAAGCAAAGAAAAGACTGACGAATCAAGACATTGCAACATTACTAGAAAACAACTCGTATCTCCACAAGCACATTATTCAATTTTTAAAAGAAACAAAGCTGTACAAGGAATTACAGTTCTGAACCTGAGTATGGTGCCTCTAACCAAATGTGGTGGTACATGGCACCAAAATGTAAATAAATAAATAACCTAAAACATATTAGAGAAAATAATATAGCCAATTAAGGTTGTATATAATAAAACACATATGTTTATTTAAAATAAATAAATAAATACGAGAACGGCATAGCTAAGGATTTTTTACTCCCTTTAAAAAATCCTAAGGTCATCTGCCGGGCTACGAGACTTAGTAGGTTGCTAGAGGTGACCCCAAGAAACCGCTCGTTGTTTCCGACTACTAAAACATTTACTAGACAAGCGTTCAAAGTTCCCAATAGATTACAAAATATTTATTTAGGTGACAATTATTAAACCCATTTGAACATACGGATTTCAGTTTTAGGGCTCCAATAGACCTCCCAATTCTTCTCGCAACCAACCCTTACAATCTAAACTCCTTCGTAAAATCCTAAATGCTCCTTATTATGTCACAAACAAACCTACGCATAAAGATCTTGATGTTCAAAATGTTGCTGATTTGGCCCAAACCAGGTACAAATCCGTTCATAGTAAACTCCACTAGTCTGGCAACTTGCCTCACACTCCATTCCTGATAATCCTCCGAGGAGCCTGAAAAGAAGATGGCCAAGAGATCTTCTGATTTAGAGCGATTTAATTACTACTAGTGAGTATTTCTTTACATGTTATTGACATATCATTGTAATCACTTTCTTCAAATTTACTTGTTGTATATATTGTATACAGTTGTAAATGTCAATAAATAGTTAAAAAAAATATATATAAATTACATAGGTCAGTGCTAAATTGTTTAAATAACTCATGTTTGTTTAAATCAAGTACCGACCACACTGTTTTATTAAAAAAAAAAAACCTTTATTTCTTAATCTTCCCTTAAAGTAGGTGGATACTGTTAAATCTCATTCGGTGGAAATTACTTTTAAACTGTTGTAGAAAAACCTTTATTATTGTAATAAAATATTACTGTGATAATTATCATCTTTATAGGAACAACTCCTTCCGGACTTACGACTGTAGAACAGTTATCCAACAGTACTGTCAGATCGGCTGCCCTTCCAGGACAACGCCCCGAGACCTACGCGCTACCCACGTTCTATAACGGAACTGGAAAACCATCCTAAGACTAGGAAGATTATTATGTATCTAGTGCGACCCGAAGTAGGTTGATATCTGAATCAAGAAGGTGTGAGAATTTATAGAATGATTAATCAGAATTAAAATGGAAACGAACTTACCAAGAATAAGTCAACTTATAACGGTTATAAGCCAACTTATAATAAAATAATTATAACTGGGATAAATTTATACAAATTTTATCCTTTAGTGGTTGTTATATGCTAAGATATTTTACAGTAGCTCATAAAATTAAGCTTATATTAAAGAGACTTTAACGACAAGAAATAGCTCCAACACTAGAGAAGCGTTCAAACCTCCCAATTAATTACAAAATACAGATATACATGACAGTAATTAGACCCATTTGTTTATACAGAGTTGAGCTCTGCAACTCCACTAAACTTTCCAATTCTTCTCTTATCCAACCCTTACAATCCAAAATTCTTGCTTAATGCTCCAAAGTTTGTCACAAATAAACTTATGAAGGAGGCCCACACTTTATAGTGGTCTGTAACGTCATATATATATATATATATATATATATATATATATATATATATATATATATTTCAAACCATATATATATATATATATATATATACAAACAGGGTGAGTCCCTCTTAGTGTAAAAAAAAACAATTGGGTGAATCTAAATCAAAAATGAAGAAAAATGCTGCTTACCGCACCGTTCTATTCCAATACGTTGGAGAGTACGATAATTCACTGATTTTTTATTTTTTTTAAGAAACCATGTTTTTAACAATAAAAGCTGTATCATATCCACTTTCCTCAAATATTTTTCAAATCTTGACATCATTTTTGGATTTAGCATTAAATTTCCTTAAATATAAGATCTCATGTAAACTTGAATATTACAACCTTGTGGCATAAAGAACTTAGTAATACTTACAATTAATATACTTATATATATATATATATATATATATATATATATATATATATATATATATATATATATAATACTTAAACCCCCTTGTTTTTGAAAAACAATCAGCAAAACTGCGAATCTCCCAAAAAATTTCAAATTTAATCAGCTTTCGAATGGTATGGTAAAATTAACGATTCTTTGTTGATTTCACAGAGAAATTTACTTTTAAAACCGGAAAAACATTTGGCATACAAATTAGGTTCTAAAACATTATGATAATCGCTTAATATAAATATTAATTTTAAACAAAATAAACTCTTCATTGGAATAAAAAGCAATGAAAAAAGTTATAAAATTTTATGAAGAAAAACTGTGAATAAAGTGACGCCAGATAAAAGGCCAGGATACTATATTCTATATATATATATATATATATATATATATATATATATATATATATATATATATATTTATATATATATAATTCTTGAGGTTCAGCCATAAAATAAAAAAAACAACTATTTTGGCGAAGAATGGTTTGTATGATGTATATAAATGTAAATGTATATTATTGGTCTGAATGTATTAAGTTGGAATAACAGGTGTTAAGATTTAAAACGTCTGATTTTTTGTTTATTGCGCGGTTTTTAAATTTTTCTATTGTTATCATTTCTTTAATATTTCTTTTAAAATTATTTTGTTCATGGTGGATAATTTTGGGGAAATCAAATTTAAAAGTATGTTTTGTTTGCCTGTAATGTGTGGTGAGAGCTGTTTGGTCAGGTTTGTTCGGGTTTTTATTTTGACGTGCAACTGTATTTATGTTGATACACTCGTCGTTTAAGATATTGTTCCGATGTACCAAAATAAGACTTGCCACACGGGAATACCCTCACAGTCCTTTTAACTTAATTTTTAAGAAATAGGGTTTTTCCCCACTAACCCTTGTTAACTGTCTGTTTAAACTCACTCCCCTAGGTTAGTTGTGTACTAGAATTGTTAGTCTATCCATATATCTAACAGTAACATTGTAAGTAGCTTCATACTCCTCTATATTCTGTAATATATATATTTGTATTACCCTACACATGTTGTTATATACCTACCTGTACTGTAGCTAACTTTATGTTTTGAAATAACTTATATAACTTATATAATTTTATTGTAACCTGTTTTTTCACTGTAGGGCATGATTATGAGAACAATATAGTCTCGTTATTCCAACTTAAAACGTCGCCAAAATAGTTGTTTTTTTATTTTATGGCTGAACCTCAAGAACCTTACTAAACATTTAATAGTAACAGTCAAGAAATTTATCCATATATATATATATATATATATATATATATATATATATATAATATATATATATATATATATATATATACATATATATATATATATTGAGATGAAATAGTTATTAATAGATACCATTAGCGTCTCCTTACTATACAGTTCATTACGAATAATAAACAAATAATAAAATATAGCTATAGGTCTATTAACAGGAGCTCTAACGAGGTGAAAGTGGCGGGTACTCCAATAGTAATAAATCGATATCCATTAATTCCGATTGTCTACATCGACTGTGGCAATATCGAATCATTAAGAAACATTATTGTGTAATGGTTCACTTTGTTTTTCTTCGATAGTCCCTTGTTTCTATTACGTACGTAGTTTGTTTAATTTATTACGATTTCCATATAAGTAAAGTAGGAGGGTTTGGCTTGATGATGAGTTCATTAATTAGTGCTATTTACTTATTGCCTGAATATTTAATTCTTTTATTTATTTATTTTTTTTAAAATGAACAACACTATAAGTATCCATTAACTATATTTATCTCACAGAAATGTAACTTCAGATTTGTCTATAAGATGGCAATATCCAATTATACAATATACTTCCATATTTGTTTAAAACTAATTAGGACAACTATCGTTGTACATTTTTTATTTCTTGTTTGCTCCAATTTTCGAAACATTAGTTCATTTTAAGCTCTTATGTTTTACACATTGGCCTAATTTTATGCATTCATTACAAGCTTTCTTATGAAATAAATTCATTTGATTTTAATATAAACTCTGCAAATCTATTTATCCTGACCGCATTTTTTAATAATCCTTGCAGGCGCCTGAAAGATAATTGCTTTACGATTGTATTAAAAAATCACATTCTTGTAATATTTAAATAAATAAAATTAGTTATTACTTTCAGAAATCTGTTTGTTATTGTTATATATAGACCTTTAGTGATATCTTGGCCCTCTGGCGCTATCATTGTCTTACTCCGAAAACTTTTGTTAATATATATTACTATAGGAGTCCTGGCAATGGCCAGCTTTACTCAGGTTTAAAGCTTCTGAATAATTTAATTCTGGTATCCTCTATAGATCTGGCATTCCTCTGCAAAAGTAAGGGTTTAGGCTTGGTTCGAGTTTCTAAGGATGTGTGTTTGTAGGTTTCTGTCTCATTTTATTTTAATATGTCTTTATTAATTATTTTTTCTTTTATGTCAAGAAATTAAGAGAATTTATTTAAATATTCAAAACGTATTGTATGAATGTAATCATGTAATCAATATTACTTGTTTCCTTGAGCGGGGCGGATTTTAATATTTTGCCATTTAAAAACTTAAATGAATTACTATGGCTGTTTCTTTTAGAATTTGGTGCTCTGATTGCAAATTTGAAAAGCATTTTTGTCTCAGGGGCAAGGATTTTGTGTAATTTCAAAATAAAAAATCCTTTCATACCGTAATTTAAATCAAAATGTAGCCTTTGATGATTTCTTGCTGTATTTTGCGGCTGGTACATCTCTTTTAAAAGACCTTCTTTTCAAAGAATAGTCTGCCAACATATCTGGATTCCACTTTCCCTGGTATCGTTTCTGCAAAGTGGATATTTCTTGATGGAATCGCTCATCGTGTTCATCACTCACAGCCCCAAGATTTTCCGGAAAGAAATCCATACACAACATTTTAAAAAGAAATCCAAGCTGATTTTTCGGCTCCATTCAAACACTCCCCAAAGCCTTGATGCTTCATAAGCTTCCTTATTGTGGACCAACAAATACACCTGATTTGTCCTGCTCACCAACTTGGCAGCTAAAATAAAGACTATATGCCTTTTTTACTAAGGGAGTAATGCTTCCCATTACATAACATAACACAAATTTTTTGGATGGTTTTCACAATTTTGCGGCATATTGAAGATGCTAAGAGGTTCTGTTCGGACTAAATTAATAGAGGGACCTAACCAGGCCGGCTCATAGATGTTAACTGCTGAGAGGAGTCCATAGGGGACTGATGTCAGGACCCATGTCTGGGGGGCCAGTGTTTTGACTGAGCCTGTTGAAACTTGTTGGCTCTATTGCATCCAATATTATCGTGCATTGGTGGTGAGCCTTATTTAGAGCAAATAAATAGAATATATTAATCAAGACACGTTCATAGATATTCATTCATTGATATGAAATATCACCTTTTTTTTTTTTACAAAATTTAAAATTACAAAAAATCTAAGTCCCACGGACAACTTTGATGGTCATATTCGGAATTACCATAGCAAAATACATATGAGACAGCCACATTTATCCATTTAACAAAAATACTGTTGACCAGTGTAATTATTGTGTGGCTCTCAGTTTATTACAATTTCAATCCATTTCTTAGTAAATTCTGTAACTAATGATGTCTCAATGCCTACACAATGCAGAATGCGAACTGTGTCAGAACTGCTTATTCGCAGGTCGGATAAACGGCGCTACGTGATGCAATTCTAGCATTGCGTTTTATTATTCTTAGTGCAGCAACTGCCACCACTGACCAGAATGAAATATTAATGTATATATTATTTACATATGATTTTAAGGAATTATTTTATATATCCTAGCAATAATATCATTATTATTTAGCATATAAACTCATCCATTAAATCCTGTTGTATCCTTAAAGTTAAACGGTACCTCCTCTTTTCTTGAAATTAGTATTTCTATTCAGTCCAGGTGCTTATCCTTAATAAAATAAATTTTCCCCTATGGGCTGCTGAATCGTCTCAAACCAGATACCAAACCTTCCATGAGCTCCATTCTTTCTTGAATCCACTAGTATCCCAACTTATTCCTCACTCGATTCCTCCGAAGTATCTGAAAAGAATTCTTACGGCACTCCTAATGCAAAAGTTTTATCGAAGTGCTGCTGATAGGCAGTCTCTAACCAAGTTATTGGCATTTTATTGTAATAATTTTTCCAAACATTTGTTTGATGTGTATTGTATTGTATACATTAGTAATACCAATAGACAATAAATAATATTCCAGGAAATCCCTAAATCAACACATTTTCAGTCTGTTATGTGGGTTGTATTCATTTATGTTTTAAGTAATTTCGTTTATTTATTTATTGAAGATGATTTTGCATAAACAGTCGATGTTCTGATTATGCAGCAACATAATTTCGTTAGTAAAATTTGGTTGGTTTTTTTTTTAGCTGTTTCTTCTAATATCGGTACTATGCGTAGATATAAGTGTCTGTCTTAGGTAGATTTTTTTTATTTTTCTTAATATATTGGCATGTTTCAATCTGCGTTGAAAAAAAACAGGTAAAGAGAACGAAATGTTTTATGTTTAAGAATAAACGCAATAGGATTTTTTTTATTTTATTAGGTCAAGAGATTATAATTGTCATGTACCTAATTTAGATAAGTAGAGTCTTCGAGACATAGCTTTAATTTATTCGTCTTGTTAAATATAAAAGGCTATACTATTATATAAAAGGACAAGGCAGTTTTCGTTTGTGATCACTAATTGCCAAAAATACTGAACCAATATGAATCAACTTTTAACCACACCATCATCATAGTTCAAGGAAGATTCAGCAATTATATTGCCATAAAGTAAAGGTGGTGCGCAGTGAAGTTTGATAATCGACCAATAGGTGGCGAGCACCATTCGAGAGAGGTTACAACGATACGGTCTTGTATAGAACTATAAATTTATGATGAAATTTACTTATTTTCAATTCAATTGTTATTCAAAAAGCTATAAATATATGGAGCGACATGTGGATCCCAGTGCAGTTTAAAAATCGACCATTCTGCAGCAGAGTTTGCAATGATAAAACTATTAAACCCAACTGTAATAAATTTATAATAACCCAACTACAACATCTTCATAGTTCAAGGCAGTTGTATAATAATAAGTTTTACTATAATGGTAACTGAAATTTATAGTCTTGAGTACCAGAAACGAGGTTAGCCAAACTTTCATACACTTTTATGGTTAGAAATTTAAATTCAACCAGATGGATCGATAAAATTATTTCTGCCAAATTCAAACACCTAATCAATTCTACTTTAACAAGGTTAGAACTTACTGCAATGCCTTAAAATATCATTGAAGAAACAATTCTAAATTCTATACATCAATACAAGATTTTTACCGATAAACAAAAATGAAATTTAATTATTAGTTAAAATAATCTATTTTCTTTATTTATGAGAGCGGGCGAAGCCGCGATGGGTGATGCTCGTAAAATTATGTAGGAATCTGTTGATAATGATGTATATTAGAAAATAATTCCAGCTCATTATTAAATATTAAATAGTAATTATATAATGATAAAGAGGCCATACACGTGTACTGTTGCCCATTAGAAATATATGGAGGAATCTCTCCTATGGGACGTCGGCTTTGCATAGAGGAACCGTTAGGCGACTACTCAAGGCGAATGTAAACACATCATGTCCCTCCCAGGACCCAACTATATCAAGTAGTCTTGAATAAAACTGAAGATATTTCGAAAAATACATATCCTGGGGTGTCCTAACGTGGTTTAAATAAAACAATGGAATATTGGTGGCTGCACGGATTGGCATTTTCGTTCTGTTTATTCACCTAAAAAAAGTTCACTGGGCAATAAAAAGTTAGATGTTTCAAAAAGTTTATTATACTTAAGAGTTAAATCTGAAATGTTAAAATAATTTGACTCAAAACAAGAATTTGATCCTTTAAGCAAAAAATAATAATTTAATAGTAATAAAGTTTTTATTTATTTGTAAATTCACAGATTACACAATGGTGTTTTTACATTCTGTTATCACGCTCATTTACTTTTTTGGATATTTATAGTTATACATAGTTATTAGGTGTTTAACGTTTCGTGAACAATAGGGAAACTAAAAAAAAAAAAACTTACAAAATAAAAATACAATACCACTAAAAAACAAAACAAAAACAAGTAGGTTAATAAAATGTCGCACATGTATTTCTAAAGTGACACTACTTAAAAATCAACTATTAATCCTAACCGCAAGTGAATATAGACGATAGATGATCACATGATCATAGAAGACTCTAATGCCGGCAGTACACACTCGCCGAGGCGCTTGTCAACGAGGCCACCCGAGCCGAGCGGAAGCGAGCTGTGTACACGAATGTTGCAAGCATTCGGGCATGAGGGAAGCCGAGCTATGTAGAAGTGGGTAGTTCAGTTATATAAGCTAAAGCTAGTGTTTTATTGGAAATTAATGAAGATGGATGTGAGGATTCTGGTTGCAGCTAGGGTTGCCATCTGTCCGGCTTTTTACGGCCGTGTCCGGACAAATATTTGTGTGTCCGGCCTGTCCGGCATTTGTTAGGCTTTTTCGTCTTCTCGTTGAAAGTAACAATTTTATGGCGTGGCGGAAATGCGACTGTGTTCAGATCTTGGAAACTCCCTCTCCTCTTACCTTTTGAACTACGCACTCGTGCGCAGTTTTTTTCAGCATTAGAATCAAGTACCAAATCAGTTCTTCTGTTTTCTGCATTATTCAGTAAGTGGAGACCGAATTTTCGGTGAGTTAATTTTATAATTTCTTTTACGTTGCACTATTATGCTATTTACAAACCTCAAATACAAGTAAAGCATAGATCATTTTCTTTCCGAACTCACTATGTCGAAAAGAAAATGTATATTTTCTGATACCCTACAAAGTCAGTACAAGATGTTTAAACCTGGAAAAAGCCATGGTATGCAACATGTTTTATTTGTGACCAAGTAATTTCAATAGGTAATAAGGGCAAAGCTGACTTAGAAAATCATTTAAAAACCGAAAACATAAAATGAAGATTCGTAGCACAGCATCTACGTCAAGATTAGATTCTTTCATGGATTCAAATTCATTTTTTAAAGAAGCGTTAGAATTAACATGTGCAGAATTTTATGATATGATTTCTAAGGAAAACGTGGATATATTTTTATATTTGTATGATGAAAACTTTTAGTATACTGCCAAAGTTGAGTTGTAATTTTTTTATTTTTGTTTTATACAACTGAAGTCTATAGAAGACTGAAAATGTTTCTGGTAGTTATTAATTTTAATGGCATATATAAAGATCAAAAGATTAAGGATAGGACTATAAATAAGTGGTTAATGTTATAACTTAAAACTTAAAACTGTATTATAAATTATGTAATATAGCTTTGATTAATTAAAAATTATATTTAACTTATATTGACAGAGTTTTTTTATTATTGAAGTTATTTCTAACTTTAAAGACGTACATCCGGCTTTATAAAAGGTATGTTTGTCTTTTAAAGATAATGTCCGGCTTTTGTGGCAATTGTCCGGCTTTAATACAGCGCCAAGTCAGGGTTTTGTATTTTGGGATATGGCAACCCTAGTTGCAGCTATTGCAGCCGACGCATATTATAATTATGTGTACATAACCATGAAAAAATTACAGCAAAAAAAACAAGATGGTTGTTAAAAACATTCATCGGAATAGGACTGGATAATTCCAAATTTATTTGATATTTTCTGATTGGTTATTTACTTTAAGCGAGTTTTCGAAGAAAATTTCGCAACTTTAATTAACTACTTAGAATTTCTTTAACTAGAAGTTGTAAAAAACCACTTAAATAACTTTTTAGGATTTCATTAAGTAATAGTTAATTAATATTATTAGTTAACTTGTACATTTTATTTATTGCTTATATATATAATGTTTTTGTCGTAATTTCCTATCTCTTGAATTAATTGATTTTCTGATGTCATTGATTTCACAAATTCTTCGTTTGACTTAAAACAAATTGTTGAATTGTGTCATAATTCGTAGAGCTTAGACGTTATTTATTTATTTTTTTATAGCGAGGGTTGTCACTTTTAAATATAAATATAACGAACACAAATAATATTGTAGCTAATTCCTTCACATCCTTCCTCAATAACGAAGAATCCTTGGATTATCCTAAGTGTTTCTAAATGTAAAAAAACAAACCATAATCCAACATAACATTGGGATCCTTTTTAGTTTATCTATTCTGTGGGTAGGGTGAACCAAGCTCGGAAATTTAACATTATAATACTTTAAACTTTGTTATTTTCCTATGAAGTTCATACATACAATTTTTTATTTATAACAATTTATTGAAATTTACAACTGTACAAAATATATACATCAAGTAAATGTGCTGTTAACTATTACAATAATGTGACAAAACTTGAAAAGAACTCCCCATCAGTAGCACTTATATAAAAATTCTACACTTGAAGGTCTCTGGGCCATCTTCTTTTCAGACACCTCGGAGGATTATCGGGAATTGTGTGGGAAGCAAGTTAAGAAATTAGGGGATTTTAGTGGTTATGGAGCTTACTATGAAAGAATAGATATCTGGTTTGGGCTAAATCAGCAACATATGTAATATTATGATCTTTATGGATAAGCTTATTGGTGACAGAGTAAGGAGCATTGAGGATTTTTTAAGGATTGGATATGAGATGAATTGGATGACATAAAATTTAAATTTAATTTAAGACGATGCAGCCGCAGTCATTTACTCCTAAAGTACGTAATGTATGTATGTAATTTCACAGTAAATCAATCGTATACCTTTTTTTTTCTTCTTGTTTTATCTCTTTACAGCTCTTTTTCTTTTATATTTTAAGATTTAAATCCGAAGCAGCTGTTATGATTGAGAACAAGAGTGTAATTATTTAAAAAATAAAATCATATATTGACGAACAAAAATCATAAAAACGATAGTTCCTCCGTATCCGACCACAATAGCATAGGATCCTTGGATTATTCTGGGTGTTCGTGAAGGGAACGAAAAAAACATAATCCACCATAACATCGGGATTCTTTTCTTCTATCTCTTCTTTATCCGGTATTAATCCACCTAGAAGGATATCTTATAATGGTGTATTGGACATGAAATAAATTCATTGTACATCTATCTAGTTAGATATAAAATTAACTTTTATATCAAAACGAAAATTTTATTTCTTTAAAAATTAACAATTGCATATGAAATATGATGAATTATTTTGATCTCTTAAACTGGTAGCTATATTACTTAAATTTTTTCTAACTGCGATTTATAGAAAAAATTGTAGGGAATAACCTGAGAGTGGGATCTGTTTCACGAAACATATAATTCTGTATGAAGACTATTACAAATTCAGAAAAAAAATCACCAAAAATAATTACATTATCATTAAACTATACCATTTACTTAATATATAATAATACAGAATTTAATCAAAACCACTTGGTTCGAGCCAATAAATAACATATATAAATTATTTGGGCAAATAATTTAGATTTAGATAGCATGTCGTCGTATGTTTCAAAGTGGAAGGTTATATAGCTGTTATTAGTGTTTCTTCGTTCAGTGATAATGCTATTGTTTTTTTATTGTTATGACCAAATGTTTTGTGAATAATATCGTGTAATTCGATTATTCATTTGTGAAATAAAATATGTTTTTACTAAATTTTGTTTTACTATTTATTGATATTTACAACTGAATACATTATATACTGCATGTAAATTTGAGGAAATTTACATTTACAAATTTGATTACAAAAACCTGGCAATAACATGTAAAGGACTACTCATTACATTACATTACATTCGTACATTAGAAGGTCTCTTGGCCATCTTCTTTTCAGACCCCTCGGAGGATTATTGGGAATGGAGTGGGAGGCAGGTGGATTGGTTATTAACTATGAAAGGATAGGTATCTGGTTCCGGCCAAATCAGCATCATATGGAACATTAAGATCTTTATGGATAAATATGTTTTTGACATAATATGGAGCATTGAGGATTTTACGAAGGAATTTGAATTTTCGGATTGGATACAAGGAGAATTGGAAGTTTTAGTGGAGTTCCAAAAGCTTCGTATGTCAAAATGGGTCTAATTACCGTCATGTAAATAAGTCTGACTGTAATTTACTGGCAGCTTTGAACGCTTGTCTAGTAAATGTTGGATTAGTCGGAAACGATAAGCAGTTTCTTGTATTTTAAGTTTGGTATTTTTACTAACTTAAACATGTTTTTCATCTTGATTTAAAATATGACTTTGATTAGGGTTGTAGTCGATAGAAGAAGACGTAAGCTCTATCAATATTTTTTTTTGTATAATTTACATTGAATGGGAGAGGAACACTTTCGAAATTATCTATTAACCTTAGACAAATGAGATTTTTTTTTCAAACTCCTTTGGCGGTCCAGGTTACAATGCCTTTGTCAGCTCGACAGAACAATGGAATGGTATTAGTTACAGGTGAGAGCTCTGCGGGGGTTTTCATGTTCATTACTTGTATTTAAGTTCTATAATATACTAGAAAATTATCAATTGTCGTACCATGTTATTAAAAAAAGTCCTTGTACACAAGTATAGCCTTATTTCATATTTAACATTTTAGTTGCAGACTACTTCAACATTTACTGGACAAACGTTCAAAGCTCCCAATTAATTGCTAAAGACTCATATACATGACTGTGATTAGACCTATTTGGACGTACGGAGTTGAGCTTTGGGGCTCCACTAAACCATCCAATTCATTTTGTATTCAATCCTTCCAATCCAAAATCCCTCGAAAAATCCTCAATGCCCCTTACTTTGTCACCAATAAACTTATCCATAAAGATCTTAATGCTCCATATGTTGCTGATTTGGCCCACACCAGATACCTATCCTTTCATAGTAAGCTCCATAATCTCTCAAATCCGTTAGTTTCTCAACTTGCTTTCCACTCCTTTCCTGATAGTCATCCGAGGCGTCTGAAACGAATATCGCCTAGAGACCTTCTAGTTTAGAATTTTTAATGAATGAAAGTGGTCCTCTTCAAGTTTTAGCATGTTATTATTATCGTTGTCAATACATTTACTTGATGTATATATTTTGTACAGTTGTAAATTTAAATAAAAAAAATTAAACTTTATTGACCACTAAACCAGCTAATTCATTTTGTTTTCAATCCTTGCAATCCAAAATCCTTCAAAAAACCTTTTAGGTTTCTTGCTTTGGCACAAATAAATCTATCCATAAAGACCTTGGTGTTCCATAATGATTTAAACATCCCATATGTATCTGAATTTCAGCTGTAGATCAAATTCAGGGTCGGGAGACCCTCCTGGGGCACACCCAGCCTCAATAAAAGTGGATACCCTTAGTTGGGGAAAAACCTGGGGTTAAGCAAGTATTCTGGCCAAATCTACTCCTTTAACAACGGTTGGCCGAGTTACAGTACACCCTTACCAAAGTACTGAACCCAAGACCCTTCTGTTCTGGTGGTACAAGTTGTTTTTCTTTTTTTTTATATATGTCTCTGAATTGGTCCGAATCTGATACTTATCTTTTTATAGTAAACACCAAAATCAGTGTAACCCTCTTGTTTCTCATCTTCCTTCACAATCTATTCCTGAAAATCCTGCGTGACTAGTAAAAGAAAGACTTTCGTAAATCTGAAAGATTCTCGTAATAATCTAAGATCTTTTAAAAATTTAGCCATTGATATAAACAAACTATATTCTGACGGTGCAATAACTGGGCAGGATGAGGTAAAAAGTTTACTCCTTACAGTTCCGATGAATTTTATTTGGTAATACGAGAAAGATGTTCTGGTGGACTGTCTTGTTCCAAAACGACTTGCTTCCTGTTGCAGTTGGGGACTGTTCTTTATAGTTAAAGTTTGAGCTCACTTCCCGGCATCCGGAAAAAGTTCAAAATACAAATCACCTTTAAAGTTCTATCAAATAAAAAACATCACTTTTTTCGCAAACCGATTCAGACGATCTGAAGTGCGGCAGTATTTAGATGGATAACTGACTTTTGTATGGCACAAATTCATTCAGGGGCTGCCTTTGCATTTATATTAAGAACAGAAAATTCTTATATCATTAACTATGAGATTTGGAATTAAGGATTATGTTCATGAACAAGGATTTTTGTTACAACCTATTATTAGTTTTGTAAAGTTTTACTCTAATTTTAAATTAAAAATAGAACACGTAAATATTTTTTTAAAGGTTTTGTTGAAGATGGTTGCGTTGTGATTAATTCACTAAATTCCCTGCAAGGTCAAAATGTAATCTTTTCAGACGCCTTGGGAGTTTAAAGACAAGATTAGGAACTGATATTTTTACAAGAGATAATTTATTATACAACGTGTTATATTTATTTTAACCTAAGAAAATGAGATCTTGTAATAACTAAGAATAATTTCAAATTTATTTTAAAATACTCAATGCTCCTTCCTTTGTGACCAACAAACTTATCCATAAACATCTTAATGTTACATATCGCTCATTTGCAAGAAAAGTGACACAACTCAAAAACATCAAATTTTTTAGGAGAGGCAAAGTAAGTTTTAGAAATTATTATAATAATATCGCTCATGGGCAAGAAAACCGTCCCCACTCAAAATATGAGACTGTCCTTAACTCACCGTACAAGTTACCTTTGTGATGGTCAAGACACAACTGAAATATGTCGCTATTCCTGCTACCAATGTTCGCTAACGTAACTTGGGATAAATTCACGTTTATGCGGCCGCGCGCTGAGATATCTTTATGAAACTTTTCCTGTAGCAAGGCAGACCATAAACGATCATTATTCTGAATTAAAACATGAAATGAATTTTTTTGAGTTGTCACTTTTCTTGCCTATGAGCAATATGTTGCTGATTTAGCCCAAACCAGATACCTATCCTTAATAGTAAGCTCCATAACCACTCCAATCCACTAGTCTCCCAACCACTCTTCACTCCATAATATAATCCTCCGAGGCGTCTGGAAAGAAGATGGCCAAGAAACTTTGTAATGTAGAATTTTTATTGAAGTTCTACTAGTGAGTAGTTTTTGCATGACATTGTAGTCACTATTAACTACTACTATCAAAACATTTAATTGATGTATATTATTTTGTACAGTTGTAAATATTAATATATATATATATATATATATATATATATATATATATGATATTAAAGCGTTTTAGGTAGGATTTGGTGTTGCCGTGTTCTGTGAGAAATTGTGTCAATTTATAATTGTTACTATGTAGCTGTTTGTAATTATTTAGTGTTATTTTTGGAATGTATTTGTGAAGGCTTGGTGATTTGCTTGAGTTTTGCCATGAAATGTTCCATTTATTCACCAAATCTTTAATAATCAGCGCTCTGAGATGTGAGATCGGAGCCTTGCTGTAAGAAGGCGGTAGCTGACTCCTTGCTGCCTCTTTGGCTAATCGGTCAGCTCTTTCGTTGCCCTCGTCACCAGCATGCCCTTTCACCCATTTTATGATTTTTATGATTGTAAATTATTTGACAGACAAAGGTACAAATTAATACAAAGTCTAATTTTAAAAAATGGTTCGTGGCCTGAGACAGAACATATACTTTTTACTAAATACAGAAGATTTTGATTTGATTTGCTGACGAACATATATGCTTATTAAGTTTAATTTATTTTTCGATATTATTTTTTGTTTAAATATTAATTGTTTATTTGCTCTTTAAATTATTATTTATTTATTTTTTTTTTTAATGTTATGATTTTTTTTTTTTTTTTTTTCCTCCAACCAACGATTATATGTTTACATACACATATTTTTTTTTTTTTTTACAACCACACAAAGTTCATAAAATTTCAAATTTCATTACATTATTGTAACAACGCAAATAAACTGTTGGTTAAGTACAATCACTGATAAGTAAAATAATATAATATAACACATATCATACATGTAGTATGCCTGTAACGGCATGGAACATGTAAAAAAACATTAATAAACGGTCCTTTTTTGGGGTTACCATAAGAGGAAAAAAAAATAAAAATAAATAATATATATATATATATATATATATATATATATATATATATATATATATATATATAAAAAAAAAAAAAAAAAAAAAAAAAAAAATTATCAACCAAGAAATATTTCATAATATATATATATATATATATATATATATATATATATATATATATATATATATATATATATATATATATATATGCTTTAAGGATTTGCACCGTATCTTTAAATACAGAGCTAAAATCAAAGATTTATTTATTAAAACCAGTCGGCATTTATGAAACGTTTCTTGTCGTTTTTTTATTGTGTATGATAAGGATTTTTCAGATTATGTTAAATTCACCTCGATTTTAGCATTAACTAACTCTTGTGTCAATCGAATCAATTGAACTTTAAATCACACATCCATTGTGAATTGTTAGCACTCACATACAAATAATTGTAACTACAGAATAATTGTATAATAACAATAACTTAAAAGGAAAAAAATGCAAAGAAGAAAAAAAATATATAGATCGTAACAAGGAAATAAAATTAAGTAAATAAATAAAATATAAAAAACTAATAATAATTATTAAAAAAAAGTTATAATAAACAAGGCAAAATCAAGGACTTGACATGAAATGAATATGACATAATAATAATAACAGAATAAAATCACAAGATGAAAGAGTAAATAAATAATAAAAATTAATATGTAGTAACAAAGAGGTAAATATTGAATAAAATAGTAATTATGTTTACATCAGGTAATTTTTCTTTTTTACTTCAAAACATCTTTATAATATAACATATTATGTATCTAAATATAGTTTAACAAAATATCATCCATCTGGATGTTTTAATATGATTAAGAGTTAATAAAACATAGTGTTACAATTCAAGAGTGATATTCAGTGGCAATGTTACACTGACAAGGGGAGGTTTTGAGTTGTAACTCACAGATTTAAATGCCGATAAAGGCTGTCAATTTCTGAAAAAAATATAAAGAATTTGCGCTATCTCACATATTTCGCCACCGATTAAGACCAAAATTTAAGGTCATCTAGAAGCCGTAAAACGCAGGGTTTCCCCTTATTGAAATATCTCAAGTTATAGTTAACCTCGAATTTTTTCATTCACATCAGTTTTTGTCCACTAAAATCTGGAGTACATTCAATGTTTTATGCATCGATAAAAGCAGAATGTATGCTGATTCTTGTGATGCTATTACTATTGTAATCGGTTGAACACAGCAGTTGTTATGCCCGTTAGAAATTGTTGATGAAATCTCAACTTCAAAATTTTAACCTCCTCGAAAGTGGTAAAAAAAATCTTATTTTTTGATCTTGATAAAATTTCACATATAAGGGTTTTATGATGTGTTAAATCGAGATTTGAGGTCAGTTGTTCATGAAAAATACTGATACTGATTTACAGCGGATTTCCTTCGATTTTGTAATTTTTTCGAGTTTTTGAGCAACCTAAAGCCGGATAGTGTCTTGAGCATAATGAAAGTATCTTTTATTTAAAATATTATGCCTAACTGCAAATAAACGTGAAAGAATCATTTCTATATCTCGACTGAAAGCTGAGAAAAAAAAAAAATGTGATTTCCATTTTATATTTTTTTCCTCATCTCCTAGTGCTCATTGCCGGCTATAACTCTAGTTTTGCACTATTATAGGTCCATACTACCCACACAAAAACCGGCATTCAAATTTGTGAGCTACAACTCAAAACGTCCCCTTGTGGAATTAAGGTAGTATCAAAGGAATAAAGAAATAAAGGGGGATAAATAATAAAATAGAAAGAACAAAAAATAATTAAATAAATAAATAAATAATTAAACAGATAATAAAAGAGAGTTTTAAGACGGGAATTTGTCCTTTCAGGGCGTCTAGCATGTGTCTTGGTTTCAATCTACAAGATGTTGTTTGAGTTCCTACATTGAAAGCTCCCGCACCTTTAATCGCTAAAAATAAATTTAAATAATAATCTATTGCTCACAGTAAACGATTTATGGAACCACTCCGTTGTATTTTTAAAGAAAGCACTTCACTTTCATAATATTCTTAAGCGAAATCTTAACTGGACTAATGAATCGATACTTATTATTTATTAATATTATTTTTTGTAAACAAACATAACCAATCTATCATTTAGATATATGCATTTACTCTATTTACTATTATAGAGAACTGAACGCCAATACCTCAAAGATAGATAAAGCTTCCATAGACTAATACAGCTATCCCATTGATGACTTATCAATAGACCATTAATAGAGTCTTATCAGTTCTTCCCACTTCTTCATCTTTTAGGGTTCAATAGGCAGTAGAAGTAGTTTGTTCATTAAGATTAATGAGCTCTTCATACTCACTTCATTTTTTTAAATGTTTATTTTCTTAGTTTTCTCTTCTAGTAAACAAATAGAAAAAGATTAACAAAACTTATTTAATTCAAAAAGGCAACGGCATCCAGTCTCGAACTACGCTAAATATATATATATATATATATATATATATATATATATATATATATATATATATATATATATATATATATATAGTTATGGAAACCCAATGGTATTAAGGATAATAAACAAATGTACGATATCCCCTCTCCTAGATAACCCTATAAAAAGGCCACCTCCACCTGGCCCTGAGGACACTCTGCTGCAGTCATGCGATAGGACGTACAGGTGTTCAACACGAAGTTTTTGTATTAAGTTATAAATTGTGTTTTTTCTTGATATAATGTATGTACTTCAGAATAAAGCCTCTTTTTAAAAACTCAGTCCCGCGAACCTTTTATTTAGGTGCTTCCAAAAGTCCCTCCGTTCGGGCGCCAGCTAAATAAAAGTTTCGCGGGAATGAGTTTTTAAAAAGAGGCTTTATTCTGAAGTACATACATTATATCAAGAAAAAACACAATTTATAACTCAATACAACAACTTCGTGTTGAACACCTGTACGTCCTATCGTATGACTGCAGCAGAGTGTCGTCGAGGCCAGGTGGAGGTGGCCATTTTATAGGGTTATCTAGGAGAGGGGATATCGTACATTTGTTTATTATCTCTAATACCATTGGGTTTCCATAACTATATATATATATATATATATATATATATATATATATATATATATATATATATATATATATATGTTTAATAAGGTTCTTGAGGTTCAGTCATAAAATAAAAAAACAACTATTTTGGCGACGTTTCGAGACTATACGAGACTATATAATATTTACAGTCTAATATTGTTTATGAAACTACGTGTGAAGATAGTTGTGGCAAGTCTTATTTTGGTATATCGGAACGATATCTTAAACGACGAATGTATCAACATAAATACAGTTGCACGTCTATAAATAAAAACCCGAACAAACCTGACCAAACAGCTCTCACCACACATTTCAGGCAAACAAAACATACTTTTAAATTTGATTTCCCCAAATTTATTCACCATGAACAAAATAATTTTAAAAGAAATATTTAAGAAATGATAACCATAGAAAAATTTAAAAACCGCGCAATAAACAAAAAATCAGACGTTTAAATCTTAACACCTGTTATTCTATTATAACTTAATAAGTTCAGACCAATAATATACATTTACATTTATATACATCATATAAACCATCTTCCATTTATTAGTATATTACAAAGTTTTTTTTCACTGTAGGGCATGATTATGAGAACAATATAGTCTCGAAACGTCGCCAAAATAGTTGTTTTTTAATTTTATGACTGAACCTCAAGAACCTTACTAAACATTTAATAGTAACAGTCAAGAAATTTATCCATATATTTATATATATGTGTTTAGTAAGGTTTTTGAGTTTTAGTCAATAAATAAAAACAACTAATTAGGCGTCGTATCGAGACTATATTGTTCTCATAATCATGCCCTGCATCTTGGTAGGAATGCCCTAGTATTCTTCACACTTGGTAGTTTTCTGTTGGATTTCTGAAGTTTCAGAAATTAAATATTTGTGAATTATTAAAAATGGTAAAATCGTTCAGAACCATTTCAGATTTTTGTTTAAATGGCTAAATAATTATTTACAATAGTGCCATTTTAAACTTGTTTCCAGTAGGAACGGGAAAAACCAATCAGTCAAAGGAAACCCCAATTGGACCCATCTCTTCCTGACAATTTCGTCACCGAACATTTAGTCCACTCTAAGCCCTGATATCTGTCAAGAGTCCTTTTCATTTTACTTCCATAGGTGAATATCAATTTGTTGTCGTTTAAAAAAAAAAATAAAAAAAATTATAATATAATTTATAACAATTTATGTAGAACGAGATTTGATTCTTTAATATAAATTTTGTGGCACAACTCCTAATTTATTTAGCTTGTTTCACTACATGTTAAATAAATAACTTAAATAATAGACATTTTGCATAAATCACAGTAAATGGGAAACCTGAGGATAGGCCAAAGTCCCGAATGTTGTGAAACAAACTAAATAAGTTATGAGATTTTCCACAAAATGTATATTTAACAAATAATTTATATAATCCATGTTACAAAGAGCTGATATTTTGAATTTTTTTTTATGTTTTAGAACTGATGATGAATGTTTATCATTCAAAACTAATTGTTTAACATTCATCAATCATTATTGACTTTAATGATTGATTATTTTATGTAAGACATAATATTTTAATCATTTTTTATATCTCTGATACAATAATATATATTTATATTCAAACATTTGATATAACTATAACTATGTAAATATAAGAGAGAGATTTTTGTTTCACTTCGGACTGACCTGGCTTTTTTCCTATGCAAATGTATTTTACAAGGCAAGGAAACCAGATTAAGTCCTTGGCATTTTGAAATTATGCCTCGGCTTGTTTACGTTTATAGTCAGGTTTTTGTTATCAATAAAAAATATATATTTTGACAAAATAAATATTTAAAAAAAAATGTTTTTATTCATCATTTACCTAACGAAAATGTATCTCTCAATCCTTCAGAATTATTTACATACATAATCTTTTATAAACATAACCTAGTTTAAAATTTAAAGTTTAATATCTACTGTCTAATCAAGATAATCTTTATATTTTTTTATTTATTTTATTTTAAGGTGCCGTGTACTGCAACATGGCCAGAGGCACCAAATTCTGATTTCTTGTTTATCTAAATGGTATTAAAGATTCTGCAATTCTTGAGGAACTTCAGAACATCTGGTTGATAGTTTTTGAACATTGTACCCAGGTCTTTGTTGAAGATGGGTGTTCCAGCTGTAGGGTGTAGACTGCAATTACTAAATACGTGCTCTACTGATAGAGGAACTTGGCACCTTGAGCACATGGGCTGTGAAGTACCTTGAAGTAGGTGTTGGTGTGTGAGTCTTGTGTGTCCGATGCGCAGCCTAGTCATCACCACTTGTTCCCTCCTAGAGCCGTTTAGCAGTGGCCATGGTTGACCATTAGGGCAAATCATTTTAAGTTTGTTACTATCCGGAATCCTGTTCCAATAATAAATCCACGCAGCCTTGCACTTCTGTTGAATATATATTTGATAGTCGCTGAGGACAATTGGTAAGTTGGGTACCGGAAACATATTTCTCGCCTCTTTAGCAGCTGCATCAGCCAATTCATTTCCAGGTATTCCAACATGACTGGGTACCCAAAGAAAGTGTATTAGTTTATTAATTGTGAGCAGCTGTTTTATTATTGTGTGTGAAATTGGATTGTTAGAATGGTGTGAGTTTTGTAAGTTTTTTAAAGCCGAAAAAGAGTCTGTACAAATTACTATTTTGTTGCTATCTAAAAATTTAACTATATCAAGCGCTAATTGGATGGCAAATAATTCACTCGAGAAAACCGAGTATAGTTCAGGAAGGCAATATCTAACTGTCGTTCCGGAAAATGTTACCGCGCAACCTGTGTCTTTGTTTTCCTTGGAGGCATCAGTATAAACAAAAAGGAAATTTTTATATTTTGATTTAGACTCATGAAAAAGGTTTTTTATGGAATCTTGCGGATAAGTAATTTTATTGTAAGATAAAAGTGAGAAGTCGAAGGAGGCATTAATTGTTTTCCATGGGGGCATAGAATAGGGATGAGCTAAGTAGATATTTGGAATCTGGAATAGGTCTGATAGAAGTGGATAAGTAGAAAATCGGGGAGGTATTTTATATCTACTTAATTCGAAAAAATCTTTGCTCGACTTAAGGCGCCCTAAGAATTTTAATAGTAAGTAGTGCCTACGGAGCTCGAGAGGCCATTCTTCAGCATCACACAGCACGCTTGATATAGGACTGGTTCTGAACGCTCCTGTTGTTCTACGTATCAGTTTGTGGTGAATGGAGTCTAGTTTTTTGAGGATATTTTTAGCTGCATCACCATATACTTCGCATCCGAAATCTAAAATGGGTCTAATTAGGCACCGATAAATTCTTAAGAGTGAGTTTCTATCGCAGCCAAAATTCAGGCCTGAAACAGTTTTAATAATATTTTCTTTTTTCGTGATTTTTGATATCATGTTATCGATATGGAATTTCCATGTGAGTCTTGAGTCAAAGACTATGCCCAAGTATCGAAAATGATTAATTTTGTTTACTACTTGGTTATCCAGTGATATAGAAAAGGCTTGAGTACATCTTTTAATTTTGCAAAAGTGGGTCGCTGAAGATTTTCGTACAGAAAAACGAAAGCCAGAAAGGTTTGCCCATGTCTCTAATTTCTGCAAAGCGTGTGACATAACGTCTTGACCAAAAGCTATATCAGACGTTTTGAGATATATCAAGATATCGTCTGCAAAAAGTGAAATTTTGACAGGCTCAGGCAAATCGTTGTTAATGTCGTTGATTGCTATGTTGAAGAGTGTTGGACTAAGTACCGAGCCTTGTGGTACTCCACATTCAGGAAAAAAAGTATTAGACATGTTGGTGCCTAAACGAACACGAAAATTCCTATCTGTCAGAAAATTTTCAATAAAACATAATAAATTACCTTTGAAATTCCAATTTATTAATGTATTGATAATTTTTGATTTCCAGCAAGAGTCAAAGGCACTCTCTATATCTAAACAAAGCGCTAATACATGTTGATTGTTATCAAACGCTGATTTTAGGTAAGAATGAAACTTAAAAACTTGATGAATTGTAGATCTTGATTTCCGGAAACCACACTGCTCATTATTTAAGAGTTTTCGTTTTTCTAATTCCCAAATAAGGCGGTTATTTATGATCTTTTCAATTAATTTACAAACAACAGAGGTCAGAGATATTGGTCTATAATTTTCTATTAATTTCGGATCTTTATCAGATTTAAGTAACGGTAATACTGTTGCAGAAAGCCAACATTTAGGAAAAACCCTATTAGTCCAGATGTTGTTCAAAAGAGTTAGGAGTAAGTATAGTACAGACGGAGGTGCATGTTTAATGAATTCAATATGAAGTTGATCGAGACCTGGAGCTTTGGATCGCGTACTATTTATACTAAACTGCAATTCTTCCAACGTGAGACGCGAGTTATATGGCTCTGTGTTATCTGAAACAACTTCCGAAGCAGTACAGAATTGATCATTTGCAAGAGAGTTCTTTGAGAGACCTAACCAATATTCTCCAAAGGCATTAACTATTTGAATTGGATCGGTGTAGATGGTAGCTTTATATGTTATCGTTCTCGGAATTTTGGTAACTGACCTGCCTTTAATAGCCCTTATTTTGTTCCAAACTACTTTGGATGGAGTCCAAGTATTAATGGATGTTAGAAATTGAGACCAAGAAGTTCTCTTAGCCTGGTTGATGATCCATTTTGCCTTCGCCTTCGCTTTATTATAATTTATGTGATTGGTCAAAGAGGGTTGGGTTTTCAACAATTTTAGAGCTCTGTGTCGTTTGGTTATTGCGGCCCGGCATGTTGGGGACCACCAAGGAACTTTTCTGGAAGACTGTTTTGCCTTTGTTCTTGGGACCGATAGGGTTGCTATTTCTATTATAGCTGAGGTAAAATGTTCGATATTTTCTTCATGGGAAGACAACAGGGCAAAATCTCGGAACTTTTCTTCACATAATTGTCTATATTTGTTCCAATCAGCTGCACCTAATTTCCACTTTCTAATTTCTCCAGAAATAAACGGTTCGATTTGGAAAGACAACAAAAGCGGAAGGTGATCACTACCTGCTAAATCGCAATGAAAATAAGATAGAGGGATTACAGGAAATGCAGCTGTAGCTAAACAAATATCAATTGTGGTCCACGTTTTGTGGGCACGACTATAAAAAGATGGTTTGTGGGGACTGCACAAAATAAGAGATAATTCATCTATTAAAGATTCAATTATTTTCCCCCTAGAATCGGTGCGATTATTTAAACCCCACGTCGGGCTATGGGCGTTCGTGTCTCCGAATACAATGAAAGGGTGCGGTAATTCGAGCAGAAGTTCTTTTAAATCTTCGTATGTAATTATTTCTAAAGGATGGAGGTAAATAGTACATACGGTGAACTGAACGGGGAGGTGAACAATTGCTGCGGCTGCTTCTATTTTTGAGGATAGGTTTAATGCTGTGTAACTTATTCCCTTTTTAAATGCCAACAATACCCCCCTGCTAGCATATGTATTTGAAGAATATGTCTTGTTTATGCAGTTATAAGATGAGTTTAAGACAGATTGATGGGCTTTTAGATGGGTTTCTTGTAGTGCTATAATTGAGGGACAATAGTTTGATAATAGTAGTTTTAAGTCATTGTAGTGTTGATAAACACCATCACAGTTCCAATTAAGAATTATCATATTTTGTTTGTGAAATATATGAAAAATGAGATTGTGTTTACTAAAATTTTGACTTTGTAATTGAGTTTATGTAATCTAGTTTTGTAATTGAGTTTGTAGTGAAGTTGAAATGAGATCTATGTTGATGAATTTTTCAGGAACTGTTCTAGGCTATGCGCATTACGTGTAAAACGGTTTCGAAGGGGTTTGGATTTGAGATGGACATATAGATCTTTTAACATAGCTATCAATCTAGTTAGGTCCTTTGTTATGCTTAGCGCACTGCTTACGGGGTCTTTAGTAGTTTTGGAGTCATCTAGAAAGCTGTGCAATTGGTAAAAGTTTAGAATGTAACTTTCTTTATCTTTGTCTATGATTTCTTTTAAGGGTAAGAGTTGTTCGTATAGTGTGTGTTTTTGTGGAGTGAGAGGTGTTTCGGTGATTTGTGTTTGTTCTTGTGTTTTCTTGTCTGTTGTACCTTGTTTTCCTGCTTCATGTTGAACTGGGAGGACTGACATTTCCTTTAACTCAGAAGAAGTTAACATCTTATCTGAGGAACTTATCTTCGGTTCTTCTGTTGGTTCTGTTACATCTGGAAGGAAATCTTGATTGTGCCCTGAGTGTTGTTCTTTTTCTGAATTGGTGTCTTTGTTTTTTATTACAACCGGTGTTGGAGTATTTGTTTCTTTTATTTCTTTAGATTTAACCATTGGGCAAGCAGATGTGTGGTGTCCGGTGTTTTGACATCGATAGCAAGCTCCTGTGTCTTCTGCTAAAAATACTCTGTAATTTAAACCTTCGTCGTTTATAGTTAACGATTGAGGTAAAAGATGAGCTGTTTCAGGGGTTACGTAAACTTGTCTACGAGAGCTAAGTATGTGTTCATAGCCTGCAGCCCGAAAGCCCGCACTCAAGAATTGAAACTGAGACACACATATAATATTCAAATTGTTAAGAGCCTCACTAAGTACTGAATGGGGTGTACTAGGGCATACATTTGAGATAATTATGCGTTTAGCTTCCGAAACTAACCTTCTAATGGGAACAATGCTATCGTTGACTGTTATAGATGCCTTTTTACCCATCAGTTGATCTACTAATTCCTTTGATTTGAGATATATACAGTATCTGTTGTTCGATAGCCTTGATGCAAATATTATATTCTGAGGGCCTATAATATCTCCAATCTTCTGTATATATTCGATTTGCTTTACCCCGTTAATCGTGTTAAATACGATGGCTTGATTTTTGTGGGGGAATTTTTGATTTTTTTCTCGATGCAATACTAGCAAAAGTATGACTTATGACATTAGCTATAGTTGGTTCGGTACAAATAGTTGGTTCGGTACTCACCGCCATTCCGATATACGGGCAAAACGATCTGTGCAATTGAAAATTCTCCGAGTCTTCTCCGATTGTCTTCTTCCGGATGGGCTGCGAGCCAAGATTCGGCAGACCAAAAGTTACCGTGGATCAAGTCAATCACCACAATTCAGATTCCACAAAAACTCGCTGGAACGCGCAGAAATTATTAGTTTTTGGAAATGATTATTTTTTTTTTAGATGCTTTAAATTATCATAATCTTTATAATCTTTATAGAAATATAAGAAAATTTAATGTTCGTTAACATATTCTTAATCTAATACAATATAGAAAAAAATCTATATAACTCGGTGAACGTTGAGTATAATAGATGAATCTCTGATAATTATTAACATTTTTGTGATGTGTCGTTAACAATTTTATTTGATTCTCGACAAAAAATCGATTATCGATTATCGATACCGATGCCTAGGTTAAATTCAAATTACTATCTTAAAGCATAATGCACGTGAAAGCTAAAGAAAGAAGAAATAGTTATTACTTAAGAAATTAATTAGTTAATAGCAAAAATAATATATTATTAGCGTATATATCGGATCGAAAATTTGCCTAATCAGAATATTTTTTATTATATAACATCTGTCTTAGTAATTGACTTTGGATTATCGATTTATTTCTTAGGAATCGAGTTGAGGTGAATTACGATTCGACCCATCCCTCTAACATTGAACCTCACTATGAGATGGTAATTCCTCGGAAATTAGAGAAATTACAACCTGAATTTTTTTTAGCACCAATTCATAACCAATATTTAATTTATTATTTACATCTTCAGTGTGAGTGTTATGAGTTGCAACAGTTTCAAATTTACTTTATGTACATTTAAACAACTGTTTACTTTGCAAAAGCTTTATATGGGTTCATTCTTTCGTATTTTCTATACATTTTTAAGACGTTCCTTACATACAGTCAATGACTTTGTATCTACAATTATTTGGTTCTACGCATTTCATTCATTTTTATTCCTTTATTGAAACGCGAGTCTAATCTCCAGACAATGAACGGACTGTTGAATGAGTGAAAAGAGAAAGCGCGTGTGGGCGCGTGGGAACATAACCGTCCTCCGCTGTCTGTGTGTGTCTGCTTAGTAATGATTGAGATATATCTGTTATTGGTGCTCTCTCTCTCTCTCTCTCTCTCTCTCTCTCTCTCTCTCTCTCTCTCTCTCTCTCTCTCTCTCTCTCTCTCTCTCTCTCTCTCTCTCTCTCTCTCTCTCTCTCTCTCTCTCTCTCTCTCTCTCTCTCTCTCTCTCTCTCTCTCTCTCTCTCTCTCTCTCTCTCTCTCTCTCTCTCTCTCTCTCTCTCTCTCTCTCTTCTCTCTCTCTCTCTCTCTCTCTCTCTCTCTCCCCTCTCTCCCTCTCTCTCTCTCTCTCCCTCTCTCTCTCTCTCTCTCTCTCTCTCTCTCTCTCTCTCTCTCTCTCTCTCTCTCTCTCTCTCTCTCTCTCTCTCTCTCTCTCTCTCTCTCTCTCTCTCTCTCTCTCTCTCTCTCTCTCTCTCTCTCTCTCTCTCTCTCTCTCTCTCTCTCTCTCTCTCTCTCTCTCTCTCTCTCTCTCTCTCGTCCATTTCTTTTTCCTTAAAGTATTTTAAAAAATGATTAAATGAAAAACTTTCCCTAATTCAAATATGCTAAGTAAAAGTGACTAAGGTTTCTGATTTAATAACTGTTCTATGTAAACCTTCATTAGACAAGAATCCAAATATATTTATACTTTTTTATCGATTGTTACCTTCTTTCGATGTTTTCATTGCTATTTTTCCAGAGGAAAGGTTATTCATTTAAATACAAACACTAATTCCATTAGACTGAACCATACAGGTTATTCTTTTCACGATAAAGATTTTGTCATATATTTTTGTTTCTTTTCTTTTATTCTAGCCCTGATGAAGACTTACAATGCAAATCGAAACGTTGGCATTAAAAATTAAAATTTAATTTAACCGCTTTGTTCTTGACTGCATACCCCAACCAACAACTTACATCTCAGTTACATGTCAGTCAACAAATAACCCACCATAATGTTAATTTCTGTAAAAAAAAAAAAAAAAAAAAAAATTATATTAAAATGAAAAATAAGAAAAATAATTATGGGAATTATATGAAAATAAGAAAATTTAAAACATTAATTCAATGTTTAATGTAATTTTGTTAACTTTTGATAAAATTTCTCACCTCACGTTAGGTAAGAGTAAATAATAAAATATAATTTTATAAAACACAAAATCCGTGTCAATAGTTGTTTTGTTTTTTGGTATAATTACTCACATATGGTAAGTAGAAATAAAAAAATATCAAGCGAACTTTCTCATATATATATTTTTTTTATAGAAGTGTTTTAATGAACTAATTGTCTCACCTTAGGGAAATATGTAATATGGATAATAAGCAATTGATTCACACAATATGTACAGTAAAAATCTTTCATATAAGGGAATTGGAAATAACAAAATACAAATATATAAAACAGTAAATCAATTTAGAAAATGTTATTAACTTGTGTTACACCTTTACGCATTAGGAAAGAGGAAATAAGAAAACGTTAATATACAAAACACTAAATCCATGTTGAAACTGGTACTATTTATTCTGTTACACTTTCTAACCTTTGAGATGAGAAAATAAGAAATTATCTAAAATACTAAACAATACAATCCACGTTAAAACGCTAGAAATGGAAGTTTATAGGTGAAATTAGATTAATTTCATATTAAAAAATAAGAAAAGAAAATAATGATGGAGTATTTCTTGATCGAGAAGTATTTAAAGATGTAGGTAGTTGGAGTAAGCAGTAATTAGATACCTTCATCAGGCTCATCATCATGTTCATGAAAACAAACAAAAAGATATGACTAAATTGTAGAAAGTATAAAAATGGTATGAAAAGAATAACTGTATATAAAGATCATGAAAAAAATACGTTAAGACTATTAATTAACAATTAAATTGAAAAGGAATTAAAGTGAGTATCAATTAATTAAAATTTAATGAGTAAATATTACAAATTAATGGCTAAATATAAACAATTTTTAATTACTGAGTAGATACAAAGTAAATGATTGATAAGGTAAAGTTAGTTTCGTATCTAATCAGTAATTTAAAATTGTTTATATTTAGCCATTAATTTGTTGTAATTTACACATTAACTTTTAATTAATTAAAACTCATTTTAATTTCTTTTCAATTTAATTGTTAATTCAATAGCCTTTATGTATTGTGTCCATGGTCGTTACATATTGTCTTTATTCTCATACAGTTATACTTTTCATACCTTGTTTATACTCACTGCGTTTTGTCATATATTTTTGTTTGCTTTCTTTTTCTTCTAGTCATGAAAAAGACTTGCAATGCAAGTTGAAACGTCGGCATTATAAATTAAAATTTATTTTAATTGCTGTGTTTCTATGACTGCATACACCAACTACTTTCATCTTTGAAAATAAAATAAGGATTAAAAAAAAAAAAAATAATAAAATAAAGGTATTAACTTTTATAATGGAAACCATTGGGGGAAGAAGGTGTTAACTCAGATTTTTCAAAATTATATATTTTTTTTTTTTATTCGCGTTTTCTCACCTGCTGTTATCGTTTTAGTACACAAAAATTTCAACAGATAGCTTAAATTTCACATTAATTGATGGTCAACAACTGGAAAAGTTCCTAACAGAAACAAGAAAATCTTTCTTCTGAACATTTTAATAACAGTGAGTTAGCTTCTACCAATAGCTTTAAATATAGAAAAGTGAACATTAAATATATAAATAAATCATGAAAATGTTAAAATAATCGAAATAATAATAAAACAATATGAAGCCTGTCACTTTATAATATTTAGAAATATTTTTTTTTTCAGATAGTGTCAACACATTTAACAATAGAGGATCGTATTACCTTAGACTCGCATTGTTTTGTTTCTGTCACCTAAGACATCTGTAACATTATACAACAGTATCAGATATAATTTCTTAGTAACTGAAACCCAGAATGTTTCCACTGACGATTAAATCGGTGATCGTGCGGAACCGATAACTGTTCTACTCAGTTCCGTTGAAGTAACAATTACGTGACACCGATTCGGTTTCTCTACGGCTAGGAGCGTGTCCGCCCACGACACGCACTGAGATATCGATGTCAGCTCGCGGCTTCTCTTATAGTGGATTTAATAAATCGATCTTCCTTTCATATATTTTGGTAGAAGAATCATCAATCAAGCAGGTCTTTATGTGTTCTAAGGTTTGATGTAATACAGTTAAATTGTCCTTTTGACTTCAATTTTGTGGCCAAAATTAGGTTACGGTTCTGCTACAGGTTTGGTGTACATGTCTTGCGTTGGGTGTTTTTTTGATTTTCAGAGTTCTGATCGTTGCTAAATGTTTGATATAATCTACTATACTCTAGTAATATATTTATTGTCTATTGATATAACCGATATTGTCTATCTACCTACATTTACTAGACAAGCGTTTAAAGTTCCCAATAAATTACAAAAGGCTAATTAACTGACAGTAATTAAACCCATTTGAACATGCGGAGTTGAACCTTACCAAATCATCCAATTCTCATCGTGTCCAATCGTTAAAATAAAAAATCCTTCGTAAAACCCTCAATGTTCCTTATTATGTCACAAATAAACTTACCCATAATGAACTAAATATCCCGTATGTTGCAAATTTAGCCCTAAAAATATACATATCCTTGCATAACAAGGTACATATCCACTTGAATCCGTTAGTCTCCCAACTTGCTTCGCACTCGATTCCTGATAACTCTCCGAGGCGTCTGAAAATAAGATAACCGAGGAACATTCTAATGTAAATCATTTATTGAAATGCTTCTGATAAGTAGTTCTTCAAAAGGTATTGACTTAATTTCACTGCACATTTACCTATTGTATATAATGCATACAGTTGAAGAGTCCACGGGAGAAAGGGGGAATGTCATTGGGAGTGCATTTCGAGAAAATTAAGTTTTATGGTCTGGATCTTAAATAACTTCAGTATGTTTTCATAATTTTAATTGTACTTTTTGCGAATTAAAATTTTTAATAATCTAAGAAATAAAGTTTTAGTAAAAAAGCTCCAATTTAAACTCAGAAGGAAGGAGGAGAGACCTGGATGTTCCCCTCTTCTTCCATGCATGGATATCTTTCAACCTCTTGTATCTAACTTAAAAACCCCTTTTCTGGATTGATACCTTTAACCATCTTATTCTACTCAACAATGTGAATATTTTGAAGTGTAAAACTCCATTTCAGAAAAAAATTGACTCTCCCCCATTCTCCCGTGGACTCTTCAGTTGTATATATTAAAAAAAAAAAAAAAATTGTAAACTATTATGTTGTTCTATTTGTTATTTGTTAACATGAAACTAAGAAATCATCAAGTTTTAAATTAAATAATGGTTACTTTGTTAAAATATTTGCTATGAAATACTGTTTATGAAACAAACTCTTCCGGAGGATGGACGGTACTTTTTCCCTGTTCTTACCTTCTTCCAGTCAAACTCTGACCAACCCTAAAGCTTTTGTTTGGTGACCAAGTCTCTACCTGTACTTCGGCTATATAATATACCTGTAGTAAATAACATAGGAAACTAGGTTCTAAGAAAGAAGATCTACCAAACAAAATATCGAAATTTCAAATAGTTTTTTAGTCATTTTAATTTTTTATAATTAGATTGTCTGGAAATTAGTAAATTTTTATTGTTTAAAGACAAAATCATAAAATAAACAATAATCTAATTGAATTGAATATAATTTTAAATCTTTGTTACTAACAAACATATAAAAGCCACGTATTACCAACGATTAGAAAAATATATATCGCGAACACTAAAAAGAATGATCTCTTTAAAAAAGCAGTAGACGGAACTTCACACCCTCTCAAACCTCCCAACTGCTCTAGAATTCACCCAGAGGGGACAAATTAAATTCCTAGATTCCTTTAAGATCCTAACAAATCCTCTCTTATACTTAATTACACTAGCACCGTCTTCGGTTGATTGGTAAGATATTTCCAAATTATGAAAAGAAATATTGTATAGGATTGGTAGGTAAAGGCAGTTCAAGAACTAAGTTCATCTCAAGAACAGAAATAAATAAAAAAGCCTTTTCTGTAAGATGACATATTTTTTTTTCAAAACCTTTTTTTTTTAGAAATAAGTGTGAAGGAGGGAAAAATATTTTTATTTCCATTAATAGCAAAAAGTAAAATTTACCAAATATCCATAGATATTTGGTAAATTTTACGTCAACAGACGGGATGGATGACGTCATGTAACAGTTAGCAGACTAAGCCAATAAGATTAGTCACAGTGACTACTTCCCACCCCCCATGGCTTCGATGACAGCTCTCCATTAGTTTCCACAAATGGCCACCCCAGCACACTGGAAGCAGTTTGGAAGTAGCAACATCATTATTACTCTAGGGGATTCCATATTCATAGCTAGCGATTCATTGGGTCCAAACAATTTCTTGGAGTGATTGGGCAGTTTAAGGATGGCTACCAACGACTGTTCGCTATCAATAAAATATCAGGCACATCATTCCTCATTAACTCGGGCAGATAGGAGTACGTAAGCCAAGTTTTAAGAGGATTTTTCTAACTAGATTATTTTTTTTTTTTAACTATTCATTACTATTTACGACTGCATACTTACATTGTATAAAACCAGTAAATTTGAAGAAAATTATAACAATGACATGTCTATAACAATTCAGTAAAATTTCTATATTAGAAGGTCTCTTGGCCATCTTCTGTTCAGACGCCTCGGAGGATTATCGGGAATGGAGTATTGGGAGATTAGTGCTCGAATCTATTGGGTATGGATTTTACTATGAAAGGATAGGTATCTGGTTTGGGCTTAGCAAATAAAACATTAAGATCTTTATGGATAATTTTTTTTTGTGATATAATAAGGAGCATTGAGGATTCTACGAAGGATTTTGGATTTGAGTATAGTTTAGTGGAACCCAAAGCTCAACACCGTATGTTCAAATGGGTCTAATTATTCTCATCTAAATAAGTCTTTTGTAATTGTGTTTGCATAAATATGAATCTAATGTAAGTAGGGATCTGTACCGATAATTGATATATCGAAGTATCAATATTTTTTCTTATTATATATCGATATGTGCCTAATTATATATCGTTTTCTTTATATTATAAAGATACAACATACATCTAAATATATATATTTGAAAAAGTAATAAAGCCTTATAAGATTTGTTTAAATAACGGAAAACATTTAAGGTTTAACGTTTTTAATGTAAATTTTCCATTTTTCGATAGGTTGGCTACAAAATATGTAAAATTCCACTTCAGAGCCAAAAATTCTAAAAAAGTAAAAAAAAACATCTTTATTTAATAATTAAACTTTTTTATTTATTTATTTTTTAATAAAATTTTTTATTGAGAAAGTACTACAAAATGCAGAGGCAATAAGTAATATGGATGACTTAATGGATCCATGCACACAATATTTACAATAAGAAATAAATTAAAGGATAAGAAATATAAATAAATAACCTCGTAATATATAATACAATAAATAAAGGGAAAAAGAATATAAATAAATACCTTAAAATGGGGTCACATTAGTACGGTGGGGTAAAATTAGTACACAATTGTTTCTGTGGTGATTTCTTTCTGGCAGGTTGTTGATTCGACTTTTACCAAACGAGAGCCCACGAAACGACTCTCTCATTTGGTAGAAGTCGACACAACAACCTGCCAGAAGGAAATCACCACAGAAATAATTGTGTACCCCCATACTAATGTGCCCCATCTTACGGTAAAGAACCTGAAACTATACAATATAGTGAAAATAAAGAATTAAAAAAAAAAAAAGAATCAAGAATATAACAAAAAACAATAATAATGTTAAGAACAAAAATAGGATTAAATTAAAACCTTAAAAATACAACCATACTTATTTACGATGTTCATACATCTAAGGAATCCCCCGATAAGACTTGTCTCTCCACTTGTCGTGTTCCCACTTGTGGTGGGACAAGCCACATCCAAAGGAATCCCAGTGTTGCTCTCTCAGCTGCGTCACAGGTGTAAAAAAACAAAACAGTGGAGGATGAGTGAGAGCGCTAGAGTACAATGACTCAGAGGATGAGTTGAGAAGCTGGCCATCGCCAAGACTCCATTTCGAATTTCACAATAGATCACGAAGCCACTACCTTTTTAACCTGCGAGGAGGATTATAGAGGTTTGTGGAACTGGATATGGATTGCATTTGTGGATTTAGATGATGAGAAAGATTTTCATGAAATTTTTAAGTATAGATTCTAGGACAAAAGGTATATTAAGTTCATTGTGTAAGGTTTTTTTGGAGGCGTAGTAAGGTGCGTTGATTATGGTTCTCAGGACTTTTGAATTGGAAGGATTGATCTTTGATGTTTTAATATTTCGATGTTCCCCAAAGTTCTAGTATGTAGGACCCGATGGGCTCTAAGCTTTAGGATAGTCTCACTGTTAATAATAGTTAAATTTCGGCACTAAAAATTTACTGTGTTTGATTATACAAATATTTTGTAAACAATTATAACACTGGTCAACACAATTTTTTGTTTCCTTCATTTTTTTTTATTGTTACTGGTTATTTTAAAGGCCCTGACTATGAAAAAAAAATACTGGGAGATTGCTAACAGCTTTATTTTGTGAATTATAAAGTTTTACTGTTTTATTAAAAAATGTAAGGAAATTAATACATCATGTTAACAAAATTTTATTGTACATTATTATCAAATGATCTTTTATAGGATTTCCTTGAATAAACTTAGGTAGAACTCTTTGCATAAAATATTTGTGTATTCTTCTTTCAAAGTCGTCGAATGTGCAATAGTACTTGTTACTGCTATGGAGCAAAACACACTTTAAACTTCCTTCGCTGCTGTCCATAAAAATACACCAATCCCTATGCTTGTAGTTTATTTAACCCATCTGTTGCAAAATACCTCCAAAGTTGTTACAAATAACTAAATCCTTCTCTTGAGAAAAATACGGTAACCGATTCTTTTCTCGGGTACGATAAAAAGTAATGTTGGTATCGGTATTAAGCAAATTTGTTTCTTTTAAAGATATGCAAAAGTCTGAAGATTCTTTCGGTAAGTTCAGATCTCTCACTAAGTCATTTTGTTATTTCTGATTAAATGGTTGAGGTTCTCAAAGGCTACATTTGTAATCTGGATCAGAGTTATACTTAATATATTTTGTTCGCGGTCACAGAGATTTGGATCATCAGAGGATTTAGATGTGCTGGGTTGTACCTCTCGAGATTTTAATTGAGATCGTTGAGCAGAAGATAATTTAGGATATGACGAATTACTTCGATTTCCAGGGTTTATTCCGTTTATTTTCACAACCCAAAAGTAGCAGTCGTCATAATGGTTTTGAGGTTCTTGCCAAATCATGGGAGTTACGAACTTCACTGCATCTCTTTTCCAGCTGGACCATAACCGTAGACACACAACACATTTTTGGCAAACAATATGCGGAACCCATGGCTTGTCCTGATTGTACAAACCCATTTTGAAGTATTGATGATATGCAGTTTTTACAAAGTCTAATATAGGTTTTCGATATTTTAAAAACATATATTCGCCACAAATATAGCAAATACAATCTGGATTAAGCACAACAACGGACGAATGCATATCGAAAACAACAGAATATATTTTACTGTCAAATAAAATTGAAAATCAAAGTAAAAATACTAGATAAGGTTGGTAAGCTATAACACAAAAACAAAAGCTGTTAGAGAAAAATTGTTGTCATATTTAAAAAAATATGTGTCAAATTGAGTTAGAAACAACAAAATAGTCACAGGAAACAAACAATTTATTTTTTTTTGTTGGCCAGTGTAATTAATACTACTTCGGATCAATTTTGTTCGAACCGTTAATAAGACACATGTATGTGATAAAGGTTTCAAACTTATTATCAAGACATTCTATCATAAAAAATGAGGAGGTAACAAAACTGCTAACCTATTTGCAACTGAGCTATGACTGTTTCCAACCACACTTGTGTTTGCTTGCGTGCAAACAAGTGTTTCTTGAGGCTTGATATACTTAAGAGGGGAGGCGAAAATATTTTCCTGTCATTAGACGAATGATTCGCCTTTAGCTTCTCATTATGTAAATATTATGGATTATTCCAATTGTACAGAATTGAAGGCCGAACCGTTTATTTAAATTCTCGATTAGGAATTTCTCAAGAGAGCTCCTGTGGCTAGAGGAACCCAAAGTTAAATTTACAGTAGAAAATATTTCAACCTTTCAGACTAAAGTCTTCTGTTACAGCTCGAGGTCGTTTATATATGCATAATACATATTATAATATTATACATCATATAGATTGTTTTTATATATTTTTTAAATTTATTATAGTATTCAAATAATATAATTGACTTTCAAATAATCTTTTCTGTTCAACTTTTGTTCAAGAAATTAAAAAAAAAATTTAATGAATACAATTTTTTCCATTATGTTGTAACAAAAATTGTAGGTTGATATCAACAGTTGGGTCTCGTCGGTTAGCCAAAGTTTACTGTTCACTTTGGATTTATTATATTGTAGATAGGATTGCTTTTATTACGAGAACGAATTTTAGATTATCATTTTATTTATTTATTTTATGCATCAAATACAAAGAGAAATAAATTTTTAGAAATCGGTTTCATTTCAATTTCAAAATAATTTGCATAATCAACTATTTGCTTAAATTAAGTTTTAGTAATTAAACATTGTTTACTTAAAATAAGTAATTTTATAATCTTTAATGCATTTTTTAAATACATTTTTGAAACGTACTTATTTCATTTCATAAACATTATTTCAGGAATATTTATAATAGTCTAAGTTCGTAGAAAAAAATAGGAGTTTTGAGGGTATTCGGGCATAAAAACGGGTTTCCGTGATTTTAAAAAGAATTATCATGATGATAAATGTCGTTTGAAAGAAGAAGAATAATTATTAATAATATGTGTAATAAGGTATTGCTTTAATAAATAAAAATTATAGCGTATTGGTTTTATTTGCGCTTAGTATTACCACAGATCATTTATGCACCACTAACACTTATTTTTCAGAGACTACAGCTTTTCACTAAAACTTTGATAGCAATATATTAATCTACCATGTAACATTTTGTAAACAATTTAACTTCAATATGAGATAAGATGAGTAATGAATCATTATTATACAGGCACCTGCTCCGACATTAGTGGCTCTAGCGTTCACTGCCATCTGTATAAACAAAGCCTGATGAATCCCACCATATGTCAACAGTACTGTTATGGCTTTTTGATTGTATTTTTTTTTTTTCTGACGTTAATGGTAATTGTTATGTCCCTTAAAGGGGAATGACATTTTAGTTTAGGCCATCTTTATAATGGATTCTAGACTAATATAGTGGTTTTTAGTAAATTAAGGTTCACATTTGTGTTATTAACTTTATTTTTGTTTTGTGAGTGTAACCATATTTTTTGTAGCAAAGATACTCTATCATATTAGTGCTTTTTCGTTTTTAATATAACTGTTTACGGTCTTTCGGTTCTAACTTTAGTTCTTCCATGTTATTATTTACACGAAAATCATAAACATTATTATTTAATGGTGTTTGACCAGTAAATATTTCAAATACAAGTTAATGTGAAAATTCCTATTTTTCAGAGGAGCACGTGCACTTTAATAACTTCGAAAAATCGGCCATCGTATACTTATGTTAGATCGACGCATCATTCGATCGAATTGATTTTTTCAACTTCTAGACTAAAAGATGCATTCTATTTTAGGGATTTACTTACCTATATACTTATGCTCTATATAGCACTTTATTTTTGTAACCTCTCTTGAATGGCTCGCCACCACATATTAATCGCATTTTTAACAATTTAATTGATAATATGTACATTTCATTATTCCTAAGCCATCCTAGAACTATAAAGATGATGTTTTTAAAATTTGGTGCAGACCAGATTTCGTGGTTAGTGGTCACAAACGAAAAATAGCTTCCTTTTATATGCATAATAGCACAGATTACACAGGTCTGCAAAAAAAATTTGTTTGTCAGCTGCATGAGATATTTTAACTGAATTATATGTTTTAATATGCGTTGATTTCAGAAGTGATGTCTATTTTATTCTATCACATAAGGGTTGATTGCTGATTCAAACACAAACAATTGGTAAAAGCACTCTTTTATTCAAAATTATTATCAAACATAATATTTTTTTACAATCAATGAAACATTATTTTGAGAAATAAAGTAACAATATTACACTTATTCATGTATTTATCCTGTTGAAAGCGCTCCCTCTGTTCTTCACTGTAAGCTCCTAAGTTTTCAGGAAAATCTTCTATATGGGAGTGTAAAAAATGGACCTTCAAGCTCATCTTGCAGCCTTATGCTTCGTATGCTGTTAGCATCCGTTGATGAATGGTGTTGTAGTCAGGATCCTTAGTGTTTGCCAAAAACTTTCGCACTACATTCTTAAACGATAACCAAACTTCTTTTTCCTTCTCATTCATACTTTCCACAAAGAGACCAGTGAAAACTCCCTCTTTCAATTTTGCTTCTGATAGATACGGGAATTATTTACGTATATATTTAAAACAGTTCCCATCCTTTTCTAACGATTTTACAAATTGTTTCATCAACCCCAATTTGATATGGATTGGGGGCAACAAAATCTTTTCTGGTGGTACCGAAGTAGTATTGATAATATTTTTCTCTCCAGGTTTTAAAGTTTCTCGGGCTGGCCAACCACTTTTAGTCCATTGTTGTTCTTTGGCTCTACTATCCCACAAGCATAAGAAGTATGGGTATTTAGTACAACATAACATACATACATGAAATGTGAGTAACATACATATAATAATAAACATAATACTGCACAACACATAAAAACCTATGTGCTAGAAGTTTTTGAATATTTTCCTGTTTTTCGGAGATCAAAATCTATAAGAAAATGGTAAAAAATCCTATGCAGTTTTTTAGTCACAGACCTGTGTTATTAATTATTAATTTTATTGTTGCGACAAAGAACTCTGTTGTCCTGTTGTCCGTATGCTGTCCAACATATATTTTGAATCCTTTTAATGCTCGATAAATCTTATGATTGTATACAAAGAATACACACTGCCATCTATATAAACGGCGCGTGCTGGGTTATTTAATTGACACTTGGTATAAAAGATAGCCGGGTATAATGTATGTTTCAATCGACGCTTCATGGATCTGATAAGTTGGGGAGGGCGATCAGCTGATCGGTCGGGACGGGGCAGGAACCACGCTTCACTGGCTCTCCTCTCCCCAGCCTCCTCGATCCTGTCATGGGGACATCTCAATTGAAAGCTTATCCATTTTTAATATTTTTTTCTAGTTTTTAATGGTCTATTTAAATATAAATAACTATATACTTTAGTGATATTTACATCTGCATACAATATATAAAATTTGTAAATTTGCAATAAATTGAATAGAATGACTTGTCAATAAGTTGTAAAGAACTATTCATATGCACTTCGATAAATGTTCCACATTAGAAGATGGCATCTTTTCGGACACCTCGGTGAGATATCGGGAGTCGAATGACAAGCAGTTTTTGGAGACTGGATTTGGGTATGTAGCTTGACATCTAAGGATTTATCATGTTTGAGCCATATCTCCAACGTTTTGAACATTAAAATCATTATGAATAAGTTTATTGCGGATTTTTGTATTGTAAGGATTGAATACGAGAAGAATTTTAAGGTTTAGTGAAGCTCCAAAGCACAACTCTGTACGTCCAAATATGTATAATTACTGTCATGCAACTGAGTCTCTTTCAATCAATCGGAAGGTTTGTACGTTTGTCTAGTAAATATTAAAGAAATTGAAAACGATGGGCAGTTTCTTATAGTTTTAGTCTGGTATGCATCTTAATTCTTAACTTTAATCATAGTTGATTACATATTTTATTATACTGCAAATAAAATCATCCATTTATTTTACTCATAATGTTTACCATTCTCATCTCTTGAAAACAGCTCTTGAACGAATATTCGTTTTTCCTTAATTTGGCAATAGATCGGACCCTGAACGAGTCTTTCGATGATTATTTAATTTGCCCTAAATCTTCATTAGTCTAATAAAAAGGTATTTTGAACTAGAAAGTTTATGAATCTTTACTATTAATATTCTTTTTTTTTTTTTTTTTGTCAGGTAATTGTTTTTTATGGCTTACTTTATATTTTTGGGGGGGCTGAACACGAATCTGAAGTTTCCCAACAAAATTTCCATTGGCAAATATGAGAAAAATTAGAAAAAAGTAAAAAAAGCTTTAATGTTTTTCATTATTTTGCTTCTAACTTGCAAAGTAATCATTTTAACCAAATACTCTTTAATTATAAAATAAAGAAGAGAAAATTACCTACAATTTATGTCCTTAAGTTTTTTTTTTATCAGACGTAAGGTATCAACAAGGAATTTGAGCAACTGTGGGCAAGCCCCAATTCTCCGCAAAAATAAGTTTGTCTTACTTTTTTGCCAACAACGCCGAATCTATTTGTCCGATTAAAAATTACTTTTTATCATCTTAAAGATAGTTAAATTTACTATTAGACTATTAAATATGAAGTTCTAATAATGTCCCGTAAAAGCACGCTGAAAAGCCCGTATTGTTGTAAAATCCACGTTTTCTTGGCACATTTTTCGCAGTAACTTCGAAACTAATTGTTCGATTCAAAATTTCTTTTTTATATCTAAAAGGTGGCCAATCTTTCTATTGGACTGTATATATGAAGTATATATTTAATCAGGTACCTTAAAATACACATGCCAGAACGCTAAAGATCCCGTACTTTCATTAAATCCACGTTTTTTTGGTACATAATTCGCTATAACTCCGAAACTACTTGTTTGATTCAACATTTCTTTTTTATATCTGAAAGACGGTCAAATTTACTATTGGACTCTATATATAAAGTTTTAATCATTAAGTTTTAATTAAATATTGGACCGATTCACAATTTCATTTTTTCATCTCTAAGCTGGCTAAATTTTCTTTTATATCATATATATGTAATTTATATTAAATCCCGTGAAACACCCAAGCTAGCACGCTAAATATGTATATTTTGGTGAAATATGACAATTATGACATGTTCAGAGGGCTGGCGTGTGTGTTTTACGGCATTTAAAATAAATTACATATATACGATCTAGTATTAAATTTAACCAGCTTTGAGATGAAAAAATGAAATTTTGAATCGAACAAATAGTTTCGGAGTTATAGCGAAAAATGTAACAAAAAAACGTGTATTTTATAAAAGTACGGGATCATTAGCGTTTTGGCATGTGTATTTCAAAGGACCCGATTAAAACTTTATATATAGAGTCCAATAGTAATTTTGACCACTTTTTAGATAAAAAAAAGAAATTTTGAGTTGGACGAATAGTTTCGAAGTTATAGCGACAAATGTGCAAAAAAACGTGGATTTTACAACAGTACGGACTTCTTTAGCGTTTTGGCATGTGTATTTCTAGAGGCCCGTTTGAAACTTCGTATAAACAGTCCAATAGTACATTTCATCATCTTTAAGATGAAAAAAAGTAATTTTTAATCGGATGAATAGTTTCGGAGTTATTGACAAAAAAGTACGACAAACATATTTTTGCGGAGAAGTGGGACTGGCCCCCAGTTGGCCAAATTCCTTTTTGGATACCTTACATCTGACAAAAAAACATAAGGACATAAATTGTAGGTCATTTTCTCCTCTTTATTTTAATATAGGAAGGTATTTTGCTTTAAATGATTACTTTGCAAGTTACAAGCAAAATAATGAAAAAAATTAAAGCTTTTTTACTTTTTTCTAATTTTTCTCATATTTGCCGATGGAAATTTTGTTAGAAAACTTCTGATTCGTGTTCAGCACCCCAGAAAATATAATGTAAGCCATAAAAAAAAATTACCCATAAACTTTACACTTCAAGCCTTATTTTAAAACCATTTGACTGGACTACATTAACAAACCTGCTCTTCTCGTCTAGAAACGGTATCTTTCATACTTTAATTAGGTATCTTTAATTACATTCTAAATTTTAAGTTATTAATTACTAAACAATTGTAAATAAAAAAGGCTGAATAATGTCAAAAAAAGTATACCAGATAGAAAAAATAAAACAATTTCTCTGTGACTGGAAAAAACAATAGATCATGTGAAAAAATATAAAAAAATAATAAATATATCTATCTTTAATCTACTTATATTCCCAATTTACATTATAACATTAAAAGGATCTAATTACTTAAAATTTTTTTTTTTTTCTCTTTCATATTTCGATTCACACCTGTTATTAGAGTAACAATCAGTGAATGTGATGAAATTGAATACTACAGGCCTTGTATGGTGTGGGAGACTAGCACTCAATAGTACCTCCTCCTGGCATGGGTTAAAGAGATTTATTTGAGAAATATATAAAGAATCAATGATTATTCAAAATATACAAAGTTATATAGAAAATAGGGCTTTCATTCAAACTAATACAGCTCCTAAACGGTAGGTCCTGGTAACAAATGTATAACAAAAAATTATCTCCATAGCATATCTGATGAGGGAATTTTCGGCAAAATTTTTGATCAGAGCAACACAAAAAGAGCTAGATCGTGTCAAATCTTCAACATGAATTTTTTTCTAACAGTACTGCATTATTTCTGTTTCCTCTTTACTCCATAGAATTTTATTTTAAATTTCATATAGAGTCAACTTCCATGTAACGGCGAGTATAGTTAAAGTATCTATAAAAAAGAACGTCCTTTTCCTCCTTTGGCTTTGTTTTTTATAACTTGCTTCACGGAGATAATACCATAGTAGATTGAATCTTCTCTGTATAGATATCCTCGTCGTAAAATATATTCTCTCGATTGGTTTCTTGGATATGGGAGAAGAATTAGAAAGCCTCAGCTATTGCAATGACTATTTTACTACAAGAAGACCTATAAATTCCTTTTTAAGTTTGAGGTTTACTGTATGTTTTCCCTCTGTGGGCTAAAACGAAATTAATAATGTTTTCCCCTTCATATCACATCATGCGCGGCCGCGCCTTCCCCCATAAGTAAAGAACAACTAAAAATTATAGTTTCATTCATCGATAAAAATCTTGGATTGAAGTATGCTATTCAGCATTATTTTTTTAATGATATTTTCACGCCTACCAGTGATTTTCAAACTGGTTAAAATTACACTGCTTAAGAAGTTGAAGATTACTCAAGAGCATAATAAGACATAATTTAATATAATACATAATCGATTTCGTCTGGCTGGATTTTTATTTTTAACAATAAAAGTATATGACAAACTCGTTTCTGCCATTCAATACTGTATATTTAAATTATTATTATAGAAAATTTTATTATTGCTAAACCTTCCTGAAAATATGAAGATATAGTTAAAATTTGGTATAGATGGGTTCAACACAGTTTTACAGTTTTACGATTTTAAAACTTCATTGGTATCCACATGTCACCTAACAGATTTAAATCTTTTTTTGATAATTTAATTGAATATAAGTTAATTTGGTCATCAATATCAATCAATATGCGTAGTGAAAGTGGCATATTCCTTCCTACCGTCGCCATTATTTCCTGGCATCCTTTCTTTTTTAAATCGTTCAATCCCACCATCCACCTTACAGTTCCGAACTCCTTCAACTCAAACCCTCAATTCTTACCCGCCAAACCCGATCCCGTCAATCAGATTTGTATTCTCCTGCTCATTGCTCAGCCACTTTCGACAAATCTTTCGTAATCCGATCCTCCTGTCTCTGGAACTCTATCCCTCTCAACATTCGTCATTCAATTACCCTTTCCACTTTCAAATATCACTTCTTTAACCACCTACTATTCACCCAGATCCTGTCCTCCAAAAACTGTCAATAGCCACTTTTTAGTTCTTATAAACTTTAAACTATAAATATAAACAGTTTATATTCAAGAAATCTTTTTGTTTTTGTATACAAATTATTATACATTTTGTGTTACTTTTTATTAATATCTTTTTTCTGCTCTTTTTTTAATAATTATTATCTGTTACTTTGTTATAAAAGTATTATTTCATTTGAAGGCTCTGAAGGCCCTTGATTGTACATTATTTTTTATTTTTAAGGGAATTAAGATCCCAGAATAAATAAAGAACTTAAAAAAAAAAAATTGAAGCTCTATATAACACCGTCCCTTATGATTGAAAACTAGTTTAAAACATTCATCATCAGCACTAAAACATCAACATCAAATAAATTTTCAAAACATCAACACTTTGTTACATTGATTATATATGTATATTATATATTTTTAAATGTAGGAGAAGAAATCAAATAAATAAGTATGCACCAAAAGGCAATGCGGACTTCTGAAAGTTATCAAGATTGGAAGGAGGAAGGGGGAGGGGTTAGAATTGGGCCAGGTTCGTTAAACTCTTGAGTTTTTCCTATGACTGATTAGTTTTTTTCCATTCATATTGGAAAAAAAAACTAAAATGGGACTATTGGAAATATTTATCTTGTCATTTAAACAAAAATTTGGAATAGTTTTGGACAATTTTATTATTTTTAATAATTCATCAATATTTAATTTTAGGCTATTTTCTATTTCATGTATTAGTTTTACTCCTGAGTCTTTATTGAATTTATGGTTACTATTATTTAAATTAATAGTGAAGTTGCAATTCTGGATTTTATTGTTGTAGCTCTTATGTGTTCTTTTGATCTTTGATTTACTGTTCGTCCATTCTTTTCCTTGTATTTAGGTTCACAGTCGTTACATTTTAGTTTATTTACATCGCTTTTTTGGAATGAGTCTATTTTGTCTTAAGGTGAAGGGAAGTTAGTTGACAATGGTTTGTATATTGTAAATGCAGAATTTAAACCTACGTACGGCCTAATATCCCACAAAGTCGCGAAGATATTAAGAAAATTAGGTTTAAATCTTGCCTCACATAGAATTCAATCTTCCCGTATCATTTGATATTGTATAATAGCTTTATATTTATTATATTGATATTTATATTATTTAAATGTTTAAGTTTATTATACATAGAAAATTGAGTAAATGTGTGTCAAAAGATTTTTTTAATTAATTATAATTTTGTTACTGGATTATTTTATCATTTTTTATTATTTTTGATTTCAGGTAAGGATTTTTCCTCATTCTTTCATTAATACATACCTCGGAAGATTTCGTTCGTAAGTAGTTTTAGTTTAGTGTTTATTGATCTTATAGATAGTGTAATCATGAAAAAATAACGTGCATTGAAGTTATTACTAATATAGAACTCATTTTTAACAGAAAATTAACTTCTTCTTCTTCTTCATCTAACCCTTATACCTCACGGTGTCGCGGCAGCCAGCAACCATGTTCTAAACACCTCTCTATCCGCAGTCAACCTCCTAATCTCTCCCATAGTGAGTCCCCTCCTCCTCGCCAGATCCGATATGAGGTCCTCCCATTTACTTCTCGGTCGTTTTCCCACTTCTTTTGCTTCCCATACTTTTTTTGGCAACCTATTGATTGCATTCCTAGTACATGGCCAAACCACTTTAATTCTCTTCTGTGAATATAGTCTATCAGCGGTTCCTGCTCCGTATTCTCTCCTATTCTTTGGTTTCGTACTCGGTCCAACCTTGTCTTACCAAGAGCCTTCCTCAGGAATTTCATTTGTGTGGCTTGTATTCGGCTTTCAAACTTCTTGATGCCAGGCCAGCTTTCAGCTGCATACGTCAGCGTAGGGATGAATACTTACTTATATACTACCATTTTGGTTTTCATCTCTACTTCCCTTTTTCCAATTATAACATTGCGGAGCTAGTAATAGATGTTGGTCGCTTTCCTTATGTGCTAATTTATTTCAGAATTAAGCCTGCCATCATTACTAATTTTAACTCCTAGGTATTGATAGACTTTAACCTGTTCCAAGTCCAGACAATTAACGAAAGTTGATAAAGTTATAGTATTCTTTGAGTTTAGCCACCATTCTGAATGAGTATTATAAAATATTATATGTCATTATTATTTTTAAAACTAATATTATTAACTAATAATGTATTTGCTTCCTGAAGCATTGAGCAAATGGTTTAGGACTGATGAATTCATTGCCACGAATGCTAAACATTCATCTTCAGTTCTAAAATATACAAAATTTTCAGCAAATCATCAGTATGTTACATGGATTACATATACTAAAGTTTTCATAGTATTTCATAGAAATCATATATTGGTACTCACATGAAGAGATCTAATAGATTTCTGAAATATATCCATCGTGGAAGGGGAAGGGCCAGGTAGGTTATTTTTCCGTTTCTAATGGAAACAAATTTAAAATGGGGCTATCGGATATATTTATCTGGTCATTTAAACATAAATGTGGATTTGTTTTAAACGATTTTATTATTTCTAATGATTCATAAATAATAAAAAATAAAATAGAAATGATAAAAATCTTTAAAACCGATCCAGATTTTTGTTTAAATGACCTGATAAACATTTTCAATAGCCCCATTTTATTTTTTTTCTAATAGGAATGGAAAAATCCGATGAGTCATAATAGGAAGGTAAAAATTTAACCTACCTGGCCCTTCTTCCCCCTTCTACGATGGATATATTTCAGATCTCCTCAGATGAGTACCAATATTTGATTTCTTGTCTTAAATTTTTTTAAATTTTAGTATACGTAATACATGTAACATAGTGCTGATGTTTTGAAAATTTTGTATGTTTTAGAACAGAAGATGAATGTTTAGCATTCGAAACTAGTTTTCTGATAAAATAATTCTAATAGAAGTGGCAATTAATTCACTAATCCTAATTGTATTGATCCTTGCATCATGCGTACCTCAAGTAAATCAAATGGTTGATTTCACATTACGATAAACAAAATGTCAACAATATAATATATACTTATATTGAACGAAAATGGCTTGTCTTTTTATATATACTTCATCATCCCCCGTCGAGGCTTCGTCCGCTCTCATAAGTGTAGATCTTAGATAATTTTTAACTAATAATTAATTTTTTTTTAAATATTATGTCTGTAATGCCTCTCCAGTTAGTGGACTTGTGCTGTTACGAGCCTGATTCTTTTGAAACCATTATTTTATTCTGTATTTGACTCGAGGAACATTTATTTCATTTGGTAACGTATTTTTGGATGTATAAAATGGTGCATTTACAATTTCTGTGAGCCTTTGTCTGATTTCATTTGGTAACGTATTTTTGGATGTATAAAATGGTGCATTTACAATTTCTGTGAGCCTTTGTCTGAAAACATTGCATTTTTAATAGTGTTAGCTCTTGGCAGCATCCTTGAGTTGGAAGCCATAGCTTCAGACTGGAACTAAGAAGTTATACGTCGGTTCCAAAATTGTTAAAATCTCGATAACTCGTTATCAAATCGGATAACCTATACTAAAGAGTTGATTCTCGGTTCACGATTTCGATCAAGAAATAAATTTTTATTACGAAATATAATCAAATTACAAAAAAATCCAATAATTATTAAAGAAAAAAACGTCGGAAAAAGCAAATAGTTCGTATTATTTTCAACATAGCATGTATATAAAGTAATATGATATATTATTTACAAAATGTAATATATAATTTATTTGTAATTCTGAAAATATAAAAATATTAGTAGCCACCGATGCATCATGTATCGATATTCTAATATAAAAAAAAATGTCAATATGGAATATCGATATTTTTTTTACAATATCTATCCCTACCTAGTATTGATTTATCTGTAAAGGCATAATCAGTTCATTAGGAGCGAAGAAACGAATTATTAAAAAAAAACATTTTATTATATATATATTTGCACATATGATATATCATATATCGATATTCAATATCATTAGAATACTAATTTTATAGTAACAGAGCAATCACTATGTATACTATGATTTTGGTAGGTTCTACCAACAAAATATCTTTTGAATTATACAGTACAGAACCCGTTGTACTGCTTCTATAATTAAAAAAAATCGATTTAACATAAGCTTTATTTCTTATAAGTATTCAACAATTTACTTGGTTCCTTCAATCATAAACCTCAAGCTAAATTCTTAGAACTTGTGGAAGCCAGTTTAAATTCGACTGTAATCATTTTTGATATCACTCAGCCAAGTCTAGCCGCTGACTATCGATATATGAGACAGTCTGCCCTTTGGTGATAAGATTTTTTTTTTTAATGACTCATGAGTATTGATAATAAATAGCAGCATATTATTTTCTATTTAAGTTTTTCATTGACAAAAATAATCAGTTTTTTCACTCAAGGTGCGCATGATGGTATAGAAGGATTAAATTTAAAAAAGACTTCTCAGACACTTAAAGACACCTTATCTATGGTTCCAAACTGAGGACATCCACATCCCCGGATCCATATCCCAGGATGGTCCGAATACAGCGTATAATTTAGAAACCACTTTAACCTAGATGTGGGTGAGTCCACAAAAACAGCCTGGATGTTCCTACCTACCGCGACGTGGCTTTTTGTTACAGCCTCAGTATCTTTCTGCCTGTCTAATCCGACCATTGTATTCGGTGAGCCCTGTATATATATTGTCGCTAAGAGCGTCTTCCACTACTACCAATGGTCACCAATAAATAAATATTTCTAATTGTTTTGTTTATTGCATTTTTTTTTATTAAAAATTCAAAAATAACATTAAAATTATTTACTAAACAATTCTATTAGTTTAATGGGGTTAGAAGGAATATATGACATTCATATTTTATTTTATTTTTTGGAATCAATGATTTTTTATTGAATAAATATTACAAGCGGCCTCACTCAAAGTAATACATAGGACAATCACCTGGCTATGACAATTGATTAAAAATTACCTAAATTATGAGTTACAAAATAAATGAAAATTTTTTTTAAAAGGATACATCTTATGTTTAGTATTATAATGTATATTACAGAAACATTTATTTTTACATTTGCTTGGATGATTGAAAATTTATGGGATAAAGAAATAAATAATGTTTAAAGAAATTTAGATGGGAGCATTTTCGAATTGAGGTGGGCAATGAATTACATCACCAGGAAATAAAGGATTAAAGGGATTTCTCGAAGGATGCAATTCGATGCGCAGCAATGTACAGGCTAATGGGTTGGGTTCTTGTATTTAAGAGGTGGTTGGAGTAGCGCAGTGTAAGGATGTCATGAATATAGGTGGGTTTTTTGGTTTTCAAAGATTGGAATATGAGAGCACTTAGGAAGTGTTGACGTCGGAAATTGGAGTAAAGCCACCCAATTTCAGAATACCTGTGAGACATGTGAGAACTGTATGAACAGGAATATAACATAGAAGTGTAATTACTTCGAGATGTTAGAGTATTCCAAGAAAGGTGCGATATATTTCTTTTTTTGTATTATCCAATTAATAATGTTGGTAGGTTTGTATCGATTACATACCAATTTATGGATACGGTAGTCTGATGACGGGACTCAACATTAATTTAAATAATAAAATTAAAGTTAAATATATAATTAATATTATAAATATCTGATTATTTTAAATTAAATGTAAAAAGAACAGCCTCGGAAGTACCACCGATACCTGCCGTCCCTATTAACCTATCGGTCCATCCAGCCGCTATAAAATACACTCCCTGAAGACAAGGTAGCTAACAGAGGACAATAAACAGGTGACAGGGAAGATCTGGTGAAGTCGAAGAGATTGGTTCGGGTCTTCCGATCCTGTTAAACAGTTCCATAGCTGTCAGCATTCTTCTTTAAGAACCCTCCACATTCCGACATGGGAAAAAAAAATCCTTTGACACGGACAAGATTTTTTCTGTTTTGTTTTTTCGATTCGGTTGTGTATTGTACTGCCGGATTTACCTACGACGTATCCTAGACCTCAGAATTCTTGGTAGCTTGTTACACCCACTTTAGGTTTCTTTTAAAATGTTCTTTGTCTACAGTGACTGGTATTATTACTGATTTGTTACTTGTTAAGGAATAATTTTTTTTTTTCTCTATTGGTATTTACAACTGTATGCATTTATACAATAATTAAATTTGAAGAAATTATTACTATGAATTGTCATTGTAGAATAACATTAGAACGCCTCTTGGCTATATTCTTTTCAGACGCCTCGGAACATTATCGGGAATTGAGTATGGAGCAAGTTGGGAGCAAGTAGCTTCGAGTGGGTATGAAGTTTATCATAAAAGTATAGGTATCTAGTTTGGGCCAAATCTGCAACCCGTGGAACAGTTGTTTTACATTAGAAGATCTCTTGGCCATCTTCTTTTCAGATGCCAAGGAAGATTATCCGGAATAGAATTAGCAATGAATCGAACATTAGGATTGTTGGTAAGTTCGTTTGTAACATAAGAAGGAGAATTGTGGATTTTACGGAGGATTTTGGATTGTAAGGATTGAATACGAGAAGAATTGGAACGTTTAGTGAATCCTCAAAACTTGACTCCGTATGGCCAACTGGGTCTAATCACAGTCATGCAAATAAGTCTTTTAGATCTAAATATATATAATGATAATTGCTTTCTCTTAGGTAGTGAAATAAAGACTCAATTTCGTCCCCATCAGTAACAAAGGATTTTATTTACAATAGATATTTACTTTAATTACAAGCTGTTAGCTGTTAATACAACACACTCACTCTCCTGTAACAAAGGATACTACATTTAAAGCCCTTATTCCGATCTTCTTTATATATTCAGAATATATAATTAATATTAATGTAGTCGTACAGGTTAATAATAACAATCTATTCTTATCATTCACAGCTGTTTATTGTGACTTCTAATAGGCATTATGGGTAAAGGTGGTCGTATTGCATCATGGGTAACTAAAGAAAAGCACTCGTATATCAACGAAGTGGTTTTCTTTACATATTTATTCATCAGTTGAAGGAAAAAGAAAGAAAATTAGTATTTATTTTAGTTACTTATTTCTCCTTTTTTGTGCATTCGCTATTTATAACTGAGTCTGGAATCATCCTTGAGAAAGACAAGATAGTATGGTATAAGTTGAGATGGACGTGGGTAAAGTTGTGAGCTACTGTAAAATATAAAATTACAAGTGTAAATGATATTGAGGAATCCGGAAAGTGGTGCAGGCATTCTATCTGATGAATTATACATTTATTCGGATATCAAAATTTATTAATCTTCTCTCAGGCTTGAGAAAATAATAAATTATCGAATGATGATAGCTTGAGTATGTGCCTCGTTCGAGGATGGTTTCTTCCTTTCATGATAATGTTTCTTTGTAAATTCCTGATCAACTGTTCCAAATATTGTAGGAAACACTTGAGGTACGCATAATGGAATAGAAGAAATGATGCAATCAGAACTTCTATTGGAATTTTATTATTTGAAAGGTGGTTTCGAATGCATTCATCAGCAGTTCTAAGAAAAAAAAATTGCTATTTTACACTTTGCTATGTAGATTATATATATTATTTTTTTTTTTAATGTAAGAAAAGAAATCAAACAATTTGATACTCACTTAAGGAGGCAAGATAAAAAGAGCTTATGGAAGATATCAGGACTTGAAGGATACTGGCTGTAAAGAGAGGAGAGGTTCAGATAGGGTAGTTGTCTTTCGGTTTTTATTACAACTGGTTGCTTTTTCCGTTCCTACTTGAAAAAAATTTAAAATGGGACTGTAGGAAACATTTAAACAAATTCATTTGTAAATTTGTATTAAATTATTCACGAAATATGTATATTTATTAAAAAATTTATTGTTGGAATAAAATGTACAACCTTAACCAGCCAGGAAGCAGTGTTTTTACCTTCCTATTTAACTAAAGTCAACCGGACACAACTTACTGACTCCATCAGTGATTTAGACGTCTCCTCCAACAAGGCTCCCTTCGGTTATTGATGATGTGTCTTTTATAGCCCCATGTCCTGGCGCCTCGTCCACTCACCTCCAAGGGCAATATGGACAAGTCTTCGGGGAAGGGTCTTCAGGTAATCCCTACGGTCCATGATACTGCTTCAGGGGATCCGGGCTGAGATATCATAAAATTCAGTTAAAGCAATAAAATTAATTAAATATTGTAATTTTAAGACTCAACTAGTATCCCCCGCTGCGGCTTCATCCGCTCTCATAATTTCAGAACTTAGACAATTTTAAATAATTATTGGAGTTTTATTTGTATAAAAATCTTGTTTTGAAGTATGCAGTTAAGCTTCGTTTCTTCAATAACATTTTCTCACATTGCGGTAATTTTTAACCTGGTTGAAATTGCTCAGATTAGGTGTTTGAAGATTACTTAAAAGCATAATTAGATATCCGATTATTGATTCCAACTTTTTATTTTCCGTGCCAACGTCCGACTTTAGTATTGCATCGTCAAACTGTGCGTCGATGAATCTCTAGTAATTTATTGCCATTTTAAAGCGTTTATCTAGTGAATTTCATTAAAAGCGTTTTAAATTTTCAATTACTTCAAAAGAGAAAGCAAACTTTATAATTGACTTCAAAGTCTTTCTAGTGATGAAAATGATTAATTCAACTAATACAGTCGCTTGAATATTTCTGTACCTCGGAGGTACAGAACACTATGTCCTTTTTTTTTTTTTTTACCAAAAATACATTATTACTTATTCTAATTCATCTTTTTTCCCTTTATACAGAGCTATACAATTCTATACAAATTAACTGTAAGGTAAGTTACATAAAAATATTTTTATTTATTTATTTTTTGGGGGAGGGCATAACGTCCTTATGTACTCCAATTAGGATAGTAAGGACGGGTTACCAACCTATTCTAGCCTGGATGGGAAAGTAAAGATTTATTTCGTGCACATAAGTATAACTTATTATTATTATTATTATTATTATTCAAGAAATGACATCTTTTTTTTTTTTTTTTTTTTTTTTTTTTTTTTTTAATTGCTCTCCTGTAAAGTTACGGAAATGTGACATAGTGTTCTGTTCCTCCGAGGTACAGATTTATAAATAATATAAATATCCATTTATTAATGGATAATTAATGGATAATAACCATAAGACGGTGGGAGTCCTAAATTTTGCCTATCCAGGTTTAATTAGGATAGGGATCTTTAACGAGTACCTGACATCGCACAGGCTCGGGACCCCCATTTTACGTCCCTTCCGAAAGATGGCATAGCTAAGGATTTTTTACTCCCTTTAAAAAATCCTAAGGTCATCTGCCGGGCTGCGAACCCGCGATCTTCGGTTTAGTAGGTTGCTATGCTAACCACTACACCACAGGTGACCTCATAACTTATTGTAATCCGATAATTCTCTGTGATAAAAATAGTAATGCTGATAACGAAGTCGATAACACGACTGATGGCTTTACCTGCATGCTCCAGTTATCCGCAGTATTGCAGTTTACGACATGTTTACTGCAGAGATTAAAGTAGTTTTTTTTAATACGTGGATCACCAGGTATTGATAAATATTATTTATAATCAGAAAACCTACTAAGATATCAAGGCCAGTCTAAGTTGATTGTCCAGAAATTAATTCAAGTTAACGCTTTTAAAATTATACTATAAAATAAATTATTTTGTCCATAGATATCAACAGGGCTTTAAATTCAGCCGCTAACTCAATCTACAGGTATAATAGCATTTTCAACATAGGAGAACCGGAAAAATATTTAACATTTAAAGTTGGCTTCCATAAAGTGAGAATTGTGAGTGAATTAAGAGTTTCCAGCCCGGCAGTCATCAAGCTGTATCTGAAAAACACGACAATTTCACTTGAAGGAAACAAAAATTGTACTTTATGTGAGCATTTTGTGGAGGACTGCATGAGCCACCTGCTACTGCACTGCTCTAAATTCAATGAGACCAGAAAAATCTACTTGCAGACCTTTATCAGGAACACCAGTGACACGGCCAATGTTGAAAATATTTTAAATATTCCTGATATTAAAAAAGATAAACATTAGTTATAATTATATCTGTAAAATATATATACAAATGAAAACCAATATGTAAAATTTTTATATATATCCATATAAATTTGTATAAACTTAAGCTCATTAATGGACTTAAATAGTTAACCAAGAGAACTCCTTATATTTATTTTTTCTATAATTTAATATTAGATTAATTCATGTACTTGTATGTAAGAAGTGTATTTTTATTTCATATTCTTTCCCATTATGTAAATAAATTTAGAATTGTCTGAGAATGTACCAGACTCCCATTTGTACGAGAATTGTCTTTTACAAATAAAAAAAAATTATCCAATTGAGCTGCTATTCCGGGGTTTTAGAAATTCTCAAAATTTTATTTTTTTTTTGGCCGTTTTCGCTCCACCATACACTACACATTGAATCCTCTCCAAGCCTTCCGTCCCAATTCAAAAGATTTCTATTTCAAATTCTTCTTTTACCATGAATGCTATCATAAAGTACGATAAATATATTTTAGATAGCCCCGTTGGCTACGTGACAGTACGGCCATCAGTACTTTGTATTGTTCGCTCATGATTAATGATTCCTAAGCTGTCTCCGCACTGATGTCTTTGGTATGTTGCAGGAAATCAGGTAGGGCACAGCTTAACGCTTTGTTATTCTGTGAAGTCAATTTGAATATGAAACGGAAATATAATTATTATCGCAATTAATTATTTGTTCATATTATGGTAGTGTGGAAGGTGTGGCGGCTCACTGGCTAAGACACTATACTCCTCACTCTTGGTTGTTTGCAGAAAATTTATGTTTTGTAGTATGAGCTGTGGCTCAACTTCAGGGCCAGGAAATCTACATAAAGCACATTAAAGTGAGTACCCTTAATTGAGTGAAAATACGGGCAGTTTGGCAGCATCTCAGCTAAATCTCCTACTTTCCTTCTTTCATAAAATATAGATTGCTAACAAGGTTTCTGTGGTATACAATGTATGAAGCGCAAGAATATTACCAAAGGGGAGCGCAGATATAAAAATATAAAATAAAAAATTCTAAAAAGACATTTAGCTCAAACAACATGAGCCATAATATTTTAAAATAAAATAATTCTTATGGTATAATATATTAAATATAAAATATATTTCATTTTAAAAATTTCAGAAAAACGCTAAAATAAAATTTATGGTAGATCTAAAGAGGCTTCTCCTTCAAATCGTCTTTGTAAATAAAAAAAAAAGCCAGTAATTCTATCAGCCCTTCTTAGTGAGCTATCAAAATGTGTATTTACCATTACACACTATCTTCAGCTTTAGATGGTAAGTAATGGATTTTAATGTTTGTGTTTTCCTTCAATTAGAGTCTTCGTACATGTTCCAGAACTAAAATTATAAAATTTAAAAAAAAAAGTCAATTTTTATTTCTGAAAAATACTCGGCATTTTGCATTCAGAACTTTTACCGGCTGTTTCAATACATGATAAGAGGAAAATTCCCTTCTTCGAAACGAGACAAGAAACGCCGAAACGGCAATGACAAGAGACAGAACTTTTAAATTGAATGAAACTTTCTCGATAAAGTTTTCAACAGTAATTTAAATTTTGGGGTTACTTGCTTTGTAGAAACGACATCGGTTGTAATTTTTGGTTAGAAAAATCCATAAGCTATGTTTATTTGATAATTAAAATTTTTGTTAACCCAAACTTTTTTTTCTTATAATATTGTTTTATTTAGTAAAGATTAAAAGATGTTTCTATATAAGGCAATGAATAATGTGAATGACAAATAATCCACTCAAATTAAATAAGTGGGAAAAAAAATCCTTTGTAAAAAAAAAAAAAAGATGTCCAAAACAAAATCCAACCAAAAGGTAATAATTTTTTATGTTTACAAATGTTTATTTTTTAAAATATAGATCCCCCAAAAAAGAAAATAAGGGATCAAAATCGGTGTCGGATAGTCTGGAAAGTTTCCTGGCCGGTTTAATCTTCTGTGTCGTTTTAGGTGTAGGTAAAGTAGTTTTAAAATGGCTTGGTTGCCGAAATTTATAGAAACAAAACACATTACATCCTTATCTTTTGAAGTTTACACTCTAATTGACTATTATTTTATTTTTTATTTGCCATCTGCATTGTTTTAATTTTTCATTGGTTACAATTATAACTTATTAGAAAATTATTATTGAGTTTAAATTTCAAAATATATTTCAAAGAGGTATCGATTCGCCTGCGGTGAGTTAACAGTTTTGTGTAGGTCAGCGCCCCCTATATCCGTTCGCCTAACTGATTCTTGGACCAGGTCGTCTAAGACCCCCGGGCGTCATTGTCCAAGATGAAAAAACAAATACAAAATACAATAATAAAGCATTGATGAATATTAAATGTTTTATAAGTTTGTTGCTGTTATAAATTTGTGAAAGCAGGTTTTGTTTGATTAGTGGAAACGATTTAGTTGCGGCTCTTTATTGTTTTCTGCTATGTACGTTACCCAGGTTACGCATTGATTTCTAATATATCTTTTTAGAATATTCTAGTGACCGCCATATTAACAGAATATACTGTTTTGGCTATTAATTATGTAATATTTTTTTGTAAATTAATAAAGAAAAATTGATTATGATAAATTAACTAAAATAATTATATAATGAACAAAAAACTCAGAATAAGTAATAGAAAGTCTACTGGGAAATTACGTTTTTACAATGTAACACTATATTTTTTTTAAACATAATTTTATTCACAACTGTACACATTTGACAATCAGTGAATGTGAAGTTACATTAAAACAACAGACATGATCAGGCATGAGGGAGTCAGCTCCCTGTGGTACAATCTGTAGGGATGATACTAAATTATTAGGGATTAGACCAGGAGATCCCTCATCCACCTCCTTTTAGTTTTGTCAGGAATCTGTACTGTTGTCATATTCTGTACCTGTATGTTAGAGTGTCCACGTAGTTTTTCAAGAAAATGCCGATAAAATTTATGAATATAGGTCTTAACTGTTGGAATACGTAAGTCTGTATGTAGCGTATCGTTTGAGACATAAGGAGGGGAGTCTGTTATTAGTCTTAGGAATTTGGATGGGAATGTTTGTATTTTCTGAATATGCGTTCATTTGGCCGGTCCATAAATTTGAGATGCATACGTCCAGATGTGTTTTAGCAAGTAACTGTAAATGTTAAGTTTCTGTTGTAAAGGTAGTTTTGAGCGTCTGTGAAGTATGGAGTATAAAAGTCGCAGTTGTAGCTGTAATGTCTGTTTTTATGTCTTGACATGTGGGCCTCATGTCAGTCTTCTATCAAGCGTTAGTCCTAAGTATGTCACCTTTTCAGTTTGATGTAAAGGTTGGTTGTCAATGTGAACAGACGGGCAGGTCTTGCGTCGTAATATAAAGTGATTTGTCATAATTAAGTTTTATATAATATAACACTAAAATTAATTAGTAATAATGAACGAATTAGAAAAAAAAATCCAAGAGGAAAACGCTTTATCGTTTAGTAGATCATTATCAATCTTTTGAAAAATTTCGAAGATGAGTCATTCTTGAAATATTTTTGTATTCTCATTTTGTTTTTATTTATATTTAATACCTTTGAGAAACAGCGTGTAATCTCCTTGAGAATAATATTGTTCATCAGTTGAATCCTTTCGCAGTGAAATCGTACATAAAGAATGTCGTGAAACGTTTTATCATATCTGTCCTGTCTGCGGCAGATATCACAAAACTTTAAAATATTTTTACCTCTTATTAATGAATAAATGGTCCGTTATGTTATTAATTACTATTCGGGTCAATTTTTCAACTCTTTATTAATTTTAATTTAGCTTGGTGTACTTGACAAATTTCAATAGTTCGAAACATAGCTGTTTTATGATTTATTAAGACATATTAGCCGAAACCAGATACCTATCCTTTCATTGTAAGCTCCATAACCAGTCAGATCCATTAGTTTCTCAACTTGCTTCCCACTCCATTCCCGATAATCCTCCGAGGCATCTGAAAAGAGGATGGCCTATAGATCTTCTACTATAGAATTTTTATTGATGAGTAGTTCTTTTTAAGTATTGACATTGTTATTGTAATCGTTATCAAAACATTTACTTGATGTATATATTGGTACAGTTGTAAATTTCAATAAATTGTTATAAAATAAAATTAAGACATACTTGGGGGTAACATGCCGTTAAGAAGTAACGTTGATCATATTTCCAGAGGATTAGGGAAAAAAATGAATCGGACAAAACTAAACAAGGGATAACGAAATCCAACCATTCAATAAATCAGCCTTTGTCCCACCGTGACCTGGGATCATATATTTAAAAAGATATGTATAATTAATTGAATATTTAACATAAAAACCGATCCGACAAGGGTGTCGGCTTAGGGATTATACAGGACCTAAAAGGGAATTTATAAGTTTAAAAGGTTGTAATTGTGTTTAATCCTTCTTAAGCCGTCGTAACTCTGAAGGTCCTTAAAGGATGAAAAAAAGGAGCCAAGAGAAGGAGAGAAATTTTATTTATGGGCAAGGACCGAATCATGATCGTCTAAGGCCAACAGAGGTCACTGGCCGAGCCTTCAGAAAAATGAAATATACCTAAATAAAAGATTTTTTCATTATTATGAAAATATTTCTTTTTATTACTTATCCTTCCAGAAATAGATATTAATATTAATCCTAGTTTATATGTATTCATAAATTAAATTTTACAACTATTAAATAAATTAAATATTACGACTATAGAATGTATGAGAGGTGAAATTATTGTGGGAAAGTACTGAGTATTTTCAACCTCTTTCCAGCCTCAACACAATACTAATATTTGCGAATGCTATTTACAGAAGCAGCCCACTTTATCTGTTCAACTGTACCGAACGGTCTTCATACTCAGGCGTTGTGCGTTTACTTCAAAACTATTGACTTAATTTTTTTTTTATATATAACTTAATTTATTGATGAAATACTACATTTAATACAATTATTCTGGTCACATCTTTAATTATTTTTTATTTATCTTGGCCGCTTAAGTTAAGGGAGGAACAACAACTTCAAGTTTTCGAACATAAAGTACTGCCTAGAATATTTGGGCCAAAAAAGATTTAATAAACGGGAAAATTTAGAAGGTTTCACAAATGCAGAACTGCGGGAGTTATATCTGATAAATATAGTTCAGGTAATAGCAGCGCGACGGTTAAAATGGGCATGTAAAGTCGTTTGGTTTAGTAATGATCGAATTCCGAATAAATTAATTAATTTTGAGCCGTCTGGTAAACGACCAAGACGTAGATGGGAGGATCATTTTATCGTATTTTATTATTAGTTATCATGTTTTGTTGTAACTTCTATTGTTTTTTGAGCTCTTGATTTGTCTTTTAATATCATACCTACAGTATTTTTTAAATTTCGTTTCTTTTTATCCTGTTGCTAGTCAATTTTATGTTGTATGTTATTATTTTTATTTAAAAGAGTTTTTTTAATATTAATTGATATGAAGGCTATATAATATATAAATAAAAATTGAACACATATAAGGACATCCATATTAACATACAATAGAAATCGCTAATTAAAATTTTATAATAAAACAATATATAATTATTGTAATATAATAAAGTAGAGGTAGTTCTGCAAGAAATGTTTTGCTACTGACAGACCTGGTATGCATGTTTAGAAGTTGTTTGTTTTTTTTGTTAATATGATTATAATTTTTAGCTGTTTTTTTTTGGCCGTAAAAATAATTATTATAATTTTTAAAATAATTTAATTAATAATTTAACATTTGAGTTCTACATTTATGCTTGAATTCCATTTCCTCAATAAAAAATTTGAAAAAATTCGTAAATTTTATTTATTTTTTAATTTAGCAGGTTTCTTTTAATGAAAATATTAACAATATTTCATACCATTCATTATGAAGCAGTATTCAAAATCCGTTTTGAAATAATTGGATTTAATTATTGATGACAGTTAATATTTCCATTTTAGGTATCTTCATCATTTAATGTCACAGATGTAATGTCGATGTATATAATATTATATAAAATTATTTTTTTTCTCTTAAAGAATATTTCAGGGAGGAACTAGTTGTAGGAAATGTAAAATTACTAAAGGAAAAGTTTCGCCAATGCTTATTAGATATGTTAATAATGGAAAACATTTGGTCAGCTGATTATGCAAAAGGAAATGAGCTGTCTTGTATCACTAGGAATGACTTCATTTTCGTTTCTTCGAATGCTATACTATCCTATATAATTAGATATGTAGATTTCAGATAAATATTTTAAATATCTTTTCATGTATTTTATTTATTTTGAAACAGAATTTCTATTTCGTTCTTGCTTAAACATACAAATAATGAATGTTTAATATTTTTAACATCTTAGCTCCTTAGTATTAAAATACACTCCCTGAAAAATAAGAATAAACAGAATAGTAGATTTAAAAAGAATGTTGATTCTAGATTTAGTACTATGTCTCAGTTCATAAGAAATGATAAAGCAAATTTACATCTAAAATAACATATATAATTACAGAAAAACAAAATAAAAATAATGTACATACATGAATAAATAAAAGTGAAATGTTTGTTGAATAAATAAATAATTTATTAAAACTACAAAAAAATTAAAAATGTATATTTCTTTAAGGATCTTCTTGACGTAAATGGCTGCTTAGTTTCCTCTAAAATAATATGTGGTGGGATGTTTTGATGTTAAATTAAACAATAATAGCTTTATAGTATCGATTACTGATATCAGTGCTGAAATTCCGATTCTGTCTTAAAAAGGAAAAGCAACAATTACATAATATTAAATGAATAAATCTTATTGATGTTAACACTAAGCTATCGGTGGAATATCAGAACTTCCAAGTGCTTAATCAAAATCAGGTGGGTCCTATTAGCATAAATTAATAGACTTTATAGAGGTCAAACAAAAGAATAAAAAAATTAAGACAAAAGTAAAACACTGACTGTGTTTTGTTTTTCATGACATTGTATATCCTGACGGTATTATATCCAATGAGTGAGGTCTACTTTGTTGATTTTCAGTTGTTTTTTTTTTATATATTGCTACAAATATTATCTCTAAAACTAAATAATGTAATATATTTTAATCGTACTTTTTGAATATTTCTATTGAGAAGGGACCTGAACCAAAAAAGGTAATCTTAGAAGCATATCCCTTTGGAAGTGAACTACCTAGTGACCTGCAGTAGGTATTTGCTTATCTACAAAAGAAATAAAAAATCAAGTTAATAGAAAAACAAGAGCTGGACAAGATACAGAAAAAATGCCTAAATTGGTTTCGAGATCGAAAAGGAATGTCTGATAGAAGACTAACAAAGGAAGTTTTATGGTGGAAAATAGATAAATGGTAAAGACAAGATTGACCGGAAAAGGCTTAAAATAAAGAAATGATAATAACATGGTAGGATATGGTTTACGAAAGCGAAGGGCCATAAGAAAATTGATAAGGATGTCAAAGAAAATTTATGTTTATGGAGCTACTTAAGCTCCATTACGATATTGGCTACTTAAGCTAGTGACGCAACTCGAAAATCTGCATTAAAAAAAAATGTAAAATAGCACATGGAATATCGTATGGAATAACGAAAGTCTACCTGAATTATCTTTTAATCCCAACAGCAAGTGACATGTATCAGGTGGGATTTGGAGTTGATTCAATACATTTTTGACATTTTATAGAGGACTTTTCAACATAAACATGATAACACAAAAAAACATATCGTTTGTGTTCAAGTAAAAATGAACGAATACTTAAAGTCTTTACAAGTATGTTAAGCAACTAATCTATTGCCCAACATTCTCTGGTGATTCTAGTCTATTAGACGTGATCAAAGTTAATTCCTGTACTTTCATTTAATAAGAGAACTTAAATCAGCACGTCATAACAAGGATAATGAGTATGTTAATTGAATAAAAAAAAAAAAAAAAAAAAAAAAAAACAGAGGAATATTTATGTGGAATTATCTGTTGCAATCTTAATTGAACCCTGGGTACACTATTAAAATACTATTTGATGTTATAACTATTTAACATAACTTGAGGTAAATTGATTCTTGCGGGCTGAAATTAGATTGCATGCAGGGTAAAAACAATCATACACACCTCATTTATGTGAATTATGTAAGGATAAAAAATGTATTGCATAATTGTCGGGACTAAAAGGGTTTTAGACTAGAACGGGGAATGTCCAAAAAATTGAAACTGACAAGGGGATGTTTGGAGTTGTAACTCTTGAGGTGATGGGTGAAAAAAAATTTTAAACTAAAAACTGATATTATTTTCAGGTTCCTCATCTCAAAAACATGTAGAAACTAAATTTTATCGAAATCAAAAATATTTTTTTTTTTACCTTTAAAATATTGTAGGATTTTAGAAAGCAAGGGGCTGTTAATTTCTGAAAAAATGTAAATAATGTGCGCTATCTCACACATTTCGCCACCATTTAAGACCAAATTTTAAGTTTATCTATAAGCCGTAAAACTGCATAGTTTAGCTCAAATCCGGAGGTCTCAGAATTTCCCCTTATTGAAATATCTGACAGAATTAGAGTTATTTCTTTCATTCACGTCAGTTTTTGTCCACTAAAATCTGGAGTAAACCCAATGTTATATGCATGGATAAAAAGCAGAATGTATGCTGATTCTTGTGATGCTATTACTATTGTAATCGGTTGAACACAGACAGCAGTTGCATGGCCTTTAGAAATTTTTGATGAAATCTCAACTTCAAAATTTCAACCTCCACGAAAGGGGTAAAAAATCAATATTTTTTTATTTTGATACAATGTCACATATAAAGATTTTATGGTGCGTTAAATCGAGATTGGATGTCAGTTGTTCATGAAAAAACGTTTCAACTGATTTACAGCGGATTTCCTTGGAGTTATGTCATTTTTTTTGAGTTTTTGTGCACCCTAAAGTCGGGTAGTGTCTTGATAATAACGAAAGTATTTTTATTTAGAGGGGAGAAGGTCCAATTTTTGGGTTTTTTGGTTATATCTCAAAAACGGTAGACTCTAGAAATATATGCTCAGAATAAAAATTAAAGCTAATTAAATTTCCTATAAAATTGATTCTATACATATTTGTCGAAGTTCCAACGGTTTTCGAGATATACGTTATAGAAAATCGATAATTTATCCAAAACAATAATGTTTACCTCACTTTTTGGCAAACATTTGCTTCCAGTGCCTTTCATGATCGTTTCTCAGAAAAAATGTAAGAACCAAAGTTGTAGACCATTCAATTTATTTCAATTTCATATATATGTTTCTGGCACTTAAAGCAAATGTTTAGCAAAAAGTGAAGTTATAGCGAAAAAAACATTATCGATTACACCTTTACCTATCACAGTCCTTCCATCAAAAGTCAACCATGTGTTCTCTTTTTTACAAGGAAGCTCGATTGTTTTTGTTCTTTGAAATTTTTTTGATGCCGAATAAAGAGTATATCTTATTATACTTCCATATTTGGTAGCTTCTCCTAAGTAATTCTATCACAGCATCTTATACATTACAATTTTTATTTTTAGTTTAAAGTATTAATGTAAGTTCTGTATCACAAGACTAAAACGACAAGAAACTGCCCGTCGTTTCAGACTACTTCAACACTTACCAGACAAACGTTCAAAGCTCCCAATTAATTACAAAAGACTCATATACAAGACTGTGTGACCTCTTTGGACGTACGGAGTTGAGCTTTGGGGCTCCACTAAACCATCCAATTCATCTCGTATTCAATTTTTACAATCCAAAATCCTTCGTAAAATCCTCAATGCTCCTTACTTCGTCACCATTAAACTTATCCATAAAGATCTTATTGTTCCATATGTTACTGATTTAGCCCACACCAGATACCTATCCTTTCATAGTAAGCTCCATAATCACTCAAATTCGTAAGTTTCTCAACTTGCTTCCCACTCCATTCCTGATAATCCTCCGAGGCGTCTGAAAAGAAGATGGCCTAGATAGAGACCTTCTAGTGTAGAAGTTTTAATAAAGTGCTAATGATGAGTAGTTCTTTTCAAGTTTTAACATGTTATTATAATCGTTGTCAATAAATTTACTTGATGTATATATTCTGTACTGTTGTAAATTTCCTTAAATGTATATATATATATATATATATATATATATATATATATATAAAGTTTTGTATCATCAGTTATACTAGACAAAAATTTTCAAATGATTGTGATCGATCCTGAAGAATCGATCTGCTCTTGACACGTCCAGAACTGGAATAATTGGACCGAATAATGAAACCCGGAGTCGGACGGAGAGCCGAAGACACAAAGGTATAATAAGAGGGATTTAGTGAGGGCGTTCCCAGAAGGTCGCGCAGGTAACCCGGGAGACCACCCAACAGATGGAATCGGTGATCGGCGTTCATTTGGATAAAGACAAGCCTCGGAATCCGATAACCGATAATCAGTGCTGGTAATGAGAGAGCCAATGATAGAGCTTGTAACATAAGAGCTCCGCTGTGGAATATTAATGCGTTCCGTCTATTGGTCCTGCAGGAGTCGGTATGGAGAAGACATTGATGGAGAGTGGGTTTGAAGGGTTCAGACGAGACAGGTGCAATCATTTTAATATTACTCTCATTAAGTTATTTTTATATTTCTAAAACGTAATTTGTTTGGTCATATTAAAAAATAATACCTCCTTGATGTTCGAGAATATTAACTATTCATATATGACTTTAAGTTAGGTTTATCTTATGCAGAGACTGACTGCATTAGTAACTGACCGAAAGAGCAAAAATTCCAAAATAGTTAGCTGGAAGGTAGAGAGTGTCCTGGAAAAAGGATTAAACGGGAAGAGAGTGTCCAGGAAATAGGATTAAATAGGAAGAGAGAGTCCTGGAAAAAATATTAACAGTGGAGAGAGAGTCCTTAATAAAAAAAGTAATAACTGTTTAACCAATTTTAAAAAAGTGCAACTATGGCCAAATATCCTTAGGTCGTAATAAATCGTTAGATCGGCGAGTATCCTTCAGTTTCCTGTGATAAGAATTAAACGGGAAGAGAGTGTCCCTTTAAAAAATTAAAGATCTAATTAATTTTTAAAAGGACGAAAATTAGTTTGTCGTGGGAAAAGAATGGTCAAAGATAACCTTCGTCAGTCAAAAATCATTCAAATAGTATCCTTCAGTGGCTATCGACCAAAGCCACTGAAAGATGTAGATTCAGATCTGCCAGAATCTGAAATTTTTGATTGCTGAAGAATGTCATTGGCCCTTCACTGCACTAGTATACGTCTCTATTCCTTCATGGTCTCAATCATATTATCATTTTACTGACATGGTCTGACCATCTCAACTGCCTCTACTCAATAGTTTTTATCACACAAACTATCAGTTTAGGTTTTTGAATAGAATGCATCTCAAGATTTTTCAAAAAAAAAATTTTTTTTTTTGGTCTGCACTGATAATAAACAGATTTGCAGAATAATTAATCTGAGGAATTGGCAAGTTAAAAATGTGGAGAATTAGTATCAGGTGGCATCCCTTCCGTGGATTCAAATTACTTCTAAGTACGAATTTTATGTTTTAATTCTGATATACTCTTACTAACAATGATATTAACTCCTTTTGAAATAATCGACAAAATAAAATTTTTAAAATTATTAAAATTAAGTTGATATTATAATATTTCTTGTTACATATCTATATCTAATAATTTTCAAATATAATATTGAATGGTATTTTAATTTGTCGTTTCATAATGATTAGTTGAGACAATACTGCTGACTCTCCTGCAACTAACGTATTCCGCCGCACTTGCATAAATAGGATTGGACTAAGTTCAGAAGATCCCACGTTTGTTGTGGATTCCCAGTACCCGGCCTTCGGATTGCAGTGCGTTCTGCCAATGCAACAACAATGTAGGCGTTGCATAACAACAAGAAATGTGCAACCACTGCCCTGTCGTTTGACTGCTTACTGTGGATAAGCTTATATCAACGATATATTAACTTCCTTTGCAACTTTATTCAATTAGGAATTGATATATATACTTGTTCCTTATTTGATATTCAGTTAATTAGACTAGTTCTTTGATGTGAGTTTTGTTCAAAGAAAAAAATCCAATAGAGGTGGCAATTATTTCATCTATCCTAATTGCATTGATTTTTGTATACCATATTGCGTACCTGAATTAGAGGAATACATGAGTACATTACATTTATTTGGAAACCAATTACTATAGTGGTGACAACAAATCCTCTTGGTAGGGGATGGGACATCGATGTTTCGATGTTTATGACATCGAAAAATTAAAAATCGTTGTCACTCCATCGACCAATAGACATCGTCGTTTTTGAACATCGATCTTATTTTATAAATATTGTAAGGCAGGCTATCAAGTTCACCATTAATTAACTTTACTTATATAATTGATATTCGTTAAATAAGAGCCTAAAAACTTGTTTAAAAACATCTATGCTTTTCATTTTTATATTAAGGAGGATTATTAAGTTAACAATTCAATTTGGATGAAAGCGTCAGTGATTCGATTCTTAGATCTATCACAAGCCAAATGTTAGGGCTAGCTATTAACTAATTCTAGTTGAATAATTTTTATAGGTTAAACTAATGTTAAACAGTGTTAAAATCATTGATGTTTCTAATATTTATTGTAACTAATCTTACGTCATTAATTGGGTTAACATTTAAGCCCATGTGAAAACATCGATGTCTGGTTGGAGAATTATCGTTAGGGTTATCTTTTAAATAATTTATATTAGTAAAGTGTGTTTAAGGAATTGTTTGAAAGCTTAAATGTTTGTGATTACAACGATGTTTTCGTTTTACTTAATGCATAGAGTAATAGAGAAAAATCTATGCTTTTTTTTTTACTATTCGTTAAACAGTGATTGAATTAACATAAATTATTTAAAAGGTAATCCTAACATTAAACCTGCAATCCAATCATGAAACATCGATGTTTTCTTATTACTTTAAATATATTTATTATTTTTTTTTTTTTATATAAATTTTTTGAAATGTACAAATATATACATCAAGTAAATGTGTTGATTACGATTACAGTAAGTGGTTATGGAGCTTACTAGAAAATATAGGCAAGTTTTTGCTAACTCGGCAACATATGGGACGTTAAGATCTTTATTAGTTTATTGGTGACAGAGTAAGGAGCATTTAGGAATTTTGTGAAGGATTTTAGATCGAAGGATTGGATACGAGAAAAATTGCATGAATTAGTGAAGTCCGAAAGCTTAACTCCCTACGTCCAAATAGGTTTAATCACAGCCATATAAATAAGTATTTTGTAATTAAATGGGTGCATTGAACGTTGGTTTAAATATTAAATGTTAAATGTTATTCTAGTTAAAATTAATATGTGAAACATCGATGTTTTTACTTTACTTAATGATTAGAGTAATAGACAAACATCGATGTTTTCTAACAATTTGTTAAACACTAATTTAACAGACATAAATTATTCAAAAAGTAACCCTAACTATAATGCAGCTTGCTGTAGTTCTAACTATTGCATTGTTCTGTTATTATTATTTTCTGTATGTTATTATTTGTTGTATACATTGTTGTTAAGTGCTGTTTTGTTAAGAGTTGTAGAAAGTGTGTTAAGTACTAAGTTAAGTGAACCTGGCAACACTGAGTGCTGTAAAAACATTTGGTAACCTGGCAACACTGAGTGCCTCACATATAAACCACATGGAGTTATAGACAAGTACTATAACTCCATGATAAACCAATTATAATCTTCAGGTTAAGTTAATTTAATTATAGACATTTGTTTTGTATTTTGTATTTTTTTGTGATTTAAACTGTGAAAAAATACTAATGAGCTTTGAGTCCACTTATTCAATGTGTGAACTGTCAATCATTACAATTCATAAAAAAGGTCTGTAGCGAATAGTCACCACTAATGAGACTATTCACTAACATTAACATCGGTCCGTAACATACACGATACATCGGATAGAAAACATCGATGCCGATGTTCTTTCAAAAGATAATGAAACCACGAATGTTATAGCTCTTTCTACTATATAAAGATATAAGGAAACGCTTTCTGACATATTGATTATTCGAGTTCTAGAGAAAGATATTCATGGCACGCAATTATACCAGGGTCATTAGGCCATCCATAATGCAACGAGCGGTTCATGAATGAGACTTAGAATTGCATCTGGCCCAATCAGCAATTCCAATCCACGCCCGAACTGTGACCGATCCTATTATCGAGTCACGAAGGAAGTTCTGAGTAATGTATAATATTTCTATTTTAGTAAACCTAGTTGGTTATTTCTTCGATCATAAAAATGTCTATTATAAAATTTATTTTAGCTATACACTGTTACTGAGATAAATCACTTTCTCTAACAGTAAAGTCATCAATTTTCCCTCCCTCCATCTTGTCAGCATTAACGATGTCCCATATTTCACGATAAGAGAGCACAAACGATTCAATAATAGATGTAGCAGTACAGCTACGCAACTTTCTTACACAACGCCACAATAATCGTTTGTAATGACTCAATGAAATGCTAATTGAGCAAGGGGGATCATTTTAATTAGTATAACATGAGGCATTGCACAATGATATGAGTATAACTTAAGGCATTACACAATAATAAGCCCCAGTTTACCATGAGGTTCGATCCCGATTACCAACAATCTCTGCCTACATACTGTAGTGTAGGGACTTTTTTGAAGCCTAGGAAATTAGATTATGTGGTTACCCATTAACCTTAAATAAGATGAACGCTACATAAAACAAAAAAAATGTGGTCTATTCGTAGAATGTGATATATTTTAGTGAATGAGTCATTAAATTAGAATACATTTGAATGCTATTATGTTTGACTTTAATAATACTGGATCCCTTGAGGATATCATTATACAACGGAGTATAATGACATTAATACTGATGGAAAAAAAATAATCTAAGAAATGGAAAAAACAACAACAAAAAAACAAAAGAAGAAGGGAACGATAGCGGTAGAACCAGCTGTGTAGTAATGCAATTAGTCTATTTAATTGCCACTAGAGGTCTTACTGATGAGATGTTATTATTGCCGATGATATAGTGGCCCAAGGGGGGGGAGGGGGTCTTCGCCCTTTGCTCCTCCCCATCTGCCCTTTAGGCCCTTCCAGATCATTACCGAGCTCTGATTGGTGGCTCAACTCAGTCCCCGAAACCAAAGCCAGCCGCTAATGAAATGTTCGCGTGCTATCGTTAAAGCGCAATGAATCAGACTGAGCTGCTACCTGTCGGTCGTTTAGTCTTTTATTTTTCCTAATATACTTTCTTTTTGTGCTGTTAAAACCTGGAAAGGTTATGATTTAGAACTCTTGTTAATAATGGAACTTAAATTGATTATAGCAGTAACCCAACTACAAATTTAAATGCGACCAAATATCTAAAGGATATTTGAATTAGCGCATTGAATCGAATGGGTTGGTGTTGCTTTAAATTTGAAAAAAAATTAGGTTCATAGTTTTTTGGTGTATTTTTTTTTTAACCTTAAAAAATTTACCACGCTCTACCTCTCTTGGTGTTTCTCAGAACAAAAAATTGCCGAAAATTACCTTATCATAACTGAAATGGAATGAAATGAAAAATATTTTCAGTTATACAGGGTGTTCAATATTCGATGGCCACCCCCCCTTTTTTTTTTCAGAGTTTTTGAAATTTTGAAACGAAACTCTCAGGTTTTTAACTGTTTCAAATAAAGATTTTTTTTTTCAGGTTATAGTCTGCGCTCCAACCTTCTCCAGCGACCATAACTCTGGAATTCCCAATTGGATGGGATATTGTTTACGACAAATTACGATAAATAATCAAATGTTGAATCGATTTTATATTTTTTTCCGGGGCACCGTTTCGCCGCAAATCACGAAAATCATTAGAAAATAAGCACTCTAAAAACTAAGATTGCAAAAAAACTTTGAACAATACGACGAGCGGTGAGAACAGGTCGACTTGGAAGGTTTCCCCCGAGAGGCTCAAATCGTCGACAAGCCCGTGATGAAACTAATATCATTTATGTACTGGCTACGGTGGAAGCGTATCCTTATCGGAGCATTCGAGACATAACCAGGGATACCCACTTAAGCATTGGACGGTGTGGGCCATACTAAAACAACATATGAGGCCGTACCGCATTTCACTTCATCAGCCTTTAACTCCCCAAGATGCTGAGAGAATGAGGTTTTGTCATTAAGTGGGTACCCCTGGCTATGTCTCGAATGCTCCGATAAGGATACGCTTCCACCGTAGCCAGTACATAATTGTTATTAGTGTAATCACGGGCTTGTCTACGATTTGAGCCTTTCGGGGGGAAACCTTCCAAGTCGAGCTGTTTTCACCGCTCGTCGTACCAGTCGCGGGATGGCCTTAATTTCAGTTCGAAGTTTGTTTTATTTTTGCTGTAAAATAGTTTTATACTTCTTATTTCCTTAAAATGATTTAGCGCGAATTGCGGCGAAACGGTGCCCAGTATAAAATAATTTACCGGTATTAATTCGATTCAAAATTTGATTTTCTATCGAAATTCGTCGTAAAAAATACCACATCCCATTGGGAATACCAGAGCTAGGGTCGCGGGAGAAGGTTGGAGCGCAGACTATAACCAAAAACTTTGGTTATAGTCTGCGCTCCAACCTTCTCCAGTTCTTCTCCAGCGACCCTAGCTCTGGTATTCCCAATGGGATGTGGTATTTTCGACACAGTTAAGACCCTGAGAGTTTCGTTTCAAAATTTCAAAAACTGTGGAATAAAAAAGGGGGTGGCCATCGAATATTAATTATAACATTAACATTATAACATTAATTGCTAGAGCGTACCGTCTAGGAGCTATATTGGTTTGAATGAAAAAGGTCTCTTTGAAACTCCTATTTTCTTACAGCTTTGATTATTTTAAATGATCAGAATTCCGATCACTATCAACAAGTGAATGCGGAATACTGTATATCGATAATTTACTTCAAGGCAATCGATTGTTCTCTTCATCTACTTTAAAGGTTTGAATTGTATGAATCATAGCCCAGTGTTCTGCAAACTGACTGAAAAGAAAGGACGTTTTTTAGAACAAGTAGGTATGATGCAATCGGCAGTGCAGCCTTCACGGTGTCCTTTGTGGAGTCATATTTTGGATTCCTTTCACATTCGATAGCCAGGAGCCAAGTTATTATAGTTATGTACGCAAAGCATTTAAAAATATTTCTTTTTTTCTATCGTACTCAAAAACATATACCAAGTAAAAGTGAATGTAATGGTTGTAATAAGATATCAATGACTTTTAAGCAAATACCTATTGAAAACAAGACGTTATTTTATGGGTTAGCTGGAACTGATGAGTTGGTATGGTGTTTATTATGAAAGGAGAGGTATCTGGCTTCAGTCGAATGAGTAACCTATTTAATAGAACATTAAAATCTGTATGGATAAGTTTATTTGTGACAAAGAAAGGAGCATTGAGGATTTTTGAAAGATATTTAGATTATAAGGAGTGGATATGAGAGGAATAGGATGGCTTACTGGAAGCCCAAAGCTCAAATCTTATAATCGATTGGTATTTAAGAGCATTGGTGTAATGTTGAAGTAGTCAAAAAAGTGGAGCTGTTTATTGCCGTTTCAGTCTTACATATGGAAATCTAAATTTAACACTTACTATATATTTTTTTTATATTCTGACTTCTTAACATTTTTGTTGGAATTTATTAGGATGCTTCGATTTTTTATTTGTTAAATATTTGAATACCGAAAGAACTGCTGATGAGTTACTCCTTTAGTTTTTTTCTGGAGATTGATTTTTACAGGAATTATTTCATTGATTCCATCATCACCATCAAAGTCATACCTCACCTACTGCAACCTGGATCAAACTCCCTGATCTTCAACTAATACACTTCTTCTGTTTCAGTCCAGCCCTCTCTTTGCATAATGATTACTCTTCGTCTGAAGTATGATGGGGTTTTACTGGCCTTCCTTCGTATAACATCCCGATGGTTCTTTTTCATTGGATGGTATAGCGGAACCACAGAGTTCAACTTCATATATCCAAATAAGTCTAATAACAATAATATTTAAGTGTAACTTGTAATTATTTGGAATCTTAGAGCTTTGGTATTTTATAAGTTGAAGGCTGGCTGTTTCTTGTCATTTCAGCCTTGAATATGGAGATTTGAATTTAAAAACTAACTGCTATATATTTTTTGGTTTTTATATTCAATATATGAGGGTCCAATAATTTATTGTAATTATAGTAGAGCATTATTTGGGATACTTCTATGGGTTGGTTTTAAGTAGATGTAGATTTAAATAAGATGTCATTTACATCTTTCTGTAAGTTGTAACGTGTTCAATATAAATAAACATATGATATATATTCGTATAGAGAATTTTGTACAAGTTTTAGTCTGACGACTTTCCTCTAAACTGAACGAATAAGGATCTAGATGACAAAAATATACAAAAAACACGAGTGAAAAACAATTGTTTCGAAAATTACAACTTGTCCAGAGCCGGTAGTACGAAACCGGTCCAGTTTTTCGTAAATATGTATATAATTAAACCTGTAGCAAATTTAATAAGCTTTAATTTTGTATACGTAAACTTATTCAATTCAATGCGCCGTTTTCGAGTTATAAGCGAAAAAATCTAAACATTGATCATTTAACCCCCCCCCCCCCCCCACCATGCCCCCAAGTGGAACCGAAATTTGGAGGGACTCTATTGGTTCTTTTTTAGGGGACCATCCCCTAGACATTCTTGAAAAAATTGGAACTAGTATTTTTAGTTCCTCTGATTTTCCTATTTTGACTGAACTATAGGTGACCTTGAAGTTTTTAGGAAGTCGTTAGTTCTCACAGGGCGTGATTTGGAATACTGAATAGGACTGTTTGCGAGTCCCTCCATTAGTTTGACTAATTGATTTCTGTCAATCACATCATTATTTCATCGCTATAATTATTCCTCTTCAACCGGTTGGCAGGGTGAGAAGTATATTCGCAGAAGAAGCTTAGACCATATTCCACGATCTTCAACTAATTCCTTTCTACTGTTCCAGTCCAGTCATGTCTTTGCCAAATATTTCCTTATTTCTTATGGTCCTTACTTCTTCGTGGTCTCCCTCTAACCCTTCTTTCAATCTTAGTATTTTATGTCATCGTGGTAATGCGTTTTTATTTTTTATTTTTTTTTCCCCATTGTCAAAACATGTTCTGTCCACCTTAGAGAGTTTTATTCTCTAATATTCTGTGTTAGTTTGACGCCGAGGTTTTGTCTTCTTAAATCGAATTTCTTTTTAACTTCGTTACTAATCGTTAAAAAAATGAGAAAATAGAGTGTGGATTATTTCAAATTCGAGAATATACGTTACTATTTATAGTGTCCCAACCTTCTAGTTGCTATAAACGTTTAAGTTGCTTGTACTTATGTAAGCTTATATTTTGCGGGCCTTGGCAAATACCAGATCTCTTCAGAGAGCCAACGGCAGTGTACACAGAACCTAGATCTTGGACTTGTATTTACCTGAACCGTGTGCCAACATTACAAGGGACTGCAGGCCCCCCGAGGCAAACATTGATATTCTGAATTGTTTATTCGAAAGTTTGCCATTAATATTTATGTAAGCAGGAGCGATTAACCTATTTCGGGGAGTGAGGATTTGCACACCAGAAACGACAGCATGAAATCCTCCGCAACTTACGGAACCATATGTATTAGTATTGGTTATTATACCTGTGTATTTTTATAGATTGAATATGGACATTAATAAAAATAGTAATTTTTTTTATTTAGAAATAATTAATCTCATTTCTCAAAAGAAGAAAATATTGTTTGTTTATTTCGTTTAACGTCACTTTATGCTGCTATGGCTAATCGGACGATGCTACGGTGGGAGTCCTAAATTTTGCCTATCCAGGTATAATTAGGATAGGGATCTTTAACGAGTACCTGACATCGCACAGGCTCGGGACCCCCATTTTACGTCCCTTCCGAAGGACAGCATAGCTAAGGATTTTTTACTCCCTTTAAAAAATCCTAAGGTCATCTGCCGGGCTGCGAACCCGCGATCTTGGGTTTAGTAGGTTGCTATGCTAACCAATACACCACAGGTGACCCTAGAAGAAAATACATAATATCTATAAGGCTTTGTAATAACTGTAAGGTTTAGGGATACTATTTTATCTGCCAGGATCTGACGTTTTTGGCCGAACCAACAGAAATAACTTTTATTTATTGGTGTACGTATATTATTTTTATTTTGTTTTGAAAATTATTTGTTTATTTTTTATGCCAATTTTATAAATTTTCGTTAGTTCCAACTATAATAATAAAACTAAAATCGATAAACCTTTTTTCACACACGATTCTTTATACTCCTTTTTCTAAAATGTACATCAACATGTATTTATCATTTTGCAAGATGTCTCATTTATTTTGTAACTCATAATTTAATTATTAATCAATTTTTGTTATTTTCTATTATTATTATTTATTATAATTAATTATCATAGCCAGACGATTGTCCTATGTACTGTAATCATATGTTATTCTTTGGGGACAAGTAGTCCCAGAGTAAAGTTCATTTTCTTCTTCTTCTTCTTAAACATTTTACGTTGTTTCAATACCATACCAAATAATAAAATTTAGACAAATGAAACTATAAAAATATACCAAATTTATATAAAAATGTTTAGTTATCTTCTTTTTTAGATTGTTAGATTGTGTACATATAGAATATATATGGTTTTAGATCTGCCAGGATCTGATGATTTTTGACGGCCCGAGGCCATCCTTGGCCACTTTCCTTCTCTACAGATTTATTTTCGTCCTATTGAAAATTGATTAAATTTATTTAATTTCTAAAAGGATACTTTTTCTTCTTTTTAATCCTTTTCACAGGACACCGAAGAATACTATTTTGAGATCTGCCAGGATCAAACGATTTTAGACGTTCGCAGGTTAGTTTTTCGTGATTGCCCTTTTGGCAGCCATGATGTTCTTTTCGAAAATTGAATTAATTATTGCCCTTTTTTAAAATGACACTCTTTTCCTGTTTTATCCTTTGGGTTTTGTCCTTGCCTAACACATTTGCCGGAAAGTTGTAGTAATACAATAAAGACTACTCTTGGCATTTGTCATCAGAGGAGTCTTTGAGAGGATTTTGCCCTTTATGGCTTTACTTTTTAAGTATACAATATTAATGCATAGAGAAAACTTATATACAATAAAAATCATTAAAACAGAATTAACATAATTTTTTGTTAGATGAATAAAATAAAACACTATGAACATAAAACAAAAATAGGAAAATAACATTTTGCTTATTAACATTTACGATATTTAACTATAATTAAATTCTTGAACTAAACTTAAACGCCACTTCCATGTGCTGCTTAACAATACTTACAATTAGTTAAATATAGCCAACTTTTACCATTTAAAATCCAACTAATATCTTTAACTTGTAGGGCACTATTTGTATGACTATTGCAGGTAGGATTATGGTTCAAGGTTTTATATAAAACAGAGGAATAGAATGAAGTTAACTTATTCTCTACTTGTATTTTATTTAAAAATTGTTATCCATAATTTATTTAAATTATTAATTAAAGTAATTTGATCAATTCACATCAATAACATTTATACTATTTATAAATATGTCCTGTATCGAAACCCTACGTTATTTATATATTTCGTGTTTGCAAAAACAGCTATCTTGTGTTATCGTAATAATAAATGATAATAATTATAGTAAATCTACTATAAAATATCATATCTATAATTTCAATTAATTTCGTCTTCTGGAAATAATTTAAATATCTTTAATCAGGTGCTTTCGACATCTTTTTAATAAATCTAGAACATTTTTGAAACTGATGTTGTCTGTTACGGTTGGTTACAACGACATCCTGTCCAGGGGTTGGAGAGCGAAAGCCCATAGAGCACGTACAGGTACAGGTAGGTACAGGGGGTACAGGTAACTAACTATACCTGAGGCAGTGCAGGTACCCACCCACCCACCTCCAGGTACAAAAAGGTGCCCTAAGAAAGGGAGCAACAAACCCATAATGGAATGGGACGGTTCACACCTACCATTTAAAAACTGGACCACATATTTCCGTTATTTATTACTTGGTCGTTAGGCAAGGTCCCTGTAAGTCATCTTGTTCTTTAATGTATCCTCCGGACCCTTCTGATTTAGAGTCTTGTAAAAGTTTTAGTGCTTTCTCTCGTCCTTTAAGAAGTTAGTGTGGGCTTGGGCATACTTTAACTCCGAAAAAAATAAAAGAAAATAATGTGACAAGCACCGTCCGTCGCGGCTTCATTCGCTCTATTAAGTAAAAAACTTGGATAATTTTACCTACCTTAAAATTTAGTTTTATTTGTTTGTCGATAAATTTACTTAATATTATTATTATTTGACACGATTTTGACCTAAGATAGATCACGTGAAGCTCATGTGGTTCTTCTCTTCTTTCGAATGGTCCAAACGATCTTCATTTTCACTTCATGTTCTTTTCTTCCTATCTTTCGATCATGTTGTTCCACTTTTCTTGATTCCGTTCTCTGGTTGTACTTCCCAGGCGTTCACCTTTCCTCCGTATGCATTTCTGTCAAGAGCTTCTTCTGGGTTTGTTTTTGCATTTTCCAGGTCTTTCTTCACTTGTGTGCTCCATTCCATTGTTTTGAGGTTTTCTGTTGCATTCACGATCTGATGGGTTAGTCTATGTTCGGGTAGTCTGCGTATTTGTCCGTAATAAATAATACATATATCATTATTCATAATTAAATAAATATGGTAGAAGACTTAATGTCCATCTCCAGGAAAGTCTGACGACTGTGTCTACTAAATTGTTATGGTCTGACAAGAAGAATCAGATTAAGAAAATTATCTACAATTTGAGAGAAGATTGAAATTAGTAATTGATAATTAATATACCAAAAGTGAAATATCTTGGATGCGATTCTTGAAACAAGGCGAAAATCAGAACCTCTTTTAGTTTGGAAAAATTTTCTTATTTTGTTATTTATTTATTTATTTATATATTGCTTTTTAAAATTCAAATATAATGTTACAATATCATACGATTGAATATCATGAAAGTGCAGTACTTGCTATCCTGATATTCAGGTATTTGAAACTCTGATTTTCCCAGCTACTTCGCCGTTGCCTTATTTTTATCCTGATTAGTCTATTTTTGTAGGATATAAACATTCGCTGTTTGTATACTATTTTGGAACCAGGAAGTGGTCTGCTTTTTTTTATTTTTATACCTATATCACGTGTTAACACTTTGATAACAGGTAAACCGATTAATAATCTGAAATGCATTTCCATTTGGAACAAATCCAAAAAGATATATTTTTTAGCTTTGGTTTGTCCCATTTTTCTATTAAGGGTTAAGGATCATTTCTATTTTGTTATTTAATTTATATTAAATAAGTAAAACTATCCATTCATAAACGATGTTTGATCATTGGTGTCAAATCTAGAACTGAAAATAAATGTAATTATTTTTTTAACGTTTTTGTTAGGCTTATAGCTTCAAACATTAATTCCACCCGGCTAAAATATTAAATATGATATAAATTTATATGAATAGTATATAATATGTTGTTGGTATTTATATCTAACTTTTTAAACATGTCTTGCTAACCATCCCATCTCAATTGAATAGCAGACCTGTAAGTGATTTTTTTATTTCTAGATCTGCTTTTCACTTGAAACAGTCATGATATCTACGATCACTAATAATCCCGAAGAATTTCATTGTCTTAAAAGTCTCACTATAAACAAAACTTGACACTCTGGCGGCAAACATAATTTTAAATATATAATTTTAGATTTAGGTTATTTTAGTGTTTAAGGCGAAGAAACTAAATATCATCATAACACACTAAACAGCAAAACCTGAGTTGAAACTGTAGAAGTGGAAGGTTACATGTGAGATTATAGGAAAAAGCTATCGATAAATGTAAACTCGAAGTGAAGCTTCAGAATCTCGCAGGTTCATTTTAGGTGGGTTGATTTAATGGAGCGCTTCGTCGATATTAGAACCCCAAAGTTTTTAATATAAATAACGTGATAACGAATGAATAAGCCTGGAAGACAGATTTTGCATAATATTGTCCGAATCCTTTTTCTAGTTCTTGACGATCGAATTGATTCGTTACATTCTACAGAATTGAATCCAACTTGAAAATTAATTCAGTAGATCCTAGGGATCATTGTGATATTACTGACAAAAAAAATAATCAAACTAGGTCTCATCCACGACACACCAAACAATAATCGCGAGTTGGGTTCCGAGAAAGACAACAACCAACAGCCTACTGGTGATTTACAGAATCAGGAGTCTAATACGATTAATACAATAACGCCTAACACCCCAATTACACCGGACAAAAAATCTATAGCCGATGCCTTAGTTCCTATTAGAAAGCTAATTGATTTACCGGAAAAAAACTATCCACTAACGTACATTCAACTATGCTCATTATTAGATAACGCGATTTCAACGAAAGACCCAGTATCAGCCTCCCTAGAATTATCTAACGATCTTGATTCCATCATTAATATGTTTTCAGATTTGTATTCTGTTCTCCCCACTAAAGGTTTAAAAAGCAGATTTACTAAAATAATAAAAGGGCTTCAAAACCATATAAAGAACACCTCCGTCATTGATACTAATCATGATACACAGAATTAACCTTACATAACTACTGTTATAAGATTATATTTTGTTTTACTAAAATACATCCACAAATGTTAATTTTAAATTGGAATTGTGATGGCATATACCGCCACTATAATGATTTACAAATGCTAATTTCTTGTTATAATGCCTCAATTGTTTCGATTCAGGAAACTCACTTAAAAGCCAATCAGTCATTTTAAAATCTTCTTTTAACTGTATTAATAAATCTGTTTCTCGCAATACACAGGCTAGGGGGGTGTTTCTCTCGCCTTTAAAAAGGTATTAGTTATAAGGAAATTAATTTATCTTCTAAGTTGGAAGCTGTCGCAGCCGTTGTCCAACTCTCGGTCCAGTTCACTATCTGTTCTGTTTACTTACATCCTTCAGACAATATTACTTATAATTCAATTCGGGATCTTCTGCTCGAACTTCCACCTCCCTTTATTATAATGGGAGATATGAACGCCCACAGTCCAACATGGGGTCCTAACCGTAAAACTGATGCAAGAGGAAAAATTTTAGAATCAATAATGGATGAATTTTCCCTTATGTTGTGCAGTCCCTGTGAGCCATCCTTCTATAGCAGAGCTCACAAAACTTGGACTTCAATTGACCTTTGTCTAGCCTCTCATTCTTTTCCCATCATCCCACAGTCCTATTTCCACTGTGATCTCGCTGATAGTGATCACGTACCTCTCATATTATCGCTGCAAATTGATCCATTTCTTCCAACTTCTTTTGGGAAATGGAGGATAGATAAAGCTAACTGGGAGGGTTACTTCCAAGCATGCTCGGATTTTTTCAAAAACTATGTGATTTCCCCTTATCATGGTGAAAATATTGAAGCGTTTACATCGAAGATTGTGGAAATTGCTGAACAGTTTGTTCCTAAAACGAAGCCATCCAAACATCTGAGGAAAGTTCCTTGGTGGTCCCACGAGTGTCGCTCCGCCCTGACAAAAAGACACAAAGCCCTAAAACTTTTAAAATCTCACCCTTCATTAGCTAACCATATTAATTACCATAAAGCCAAAGCAGAAGCACGATGGGTTATCAACCAGGCAAAAAAAAAATCTTGGACTAAATTTATTTCCTCTATTTCATCACCCGTATCAACAAAAATATTTTGGAATAAAATAGGAGCTATCAAGGGCAGACAAGTCAACAAAATTCCGAGGTCAATCACCTACAACGATATAACTTTTACTGAACCCAAGGACATTGTCAATGCTTTTGGACAACATCTTTCTAGTATCACGAAAAATATTGTGGCACATAAACTTATTCAGAGTTCTCCTAACTCAAACCATGATAATGAGTCATACAATCTTCCCTTCACGATGGAAGAACTAAAATATAGTATAAAATATTCTCATTCCAAATCTCCAGGTCCAGATCAGGTTCACATGGAATTTATAAAAAAAATTGCCCCCGATAGTGATTAACTTGTTACTAAAACTCCTGAATAATATGTGGATGAACAGGGATTTCCCTAAAATATGGTCAACGGCAACGATAGTACCATTACTCAAACCCAATAAAGACCCTAGATTGGTCCAGAGTTACAGACTTATCTCTCTCACTTCGGTTCTGAGTAAGATAACCAAAAAAAAAATAATCAATCGCCGCCTTTCATGGGAATTAGAAACTCGTAAATTACTAGACAAAGAACAATTTGGATTTCGCAAACATAAATCAACAACTCATCTCCTTTTCAAATTTAACTCATATTTAAAATCGTCTTTCAATAAAATCAACACGTCTTTGCTGTTTTTCTGGACTTCAAAAATGCCTTTGATTCATGTTGGAGAGGCAAAATTATAGAGACCTTAAAGTCATGGGGTTTCTCTGGGAACATTTTGTACTTCATTCAAAATTTTCTTTCAAATCGTAAATTCATGGTACGAACAGGTTCAGTTTTTTCCGACAAATTTGACTTATATAATGGAGTACCTCAAGGATCTGTCTTAGGTCCCACACTATTTAACATCGCTATTAATGACATAAGAAGATTTGTTCAAGTTCCCGTTAGAATCTCATTATACGTTGATGACGTTTTAATTTATTATAGCTCCTCCGATATTAACCTTGGCCAATTAGTAATACAGGAATCCCTTAACAACCTAGAAAAGTGGGCCACCTGCCATGGGTTTAACTTCAGCCCTTCCAAATCATCCGCAGTTCATTTTTGCAGAATTCGAAAATGCACGCAACCATTCACCGCACATCTTGGGAATCAAATCCTAAATAAACCTAATTTTATCAAATATTTAGGGGCCATCTTTGATTCAAGGCTGTCATGGAAACCCCATACCGATGAACTAATATCAAAGTTATCCAAAATATCTAATGTAATGAAAGTACTCTCTTCCTCAACCTATGGCTGTGACAGAACCTCCTTATTGAGAGTATATAGGTGCTTGATTAGACCTGTCATCGATTACGGTTGCGAAATTTACGGAGATTCTTCTAAAAGAATTTTACAAAGATTAGACTCAGTACACCATTCAATGATCCGCAGGGCGACTGGAGCGTTTATTACCAGTCCTATTAATAGTTTACTCTGGGAGGCAGATGAGTGGCCCCTTGAACTACGCAGACACTATCTTTTATTAAAATTATTAGGCCGTATTAAAGCAAGTTCACAGTACTTTGAATTTTCGTGTTACAAATTACCATCCTATATCTCTAGCTATCCTCCATTATCCGACTCATATTCTTTTCCACCGTTATATCCATTATCTCCAAACACTTTACCACCATGGACAGCTCATACAATATCTTTTGATTTTTCTTTGAACCGGATTAAGAAAATAAACAGTCCTCCCGAGGCCCATAGACAAAGTTTCTTAAATCTGCTCGTTAACCGTTATATTGATTATGTCTGCCTTTACACGGATGGCTCAAAAGACAAGGAGAGTGTTGGATGTTCAGTCATTCTTCCTTCTGAAACCATCCGGTACTGTCTTCCAAACATTTACTCTATACTTTTCCGCCGAACTATTTTCAATCTATCTCTGTATGAATATTATTGAAAATTTGGACAGCAGACAATTTCTAATCTGCAGCGACTCTTACTCCGCCCTTCAGGCAATCCAAAACTTTCATTCAACAGAAAACCCTATCGTAATGAAAATAATGAAATTAGCCCTCAACATGAATAAAAATATTAAATTTCTTTGGGTCCCTAGCCACACCAATATAGAAGGAAATGAATTGGCCGACATAAGCGCAAAAGAAGGAAGAACTATGTTCCCTTTTCCCAATAGCCAAGTCACTCTTTACGACTTTAATAAATCTATATTTAACTTGTGCAGAGAGGCATGGATCAACGTCTGGGCAAAAAGTGCCTAATACAAATAAAATGAAAAGGTTATACGAAAACTTGCTTCCAGTAACACCTTTCCCAATAAACAGGAGAGAACAAACAGTAATTACGCGACTTAGAATTGGACACACCAAGTTGACCCACCGGCATTTACTTGAGGGCAATCTTCCACCAAAATGCACTACCTGCAACTGCCTGCTAACAATGGATCATCTTATCAATGATTATACCCGAATTTTACCATCCAGGACATCGTTGAATCTTCAAGGATACCAAGAAGCTTTGGAACCCGATAACTGGAATAAACTTTTTACCCTGCTCATAGACAACCACTTGTTTCAGCTAATATAATTTTGAATTCAAACAACTGATAAAATTTAATGTTAAATTGTATTGTTTAATTGTGTAATGTGTAATTGTTTAAAATGTTTAATTGTAAATTAAATTGTGTAATGATTAATTGTAATAGCTAATATAATGAAATATAGAATTGTAGAAATAATCTAGTGTAATGTTGTAGTAATAATGAAATAGTGCTAATGTATTGTAATGTAATGTAATGTTGAATTGTAGCAACCAGCATAATTGTAATTTTGAATGTTAATAAGTAACATAATGTAATGGTGCCTCTAGCCTAAGTTGCTGTACACGGCACCTAAAATTGTAATTAAATAAATAAATACAGAATTGAATCAACCCTCTTCACCCAGTTAGGTATTCCCTTTCATTGATTCTGTTCCAGGAATGCATTTCCTCCAGTCATCGCCAGATACCTGGAGAAGGTCCTGATTCATGAACCGCTGGAATTTCCAGACCTGGGGTTCAGTGGTCTCAAGGTTTGTGTCAAGGACGTTCTTCTGGAAGGCGGATATTAAAAGGTTGAAAATTGCTATGGCCTTTTAGAGCAGCTATTCAACGTTTACTTGTTTATAATTTTAGTCAGATGAAATCTTTACTAATATACATAATTTAAATTCTAAAAAGGAAATGTATCAGTAATTAGTTATCTGAGTTGTTATCTAAATACTAATTAGATGATTTGATGGGCAAGCAACTTAATAATTGGAAGGTTTTTTTTTGTTTTGTTTTTTCGCTATAATGATTTATAGCTTGCCATAACAGCTGATTAGACATTTTTTAAAACTTAGCTTTGAGGTCTAATTTTTACCTTCTCGATTTTCGAGTAGATATTTGAAACTAACCTAACACTTTCTAGTTCAAGTGTGAAAAATCGCTTTTTTTTATTCCGTTCGTTTTACTGTTTTCTTCAAGGCCTTATGGTAAAATTGCGAATATGATTGGCACTTAGAATACTGAAATCAGTAATGTAATTTAAGTAATGTAACAGTAAACGAACGAAATAAAAAATGCTTTTTTTCACATTTGTTAGTTTTACATAGTGGCGACGATATGTATACATCTAATATTTTTCGATGATGAAACAAAACAATTCCTAATGCAAGAAAGTTATATTTTTTTTTTTTTTTTTTTTTTTTTTTGTTTTTTACGTACCAGACACAAAAGACAAGAAACTGCTCGTCGTTTTCGAGTACTTCAACTTGAATTTAAATATTTCGAATTCTTCAACATTTACTAGACAATCGTTCAAAGCTCCCAATAAATTACAAAAGACCCATTTACATAACAGTAATTAGACCTGTTTGGACTACGGAGTTGAGCTTTGGGGCTCCACGAAACCATCCAACTCATCTCGTATCCAATCCTTACAATCCAAAATTCTTCGGAAAATCCTTAAAGCCCTTTACTTTGTCACCAATAAACTTATCCATAAAGATTTTAATGTTCCATATGTTGCTGATTAGCCCAAACCGAATACCCATCGTTCCATAGTAAGCTTCATAACCACTCAAATCCATTAGTTTCTCAAGTTGCTTCCCAAAAAGAAAATTGTCTAGGGACCTTCTAGTGCAGAATTTTTGCTACGAGCTGATGAGTAGTTCTTTTCAAGTTTTGTCATGTTATTGTAATCGTTGCTTATACATTTGAGGAGGTGAGATGAAAAACTCGTTCGTTCCATTTTTATTTTTAAATTGCGATATATTAACTATCTTTATATATTTATTATTAAATATCTTTATATATATTATCGTTCTAATCTTATAATAAATATATCTTTATTTATAAATATCTTTATGTATATTATCTTTCTAAAAGATAATTAATATCCAACTTTTCAAAAAAATGGAACGAACGAGTTTTGCATCTCACCTCCTTATTTACTTGATGTATATATTTTGTACAGTTGTAAATTTCAATAAATAGAATAAAAAATAAAAAAAACTATGAAAAAAAACAATGAATATTTAATTTATAGGAAAGAGAATAATCAGAAATACTTTTTTAATTTATAACCGTCATAGTAATGATAAATCGAAGAGTCGATACTGTTCCATAAATCGATTCAGTGAATAGTTTTGCTAATTGTATAAATTAGAAAATCTAATATAGGATCGAGTTTCTTAAGATTCTAGGCGAAATCTAGATCACGAAGAGCAAGAGCCTTGAGAAGAGACCAAGGAGGACGACCGGACAGAAATAGAGCAAGCGGCTGAGGAAAAAAAATACTCGCCTCTGCTTGTCAACGCCCTTTCGATACCAGTAATTAGGAGTTGTTTTTACTTTATTTATTTTTATTTTTCCATTTTTTTTCAAATTCTGATTCATCTATAGCCATGGGAAAATTGGTAAATGTCAAATCCATAAAAGGAAAAATAATCTTAGGATTCAAACATAATTACATATTTTCTAAATATTTCATTACTTTGTTTCCTTTATTATTCAGCCTCCTTTATTACTACATTTATTTTTTTAGCTTCAATATTATTTAGGTATTTATTTTTTCGTTTTAAACATATATACTCGTAATGATAGTTGATTTCTCTTTGGTAGTGAAATGAAGATTTAATTTTGTTGTTTGTTTATTTCGTTTAACGTCACTTTATGCTGCTATGGCTAATCGGACGATGCTACGGTAGGAGTCCTAAATTTTGCCTATCCAGGTATAATTAACGAGTACCTGACATCGCACAGGCTCGGGACCCCCATTTTACGTCCCTTCCGAAGGACGGCATAGCTAAGGATTTTTTACTCAGATTTAATTTTGTTTCTCTCTGAAACAAAGGTTTTTATGTACAATAGATATTTACATTAATTACAAGCTGTTAGCTGTTAATACAATACATTCACTCTCCTGTAACAAAACAAACTACATTTAAATCCCTTATTCCGATCCTCTTTATACATTCAGAATATATAATTAATATTAATCAGAGTTAATATTAATGTAGTCGTACAGGTTAATAATAACAATCCATTCTTATCATTCACAGCTGTTTATTGTGACTTCTAATAGGCATTCTGGGTAAGGTCGTATTGCATCATGGGCAACTTAAGAAAAGCACTCGTATGTGAATGAAGTGGTTTTCTTTACACATATATGTTTTATTCACACTTACATATGAACCTATATTTATGTAAATTTGAATTCATTTTAGTTAGTTACTTCTTAAAAATATCTTGTTACCTTTGATTGTGTTTGTTCTATATGAAGTTCGTTGAATGGTTTCTTCACGGTCTGTATTTTCTTCCAAAGCATTAATATTTAAATAAGGAAAATGAAGGGTAAATTAAAAAAAAAAATTAGTAAAGTAGTAGGATTGGTAATTATTTACCACTTCGATTGGTATTTCTTATTCGAATTCTTTCGAATTCTTGATTCCCACACCAGCTTTTCTTAAAACAGCGTAGGTAGAATCAGTCCGCTAAAGCAGCAACGACACGAGAGGAGGGCTGGCCATCGCTAATATTTTATTGTGGAATTATTTAAGTCAAAGTTGGAAATAATCTTTTGTAATAAATGTGAATGAGGTATTTCTTTGTCCTATATTTTTGTATTTTAATTCATGAGTCACACACTTTAGATGAACCTGCAAGGTAGCTACGTTACATGTTACACCCATGCGGGTTTAATAACAGCTGAGTTTTTTTTTTTTAACAAGGATATGTGTTTTGGGTGGGGGGTCTATATTTTATTGGTGTAACGTTTTGTTCATACTTAAAAATTTAACATTTTGCCGATAGTTTTCGATCAGAAATTTAATGGACAATATTATTTTTTGTTCAAAACATCTATTTCAAGGACCTATCGTTTAGAATCTATTATGTTTAAATAAAAAAAGTCATGTTTGATACCCCTATTATTTCTCAAATTTGTTTATTTGGAATAATAATTGATTGCTAATTTATTTCATTTATTAATTTAAGTAATTTGATTCTTTTAATACTAAAATGTAAATTGGGAAAAGCAGTTGGTAATAGTTAGAGGTATCTATGATCTAATCTACTGGTTTTCCCAGTCTGGGAGAAATTGAATTTTTTTTTTTTTTTTTTTTTTTTTTTTTTTTTTTTTTTTTTTTTTTTTTTTTTTTGATCGCAGAGTAATCCTATTTTATATTGATGTGGAATTAATATCAATTAATTCGTATCTATTAATTTTGTTTTATTATCATTTATTTAAGGTCAGCTATGGACAACGTTAAAATGTTTTTACATAACAGAAAATCATCACCAAATAAATTAATTACACTTGTTTTCTTTAAAAAATATTTACCGGTACTTACCACTGTTTACATATATACAATTAGTAAATTTAAGAAAATTATTACAATTACTTGTCAATAATATGTAAAGGACCACTCACTAGGAACACTTTAAAAAAAGTTTCACATCTTCTTTTCAGACGCCTTGGAGAATTATCGGGAATGAAGTATGAAGCAAGTTGGAAAACTAGTGGATTCCAGTGGGTTAAATTTCACTTTTAAAAATAAATAACTGGGTCGATTTGTATGAATATCTTAGAATAGATTTGGGCTGGGGTAAAGTAACGTTATGATTAATGTTTATGTATTTTGTGACTATCTTTTGTTTTTGTTAAGCGTGAAATCGTTTATAATTGTAATCGAGTGATATATAATTTGTAAGCGAGAATGACTTCCTTTTGTCAAAGTTACATGTCATGTTATGCAGCTATTAAGAATTAAAGTAGGATCCAAATTAAGGTTTTGGCGTTGTTTGGAGATTCGTTAGATATTTTAAATGAATAAAAGTTTGAAAAATAATAAAGTTGTGTTTTAATTGTAAACAAATAATCATTATTTTATGAATCCTTGTAGACTAAGAATATCATAAAAGTACAATAAAAATGTATTATTGTCTGGCTGCGTACATATCAGGCATCAACTTCTGTAGATAATAAGTTAGGTGCTTATAACTATAGTATAATGTAGACATTTAAAATTAAGAAGTAATCTTCGAGTATATCTCATATACACTACATTCTTACACTAATATATTATTAAGTAATTTTGAAAGAATGATATTTCAAAATGAGATTGATATTCATCATTAAATAAATGATATTTAAAGGGAGTGAGAAAGGAAGAATTGAAATGGGTAAGGAATTCCAAAATAAGTCTGCCCGAATAATAAAGTATTTAGGATTGATGAATTAATTTCCACTTCTACGAGGTGTGATCAAAAAGTTCCAGGACTGAATTTTTATACATTTATTCATACAACATACAGGTTATTCAAATTTGTCTCCTTCGAAGTACTCCCCTTGGGAAGCTACACACTTTTCCCACCTGTGTTTCCACTGATCAAAGGTCCCAGAAAACTCTTCTTTTGTAAAGGTGTTTAGCAGCTCCGTTGTTTTTTCTTTAAGTTCGTCAACTGGTTGAAATCTTCGTCCTTTCAGGTGTCTCTTGAGCTTCGGGAAAAGAAAAAAGTCGTCTGGAGCCAGGTCAGGTGAGTAGGGGGGCTGAGGAATGACAGTCATTGCGTTTTTTACACAAAAGTTACGGATAACTAATGCAGAGTGAACAGGAGCATTGTCATGGTGAAGGACCCAACCTCCAATTTCCTGACATGACCCAAATGAAATGTTACAATCTTCTGCCATTTCACGGATTCTTAGTCGACGGTCTGATCGTACGAGAGCGTTCACTTTACCAACATTGTCATCATTGATTGACGTTGAAGGGCGTCCGGAACGAGCATCGTCGTCTGTGGATGTTCGGCCATCTTTAAACCTCTTGAACCACTGATGGCAGCATGATCGGCTTAGACATTCTTCACCAAAAGCCTCTTGTAACATTAAAAAGGTTTCAGAAAACGTTTTGTTCAGTTTCACACAAAACTTCACACAAACACGTTGCTCTTCTTTCACATTCATTTTCATAAAATAGCCAAACTCTATAAAACTAACCTCAAACAAACTGTGCTAATGTTACTTTCAGTGATGTTATGATTGATCTGCAAACACAGCTGTTGAGTCAGGCAATACAATGCGGCCAACCGCATCGCTGTGAGACATTGCATTCCCATAGTATATAAAAAGTCCTGGAACTTTTTGATCACACCTCGTATATTAATTCATCAGTCCTAATTGTGTTGATCCTTCTATACCATGATGCTTACCTCAAGTGATAAAGTATTTGTTCAAAGAGGCAGTTCGAGAGAAATAAAAATTAATGAACAGAGATCTGATATTCAAAAGATGAAAGGAATAACGAAGGGCTAGGATGTCGTAAATATACAAATTTTGTTTTGGAATTTAAAAATTGGAATAGAAAGGATCCAAGGAAGTATTGTCGTGGAAAACTTGGATAAAGCCACCTAAACTCAGAATACCAGTAAGTGATATGAGAGCGCCTAGGGATCCCGAAAGTGAATCTTATGAAGGAGTTCATTAGTCTCTTCAGCCTCATTTCGAACTAGCAGAGCATACTATTTCATAAATTACTGTTTATAACAAACTATGCACTTCTCCATACATTAGGAAGTGAAGACGCATATCTGCAAGTTGTATTAGCGCCATGTTATGTATTCAAAGCCGCACTCCGCCCTAGTTACAATAGTAACTGACTACGCAGTAATTGAGTATTGAGCGGTGTATTCTGTCTTGGGCTGCTTAAGCAGTTACCGCAACAGCGGACTCCTGGAGAATACTGATGGAAGTTTCCAGCAAGAGGTATGACCTTTCATATTTCAAATAGTTCCAGGCCTGTAACAGTAAGGAAACATATGATTAGTCACCTAATAGTGTGGTTGATATTATGCATATCATTTTATTTAGTGAATCCTATTATGTGAACTTGTATAATTGTATTGTAAAGTTAAGATTTTTTTTATTATCAGTTATGATCATTAACAGATTCTTCGACTTCTTAATTTATACACGACCTTGTAAAAGAAAAGAAAAAAACTATTGCATTTTTTATTTTTATCTATTTATTGAAATTTACAACTGTATTAAAAAAGATACATCTAGTAAATGTGATCACAACGTTCATAATAACATGTTAATATGCTTGGAAAGCAACTATCAACAGGAACTTCAATAAAAGTTCTATATGGGAAGTCCCGAGGTTATCTTCTTTTCAGACTTATCAGGTATAGAATAGGAAGCAAGTTTAGAGACTAGTTGATTTGAATGGATTTGGAGTTTACTATGAAAGTGTAGGTTAGGTATCTGGTTTGGGCTAAATCAGAAACATATGGAACATTAAGATCTTTATGGATGAGTTTATTGGCCACAAAGTAAGGGGCATTGAGGATTTTTCGAAGGATTTTGGATTGTAAGGATTGGATCCGAGATGAATTGGATAGTTTAGTAGAGCCCCAAAGCTCAGCTCCGTACGTCCAAATAGGTCTAATCGCAGTCATGTAAATGAGTCTTTTGTAATTAATTGGGAGCTTTGAACGTTTGTCTAGTAAATGTTGAAGTGGTCTGTAACGACGGGCAGTTTCTTGTCGTTTTAGACTTGTATGAGGATTCCGAGTTAGACGTTTGTCCAAGTGGAGTCCTAAGTAGCGGATCTGTTCAACAGGGATTAGTGGAATATTATTTGAATAGTAGGTTAAGTGCAAAAATCGTATTTTAGAAAAAAAAAAACGCATTTTTTCCACACAATGATTCCAATACACAATGTTTCTCACTTAAAATGACGGTCACCCAAACAAGTTACTATCAATCTATGTAATTATCACTATAGTTAAATTCAGTATTCATAGCAAACGCAATAATTCTCTCAGCTGTTACCTCTCTATAATCTATTCCATAAATAAACCTCAAAATGTTAGTTAGAAGTAACCGTTAAGACCTGACCTTTTTGTGAATCGTTTATGATCTAATAGCCTTTCATCGGAAAATGAATTGGTTAATTTTGAACGGAATTAGAATTTATCGGTCATTCGGTAATTTCCAACAAGCGTCGGGCTAATCGACCCATTTGGTTAATTGGTCGAGTTGTTTGGTAATTGGGGTTATTGGGTCAAGTCGGAGGAGTCCTCTCATCGCATCTTGGAGTAAGTCGAATCATTAGATCTCCGATGGTGTTGCTTTGAGTATGATAGGTGATTTTTCTATTATTTTTTTTAAAGTGTGATATTTATTTACTATAGAATTATTATAAGTATATGTTTACTATATTTACTACTGTGTCCTTCCCGCAGAGTATTTTAATAATAATCCACTTACCCCTTATAATATGTTACCTTGAACTCCGATTCGTAATTCTCATACAATACTCAATAAATAACTGTTCGTTATTTTCGTTTTTACACATTACTATCTATTACATATTATTATTATCTTATGTGGAAATAAAGGAGCTATTATTATTATTATTATTATTATTATCTAGATCAGCTCAAAATTATTAAAAATCTAATCTACTTTAATATAATAAGATCAGACTAAACGTAATGAATGTTTTGACGGCATATCACATACATATCAGTGATGTTAGCTTCTTGCACTAACAACCCGATGTAACTCTAAATGAGGAGGTAACTTTCAAAACGTGTTTTGTCACAAAAAATATTTTTTTGAGTTTTTGAATCACTAGATTTCTTTTTCAGAACCTAACAATGTGTGATGAGTATTAGCCATTAAAACAAGCTTTGTCCCATCCAAAATTAATAAACGGAAATCAGGTTTTTAAGCAAAGAGTGTTTTGTCTATAGCCTGCTTATAGTTCAAACCATGCTTTGTCCTCTAAGCCAATGGGAACGCTGCATTATTGACAATAATGAAAACATTGACAATAATCGCTTACACTGGTAAAAGGTTGTACTTTTTGATTCTCCAAGTGTTGAAAATGTTGTGAAAGAGGATGAAACTTGTGACTGTTTAGAAAATGAAAGATGTGAACTGCATATTTAAAAACTAGTGACTGTTAAGAAAATGAAACTGTTCTCCGAAACTTATGAGTGTCATTAACATACGTCATTTTTATGTAAATATAATTTTTATTTTATGTACTTTTGAGCATACAGCGACTTCTGTAAAATAAAACATAGCCACTTCAAACAGTGTTTTGTCCCTTTGTTATTTAATCAAACTGTATTTTGTCCCGTGTGTTCCTTCAAAACGTGTTTTGTCCATATTTAAATTAAAAATTCTAATTTTAGGAGTAGAGAATATTTCTGATCCTTGTAATGTGTTTTTTTAGATGCTATAAGTTTAATTAAGGTTTTTTTCTGAAGGGTAATTACATCTCATAATATACGTTTTTTGTTAATGCTGAAAAGTGGTATTACTGTGACAAAACACGTTTTGCAAGTTACCTCCTCAAATACTGACATTTGTATGGGTAATTCACAGATAACGTGCAAGTTTTAGTAAGGTCTCTCATTACTGTGGGTTAATTTTTATTTTTCTCACACTTATTCATGCGATGTTTTATTATCTCATTTAAAAGATAACATAAATAATGATGTTTTTATTGGCCCTATTTGTTTTCGAACACCAGCATTGTAACTACCGTGGATATCCCCAATCTTAAGTTTTTATCTTCTTCGTTGGTAGATAAATTACTTCTACTTCATTTACCATTTTATAATACCCATTTCCCTAGATTGGAGGGTACTGTTGGCCTACAATTAACAAAAGTTGTTGAAATAGAGAACATTCCTAGTAACGAAAATAACTTTAAGTTTGTCGTGAGAAAAAATATAACTACATGGATTTTTGAAAGAAAGACTAAAACAAAATAAATTTGGTAAGATTCTGAAACGGTAATTTTTGCATTAAAAAATGGAAAAACTAGTAATTGCTACATTATCGGTTTCAATCAGTTTTCCATTCCTACATCGCACTAAGGGGACACCGGAAGGGTGTCAACTTTTTTTGTGATTTGGAATCAGTAACTTCCATTTAAGTGTATTCCGTTTATGTTTTTCTCCTAATTATAGCAATTTGTTATGCATGTTAAACCTTGTGTAGCATGTGTAAAACTAGTATTTTTTCTTTATCAGTTTCTAAAATAATGTATTTTCACGTAGCATTTGTAACTTCCGTTAAATAAACTGCTTGTATTTATGTATCAACTTTAATATTTTATCGGTATATTAAAGTGTTCAAAACAACGAAATTGTTTTTTTTATTAATATTCTTTCCATGATGATAAGTCACTCGAAAAATCTAGTAGGAAATAAAAAACATGTTTAGTAACTTCTTAGGTGGTAATGTAACCTCCACGGAGATTAAAAAATTGAAATTTTAACTTAATATTGGGAAAACAGGATTTAATTTGTGCCAAGCAGTAGAATGTTCAATAGAAATTCTTATTATTACTAGAATTTTTTTCTTTATATTTTGTAAAGATTCAAAATTTTAAATTATTGGCTTTGAAAATTGCCTGTTACATGAGAATCGCCCGTATACCAATGGTTAACCAACAAATACGGACTAAACTGATTTTATGAAAAATGACTTGGACCTACATAGGAATATACCCACCATGCTCATAAACGGTATCGCCACAATATATATACCAGAAAAATACCTGCAGCAGGCTACAAAGGATCTGGATGAAGGACATTCTGGACCAAGAATCAATAATCAAGACAGAAGGAATATAAGATTTTTATATTACCACAATCGATTAAGTAAAAACTCGATCTTCTTGGTGGATGCATCGCTTCATGTTTCAGGCAATTATAGAGCTGATATTTCATCCTATCTTCTTTTTCGATTTCGGCCATCTTTGGACCACGTTCAACAAATCACTCCTTGATACTCCTTCCCTTCTTCTTCTCCTCCCAATACTTCCTCATCATTTCCGAATGGTGCTTCCTCCGTTCCTCCGACCACTTGCGATTCTCACCTCTCTCCCTCCTTTCCTCTGGGAGTGACTGAATTTCTTTAATTGCTTTTCTAAATAATTTTCTATTCGAAATTAATTGTTGGGTGATGTTGAGTGAAGACAGATCCCTTCTTATCTCCTGTATCCATTTGTTGAACGTTTTCTCTCTTCGGTTGCTGTGTTCAAAAATTTTCTTTGTCAATCTTTTCATCCTATAATAATCATGGAATAAAGAAAATTGAATTAAAATTTCTAGGTTTCTTATCGATAAATATTTATTATGATCCAATAAATAAACAGCAACCTTGACACCGATCTCGAGTTCTGAAGAGTTCAACAATATTGTGGAAACCAATGAAAACAGATTTAAAGTCAATAAAATTATTAGTTTTGGTTTGTCATCGGTTTTACCCGAGATTTATTTTTTTCTACATTTTTGTTATGATTTTGATAAAAGTTTGAGACTTAGTAAACAATTGATTATTTTACATTCCTTTTCCTGTATTACTGCAGTATCAGATATCTTAATACTAATCGTTAGATATGGCTTAGATTTAATGGAGAAAATTACTGAACTCAATAATTACTGAATTACTAATGTAAAATAGGAATGTGTTAAATCCAAATGCCGATTATTGATTCCTTCGATTCTTGAGAATTTAATCGATATCAAGACTCGATGGTCCTAAGTCGATTTCTAGGAACCGATCGATACAGCTGACGTTGAAAAAGTTTCTTAATATCTAATTATGTTTATTATCCATCGCTTCTTCTAATGATAAAGAAAAAAAAAGCAGTTTTTATTAATATGAGAGAAATGTAACGTGCACCAAACTAAGACTTCTTTATACGATATATTAAACGAAGCCGTTACTATTGTAAGCCAAACGAAAGTTGATTGAAAATTTGTATTTGCAATTAGGAAATGAAGAAATAATATTACAATTTCAAATTAAACAAATAACAAGACTAAAGCGACAAGAAACTGCCCTTAATTTCAGACTACTTCAACAATACTAATCAAAGATCCCAATTAGTTACAAAAGACTTATTTACAAGACTGTGATTAGACCTATTTTGAAGGAAGGAGTTGAGCTTTGGGGCTCTACTAAACCATCCAATTCATCTCGTAGCCAATCCTTACAATTCAAAATCCTTCCAAAAATCCTAAATGCCCCTTTATTTTTTCACCAATAAAGTTATCCATAAAGACCTTAATGTTCCATATGTTGCTGAGTTAGCCCTAACCAGATACCTATCCTTTCATAGTAAGCTCCATAACCACTCAAATACATTAGTTTCTCAACTTGCTTCCCACTCCATTGCCGATAATCCTCCGAGGCACCTGAAAGAAGATGGCCTAGAGATCCTCTAGTGTTGAATTTTTAATGAAGTGCTACTGATGAGTAGTTCTTTTCAAGTTTTGATATGTTATTGTAATCGTGATCAGCTCATTTACTTGATGTATATATTTGTACAGTTCTAAATTTCAATGAATTGATTATAAAATAAATACAGCCAGACAATAATATCATTTTATCGAACATTTTTCTTATTCTTATAGGAAGATATTTCCGTGAATAAAGATTATTTTATACTGAATTGAATTGAAGCGTAGAATTCCAAAACCTGTTAAGTCCATCTTTTTTTTTTTTTTTTACAATTTTTCACATCTGGTCAATAGAGGTAAATGGGAATTATTTTTTGTACGGCCGTTTTCAATGTGATTTAACTAATTTTTTGAGGAAACCTTTCACCTAAAGATGTTCTAATAGAAAAAATATTCAATAAAAAAAAATATAAAAATCAGGAAATTGGACTTGTTTTGGAATTCCACTCCTAAATTGTAGTTTTGTACATAATTATTGTTTTTTAAATTGATTTGTATTATATCGATTACTTATATTGATTTGTATTATATCGATTTGTATTATATCGATATATTATATCGATACCAAGAAATCGATTTTTACCTCGGATACCTCGGTTTAAAAAACAATTGCATTATCAAAAAATAATCCAAAAATAACCTAAGAAACCAATACAAATCATTTTTGGATTATTTTTTGATAATGCAATTGTTTTTTAAACCGAGGTATCCGAGGTAAAAATCGATTTCTTGGTATCCTTATCGGCATTGAGAATCGAAAAGTTTTGGTATCGACTCACCACTGATATAAGAGATATTATATTAAATACAAAAATCAAAACTAATATAACTTTTCTAGATAATATCAATTGCTGTTTCAAAGAACATCATTGTGATATAAATATTAAACAAATGCCAACTAGATAACCTCCATCAAACTTTTTTTTTTTTAATTTTTCTTATGAAATAATTATTTTGTGTTTGTTCTAACTGATTATATTGATCTAATCAAGAAAATTGACCGCTGAGAGGTAGAACTATTTTATATAATGCATTATAAATTATATGTTTTGCCATCTCTTCATCCGGCCCCTTCAAACCTGTCAGGAGATAAGATCTTCACTCCAGCTTCTGAGTGCTCCTTTCTTCAAGTATCTCTTCAGTGTTTTTTTTCTTCGACGTGACCAACATATTAATAAATATGTTTCTTAATATATAAATATTTAATGTAACATAATATGTATCAATTATATGCAAGTGCTGGTTTTATCTACCAACGGTATTTTATTATTGTAGTTGGCTGCATGTACTTTTGATAAACAGGTTTATAAAATGGTATATATTATATAGTGGTATAGTAATATATTCATTTATATAAATAAATAAATATTGTATAGAGGAATAAATCTTATTATATTGAGTGAAATGTATTACCACTTACAGGAAGATTATAATTTTGAAAGATTAAGGCAGTTATTTTATGCTTATAAATTGTAGAATAATCCGTATGTAATTCGCAAATAAACAGTTAGAAATTTAGACAAAATAATAAATATATATAAAAAATTGAAATGTTGGCATTTATTTTGTAGTTTTTTAAACTTCTTTTTCAGATTGGCATGATCAGTTTTCTTTTGTTATTTTCTTATACAGTCCTTGAGACTGTGATTAAAATAGTTTCTTCGCAATCACTTAACATGTTCTATGATAACTTGTTTAAGATAATAATAATTCTTCTGGAGGATTTGAAATATTGTAAAGTAGATACCTGATCCTTCAGTGGCTTGAGGAAATAAACTCTTCTGCGTGATCTTGGTATGAACAAAGAAACCGTTCTTTTTTATCAAGTATAGCTCAAGAACTTTTATGAGCTTTATGTTATTACATTTTCAATTATAGATATAACAGTGGCACTTGCAGTTAAAGGAGGAGGAAAACAGTTAGTAACTCTGGACATTAAATGAAAACAGATCCTGTTTTTATTTATTTATTTATTTTTTTTGTTCTTTCTGTTATTTTTTTAATAGCCCTGAAGTTGATGAAATCTCTTAACTTCATTCTGGCAATTATCACTGAAGTCGCTCTCCTCGCAGCATCTCAACATTTCCTTGTATGACGTCATAGGCGTTTGCGAACGAGACGTTCGTCAAGGACGACAACATATTTTATTCAAACGTAACACTTGACCGAGCAAATAGCTGCTAGCATAAAAAAGTCCTTCAGAATATTTATGTCAATTGATGTTTGAGAATTCAAGTTTTTTTTAAACAAATATTTTCGTACTTATGCTATTCTGCTGAAAGCAGACGGATGATAGAACATGCAGGACTTTAGAATTTACTTACAATTAGATGAACAAATAAGAAAAGTAAATGTGAGTGGAAAATTTTACTATGATGAGTTACCATCGAGCAAATATAGTTATTTATTAATTTATATTTCTATATATCAGGCCTAAAAGACAAGAAACTCCAACGTTTACTAGACAAGACTTAAAAACTCCCAATAAATTACAAATGACTTATTTACATGATAGTTATTACTATATTACATTATTATTATTATATTACATTATAGGGTTTAACTAAACCTTCCGACTCTTCTCGGATCCAATCCTTACAATCCAAAATCCTTCGTATAATCCTCAATGCCCCTTATTACGTCACAAATAAACATATCCATATCTCATTTGGCCCAAACCAGATATCTGTAATTTTATTGTAAACTCCATACCCACTTGAATCCACTGGTTTCCCAACTTGCTTCACACTCAATTCCCGATAATCCTATGAAGCGTCTGAAAAGAAGATGGCCCAGAGACCTTCAAATGTAGAACTTTTACTGAAGTGCATCTAGTCAGCAGTTCCTTGCATGTTATTGACATGCCGTTGTAATAATTTTCCTTAAATATACTAGTTGTACACACTGTATATAGTGGTAAATATTAATAAATAACTAAAAATGAAAAAAAAAAAAAAGAATATGTTTTTAAATACAAAGAATTTCAAAAATTCTGGAAATTTATTTATCAATCCTAATTAGTTGTTTTTTTATTTACACTTAAGAGATATTTTATTCCCTTTGCCTCATATTTCCCGGTTTTAATATAAATTATATAAAACTGCTATTTTACAATAATGTTCTGGTCATTATAATATTTATTATAATTAACAAAATATCTTTATTTATTTTTATTATTTTTCAGATAATGAGGACTGGTACAAGATGAAGGTGAAGAACCGGAGGAAGTCCGGCTGTTGTTCGGTCAACTTCGCCAAGAACTTCTTTCACATTTACAACTTCATTTTCCTCGTAAGTACAGATGTTCAATTATTTCATTTTTTTAAAAATTATAAATAACTAGCTGAAAGGACCCTGCTCCGCTACGGTTTAATATCATTAGGATGAAGGACAACTTAAATTAGTAAAAGTTAAGCTTAACATTGATAATAATTATTACTTAAATAAACCTAAAGAATTCCATTCTTAGAATAATTTCAATGAGTAAATTTGACAATTCTAAATTCTAAGGTAACTTCTCAGCTTTTTTGATTTTTTCGAATAAAGTTTAGTCTTTCTGTTTCTATTTTTGCGTACATATCAAGCATAAATTGGTTGAGGAGATTACGAAGTTAAAGTAAATAAGGTTATTTAGGCGTAAAAATCAGCTTCAGACACGGTTTTCTTAAGTGGTGTATTAGTGTTTGGGTCACGCTGAGAGATGTCAATACTGTACCCATGTTCTCCATGGTAAAACATGAGACGATACTGAAGAGAATCACACACTTAATAGAACTCACTGATTCTTATCAGTTTTTTGTCCCTACATGTCATGAACTGGCCTTACATGTCATCACCAGAGAACATAAGTCTTTTAACCTCCTCTTTAACATAAGTTTTTTAATAGCTTTTCGTCACGAAACAACTCAAACTTGTAAGGGTCCACCTCTGCAGCCACCATCACAGTTCACAGAAAGTACCAATATTATAAGGTTTCGACATCGATCGTATTTTTGTTTGTTTACAACTAAAAGGAACTTAATTTGTGGTAAAAGTGTGCGGTTTAAACATCTAACCTATTTTTTAACTTAGCTTATCTCCAAATACCATATGACTATTAATCTATTATTATTATTCACCCAATAAAAATTGTAATCGCATTTTTCGCGAATTAGCCGCGATCCAGGCCGATTTTTTTAAATTCCTTTCTTAGCGAGCACCTAGGGCCTTAGACGATGCTACATATCGAATTTCATTCCAATCCGTTCGGTGGTTTCTGAGATTTCGTGTTAAATGAGTGAGTGGTATTTGACAAATATATAGTAGATAAGTATTTGTTTTTATAACGCTTTATCAAACGTTTATATTATCAAAACAGTTCTTTAAATCACAACCGCATAGCTTGAAATTTCTGAAGTGTGTTCGTAAATTTAACGGGTGTCCTTAAGCTGACTTTATGAATTAGAATGGATTTAAGAGCTGTACCTATGCACATAGGGGTTATTAGCTAATCTAGGCGGCCAAAAGTCGATTTTATAGAATCCACAAAAGATAAAAAAAATCAAGCTATTTATAAAAATAGCTGCAATACCTAAGTCAGTCCAACGGATCTCTTTCTGCTTTCTAAGTGTAATCGCTTCATTTAAAATGGGTTTTCTTATATGTAGTGATATTTTTCATAAATATTGTTATTTATCTAGAAACTGCAGAAGGTGAGGATACATACTTTTGAAGTGGGAGGTACCATCAGTACCATTTCAGCTGTTTGAAAAATGTTCTGTTTTTTGACGCAAATGTGTGTAATGCCGTCACAATAACATTAACTATGAAGCCCTACATTACTTTAAAAGAATTCAATCATTAGATAAAAGAATAAAAACTATGTTGATGCCGATGCTCTTTCTTTTGGTTTATCTATATTGCCCGCCAGGATTTGTCTGTTCAAAAGCATATTGCTTCTTTCTTATTGGCTCCCTGTAAAAAAATTGGTAGCTAAGAACAGATACTGACAAAGCAATTGTTATGCAAAGGAAAATTGGTATTCAAGAATAATTCATACAGAAAACGGAACTGAATCCGGATGGTAATGCCTGCAGAAGATTTTTTTTGGATGCAGATATCACTGGTGTTGATTTCAATTTGTTATAATAATTTGAAGTCATAGTTGAAGTGAAATCAAGAGGCCATAAGGTTCAATTACAAAAGTTTGAAAACTGACATTAAATATCAAAATTATATATAAGTCTTTATCTACCTAAGATGCATAAAATTCTTATAAAAAAACAACTGTTACTAAAAGGTTCGCTCTCCGAAGAAGCCACTGAGGCACACAACAAACATTTCAAACATACTTTTTTTAAAATTTAATTAATTAATAAAAAGCCTGAAAATAACTTTTTAAAGCTTAATATGACTTAATATTTGCAGTAATCTGGGATTAAATAATTTTGGCCACCTAGTAAAATACCCCGAATCCTCTAAGGTGATGGTCGTATGTAGACAGTTAATGACTGTCCCGTTTGATTATACATTTCTTCTTTCAGATTTAAAGCAATTGAGCTCGTTGAAAAAGGACTACCTTTGAGAAATCGTCAGATGAAAGAACGTGAATTACTAATTTATATCGTTATGTTAAGAAAAAAATGTACAGATTTTGACTATCAACAATTTGTTATGGAACATAATTCTGGTTAAAGGTTTTCTAATTTTCATACTTTACTTTTGTTTAATGTATGCTTAGTTTACTGTTATAGTGTAATAGACTATAATTTCTTCTATACAGGGTGAGTATCTCTTAGCGTAAAAAAAAAAATTGGGTGAAACTAGATCAAAAGTGTAGCCAAATGCCGCAGACCTCACCTTTCTATTCCAATCCGTTGCAGATATATGGTAAATAAACGATTTTTTTGGAGGAAAGCATGTTTTTTACGATAAAAGCTGTAATATCTCCATTTTGTTTAAATATTTTTCAAATATTGATCACATTTTCGGATTTAGCAATAAATTTCCTATAAGATCGGAGTAATTTAACCTTGAATTTTACAAACTTGGGACCTAAAAAATATCTTTATCTTCACCTAATTTAGGGAAGTTACAATTTCTTATAATACTTCAGCGCTCACTGCTTTTCATAAAAACAATCCACAAAACTGCAAAGCTCTCAAAAACTTACAAATTTAATAAGCTTTCAAATGATATGTTAAAAGTAATGATTTTGTTTTAATTTCATGGAGAAATTTACTTTTGAAACCGAAAAAACATGGTGTTCTCATTTAGCATACAAATCAGGTACTTTGGTAAATAAGACATTATGATAATCGCTTGATGAAAATCTGTATTTTAAATAAAAGAAACACTTCATTAGAATAAAAAGCAAAGAAAAAATTTGTTAATTTGAAAATAAAAGAATCACTGTCAATAAAGCGCCGCCAGAGTCCGTTATTTTATTAAATTTTCAAAATGTCCTCCATTATTTCGAATGCAGCTTCTTGCTCTCTTTCTCACAGCCCCTACGGTCACTGCTAAAGTCAGACGCTGTTGCAATTTGGCTCCGGCCTCCAGAATTCTCGTCTTTAGGACCTCAATGCTGGTCACTTCTCTGGCATATACCTCGCTTTTTATGTAGCCCCACACATAAAAGTCCATTGGAGCTAAGTCAGGTGACCTAGCTGGCCAATGTATCACACCATTTCTACCTATCCAGGTCGAATATCGTTGGTTCAGCCATTCCCGTACTGCTGCCGAATGATGTGGAGGAGCACCATCGTGTTGGAATATTATGTTTTGCTGAACATCAAGTGGAATGTCGTGAATAAGTTGTGGTAGAATATTTTGTAAAAAATCCAAATAACTTTCTCCATTCAATCTGCTGGGCAAAAAATGTGGCCCAATGAGTCGGTCCCCTATTATCCCAGCCCACACATTCACTGTAAAACGATGCTGGAAAGATGCTTCTTGAACCATATGTGGGTTTTCAGCTGCCCAGTAGTGCCGGTTGTGGACGTTAAAAATTCCTTCCCTTGTAAAAAGAGACTCATCTGTCCATAAAATTTTCCTCAGAAACTGGTGTTCTTGAATGTCTCTATTTAAAAGCCAGCGGCAAAATTGTATTCTATGTACATGATCATTAGGTTCTAGCCCTTGTACTTGTGTGAAATGATATGGGTGAAAATGTTCTCGGTGCAAAATGTTGATAACTGACCTTTGGGAGATACCAATTTCACGGGCCAAGTCTCTTGATGAAACACTGGGATTTTCATTTACTATATCAATAATTTCCTCTTCGAGTTCAACATCATGAGGAACTTGTCCCAATTCTTGACGTAACTTATGAACGGAACCTGTTTCAGATAAACGTTGATGAGTTCGTGAAAACACTATCGTAGAGGGGAGGCGCCTATCTGGAAACCTAAGTTGGTACTCCCGCCGCGCTGCACTCGCGTTTTCCATTACAAAAACCATACAAAAAATGTATGTCAGCGTACTCACCATTTGTGAACGTTGCCATCTTCGCAGGTGTATTGCCAAACAGAAAAAAATAATCCCAATAAATAAAATGGGCCCTCAAGCTAAGGATAAGCAATATTAGCAAGGGTCTTTCTAATGATAGTGACACTTTTATCTCTGTAGCTTCTTAATTTCCAAATCAAACTTTCAATCATTATATCAAAATAAAAATAAAATAATAAACAATAATCCCCTCCCATTTCAAAATAAACAGGAAAATAACTATGAAATAGCGATAATGTGCTTAGTACTGAGAGAGGTCAAAGTCGCTGTTGTTATTATGAATACCTGAACTGGCCTAAAATTTATGTCAATAAATATTATATTTTTTCTTTGCTTTTTATTCTAATGAAGTGTTTCTTTTATTTAAAATACAGATTTTCATCAAGCGATTATCATAATGTCTTATTTACCAAAGTACCTGATTTGTATGCTAAATGAGAACACCATGTTTTTTTTCGGTTTCAAAAGTAAATTTCTCCATGAAATTAAAACAAAATCATTACGTTTAACATATCATTTGAAAGCTTATTAAATTTGTAAGTTTTTGAGAGCTTTGCAGTTTTGTGGATTGTTTTTATGAAAAGCAGTGAGCGCTGAAGTATTATAAGAAATTGTAACTTCCCTAAATTAGGTGAAGATAAAGATATTTTTTAGGTCCCAAGTTTGTAAAATTCAAGGTTAAATTACTCCGATCTTATAGGAAATTTATTGCTAAATCCGAAAATGTGATCAATATTTGAAAAATATTTAAACAAAATGGAGATATTACAGCTTTTATCGTAAAAAACATGCTTTCCTCCAAAAAAATCGTTTATTTACCATATATCTGCAACGGATTGGAATAGAAAGGTGAGGTCTGCGGCATTTGGCTACACTTTTGATCTAGTTTCACCCAATTTTTTTTTTTACGCTAAGAGATACTCACCCTGTATAATAAAAATGACTTTTTTGTTACACTGTTACACACCTCTTGCCCTAGATGGGATTTCACTATTAAAAAAAAAAGGTTGTGAAAAAGAAACAAAACGATATTTTATCAAGCATGTTGTGTCCAATGACCGAAAAAACTTTTGCAATAGCTATCGAACATTTTATCGATGTTGCCTCCTATCGACTTATTGCCTTAGGAGACACTTAAAGATTCGACCTCGCCCCCGATAGGGCCACACCGCTTGGATTTTTATCATTTCGCCAAAACGGGGAACCGCTCGCCCACAACTCGATGAATTTTAATGAGGCCCAGGTGGACCGTACTGTTCTGAGGATGTGGTTTACAGTCGGCCGAGTAAATTATCATTTAACTACCCCTCCATATACCACACACGTCGGAGCTCTTTCTTATTCATTCTTTTACACACACACCACATATATATAAACACACAGTCGAATCTGGATAAGTGGTACATGCATTAGTGGAATACCTCTATAAGTGGTACGAAAGTCATGATCCCATAATTCTTCCCTTAAATAAACACTTTAACTGGAATGTTTTCACCTCTATAATTGGACATTGCCTCTGTAAATGGGACAATTTTTTGTAATTACCTCTATAAGTGGAATACACATTACTATGGAAACGTGAAGATTGAAGGTTTGTTTTGTTTTGATTGGTCCCCAAAGTGTAAAAATTAAGCACATTGATATTCTACTCTAACACATATTCTACACTCTAATCTTTGCTGACCTCCCTGCCAGTCATATGTAAAGCTCATCCTGTCAACATGTCGTGAAATCTAAAATCTTTTTCAGTTTGTGAGAAGTTTTATTCGTGAATTTGAAAGTAGAAAGTCAAGGAATGAGATGGCAAAAAATTTTGGTGTGCCGAAATCAACATTGTGCCGGATTTTGTAATAATAAAAACAAAATTGAACATGAGAATTCAGAAGGACTTGGAAAAATAATGGAATTTCGGACTTGTGGATACCGTGAGTTAGAAAAATGTTTCCCAATATGGCTGCGGTAGTGCCTAAGTAAAAATATAGCCAAAGGCCCATAATTTTGCAAAAGTAATACATTTTTACAATTATAACAATTACAAATTGTTTGAAAACCTCTTTTAGTGGTACATGCTACCTTAATGACCTTGATAAGTAAAACCTTGTTTAAGAGGAATACCTCTTTAACTGGGATTGAAATCCTGTCACCAAGAGATTCCACTTATCCAGCTTCGACATTATAGAACGCTTTAGAAGACTGCAATGTTTTTTATTTTTCGAAATTTACTACTGTACATAAAACATACATCAAGTAAATGTGATAATAATGCATATAATAACATGACAATTGTTTGTGAAGCAGCTACCTAGAGGTAGCACCTCAATAACAGTTCTACACCATGTCTCTTGGCCACCTTTTTTTCAGACACGTCAGGGATAGAATTCTAAGCAAGCTGAGAGACTAGTGGATTTGAATGGTTATGAAGTTTACTATGAATGGATAGATATCTGTATCTGTGAGGAAAAAATTATTTTTCTTCGAAAATTATATGTTTTCAATAACGAATACCTCGGAAACCGTGGAAAGTTCGACAAACATGTATAGAATCAATTGTATAGGAAATTTAATTAGCTTTAATTTTGAATCGAAAATATGTTTCTAGAGTTCACGGTTTCGTGATATAATCGAAGAACCCAAAAAGGAGACCTTCTCCCGTCCTCTCGACTGGAAGATCACGCCCCAGGGGCAAGAACTTTTAGTATGTTTTCCTTCTAACTACTCCTACCGAGGCTATGAAGTTTAAAATAATCGCATATTCCATGCACTCTACAATACGTTTATTGATTGGACTACAATTACTTGGACAAAGTTTGTGAAAGGAGGAGATTTTCCCAAAAATCAAGCTCAACCGGTTTCCCCAATTATGGTTACCCACTTACTAGAGGTTGGGTTGGCACTGAGAAGGTCTCTCCACCACGAAATCGATCCACTATACTAATAGAATATACATTTTTGACTTTAGCCCGAATTTAAAATTTCTGATTTAGAATGTCACGTTTATTTTTGGTTGAGGAATACTTTCTGAATTAAAGGAAAATAGTTAGAAAAATATATCATACATCGTATGGCTCGTATAAGACCTTCATACCACTTTCGATTCACTCTTGTTTCTTATTCCTCTAGCGCTTCTACCTTAGGGCTTCTGGCTTAAATGACTTCTGAACTGAGTCAGAGTGATTTTCAATCATTTCATAACAAATGATTGTGTGTTTTACAAAATCCATACAATCTTCTTCCTAACTACAGTCATCAGTTAAGATTACTATTTGCATACCGCCTGGATAAATATATACAGATTGAGATAGCATTAATCTATAATAATATACCTACCCACAGGAAACATCAGGTGCAGAGAATCACCTATTGTTTATTCTACATCTCAACATAACCATCTCGAAACTCCATTGTATCCACTCTAATAAGCAGCCGTCAGGACGAACAAATCAGCCGCTGACAGGAGTCGAAGAGGTCCTCAAAGATAATGTAAATAACAACCTGCCAGGACATCCTCAGCCATCAGGACTTTCCAAGTTTCTCTCCTAGTCCCTAATTGCTGTTCAACTCCGGAGGATAACTTCTTACAAAACCGGCGTCTTCGTTCTTTTGCTTTCCAATCGATAGAAAGCCTTCTATTATAAGTTCATAGCCATCACAAGCCAATCCTCTTTTTGTTAAATTCAAGAAGCACGCAGTTCATGTTTACGTAATTGATTCCACCGTTATTTAGTTTTGAATTCCATAAATCAATGCTGTAATTTTGAAAATACTGTTCTACCTTTATTGAAGAATCAAAGCCTCCTAATATTACGTGAGTATTAATAGAAGAACACGAAAAAGAGTTTTGAAATGTTATGAACGATTTGTTATGTTATTAAAAAATATTTGAGCATTAAGATTATAAATAATTTGCCACTTTCTTTTTTTTTTTAATTTAAACTAGTATCGAAAGTTAAACATCATCAGTTTTAAAACGTACTACAATTTTTCAAAACATCAGCGCTACATGGATTATATTAATGGACGTGCGTAGCCTTTTATAAGCGGCTGTACGCTGGGGTGTCTCCCCCAAAAAATAAGCATACTCCTAATTGAATAGCTTAGTTTTGTTTCAGAATGGGTAGAATCTTATAAATACTTCGATGTAATCACAGATAGTTGACTGACATTTAGTGTGCATACGGAATAACAATAACCCTTGTAATGGACGGTTGCTACGTCATTGGGCCTTTAATTCCTTTGCCGTTTTTAATCATCTTTCTAGGATATTTAAAGTTTTTGAATCCATTTTTTTGTTTTTTATCTTATATTATTTTAGTTTTCATTTACATGTTAGTTTAATTTATTCAGTTCAATTTTATTTTATTCAATTTAGTTTATTTTATATTTTAATCGTACATTTGAATTCAGTTGGGGGCCTTAGTCACCCCTGTGCAGGTGTTCTTGTCCTACTTTTTTAAATATGTAGGACTAGAAATCAAAAATGTTAATACTCACCGTAAATGGCAAAATGAAAAGGACTTCTGGAAGATATTCTCTACAAAAAAATATTTTTCTTTAAATTTTTTTATCAGAAAGCGTCCGGAAAATGTTTGATCCAAGCAACACCAACAGTGCTAGAGACTGAAAAAAATTACCCTAGACTAAAAAATGCATGCAAAACGTAACTGTTTTCATTTAAACCCATATAGCTCCTAAACGGTAGGTCCTAATGACAAATTTGATATGAGAAAAAGTATTCTCCATTAAATTTGTGACAAGCCAGCTGCCGCACAGTGGGGCAAACTAAAGCAAAACGTGGCAGAAAGTCCTAAAACTAAAATTTACCTTTCAACGTGATGACTTAATTATCGGTTAGTTAAGGCTCTGAAGAACAAAATAATGCAATTCCTCAAGCTGATAACGGTCATGTCTTATACTGATAATCGGTGGAAGTGGACAAAGTTCAGTGGCATCAATGTCAGTGTCTGCATTAATTTGTTATTAACAGAACGTACGTTGTTTTTTTTTACATACAGTTTTAATACTGGTATATTTTTATGACATGGAATCATCATCTTCAGCTATATAATTTTGAAATATAGTATTATATTTGCTTTAATAATATAATAAAATAAGATTATTGATTTTAGTTTATATGTAGCGAATGGTTTAGTAACCTTTCAAACCCGTCCAAGCATATTTTTTTCCATCATCTTCTAATACATTATCTAAATATTATGGTTTCGTTGAAATATCTTGCCCCAATTTGCACCATCAGAAAAAATATTTCTCCTTTGTTATTGAACAGACGAAAAATCGTTTTATTTCCTATCCTATACACCTATCCTGCAAGCTTCCACTAAAAAAAAATGGCAAAACCGCAGCAATGAAGACAAGCAAGTTGTTAAAGAAACCAAGAGTCGAATCCAAAAAAGTTTTAAAAAAACGAAGTTTGATTGTTGACATGCCTGAACCTGGCTTTGGAAATAGTATATGGAAATATGGCTGGGCGATTTTTCTCTCATGCTGATATTTCGTCAGAAATTACCGGAGTTGACGCTGAAATAATTAAAAGGCTTCATACAATACTGATAGCAATTTCAAGTGGGTACGAAATTAGTACTAATGCCTATCAAGTGTTTGCTTATGGTACTGCAAAGTATTATGTAGAAAAGTACCCATGGTACCCGATGTCACCGACCCTCGACAAGTTTCTTATTCATGGTGCAGGAAGCACAGGAAGCTCGTAACAAGGATTTAAAAAAATATCGTGAACATTACGGAAGTGTAGTCGAGAAAAATCCAACCAGGATATATTCATTAACGTTTTGTTGAGTTTAGACCCAGTTCTAACAATCAAACAAAAACTACCTAAGAATAAATTTAAGTAACCACCAGCAGAGGCTTTAAACTTTCTTTCTTTTCCTTTCGAAAATAGGTTTGACACAGAAAAAGAAGATGATGAGGAAATGTTGTTGATAAAAAGTGTGTTTCTTATTTTAATGAAAAGTGTGAATTTTTTTATTTACTGTTTTCTAAGTTTTTTCCGTATTGTACACAAACAAATTGAGTGATTCAAGTTTTTCAATGTTTCAATGTATGATATAGAGCTTTAACAACCAATGTTGATGATTATTTAAGATGTAATAAAGAATATTTAGTTTATGCCAACAATTAGGGCTGCTTGCCCCCCTGTGAGTCGTTAAGTTTTTGATCCGAGGAACACCACCAGAGCTAGAGCGTGTTAAAATGTTACATTTTTGAGGGTGAAAAAAAAGTTAAAATCTGACTTTTTTTATTTGAATCAATATAGGTCCTAAACGGTGGTTCAGACAAATGATATATAACAAAATTTTTTTTCAATGAAATTTTTGACAAGGAAATTGTCAAATTTTCGATCAGAGCAACACTAACATACGAGGTGTGATCAAAAAGTTCCAGGACTTTTTATATACTATGGGAATGCAATGTCTCACAGCGATGCGGTTGGCAGCATTGTATTTCCTGACTCAACAGGAACACAGCTGTGTTTGCAGATCGATCATAACATCACTGAAAGTAACATCAGCACAGTTTGTTTGAGGTTAGTTTTATAGAGTTTGGCTATTTTATGAAAATGAATGTGAAAGGAGAGCAACGTGTTTGTGTGAAACTGAACAAAACGTTTTCTGAAACCTTTTTGATGTTACAAGAGGCTTTTGGTGAAGAATGTCTAAGCCGATCATGCTGCCATCAGTGGTTGAAGAGGTTAAAAGATGGACGAACATCCACAGACGACGATGCTCGTTCCGGACGCCCTTCAACGTCAATCAATGATGACAATGTTGCTAAAGTGAACGCTCTCGTACGATCAGACCGTCGACTAACAATCCGTGAAATGGCAGAAGAGTGTAACATTTCATTTGGGTCATGTCAGGAAATTTTAACTGAAAAAATTCAAATGCGTCGTGTTGCAGCAAAGTTTGTGCCAAAACTGTTGACTGAAGACCAAAAACAACACCGAACTCATGTTTCTAAGGAACTTCTTCAAAAGGCAAATGACGACGAAAGCTTCTTGAAACATGTCATTACGGGAGACGAGACATGGGTTTTTGGTTACGATGTAGAAACAAAAGCCCAATCATCACAATGGACATCAAAAGGTTCTCCAAGACCCAAGAAAGCACGCCAAGTCAAATCAAATGTGAAGGTCATGCTTACGGTTTTCTTTGACTGTAAAGGTGTTACTATGAATTCCTTCCACAAGGTCAAACAATTAATCTTTTTGTTTATCTTGAAACCCTCAGAAAATTGCGTAATGCTGTGAGAAGAAAGAGACCTGAGCTGTGGCAAAGTGGTGATTGGGTCCTTCACCATGACAATGCTCCTGTTCACTCTGCATTAGTTATCCGTAACTTTTGTGTAAAAAACGCAATGACTGTCATTCCTTAGCCCCCTACTCACCTGACCTGGCTCCAGCCGACTTTTTTCTTTTCCCGAAGCTCAAGAGACACCTGAAAGGACGAAGATTTCAAACAGTTGACGAAATTAAAGAAAAAACAACGGACCTGCTAAACATATTTACAAAAGAAGAGTTTTCTGGGGCCTTTGATCAGTGGAAACACCGGTGGGAAAGGTGTGTAGCTTCCAAAGGGGAGTACTTCGAAGGAGACAAATTTGAATAACCTGTATGTTGTATGAATAAATGTATAAAAATTCAGTCCTGGAACTTTTTGATCACACCTCGTAGTTAGGGCGTGTCGAAAAAGCCCCTAAACTTAAAAATAGAGTTTTCAAACATGACTTTTTTCATTGATACCAAAATGTACTCCTGAACTGTTAGTCCTAGCGACATATGCTATGCACGAAAAATATTCTGCATTTAATTCATGTTAGATAACTGTCCGTAAATTTTCGATCTGAGCAACACCAACAGAGCTAGAGCGTGACAAAATGGAACATTTTTAAATGTGAAAAAAAACAAAAAACGTTACAGCAAAAAAGTGAAGACCTCCAGCCAAAACATGCCCATGTAAAAATAATATATCTAATCTAGTAGCAATGCGCTGATGTTTTGAACGTTTTCATATCAAAATAATTCCAATAGAAGTGGCAATTAATTCATCAATCCTAATTGTATCGATCCTTTTATATCATCATGGTGTATCTCAAGTTTATATGATAATTTTTACTACGTTTCGATAAAATCCTCCTATAATAAGATATGAAATTTACCCAAATTGACTGCGAAAATCTCAATTTCTCCTAGCCTCCAGTTCAAATAACTACTGCTTTGAATTAAGAACACTAAAATCGTTCTTAATCATTTCAGAACATTGTCAGGGTGCATTAGGGTGCACGCTTACACAGCAAACAGCTCGTGGGGGGATCGTACAAAAACTATGCAGATAGTAAAAAAAAATTATAAGAAGTGCGTAGTGGGCCAATTTGTCACAGGGAAACTGAAGAGATCTTGAAGATTGCACTTAAAACAATTTTAAATAAATTGAAAAATTATTATCCACTAAAGATGGACCTCCGATTTTTTCCAAGATATATAATAAATTGGAGTATGTTGCTTAGTTATACAACAAGTTCATTTGGATAAATTTTCTATGAAAAAATAAAAATGGAAAGAAATCTTCCATCCACCTGGGTAACATTAACCCAAATTATGAAAAATTAAACAGGATTAAAACTTATGTTTTAATGTTTTTTCAAAAAAATTCACACGTGATGTTAATGTTAACGTTCCATCTAGGCTCCTTGATCAAGTTTCTCAAAAATAAAACTATTGAAATTCCTTTAATTTAGTCAGCTTTAGATTTAATTTTCGATATGTTTTATAAAATTTATATTGACTGCTACGATATATATTTCTGTAATACTTTCTTTATTATTCCTAACCAATACTTACAAAAATATAAGACCTTCGAGGTCGCTGTGGTTATAAGCTAACCGCCCACTTAAGCGCTATAAAGTGGTCGTAAGTATAAGAAACGACCCCATTTTATTGTATCATAAACTGAGCTGCCCTATGGTTTCTTCCTTGGTCCTGCAGGATAAAAAAGAAAAAAACATAAATCCTCTCTAACAGGACTCTTTTTGCCGTGACCCTTTTTATGGCCCGCGTTGTCTTCTGGTGTCCCTCACCAGTTGACTGAGGATGTAATGAAGATATATGTAGTGACGACACAATGCTTGTCATTTCCAATTAGCGTTTCATGTTATATTATCTCTATAATAAATCATTTCAGAAAACACTCACAGGCAAAAAATTTCATCCAACTTATTATTTAATTTTTTTTGGCTAAATATTTTATTTTTTTTTTAAGTATTTATGTTTGCACATACTTTAGCAGGTCATGTTTGGAAAATTAAGAAGTATAAATTAAATAAAAGACAGCAGTATTTAAAAAAAATATTATCAAGCAATTTCAGATTTACGAAATCTTAAATTAATTAAGGTTTATGCTTTCATTACGTCTTACATTCGAATAGGTATAGTTCTACTGTAAATTTGAATACATTGTTGAGGGATATGCTCAATCGACTCAAGAGAGCAATTAAGAGACCGAATCATAGATGCAGTGCACCAGATATCATCAGAACAATGTTTAGCTGCAATTTATCAAGTGAGTCCTAGATGTAATGCTTGCATTGGTGCAAGAGGACAACATTTTGAGCAATATTTACATTAAAAAGAATATGACATAAATATAAATGTAAATAAATAAGTATAAAAATGAAAACTCGTTTTGTTTCTTTTTTTGCGATTTTCTCTAAAACTAAGCAAAAACGAGCAAATCTCTAAAGGACTTTTTGTCTTAGTTTTTCGGTCCCCTATTAATTCCTGAAGTTTTGCCATTTAAATTCGGGACACCCTGTATATCATGTAATTTTATTGTCACTTATTCTTAAAATTTCTACTCTTAAATTTCCTTTCTTCAATATTCATGAGATATAGTGTATTATTTCGCGTTAAAGCACTTTGCTTTGGTTTGTTAGAGTCACATCTCTAGTTCGAGGCTAATAACCTCAGAAGTCATGTGTGTTTCTGATTATGGACTTCTCTCTTACAACCACGGACAAACCACGTGTAAATAGTTGATCTGTTTCTATTTAAAATCGTTCGTAACTGACATGTGAACATTTCTTTCGTGTATAAGTTTTTTCTGTACTCTGAAAAAAAAGGGCCAATGTCCATTTTAGTTAGATGGGAGGAAATCCAATTTGAAGTTTGAGGATCTTTAAGAATTAATTTTTTTTTAAGCAACACTGATCTAGGGAAAATATTGTTTTTTCAATAATCTATTGAATGGGCTTTGGCCCTTTTAACCATTAATTTTTATCGCATCCTCAATTTATTCCTTTATTTAACTCAAATTTTGAAATTTTGGACATTAGCCCTTTTTGTTCGGAAAAGGAGACAATCGATAACAGTAATGATCGTCTAATCAACCAACTGTTACGGTAGCCCTGAAGAAAACCTGCAAGGCTACAGAAACGTCGGAAACACTTTTTTTACTAGGAAGTGGTTTTTTTTCTTTCTCTTGATTGCACCCATGAACATATTCATCATATATTACTTATCAGTCGACTATATATTTCTTATTCTTCAATTATTATCTGTTTAAAAAAAAATAATAATAATGAAAGTGAATAAATTAGGGACATTAAAATTTAAAACTTTCTATCATTGTAATATTTCGCTGAAAATTATTAAATATTGTAGTAATTTCAGTACTTTTTAATTTAAGCAGATATTCCAATTCTTGGGGCAAAAGACCTAAGGACCTAGAAGCATAAGGTTGGCTCCCTGCGTCTCCTTGGCTGACCTTGACTCGATCCTTTTTGCTGAAGAAGCGGATTTCTGTGTCAGCAAGATGGGTGGGTCCGCTCAACTCTCTCCCTCCTATCGCGAGGAATAATCTTGATGGAAATTTGAATATCTCTTTTATGGAACATGGAATCCAGAACAGGACTCAGGGACCATTATAAATTCACTAAAATTATGAATCATAACATTTTGATTATAAATATTTCTGTTGCACCAATAAAATTAAATTAATTAAAGTAAATAGCGCCGTCGTTAAAATTTCGTGACAGAATCCACATTATATTAAAAAATACTTTTTCCAAAACGGTTATTATGATATTTACATACTTTATAATCAATAAATTAATAGAATTATAGTGTTTTAAACAACGTAATTTTTTGAACCGAAATTTCAATAATATGCATATATAGGCTGCCTTAAAAATATAATCATATACTTGTTTTTTTTTAATAGGAAACCATTTCCGTTTTAACTGCTTCGATAAAAATTATCATATGAGATTTAAAAAGAAGACATGTTAATAAGCTTGTGCATAGTATGGCGACAACAGAAATCAATTTATATGGTACGGCGAAGGGTAATAAGAAACTGGATGAGAGATCTTCTTTTATTATAAAAAAAAAACCAAAAAAAAAAACCATGTTTCATTCTTGACTTTGATTTATGTAGTTTTTAACATGCTTAGATCAATGAATACATATTTTCAAAGTTGTGGTATTCTTAATCATCCATCCTTTAGTGCACATCATAGAAAATTTATTTTTTTAAAATAAAAAATTTATGTGTTGCTATTATTGTGTTCAAGTTCTAAAATCCAAACTTTGAACCTTGTAAATCCGCTGCTTGATTCTTGTGAGCTTCAAAGAGTCAAAAAATTTGATATTTTCGATGTTTTCCCAATAACTTTGTTGAATGTTTGTTTCCAAAAAAAAAAAAAAAAAGAAGAAAAATATTGTTATATTCAAAGACTAAATTGTCTTAAATTTGAGGGGAAAATGAGATCTGTAGCTTAAATCGGGACAGAGATAAAACGTTTGGAGTCGTAACTAATAGTGGCGAAAATTGTGATTTTTTGATGGTTTGAAGCTATCTAATAGTGAGCGGCAGCTCGAAACTGTACAAAACTTATAGTACACGAGCACAACACTAATAAGATATATATAAAAAAAAAAGAAGAAATACCTGAACTTTCGCTCACCAAAATGTACAATTCAACTGGACTAAAATGGATGTAAAGATATTTTTTAGGTAGGCCATAGCAACAGTATATTGTTCTTGGTTTATAGCAAACTAACTTACTTTCATAATTGTTAATAATGAAGCCTGCTTTAACGTAAGAAGTTTTAGAGTGAAACCGCTAAAAAATCACGATTTCCGCGTATTTTTTGAGACGATTCCGAAAATGTAAGTATTAAATATTTAAATACCTCTGTCTTATTTCCTCTATTTCTCCTTTCCTATAAGACTGAGAGAAAAATCATCAGAAAGATATAGGGGCCGAATAAGACGGATGAAGGATATAGGCTAAGAAGCAGACAGAAGACTGAAGAAATATCAAATATAATTCACGACATGAAGAAGAGAAGGTTGAGATTCTTTGGACACATCAAGAGGATGGACAACGCACGTCTAACTAAAAGGATTATGGAATATAAAGAGAGGGTCAAGAATATGGGATGGATAACTGAAGTAATGGAGAATCTTAGGGAAGCTGGAATAACAGAGTGAGATATAACAAAAAGAACACAATTCAGACCTAAGGTAGACAAATAAGAAGTTTGTCAGGTGGAAAGAAAAATGAAAACTGGAACCAAATGGTCGAAAGATAGGAAGAAAGGACACAGTGAAAAATATGGAAGAGATATGGAAGATCTAAAAGGCTCAAAAGAAATTAATGCTTTCCGTAGTTCTCAGAGGTTCCCATAAATTAAGTAAATACCGCATAGAGACATAGAGCCTATTTTCTGCTCACTTTGTAGCACACTTAGTCTAGTTTAATTTTTAACATAACAAGTTTTTCTATGAAGCCATCCGTTCAACAGATATTTTGGAGGAACGTAGAAAAGACGTTCCTTCCTTGGTTCATTTCTATTCCAATCCTTAAAGTCCAAAAAACCTTCGTACATTTACGACATCCTTGCCCTTCGTTCTTCCATTTATCTTTTGAACACCAGAATATCAAACTCCTAATATCAAACTACGCGTAAAGCTCTCCTGTTCCCCCAAAACGATCATTTAGTTTTGACAAATTAGATAAAACCGTCATATTATCCTTAAAGACGAAAAAAAACTAATTAAAATCCGCCATCTTAAAACTGCATCCTTAAGGACGAAAACTAATTCTAATTGTGGAAGGAGAGAGTGGCCAAGGATGTCCTTCGGCCACGAAAAATCGTCAGATCCTGGCAGATCTGTAAAACTCAGCCCTTCTCATCGAACTGCTTCCTTTGAAAAATGCTTTATTTATCGTGCAGCATTATTTTGGAATTCCATAACCCATTTCGATCCGCAATGCTCCTTCTCTCACTTCCTTTAAACATTTATACATCTACCTCCTCAATTACCAATCTTCCGAAATTATGTAATAATATATTAGTGTTAGAATATTTCTTTTTCTTTTTATTTTATTTTATTTTTGTTTTTCTCATATAAACCCGAAGACTTGTTTTTATATCTAAAATTTCACCTTATATATTTCTATGTATATAATTAACATTCTATATAAGTTGCTGCCTGATATGTACCCAGTCAGACAATAATACCTTTTTATTGTTCTTATATGTTATTCTTAGGGGACAAGGTGTCCCAGAATAAAGATTATTTTTCAAAAAAAAAAAAAAAAAAAAAAAAAAAAAAAGAGACCGAAATTTTTGGCGCAACAAGGTTCAATTCTTGGATTTTAAAACATATGCACACAACCTACAATGTACAAAAATAATCAGAACTGCCCGATATTTTGTACTGTAAACCCCTTCTTTCTTTCTTTTTTTTTAAACGATTTACTGGAATAATCGACCATAAATAAAAGCCTTGCAATCATACCCTCTTCTATTGCAAATAAATGGCTGACTCAGCGGCTAAGATTTTCCTCTATCTCTTAGTATAATAATATCCCTTATAAGTTATAGTCGGTTAAGGATATTCTGTTTTTTGTTTTATTTGTGACAAACAATTACTATGTACTAATTTTACTACTTTCACATCGCAGGTATTTCTCCTCTCCCACGCATTAAGATAATTTTGAAGGAGACTATAAGCGATATGCTTAATATGGTAAGGACGACATAGTTGGCAATGGCTTCTCCTGAATATCTCGAAGCTATGCCAAGCTGGCGGTGATTACTTGAAGTGGAAGGCAGAAATGGAAATACTCAAGGCGGTCACGGTCGGCATGGTTTTATTGCCTTCGGGGTCTTGAAGATCAAGACCTATAAATTTATTTTGAAGTATATATCATAAATCTTCATTAGATAAATTGAGATCTGTAATTAAATTGATACAGTCTTGGAGAGTTTCAACTATATTTATAAATATATCTCGGAGGATTCTAATAAATGCATTTTTTTTTTTTTTATTTTTTAATATTAATTGTTATTCATAAATTATAAATTAAGTTTATTTTTCTCTATGATAGGATATGCTGAATAAAACTTGCAATTATTTATAGCCTGTAACTATGTTTTCCCTGACGTTTCGATACACATTTTACATCGGCATTAAAGAGGAAAAAATAATAAGGATGGAGTAGTTATTTTATACAGGCAGTAACTGGTACCGTTGAATTGAAAATAAAATATAATAAGTTTGTTTTATTTCTGGCCTATTTCAAACCTGATGTCGCTCACATTGAGAAATGGTTAATTTTTTTTTTAATGTTATTTTCTGAGGATTAGTTTTCCCTTAAAAGGAAATGTGTGATCTAAATAAATTACTTATAACGTTTAAAGCTATTTATTTAAATTTACAACTGTATACAGTATAGATTAAATACAAGTAAATGTAATAATAATGCTTAAAATTACATGTAGATTACTTGTAAAGCAACTACCCATTGGTAGAACTTATAAAAGTTCTATAAAATGAAATACTATATTAGAAAGTCCAGAGGCCATCTCCTTTTCAGGGACCTCGCAGGTCTGTCTAGAATAGTGGGAAGCAAGTTGTGATACTAATGGTTTTGAATGGTTATGGAGTTCACTATGAAAAGATAGGTATCTTGTTTTGGTGAAGTCAGAGACATAAGGAATATTAAGATCTTTGTAGATAAGTTTGTTTCTAACAAACTAAGGAACATTGAGGATTTGTCGAAGGACTTTGGATGGTAAGGATTGGATACGAGATGAATTAGATGGTTTAGTGGAGCTCCAAAGCTCAACTCCATATGCCCAAATAGGTCTAATTACTGTTACGTCATTAAAAAATACTGTAGGACCGGAAGTCGTAGGTTTACGTCGAAGGGTAAAGGTCAAATTTGTTTGGATTTATTTTGATTCTCCAGTTCAGAAAATGAAGAAAATGAAATCTTTTTTTCTTTAAACTGTAAAGTTACGGAAATGTGACTTAGTGTTCTGTACCTCCGAGCTACAGAAATAAATATGAGTAAGTAAAGAAAAGGAGAATAAGTGAATGACAGAAATATTCTCAATATATAGTTGAACACAATATTTAAATTAATAAAATAAAACTATACATGTATATTTTTTACAAATTCCTCTTCCTCTGATGTATGTGTTTGCAACGGGGAAACCTTACCACTTAATTGGAAAAATCTTCCCTTACCCGATTCTCGCCCTTCTGGCATTCCATTCCTTCCTCCGTACATCCCACCAATACCTTTCCATTTTAAATATTTTCAGTTTATTCACCTTCCATCTTGACCTCTTAATATTTTCAAATACATTCTCTTAGATTTTATAGAAGTGTCTTTAATATTTCATTTGGTTTTTTATCTTATTTTGACTTCATAATAATAATAATAATAAAAATTATTATATAAATTAGTAAACAAAATCTATATTATTTTTAAAAACTTAACCATAAACATAATCCTTCGCTATTTTGGACTTCAATAATCTGGCTGCAGGGTCCACAAAATATCTATGACCCCAATCTAAACTTGGACCCTATTGCAACCTTTGGTCCACTGCCAGCGCTTTCTGGTGAGTCATCGGCTCAGTTATGGCTTGGCAAGATATAAATAACATTTGTATTTACATGAATTTTAACAACAGCTCAGAATTGAGGACGTCTCTTCTTGGAAGGAAGATGTAAAACTATCAAAGTCAATCATAATAAATCATACCTAATCTTAATATTGGGCCTGCCATTGGAGAAAAATGTTCGTTATTTCGGAATAGATAAAATATAGAAATACCTGTTTTGCTACGACATTTAAATAAATATCTCGTTCCTGATTTGATATTCTGATAATAGTGCAGGAGATATTTCTATCTAACTAAAGAGCAGATTTTTTTTTACTGGAGATTTTGCCGTAAGTAAAAAAATTACTCTCGGCTTCTACGGTCTCCTATCCTCTGTTTATCAATTTAAATCGCATTTTCCGCCTGAATTTCGTACTTATTTAAGAAGTAGGTAAATAGCCAAGGCTTGTTTTAATCTGTATTATGGTCAGAATTGTGAAAACAACATTTATCTAAGTAATAATTATTTGGAATTTACACCAAAGTGATCAGTAGGGCTGTGAAATATTTTCATTTGGAATTTCTCCTAGCCAACTAAACACCAAAATCTATATGTTTAGAGGCATTTGGAATCAATTTGAGTTCATTTCGTAGGGCTGTGACTAATCAAATCACAACTTAAATACTCATTTACAAGCAAATAGGTCCCTTAAGCTACTTAATCTAATAACAATTATACTTAGGTCTAATTACACTAACTATATTACACAACTTATCTTTAATATCTTAATACTAATCACAATTATACATAAGAATCTATTACACTGACACAGAGACTGTTACTACATTTTTGACACTGGCACTGTCACTAACTTGAACTGTCACTAATCACAGACTGAACTGTCACTGACACTTGACTGGTTTTATCGTTACTTGATCACTGACACATTTTTGGAACATATTTTGAACATTCTTGTTACAATTGACCCTTCCAGGTATCCGCCGCCCTTCTTACCTCTACAAGTCTATCCGGGACCGTAACAATATTTTTATTTTGCCATTAATATCCGGGATTTTTATTTTGCCATTATACATATTTTGAACTGTGATTGCATATTTATCAACATATTCGACATATCAGTATTTTACTTTTTGATTTTTTTTTTTTTTTTAGTTTCCGAGCAGAAAAAAAAAATAAATAAAATATACCTAAGTAACTCCTATACGTTTTTTTCGCCTAATGAATAAGCTCGTGTTTGTTCAGATGCTGATTTTTTCCCTTTGCGTGAACATTCGATCGCATTTCCTCTATTAAATTGTTTAATCGGATTAATATCTGGTTCTTGCTCCGCTCAATGACTGCGAATATTACTTCAATGTTTCTTTTTTTTTTTCTACGTTTTATTTGTATTTGTTTTGATAACGTTTTATCAGCTACTGCACAGTTTTTAGTAACACAACACATAAACAAACAACAAATCAAAAATACAACAAAGGTAACAAATACAAATTTTAAAAAACTTTAAACTCAACTGCCATTGGATCAAAAAGGTCTGGGTTCGATACTGATCTATCGACAACGTATTTCCAAACGTGTTTTGTTTTTTCATATTCGCTTTGTCTTATTGTTTTTTAATTTTTAATAGTCTTTTACAAGTTGTTTCCCTTTTCAACACAATTAGTTACTTGTACTTTTGTACTTTGTGAGTTTGTACTTATGCATAAGTATGTTATGCAATTTTTTTCTTTTCCTAAACAATGTAGATAGTTGCATATTTTACCTTTTATACTTGCATATTTATTTGCATATTTTTTAGTTTTTATTGCATATAATTCACAGCCCTAGTGATCAGCTATGTGTAAGTGGTGCGTGAGTTTATTATTTGAAGTTTAACGCCCAAATGTATTTCAACTAGAACAGAAAGGATGGGCCAATTGTAGATTTAATCCTACATGTTACCAACCTGTTCCAGCCTATTTGGGAGATATATTTTGCGTGTGGTGCTCCCAAATAAATTTCAACCGATGGGAATCGAATCAACGGCCTTTTATATCGGGTGCTCAGAGACTCGTCCCACTGCGCTCCATCATCCTGATTGTGTTTTTTTTTTTATTTATGTTGGGAATGGCTTCTCCTTCTGGATATCTTGAAGCTATGCCAAGCTTTCTTATTCATGCGTATATTCAAAATCACAGCCTAGTTATCAAAAATACATAAAGAGAAAATGACAAATTATAAACATAATAACATAACAATGATTTTTAAAGAACCTGCACTGACTAAGTTTTTTAAATAGTAGTTCCAAGTTTTTTTTTTTAATTCTAAAACTGAATTTCATGGTAGCTTCCTAGATAGAGGTTGGATCCATTAATTTCATAATGAAAAAAAAAAAAAAAATGTGCACTTTTTTTCAGATTTCGCTTTTATAAGCAACATTATGTTGCTTGGATCGAACATTTCATGAAAAGTTTCCGGATAAGAAACTAACTGGAAAATATTTTTTTGTTATATGAAATTTGTCGCTAGGATCTACCATTTAGGAGCTATAATGGTTTGAAAGAAAAAAAGGCACGTTTAGCCTACGTTTTTTTAATTGTTAGAGCTTTTTTCTTTGAATCTGTAGATATAAAAACAGTTGACTATAGCCAAACATCCAGGTTCTATTGTTTTATCCAGTCAATGAAAAATGTATAAACATAGTTTTTTCGAACATGGCGAGTCAATACTCAATTATTGTCATGAAAGAATACGTCCTGAATTTGAAGAGAACAGTAGGGATTTAACAGCTGAACTCTATCTAATTATTACTTAGGAAAATGGTAAATGTTTCCATAATCTATTAATTGCAATAGATTCCAGTTGACATGGAATCTCATAGTGACTTAAATAATCAATTTTGCTAAAGATAAAACTACCATTTATCAGCAATAAAGTTTATTTTTTGTATAAATAATAGCAATTTAATAAAGTCATTTTAACCCGGAAACCTCCAGAGGAAATTCACATCGCCATGTTATTAATTATTATTATTACCAGATGGCAATCTTCTCATCTGATTGCCCTCACTGACAAATCGGATATCGAATATGATGGCTGGACTCGATTCCCTCCTATTGAGTTCAATAATCGATAACTGCATGATAAGGCGTCCGTGATTGATCGACATTGATTGAATGTTGGCCGAGATTGCTGCGTATCTTAACGAAGTGGCTCTTTCGATTGGATCTCTGTTGGTACTACAATGCCTCCTTAATTTTTTTTTAGTCTACAGAAGTCATCGCCTCTTGTATATAAGAAAACACATGCCTCTATTAGTTATGATTTATAAAATTTTATTTTAATGCGATTTATAAAATTTCTATTTTTCAATTAAAATTACTATTTTTAAACTTACGTTTCTCCTGTTTTATATTTAATATTGTATTTATATTTAAGTGCAAGAAGAATGATCAGCTTTATGATTTCAATTGCTGAGACTGTACCTCTGCTTTAATATGCAGCTGACAGCGTAGTGACGGTAAATAAAACCATGAGCACGTTTTACAGTCAATTCTGAGGCAGTGGTTGTACTATTCCTAGTTTTATTAGTCTACTTTATCTTTCAGTTGTACGTAGATTTGTTTTAAACGCTTCGTTATGGTTGTCTTAAAATCACGATATTTATGATGTTGATACAATGATAAGAGTTTACCTTCCAATATGCCTAGTTGCTATTAGTGATAGTCAATTGTGTATTGCAAGTAGAGATAGGTGTTTATCTGATATAGTTTTATGCCTTTCAACCAAGCACTTATAAGAGTTAACACAGCAGTTTAATGGTTTCATGTCTTGCTTCTTTCTTCTACTCATCAATTAATTTCGACTTATGTTAAAATGATTTGTTCAGATTAACTGAGTCTAGTATTGTCCATTAACAGGCATTATACACCTGATTTTTTTTTCAAAAATATTACAATCTTTCAGAATTGAGAGGAATAAGTAAATAAGCTTTCAGAGGACGACCCTTATAAAACATCTTTGCATTTTTTAATAATGGCGAGTAACGGAGAAAATGCAAGGATAGGGGATTGAACAACCTCTTCTAATACTTGATGTCCAAATTGTGAAACTATGTTTGGTTAGTCATGTTACACGTATGTAAGATACATGGATTCACCATAAGATCCTCGCCCACTAATCCCATGGCACACGGTATTTCACTAGGTTCCTGTCTATCCCTAACTCTTTTCAACCTGATCCTATCCGACTTTCTAAGTTATGCTAATGTAATAATATCTCTATTCGTAGATACACGGCTTCTTACCGCATCGGCACAATAGTAATTAGAATACAAACAATTTACATAAAAATTCATAAGTATTTCCAAAAATGGAAACTAATTATTATTATTTATTTCATCGGAAATGACAATCAGGAAACCACAAGAAAATAAACACAACAATAGCCAATATACAAAGATGGACCTCAAAATGGAAAATTAAACTAAATGAAACAAAATCTGTACATGTTGATTTTACTAACAAAAAAATTAACTATCAACCCATAACTATGAATAATAAAGTGATCCCGTATTCAAATCAGGCTAAATATCTCGGGATGACACTGGACGCAAAACTCCGATGGAAAGAACACGTTAAAAAAAAAACTAATACAACTCAATTTGAGTTATCAAAAGTTATATTGGCTCTTAGGCAGACAATCCAAACTGTCTGTAAACAATAAAATACTAATGTATAATCAAGTCCTGAAGCCAATCTGGACATATGGAATCCAGCTGTGGGGATGCACCAGGGACTCCAACAGAAAAATAATCCAAAGATTTCAAAATAAAGTGCTAAGGGGCATCGTAAATGCACCTTGGTACATCAGGAATGATGATCTTCACAGAGATCTTCGGGTGCCAACCGTGGAAGAGGTAATTTAAAAATACCCACAGTCGGATCAGGATCGCCTGCAAGAACACGTTAACGCCGAGGCTAAAGAGAAGGAAGCCCCATGACCTAATATAGGGTGTTGTGTATAACGTTCTAAGCTATTGACATTTGAAGCTTTTTTGAAAAATAAAACCATATTTTATGTATATATGTTTCAGTATTGTATTTTTATTATTATTATTAGACATAAATTGCTAATAAGCTCGTAAAGAGCTTGATTGTAATGTAAATAAATGAAAAAATAAATAAATAAAAAATTTATTTTACAGTAGAACCTGGATAATCCTCACTAATTGGGACCGGGGGTGGTTCGGACTATCAAATCCTTCGGATTACCAAGCAAAGTGCTTCCCAGGCATAGTATCTAGCATGCAAAAAAAAAAAAATAATAATAAAAAAAAATAGTCCCAATAAAATAAGAAGCACGTTGTATTTATTGTATTAAAGGTAATTAGTTTTTTTTTATGAAATACTACTGTGCTACAGTAAGGTAACTATATTTTATGTAATGTATTGCCCATAAATTTCGTAATATTTTACATAATATGTATACCATCTTATACATACAAATAAGTACAGTACGGTACACACAAAACATTTATGCTGTACAGAAAGATAAAAAAAAAAAATTAAAGAAAACAAAAAACTAAACATTTGGAAAATAGTCACTCATTTTTTTCTGATCTAAGGTCGAAGAAGAACGTGTTTTGGCTGCTAAATCAAGGATTTTCAAAAAATTATAAATAAAGCTTTATTATTATTATAAAAAAATAAAACCATTTCATTACACAAGAAGAGTAAGAAGATCCAATATGAGATTTGTTAAGTTGTTGCTGAAGGTACCTTGCTTCGTATTCGATGCTGTAGAAATGTTTCACGGATAGGAACATATGACAATAAGACTATTGGAGGTGGTCTTCTAGACTTGTTGACAAGGAAATAATAAAATTATAATTATAACAACTTAACAAATAAATGGACACTGTAAAAAAAAAAAATAATTCTCAAGCCAGCGCACTCCCCTAAAATGTGAGGAGTTGAGCAATACTACAGTTACTAAGTTAATATTAGCAGTTTGAGAGCGCTTGAGCCGCAACACTCCGAAAATAAGTTGGCTTTGATGAATAAGTTGGACATCACCAGGTCTGTATTTCGAGTTTTACAATAAACCAACAGGAACGTGAGAAACTAGATCAGGATTTTAATGATTAAAAAGATTTCTATGAAATTTTGAAAATTCTGCTGGTACAGACTCCAGGACAAAAGGGGTATTAAAGTCATTCTGTAAGTTTTTGTTGGAGACGCAGCAAGGGGCATAAGTTGTTTGTTGTTTATTTGGACCGTAACGTCCTGATGTATTCCAACTAGGGCAAGAAGGACGGGTTATCCTACAGGTTACCCATTTTATTCATGGTGGGAAGGTTATGATACATTACGTGGGTTCTCTACGAAATAAATTTTAACCTACCCAGATGGGATTCGAACCGACGACCTTCAATACCGTGCGCTCTGAGACTCTCGCTCGACCATCGAGTGCCGAGGGGCATAAGAATTTTGGTTTTGCAAAATTAAAAGGGCATATCTTATGTGCATAAGTTTGTATACTGGTACTCCTTCTTTCTTTACTTCTTTTGTGCTGCTTCTTCCCAGATGTCTCTTTCCTGAGTAAGCCCTCTCACCTGCTGGATGGTACTACCTTCCGCTGAACCAAGCATCTCAATATAATTGAGTCTTCCTACCAGTATTGCTTCTAAAAACCAATTATATTTTTTTTATAATTTGTCATATGTTGGATGAAATTATAAATCTGTATGCTTAAACTTTGGATACTAAGGTTTCAATGCTTTATGCTTGCTGATATGTTATCCTTTACTAAAACTATCTTACTCCAAGAAGTGAGAACCCCCGTGGGAACTTACCGCTGCGGGGGCGCTGCTTAAGATGCACGCCCTCGATGCGGAAGGATTGGCCAGATGGTCTCCTATTCTGTGGATGTGGTGCTAGTAGTCCCGTCTCGCTTTAGTACCTGACTATAGGCTAATGTAGGGTTTTATCTAAGTTCTTATCTCGTTACTGGTTTTCTGGGGTTTTCGGTAGGTCTTGTCTGCTGATGTTATCTTTACCGCTTGACAGGAGAAGTTGTGACTCCACTTCTCATGAAAGAGATGAAGTATACAGAATGGTGCAGAACTGACTGCAAGCTTTTTATTCAAATCCTCCTGGTTACTTTGTAGGGTGAGTTGATTCGTTTCAAGGCCGAACATTCAGCACTTTTCGGAAAGGTAAGTAATCAGTAGCGATAAGATTGCTGATAATATAATAATTAACGATTGTAAATATCTCAAAAATCAATCAATGTACTAGCCTCACACTTTCACTCTTGTCACCTTACTACTACAAAATTTGGCTCAAATCACCAGAATAGAAAAATCCTAAAATCAGTGCGTGATTATTTAAATGTTCCTTTTGATAGCAATTTTTCTTCTATCTCCCCGAAAGAGACTGGCAAAATCATTAGAAACCTAGAAACCAAAAAAGCCTCAGGTGACGACGGTATTCCCACAATGGTTATAAAAAAACTAAGCAGAAAAGCCATTTTTCATATAACTAAAATATTTAATTCAATACTTAGGTACCATTACTTCCCTAGCGTATGGAAAACTTCAAAAACAATAGCGATTCCGAAACCAAACAAAGGTACAAAAGATATCTCAAATTACAGGCCCATAAGTTTGTTAAATATTATGTCAAAAATTTTAGAACGATTACTCTTAAACCGCATCCAAAATCACATTAAATAGCATAAGCTGATTTTAGAAGAACACTTCGGCTTTAGGCAGCACCATTCCACTGTTGACCAACTGGCACATCTCACTGACTTTATTACTAAAGCGTTTAATGAGAAAAAACACGCAGGAATGCTTTTGTTAGACTTGGAAAAAGCATTCGACACAGTTTGGCATACAGGGTTCATTCACAAACAGATAATATACAAATTTCCCCCTTACTTAATTCATAATATTCATTAATTTCTCTCCAATAGACAATTTTATACACAAATAAACTCTTTCTCCTCCAAAGCACTTACACTTCCTGCAGGTCTCCCACAAGGTTCCTGCCTATCTCCAACTCTGTTCAACCTGTTCCTATCAGACTTTCCGAAACACCCTAACGTAACAATATCCCTGTTCGCAGATGACACTGCACTATACACAACTTCATACCGCTTCGACACAATTGTAAATCGGTTGCAACAGAGTTACAAAAAAATTAATAAATATTGCCGGAGATGGAAACTGAAAGTAAATACAAGCAATTCGGAGGCAATCATCTTCACAAAACGTAGACCTGTCATAGACCAGCATATCATTTTAAACACAGAAGACATACCTTGGTCTAAATCAATAAAATATTTAGGTTTAACACTGGATAACTCGTTAACATACACCGAACATATAAACAATAAGACTGATAAAGCTAAAAAACTTTTATACAAAATGTTTCCCTACTTCAATAAAAAATCGAAATTGAGCCCTAAAAATAAACTTATACTATATAAAACTGTTATCCGTGTGCAAATCACATATGCTTCACCGGTGTGGAGCTCAACTTGCTCCACTAAATATAATAAATTGGAAAGAGTTCAAAACATTTGCATGAGGATCATCAATGATTATCCTCGTTATACTAAAATATCAAACATGCTCCATGACCTAAACTTACTCCCTCTAAAACAGTATGTCTTCGAACAAACCAAAGCATACTTTAAAAAAAACAAATTATGAAAATCCCCTATTAAAAGAAATTGGTAATAACGATAAAAATTCCCTCAAAAGATACACGCACAAAAGAACCAAACATGTACTCTTAACATAGACCTCCCTTTGATTACTCAACTACTATGTACATATTGTCATTCATTTATGTATGCTGGTTATTATGTATAGATTATTTATATTTATTATTATTGCTTTGTATTTAATTATTAATTGTATTTAATTCTTATGCTATATTTTATTTTATACCATGTAATTATTTTTCTTTCTTTACATTTCTTTTTTTATGTGGCTTTTTTCCTTATTTTTCCCACTGTTGACCGATAATCTTTAAAGTGTAAAACTATTAACTAAACTATAAAACTATGTTATTCATGTAGAGGACATTAGACCGGAACATGTATACTAAATGATTTGTAATTGTAAATATGACAATAAAGCACTATTATTAAAAAAAAATCAAAAAAAAAAAAAAAAAAAAAATCAATTTTTACATACTATAGCAACTCTTGGAAGTGAGATATTATCCAACTAGGTTAGAAAGGATGGGTAATTCTACAGGTTACCGATCTTTACTATCCAGGGTGGGAAGAACGAGATTCTCTCCGTGGCTATCTTACGACATAATTTTTAAACTAAATTAAAATTAATGTTGAAATTCTCAACCTAATTTTTTGTATTTCATTCAAATTTAAAATATAAATAAATAAAATTAAAACATAGGGACTGATTGAGGATGTTTTATGGGTCCTTATTGAATTTATTAAGTTTTTTTTTTATAATGTTTCAATCTTGGATGAATTTGATTCATGAGACATTTCGCAAATTTTTTACTCAATTAATTCTTCATTAGATCTTGGACATCCTTGAACAAATGTAACTAAGTATTTACAAACACAAAGGAAAGAAATATTTGTATAAGTTTAATTTTTGCTAAAAGTTAATTCTGATCCTCTACTCATATAAAATGTTGAACGAAGACGTTTTAAGTACACTCAGGACTCGTTTAACTGAAATTTCTTTTTTTAAATTTAATTTTAGTACTTATATTTTTGTATATTTAGATGTATATTATATGTATATTTAATATAATCAAAATACTATTTAACTGCTTTATCCGTTTTATTTTCGGGATCCCGAGTAGCGCCCACATTCGCAGTTCTATGCGGAGTTAAAGTGGCATATTCCCTCCACTTTCGACAGATCTTTCGTAATCCGATCCTCTTCTCTCTGGAACTCCATCCCTCTCAACATTCGTCATTCAATTAACCTTTCTACTTTCAAATACCACTTCTCTAACCACCTACTATCCACCCAGACCCTGTCCTCCAAAAACTATCAATAGCCAGCTTTTAGTTCTTTAAAATATGAACAGTTTATATTCAAGAAAACTTTTTGTTTTTGTAAAAAAAAGATGATAAGTCTTTTTTTTCTGCTCTTTTTTTTAATAATTATTATCTGTTACTTTGTTGTAAAATTATTATTTCATTTTAAGGCTCTGAAGGCCCTTATATTCTTATATTCTTAAGGGACTGAAGGTTCCAGAATAAATAAAGAACTTTTTTATTATTATTATTATATTATATTATATTTTATACAAAACATTCGATTACCGAACAATACATTAGGTAAAAGAGTAAAAGAACATATAAGAGCATACAATAAGACCTGAAGTTCCAATTTCGCTATCCCTCTAAATGAAAATAATTATAAATTCTTGGGAGTGAAAATAATATAACAAGTAGAAAATAGCCTAAAACTAAATATTTATGAACCATTAGAAAAAATAAAATCTTTTAAAACCGATCCAGATTTTTGTATAAATGACTAGGTAAACATTTCCAATAGCCATATTTTAAATTGTTTTCCAATAGTAACGGAAAATCCAATTAGTCATAGGAGAAATCCCAAGGTAAAACTTAAAAAAATTTTCATGCCAAACCTGATACTTTTTTTATTTACATATGTAATAATGTTTGCTACGTACGTTATGAAGGCATTAATGATAAATATTACTTTGTTATTAAACAAATATATTTTCTATTATTTTATTAATAGGTAAAAATTAAGATTGTTTTTCAGTACAATCAAAATAATGTATTTACATATATTCACATAATAGTAAAGTTGAATAAAATGACTAAAAATATTAAAATATTCCTATTCACCAAATTTTAAATTCTTAATTACTCTTCTATTAAGACCAGGTATTAGATATAATATAAATATGTTAGTTGCCTTTAGAGGAGAGAGCAAACAATAAAAAAAATGGAGTTTCTCTTTAATTTTAGTTGTGACATTTTATCTCATTCCGCTTTCACTAGAACCTGCCTCACTGCTTTGTTAAATACTTGCCGTCTTTATCCGGAAATAGTTATATTTTCTCGGAACTAGGATTTAATTCCGGACTTGATCACACTTTCCATGAGGTCATTGCAAGTTTCTGGATCTTACGAACAGCTGATCATAAATTCATGAATTTGCCTTCGAGATCATCACCGTGAACCCTGACTCAACATTCGCTCATCCTCACCATCAGGCTATGACTAAGTGAGGTCATTATCGATTCTCCATTAGTATTCAATTTATCGATTCATCGAATTTTCTTTTTTTCGGAGGGTAATTTATATTAATAATGAATCAATATTTCTTTTATGAGTCAGTGATTTGCATCAGATCCTCGTGGAGTGGTTAAATGTCAGCGACGTGCGTCAGAACTCAGTAATGCCGTTTCCATGTCTTTCTTCTTAAAGAAACTCTCTCCGGCATTTTGAAATATTTGAATTATTATCTTTAGAGATCTTTTTATTATTTTAAAATTTTTTAATGGAATCCTCTAAACCATCCAATTCAGCTAGTGTCTAATCCTTATTTATACTAATAAAGCTCCTGATAATGTAACAAACAAAAATTATCTGTCATTGATAAATATATATATATATTCCACTCCACCATATATATATATATATATATATATTCCACTCCATATATATATATATATATTATATATATATATATATATATATATATATATATATATATATATATATATATATATATATATATATCCACCATATATATATATATATATATATATATTATTCCATATCCACTAGTAACATAGGCATGATTATGAGAACAATATAGTCTCGAAACGTCGCTAAAATAGTTGTTTTTATTTATTGACTGAACCTCATGAACCTTACTAATATATCAAATATATATATATCAAAATTATATTTTGTCGACCCTTAGAAATTATATGATTAACTATTTTACAATAATCGGGTTATAGGTCCTTTATATTTAACAATATTTTGTTTAAACAATATTATTGTTTATCCATTTTATATATATATATATACATATTTTCTTTCTTCCTTCTCCTCTCTTTATTGACGTTTCGACCCCTTATTTAATGGGATCCTCTTCAGAACTGGAAAAACAATACCATTCTTAAATATCTTTCCCGACATTGGCACCCATCCAGTCATTAATAATACAAAATTTTGACAAATACACAACAAAACCGGGTACCCCGAAACTCCAGACCAGTAAGCCCACCGACTCCTGCAGCAAGTGCTTGCCAGCTCAGATACCAGGGTACTGAGCTGCTCGGCGGACTACCCGGCCAAAGAGTCCAAGGTCCAATTACATAATTTCTCCTTTTTTGTAACTAAAATATAAAATCTATAACTAAAGAAAAACAATATATAAACATACACACACACACACACATACGACAATACACACTAATAGATAGGGGATATTTCCCTTCGTTAAAATCCAATAAAACAATTATGCTAAAACAATTCACAATGAAATATTTAAAACAATTTTAAAACTTAACAATTCATTTTCAGCTTTTAATATAACAATTAATATAACCTAAAAAACCATTTTTACAATTTTATAACAATCATTTTACAAACAATAAAACAGCCTCTCCAATAACCTAAAAACAACAACAGTATTTGAATTGTTTTAAATATTTGATCCATTTTGTTTTAGCATATGTTTTATATATATATATAGGAAATATCCCCTATATATATATATATATCTCCATGTTATCATATATATATATATAAAATGGATAAATAATATTGTTTAAACAAAATATTGTTAAATATAAAGGACCTATAACCCGATTATTGTAAATTGTAAATATAATATATATACCATTTTCAGATTTAGAATTTAATTTCTTATAAGAGTACATGTAACATTGAACTTTACAAACGTGTGACCTAAAGAACAGCATATGCTAGCATAAGAATATGTCGAACTATATCCTAATGTTTTCCCTATTTACATTTTACAATTGAAAGTATCAAATTACTTAAATTAATAATTCAATTAAATTAGCAATCAATGATTGTTCGAAATTAACAAATTTGAGAGTAAATAGCAGTTCCAATTTTTTTCTATTTATTAGGAGCGTATTAAAGCTATGTAAAAGCCCAAACACTTAAAAAATGTAGACGAAATGTGACTTTTTTCATTCAAACCAATACTGCTCCTAAATTGTAGGTTCTAGCGACAAATGTTATGTAACAAAAATAGTCTCCATTGAATTTCGAAACAGATTAATCTTGGCAAATTTTCGATCCGAGCAACATCTACAGAACTAGAGCATGTCAAATAAGCCCAAACACCTAAAAAATGTAGGCTAAGCGTGACATTTTCAATCAAACAAATATAGCTACTAAACGGTAGCTCCAAGCGACAAACGTTTGGTAAAAATATTTTCTATTACATTTCTGACGAGGGAACTTTCGACAAATTTTCGATCCGAGTAACACTGACAGAGCTAGAACGTTCAAGAAATCTCCAAAATTAAAAAAATGTAGGCAAAACATGACCTTTTTTACTCAAACTAATATAACTCCTAAACGGTAGGCTTTAGCCAATATAACATAAAGTATTCTTCATTAAATTCCTGACCAAGAAATATTTGTCGAATTTTCGATTCGAGCAACATGAAAAGAGCTAGAGAGTTTCAAGCCCCAACACTTAAAAAATGTTGACAAAAAAAATATTCTTCATTGAATTTCTATGAGGGAACTGACGGCGAATTTCCAACAACAAAGCAAGATTGTGTCAAAATAAGGGTGAAAACAACGTTACACCAGATAAGCATATACCCCCATCTAAAAGACATATCTATGTAAAAAAAAAAATGTAATTGCGGTTTGTCGATATCCAGACATTCAATATAACAACATTTTTATGTTTCAGCTGTATGAATAAAATAATTAAAATCAACTATGATTTTTATATATGAGAATGAACACTAAGGACATTATATTAATGTTTCAGCCATCAGTTAGCGATAGATGGATGGCACGGATGCCCTTGGCCTTGAACTGGATCCCGGAAGGTGCCACTGCCATTAAGATCCGACCCCACTAATTAGCCTCGCGACCCCTCCCTCCTCCCCCCCTCCCATGGTAGGAAGTTGAGGAGAGCGCTAATTGGTTAGGGCGCACCTGGTTCCTGCATCCTCATCGTCACCTGAAACCCGATCCGCCAGGTGTGGTTTGTCCTTGCGCGGATCGTTGGCTGTTCAAATAGTGTAGGTGACTGTATCTAGCTGAAACATCAATACTTTCTATTTAAAAATTTGTGACTATGTCCTGAAAGCCTTATAACAAAAGACGACATCTCTTCCATGGAGCATGGAATGTGCGATTATTTTTTATCTAAGGGCTTCGTTAGGAATAGTTAGAAGGTAACATACTAATAGCCCCGGGGGCGGGGGGGGGAGGGGGTGCTAACGGTTGGGGGAGGGGGGAAGGTCCCATTTTTGGGGTTTTTGGTTATATCTCGAAACCGGCGAACACTAGAAAAATATGTTTCAAATTAAAATTAAAACTAATTAAACTTCCTATAAAATTGACTCTATACATATTTGTTGAACTTCCAACAGTTTCCGAGATATACGTTATTGAAAATCGATATTTTTCGCAAAAAAAGAAATATTTTTACCTCACTTTTTGTCAAACATTTGCTTCTATAGTGCCTTTCCCGATCGTTTCTCAGAAGAAAATGTTAGAATCAAAGTTGTAGAGCATTGCATTTGCTTAAATTTCAGATATATTTTTCATGAACTTGAAGTAATTGTTTGACAAAGAGTGAGGTAAAAATATTTCTTTTTTTGCGAAAAATATCGATTTTTAATGACGTATATCTCGGAAACCGTTGCAGGTTCGACAAATATGTATAGAGTCAATTTTATAGAAAGGTCTAAAGCGACAAGAAACTGCTCGTCGTTACAGACTACTTCAACATTTACTAGAGAAACCATCAAAGCTCCCAATTCATTACAAAAGACTTATTTACATGACTTATTAGACCTATTTGGACGTACGGAGTTGAGCTTTGTGGCTCCACTAAACCATTCAATTCATCACGTATCCAATCCTTACAATCCAAAATCCTTCGAAAAATCCTCAATGCCCCTTACTTTTTCACCAATAAGCTTATCCATAATGACCTTAATGTTCCATATGTTGCTGAGTTAGCCCAAACCAGATACCTACCTTTCATAGTAAGCTATGACCCTCTATTTGATCGGTTATTCAAATTCATTAGTTTCTTAACATGCTTCCCACTCTTTTCCTGATAATCCTCCGAGGCGTCTGAAAAGAAGATGGCCTAGAGATCTTCTAGTGTAGAATTTTATTGAAGTGCTACTGATGAGTAGTTCTTTTCAAATTTTTACATGTCATTGTAATCGCTATCAGCTCCTTTACTTGATGTACATATTTGTATAGTTGTAAATTTCAATAAATTGATATATATAAAATTATAGAAAGTTTAATTAGGTTTAATTTTTATTTGTAACATATTTTTCTAGAGTCCAACGTTTTCGAGATATAATCGAATATCCATGGATTTATATAAATATAAATAGTACTTTCTAAATTGTTGTTATAATATTTGATGCACATGGTATTCTGAAAGTACAGTAAAAAATAACCAGCAAAGAAATGTATACAAATGTTAAATTTTATTATTTTTATGGAGTGAACAGCATTTTATAATAAAATGACGACTTATAGTAAAAATTCTGTTCACATTAACTCCTTTGTTTAAGTCTTGCAACAATACTTTCTTACGAAATACTTAAACCCGCCAAGACCATTCGTGAATTGTATAGATACATTGAAGTTTGTAGAATTCTCAGGTTTTGCTCGCTAATTCCCAATTAGTATCAGTAAAGAGTAATAAATTAATATCTTGTATTGTAATTTTAACAAGTAATTAGTTAGTAATGTGAAGCGTTGTTTTAATTTCGTTTGTATCAACCAGGTGAGTAAATCTGCTTTTAATTATAGTCCACGAGGTTTAAAAAAGTATTTTGTTACCATATCGTAGAACTGTTGGAAAGTAAGTTTTTTCCATCGTAAAAGTCATGTGGTCAGATGTCTGAGGGTTTCACTTAATCTTCCACCTTTCAAACCATTTCTCTAAAATGCAATTTTTTTCAAATCTATTCTCTGAAATTTACAATTTTGTTTTGATTCACTAGAAGTCTAAATACGTGACAGTAGATAATGTATACGCAGTGATTTTCATGTAATATAATATAAGTAAGATAGTAGACAAACTCAATATGCCTCCTAAATATATAAAGCCACAATATATGTAATATACTGTGGCTAAATATATCTCTGGTAAGCTGTGCTATTAGTATCTAAGATGCAGAACCTACTCGAATAACAGAATCATAACCTCCGCGCTGAAAAGCCCTGGCAGTTTTCCAAAGTCGGCCAAACATACGAGCATTATCCTGCTTGTTATTTATGATTAGCTTTACAAAATTTATTTCTAATGAAAGAATTTTAGATAACGAACTTCCATTGTTTGTTCATATTACTGCTTAGCAGTTTTTATGTTCTTCTACATTGATAAACTCCGACAATAGTTGTTCCAAATAATATTCTAAAATGTGGTTTGATATATTTTGATATTATATTTAAAATAAAATATAGTTCATTGTGTTTGAATATTGATGTTGATATTTTTAAAAATAATTTTATTTTTCGTTACTTTTTTCTTGAAATTAAACAAAACTGGGATTTTTTGTACTGTTAACCGAGTTTGGGGAACTGCGCTTTCCTTTTTAATTTCTCTGATTATAAAATGAATAAAAGTTTGGACTATCTTTTAGTTATTTTCTTTAGAAAACAACCCATTCTATACAAGTAAACAGGTCACTGTTCTGTGAAATGAGGGATAACTTTCGAAAAAAAAAGCCCAACACGACTTGAAGGAAGATATCGTCGATCAGCTGAACTTTTCTACTAACCTGCAGGGCTGCCAACTTGATCAGAATGGTCTTCTAAAAAGTACAACATTGTTTATGAAAAGTTTTAAAATATTATTAATGTAAATCTCTGAACTAACTTTTAGGTAAAACTTTGACAATCAGACCGTCCTCAAATTTCAGGATCTCTTACGTGGACATATTACCAAGGAGGGGTATACACGGCTTTATGATAGTCTGGCTGTTGTGAAGAAGTTCACAATTTAAAATTGAATAAGTACCTAAAAATATTTGATCATATTAGTAAAACCTACAATTTCTTTAAAAATAACATTTGCGCTAAAATTGATATATTAAGGACTTATTAAGAAGCACAAGCTATTTTTTTCCACTGATCTCCGTTGATAGGATCTCCGTTTTTCCACTGGACAAACATCTTAATTGGAACCGACATATAAGACTGAAACAACAAGAAACTGCTCGTCGTTTTCGAATACATCAACATTTACTTGACAAACGTTCAAACCTTCCAATTAATTACAAATGACTAATTTACATTACAATAATTAGACCAATTTGGGCATACGGAGTTAAGTTTTGGGGCTCCACTAAACCATCCAATTCATCTGGTATCCAATCCTTACAATACAAAATCTTTCGAATAATTCTAAATGTTCCTTACTTCGTCACAAACAAACTTATCCACAAAGATCTTAATACACCTTACGTTTCGGACATAGCTCAAACCAGATATCAATCCTTTCATAGCAAACTCCACAACTATTTAAATCCCTTAGTATCACAACTTGCTTCTCATTCCATTCCAGATACCTCTCCGAGGCCCCTGAAAATAAGATGGACTCGGGACCTTCTAATATAGTACTTCATTATATAGAACCTTTATAAGAGCTACTAATTGCTCTTATCCAATCTACCAATTGGTAGTTGCTTTAAAAACAAGTGACGTGTCATTTGTATCGTTATCATCACATTTACTCGATGTACTATATTTTATATTGTATAAATGTTGTTAATTTCAATAAATATTTAAACAAAAAAAAAAAAAAATAATTAGTTCGTTTTCGAGGTAATTCTACTCTTCGACTTCTTCAAGACAATTACTTATGTATTATCTGAAATAAGATGAAAGAAAATTACTGCAGTCTTGGTGATTACAAAATATTTAATAAATTACTCCATATCAAATCTCAAATAAATTAAACTATCAATTATAATAGAATCCAATGATAAAAAATAAATAGAATAAAATATGGCGGGAACAATAGTTATTAACCTACTGACCTGATATTCGCCTTCCTTTATTAATTAGTTTGAGAGATCTGGAAGGCAATGTGGGACAAAGCCGTGGGACCATTAAAAGCTAAAACTACTCCAAATCTGGCGCACATTCCCAAATAGGCTTTATAAATTAGAAACATTCTCTAGGAAAATAATCCCAAACATAGATTTTTTATTATCGTTCAAACAGATCGTTCTGATACGATCAAATGATTTTTCGATTAAAAGTGTAATTTGAAAATAGGAAAGCAGCTCAATGCCAACGAGCGAGCTTCTTGTGTAGAGACGTAATCAAACAAATGAATGCCGCATTATCAAAGAATTGTAAATGGAACTATTTTATTGATGATTTATTATAAATTATATAGTTCTTGTAAACATATGAGCGATAATACGTTGCCTCTTGGCGTTCCATGTTTCTTAATGTTTCTGTGGTATTAGGCAAGACACCTAGAACAGTGGAGCTTGTGTATTGAGACCGAGATGAAGAACAGATGCAGTAGGTCAGTCAATTTTCGGTCTTAGACCTTTGCATGTTCAGATTTTGATTACGAATATTATTTAGTTTGATGCTTACATGCGGATTAATTGTATTTTTAACAATTAAAATATTCATTTCAATATTTCCGAATTTCTTGCAGCTCTCTGTAAACAACAGTTATTTAAAAAAAAAAAAAAAAAATCAAAAATAAAAAAAAAAAATCATTGTTCATAAAATACCTCTCAAGTAGAATGGACCTCGCCACCTATCGGCCAATTTTCAAACATCACAGTTATCCACATATTATCCATAAATACACATATTATCGCATTTTTAAACACAAAATAATTGAAAATAAGTAGATTTTATTATTGCTAAACCTTCCTGGAACTATAAGGATGATGTGGTTAAAATTTGTTACAGATTATTTGAGCTATATTCGGGGTTAGTGATCACAAACGAAAAATGGAATGCCCTTTTATATAATAGTGTAGATTAAACATCGATTATTCAACTTAGTGATTAAAAAAAAAAAATATGTTTTTTTCATTTTTAATAACTATATATGTATAATATGTGTAAATATAATTTCATGTGCCTTTAGTTTTAAACACTGATAGTCCATCTGGAAAATATAATTAAAGAAATAATGTTTAGTTACGTACTTCAATTGTTAGTTGAAATTATTTTAATAACTTAACCGCGACATGGGATACTAGTATTTTATAAAATTATTTGATTATATAATTTATCAATGCCCTTATCCATAATGTTCCCTGTGTGCCTCCATATTCCTTTCGATCTCGATGTTTAAAATTTAAATTTATTTTCAGATATATGTAAATGTACCAATAATGGTTATAAAAATAAATCACTCATGGGCTGCAATAGTGGCACAACTCAAAAAATCATTTTTTTTGAGATTAGTGGGTTTAAAGTTTTCGTTGCAAGGAAAATACATAGGAAATGCTTTAGTTTGCTTATACGAGAGAAGGTTTAACTTTAAGGTAATTTAGTTTAAGCAAACTAAAGCATTTCCTTTGTATTTTCCTTAGCAATGAAAAGTTTAAACCCACTTATCTCAAAAAACGATTTTTTAAGTTTTGCTACTATTGCAGCCTTTGAGCGAAATAATTTAATAAATAATTAGGTATGAGTAAAAATCGATTGTGATCAATAGTAAGTCAAAATTTACATAATACGATATTCGCATTATATATTAATGTATTCATGTAACACGAAAATCAGTTCTACCAGAGCGTAGAATGCAGTCCTCCCCACTCCATCGAAGATTCAAGATCCAGATTCAGATATAGATTAGATGCTCTCACAAAGTGCCTTGGACCTTTGCCATGTAGATCCGAGATAAAGTATGGCGTCCGTGTGATCGGAATGAACTCATTTGAATACGGACAAAAAAGCGTTAACATGGATCCCAAATTACCCCAAGACATACTGCCGTCCTCTCCCCTCGACAACCTTCCTTAAACTGCTCGCCTCTTACACAACTGCCGACACAATATTGGGGTTATTAACTTAATATACCTGTCAGAGGCTTTTTGTTCTTTTTCCCATCGTAAATATAGTCTGGTATAATGTAGAGTTCGGTCTAAAGCGTTCTCACAGCTGCGAGATTTTTGTTTGGTTTTAATTTTCTCAGCTGTTAAAGTTTTCGGTGTACCGGCACGAATTTTCGTTAGCTTAGAGGATGGGTCTTTTTTAGACAGGTCATTATACTTCAATTTGATGCCACGTAGTATTATTATGTTTAAGAACCTTCTCGCGTTTTTGCTATATTTTCAAAATGGATGGTTCAATCACGTCACATATTTACTACCTAAAACACGATTTATGTCATAATTAACCACCATTTAATTAAAAATTAAAATTTAAAAATATTTTAATATGTTTTATAAAAATATTTTGATAAAATCGCTATTATCGATAGTATAATTATATTTATGATTGAAAAATTTACGTCAATTTATTTGAGTTTCGATCTAAAAGTTTTCTAAAAATACACAAGTAGACACACTAAAATGAACAATACTTTCAGTATTTCAGTATTTAATTTTAAAATATTTCCCTTGTGCTTTTAAACGATCACTCATACAACGACGACTTTCCTTTGAATGATTCTTGCATTGACATTTCAACAGATATAACGAAAAGGAAGAAAAATAAGAAGTGAAATGCTTTTAATATGTATATACAAATAAATTATTGTTTTAACAATAATTCAATTAAAAATCTATTATTAAAAAAATATATATATAATATATCTCTGCTCAGGAGTATGAAGTATATAAAATAAAAGCGCACATAGAAAAAAAAAGGAGAAAAAAATTATTCTTCAATATCAAAGGAAGTGGATCGACTTGGTGAGTGAATAAAAGATGATATAAGTAGGTTTCTTGAATTTTTTTTTTCTTTTTAATTTTCCTTAATTTTGTTTCCTTTTATATAGGGAAGGAATAATAAGCTTAGCGATAAAAATATAATGGAGAAGTTGAAATTGTAGCCAGAGCTCTATGAAAACGCCACAAGTTAACATGCACTGTTAAGTTAATGCAGAACTGTTTGTAAATTTACATGCGAGTATACAAAGTCACCGCTATTAAGATGGAGAGATAGCCCACGTTGAAGACGAATCTTCAAGATGTGACGGAATCCACCATGCCCCGGGCCGTCTTCTGTTTTTTAGGTTCGTGCCGTCACAGCCGCTAAACTGTTCGCTTTTTATGTCATTGACTTTTTATTGTACCAAGTGTAGTCGTGACGTAATCTTCTCAAGGGGAGATTTTATTATAAAATTAATATAATGCTCATTTATGAGTCATATATATATATCAAGGATTTGCCTTGGGGATATATATATATATATATATATATATATATATATATATATATATATATATATTTTTTTTTTTTTTTTTTTTTTTTAATTTCGTTACAAGGTAGCAAAGGGACACGTTTAAGCCACCAAGCTAGCAGCTAGCTTTTGCTTTTTCCAATACTCCTTGATCTGTTCATCTATTCACTTTTCTCTTCCCTCTCTTCATTTTTACCCCTGTCTTTAAGGGTGTTTTGTCTTCCCACTTTTAAATATTGTTTCTTCAATTTCTTCATAAATCTTCAATTTATTCTTCATTTAAGCCAATTTCTTTTAAATCTTCATGTACCTTCTGGAGCCAATTGGGTATGCCTTTTAATTGTTCAAAATGCTAAACAATATTTCTTGTTAATCTACTTGGACTCATTCTTAGTCTGTGTCCATAGAACATTAGTTTCCTTTTCCTAATTTCATCTGTTATTTTTTTTACGTTACTACAGACTACAACATTTACTAGACAAACGATCAAACCTTCCAATTCATAACAAAAGACTTATTTACATGACTGTTATTAGACCTATTTCGACGTACGGAGTTGAGCTTTGGGGCTCTACTAAACCATCCAATTCATCTCGTATCAAATCCTTACAATCCAAAATCCTTCGAAAAATCCTAAATGCCCCTTACTTTGTCACCAATAAGCTTATCCATAAAGACCTTAATGTTCCATATGTTGCTGAGTTGGCACAAACCAGATACCTTTTCTTTCATAGCAAGCTCCATAACCACACAAATCCATCAGTTTCTCAACTTGCTTCCCACTCCTTTCCCGATAACCTTCCGAGGCGTCTGAAAAGAAGATGGCCTAGAGATCTTCTAGCGTAAAATTTTATTGAAGTGCTACTAATGAGTGGCTCTATTCAAGATTTGGCATGTTATTGTAATCGTTATCAACACATTTACTGGATGTACATATTTGTATAGTTGTAAATTTCAATAAATTGATATATATATATATATATATATATATATATATATATATATATATATATATATATATATATATATATATGATGAAGTTAAAAGGTTTCTTGGTATTGTTTAAGTAATCATGAAAAATTGATATCTAAAGACTATAATAATATCCTAAAAGATGTAGCATAAGTCGTTATCATCCTGGCGAGAGAGGACAGACACACCTACCTGACGCAGTGCTGAGCTAACAGAACATTTTGGACTAAATCAACACTGAGGAGCTGGACTAGCCTTGGTAATGCCGCACCCACTCCTAGGTCACAACCTTGGCTTTAGGCAGCTATATATGTACTTATTCAGCTATATGTACTTATGTATATATTTTTTGGGTTTTACAAAGAAAAAAAAAATGTGATAATAATAATAATTATATATATTACGAATGAATCCTGACAGAGTACCAAAGCAAATCTTTGACTTCTTTTACAAAAAGAAAACTAAACTCAATTGGTTTAAAGAAGTGGAAAGGGATTTGAAAGAGCTACGGTTTTCCGAAGTCATGTTGAAGAATGGTACAGCCAGGACCATAACCAAGGACAAAACTAAGAGGTTCCAAGCTAAGAACAACACCAGAAAACCGATCCACATATCAGAGGACGAAAGGAGGAGATCTGAGAGAATGAAGAACTATTGGGAGAAAAAGAAAGCACAAGCATCTAGGAAGTGATTGATCTGACGTACCCCAAAGATGAGTGATTCGAAAAAAAATAAATAATAATAATCATCGTCATGAAAGGTTTTGTCGTTTTGACATTGTTGGAGCTTAGTTTCAAGTTAGTTCCAAGAGCTTGGCTTCTTCCTCAACCGCCATTTTCTAGCCTACTAACTTTTTAAACGATAAAAAAGTATTAATCTATAATAAATTGAAGTTAGGAATAGTGATTAATAACGAATGAAAATTGTAAAAGCTAACAGTTGGTAGAAATATATGCAATGGTAATTGGCTTCTCTTAGGTAATGAAATAAAGACTCAATTTGGTTTCTCTCTGAAACAAAGATTTTATTTACAATAGATATTTACATTAATTACATTAGCAGTTAATACAAGACATTCACTCACCTTTAGCAAAGGAAGCTACATTTAAAGCCATAATTCCGAAGTTCTTTAAATATTCGGAATTAATATTAATGTACTTGTGCAGGTTAATTGTTTAAGATAATAACAATACATTCTTATCATTCACAGCTGTTTATTGTGACTTCTAATTGGCATTATGGGTAATGGTGGACGCATTGCATCATGGGTAACTTAAGAAAAGCACTCGTATATGAATTGAGTGGTTTTCTTTAAATATATTTAGAGGTGTATCTCGATTAATAAAAATTCCAATTAATAATTAAATTAAAATATTCCTAATTAATTTTGAAAAGGGTTGATAAGGGTCAGTGATACTCAAAGAATTAGAAAACAAAATACGACTTTTTAAAATTTTTTTTTTTTATTTATTCTTACATGTCAAAAACTCGAATCAACAATCAACATAATGTATATGATAGAGGGGAAAAAAAAAGAAAAGAATGTCGGGTATGAGGAAAAACAATACATTGTATCTTTCCCTGTATAAGAAATAAATTAAAATAATATTTGAATATTTTAATACTCTCTGAAAAGAAAATAGAAAACGAAACGATGCAGTCATGAGCACAAATGAATCCTTGCTCAGTTTAATTGATTCAACCAATGATTTATTTAAGGATAGATTTATCTTCCAGGATAAAATTAGAGATGCGCCGAGAAGTCGTCCTTAATGGTCTGGAGTTCTATTAGTGGACATCTTCTTGCACCATCTCTATTATAATTACATTAATTGTACACTTAATTGTCCTTCAGTGTATGTTTTAGTCTTCTGTTTTCAATTTGCCTCTTTTACCATTAGGTTATGTACAGACATCTTCAAAAATTATATACTATTCTAGAAATTTCAAGGTTGGTTTAAACTTTGAAAAATCATGCTAAACAATCAAAAATTTCAACCTACCTATTCTGAAAAGACTTTTGTCGACTAACTCAATAACAGACCTACTTGTAATTAAAATTTGATATAAGGATTATTATAATATCTTTATGTTAATTATAAGTAGTTTACAATGTTTTTCCAATTTTTTTAATTTTTTTTTAATTTTTTTTTTTTTTTAGGATTAATGGATTGAATTAATTGCCACTTCTATTGAAATTATTTGATTAGGAAATTATTAGATTATTTTAATAAAAAATGTTTTAATTATTGTTAAAATACTCAGGGATACCGGGAAATCGCCGGGTGGGCCGGACAGGAAAAGGGCCGGTGGGGCCGGGAAAGAAAGGGAAAAAAGTAAATATTTACGTTTTATTGGTGATAGGAAAACTAAATCCTTATAAAAAAAAAACTCCACTCGAGACATGGGGGCCTATTTGACCCCCTAAAAAGCGACATTTCTTGACGTGCATTGTCCTAAGTCAGAGATGGGCAAACTTTTTGAGGAGAGGCCGGATGAAATAGAAAAAAACATCCAGGCGGGTCAAAAAAAATTAGACAAGACAAAGTTTTACAACTAATAAACTTTATTTTTTACTTTATCTCATTACACTCAACTTATATGGTGCAACGGTTGAAGATTCGGAACGCAACGATAAGAAAACAATAATTCTATTTTAGCCTTGCCGAAAATAAATTTTGTCTAATGTATAATTGTGTGTTTCAATGCCGCGGGCCGGATTGGCTAGTCCGAAGGACTCAATTGGCCCGCGGGCCGTAGTTTACCCATCACAGGTCTAAGTAAACACTGCTTCGCATCAAGTTTTGTAGAATATAGAAAGTTTCCTAAAATCATTCCATCATATTGGTAAAATTATAATAAAATTGTTGTTTGAATTAAATTGTATGCTTTAGCATTATTTACAACCTTTCGACGCCCTCATAAAATGAAAGAGTGAGTAGTAACCCTGTGAACAGGGTTATCTTTTGTGGATATGATGGGGGGAGGGGGAGGGTTTGGCCCCTGAGGGCCGGTCAAGAGCATTTGCCCGGTGGGCCGAAAATTCCCGATCCGCCCCTGATTGTACTCTTAATGTACAATTATTTATTCTTCTTTATTTATTCTTAAGGGATAAGTTCTGACAGAGTAAAGTTCATTTTCTTCTTCTTTTTCTACCTATAATTCTCCTCTTAGATAAAAAAGACAGTGGCCTCAAAATCTATTATGAAATTAGCCAATAGAGTCATGGCTCAGCTGCTCATGCTAAGAATGTTTTCTTTAAGCACTCTCACTCTGCCTCCATTGGCTTACGAACAAATCATGCAACAGGAAAAAAGTTCTATGGTCTGCTAGAATCCTACTTAATTCTTCAAATGTTGAGGGAAAAGGTATTGGGGGGCCTTAGCCTGAGTGTAAATAGGTGTTAATAAATGAATGTGACTTTTTTCTTAGTTAAAAAAATTATAAAGTTTTAAAAAGTTTTATAGTTGAATATTGAATGTCAAATTGTGATTGATAAGTATACTTTGTATGTAGCAACCCATTTAAAAATGGGTAGTACCACATAATAAAGTGTTTCTCTCTCTCTTTTTTTTGGAGAATCTTACTAAATTAATTAGGTTTTTGATTACTCATAATACCCTATGTTATATCTCGGATCAAGTATTGTAATCTTGTAAAATTATACCATATTATTGTAGTATGTCAGTTAACATACCGTACCATTTTCAATGTGACTCATGTTCTTGTTTTCTTTTCAGGTCAGCGGAGGCTGCGTCCTATTCCTGGGCCTGTGGACGATCCTCACTAAGCACAGCTATGTGAGCCTTCTCACCAACCTCACGTACCCCCTTACCGCCTACATCTTGGTCGCCGCTGGGGTACTCTCTGTCATTGTCGCCTTGCTCGGCTGCTGCTCTGTCTATAAAGAGAATAGGTGCCTTCTCATATTGGTGAGTAGTAACGAACTTATTTAAAAAAAAAGTTATTAAAACAAAATTTGTCTTTTATCAATTTTACTCGATTTACTTTTTTCGTATTATACTTAATACTCAAATCAATCAATCTCGTAAAATCTCTTTACAATTTGAATTACATATTACATTTAGTCTTTTCTGCTTCAACTAATAGCTCGCACTGGTTCCATACTTAATACTAATTCATTATTTTTTATTTATATTCTTTATTTATTTATATAATTTAACACTTCGTGTGTAATAAACATATAAATTCATAAATTATGAACTAGACTTTATTTTTCTTAAGAATAATTCATAAAATCCATTTTTCTTTGTATGTTTTAGCGTAATGAAATGGTGTGTTTATATATTAATGCACGAATATCTTTCTCATTGTCGAATCAATGTATCAATGTGCCCGTTTTATTAAATTTATATCCTCAAATAATTAGTCATTTAATAAAAAAAAAAAAATATATGTATTTTGAATAATTTATTTACTCTCTATTCGTGTATAAACAAAATAAAGCTTTCAGTATTTGGTTATTTTTAATAGTAATACAACTGAATGACGATTATCTAAATTAATGTTAAAATAATTTAAAATGTAAAAAAAAGGAAAATATAATATATATATAAATATATATTAATATTGAAGAGAATGTGAAGGAGCTAATGTTGATTCTGACCATTATCTCTCAATAGCACACCTTAAAGCCAAGATCTCCACGTCTAGACTGTGCAGCAGGAATCGTAGTATTAAAAGGTTCAACTTGCAGAAACTCCAAGACCCAGATGTTAAGAACAATTATACTGTGGAGCTTGACAAGGCCCTACAGTTAACACAGAATGACTGTGGATCTGTGGAAGAGGAGTGGGAGACTTGTTCTAAAGCCCTGCATAGGACAGCTGAGATAATCCTGGGACCAGCTCAGAAAGAGTGTCGCTCCCCATGGTTTGATGATGAATGCGAAGGTGCAACCCAACGCAAAACTATAGCATATCAAGCCATGACACAGAGGGGCACAAGAAGTAATGTCCAGGAGTACAGAAGGCTCCGACGAGAGGAGAAGAGACTCCATCGTAGGAAGAGAAGGCTAAAAGAGCATGAAGTACTTCGAAAAATCGAGGATCTACATGGAAGTAAAGAAGTAAGGGAATTCTTCCGCATGATAAATAGACTAAGGAAACTCCCTACCAACGTAAAGTCTTCTTGCCTGGACAAAGAAGGTAACCTTCTCACAGACAGAGCAGGTGTCTTGATAGAGTGGAAAAGACACTTTGTAGAACTCCTGACAGACTTAGACATGCACCCAAATGCCGACCCAGGGATGGTTAATAGAGCGCTGCCTGACGATGGAGAGATGGAGGCTGAGTCTGAACCACCCAGCGAAGAAGAGATTGAGAATGCAGTAGAAAAACTGAAGAACCACAAGGCTCCAGGGCATGATGGGCTACCTGCGGAACTATTGCGAGCTGGAGGCAGTGAACTGATAAAGGTACTGCAAGCTCTCTTACAATCAGTGTGGGAGGATGAAGTGATGCCCTCAGCATGGAAAAAGTCGATCATCTATCCTTTTCACAAGAAGGGTAATCGCCTTACATGCTCCAACTATAGAGGCATATCCTTATTAACGTCCGGATACAAGGTCCTCTCGAATATATTATTCACACGTCTTCTCCCCTATGCCAATAGAGTCATCGGCCCCTACCAGTGTGGGTTTAGAAGCGGGAAATCGACAGTGGATCAAATCTTCAGCCTGAGGACCATATTGGAGAGAGGATATGAATACAAGTTAAAGACTCACCATCTCTTCATCGACTTTAGGGCCGCATACGATAGTATTAACAGAGAGGAGCTTTACCAAACAATGGAGGAATTCCAGATCCCTCAGAAGCTCATACGCATGGTGAGGATGACTATGAGCGAGGTTTTGTGTTCAGTATGCATCAACGGAGATTTGTCAGGAGAATTCCGAGCGACGAAAGGGCTACGGCAGGGTGATGCCCTTGCGTGCCTGTTGTTCAATATTGCTCTGGAGAAGGCCGTGAGGGAGTCGGGTATACAGGTTGGGCACACAATTTTCAATCGAAGTGTGCAACTCTTGGCTTACGCGGACGATGTTGATATTGTTGGCCGGTCTCAACGCACTGTCGAGGAAGCATTTCAGGCACTGGTGGCTCCCGCAAAGAAACAAAGACTAAATATTTGGTGACCGAGGAGACGCCTGGACGCAATACAACAGTGACATTTGGTGACTACACATTCGAGCAAGTCACTGACTTCATATATCTTGGTTCGATGGTAACCCAAGACAATCGTACAGAAGTCGAGATTAGAAGAAGAATAATGTCTGCCAACAAATGTTATTATAGCCTAAGTAAACAACTTGGTCGCCGCATCCTCTCACGTCAAACGAAGCTGCACTTATATAGAAGCATAATACGCCCAGTTCTAACATACGGCTCAGAGACATGGACTACAACCAAGAGTAGTGAACAAAATCTCCTTGTTTTTGAGCGGAAAATCCTCCGTAGGATATTTGGAGGAGTTATGGTGGACGGAACCTGGAGGAGACGCACAAACCAGGAGGTATACAGTTCATTTGCGGAACAGAATGTCCTTCAGGTCATCAAACTGGCCCGATTAAGGTGGGCGGGACATGTGGCTCGCATGGGGGAAGAAGAATTACCTGGGAGGCTATTGAAGGAACCGCTTCATGGAACAAGAAGAAGAGGAAGGCCGAGATGCAGGTGGAAGGATGGAGTTGCGACTGACGCTTGGAGCATCCTGGGATTGCGCAACTGGATGGTGGCTGTACAAAACTGTGACGAATGGCGGAAGTTGCTGGCGGAGGCCCGGACCCGGCAACGGGTTGTAGCGCCGAGATAGATAGATTGAAGAGAATAATTTCATTATGAGCCTAAAGTAGATTCACCTTAGACGAGTTGATGTAATGCAAAAGCACATTCTTCAAAACTGTTGCGAGTCTAGAGTGATTTTTAAATTTAACAAAAGTTATAATTTAAATTTGAATTATTAAATTCAATTTAGTGAACAATGTAATTTAGTGAATTTTTATGGTATTAAGTCGCTCCAACCCACTAACCCTTCTTTAATATTCTATCTATAGTAGTTTATTAGGCTGATTCTCAAACTATAGGCAAATTTGTGTCCCCCGCCCATTAAAATTCAATTAAGTAAACTTTGATCAAAATATTGTTTCCAAATCAATTTATGTTATGTGAATTAATGATATTAATTGAATTTATTAAGGATTTTAGTATTTTAGGGTAACAGTTTTAGGTTATTCTACGTCGATTCGCATTGTCGTGGGTTGTCCCTATGCTTGGATTTACAATTGTGTAAATAATTATTACTTGATAGGGCGAAACTAACCCAAATAATGGGTAGTAATATTAAAATATAATGGTGGAAGAAAGTGAAAATGTGTTTTTCAGGATTATAATGCCCAAGTAACCAGTTCCCGAGTTATTTTATTCATTTCACCATGATTTCTTAACAGTGGCGAGCCATTGCTAAAAACTGATGAAAACGAATTCGGAAGGAATTTTTGAGTTTTTATTTTGTAGTGGCAGGTAGCTGTTTTTCGTGGACGCATCAGTTCGTAACCACGCAACTATTATACGTCGGAATATCCAAGTGTAAATATCACCTTTGACTGTAAGTACATTCATGGTTCACAAATAAAATCAGTTAAACCAAATATTTATTTGTAACGGGCCTCATGCGTTCTAATACTAGGCTACGGCCCTCATCATATTCTCCCGAGAAAATGCGAAATGAATGAATAGTGTTTCAGCGGTAATATTTTTAACCTTATTTTCACACTGTCATAGCCATTATCATTTAACATTGTCATGGTATCTTTATACATACAACTGGTAAGATACCAAGACAATGTTAAAAAATTCATTTTTCAAAAAATGTAAGAATAATGTGGCAGAAATTAAGTGTGATATTGATATTGAAAGTAAATTGATGTGATATTTGCAATGATATTATTTAAATTATGTGATCAAAACATACTTTAACGTTAAATAAAGACTGATATTCGTTGGGAAAGCAGGAATGTTTCAGGTTTTATTTATTAGATCCCTTTTTCACATTGTCATATATAAAGTCACTTTGGTGTGGGGGCATTCACATTGTCATGGGTTAAAATTATAAACTGAAATTTGAAAAAAAAAATTAAGTGATTCATGTGTTGCTGCACCACCTACAATCCTCACATGTAGCCTCCACTAAATATCAAATGTTTGCAGCAAGATTTATCAACATTTAAATTTAGAATTTTGGTAATTTGAAAATCACCCATTAACGAAATGATTTAAAGGTAATATACGATTCTTACCTCTACCGTATATATTTTCATTATGAACACAGGAGGTGCAGTAGCTCAGTGGGTAGGTTCGATTCCCGCTGTAATTTTCTGTTGTCGACTTGTACCTCGGATTGTAGTGGGGCAGGGTTTTTTATTTTATTATTGTATTTGTATTTAAATATTATATACTACATATACATGCATTTATGCTCAAAAGTATTTCAACTAGTTTTCCAAACCTGTTACTGAAGCCTGATGTCTGAATAGATTATAGTCTCAGACCTTCTAACATAAAACTTCTATTGGTGTGGAACCGATATAGATAAAATATATTTACAATTATAACCACACGAAAATATATTTTTAATCAACTGACGAAAAATCCTCCTAGAAGCTTGTTGCCATTTCAGGTTCTTTCTTAATAAAAGATCTCTTCCGAAGAATATCCTACAGGACATTAACCCTAAGAGATATATACCGGCGAGACACCGATGACCCTATAATAGACACCGTCCGCTTGAAGAGAGATATATTTCTCCAGATCCTGGAGAACTGCCTGGAATCTAACCCCTCCTGTTTGGACTATTGTCAGCACCGAAGAACACTAATAGCGGCCATTGTCCGGCGAAACTGCCGCAGTCATGTCGAATTAGCCCCCATTGTCCGCGGATCTGTTCACTGCGGAGGTATGTAGCTATCTAGCCATGTAGCGGTTTACAGCCGGTAGCTCTCATCCCCTTTGATCAAGGTACAAGTGGCATGCTAGAGACTTTCCTAACATTTTTGTTGTTAGTAACTTTTACCCCCAGGCTGCTTTCTCTATCTAACATATTTACAATTTCGATTATAATTTATAAGAATGATTTCTCTTTCATATATCCATCATCTAAGGTATATTTATAATTAAAAATATAAAATTAAATAAAACCCTGTATCACGAAATCTCATGAAGGGTTTTGGGTCTAGTACTCGATTAGGAAGTTGCTCATACCTGGACTCGAACCCAGGCCCGGAATAAACGCATTAATTAACAGATTGTTTTAAAATTATCTTAAAACTTTATTTTATGGGGCTCTATGGCCGAATGAGTTGGGGCGAAGTTCTCAGCGCGCTCGGTAGTGAAGGTCGTGGGTTCGAATCCCATCTGGGCAAGTTAAAATTTATTTCGTGGAGGACCCACGAATGAATCTTGACCTTCGCACTTTACACTATAATAGATAAGGTAACCTGTAGGATAACCCGTCCTTCCATAGTCGGAGTACATAAGGATGTTAAGCCCCAATAAACAAACAACTCTGTAATTTATAATCTTATACATTTCCATTTAAATTTAGCGAAGAAAGGTTCTTTTGTTATTTAATTTTAAGAAATACATTCTTGTCATGCTTATTTGAAAACTAATAACATAAATATTTTAAACGTCAATACAATCATTTGTTTCTCTCCAAACCACTGTTCTCCTCAGAACCTTCTTAAAACGCACTTTTGTGCAGTAAAATAGGCAGAATCCTTATTAATAATATTTTTTTTTTATTATATATTGTATATCTATACATTTATTGTATTCTTTTTTTTTTTTTTTTTTTTAAAAAATACGCCTCACAAATATACGGGACTGCAAAAAATATACACCTTAAAAAAATACAAAAATTCCAATCTAAATTACTTAGACTAATCACGAAATCACCTTGGTACGTTTCAAACCACACAATTCACACTGATTTAGAAATAACCATAGTAAAGGAACATATACATGACCTTTATAGACAATTTCAGCACAGACTTCATGGACATAACAACATACTCATTAATGACATGGCCACGACTGACATACCTGGAAATACTCTCAGAAGGCTCAAAAAGAAGCTGGATGAGATATTTGCTCAAAATAATCTCTCTAACCCATGCAGGAGGAGGTACTATTGAGTGAGGTACTATTCTCCCACACGCATACAAGGCCTGTAATATTACAATTTCATCACATTCACTGATTGTTACCCTAATAGCAGGTGTGAATTAAAATCTGAAAGAGAAAAAAAAAAATATATTCTTAAAAAAATTTTTTTTTTTTTTTTTTTTTTTTTTTTTTTTTTTTTTTTTTTCAGGGGCAATAAAAAAAAACAATAGAGATCCTTTTTCCACCTAGTAGACCCCATCATTAGATCAAGATTTTGTGTATATCAAAATGTAATATTGATAATGCAGTCCATCATGAACAAAATATTTTTAATAGTCTCTATCTGGATTACAATCTCATAAATTGAAATTAAAAATGAGATATTCAACTATGTTTCCACGTAATCTTCAGACACCTAATCTGTGCAATATTGCACCTGGTTAAAATTACTGCTATGCGTGAAAATTTCATAGAAGAAATAACGCTCAATTGCATACTTCGATACATGGTTTTTATCGATAAACTAATTGCCGTGACGGAGGATGCTAGTCTTGTGTATATGTATTTATAAAGGAAGTTCTCAGTGGTCTAATAGGACGTTTACAAATATTATAGTAATTTATTTGGTGGTTTCATGATACAAGCTGTTACATACTTATCAATATATTTCTTTAATAATGTTATATAATGATAACTACTCGGTCTATAATATAAATGTGTATCATATATAACTGTTAGGAGCACAAATTACAGTTGACTGCTGGCCAAGTGGGAGAGATTGTGGCAATTCAATCAGAGGTCCCAGATCCAATTTGTCCCTGCCGCTATCTAATGTCACTTCATCCTGCTTCTCCTCACATATATCTGTTCGATGGGGCATTCGTCTTGAGGAACTATATACTAGGAGTAACTACAGTATTGGAGTTCTAACTACTAGTCTTGGTTCGAAGCCGGCTGTGGCAGAAATTATATTTACAATTAATTCAGCTGTGGACGACTCCACAGAGCTCACCAAGTCATAAATTACTTGACTTTTCTCCAAGAAGCAGTATTTTTTCAAGCTCTTTTCTAGTTATAGGAGGTTGCTTCTAAGTTACTTTTTTATTTATTAATTTTTTTAAAATTATATTTATTTAATATTATTTTATTGAGAGCGTATTATAATCTGCCTCAATATGGGCAATAAGTAATATGGATGGCTTAATGGATCCATTCAAAAAATATAAAATAAAAAAAAAAAAAAAAGCGAATGATAATTAAAATAAGTAAAGAATTTCATAATATTTTTTTTTTTATTTATTTATTGCTTGGCTCTACAGCCCTAGATGGGCCTTGGCCTCACGCAGAAGAGATGACCATTGGAGTTTATCCATAGCTTTTCTTCGCCATCCTCTTATTCCTAGATTTTTCAGGTCGGCCTCCACATTATCCTGCCACCTTATTCTAGGCCTTCCTCTTAATCTGGTACCATCCGGTCTGTCATTCATCATCCTCTTTGGCAACCTCCCGTCCGGCATCCGTTGGACATGTCCCAGCCACCGCAATCTTCCTTCCTGTATAAATTTCATAATATACAATACAATAAATATTATGATACAAAAAATTAAACAAATAAACAAAGTACCTCAAACTAAAAACTACATAAAGTGAAAAAAAAAATCAATAAAATAAATAATATAGATATAAAAAATAATAATAATAGTAAAAATAAAAAATAAAAAAATAAAAAAGCAAAATTAAATTAAATCTTAAAACTACATTCATACTTTATTTGCAATATAAAGTTACTTCTATTATTCTTTTATCTTTCTCTCAAATTGTATATAAACTTTGGTTTAGATTAACAGACTTCGATATCGTTTCAATATTACAAAAAAATATATATATTTTGCAATCCATTGTAGAATTTTTTTAATATAAACTTTATATATTAAAAAATAAATAAATAAATAAAATTAAATAATTATCACTATGAATTATTTAGCACCCAAAATCATATAGATTTTTTAGGGCCGACTCTGTCGGTAGACCCGACTAGTTGTAGTCGATGATTAATAGCCCATTTTATTTATTTATATTTCAAAGCTTAAAAATATGTTGATTTAAATGAAAACATGGCCTTTATTGATTATGATTTTATTTTAGATTCATCTTTACAGTTTTTTTTATTTATTCTGGAAATAGGAACTTTTTTTTGTAATTAATTATCGAACTTTAAGAAAGATCAAGGAGTGTCATACTTAAAAAATAAAATAAAATAATCAGTTGACCAAGTCACTTGAAAAAAGTACTTTAAAAAAGGCGTCCTTGAGTTTTCTCTTAATAAAACACTGTCCAGAGGGCAGGGGTGCCTCAAAAATTTGACGAAAGCAACGATACGATTCATCATCGGACTCATCGAAATGATCCACCCTTGTGGGTATTATCAGTGATGATGATACTAATCTAGATGTTAATTCTGTGGATAAACTAGACTCAAGCAGTGCAATGTGCATCTTTTGTGATGGAATGTTCTCTGAAGAAGCATGGGTGAAATGTTAACCAGGCTGGTCAGCTTTTCAGGGATCCCCAGGTCAACCATGGCTTCATACAGTTTCGATCGGTTAACACTGTCGTATGCATTTCTCAAGTCCAGGAATAAATGGTGGGTTGGCAATCTGTGCTCGATTCCTTTCTCCATTATCATTCTCAAAGTGAACACTTGGTCAATAGTGGACCTTCTCTTCCTGAAGCCTTTCTGATACTCCTCAACCAAATAAGATCGATTAGCTGCTATTATTCTGCATTTTATTCCTTCTTCTTCCTCTAAGGAGTCGTTGATCATCGATCCTAGGTACTTTTTAAACTTTTAATGCACTCAAATCTGTAGTTTCTCATTATATAGTGTTTCTGCGGGCGCACTGGATTTTTTTTTCTCAAAGTGAGGATCTTTGTGTTATCCTCGTTAATCTGGAGACTCATTCTTTTTCTTTCCATCTCAAGTACCGCAAATACCTCCTTGATGTTTTGTCGGTTCCTTCCTTCAATGACGTCGTCGGCATATGCCATTACTTGTGTCATTTTGTTAAATATTGTTCCCTGGGACATCAGTCCTGCTGTTTTTATAATCGCATTAAGTACTACGTTGAACAGCAGTGAGGCAAGAGAATCCCCTTGTCTCATTCCTGAGCTCATTGAGAATGAGTATCCTATGTTTTTGCCAATCTTCACCCTGCCTTTCATGTCCTTCATTGTACATATTGTGGGCTGAATCAGTTTAGCTGGGATGTCCATTTCTCTCATAGCCTGGTATAATTCCTTCCTGATGACTAAGTCATATGCAGCTTTATAATCTATAAAGAGTAACCACATGCAACTACCCAACTCATTAATTTTTTCCATCATCTGCCTAAGCTAGAATATTTGGCCAGTGTTTGAAAGATTGGCCCTAAATCCACTCTGGTACTCTCCAAGTTGTGATTTCACATATGGGATTAGATGGTTATACAATGCAATTGAGAACTCTCTTTATCCCGTATTGAGTAGACTGAGTCGAATTACCTTTCTTTTTAGATGTATTTTCTATTATTTCAGCTGTAAATTGAATTCGAAGTCGGGTAACCAACCCTCTTGGAACACACCCAGCCCGTGAACTGGGTACCCTTAATTGGGAAAGAAACTGATGGTTGAGCGAAATATCAACCAAATATTCTCCTTTATGACCGTTGGCCTTATATACTACTTGCAAAGGGAGGACATAGTCATTCTCTTTCATTTCTAAAATTCCACTAAAAATCTGGGAGTAACTTTTGAAAAACATATTTCTTGGAATAATCATATTTCCCAAATCAGAAGGAAATCTATTTTTATTTTTAAGCAACTTTTCCATTACCGTGATTCATTACCACTAAGTACTTGACAACTTTTAGTATCATCCCTCATTTTTCCCTACTTTGAGTGCTAAATGTGGACACACATAGATAGTGACGGGTCTAAAAGAGTAATAAATCAATTCTCTACCATTTTGTATTGTTTCATATTTTTTTAAAAAATATTTTGGGTGGCTTATGCGAAGAGGACCTAAATTTATACCCCACTTTAACTGGTGCTTTCTCAAAAGCTTTTTGTAAATCGCCGTTTTTGAAATGTTAATGTTAAGTTGTTTTGCCTACTCACGTCTAGGAAACTTGTTACAGTTGTTAATGCAAGACAAAAATCTAGATTTTTTCAAATTGAAAGTAACTCTATATTAAAAACAAAAGAGGGCGCCATTATTGACGCCTTTTCCTTTATAAGTCCATAGACACGATACCTTTTCGGCATGATTGAATTTCAAATTTTACAATTAACTATCTAAGCTAAGTAAAGTAAATTGTCGACCTTCGCTTTGTTTTTCGACAAAAGAAAACTCTATTACGTTTGCAAAAATAGCAAAAAAAACAGAAGAAATAATAGAAGGGAAAAATAGACCTATAAAGCATGTACTGACGGCTATAAAGCTATAAACGAAGCGCCTCTAGAATTGCCGATGCCACCCGAATTCCTACGGAAGCAATGATAGGCTTGGCCAACTAGTCCATATTTTTCCAAATATTAGACCTAAACGGTGTGTAGGACACCAATATGGGTTGCCCAAAGTATTTATCTCGTTCTGGACGAAACTCGACTTATCTAGTTCTTCCCAAATGGTACAGATTTATTCACAGTCCGATAGCTCAAACTAACAATGAAACTAGCTCATTTTAACTTGACATAATCCCCAGTGCTCAAATGCCCATTTTCGAGTTCTTACTTTTGTGATTTCATTGTTTGCCCGTATAACGTATAACGATTATTATTATTTTAAATTGATATAATAAACATTTAAAATTGCTGGTAAATTAAATAGATGATCATAAATTAAGGACCCAACATTATCAACACAGATAATAATAGTTAGCACTATCGATAGGCCGATACTATCGGTTGAGAACTATCGATTGCTATCGATAGTTTTTCGATAGTTTCTTCTTTTTTTTCCCAAAGCTATTCAATAAAGAATTTCAACTAATTTAATTAAATTCAGTTATCTACTTACTATTTGAAATTTGCAGGGTTATAAATTATAAGATTATATCATAAAGATGAGAGAAAAAAACTAATTTATTTGAATTTTAAAAAAGGTATTTACAATTTATATGGTCACAATAATAATGAACAAATCAAATCTTCAGAAAAGAAAAATAACGAAATAGTTAATTTCATGAGTCAAGTGTGCTCCTTGAGCCACCTATTTCCCGAAAGAAAAACTAGCATTTCTGCTTTCCTTTGGCTTAATCTTTGAGAGAACCCTTGAGCTCTAGGAATTCCGAATTCAACTTCAAAAGAACTCGACACTCGACAGAGACAGATCAGCATAATTCCGGATGTTTCAAAACTTGAAATTAGTAAAAAAAAGATAGTCTATCGATAGTCAGCACTATCGATAGTGACCTTCGATAGGCATGACCTATCGATATATCGGTAGTAACTATCGACTATCGCCCAACCATACTATAGGATAACGCTGAAAGCGACTTCAATGAACGAAAGGTGCAAAATTTACAGCCCACCAAGTGTTCCTCTGTATACTTACGACTTACAATATATGTTTAGGCATGAAACATAAAACCGGTATATAATTCAGACTCTAGCTTTAAGATCCATAGGTAACGGCTTGTGGTAGCAGAGTGAATTGATTCGTTCGGGTCGACTCATCGAGGAAGAGCGCGGTAAGACGTTAGTTATTTATTTAATTATCAAGATATTATTACACCGTTGCACTTCGGCAAAACATAAACCGAAATTGGGTTATATTAACCGCAGTAGAGATTTACAACTTTGCGATTAGTTTTACTGTTCCTTTTTTTATATTCCTTTTTTTAAATTCCTTTTTTTATATGTATGATACTCTTTGATTCCTCGAGACCTCTCTACGCTGTGACATTTGATAGGCGATAGGATCTCACAAGGGTCACGGTTCATCCTTATCTCTTCCCTATTGCTGGCCTTCCTGCCGTAAGATCTATTTATGTCTTGCAGCAGTACGTTTATCGAAATATCGCTGACGTTGCCATGGAAAAAAACCCACTGAATTCAGCAAATATGTTAGGAAGGATGGTATTGATTTTTGTTCTATTTTGTAGAAAACTTATATCACAAAGAATTTTATCATCTTATTCTTTGAGCTACTTTCTATATATATTTTTTCAGCCATGAATGAATACTATTATACCTATTGTAATTATATAATGTAATAAATTAGCTGTAATAATAATAGTGTAAGTATAGTAATTTAGTAATTGTGCGTCGTGGATTAGATTCACTACAGGGGTCATCTGTGGTGTAGTGGTTAGCATAGCAACCTACTAAACCCAAGATCGCGGGTTCGCAGCCCGGCAGATGACCTTAGGATTTTTTAAAGGGAGTAAAAAATCCTCAGCTATGCCGTCCTTCGGAAGGGACGTAAAATGGGGGTCCCGAGCCTGTGCGATGTCAGGTACTCGTTAAAGACCCCTATCCTATACCTGGATAGGCAAAATTTAGGACTCCCACCGTAGCATCGTCCGATTAGCCATAGCAGCATAAAGTGACGTTAAACGAAACAAACAAACAAGATTCACTACTGAGTCAGTTATTATTTATTTCGTAGTGGTCAGGCAAAAGGATTAGGAAATAGGAAAGTCTTGTTTGATTTAGTCACAAATAAACCATAAAGATCGTAATGCTCCTTATGTTCCTGATTTAGCTCAAATAGTGATCTCCATAATCACTCAAGTCCATTTGTATCTCAACTTGAAGGTGTCTGAAAAGGAGATAGTCCAGAGACCCTCTAATGTAAAACTTTGTTTGAAGTGCTACAGATAATTAGTTCTTAAAAACCATTGACACGCATAAAGTTGTAAATATCAATAAAGCTTGTTATTGACAATCTCGAGTCCTGTTTCGTTCAGTAAAATTATTTACTAATATTTATTAATACTTATTCTCAATATATAATTAATGTACACTGAATTAAATTAAATTTAATGAATATAGCAATTGCTCCTTGTTAATCAAAAACGAACCGAAGAAAGTAGCTCAAGACTCCATTGATAAAGAACCGTTAACTGTAATATTAGTCCAATATATTTCAGCCTTCTGAATCGTAGATTCATCTGTCCCTCGTAAATTGCGTAGTTAACTAATCTCATAGCAACGGTTCCCCGCGATCCAGTAGGCATTTGCCCCACTGCCTGCCCTATATAATAGAGTCACAGTAACTTACAAAGGTTCAAATAAATCAGCTGGAAAAGTGTATCAAGCAGGCAGTGAGCTAATGACCAATTGGAATGCTTGGTGTGGAGAGGACGAGTGGAGTGATATATAAATACACTAGCTCCACCTGGTAGCCGCCTCGCTAATGACAGCCACTGACCGATGGCTACCTGTTGCAAGGCTCTCACTCAGCTGCTACTGCCGCAGCAACAAGTAGTAGCTCCATGGGTTTGAGATATCTGTTGCTTTGAGAACTTTATCTATTCTAGGGTTTGCAATCATAAATAGTTGAAAAAAAAAATGGCATAATAGTACATTGTAAATATATTTTTTATTTGTCAAAATTTTGTAGATGGCCCAGTGACCTCTTAATCTTGAAATCAGGTACCTGTTCTTCGATGATAAGCTATATAACCACTCGAATCCTCTAATCTCCAGTTGATTCCCAATAACTGGAGACGTTTGAAAAGAAGGTGGCCTAGGGACCTTCTAATGTAGAACTTTTATTGAATGGATAGTTATTTAATCGTTTTTCCACACATTGACTTATATTTGGTTCTAATAATATTAACTTTTAAAAGGGAGAAACAAATAAATAAAAGAAAAATATAAGAGAATATAAGATAAGTAGAGAGAGTCAGGGAAATATTATGAATTATTATTATTCGGAAGTCAGTTAGAATGCTGCCTTTAATGAGATAGATCAATATGCTGTGTGTGTAGCTACCCGATGAAGTTAGGCAGCAAGGTGTTTTTGTTGTAATAATGCGTATCTCTCTCAAGACGAAATATTTTTTATTAATTTTTTATCTTATATTATTATTATTATTATTATATTGGGCGCTACTGCTGTCCAAGGAAAATGGCTTTATTCGACTTTGATAGTTCTTTCCCGAAACACTTGATTTCATTTAGGAAAGGTGTTAAGGTTTCTTTGGAGTAAACACTGCTTAAATGATTGATTTAAGCCGACCGTGGGATATTAAACTATGAATGATCGTTATGTAACTAATCATCAAAGATTCGTTCGTGTTTTGGTTATTACCGATCGCCTGAGGAAGTCAATATCGCTACAGAAGATCGCAGTTGGGTAAACACCGGCCGTAGGAGGCTGGATGAATCTTCCACGCCTCGGAGAAATAGCCAAGTCACGACTCGGTTCCTGGACCATTGTTCTTCAGTTGCGGAGGGAATATCCACCCTGGTATCTCACATCCGGAAACCACAGCTTGGAGTTTGTCCTACTCACGACCATCAAGAGTGCAGTGGCTGAAAATGGAATGTATTCGTTGATAATGCATTGATGTTGCGTTGAAACAAGGAGGTGTTGGACTGAGATGTTTTGTTCCCCGATGAATGAACTATCTGTGGGTAGACACCTCTTTAATCATTAATCAACCAACCCACTACCGGCCAAACAACACTGCTCAAAGTCCTATCGCTGTTCTTTCATGTAAACGCATATGTTTCGTTATTTCTCTTATTTTCATTAGTAAATGATCAATACCAAAGTAGTATAACCACAAAATACATAATTATAAACGCCATTTAGTGCTGTTTAATGAAGAAGTTACAATGTCACTGAATGTGTGACATGTTGTCGTGGGTGGATTAATGGAGTATTGAATGATAGATCATTCATTCAGTTGCAACAGCCTTATATATATATATATATATATATATATATATATATATATATATATATATATATATATATATATATATATATATATGTTTAGTAAGGTTCTTGAGGTTCAGTCATAAAATAAAAAATCAACTATTTTGGCGACGTTTCGAGACTATATTGTTCTCATAATCATGCCCTACAGTGAAAAAACAGGTTACAATAAAATTATATAAGTTATACAAGTTATTTCAAAACATAAAGAAGAAGAAGAAGAAGAAGAAGAAAAATGAACTTTATTCTGGGACAACTTGTCCCCTAAGAATAACAAAACTAGTACAATACATAGAACAATCGTCTGGCTATGATAATTAATTATAATAAATGATAATAATAAAAATTGATTAATAATTAAATTATGAGTTACCAAAATAATTAAGGAAACTTGTAATAGGATACATCTTATATGTACTATTATAATGTATATAACTTAAATATTCATGTTTTACATTTGCTCGGAAGATTGAAGAGGTAAAGAAATAGATGTTGTTTAAAGGAAGTAAGAGTGGAGCTTTTTCGAATTGTGATGGGAAATGAATTCCATAAAGAGGAAGCACGGATAATAAAGGATTTCTCGAAGGATGCAGTTCGATGAGCCGGAGAATATAGGTTGATGGGTTGGGTTCTAGTATTTAAGAGGTGAACGGAGGAGCGCAGAGTAAGGAGGTCATGGATATAGGCGGGTTTTTTGGTTTTTAAGGTTTGGAATATGAGAGCACCCAGGAAGTATTGACGTCGAAAACTGGGGTAAAGCCAACCAATTTCAGAATACTTATGAGATATGCGAAAACGTCTGGAGATCCCGAAAATAAATCTAATAAAACAGTTCATTACTCTTTTACATCTCATCTCGAGCTCATCAGACAGTCCTCCATATACTGTGCATCCGTAGTCAAAGTTAGGGAAAATGAGTGATGATACTAAAAGTTTTCGAGTACTTAATGGTAATAAATCACGGTAATGTGAGAGTTCCTTAAGAATAAAAATAGATTTCCTCGTGATTTGAGAGATATGGTTATTCCAAGCAAGATGTTGATCGAAAATTATTCCCAAATTTTTAATGGAATTTTGGAAATGAATTGGACGGTTTTTGAGGAAAAGCAGTAGATAGTAGGGAAGAGCTTTTAGGTGAGGTTTTGACCCAATGAGGATAGCCTTTGTTTTTTCTGGATTCAGACTTAATTTATTCTCCACTGCCCAAAGGTTAATGCTATCTATGTCTTTCTGTAGCTTACAAATCGCCTCTAGCATATTTGAAGGATGAAATGATAAATATATTTTCAAGTCGTCAGCATAAAGATGATATTGGGAGTAGTGGATGCGATTCGGTAAGTCATTAATATAAATAGAAAATAGGGTAGGTGAAAGAGAAGATCCCTGGGGTACTCCTCGTGAGAGTGGTAGTGAAGATGAGTGAGGTTTTCCAGGTATAATTACTGTTGGAAACGGTTGGATAAAAAGGAAAGAAGCCAGCTTAACGCACTATTAGATATTGAGAGGTTATGGAGTTTGGAGAGAAGGATTGTATGGTCAACAGAATCAAAAGCTTTTGAAAAATCAAATAGAATCAGGATCGTAATATTCTGTTGGTCTAAGGAGGAATTAAGGTGGTGGGTAATTTTTACCAAAGCAGATTGCGTGGAGTATCCGGAACGGAAGCCTGACTGGAAAGGATTAAGGAGGGCCTTACATTCAAGAAAGGAGGTGAGTTGGGAATGTGCTAATCTTTCTTATTGTTTGGATAAATTTGATAGGATTGATATAGGTCTGAAGTGGGAAACTGAAGAAGGAGAAGGTACTTTGTTCAATGGACGGACAAGGACTTTTTTCCAAGCTGTAGGAAAAATGGAGCTTTGTAAGGAGAAATTATATACGTGGAGCAGGGCAGGTAAAATAACAGGAAGGCAGAGTTTTATTATTTTTAAAGGTATTTGATCCAAGCCGCAGTCGTTGGTATGAGATTTAAAGACTGAATCGATTAGGTCATTAGGTGAGATATTAAGAAAAAAAAAGTTATTAGAATTGAATGGGGTTTGAGGAATAGAATAAGATAAGGTGTTTACAGGGATTTCATTAGGTTGGGGGTCAGCAAAATAGGAATTAAGTTCATCTGGAGTGACTGGATAGTTGTCATCAGGTTTGGAACTGGATACTGAAAATTTTCTCAAAATTTTCCATTGAGATTTAGGATCAGGAGCTTGGGATAGAATACTATGAAAATACTGCGCTTTAGCACGGCGTAAAGAGGACAGGGTAAGGTTTCGAAGAAGTTTAAAAGATGAATAATCTTCTGAATGTCTAGTTCGCCTGAAGCGTCTCCTGGCAGCATCTCTTCGCTTCATCAGATTTCTAATGTCGGGGTTTATCCAAGGAGCAGGCAGTCGTCGGATAATTGAGGTTTTGAGAGGGGCAAGATGATTAAGGACAGTATAAAGGTTCGATGTGAGGCATTCCACCATTTCGTCAATTGAGGATAGGGAATAGATGGGTTCAATGGAATGGGATAGGGAGTCAAGTAGAGGTTCTATCTGGGGTTATGAGTTCAAGATTTCGCCAAGATATTTTCTTGGGAATAAGAGTAGGAACAGATATCTCATAAGAGATTTGGATTAGATCGTGGCGTGAAAGGAAAGGTACTGGATTTTGAGAGAAGGATATTAGGTTTTTAGGAGAGTCAACAAACATGAGGTCAATTAATGTATCTGTGAACTGGGTATGATGAGTTGGTTGGAAAGGTACTGTAAAAAGATGAAGGGAATACAACAAGTCCATTAAATAAATCTTATCAGGCGAATCTGAGAGAAGGTTAGTATTGAAGTCACCAGCTATGATGACATTATTATATAAAGGAACATAAGTGAAAAGGGATGATTCGAATGAAGGGTCGAATTTGACCTGAGGAGGGCGGTAAACTATGATGTAAAGTAGAGAAAATGATTCAGAGGAGATTTCAGTAAACATGTATTCTGGGTGTGGAATATCAGGAGAGCTGGATTTTAGAAGAATTTTTTTTTGCCCTCAGATTGTCTGGAACATATAAGGCAATACCTCCACCAGTTCGATCCATCCGATCATGACGAATGAGGGTGTAATCAGGAATAGATACGGAAGAGGAGGGAATTTATGGCTTAAGCCAGCTTTCAGAAACGGCAAACGGTTTCAGATACGGTGGTAGGTGTTATGGAGAAAGTAGTCATAGAATTCATCGAAATGTGCTGGGAGGGATTGGGAGTTAACGTGACATGTCAGTAGTATATTAGACATTGGGATAAAGGAAGGAAAATTTTACTTCGAAAGATAATGGAAATTTTGAATTGGAATTTATAGGAACAATAATCATTGTATAGTCAATTAAGACGTAAAAAGAGTGGAATAACATAAATGTGCTTAACTTTAGGAAATTTAAAACATCGAGAAAAAATAACAATATTACTTCGTACAAAGATCTTAATAAGTAATAATTAGCAGACAAATTCTGGTTTGTCAAAACATTACTAAAACATGGACAAAACTTTACATAAGCTGGCAGAAAAATTAATTTTTTCTGAAAAAATGATACATAATAGTTATATGAAAAAAAATACATGTAAAAGTAGATACATATAATAAGGTAAAGTAAAGGTAAAGGTAGTAACAGGTAAATGTATAAGAATAGTTGAGAACGAGCAAATGATAAGAAAGTAAACAAGTAATGAAAAAAAAAAATAATAATAATAATAATAAGTAAAAAATAAAAAATAAAAAATAATAATATACACAAATGGAAATAATTGAAAAAACGAATGTTAACCAATTAAAAGTAATATAGTGATAACAATGAATGAAAAACCGAAAACCAACCTGTTAATGATAATTGATAGAACAAGAACAAATATAAAATACGTTAATTTCAATAACAGGAGATGTAGATAGAGGACGCGAAAACAGGAAATAATTACCAAAAGGTCAGACAAAAATATCCAAGTCCTGAGGCTGGTCAATGTATATCACTCACTGGTTGACCATCTTCTCTACGGCAGCGCACCCCCCCCCCGCAAACCACACATATTTTAATTTTTTGCCGGCAGATCTCTTCAGACGGGCGAGCCAATACCATACAGATGCCTATTGGTCGGGGTCATCTCCTCGCCTAGATATATCCGGTGGGGGTCATTCTCCTGCCAGCCGATATCCCGCGTTGAGAAGTCCCTCTTGACTTTCCTTCTCCGTATTAAATCGTCCCTCAGAGATTGCCTGACAAATCGCGCGATTATAGGCAGTGGTCGCGTGTCATCCTTCCTAGGCCTCCGGCGCTCCACTAGGTCAAAATCTTCTAGATTTAACTTGATGCCGAGACCAGCACTAATGTTTGTTACTAATGCTGTAGCGGTCTCACCTGGGCGTACCGGGATGCCGCGAATTCCCATTGATTTATTCAAAAGCCCCTGCTTTGCTTTGTTTAATCTAATTTCGAGCAGGCCTACTTTTTTTTTTAAATTTTTGTTTTCATTGACCAAGTCTTCAATGAATTTCGACTGTCCCTCCAAATGATTCTCGATCTTTAACATTCTTTCGTTCAGTTCAAAACTTAAGTCTCCGTATTTGTCGAGAGACGTTTTTAGGGACTTCATTTCTTCAGCGAGACTATTTACTGCCGCGAGTATTTCGGATCCCGATGGCTCAGAAGGTTTCTCAGTGCTTGAATTATAATTTTTATTTTTGTCACAATTGTGGCAAAACCATGTTTTTTTCGTGTTTTTAAGTGCTTCTAAGTCCTTATCTTGTATATTATAGCACCTGCCGTGGTAAATTCCCTTACATTTAGAGCACATTATACTGTTTTTATCGTCTCTAGAAATTGTATTTTCACATTTAGGCACTGAACCATTTTGAAATATTTTGATCTGCCAGCTGATGAAGTAAATAGCTGTATGGAATGTTTATTTACTTACGGTAGAAGCAAGCAGTCACTTAATACCATGCGGATTAGCCTCTTGTTATTCTAGGTCTGGTGCGATTTCTCCGTTCTTTCGACTATTATAGAGTAATCTTAGCGAATTACGATGGGTCACTTCACTGACTATTTATTAAAATATGCAAATTAAACACTATAAAAAACCAAAAAAAAAAAAAAAAAAAAAAAAAAAACACGCAAATTAACAAGATATAAAGAAAATAGAAGTAGAAGAGTATAGAGGAGTTATTACCAGTTTGCTGTCTCTAGCCAGACTTAATTAACATAATTTTTAAGAAATAGGGTTTTCCCCACTAACCCTTGTTAACTGTCTGTTCAAACTCACTCTCCTAGGTTAGTTGTGTACTAGAATTGTTAGTCTATTCATATCCACCAGTAACATTGTAAGTAGCCTCATACTCCTCTATATTCTGTAATTATATATATTTTTATTATCCTGTTGTTATATACCTACCTGTACTATAGCTAACTTTATGTTTTGAAATAACTTGTATAACTTAAATAATTTTATTGTAACCTGTTGTTTCACTGTAGGGCATGATTATGAGAACAATATAGTCTCGAAACGTCACCAAAATAGTTGATTTTTTATTTTATGACTGAACCTCAAGAACCTTACTCAACATTTAATAGTAACAGTCAAGAAATTTATCCATATATATATATATATATATATATATATATATATATATCTATATATATATATATATATATATATATATATATATATATCTACCTTCACTTAAAATTAAATAATATATAACTGTTTCTTTATTTCATAAGGTGCTTGCCATCAAAAGGTTCCTATAGCCATTTTAAAATTTATGGTGTTAGCTTTTATTATTATATGTATAATGTTACTCTTCGGACATATAGGATGATTATGATGAATAAAAATAGTTTAAACAAAACAATATTTGATTAGAGTTAATGATACTAAAGAACGTCAAGGGATGTGCGGAAGAAATAATGGATGAAGTGGAGGGAATGTAGATCAGAGAGGACTACCAAAATAGAGAATAATAATGAGAAAATGGTTATAAGCGCAAATATTCTTGAGGTGGACAGGTAGAAGCAGGAAATTAAGAGATAGGCGGAGGAACGGAGGTAAATGGGAGAGAAGATAAGAAGGATAAAGGTAGAAAGGGAATAAAAACGAAAAAAATATTATATATACGAGGTACTTAGATGGTCTATATCTTGATATAATAATAATGATAAAGTATATAATTACGTCAAACTATCCCGTTTCTTTAAACTTACCTGGAAAGACTCCTCAAGCAATCAATTTGTTTTACTAGCCAGCTGCTTCAAATAGTCTTCTTGTGCAAATTAATATAAATAAGATATAATTTTTAGTTTGTTTTGTCATTTTGCTGATTCCAGATATGATGCAGCAGTTTTCTTCTATTTTAAGTATTTCTTGACATTAACTTATTTGTTTTGAATGGTTATATATATTGGTCACCCATTTTACTTAGGTTTCTTCTAGTGCAAATGATATCAAAGTGATTCTGTCAATCTAAAGCTTTTTGCTATTCAAAAACAAAGTTAAATTCTTAATGTCTCAAAATGGATTCAGTATTTGGATTGGCCAGGAAATTACATGATCAAGAAATCAAATAAATAGGTATGTAAGAGTGTAATAGATTCTCTGCCAAAAAGCATTGCTATGTTTATTAAAGAGCGAGAATGATATTTTATGCTACTAAAAATAAGTATTAGTAAATTTATTACATTGCTTATATATATATACAAATTTTATCAATTTTAAAATATATAATATTACCTACCAGAATTTTTAAGACAAGAAACTGCTCGTCATTTCTGACTACTCCAACATTTACTAGACAAACGTTCTCGAGGAGTTGAGCTTTGGGGCTCCATTAAACCTCCCGTTTCTTCTCGTATTCAATCCTTACAATCCAAAATCGTTCGTAAAATTCTCAATGCTCCTTATTATGTCACAGACAAACTTATCCGTAAAGATCGTAATGTTCTATATTTTGCTGATTTGGCTCAAACCAGATGCCTATCCTTTCAGAATAAACTTCATTTCAGAGTAAAATTCACTTTTCTCCGAACTTCAACTTAATTCCTGATAATAAAAAAATTACCATGAAAAGATCTCCTGATGTAGAATTTTTATTGAAGTGCTACTAGTTAGGTAGTTTTTTTTGTTATTATAATCATTTTCTTGAAATTTACTTGTTGTATATAATATATATAGTTGTATATATTTATCAATAAATAGTAAAAAACGAAGACATTTTAAAATATAAGCGTGGTTATTTTCTAATCCGTTATTTACAACCGAGGGACTCGAACCCAGACCTGCATACTGCTTACTATATAACCACAACCCTGGCTATAAACCGTAATTAACCCTAATTGTAGGGACAATATTCGCATTGGTCACTATCAAGCCGCCACCATGTCTCCTATCAACTGTCCCTAACACTAACAGCCCGATTTGATTACTATGCTAACCAGATGACAGATTGATACAGGCCCCTATGTACTAATTCATCTGCCCTCATGTATATCCATTATATACAACATATAATAATCATATTTTATGGTATGATTTATCGATGAATCGATAAGCGGCGATGTAGCCGTCAATTTATTCCAGAGTGGAGATACTTAATTCGGTGATTAAATATCTTTGGAATGCCTATCGAGATTGTATGCATATTTCGATAGCAATATAGATCAGGAACTGGTCCGGCAACTTGGCTTGTTTTTAATTCATTGTATGTATAATAATTCCTTTGTTTTTATTAGTAAATTATAAACTTTTTTTTATGTATTAATTTATGGAGAAGAAGATTGTTGGGGTATGCAGTCATAAAGATACACAGCAATTAAAAAACTTATTTTTTAATTTGTAATGCCAACGTTTCAACTTGCATTGCAAGCCTTCATCAGGGTTTCAGACAGATGTAAACAGTTTCTGTTTTCTAGTTAAAACGTTGGCATTACAATTTGAAAAACTTATATTTTAATTGCTGTGTATCTTTATTACTGCATACCCCAACAATCTTCTTCTCCTAATATTTAACAGTCAACTATACCTCAATAATATGCATTAATTTATTGAAATTTACAACTATACAAATATATACATCAAGTAAATGTGTTGATATTTATTACAATGACATGTAAAAACTTGAAAAGAACTACTCATAAGTAGCACTGCAATACAAATTCTACACCAGAAGATCTCTAGGCCATCTTCTTTTCAGACGCCTCGGAGGATTATCGGGGATGGAGTGGGAAGTAAGTTGATAAATAATGGATTTGAGTGGTTATGGAGCTTACTCTGAAAGGATAGGTATCTGGTTAGGGCTAACTCAGCAACATATGGAACATTAAGGTCTTTATGGATAAGCTTATTGGTGACAAAGTAAGGGGCATTTAGGATTTTTCGAAGGATTTTGGATTGTAAGGATTGGATACGAGATAAATTGGATGGTTTAGTAGAGCCCCAAAGCTCAACTCCGTACGTCCAAATAGGTCTAATCGCAGTCATGTAAATAAGTCATTTGTTATTAATTGGGAGGTTTGATCGTTTCTCTAGTAAATGTTGAAGTAGTCTGTAACAAAATATAAACTAAATGCGATAAATAGATTATTTAGCAGATATCTCTGTGACTATTAGTAAAATTTTATAGATTAATGCAGCAGAAATTTAAGCGAAAGTTAAGAGATATTCTTTTTCATTGTTACACTACTTTTGGATTATAATTAGCTGAATTAGATTACAAATTAGTGATGAGTCAGTAGCAACATTTTTCCCAAAAAATCGATTCTCGAATCTCGGTACCAATACCTAGATATAAGAAATATTGCTATTTTAAAAAATAATTCGCCTGAGAGCTAAAGGAATCAAACCAAACAATAATTATTCAAGAAATAAATTGGTAAACAAAAAATAGTATTTATTATCTATAACATATATTATGTAATTTAATTTTAATTCTGGCAAAATATAAAGAAATAGCCCATTTTACAAACTTTTATTTATTAACATTTAAAAGGTTTTAGATTTAATATATCATTTTAGGAATCGCTATTGTTACTATAATCTTTTACTGAACACTGTAGATTGGAAGACACACTGATGTATCACTGGATGTAATTACAATGTGTTTGATGATTCTAAAACTAGTATGAATATTCTATAAATGGGAAAAAAAAGTTTATGCTGGAATAACAACAATCTAAGAATAACAATAATGAATAATAAAACAATGCTGTAGTATCTTCAACCAATTGGCAATTGCCTTTCAGAAGCAATACCTTATTATTGAAGAGAATTATTTTAAATTCTGCACCAAGGGATGTTAAAACATTCCTTTTAATTCGCCCGATTGAAGAGCAGAATCATCAGAAATGAAATATCTAAGGAGAGTTGCCGGCCGAACACGTAGGGAACATGACAGGAGTAGCCGAATAAGAGAGGAGCTAGGGGTGAAAGAACTAACAGGAATTATAGTGAAGAAAATGTAGATTAGACATGAGTGCCGAATGGATGAAGATTGCGGACCACGCAAGTACTTCGAAGCCAGACCAACTGGCAAAAGACCAAGAGGCAGGCCAAGAATGTCATGGTCGGATAGTATGGCTCAAATAGGAGAGAAAAGAGGAAAGCGGTTGGATCCTATGAGGGCATTGGCGAAGGACCGGGATAGTTGGATTTCTTGGATCGAGGCACCTCCACGCTGAGAGGCACTGAGAAAGAAGAAAAAGAAAAGAAGGAATGTTAAAACATGAAAAATTTCATTCTTATAAAAGATGAAAAAAATTCGTTATTTGGCGTTGAAATGATGTATTATAATTATATAATTAAGTATCACAAGTCTATTGTCATTGATATCGATCGGTTCCTAAGAATCGATTTTGTATAATCGACTATCGATACCGATTCTTTCCTCAAGAATCAGTGGAATCGAGAATCGACATTTGGAATCGACACATCTCAATGACAAATAAATATGTATAATTTTTATATTTCAAAAACTAATCAGAATTTTTTAATAAAAAAACGTTTTTATAAACTTCTTATTTTAAAGATATAAAAGTAATAAATTATACGTTCAAGTTTAATGTAACCACTCATTTCTTTTCTTAACTCATCTTTACAGTTTAACATCTTCAATGCTCCTTGTGTCCTTAATTAAAATTATCTCTAATAATGACAATGTTTTATAAGTTGGATTCACCTACATTCACTTGTTTCTGAACTTGCTTCCCACTGGATTACCAATAAAGCACAATGGCCTCAGGAAGTACATATATTTAACTTTATTGTGTTACACGAAAAGTAGTTTCTCTGTATTTTTAAGCATCTGTTCTCTGAAACTATTTCACAAGCTTTCTTTTGTATAATGGCCAATTATATTTCAAAAGGGTTCTGCTAAGAATCTTTAAAACTTATGGCCCTCTTCCTCCCCTTGAAAACTGTTATAATCCTGCACAGTTAAGCTAAAAATATCTTTTAGTGTCGAGAACTAAAACCTTAAAGGGATTTCAAAGGGGCCGCGGCTAAGATCACAAAAGCACTGGCCACCGTCACGAAATGTTTTCTTTTATTGTTGCGATTGTTTCAGACAATGGGATCATCTCCGTTCGATTGGAACTATTCAGTCGTGATCGACTCATTGTAAGCATCGATCATCGAGTAGCTGGATTGTGATTGGCGGTTTTTGTTCTCAGCAAAGTGAGAACCCGTGTCATTCATATACTGCCTTTAGAATCGTTTGTACTTTGTTTTTTTTTTTTGTTTTTTTTACTAGTGTTTGCTGATGTACTTCATTTAAGAAAATATCTTTAATCTGCTTGTTTGAATATTAATAATATTTCATATCAAATATCACGCCTACATTTTTCTTTATTATAACGGTGGTGAAGAAGTGGACAAGCCGAATTACCTTTAAAAGAAGTTGAATATTAATTTTATTTTTCTTTTTTAATAAAAAAAAAAAATTGTGCTTCTTAACAAGTCCTTAATTTATTTATTTATTTATTTATTTATTTTTTTTATTTTTTTTTTTTTTTTTTTTTTTTTTTTTTTTTTTTTTTTTTTTTTTTGTATTTTATCGCAGTTTGTAGAGAAAATATAGGATTTTGGAAAACGACCGAAAATGCCCGATTGAAAATGGCGCAAATTTGACTTATTCATTTCTTCACGAAAGCTAGGAACATAACGCGACTTTGTTTATAACTTTCAATATATGCATTCACAACCTTCATAGGAATTTTATAATATTAAAGTTTAGATAAAAAATAATTTTTATGTCAAAAACTAAGTTAATAGAGCCTATATGATTGAGTCATATGTGAAGACTTAATTCCTTTAAACCAGCAAACTGTAGAAAGCAGTTTTCACCTGGTACTAGTTTGGTGAGTTTGGATCTTTCACGTATGATTATAATTTTAATCGATTTTTGATTCTGATGAGAGTTCTTTTTGCGTAGTTTTCGATGCAATAAAGAAATTTTTTATTGAATTTTAACTCGAAGCCTGTATATGATACAAAAAACTATCTATATCAAAGATATATTCATATATAATCATCTTAAAAATATATTCAATCATTTTTTAAATTATTAAAAATTTATCTCATTGAAAATTTAAGCTGGAAATAAAGAAATCGAATCAGCACGGATGGTATTCTTAAATACCCCTAAGAGAGAAACGTAATATATATGCTTCTTTACATAAACCCACATTTTTAAAAATTCATAAAATATAGATATTTGAATCCAAGTTGTTAAGACTGAATAACGGACTCGCCTCCCTAAATTTTTAACGAACCTTTACATAAAGACTTACGTATCCCGACTGTCACGAATCACATTCAGAAACACTACTAACGATTTTATGATAACTTAAATAGACATGTTAAGAGACTTGTGTCACATTAGTGTTGTCACAGAAGTCCCTTACGTGACACGGCCAAGGCTGAAGAGGAGCTGGGTGAGTGATCTCCTAGTGTAACATTATGAATCATTAGAGAGTCATTAGTGTGCTGTATCCTACATGCTAACCTATGCAATGATTTTCTTTTACATATCATAAAAATTTACTTATTATAATTGTATTACAACAACGAATAAATATTTTGAAGTTTATACAAAAAAAAAAAATATGCATTATGATCGGAATCAACAGATGGTAGCTCATGTTATTTTGACCTATTTTGTAAATAAATGCCCTTCTACAATCTTTTTTTGTTTTGTTTTCTTAGTAAATTTGTGATTAAATTATGTTTATTTACTTTTTTCTTCTTTTCTTTCTTTATCCTTTTCAGCTCCCGAATCCTTTCCTCTCCATTCCTCGCCTTCTGCATCCTCCCAGATGGGATCTTCTCCACTAACGACCGAGGTTTCCTTGTGCGGTTTATCGGCGATGTTCCACTACGGTAGGGTATAACTTAGCGACCCTGCCCTCGCATTACCATATCATTACCATATGCCCCCTGGCCATCTTGGCCATCCCGGGTCCTTCGTTAACGACTCCTCACTTAGGCACAAATATAATAGGCTGAGATAGATGACCCTATTTGCTTCGGGTCCTCACAGGTGCCGCCACTTTTCTTTTATTACATTTACATATGGTATGTGTTTAACATGTTACTGTATAATGTGTTTTAAAGAATGGATTTTAATTATGCCACTAATTCCCTGCCACCTCTAGAAGGCTGCTAAGGTATAAGATCGTTAATGGCGTACCAGTTCCCTTTTAAGGTCATATTCAGGAAATATGCTAATATCTCAAATTTCTCTTCTTAAAATGTTGTTTAGATCTTGACTAATTAATTGGATTGTCCATGGTTTTGTGATTTCTTCATTATCTGTCTTAAAAAATTTATACAGGGATTTTAATGTTAATAAAATTAGATAATTATTCATATTATAACGGAACAGCTGTTCTTATATAAACTCATCTATACGTTTCTAGATTCGTTGCAAGCAACGCAAATCGCAACCAATGGCGGCCAGTAAACAGTGGCTGTACGCTTAAGTCCAGAAAGAGTATGAGTACGGTTTACATTGTGACTTTGAAATCGTGTGTTTAACAGTTATTAAATAATTAGTTATCATTTTGTATTTAACAGACAGTAAAATATTGGATTGGTGCAAAATTGTTCCAACTAGATGGGGCCACTTGCTATACATCAAATCAAGCAATGAAAGCTGTTAACAAATTATTCCCTATTAAGGTCATTTCGCGTAGGGGTAACATCAACTTACCAACCAGAAGCCCCGACCTTAGTCCACTCGACTATTTTGCATGGCGATACCTTAAAAGTAAGGTCAATAAGAATAATCCGAGGAACCTGACGCAATTGAAGCAAAATATCATCAGGTCAGAAATAGCAGCAATATCGAGAGCTATGTATCAGCATGTGATCGCCAATCTTCGTCCCCAATCAGAAGAGTGCCAGCAGCATAACTGTCACCATTTAGATAACATCATCTTTTTCAAATATATTCCCACTTTATATTGTAATAATTAACAATAAACTTTCTTCTTTTCTGAAGTAGTTTTTGTTTTATTGAAGTAACAAATACCCGATACTGTTTTTGGACATCCTGTTTTTATTAACTCGTATTATTGTACAAATAAATTTATAATAATATATTGTAACATTTTCTATAAATGGATATATAAGGATAGGAACCTCTGAAAGTCACCATGTCAAAACAAGATTTTGGTCAAATTTACTTTTACGAGTTCAAACTTGGTCGATATGCGCCCCAAACCGCGCGTAATATCAATGCTGTGGTTGTTGTGGGTGTAAAGTGAATGTAATCATCAATTATATCGGTGAATGTAAAGTGCAGCGATGGTTCCAAAATTGTTTCTTGGAGGTTTTGATCTCGAAGACAAGGAAGATTGCTGTAGGCCTTCTGTTTTGATCACCAACTGAGGGCTTTGGTTTCTACCAAGATTTTGGTCAAATTTACTTTTACGAGTTCAAACTTGGTCGATATGCGCCCCAAACCGCGCGTAATATCAATACTGTTTGTTGTGACGGAAACATCGGTGAATGTAAAGTGCAGCGATGGTTCCAAAAATTGTTTCTTGGAGGTTTTGATCTCGAAGACAAAGAAGATTGCTGTAGGCCTTCTGTTATTGATCACCATCTGAGGGCTTTGGTTTCTACCAAAGCCCTCTAGATGGTGATCAAATAGAAGCCTACAAATCTTCCTTGTAAAATCCTCGCAAAACTACTCAGGACAGTACGAGAGAAGTTAGTGTGTACCACTCAACATTATACACCACACAAAGATTATAATAAATACTTTTAGTCACTTATAAATATATAATATTATTTTTAGTATTTCTTAACAAGTTGCCAGTGAAATTAAATATATCTAAAACTACGTCCAAAATTCTGGAAGACCTTGTTTAGGAATTACAGTTTCTCAAACCATATTCAGCAGATCTATTTCAAATGATATCTAATATCCGGATATAATATTTATTTTTAAATTGTTTTGACTCGATGTATTAATATAATTAGCTATTTTTTAAAAATAATCTCAATATTAACCACGTGTTAAACACATTAGGTTAGCGATTACATTTCTCACTCCGCTAAACTTATAGAGTGACGAACATTCGTCGCCATTTGATTAAGACGTGGACAGTAACGATTAAAAAAAGTCCCGTTGGAAACAATTATTAACCACATATTCTCTCAAAGTTACCCGTCACCATTTTAGATTATTGCAACGGACCAAGTTTACGACAACGATCAAAAAAACCATCTTTCAATGTCACACGGTCTTCCCCTAGGATGACTCAACCAAAGCCTTTATGAGCTCGTTCGATATCCAGTAGGCCGTGGCCAAGTCTTTTATAAGGAACGAAATAGATGGCGCGTAATTGGTTACTAAATATAACTAGATATGGGGAAGCTGTGCCAGTGATTTATGGATTTTTGCTTTGCAATGGATTCTATGCGGTCGTTGCAGTTTAAGTGGCCGTTTTGAGGAGGTTTGAAATTGCAGCTCAAATCAATAGAGCAAAATAATTACCTTCCTTAAAAATAATTTTTTGTCAAAGCGATATAACTAACTGATTTTGTATAATTTCCTATTAATGTGATTGAACACGATCCAATAAAGATCTGAAAGTCAATTTTTAGAGGGAATTAGAAATCCGTTGCAGCCAGATCTGTTCAGTTAATAGCCACATACATTTTACTTGTGGTTAATAATGAATTCACTGATTTTAAGCCGGGGGCGTAATGGCCGAAAGGGTTGGGGTGAAGTCTAAGCGCGCCCATAACTGAGAACCGTGGGTTCAAATCCCAGCTGGGCAGGTTAAAAATACTTTTTGATTATTTCACTGCAGAAAAGTGGAAATCAGGGTGACCTAAGAAGAGATCTGGAGGATGTATTGGAAGGAATGGTTTCTAGATAACTCAGATATGACGATAGAAAAGACCGGAAGAAGTAGGAAGAACTCTTAAAAGCGAAATACTATAATCGTGGTTGTTAATCCAAAATGTTTTGTTTTTTTTTTTTTTATATACATTTATTGAAATTTACAACTGTACAAAATATATACATCAAGTAAATGTATTGACAACGATTATAATAACATGTTAAAACTTGGAAAGAACTACTCATCAGTAGCACTTTATTAAAACTTCTATACTAGAAGGTCTCTAGGCCATCTTCGTTTCAGACGCTTCGGAGGATTATCAGGAATGGAGTGGGAAGCAAGTTGAGAAACTAACGGATTTGAGTGATTATGGAGCTTACTATGAAAGGATAGGTATCTGGTGTGGGCTAAATCAGTTTGAACATATGGAACATTAAGATCTTTATGGATAAGTTTATTGGTGACAAATTAAGGAGCATTGAGGATTTTACGAAGGATTTTGGATTGTAAGGATTGAATACGAGATGAATTAGATGGTTTAGTGGAGCCCCAAATCTCAACTCTGTACGTCCAAACAGGTCTAATCAAAGTCATATATATGAGTCTTTTGTAATTAATTGGGAGGTTTGAACGTTTGTCTAGTAAATGTTGAAGTAGTCTGAAACAATCCAAAATGTTAAATAAAAAACTCAATTTCTCCCTGACTGTAAAATGCAGTAGATCATGGATATTTTATTCTATAATCTACTTCTTCGCTCAATTTCCATTTTATAATTAAATAGATCTAGTTACTTAAATTAATAATTTAATTAAATTAACAATTAACGATTATGTGAAATAAAGAAATTTGAAACAAAATTATTTATTTTTCCAACAAAAACGCGAAATTTTTTATCCAAACCAATATAGCTGCTAAACGATAGTTCCTATCGACCAATGTTATATAACAAAAATATTTTCCATTAAATTTCTGATCAGGAAACTTTCGACAATTTTTTCATACGAATGGCAAAAACAGATTTTTTGAGTGTAAACAAACGCTAAACATTTGATGGTGAAAATTACGTTAAAACGTGACTTTTTTTCATTCAAACCAATATAGCTCTTTGTCGGTTGGTTCTAGCGACTGATTTTATAATAGAATAAATATCCTACATTCAATTTCTGATAAGGAATCCCTCGTAAACCTTTTGATCCGAGCTACACCAACAGAGCTAGAATATGCCAAAATGTTTTTGAGGGTGAAAAAAAAGTATAGTGTAGACAAAAAGTATAGACTTAAAAAAGTATAGACTCCCAGCCAACATATCCATCTCAAAGTTATGAACATTTAATAAGAATTTTATTTATAGTCCAGTCAATGAGTGCTGAAATGAGGGGTGTTAGAGCCCCCGCAAAATTGACAGGTTCTTTTGAATGAGGCTCCAAAAACTAAAACTAAAATAAAATAAACAAAAGGAAAATAAATAAATAAACTAAGGTTCCGAATATTGGTGTCTATCCGAGAAAACCGAAGCCATACACCAAACATACATAATATATTTACAATAAAGAAAAACAAACATTAACTATTTATAAACAATGAATTAAATAACAAATAATTATTGAACCTTTTGAATCAAAACTAAAAATCACCTATTAATGAAAATGATAACAATTATTACTAAACAAAACAAAATATAAATGAATAAAATAAAGAAATATGCTATTATTGGTGAAGAACTTAGCTGAGGGAGCGGGACGACTGTGACTGGTACAGCGAGATGGTGATGATGTAGATGATCTCTGTGTCTGAAGAACTTTCATAAGATGTCTAAGATTTGAACGCTGGACGTCTTAGAAAGTGGTCGAAGAATTAGTGGGCCCACGTCTGAATTTTAACTATCAACGATGAAAACAGCGTCTTAATGATGACGCCAACTAATCGCCATCTTGTACTGCACTCCAAACAACTAATTAGCGAGTTGGCCTAACAATCATATAGCCGTTGTTAGGTAACGGCAGCCAAAGCCTCCAGCCGCAGCAGCGACCTCCTAAATCGCTCACCTCACCAATAATATATTGTCTCTAATTCAAAACGGAAAATTAATACAATATAAATACAGATTAATTTAATGGCGTTAAGAAGGGTTGTAGAGTGCATGGAATATGCGATAATTTTTGACTTCATAGCTTCATTAGGAATAGTTGGAAGGTAAACATACTAAAAGTCCCCTGACTGAGCTAACGGTGAGGGGAGGGGAGAAGTTCCATTTTTTTTAGTTTTTCGATAATATCTCGAAAACTGTTAACTCTAGTTTCAAATAAACATAAAAATATTACTATTTAATAGTAAAAATAACTATACGACGCCAACTAATGCTAATTAAATTTACTATAAAATTGATAATACAATAAATTTGTCGTAATTCTAACCGCTTACGAGATATACGTTATTGAAAATAGGTGATTTTAGGGAAAAAAAAAACAAATGTCACCTCACTTTTTGTCAAACTTTTGCTTTTGTTACGTTCCACAATCGTTTCTCAGAAAAAACGTCAGAATCAAAATTGTAGAGCATTAAATATACTTTAATTTCGTATATATGAACGTTTTTAGTATTTGTTTCATATGTTTAACAAAAAGTGAGGTAAACATTTTTTTTTATTTCTAAAATTGTCGATTTTTAATAACGTATATCTCGTAAACTGTTGGAATTTCTACGAATACGTATAAAATTAATTTTATAGGAAATTTAATGAGCTTTAATTTTGATCTGCTACATATTTTTCTACAGTCAACCGTTTTACGAGATATTATCGAAAAATCAAAAAAATTTGGGACTTCTCCCCCCCCCCCACCTTTAGCTCACCCCAGGGGCGGGGACTTTTAGTATGTTTACCTTCTAACTATTCCAAACGAAGCTATGAAGTCAAAAATAATCGCATATTCCATGCACTCTACAATATGTTTATAGACTGGACTATTAGTTATTAGAGTCCTAAATAAAAGTCAATTTTTCTCTGACTGGGAAAACCAATAGATCATCGTTATGTAAATCTAAAATCGACTGTTTTATATCCAATGCTTCCAGACCCGGGTTTAGGGGTCTGGGGTTATGGAATAGCAAAAGCAAGTTTCACTAATAAGACCACCAAAGTTGTGAGTTTTAAAGGTTTATTTGACACCCATAAAAATTGACTTTCTTTAGAGTGGAACATTAAAACAAAACTAATGAAAACAATATTGTAAAAAACTTTTTTTGGGAAATTTGGCGCCCCTAAACATTTGATGCTGTGGGCTATAGCCCTGTCAGCCCATATATAAAGTGGGGCCTGACTGCTTCTGATACGGAAACTAGAGAGTGTCAAATAAGCTTTAACGCAAAAAATCTAGGCAAACGAGACTTTCTCATTCAGATCAATATAGTTCCTCAACTATTTTTTTGATAAGGATTTTTAGGCAAATTTTCATTTCGAATAACACTAACAGAGCTAGCGCGTGTCATTTTTGACTTTTTTTTGGGGTGAAAAAAAAAACGTTATAGACGCCCCGCCAAAAGATAAATCATGTAAAAAAAAAAAAAAAAAAAAAAAAAACAAAAAAAAAACCCGTTTCATATTTCTAAAATATTTTATCTGCCTATAAAATGTTGTAACACTGACACACCAACAACACTAGCCAGTGTTATAGTACTCCTAAACAAAAAATATTTGCATATGTTCACGTCTCATATGATAGGACCTGTTATTAACGACTTCCCGTCGGCTGTAAAATATATTCTTTATTAATGCCATTACCACTTAACTTCGCACTGTGGGGCATTAACATAGAGCTGCGGAATCGACCAGACTTATCGATTTATCAAAGTCGACCATCTGTGAAAATAGAAGTGAAATATAAATGATCCCGGTTGCCCGGGGAATGCTATTAGCCCGAACTGCTCCTGTCAGATCGTTGGCTCTTAGCGGCTCAAGCTGTTAATCTCTTGAATCGATCTTATAAATTGGATTCGTCTACTTTTGAGTCCATTTGCCCAGTTACCTTATAAGGTATCACTTTTAGGATTTTGACGTTTTTGAAGTTTTTGGCTGTTTTATTTGATTAATTATAATAAATATTTAAAGGTTTGTTTATTTTTAATTTCCATTTAAATACTCACGCCTGTCTACTGTCTACTGTATAACTGTCTGCTGTTTTTATTATCCAAATATAAAAAATTACATTCTTGACATGTGTGATACCCAGTGTATCACATTCCGTAGTTTAAATTTTCATTACTTGATTATGTACAAATATCCCTCTCCAATTTACTGATCTGTTTAACTCGTAATAAAATAGTTTACAAATCATGTTGGTTTAGGATCCGGCAAGTAATTTTTTACTTTTTTTTTTTTTATATTCACGGTACACAGTATTGAGTAAAGTATAGTCATATCATAGTAGTTAGTATATTTTTTAGAGGTTTAAATGAAGTATGATAATCAAATTTCTGACACACTTACTAACATTTTTAATGGGCGGTAAGAGTTGAAATATATAGTTTCATATTTTGAGGGATCGTGGTAGGGGGTTAAATATGTATTTGAGAACGACTCAGCCGATTTTTATGAAATTCAATAAACAAAGTTTCTTTTATATTTACTAGCATTTTATAAAGATGCTAACCGTTATTGTATAGTTTTTTAATAAGAGAAGGTAAAAGGGATTTTTTTGTGATCAATAGAGATTTCTAAAGTTCAGTTTACGATATCGTGACCAAGATAAGATATCGTTTGCCATAAATTTGGGCATATAATATATATATATATATATATATATATATATTTTTTTTTTTTTTTTAATTGTTTCCCTTCCATAGTAACCCTATGGAAAGGTCGTTTATTTTGATATTTTTACAGGTTCCATGCATATTTGCATACTACCTGTAATTAAACAGTGTGATGATATTATTTTTAATTAAGATGAATTACAATTGTAAAAGTTCTATATAGAAATTTGAACAAACGGGGAAAAAATAAAAAGGAAATAAAATATAAAAAAAAAATAATAATATAAAAAAAAAAAAAAAAAAAAAGAGAAAAAAAAAATCATGAACAAAAAGAACTATTAATAGGCATAATTAAAAATAAATACGTCTAAGACAATAGAAAAAAGAGAGAAAAAAAAAAAAAAAAAAAAAAAATTTATATATATATATATATATATATATATATATATATATATATATATATATATATAATATATATAAAGTCTAATGTACGATATATTTTTCTTTTAATTTTGCAATTACGAGACTATAACGATAAGAAACTGCTTGTTACAGACTACTTCAACATTTACCAGACAAAGGTTCAAAGCTCCCAATTAATTACAAACGACTCACAATATTTACTTAAAAAAAAAAAATCCTTCGAAACATCCTAAATGTTCCTTACTTTGTCACCAATAAACTTATCCATTAAGATCTTAATATTCCATATGTTGCTGATTACGCCCAACCAGATACCTCTCCTTTCACAGTAAGCTCCATAACCACTCAAAATCTATTTCTAAATAGAGTGGAAAGCAAGTTTCAACTTGCTTTCCACTCTATTCCCGATAATCCTCCTAAGCGTTTGAAAAGAAGATGGACTAGAGATCTTCTTGTGTAGAATTTTTATTTGAGTGCTACTGATGAGTAGTTCTTTTCAAGTTTTGACATGTTATTGTAATCGTTATTAACATTATTAACACATTTACTTGATGTTTATATTAGTACAGTTTTAAATTTCAATAAATCGATATAAACTTAAAAAAAAAAAAAAAAATTCCAATTGATTATTTTAAATCGTACATTTTTGGTTGCAAGTTTATCTCATTTCCGTTATTCCTTTTTTTTTCATCCTTTTTTTTTCCAAAGCATTTATCTTAAAGTACCTTTTTAGGAATAAAGCTGAACGAGCTCTTTATCTGGAAGAGTTTACTTTAAATCAAATAAAAAAACTACTGCTCTTAGGATTTCGAATATTAGGATTCTATTTCCTCGAGACACTGGAATCCCTGAAGCTTGGACCGCTGTCACTTCCTGAAGACCTTAAGTACCACGGCCAGAACTATTTCCGTCTTGGGATAAGGGGACACGCGCGACCACTTGAGATACCATGGCACTTATATACCAAGATATATACACAAGTGGATATAAATAAAGGCGGCCTGTTCTCGAGGGCCTGCCTCTCCAGGGTAAGAGTAACTTTAAGGACTTAAGCCGACAAAGGCTGAAATTTGATAAAATTCTTAATTACTAAGATGAAAGGTCATTTTTTCTGGTTATTGTAATTTGAATACACTGCAGTATCAGCATAAAATTATTTCTTGGATATAAATATGCTGTTAGTGAGCAAAAAAAACAAAAAAAACAAAACAAAATAAATATATAGCTTAATACATTCTTAACTTTATTGAAATTTCTCTGGAGGATTTTATTTACTTATACTATTATCTGTTCCTTCCATTCAGTCAATAATTTATATTATTTTTTATAACAATTTATTGAAATTTACAACTGCACAAAATATATACATAAAGTAAATGTGCTGTTAACTATTGCAATAACGTGACAAAACTTGAGAAGAACTACTCATCAGTAGCACTTTATTAAAAATTCTACATTAAAAGGTCTCTGGGCCACCTTCTTTTCAGACGCCTCGGACGATTACCGGAATGGTATGGGAAGCAAGTTGAGAAATTAGGGGATTTGAGTGGTTATGGAGCTTACTATGAAAGGATAGGTATCTGGTTTGAGCTAAATCAGCAACATATGCAACATTAAGATCTTTATGGATAAGTTTATTGGTGACAAATTAAGATGCATTGTGGATTTTTCGAAGGATTTTGGATTGTAAGGATTGGATACGAGATGAATTGGATGGTTTAGTGGAGCCCCAAAGCTCAACTCTGAACGTCCAGATAGGTCTAATCACAATCATGTATATTAGTCTTTTGTATTTAATTGGGAGCTTTGAACGTTTGTCTAATAAATGTTGAAGTAATCTGTAACAACGGGCAGTTTCTTGTCTATTTAGTCTTGTATGTGGATTCCAAGTAAGGCGTTTGTCCAAGTGGAGTCCTAGGATCTGTTCAACAGGGATTAGTGGAATATGATTAAAGGATACTGTAGGACAGGGAAATATATTAGTGGAATTATATGCAGACATATCTGTAGTGATCTTAACTCTTTTCCTGACAAAGGGAACTATAGTTTCCCTCAAATTTTATGTCAGCGACTGAATGTGAACCTCGCAAACAGTGTTGTACTTTTTAAATGATCATTCTCATAAAGTTGGCAGCCCTGCAGGGTGGGAGAAACGCGATGAGCTCAGCTGTTCGCCAATATTCATAGTCAAATCATCTTGAGCTGTCGAACGTGAATGTCAGATGCGTTTACAACAATTTTTCGTTCACTTGAGGTACACCATGATGGTATAGAAGGATCAATACATTTAGGATTGATGAATTAATTACTACTTCTATTGGTATTATTTTATTAGAATACTAGTTTCGAATGCTAAACATTCATCTTCAGTTCTCAGGAGGTCTAAAATATAACTCAAAGATAAGTATCTTCAATTAGGGCTCCACTAAATCTGACAATGCTTCTCGTATCTAATCCTTACAATTCAAATGCTTTGCAAAATACTCAACGCTCATTATTATGTCAGAAACAAACTTACTATGAAGACCTTAATGTTTCATACGTTGCTGATTTGGGCCAAACCAGACATTTATCTTTTCATTGTAAACTCCATACGTACTGGAATCCAATAGTCTCCTAAATTCGCCTCAAACTCCATTCCCGATAATCTTTCGAGGAGTCTGAAAAAAAGATGACCAAGAGACCTTTTAACCTTCCGTTAGTGGCGGTCTCCTGTGAGGTGATCCAGCGAAGTAGAGTTTCTGTAATTAAGAGAAAAGAGCACGTGTAAGCTTCCCCTTCTAGCAATCCTCCTACTTCTCCCTCCTCTTCCACTCAGTACCAAGATAAGTTTCAATGAGTGAAATTGATAGACGTAGAAGTGAAAATCACCTCTCAGGTGCGCCGCGACCACTAACGTCAGTTATTTAATTTCAATATACTTTCATGAGATAATATCTGTCTCCTAATTCATTCATTTATACTGATAAATATGAATTAGGTTTTTTTTTTTTTTTTTTTTTTTTTTTGAATCTATATAAATGTCGAAAAATATTAGGTTTGGGATATATTAAGTACACCACAGTGCAGTGATTGCTACAGTGGGAATATCCCTAAATCAATTTTTTGAGGATGATTAATTTGATGTTTTTCTTTTAATATATATAATTAGAAAACTTAATGAACAGAATATTTAATTTTAGTTTTTATCTCAGCTTATATTTTTGGCACCGCGTTGTAGTTATCTCCAATTTTTTTTTACATTTGTTATACTTTATAATTTTTTATTGGTCTAATTGTAAGTTAATTTCAATTATTAATAGTTATAGTTTTTTGAATTGGTACGTGCATAAGTTTCCAGTTTACATGTGTTTACAATATTTTTTAATATAAATTCTTAATTACTTTGTAAATAATAAGGTTTCATAAAATAATTTTTTTTAAATTGATTACTACTCAAATTATGGCTTTCCCATTTATCCCCATTACATATAAATATATAAAATAAAAAAAAAATCGTTTTTTTTACTGATGGATCACCTCACAGGTGAGGCGCGACTAGTCTTGTACATACAGGTACCGCGACATTAACCTTCCGTTAGTTAATGCAGAAATATTGAAGTGCTACCAGTGAGTTGTTATTCACAGTTTATTGACATGTTATTCTGAAACTTTTCCTCATTTCCTTGTTGTGTATAATGTATACAGTTGTAAATATCAATAAATAGATAGAAAACAAAAAACATATAGAGGTGAGGTGTATTACCTCCCACGAGTTGTTGATGACTCTAATTGCTAATTACAGGGCAGGCTGTACCATGACCCGGCCAATCAGCGGCGGCATTGAGGCGACCTTCAAACCATGTCTTGCCTTGTTAAGCGTCAAATAAAAATTAAAAGGCAATTGTCTCTGAAATTAAATGGTTGTCTTTGATATGATTCGAGCTTGATATTCATTAAAATAATGATTGTGAATTATTATTTCCAAACGCCTAATGAAATTAAAACGAGAGGAAATGGTAAGGCATCGGTCTCCTAAAGCCTGGTCCAGGTTCGATTCCTGTTGTGGGCAGGAAATTTATAAACTGTTATATCAGCTTTGAAGTTACTCAATGTCCGAAGAGTTTCCTGTAGCCTATCCAGCTGAAGTGGTCCTTAGTGAAAGAGACGATACTTCCTTACCGAAAGGACACAAGCATTTATTGATTTTTTGTTCAGATAGTGAGAATAATTTGTGGGAAAAAAACTTATCATTAGAGACCACCTAAAGGTTTATCTTTTACAGAACTATAATATTCCACTAAAATACATTGAAAAATATTCTCCAGTATTTTACTATTTTACCAGAATTTACTATACTGTATATAAGGCGTTGACTTTCAAAATGAAAGAAATCCACTTTATACAAAAAAAAATTTCTTAGTTTTTTCTCCTTTACAGCTTAGTAACATTTTCTCATTCCTACGAACTAAATGCCATTATAATTTAAGGTATTGAAACCTCCTAGCCAGTGACATTTTCAATTTTTTAAAAGCTAAAATATTTGTTTTGAAAAAAAAACAATTGAAATTCTACCATTTAAATAAGGGGTACATGACTATATTGTAGTTACAAAAATAAACAATAGCATAGACACAGGTTATTCTTACCTCTGACAAAGCGAAATTCGAAAATTTTGGATTTGACCTCAAAAATTAAATCATTACATCTATTACCCCTTTGAAGATGAGGTGTTCACTCAGAACTTTTTAGCGGACGCACGAAATAAACACTGACCTTCCCACTCTGGCTAGAATAGGGTTGGTAGCCTGTAGAATAACCGCATTTAATGTATTAATAGATTAAATACTAATTTTAGTACACTGGGTCCCGTACTAGATAGCGTTAGTAGTTTTTTTATTTATTTTCTTCACTATATTTTGACATGGTAAAACTTGTAAGATGCATCATAAATCACCATCTATGAATTATAAATATGCAAATTAGTTTGGGGTCCTTAACCTCTATATAGATTTCGGAAATGGTAAAATTTATTCCAACAGGTTGTTAGCTTCTTTGGGCAAGTTCAAAAATCATGTAGTAAATTATGATCAAATAAAGCCATCGTAACAGAAAAAAAAAAAAAAAAAAAAAAAAAAAATTATCAGGTGAAAAAGTTAGTCAATGTAGTGACATCTTCTCCCCGAAGCAGCTGGAGATTTTCAAGATTGTTTAAGGGAGATGCTTAATGTTGCAGTTATTTGACGTTTATTGCTTTTCTCCAGACCCGTCTCTCTTCCAGTCCTGGAACTGGGTCATGGAGTTAGTGAGAGTCAGGTTGGATTTCACATTATCTATGATGTTACTCTACTCTACTTGAAGTTTTATCGATATATTTAGAGATTTGTATCTAATTGTATTAAAAAAAAATATTTTTCTTTCATATTTTGAGATGAAATTTACTGATGAGGCTATTAACGGATATTGTGTGGCTGATCATCCACAACACATGGCGGTAGATCAAACACGAAGTCTTGTGACGAATTCGTCATGCCCCACAAAGACCCCATAGCTTCGTGGTGGTCCTTCCGTAAACATTAGAATAACCCGCATCAGTAAATGCATCTTCCCTGCATGGCAACTATTACTATTAATATCCTACTGTGTAAACATTTTATAACCTTTAAATGTTGTAGATATTTTTATATTCTACGTGGATTTATGTTATTCAGTTATTTTTGTGGGATTAAAAACTATTTCATTCTACAGTAAATAAAAAAAATACTGCTGTAAACTGTCTAAAATATAATGACCAACAATGGTATATACCAAAGTCACTGACGGATACTAGTTTCAGCCAATCATCTGCCATGAACTAACGATTTAATATTATGGATGTGTACACAGCTGACATCCCAACTCATCCTACCACTGTCCTCACCACTTACGCTGATGACACACGTGTGTTATCAATAAACAATGATCCCTTTATTGTCTCTCAAACACTGGAATCCAATACCTTAAACCTTCAAGAATGGTGTCAAAAATGGGGAATCAAAATAAATCCAAACAAATCATACCAAATAACATTTACCTTACGTCTTAAACCCATCACTTCCTGCCCTACAGTATCCTTTAATGATATTCCACTAACCCCTGTTGAACAGATTCGCTACCTAGGACTCCACTTGGACAAACGTCTAACTTGAAATCTACCTACAAGACTAAACCGACAAGAAACTGCCCGTTTCGGACTACTTCAACATTTACTAGACAAACGTTCAAAGCTCCCAATTAATTACAAAAGACTCATTTACATGACTGTGATTAGACCTATTTGGACTACGGAGTTGGGATTTGGGGCTGTACTAAACCATCCAATTCATCTCGTATCCTATCCTTACAATCCAAAATCCTCAATGCTCTTTACTATGTCACTAATAAACTTATCCATAAAGATCTTAATGTTCCATATGGTTCTGATTTAGCCCAAACCAGATACCTATCCATAGTAAGCTTCATAACTACTCCAATCCACTAGTCTCCCAACTTGCTTCCTCCTCCATCCGTGATAATCCTCCCAGGCGTCTGAAAAGAAGATGGCCTAGAGACCTTTTAGTGTAGATTTTATTGAAGTGCTACTAGTAAGTAGTTTTTCACAAGTTATTTACATGCCATTGTATTCACTGACAACACATTTACTTGTATATTATTTTGTACAGTTGTAAATATCAATAAATGGAAAAAAAATATTATAGATTGCGCAAGGGAAAAAGTGTTTTGGATGATAAGAAATTTTAGTATCCATACATACGATATATAAAATGAATATAAATATAAAATAAAATACTATAGTTTTTACCTTAGCTATTATTTATTAACATCGTGTCTAATTTGGTTTAGTTGTCATGGGTCTAAATTAACCTAAAAGTAATAATTTTTTTTTTTTAATTTGCATTAGAAAAAATAACAGGATCGCTATAAAATATTATGAAATATGAACTTTATCATATAATACATGGTATAAACCTCATTATAAAACGTTATAACTATAATTCTTCAGTAGTTTCACCTCCTTGGTTCTCTCAGTTTATATAATTTATCATATTTTCGGATGGAAACATTAGGTGAAGTCACTTGTTATCATTCTAAATAAAGATTTTTTTAATTTGGTTATTTATCTATTTATTGAAATTTACAACTGGATACAGTAAAAAAAATAAAACAAATAAAATAATAAACATTAAGTAAATGTGATGACTATGCTAAAAATGACACCTCCCTTGTTTTTAAACCAACTACCCTTTGGTAGCACTTATAAAGGTTCGATATAATGAAGTCCTACATTAGAAGGTCCCGAGGCCATCTTCTTTTCAGACTCCTTGAAGGGTTATCTAGAATGGAACGAGAAGCAAGTTGTGATATTAATGGATTTGAATGGTTGTGGAGTTTGCTATGAAAGGATAGATATTTGGTTTGAGCTAAGTTAGAAACGTTAGGTATATTAAGATCTTTTTGGATAAGTTTGTTTGTGACAAAGTAAGGGGAGCTTTAAGGATTTTTCGAAGGATTATAGATTCTAAGGATTGGATACGAGATGAATTGGATGGCTTAGTAGAGCCCCAAAGCTAAACTCCATATACCCAAATTGGTCTAATTACTGTTATGTAAATGAGTCTTTACTAATTAATTGAAAGGTTTGAACGTTTGACAAGTAAGTGTTTTTATAAAGAAATATTATTTTTCCATCCCATCTTCAGAGGTTGATTCATTTTCAGAATTGGCTTCTGACTCTTGGAAGAATGGTTTATAATTTTATTTTTACAATCAGAAGATTCAGAATCCGTTGATTTGGCAGTTTTAATAAACAGAGAAAAATGTAGCGCAAAATTTATAATAAGTAGAAAAAAAACTAATAGTCACTGGGCACGTTGTTGAAATTGTCTATCAAAGCTTAATTTAAGATATTCAATTACGTAAAATGACTAAAACTTTTTAAAAAAATTTATTTATTGAAATTTACAACTGTACAGAATATATACATCAAGTAAATGTGTTGATATTGATTACAATAACATGTCAAAACTTGAAAAGAACTACTCATCAGTAGCACTTCAATAAAAATTCTACACTAGGAGATCTAGGCCATCTTCTTTTTAGACACCTCGGAGGATTATCGAGAATGAAGTGGGAAACAAGTTGAGAGACTAATGGATTAATGTGTTTATGGAGTTTACTATGAAAGGATAGGCATTTGGTTTGGGCTAAATCAGCAACATATGGGATATTAAGATCTCTATGGATAAGTTTATTTGTGACAAAGTACGGAGCTTAAGGGAATTTTTCGAAGGATTGTAAGGATTGGATAAGGGAAGAATTAGAAGGTTTAGTTGAGCCCCAAAGCTCAACTCTATGTGTTCAAATTGGTCTGATAACTGTAAATTACTAAGACTAAATTTGAAACCACAATAAAGTGAAAAGGGAGTATCTGGGGGAAACTGCAAAAAAAAAGAAGTCATGTTGGTTGACAAAAGCAACCAAAGTGCTCGCTCTAGAAATAATGTAAAGTAATAAAATGATACTTATTAACATCGTCAATAAACTATTAATAGTTCTGGTTCTTAAATATAAGGACTGTTATTTTAAAAATACGTTAAAGATTTTCGATGAAATAATGAAATATGTATCCAAACTAAAATTTGAAGTCAGAGATTAAACGATATGCGATATCAGGAAATGAACGTCTTCTAAACGACGTATTTTACATCTAATCTGAAGTTTTTTCTCTTTCAATTAAATCCTATTTCCTAATTATAAACGACGTATTTTACATCCAATGTGAAGTTTTTTCTCTTTCATTTAAATCCTATTTCCTAATTATAATCTTATCATAGCCATACAATATCCGGGTAATATCCTCCTTCTCGCTTTGTATTCTACACCAAACGAAGAACAATATGGTTAGCCCAAATCCATAATCGAATTAATGCAGAAGAAGTCCTTTCTATTCCAGACCTGGCCAGTGGCCCCTCATTGATATGCAGAGTGGCAACGGGCTTCTGGAAACGGTCACGATGCTTTGTCGGAGCTTCCTTGCTCCCTCTGTTTGGGAAACTATTAATTACAGTGTTTTGTTTTTGTTTTTATTTTTTTTAAATAGATCATTTGTTTTAAAATAAATTAAATTAATGAATGTACATTACTGTTTTGTTTACAAAAGTCCTAGTGCACGACATGTTTCACTTTCAAATTCTCATTTCATTTATATGTTTCCGACGCAAACCTACTTCTTCCTGTTCTACAGAATTGGTTTTCTTTTTTTTTTTTTGTTTGTTGTCTTTATATATTTATTCACACCTGTCAAGTACAATTAGACATCCAGTGAATCTGTTGTGAGAAAGAAAATGGTGTAAAAGGCATGAGGGTGAGCAGAACTTTGAATTTTTATTTTATTTTAGTCTAGGAGGTCTCTCATCCAGCTCCTTTTTTAGCTTTATCTTGGTGTTGTCGGGAATACATATTGTGGCCATGTCGTTTATAAGTGTATTAGGATGCCTATGTAATTTTTTTGTGAAATCGTTTGTAGTAGGTTCGTCTTTGTTCGTTAACTGTTGGCATGCGTAGGTCAGTATGTAAAGTTATGTTGCTTACGTTCCAGGGTGCTTTTGTGATTGTCTCGAATGTTTTTGCTTGGAAGGTTTGGAGTTTGTTAATGTGTGTCTTTTTAGCTATCGACGTATATCTGGAGAGCGTATGTCCAAATAAGTTTCATTAAGTAAGTATAATTTTAAGTTTTTGTTTAAGCTGTAGAACAGTATCCTTTAATAATGTTCCTCTGATCCCTATGAAACAGATCCGCTACCTAGGACTCCATCTTGACTTGAACTTCTTACATGGAATCCACATACCAGACTTAAAAGACACTAAACTGTTCGTCTATTTCGACTTCTTCAGTATTTACTAGACAAACGTTCAAAGCTCCCAGTTAACTACCAAAGACTTATTTACATGACAGTATTAGACCCATTTGGACCTACAGACTTAAGCTTTGTTGCTCCACTAAACTTTTTTATTCTTTTCGTATCTAATCTTTACAATCTCAAATTCCTCGTAAAACCCTCAATGTTCATTGTCACAAATAAACATATCCATCACGATCTAAATATCACATATCTGGCAGATTTGGCCCAAATATGATACCTATCCTTCCATGACAAATTAAATGCCCACTCGAATCCATTAGTTTCCCAGCTTGCTTCTTACTCCATTTCTGATAACCTTCCAAGTCTGGAAAGAAGATGGCCTAAAGACTTTTTAGTGTAGAACATTTAGAGTATTTCAATGAGTATTTCTTTACAAGATAATCGACTTGTCGTTGTAATTATTTTACTACAAATTTGCTAATTTTATATTGTATACAGTTGAAAATATAAAAAAAAATAATAAAAAAAATAACTTAAAAAATAGATTAAAAACTGTAGATTGGCTCACTTTAAATGCCAATGGCATAGTAAATAGTTTGAGGTTAAGGAATCAGATTTTTTATCCAACTCCTAATAATTTTCTTTATTTAACTGTTTCCAGCAACCCCTTTAATTTATAATGCAACGAATTAATTTCGTTGCTATGGGGTTCCTACATCGATTTGAAAATCTACAACGAAATTTCATCCTGAAATTCAATATGCTGAAAATATTTCCCTTTTCATAAAGATCGAATTTCGCAATCAGACCTTGACAATAGTTGTTTTGTGCGAGTTTTTTCCTTGTGAAAGAACACTAAAAGCATCACTAAACACGCCGTATGGCCGGGATTGAAAGCACTAAGGTTCTCAATAGGCGACCCTTCTGAACGCCTGGGATAAAACAATGAGCGCTGTACCGAATGGTCTCTTTTTTTCTGAACTGATGTTATCGCGGTGCGTGCCGTACCTCGCTCTCATGAAGGGCAGGATGCCTTAATATATTTATAATACCATTTGAAAGAATTTAAAAAAGATCTGCAGAATTTGGCAATAATTACGAACCTGAAACATAACTCAATATATTTTGAACCGACTCAAAACGGAGGAGGTTCTTAATTCGACTGCATTTTTTTTTTTTTTTTTTTTTTTTTTTTTTTTTGTTACGGTATTATTCCGTCAGTTATAATTCGATTTTAATAATATTTTTTTTTATCGGTAGGTCATACTTCTGAGGTGGTCCCATAAATTTTTTTTTGTCAACTCAGCGCTGTTTAAGAAAAAATAAAAAAATCGAGTTCAAGATTAAACCTTCTTGTATAAACTTGATCTAAATTAAAAAAATAAACTCGCTTACCACTAAAAATTGAAAAATAAAGTTAATTTTTAGGAAAAAAAAAAAATTATAAAATATTATTTGAATTACTTCATAACAAAGAGCATTAAAATATAATCAACAAAATGATCCATACTTATATACCTATTCGTCACTGACCACCTTTTATTAGTTCTTCTTGAGAATTGCCCTGCCCATTTCCATTTTTGTTTCTTGATATGGTGAATTATGTCTTTCAGGCCTGTCTTTTCTCTGATGACATAACTCTTAACCGTCTCCTCCCTCAGAAGAACTGATAAATGGTGGTGAGGTGGTGGGGGTGACTTTTTGGACACCCTATTGTTGTCACCACCACTATTGTGGAGAATGGCAAGGGATAGAGATACATGGAAAGAGAATTGGATCCAAGTCGCGAACCCGGCTTCCCAGTAGTCTGGTTACTTAGGAAAGTTCAGACCTATACTCACTAATGGGAAGGCCCATGTTCAAACACACAGAAGAATTTTATTTGTAAATGTGCTAATAATTGTGGACTTATTCGTAAATCCGAACCAGGGGGTTATATATATATATATATATTTTATTTATAATATTTCAAGAAAAATTACATATATATATATATATATATATATATATAAGGGTTTTTTTATCATAATAATTTTATTCACAACTGTACACAATTGACAACCAGCGAATGTGAGGTTGCATTAAAACAACAGACATGATCAGGCATGAGGGAGCCAGCACCCAGTGATACAATCTCCAGGCGTGAAACTAAATTATTAGGGATTAGAACAGGAGATCCCTCACCCACTTCCTTTTCAGCCTTCGTTGAGTTATGTCAGGAATTAGTACTGTTGCCATATTATGTATCTGTTTGTTAGTGTGTCCATATTTGTAAATATGTTAAATTTTTTATTGTATTTATTTGAATTTGAGGTTTATTTGTTAGTTATAAACATAATAAAAGGCTATTATTATTATTATATACTTATTCATAATTTATGATCAGTTACTTTTGGAGTCGGTACCAACCAAAGTATACATAAATCGAAAGAAAGATAATTAAAAAGAAGTGCAGAAAGTTTGTTGCAAAGGCACAATTAAACTACCCTTCTTGGCCGGCACCGATTCCAAAAATAACTGATCATAAGTTGTCAATAGATATATAAGTATCGATAATTCCGTTGATTTTCCTTTAATGCTCTTTTGTTTTGAAGTAATTAAAGTATTATTTTTAAACTTGAAGTCGGCTTTTGTTTCTTTTCTAAAAATTAACTTTATTATTTTATCTTATATAAACTTCTAAGAACAATACATCAGTTATATCTTTGCAAGAAGACAAAAAAGCATCTATTTATTGGGGATAAATATTGTTTGTATGTTCTTAGATCTGATGATGAACTAATATTCAAATAAAAATAAGTCAAATAGTTTCATATAATAAAATTCATCAATCCTAATTCCATTGATCCTTCTATACCACCATGAGTACCTCAAGTGAGAATAAATATTGTTTCTCGTCTGAACATCCAGATGATACTGAATATTCTCTATCAAAACAGTAAAAGTAATTTATATCCAATAAAATATGTCAACCAAAACACATTTCGTTTCTCTATTCACGGACGTAAATCTTTAACATCGATTGTAATGCAGTTCGATTTAAATAGAGTTATGAATATACTTATAAATGGCGTCGTTACTTCTTACATAAATCGATAGTGGAGTGAAAAACTCGATTGCTTTCACAGCTTATTATTATTCCTTTATCCGTCCGAGGCGGACTGTCCGGTAATAAACAACTCTTCCAGGATCCGGTTGTACTGAATTGTAAATTTCCAGTGGGGCTTGTAATTGGATCTGGAGAACGAGATGAGGTCCCCTGTCGGGATTAGGTCTTGCTATGAGTCTTGAAATTCCCGTTGGAGATATATTGCGTGTTTCTCATTACTAGATAAGGAGCGTGATGCTGACCACTCCCGAGCTTAGGGTCCATTGTACATCAAGTGGTAGTATCCAAATGGTAATCTTACCATTTATTCTTGTCATTTGTCAGTCGATATACATACTTCTTTCTCTCTCTCTGCGTAACCTCTCTTTTTTTCTTCTTTCTTTTTTTTTTTGTGGGACTGGGGACTAAATATTGAATAATAACGAAATTAGTATAAAATAGTCTAATAATAGTGAATTACTTTTGTAGCGTAGGGTTGTACCCTTGACCGTCGATGCTCATATGTTTTCCTTGTTTTTTTAGCTTACGTGTCATTTATTTGTCTGTAGGAGATAAATTTTGAAATTGAACAGCTTATTCCTGCTGACCGTCTATGCCCTTATGTCGGTTATTTTTTCCGTTTTCCTGTATGATTTTAAATTATTTAAATTGAATTAACAATTAATGATTATTAGAAACAAACAAAATTGAAAAAAAAATAGAAGTTTCAAACGTGACATTTTTCATTCAAAAAATATAGATATCTAAACGGTTGATCATTGCGAAAAAATGTTATATAACAAAAAATATTCTTCATATAATTTTTGATCAGGAAACTGCCGGCAATTGTTCAATTCGAGCAACACATACAGAGCCAGAGAGTGTCGAAAAAGACCCGACAGTTAAAAAATGTTGAGAATACGTGACTTTTATCATTCTAACCAATATATCTCCTAAGCAGTAGGTACTAGTGACAAATGCTATAAAACAAAATATATTCTCATTTGATTTCTGATTAGGAAACTTTAGTCAAATTTTCGATTTGAGCAACACAGATAGCGCTAGAGTGTGTAAAACCACGCGTAACGCCCTCACGTTTAAACAGAAAGTCAAGTGTATACAAAAACATTTTCATGAAATTGATTATCTAAGAGATCAAACAATTAACGATGTTTGAAAGTAGTTAAGGAAGAAGCTTTACGAATAGGGGTGGTTAGGAAAGTATTAAAAGAATTCGCAAAAACAAGAAGGGAGTATTTCTATGTAAAGGGGTATAACTACTTGAAAATTATTATAATAAATATAACAATAGCCAAATTGTAATTGTTAATAACTAAAGAAAACTTTATGGCGCTCGCCACTTATCGGTTGATATTCAAATTCCACTGCGCACATCACATTTATTGCTTTTGTAAACAATAATTTAATTTAAAATATATAGATTTACTGTCGGTAAACCTTCCTTGAACTATTAAGATAATGCAATTAAAACTTGGTACAGATTAGTTCAGTAGTTTTCGTGGTTAGTGATCACATACGAAAAATGGCTTATTTTTTTATTTAATAGTGTAGATATTAACAAAAGACTATTGACTCTGTGATAAAAATTTAATGGGTCCGCCGAAAAACGTTCTAAGCGACAAAACAAATTTTGAGTAATCAGTGAAGGAAAATCATAATCTAAAGTTCTTGTTAGTTTTGAAAGTTAGATTTTTTTTTCAACCTTGTAATTTGTTATATTTACATGTATAATGACATAATGGATTACTATATCATACTATGATGTACTATTTATTATACATTTAAAAACCTTTAAAATCGCCACTTCGGAAATTTTTTCGCTTAGTACGTTTTTCGGCGGACCCATCCAATTATTTCAAAATGTAACCATTTTAATGTTAACATTTTTACAATATTTAATGTTTTAATGGTTTGGAGTGTAAGATCTATTGCAGGTGGTTTTAAAGTCTAGGGTGGATATAAAAATTATTAGGAGCGTTTATAACCAAGTGGCTTTACGCCTTAAAAAAACAAAAATAAAATAAATAAATAAATAAAAAAAATTACTTTTTGAAAATAATGTGCCTTGATGGAAATATAGATCGAATGGAATTATATTTTTACTTTGTAATTACAAGTTTGTATATTTCTAAAGTGGTAGCTCAGGTTGTGTGGTACATATTTCAAAAACAAAACCTTTTAGTCCAGTCAATAAACGTATTGTAGAGTGCATTAAATATGCGATAATTTTTGACTTCATAGCTTCGTTATAATTAGTTAGAAGATAAACATACTAAAAGTCCCTGCCTCTGGGGGGTGAGCTAACGGTGAGGGAGTGGGGGGGGGGTGAAGATCCCATTTTTGTGTTTTTCGATTATATCTCGGAAACAGTGGAATCTATAAAAATATGTTTACAAAAAAAAATTAAAGCTTATTAAATTTCCTATAAAATTGTATATATACATATTTGTTGAACTTCCAACCATTTTCGAGATATACGTTCAATAAAAAAAAATGTTTACCTCGCTTTTTACGAACATCCGTTTTTAGTGCCTTCCACGATCGTTTCTCAAACAAAATGTCAGAATCAAAAGTGTACAGCATTAAATTGACTTTAATTTCATTTATACGTTTCTGTCACTTGAAGTAGATGTTTGACAAAAAGTGACAAAAATTATCGACCTTGAAAGTTTGGCAAATATATATATTCTATGTCAGGATCTGTACACATGCAAAATAAAAGGATTAAACCTTGCCCATTTCTTAATATTAACAATAAGCTTAAACTATAAAATGTTTATACATTACAAAATTCCTTACATGCTAAAGTACAATTTTCCTTATAACTAAAAGATAACAGGATATTTCTTAGTACCAAACAATTCATATCTATACATTATTTAAACAAAAGGACAAATAAAATAAGAGTCTTTGAATTAGTTTCCTCTATTGCAAATAATACTTTTAGCTTCAAAATTACTCAATTAAAATAATAATATTTTAAATCAAAATATAATTCAAACACTCCTTTACAATAATTACAATTAATAATAATTTCAAAATAAAATACACACTTTTCAATGATCAATCAAAATAATATTTCAAGACAAAATAATAGTATCCTTTATGATAGTGATTTCAAGATATTAATTACAAAATAAATCGGACAGAATATTACTGTGAAATAAAATAATAATTTGAATGATCTTTTACATTATTAACATTGAATATAATATTTTACAACAAAATACAAAAGTCCGACTTTATTAAAATAACTACAGCATTGTCAATTTAATACAGATAATTCCTTCAATATAACATAAATATTACTCCCAATACCATTGCATTTATTATATTTAAAATAAAAGATTTTTAAAACATTTTTATATTGTTTAAATAAAATTAAATAGTTTTAATCAGAACCACTGTCTGAATCGTAATTATCTGAGACATCCGAAATATTCACGCGAATGGATTCATTATCGTCGTCCGAAATAGATTGTTTCTTTTTCCGTTTTTTCCTATTGGGCCTCTTAATATTGTCGATATGAGTTTTAATTGGTCTTTTGTCTTTTACTACTACATTTACTTTTTTAAATTTGTCTCTACTTTTTATTTTCGCTTGGGTATTTTTCAAATATTCTGTATCCCCTAATTGTTTCTGAATATCTAAAGGGTCTTCTCTATTTTTATTTAATTTTTCTGTCCTTGTCTCTTTTTCGTCATTTATTTTAGATCTAATTAGTTTATGTAATAATTGTTGGTCCTTATGATATTTTAATACATATTGTTCTGTCAGGTCGGTGTTTTCGTCTGACTCTAATCTGGAGGTTCCAAAAGTAATTTCGTTAGGAGTTAATTTTAATTTATTGTTTAAGGTATTATTATACGCTATTACCGCTAATCTTAATTTTTGTTGCATCGAACATTTATCTTTTTCTTTTCCTATTATTCTCAATAATTCGTTTAGGGTAGAGTGGACTCTGTTCAATAATCCCAAAGAGTTTGAGTTCAGCTAGCCACTCACTAGTATAATGCAAAATAATATTATTTTAGTCATGTAGTTAGTCAGTGCATTACTAAAATTAAAAATATCTATCATTAACTTAAATTCTGTCTGACTATAAAACTGATAAAATGATATTTTTTTCTAATGTTTGAATGAATATTAACCAAATTATTCTGATAAGTCTATTTTAAATTTTGATGTGTAAACCATTTAAATCATATAATATCTGTAACGCTAACTTCATTTTATAAATGCATAAAAATGTTTATAACAATTATATTCAACTTCTTAAAAACAAAAATAAGCAAGAAATAAAGGTCGAGACGTAATGTAAACTTATTAACTTTAAACTTAAAACTGTGAAATTGTTTATTCTTTTAGCTTTATATTTAATATTTCGATTCTAGTGATTAACAGGACATTAAATAATATGATCATACCTCGTTTGTTTAAGTTGAATTGTTAGAATAACAAAGTAAAATAATAATTTTAATTTACAGATTCTTTTAGTTTTCGTCGATACGATGTACTTGTTTAAACAGCAAGCATAATAGAAGCTTAAAAATAGAACGAATACAACCGTTTAATCCTAAACGTATTTAGTAACGCATATATGAAAGTTAACATTATTATCGGAGTAATAATCATATAAATACATTCTTTAAAAGTCTAATTAACATTAACATACAAATAATTATTATCAACTAAATCATTATTATAAATTATTAATTAATTATTATTATTAAAATTAAATAATGATTTTTGATTTGTTAGAAATCCATTGCTCTTTTCAGAATTACGTATCTATTAATATTAATTATAAACGAAAACATCGTAATGAGAAGCAACATAAAACTAAATTTTGCAATCTAAATGAAAATAAGAAAGTTATAATTTTACAGAAATAGTTAAAACGTATTATTAATAATTAATGATAATATTAATAAATTTAAGTACAGGCAAAAACTGGTATGAATATAAATTACAATAGTTAAGAGAGTTATCAGATTGAAAAACAATCGTTTTAATTCTATTGTTTAAATCTCTATGCTTCTAAAACATAAAATTGAAAACTAATAATCGGTATGATTATGAATATTAATAAAAAATTGTATTAATGTTGAATTCGAAGTTACCAGAATCAACAAATTATCCGATTTAATATTTTTACTTAGTTTTTTCCTATATTTATACATCTTTTTTGGTACGATCCAAAGTGGAAAATTATTTTTTGATTTACTTTGTCTGATTTTAACCATTCTATTTTTAAACAAGTTGTGTACTGCTTTCTCGCCTAAAGCAACATTTAGTTGAGGTCTAAAATTTTTTTAACTTATTGCCGCAGTGATCCAGCCTACTTTTTATGGAAATTGAAGCTATTATTTCTTTTAATGTCTTCCGATTCAATTTATTAAATTTTGTTACATTATTATTTAATTTTTCAACAGTTATTTTTAAACTATTTTTTGAAGCTTTTAAATTGTTCGTTTCTTTCACGATATTTGAGTTTAAGTCTTCTGTTTCTTTAGTTTTACTAATTATATTTTTTTCGTTTCCTTCCCGTGACTTATTAACGGATTTTATTGTTTTATTTAAATTACGATATTCATTTCGGACTGTTTCTTTATTTTTATTAAGTTCTTTAAGTTTTTGGTATTTTAAATTTTCGTCGTCTTCCATATTCTTAAATTTGTTTACAGAATTTTCTACACTTTCTTTTATTTCAGGTTTTAAATTATACGCTTCTTCCACATTCTTAATATTGTTTACAGAATTCTCTACAGTTACTTTTATTTCCGGTTTTATATGTTCTTCGCGAATTAAGTTTTTAAAACTTTCTTTTATTTCCGATTTTATATGTTCGTCGCGGATTAATTGTTTTTTTTTTTTTTTTTTTTTTTCGTCGATTAGATTTGGTAAGTCGTTATTTAAGTTTAAGTCATGAATTTCTATTTGTTTATCCTGATTATCTATTTGTTTATCCGGTTTAGAATTTAAATTGTTTATATCCGGTCCGGAGGTCTGCTTGTGCTCGGGCCTAATTCTAAAAATGATTCTGTCTTTGTTCTAATGATTCTATACGCTCTTGTAATAATTTTATCTGTTTATCCTTTTCCTCTTCTATCGCGTGTACTCTATTAGAAACGGTTCTCATTGAAACAGTGTTGGAGTCTATTTGCGGTTGTTGGTAATTTTGCCTAATATTTCTGGAGGGTGGTTTGTTAAAAAATCTATGTTGTGACTGGGGGTCCCACGGTTGGTTATAAATTGGTGTTTGATATTCTATTGCCCGCTGTTGTGGCCGGAAGTTATGTTGGTTGTTATTGTTATAAGAATTAGAGGTTGGACCTTGCTCATACTGATACTGTTGCTGTCGGTAGTGTTGGGGATTATTATACGACGTATATTGCTCGCGGTGGTACTGATGGGGTCGGTAATTTTGATAATCATGGTGGTTGTTAAAATTTGGTCGGTACTCTTTGTTTTTAAAATTATTTTCGAAATTTTTCTTTTTATAATTATTTTGAGTTGGGTTATTTTTATACTGTTTTTTATCGCCATAAATTCTATGTACGATATGAGCCGCGCTGTTTCTTAGTATTTCTTCTAAATCTTCTAACGAATCAAATTTAATGTGATAAATAAAATCTGTTAATGCCGGATGTAAGCTATGTACTGCGTGATGGGATATCTGTTTGTCATACCTATACATTTCGTCCTGTTTAGTATCTCATTGTCTGAATAAATACGTGCGTATAAATCGCATCTTTTTTGGCCCAGTCGTTCTAAGAAATCGAGTGGGTTCTCGTTATGATAAGTCCGCGTATTTAAAATTTCTGAAATTAATTGTTCCCTAGTTCTCGTGTCCTGATATTTCTTTTTAAGAATTTTATTATTTCTTTTACTGTATTGAATTCCTTATCATATACGGCGACTTTAGCTTTCCCTGTTAATTTGTTTAAGATTGTTAAAACTAATTTGGCTTGGTTTGTATTTTTATGAGTATTGTCCTCTTTACAATATAAATTATATAAAAATTCGCTATTTCTGATAAAATCAACTAGTTGTAACGGATTTCCGTCGTATTCCGGGATTAATGCTAAATCGTGATTTTTAATTTCAAGAGCCATATTATATCTTCTTTTTTAACTAACGTTGAACCTGTTATTTTTAAGTTACTTAATTTTTCTTCCAAACCATTCATAAAGATAATCAATATTTTAAATTATTATACTTATTACTAACTTATATTTAAATTACAAAAATTACTTAAAAATAAAAATAAAAATAAAATAATTATACTTTTTCTTGATACAACGATGTCTTCGTTGTCTTCGATGTCTTCTCGATGACTTCCTCCTTTAGCTCCTTCCCGTCGATTCCTTAGCAAAGAGGAGAGATTTTATTGAAGTACATACATTATATCAAGCAAAAGCACAAACTTAAAGCCTATTACAAAACTTCGTGGAACAAACTGACATCATAACGGGTAGAGGCAGAGTGTCCCCGAGGAAGGTGGGGGTGCCCCTTTATACAATTATCTAGGAGAGGGGATAGTGTACATTTATTTATTATTCCTTAATACCATTGGGTTTCTATAATATATATATATATAAGCAATTTTAACGGAAATTAAACAAGCTTTAATTTTTATTTGAAACATAGTTTTCTAGAGTCCATCGTTTCTTACAATGAGATATAATCGAAATACCCAAAACTGGGACCTTCTCTTGCTATCAATAGTTTTTCGATAGTTTCTTCCTTTTTTTCCAAAGCTATTAAATAAAGAATTTCAACTAATTTAATTAGATTCAGTTATCTACCTACTATTTGAAATTTGCAGGATTATAAATTATAAGATTATATAATAAAGATGAGAGAAAAAAACTAATTTATTTGAATTTTAAAAAAGGTATTTACAAATTACATGGTTACAATAATAACACAGGCCAACGATGAAAAAACATTTTTACCCAAAACACCTTCTTATTCTGTTTTTTAGGGTGCTAAATCCAAATATGACATTTATTAAGCCGTATCACCTACCATTTTTTCACATTTGCACATCAATATATTAATTGTTTTGATTTATTACAAAATTTAACAGCTTTTATATACTACAAATAAAAGATATAGATATAGATGAGCAAGATGATGAAGAGTTCCAATGTGCTACAGCAAATATAGAACCTAAACTATTTACTCAGATTGAGCTTAAAGACTTAGTTAGGGATGTTGGGTTGAAAAAAGAAAAAGCTGAATTGCTTGGTTCTAGACTAATAGAAAAGAACTTGTTGGCAGTTGTAACTAGCATATATGTGTATAAGAAGAGAGAGTTTTCGAAATTTTTTGAACAAGAAGGTGATTTAGTGTACTGCTCAGACATTCCAGGTCAGATCAAAGAGTTTGGTGTTGAATACAAAAAAGAAGACTGGAGGCTGTTTATTGATTCTTCCAAAACTAGTTTAAAAGCTGTTTTATTGCACAATAGTAACACTTATGCATCTATACCTGTTGTTGCACCATATTCTGAAAATATGAAAGAGAGCTATGAAAACCTAGAAATAGTGTTGAATAAAATTGGCTATTGGGCTGATGGTTGGATGATAAGTGGTGACATTAAAGTAACATGCTTGCTTCTTGGTCAGCAAGGCGGTTTTACCAAATTTCCATGTTTTTTGTGTGAATGGGACAGTAGAGCAAGGGATCAACATTGGTGCAGAAAAAACTGGACTGTGAGGGAGTCTTTAATATCCGGCGAGAAGAACATTCTCCGCAAAAACCTTGTAGATCCTAGAAACATTCTCTTATCACCTCTACATATAAAGTTAGACCTCATAAAACAGTTATATAATGCTTTATATTTATATGAACCAGTTATATATGCTTTTTTAAATTATATAAAAATAGCAAATTTCTCAAAAACTACGGGTGATACAAAAGAACTAAGACCTGATTTCGATTCAACATACAAAAATCTATAAAAATCAGCTATTAAAGTAAAAAAAGTTATCAAAAACATTTTTTTTGTTGGTCTGTGTAATGAACAAATCAAATCTTCAGAAAAGAAAAATAATGAAATAGTTAATTTCAAGAGTCAAGTGTGCTCCTTGAGCCACATATTTCCCGAAAGAAAAACTAGCATTTCTGCTTTCCTTTGGCTTAATCTTTGAGAGGACCCTTGAGCTCTAGGAATTCCGAATTCAACTTCAAAAGAACTCGACACTGGACAGAGACAGATCAGCATTATTCCGAATGTTTCAAAAGTTGAAATTAGTAAAAAAGATCTATCGATAGTCAGCACTATCGATAGTGACCATCGATAGGCTTGACCTATCGATATATCGATAGTAACTATCGACTATCGCCCAACCCTAATGGAAAGTCTGTCTCCAGAAACGGCCATAATACTGATGTCTACAATATATTGAATATATTTTCTTATGAATTTATTTGAAATAAATCTTCATATGTTTGAATAAATTTTTGTGAACAGTTACGGACGCAGAATCCTTAAAAGGGAAGAAGGAATTCCCCGTGTCATGTAACTTGATTAAGCCTCGAGAAACTTGACTAATTGTCGGACAGCTGGTCTTCAAGTCCTTAGTCACCGCCTCGATATGGTTCTGCTGCTCTGCTCCTTCGATTTGTGCAACAACTTGGAACACACTAAATGTATGTTCCACTCTAAATCTCTGTTCAGAATTTACTCCAATTCCTTGAAATGCATTGTCGAAATTATCATCTGTTTTGTTTTACAATGTCTTTTTGGCAATCTAATGTCTTTAATTTGGAATTCTGAGAAAAGAAATAGAACAGTGAAAATCCTCAGCGAGGTTTGGGCTTTTTTTTTCTATCTTTAATTTTTCAATTTTGTAAATTCACACCTCTCATATGACAATTAACTGATGTGATCACGGTATGAAAGATGTCACTGGCATTTCAGACATGAAGGAGGTCAGCAGTCTCTCACGGATCTTGTTGGCAATTTTTTTGGAGGTTCCTGGTCAAAAAATATTAGACACGTATTTTGCCGTTCCGACCAATGGGCCCTAGAAGCCGAGAAAAAAAATAAAATAGCATTAAACTAATTTATTTTTTATCTCGAGTTTAAAAAATGATATCGACATGATTCTTGCACCAAGATTTTCAGTTTTGATTGCGAATTAAAGGAAAAATACAGTCGCTCCATTGATTTTGGTTTAGATTAATTAAATTCTAAAAAAATGATTAATTTTTCAAGCAAACTACCTCTATAGATTTTTTCACACAAAAATTGAGGTCAGATTCTAATTCAGCACCCTCAAAAACATTAAAAAACGGTTGTTCAACAAAATCAAAAAATATCATTTTTTTCACCCTCTTCCAGGAAAATGAAATTTTAAAACCGATTATTGGTTACGTACCTTTAAATCGTCATTACTTTGTCACGCCATTCATTAATTGGTATCGCTGGAAAGAGGAGGGTCTTAGCTTTCTTTTGATGTATATAAATGTGAAATTCGATGAACAAAAACCTATTAAAAAAATTGGCAAATCCGAAAAACATATTTATTTTTAACTTGAGTTTGAAACCAGATAGGATGATGAAACCAAATACATTTCAAGCGTATTACCACCCTATATTTTGTGTAAAAAAATAAAGTTGATACGTTAAACCGTCTAAGCGTAATTCATGTTTTTATCAATTTAAACAAAAGTTGCCTACCATTTATTTGGTCAGGCAAACTTTGAAGCTTACAAACTTTTATTTTTCTATTTGGATGAAATTTCGTATTTAAGGGTTCTCTTGAATGCTGAATTTTAATCCGATATCGGTTCTTGTGAAAAAATCTATAGAGGTAGTTTGCTTGAAAAATTAATCATTTTTTTAGAATTTAATTAACCTAAACCAAAATCTATGGAGCGACTGTATTTTTCCTTTAATTCGCAATCAAAACTGAAAATCTTGGTGCAAGAATCATGTCGATATCATTTTTTAAACTCGAGATAAAAAATAAATTAGTTAATGCTATTTTTTATTTTTTTTCTCGGCTTCTAGGGCCCATTGGTCGGAACGGCAAAATACGTGTCTAATATTTTTTGACCAGGAACCTCCAAAAAAATTGCCAACAAGATCCGTGAGAGACTGAGTGTGTCCTCCCCTTGTAAGTGGTATTTATTCCTTACTAGGGATGAATATTGCAAGAAAAATATCGATGTACCGATATGTCATGTTTTTTAATTTGTTTTTTTATGAAATGCCATTTTAAATATTCCCTCCACGTTACAATGATTTTCCTATTTATTTAATCGTTTTAGTTAATCTAGGTAATGACATCGAACCACTGCTTCAAAAATTCATCATCACTCTTGCAGACCGATTCGAATTACACATTATACATACAATTACACACATCGAAAGCTCTTTCCTGTAACTTCGCCTGTAAAAATCCATTCCTACAGTTTTAAGTTGGAATGTATTTTGCTTAGTTTTAGATATTTAGATATTTTCTTAACATAAATTAGAACAAAATTATTTGAAATGTTTAATTTTTTTTTCATTTGCTAAAAATTACAACTGTACAAAATATAAACATCCAGTAAATGTGTTGATAACGATTGCAATAACATGCCAAAACTTGAATAGAACTACTCATCAGTAGCACTTCAATAACAATTCTACACTAGAAAATCTCTAGAGACTAGTGGATTTGTGTGGTTATGGAGTTTACTATGAAAGGATAGGTATCTGGTTTGGGCTAAATCAGCAGCTTATGGGACATAAGATTTTTATGGATAAGTTTATTTGTAACAAAGTAAGGAGCATTATGCATCTTTCGAAGGATTTTGGATTGTAAGGGTTGGATAAGGAAAGAATTAGAAGGTTTAGTTGAGCCCCAAAGCTTAACTCTATATGTTCAAATAGGTCTAATAACTGCCATGTAAATGAGTCTTTTGTTGTAAATCGGAAGGTTTGAACGTATAAAATTTAAAAGTAGATTATTATAAATATATATAAGTAAACAGTAGGCAGTAAGTACAAATAGTTAGTCAGGTATCCATGGATTGCAGGAAAAGTAACTTCTCACAAAATTGTCGACTAAATTTATTCTTTGTGGGTGAAACGGATCGCCCTGCTTTGGATAATAATAGCTTTGTTGACACATTGTATTTTTTTTTATATTTTTATAATAATAAGAAAATGATATATCGTTATAGAATATAATGATATGACAGATATTATATTGCAAAAATATCGTACTCTCATAGAAAAATATCCATATTTTTTATATGTCGTGTAATATCCACCAGTATATATTGTATATACATGTATGTTCTTCCTTCAGTAATACTACTGGACTCATGGATATTACAAATAAATAGATGCATTGATAGATTTTCCTACGTTTGATAATCTGTAACAAAATATAACCGGTGTTTATTTTGTCCATTCGGTGAGGGAGTTATTTATAGATCTGGGAAAAAGATATGAGGACATTTACTCTAATGGAGCTGTCAGATATTAATGTTTCAATCCAATTCGAGTAGGTTCGTTAGGGGAGAGATATTCCAGCTATTCGTGTAGGCGACATTGTGCAAGGTTCCGTGGGCTAGAGTAGACATGCCCTCTATCTAGTAGGCCCTGCCTATCATGGAGGCCGTGGCTCCCTGCTGTCTCTAGCTCTAGAACATAAATCACAATCAAATATGTGATGTGAAATACATGTGCTATCTCCGTTATTAAAAGGGTTGGAACCGAATCTACTACTGAAAAATAAAACATTCATTCATTCATAGGAAAGGCGTGTTAGGTACGGGGCAGAAAATTATCAAACGATCGTCAGGATTTCTTATCCTGTACCAATACCACTGCCATAAATTAGATATGCATAAATCGATTTTTTTTCACAACAATTTTTTTTTTTTAGTATGGCCATTTGCAATGTGATTTAATTATTTTTTGGTGAAAACCTTTCACCTGATGACAGGCTATTTGAAAAACTATTCGGAATAGAAAAATCAATTCTGGATTTTGAAATTAGATGGTTTTGGAATTTCACGTCTCAAATATTTGTGAACTATGCACTACTTTGCGTAGGAAAAAAAAAAAAAAAAAAAAAAAATGACATCCAATAATCTATCATATTCGGTATTCAGACAGTCATCTGGTCATACATGTTTCAGATTTTCTAGATGTAAATGTAAATTGTTTTTCGGTGACTAGATATAGAAGTATAAATTATTTTTTTTTAAATCGGGGCTCAACGTCCTTATGGTTTCCAACTAGGGCAGGAATGACGAGTCATCTCATAAGCTACCAACTTATTCTACCCCTGGTGGGAAGGTCAAGAATCATTTCGCGGGTCCGCCAAGAAATAAATTCTAACCAACCAGGTGAGATTCGAACCCACGACCTTCTGACTGAGCGTGCTGAGAACCTCGCTCTATGAACACGAGTCCTTTGAGTTGTTTAAAATGAGATGAATAGGTTTCAGAGGTGAGCTATATGAATAGTAACTACATTAATTACTTTCGTTTGTGAGTAATAGGTTAAAAGTTGATAAAAACAAACCAGTGTCTTGTCTGTTTTTCTTGATTGATATATCTACTGTATTAGAATTTTCTAGTTTATAGTTTATCAAACTATTACTCGGAAGTATTGTTAAACATATTCTGTTAAAACACTGGTTGCTGTGAAGTTTTTGAAAGCAGAATTAATCGGTTCACCAAATAGGAACTGGATAGAACAGGTAAGGGGACCTGTAGTTTTAGATATAAATCCATTTCGCCATGTTACACGTCTACATTTACCTGGATTTCAGATTTATCCCACCTTTAATCGATTAACATAAACTGATTTAAATACAAACGCCACTGCCACCAGAATACTAATTAGCTGTCCCTGTGGTTGGCAAAGTTCTAATTTAAAGTTACCAAATATGGCCTTGGAAAGTCCGCACCATTTCGGCTTACTCGGCTTATCCGATTTAGTCCTTGTTGTGAAACGCTTGCTGCCATTTTGACAACTGCTTGTTTTTTTTTTGTTTTTTTTATCTAAGCAGGTTCTCAATCGGACAGCAGGTTTAATTGAATTAATTAATTTTCTACTTTTTCCAACACCTTGCCATTCTATTTTTTTTTTCTTAGTAAATATCACAACCTGCCACATCGAATTGCAGTAGGGGTCACCTGTGGTGTAGTACTAAACCCAAGATCGCGGGTTCCTTAGGATTTTTTAAAGGGAGTAAAAAATCCTTGCTATAACGTCCTTCGGAAGGGACGTAAAATGGGGTCCCGAGCCTGTGTATATGATGTCGAAATAAATCTTGGTACTCGTTGGTAAAGATCCCTATCCTAATTATACCTGGATAGGCAAAAAATAAAACTCCCACCGTAGCATCGTCCGATTAATTTGCCATAGCAGCATGGAGTGACTCTTAAAAAAAAGGTGAATAAGAAAAAAAATTTTTGATTGCAGTAAGGGTTAAAGTGATGTACCTTTGCACAATCATCTGTCATAAAATTATTAAAAAAATATATCTGTAGCTCGGAAGTACAGACCACTAAGTCCATGGTTTACATCCTCAGGGCCGTCTCTCCTCTTTAGCTTGACTGCTCATCGCCCTTAAAATTGTAACATATTATCACGCTCTAGCTCTGTTAGTGTTGTTTGGATCCAACATTGGACAAAGATTTTCTGATTAGAAATTTAATGGAGAATGTTTTTTGTATTGTAACATTTGTTACTAGGACCAACTGTTGAGGAGCTATATTGGTTTGAATGGAAAAAGTCACGTTATCTCAACATTTTTTAAATGTAGGGGCTTTTTCGACACGCTCTGGCTCTCGAATTGAACAATTGCCGACAGTTTCCTGATCAAAAATTAAATGAAGAATATTTTTTGTTATACGGGGTTTTTGTTTTACCTCTTAGTGTAAAAAAAAAAATAGTTGGTGAAACTAGATCAAAAATGTAGAAAAATGCTGCAGACTTCACCTTTCTATTCAAAAAGTGGTATTCTTCATCACGATCTGCATTCAGAAGCTAACAACAAAATTAAGGTCTATTTTCATTATCATTGGGTTTTAAACCTTACATTGAAAATCTAATAAAATAAATCCTAAATAATAATAATAAATAAATAAATGTAATAACATAAGATCCTCTGATCTGGTGTCACTTTATTGACAGTTTTCCTTTATTTTCAGTTAAACAATAATTTTTTCTTTGCTTTTTATTCCAATGAAGAGTTTATTGTGTTTAAAATGCTCATTTACATTAAGGGATTATCATAATGTTTTATTTACACAAGTAACTGATTTGTATACCAAATGAGAACACCATGTTTTTTTTCGGTTTTAAAAGCAAATTTCTCCATTAAATCGAAACATAATCATTTGTTTTGACATATCATTCGAAAGCTGATTAAATGTGGAAGTTTTGTGGATAATTGTTTTGAGAAAAGGTTAGCGTAGAAGTAATGTAAGACATTTTAACTTACCTAAATAAGGTTAAGATCAAGCTGTTCCTTAGGTCACAAGTTTGTAAAATTCAAGGTTACATGGACTCTGCACTTATAGAAAATTTAATGCTAAATCCGAAAATGTGGTCAAAGTTTGCAAAATTTTAAACAAAATGGTGATATTACAGCTTTTATGGTAAAAAATTATTTTTCCTCAAAAAAGTTTTATATTTATTGTATATCTGCAACGGAATAGAATAGAAAGTAGTTTTTTTTTTTTTTTTTTTTTTTTTTTTTTTTTTTTTTTTTTTTTTTTATACTAAGAGGTACTTACCCTGTATAACATTTTTCGCTATGATCAACCGTTTAGAATATATATTGCATGGAAAATGTCGCTTTTGAAACCTATATTTTCTCTCAACTTTGTTTATTTCGAATAATCATTAGTTGTTAATTTAATTTTAATAATTTAAAATCATACAGGTGATCGGAAAATAATAAACAACAGGGCATAGACGGTCAGCAGGAATAAGCTATATAATTTGAAAATTCATCTCTTACAGACAAATAAATGACAGGTAAGCGAAAGAAATGGAAAACATATGAGGATCGACGGTGAAGGGACCAACCCCTAAATCATGTTCCATGCATACATACACATGCTCAAGTGGGCCAGTTTTTTAGTTTAATTTCTACTTTCTACGATTATAAGTTTTTTATTCTTAGGGGACGATGTGGTTCAGAATAAAGTTAATATTCAACTATATGTCATAGTTTTTATAATAACTATACGCTAAAAAAATAATTAACTATTATTAGACTATTTTGAACTAATTTCTTTATTCATCAGCAGAAGTTGATATAAAAATAATTGATCATAGACAGACATACCCATGATCTATTGTTTTTCCCAGTCCGAGAGAAATTGAGTTTTTCAACTTAAAAAATGTAACATTAACATCCATTTTCATTTCTGATGGAATAATTTAATGGAACTATTTTATTGCATTAAGAAAAAGTAAATAATGGAATCATATTTGTGTGGTTGTGGCATGGCATAAAATATATCGTCGTTTGGATTCTATTCAAGTGTCGACACCTTTGTTTGTTTGTTGTATCGTTTTGTTTGTATCCGTGAAAGTCGATGTTAGGAGGCGGATAGATACTATCAGGGAAGATCACTCCATTCATCTTGAAGCATTATCCCACCCTGATCCCGATCTCCTACCAGTCACACACTCTCTCTTTCTCTATAGATACCCGATACTGTTCATAGATACTAACTCCCACCTTTGGCGTACTCCATCCCGGTGGCTAGAACGGCTGCTGGTACCCGATGTGGTATGTCGTAAGGAGGTGCCGAACCCCCGTTCGCCCACGCCAGGAATGTGAGAGGAAGCCGTCTCACCCACTCTTCTTCAGCAACATAGGTAGTACGTATTCCTCATCTGCGGGAATCTTGCTGTAACTTTTGGTATCGTACATGAGTGTGCATTTTAAGAATAAATGGCAACATTAAATCTAATACAAACCTATGTAGACTCTAGAATCCAAGAGTTCCAAATAACTAAAACATTCCTCAGACAGATTTTTAAATTTCATTTTATGTCAGTAATATTTCTTTTTGTACAGTGATGTCTTAAATTTTACTAAAATAATTTGAGTCTTGTGTTAAAGATAGTTCTTTAAAAACAAAAATATCTGCGCTTTCTTTTGATTTTTTTTTTTTTTTTTAACAGTTTTAAATTACGCACACCAGACTAAAACGACAAGAAAGTGCCTGTCTTTATCGACTTCTTCAACAGTTACTAGACAAATGTTCAAAGTTTCCGATCAATACACAAGTTACAACTATTTACAATACATATAGTTACAACTATATTTGGATATGTAGAGTTGAGCTTTTTAACTCCACTAAACCATCCTATTCTAAGAATCCTCAATGTTCCTTATTTAATCAAAAACATATCCATAAACATATCAATGTGCTATATGTTGCTGATCCTGCTCAAACCAGATATCTATCCTTTCATAGTAAACTTTAATATTTTACAAGGAAGGGGTCTATATATTCTACAGGACAGCTCATTGAAGTTAATATTTTCTATTCTTTTTTACCAAGTAAAAATTTTAAATTCCTAAAAAATTCAATAAAAATAAAAATGTAAATAACCGGTTTCTGTAAAATAAAAAAATAAAAAAATAAAAAAAAAAACCAAATGAAAATTTTGTGCGTGATTGTGGAATTATTGCACATTGTTAGATTCACGGATAATTAAAAAACAAAACAGTCAAAAATATGATTATCGGTCTTTTCAAAGGCATTATAATTAAGCAATTGTTTATAAAATTGATTTGAATACTGTTATCGAAGTAATAAACTCCGCCTCCTAGATACTATTACACAGCCTCCTGATTATTTTAATTACGGTGGACTGTAAATGATGGACTATAAATCCAGGTTGGATAAGATATAAATAGATTAGTTATTGCTGCTGCACGAGGGGTATCAAGAAATCAATTGTCGATTTATTCTATGTGACTTTAATGCCTTCTAAATCTTTTTTATTTCTACACTGTCATTATTATTTGATTCTATATTAGCGTGATGTGTTAATAAATAGTGGTTGAAGGTGATTATCACGATGCAAGTTAGTAGTTTAAGTTCATAACCGTTAAATGACTTTCTCTTTTTCTTCTGTTTCTGTTCACATTCTGATCCTCAATATTTTGCTTGAACTTCTTCTCTTTAGAAGTCTGTTTCAAGGCAGTCATCCTTCTTCAGACATGTAGCCATCGCATCCTCTGATTTAAATTACAAACTTTTTTTATTTCTTAAAAAGTGGCTCAGGTATCTAAGAAATGGTAGACGGTTGGGGAGAGGTTTGGAGAATAGTATGGATGAGGCTGAATCTCATAACCTTAAAAAAATATATCACTTGCTTATACCTTTTGAATTGCACCATTTTCAAATGTATGTGTCATGTAATAAGCAAGCGAAGGAATGCCCCTGTGAGAGACTTTCCGAACCCTGCTGAAGAAGAAAGGAAACTCATGACAATAGTCTCCCGTCTTGTCTTGTTTTTGCAGATATCTTCTGCTGCGGGTACAGTCGGGGTTAGTAATGCGAAACGGAACTGATACAGTCAGCTGTAAAGATATAAATATATGAGACGGAAGTCGGGGCTTCCACGGCCCTTTTGATAAAGTTAGCCATATATTTCACTTGTTTACTATCTAAGAAATAAATTATACTACAGCCAAGCTATTAATATGATTCTGTTTTTAGTTCCCATGTTTACGTTTGTGTTTTATATTCATATGATAACTTGCTTTGTACGGCTAATTGCTGAAAAGAAAGTGGAATAAAATCTATTAGGAAATTTCGTTGAATATATTATGAATAAATGAATGATAACTAATTTAAATAAAAAGTTACTATAGGAATGTACTAAAGTTAGTATTATTACAAGCAGAATCCTCTATTGATACCAGGTTTAAGTATGCATTACATGCATCAAGCGAAGGTTACATCAATCAAGGTTTTGGTCCAAACAAGACTTAGACAATATTTTAATTAATTAATTAAAAAATAGTAACTGTATTCTGTGATTCTTTTTACTAATTAAGTAATACAAATAAAAATTAGTAGCTCAGTTGTGCAAATCATTAAATATAATTTTTTACATCACTCGGATTGGAAAATAGATATTTTCCATAACAGCTGGGAGCAAGGAAAGTAGGCCTTTACACATCTCAAAATTTAGAGCAAGGTAAAACAACGAACATATGATTTTACACGTCTAGCCGGGAAAGTTTTCGCAGCTAGCAGTGTTTACTGTTACCAACACGAGGTTCGCTAGCGTTTCTTTTAGTTTTATAATTTAATTTTACATTGTTAGTGTGCGAAAATGGCCTTTAACATCCCTCAAAAATTAATTAAAGAAGCTGAAGGAATAACTGATTCGTTATTGCCCGGGAAATCTCGTAATAGATACGAAGAAGAATTTAATAAGTTTTGTGAGTGGTGCTATAGTGAAAGTGTTACCCTAACCATGTTAATGATGAAGTGATGTTAGTATACCTATCAACTTTATCGAAAAAAAAAAAAAATACCGATAGTGAAGATGAGGACAGTAAAGAGGACCAAAGCTTGAATAAAGTGTCCATTAAAAACACGCAAATGAAGAACCTAAATAAAAAAACATTAACTGATGGGTTAAACATTACCAACAACCAAAACTGTACAATTAATATTAACCTGACCACTATAAAAATGAAGTGTTTTTTATTAATATATAAACTTACTCCTTTTTATAAATGTATTTTGAATTATTACATTTCAGTTATTAAACGTAATTATATTAAATTAAACTTGTCTACGGTTATTTCTCTAAATCAGCTGTTACAAATAATCACTAAAATGAAAAACAATCATGTAGTGTAATAATATGAATTATTAAAATCTTAATATGTAGATTCACGAGTTAAAAACTGCGTTAAGCGTTTTTGCCTCGTGATGAAAAGTATCGTACATTACTCGTACCGAAAGTGATTTTACGATGCTCGATCGAATTAACGGGCTCGGCTTCGCCTAGCCAGTCAAACACAGTCTCGCAACGTAAAATGCCACTTTCGGTACTAGTAATGTAATATACTATTATTTAACTTCTTTTGGCAGTGGATTCTTTTAGTGGATCATAATAATCTGCATTTTTTATTTATCTATAAAAGTTCTCGCTATTTTTTTTACACATGTTTCTGTTGAGAACAATCGATTTTATCATTTATTTCATTACTTCTCGATAATATTGGATGGTTTTCCTCAAATTCTTTAGAATTTTTATAATTTTTTGACAATGATAATAAATCGGACTATTAGATCCTTATTTTTGAATTTGTTTTATCCTAACTAGATACATATCTTAATATATGACTAATTTATGATACACTATCACGATTTCCATCCAGTGGATATCTTATTGATGAAAGAGAAGTCGCTTGTTTTAGTGATTCCAACAGTCAGCCTAGGATACGCCATCAATAATTTTTAGCTCCTTTATAAAGATAAATGACACGTCTAAATGAATTTTAAATGCTATTACGACAGTTATTGCCGAGCTATGATTTCTATTTCCAATCCCATTTACATAAACCCAAGACCCCACTATCCAATGTACAGTATATATACGGGATTTCCACTTTCCGTACGATCGTAAAAATAAAATGGCCAACACGTTAGTAAATCATATATTCAATTACTATGGTAATGGGAAGATAGCGAACTAACTAGTGGTGATCACAATCGGCTGGTAGGGGATAGCCACTCTGGGTGGGCCGCCCTGTGTACACTGCTCGATAATGTTTCTATTTGAGATATAAAACATCCGTTCTTATGCTCCGAGGTGTTAGGAAACGGCTTTCAATGAGTACTCCCACGTTAATTTTTGAGGCCTTAATTAATTATCTTTTTGTAAGGACTTTATTATTTTTAAACTTTATATATGTACTTTTTTTTCTGTTTCTTTATTCCATATTTATTCTATCAATACAATGAAATACAATACAAGCATATTATGCGATTTTATAATTGCAAAATTATACATATTTAATCATTATGATGTAATTACATTTAAGTGGCAAACCCAATATAAAAAAAAAAAAAAAAAAAGTGTAATATCATTTTTCGGTGGAAAACTGACATTCCTTCCGCGGTACATACTTCTTTGGCGGCTTCCTTTGCGCTTAAACTGTTTTTCTTCTGAAATTGAACGTGCGTTTTTAAATGTTAATGACCCCACAAAGCCAACTAAAGTTACAAGAAATTAAAAGATTAGTTAAAGCAAACATTGACATAAATATTAGGAACAAAAAAAATTCTTATAGGATTAATTGTGAGTTAGAAATAATGTCGGCAGTATTGTAATCTGCCAGTAATCTACTGTATATTTGTCAAATACCACACACTCATTTAACACGAAATCTCAGAAACCACCTAACGGATTGGAATGAAATTCGATATGTAGCTTCCTCTAGGGCCCTAGGTGCTCGCTAAGAAAGGAATTTTAAAAAATCGGCGTGGATCGCGGCTAATTCGCAAAAAATGCGTGAATAATAATAATAGATTGGTATTTGGAGATAAGCTAAGTTAAAAAAAGGTTAATGCTTAAGTCGACTTTTACACAAATTAGTTCCTTGGTTGTAAACAAACAAAAATACGATCGATGTCGAAATCCTTTTGTATGGTACTTTCTGTGAACTCATGGGGTCTGCAGAGGTGTACCCTTACAAGTTTGAGTTGAATAATAATAATAGATTAATAGTCATATGGTATTTGGAGATAAGCTAAGTTGAAAAATAGGTTAGATGCTTAAGTCGCACACTTTTACCACAAATTAAGTTCCTTATAGTTGTAAACAAACAAAAATACGATCGATGTCGAAATCCTTTTGTATGGTACTTTCTGTGAACTCATGGGGTCTGCAGAGGTGTACCCTTACAAGTTTGAGTTATTTCGTGACGAGAAGCTAGAGACTTATGTTCTCTGATGATGACATGTAAGGCCAGTTCGATGTTCATATTCCTTACGAGCAACCCACCAACCTTGCTTCACCCCACCTACTCTTCCTTCTGCTTTCCGGTCGCAAAATAATTGTTCTGAACTATAATTGGCCCTTTTCAAATCGGCTTTCTCAACCAGGCCCAAGTTGTATTTCAAAAAAGTTGAGACTATATTCACTTAAAGTATGCCATAAGAAAAGCTGATAGTCTGGTATCAGAACTGGGTAAGATGGTAGTGCTGCCTCAAAGCTTTACTGGAGGACTATCAAAATAATATAAAATTAACTTTTGCAAATTTACTTATTGAAATTATTTCAAGAATATAATTCTTTAGGATTATTTAAGTAATAATAATTATCAACGTTAAGCTTAACTTTTACTAATTTAAGTTGTTCTAAATCTTAATGATATTAAACCGTAGCGGAGCATGGTACTTTCAGCTAGTACATATTTAATAAATAAATTAAAAACAATTTTTTTTTTTTTTGAATTTGTATTTTATTGTATTTAATGTTACAATTTTTTTTTTCAGGTAAGTTCTCATTTGATCCCTTATTCTTAATACTTACCGACAACTCTCAGCTAGCTGGTAAGTTTGTTGATTTTATTTTTCTTTTAGTTCTAGAGTAACGAAATTTATTTTATAATATCATAAAATGAATTTTGTATCTTATTAATGAGCCAATTATGTTTATGTCCGTTTAAAAACATGTTTTAGTATTAAACCAATTAAAAAAAAATTATCACGAGTTTACTTACAGAATAAATATTCCACAATGGTTATATAGCCATATAGATTCTAATGAAACCGTTTTCTGAGTTTACATTGTAGGTTATTCATAATTAAATCTCAGGTTATTAAATATTATGAAAAACATCAGAATGTTTCAGCTGTCTCGTAAATTCTTAACTGGAGATTTCTCTACAGTTTAAGAGACCGAGAAGTTTTGGGAAGGAAAACAAATTGTCATGTCTCTCATTTTAGTCATAAATTGAATTATTTTTTAAAAATAATTATTGAACTTCACAAATAAAGTTTTATTTATTTATTTTTTCTAAAGCCTTTGAATATAATTGAAAATTATTTCTATTGTCCAGTCCTAATTATAACAAGAATCTTAGAGATGGAAAAGTTAGAAATAGGAGGCACTCCTTACATTCTCGTTTTTCCTTGTAACACCTTAGTAATTTAAGCAATAAATTATTTGATAATAATAATAATGATGATGATGATGATAAACATAAGTCAGTTTTGTGTGTCTCCTCTAATGTTGGGAAACATGACTTATGGCATGTGTTGCTTAGGAAATGATGTAACATTTCGATTCCCTTTCAATTTTATGTGAGATCCTCTTCTCGAGACTGGAAACATAGAGCCAGTAACTATTACACAAGTTGAAAAGAAACACAAACGTTGTGGGAAAATTTTAAAAGACCAAATACCTAACTACAGGTATATAATTTAATAAAATAGATTTTTTAAAAAATAAGATGTGTTTCTTCTTATTTATGTAATTTATTACTTTTTTTTAAAAAAAGAAATGTTACCTAACCTTTAGCTTTGATAAATAAACAAAAAATAACCTTAATTCAAAATTTTTAAGAAAACCTAACTGACCATATTAACTAACAAACTAAAAGTAAGACAGCTAATATAAATAGTTAGGTTATGTAAAGTTTTCATATATCTGTAAAGAAAACCGCTTCATTCATATATGAGTGCTTTTCTTAAGTTACCCATGACGCAATACCTCCACCATTACCCACAATATTTATAACAAGTCACAATAAACAGCTGTGAATGATAATAGTAAATTGTTATTATCGTAAACAATTAACCTGTACATCAGTACAGTACTTAATATTGTACATTAATATTAATTCCGAATATATAAAGAACATCTGAATAAGTGCTTTGAATGTAGTTTCCTTTGTATCAGGTGAATGAATGTCTTGTATTAACTGCTAACCTTACATAGAGAAACGAAATTGAGTCTTTGTTTCATTACCTAAGACCAGTCAATTAACATTATGTTAATGTATAATGTATAAACATACAATGTATGAGTAATTTCTGTGTTATTAAATCAAATTAAATAACAGATAAACAAGTCAAAATAGAAAAGTTGCACTTTAACAGCCATTTACATTTAAAAAATAAATAAAGCATTCCCTCTTTAGCTGCGGCCTGAATTCATTAATAAATTTAGCCTTAGCGGGTCGACAAAGAAGCGGTCGTTCAGGTTCAGGGAAGACATCTTAATTTCTCAGCTCTCTATAAAAAGGCGATGGATGCAAATAATTTGTCCTTAAGTGGAAAATTCCTTCACTCCGTTTGCCAGTGATGACCTGCGGAACTGAAAAATTTTATTGCTGAATATTTTTTTTTATAACTTAATTTAAATATGTATCTAATATTTAAACATTGAAAAAAAGAAGGTTACTTTGCGAAGAAGTGGCTTGCCCCTTTTAACCGTTACTTTTTGGTAACCTGTTACTGTTTAACGCATTTTAGCGGTAGCCATTCGAAATTAAAACTTTCAAGTTCCCCTCCTTTCAGCACGAGATCCTCAGATTCTGTTCTAGATGCAAATAGAAATCACACTAGGTGCTTTTGTAAATTGTACTCTATTTTTAACATTCTATTTTATTCAATAAATATGAAATTGTTGTTATAATGGACATGGTGTTCTAAAATTAGATTACTTACAATAGCCTGAAATGAAACAGATAAAAGTGTTGAAATTTAATATTTTTTTAAACGGTCTCTAAATGAAACGAACAACAATTTATAATAAAATGATGGTAATTGTTCGGATCGGCGACACCAACCCCTACACGCGCCCAGAATACCTTTTATCGATCTTAACCTTGTTCCGATTTATTTCTATGTTCTAGTCGCTGCTTTTAGAGGGGAAAGGTTATTCACCTACATTTACTGAGAAACTCTAAATCTCTGTTCAAAGTAATATTAACTTCTGTTTACCTTCTAATATTTAAATGAGAAATAAGGAAATAATGAAGTGGAAATAAGAAAATATCGAAATATAAGACACTAAATCAATTTTGAATTAATATTAATTTAATAAACAATTAATATACTACTGAACCACCAGTAAAGTTAATTTCTGATGAACTTTCTGTCAGAGAAGTGAAAATAACAAATTATAAATATAAAAAAGACAGAATCCTTAAGTATTTATTTAGCATAACTCCTATTTATTTAACATTTTTTAGCTACATGTTACGGAGACTATGTTCCACCATCAGGTTTGTAATTTTTTTTAAAAACACATTAATCTATAACATTAGACCAATAGTTCTACAATTATATAGTAATATGTCATTTACCTCTTAATCTGTGATTATTTTCACATTGTCAATTCTCCATGTTATAAGCCATTATATAATATAAGACAGAATCCTAGTTGAAAGTGATGATGTTAATTTCTGCTATATTTTCTCAAGAGGAGTGGAAATAAGAAAACATGATACCTGTGATATACTTTCTCACATTTATTTATAAACTGATATGTTTTATTGAAATAATTATACAATCTGTCTCACTTAAGGACAAAAAGTTATATGGATGACAAAGAATCATACTGTATACTGAAATTTTATCACTGAAATTGAATCAACAAATAAAAATATATAAAACACCAAATCCATGTACAAATAAATCTTGTTAAGTTTTGTAACACTTTGACAAGTTTTAAATTTTATCACTTAAATTGATAGAACAAATATAAATATGTAAAACACCAAATTCATGTACAAATTAATCTTAAGTTTTGTAACACTTTTACACATAAGATAAGATGAAATAAGAAAACATTAATTGATAAAACACTTAATCCTCGTGTTTACCTTCTGTTTCACTTATTTACATTTAAGAAGTATAAATATCAATTTAACAAACTAAACATCACAATCCAAGTTGAAACTGTAGAAGTGATTGTTTACATGTGAGGTTATAGGAATGAACTATCGAAACATGTAAACATGAAGAGAAGTGTAAGGATCGAACTGGTCGGTGTAGCACGGGTCAAGCCAGTTTGGTGGTGTCGCCGATCCGAACAAATACCAAAATGACTGTAAATAGTAGAAATCCTGAGAAGCCATAAATTAATAGCATAGTATGATAATGATTTCATTAAAAACTAATAATACAATGTAATTAATAGTCGAATAATATTATATAAATAATATATGAAGTATATTAAGTATATAGATAAATATAAACAAATAAAATAAACCTGAACCACTAACATCCCATGAAGGGTCTTGGGTTCAGTACTTAGGTTAGTATGTACTGTTACTAGGACAACGGTAGTGAAAGGAGAAGATTTGGCCAAAATCTCGCCAGGTTTTTCCCCATTTCAGGGTACCCACTTTGTAGAGGCTGTGTGTGCCCCAGGAGGGGGCATTATATCGATAAATATAGCATATTATATGATGAATAATATATGAGTATAAGGTATTTTTTTTATGTTTACAAGTGATATAGAACAATAAATGAACATTCTGTGGTTGTTTTTGATAAAAAAGGCGGACCGTGAGGGAATTTTAAAGGCTGGAAAACATTGAGGCTGTTAGTATTTTTTAATAAAGTATTTTGTAATAATAAATTAAAACTTTTTTTCCTTAACGGTGTAATTTGATCACAAACTCAAACGACGATTTATTTTCTGTTTAAACAAAATCTCAGAAGTTTTAGCTCTTAGAAAAACTCACAACAAATTTACAGCTCGTTCAACAACTTTCAAATTATGAAAATTGTTTGATTGAATTTCTATTTGTCATTTCGTATCATGTTGAGCTTCTTTTTTTTTTTAAACAATTAATAATTTTAAATTATTTAGTTTAGTTTTTTTTTAATAACCAGTTAATAGATTTTAATCATGCTTCCACTCCAAGTTTCATTTCGTTTAAGTCTCGAATATAAAATATGTAATGCAAAAAGTCTAAAAATTATTACAGTGATTTTTTCCACATAGAATCCAAAATCACGGATTACTATTTTCATTTATTTTAACGGTTGCCTATTTTATCATCTTCATTTTTATCAGACATACAGAGCCATATATTAACCTAGTAAAACAAATGTTTGTTATCACAAAGTCTTGTGGAATTCAACATTTAATGATGTTGGAACAAACACAATGTTGGCCGAATATAGCCGATCGCCAGATGTTCTCCGGACAATCGGGCACCCGCCAAAAATAAAAACACTGCCGACTAAATATTTACAGGAGAGCTAATGATCGTGTCAACAGCTGATCTTACCGACTCGCTCGTCAACGGCCTTCGTGATCACGAGAACATCCTCGAAGCAATAAAAGAGTCGTTAGGTTCACCAACACTCGGCTTTATGGCTCTCCTGTCTATAAATAACGATATGGTGACGGGTCGTCTATCTCTGAGAGGTTTGTCTTGATATCTGTACCTTGCTTGTCCATCCTTAATAAAAAATAGTATTAAATAAAAGTTACTTAAAATCAGGCTTGCAATTACAAATAGTCTGTCTTATATCCGGATAGGTCGAGAATGCAGATATGGGGAAATCTGTATATGGAAGAGAGAATAGGAAATATATGAAATATCGTATCGAACAAAGTTTTTTTAAAAATGATATATCTAACCTGTCTTATGGAATATGGAATCTCTTGAACAAACCAATATTAACTGTGATTTAGTGAATGTGATAATGGAAATTCATACGGAAAACAAATCCAACGTAATAATTGGTTCAAAGATATCAGGATAGTTTGGAAACAATAAAGGCCTTCTTTAAGGATGTTCCATGTCTCTGAAACAGGAACTGGGCAGGATAAAGACTGCTTGGATAAAGAACTTTTGGGGGAAAAACTAAAATTTAGGGTTCTTGTGGGGAAGACTGGGAGACGAGGGGAAAAATGGACAAAGGAAGAGCGAGAGATACAGTCCAACAAGTCTCATGCCATTTGCGCGAATTGATTTGAACAAGCCAGTTTGTAAAGTTAAATTGGAGCGAGTAAACGCAGGTTTGAAGTTTGCACAAGCCAAAAATTTTGGCTTAAGTAAAATCTGTCGGGACAGAAATTTGACTTTGAGGTTGTTGTGTTGACGTGAGGTGTTTAACGATGCTCAAGCCTAGAGCAAGCGCAGTGCAATCACCTGTACAGTCCTATATTTTGAGTAAATGTGTACGATTTTTGTCTGCCGAAAGACATCCTTGGCCACTCACTTTCCCTGCTAATTAGTTTCATACTTAAGGATACTATTTTTTTTTTGTAATCTTCCAGGACTTAACGATTTCATTATTTTTCCTGCTTAAGGATACTATTTACTTATTTTTTTAATCTTCCAGGATTTGACGATTTTTAAGATAACGGAATATCCTTGGCCACTCTTCTTCCTAAATAATTAAGTTTCGTCCTTAAGGATATTGTTTTGTTTTTTTATCTTTCAGGATTTAACAATTTTAAATTTTAGTTTTCTTCCTTAAAGATTCTATTTTAAGATGGCGGAAGAACATCCTTGGCAACAACTACATTAGTCTTCGTCCTTAAGGATAGTATTTTGAGATCCGCCAGGATTTAACGATTTTTAAGATAGGCGAATGATATTCCGCCATTATTGTCCGTTTAGTTTTTGTCTTTAATATAAGGATGCTATTTTGAAATATTCCAGGATTTTACGATGGCGGAAGGATATTATACCATTGTTGTCGGTCGCAACAATTATTAGTTCTTCGTCACAATTTTCCATTTTTAAAAAAACAGAGAGGTTTTCACTTCACAACTGTGCATGTAGAAATGAACGTGTGAACAGCATAGACTTGATTCGCACAAGCCAGCTTGCGCAAATGGCTTGAGCGTGTAAACCGACCTTTAGTCTCACTTGCTTTTCCGATGTAACAAAGGGCTTCTGTATAGTAAATAATGTGTGCTGTCCCGCATGAGTCACTGGAAGATGAATCCCTTTAAAACCTTTTTTTTTTATCGATAAATAAAATAAATATTGTTTTAAATAAATATTTAAAGTGTGAACTTTGAATAAAGTTTTAATATTGATTCGTGACAATCAAACATGGTAGGATCGAACATGGAACTCAATCATCAGTCTCGTGAGAGGAAACATGCGTCATAACTGTGATAGCATTAGATCACCGTTATCTCTTCGATACTGTATCAGTTCTGTTCTATGTTCTAGGACAAAAAAACATGATGTGTTTCCCCTCGCATCGCACAAATTGTACTTTTTTTTCCCTTGCTAAAAGAAAAAAAAATTATGATTCTTCGAGATTTATGTTTTCCCTCTCTTATAATAGGAAGCGTTCAATCGGATAGATAGTTAAGTAAAACAGATAAACTACTCTTTATTTATTTATTTTCCTAACCTTATCTGCATAAAGTACAATGATATTTACCATAGTAATAATTTACAGAAAATATAACATCGGAACTTTTATATTATTGTATATACGAAAAGTTTTAGTTTTCTTTTTTCATTATATTATATTCATATTATTTATTTATTACATCTTTAATAACATTTATTTTATTATTAAAAAAAAAAATAGTGGGCCCGAATCCGGGAAAACTAGAGACAAAAAACTAAGCCTGAAAATAAGAGCTACTAGTGCACCCGGTCTAGGGTTAAGGAGTTCTAGAACAAAGCATTGTGAATTATAGAGGATATTTCAAAGGAAGCAGTTCAATAAAGAAGGGATATATAGATCAATAGCATACAGTGAGTATCTAAGAGGTGGATGGAGGAATACTAAAGATGATAAGAAAAACACAGGAAGGTTTTTAGGATTTCAAACATTGAAATAGAGAGATCCTGAGCAAATATTGCCTTCGAAACTTCGGATAACGGTACCATATGATTGGAATATTATAGTTATTAACATATTACTAGGTCCCTAATAGTAGAGACTTGGCTTGATCGCTAGTCTTAAAATAGAGTTTTTTTTTTTTATTGAATCAGTAGCAACACCATCTTGCCATCGCAGTTTGTGTCTTCCGACATGCCTCGTATCATAGATCTGTTCAGCAAGTGACTTAGCGGGTATTTTCTCCGGACTCATTCTTGCAACATGACATGCGCATCGTAGTCCGGAGAGCTTGATGAGTTGGTAGATATTCATATCTTTGTACTAGCTATGGATTTCTGCTTTGGTCTTTCCTCCTCTTTTGTTCAAAGAATACTCCACCAAATGTTTTCCTGAGCACATTCATTTCAAATCCAAGGAGCACCAACTCAATGGAAATCGTCCAGCATTCAGATCCATTGTCGTGGACTGGTCTGAAAAGTGTTTTAATGAATACTGAGCCTAGCATTCCAAAACAAGGTGCTCCTCCGCAAAGCAGTTATAGAACAAAACAGCATCGATTGGCCGCTATAATACGCTATCCTATTTCCTTATCAATGTCATTGAACTTTTCCGATCTTATGTTGTTCTAACTTCACATACCAAACAGATGACAATCACACATTTTAGAGATCGGATTATCAGACAGATAATAAACAATTTATCCTGCTCGACTGCTCGAAGTTGTTACAATGACTGCAGCTATTTGGTTTCCACCGAGGCAAGAGGCCGAACGACTATATCGGTAGTCATTCTGTTTTCAGAACAAGCTGACTGTTAGCCCAGGTGAAGGGGGCGGTCCCTAAGTAAATAGCTGAATGTTATTGGCTGGGCCCTATTGCCCTGGGAGCTGCTATTATTGGCCCGCACCAACCCTATCTGGAGGGCTCCAAGGTAAACATGAGGGTACATTAGATCTTCTTCTCTAATTCTTCTAATTGATCTCATTATTTGCACTTTGTTTACAAAAGTAATGATAACTATTTAAATAGTTCACTTCCCAAAGATTAATGTCAATTTATCGTTACTTTTCAGTGTTTCATTTTTTGGTTACCAGAACTTGTGATCAATGTTATAAAAGAAAATACTTAAAATAAAAGTGGAAAATAATATAACGACATTGTTATGATTTCTTGAAAAACTACCAGTTAGTATGCCAATAAAAGTTCTGTAATATAAACATCCGAGGTCTTCTCTTGAGACGGCAGGGTAGATTATCGCGATTCGAATGGGAAGTATCCTGAGTTTTAGTGGTATGAAGTTTATAGTATAGAGGATGTGAATCAAGTTTTTAAACCAAATCATCAATATATACCGGGCTGTCGTGAAGTAGTGTATAAGTCAAAATTGTGCAATTTTTATTAGGCCACTTTTGATCGTTTTCCAAAATCCTTTATTTACTAAAAAAACAACTATTTTTCGCTTGTCTGGTCCCACCAAGGTACTTGAACATTTTGACCCTTTTGATTCGCGCTATCACTGTTTACAGAAAGTGTGGCTCATCTTTGAAGTTCATCATAAATTTGGTCTTCTCTGATGAGATCCTCAGTCCTTCTTGACTTGCGCGATTTTTTCCAGAAGGTTAATTTGAATGGTTGCGACCTCTAGACTTTCCGACAGAGCAGCAAAAGCTAGGCAATTGACTTTAATTCCTCCTCACAGAACTTATTATTATTTTCATTGAATAATTTCACTAATTTCTGATTAGGTGATTTTATTTAATATTTATATAATTTATTAAATATATCTTTTTATTTACAAAGAATTCTTTTAATTTTCGTTTAAATAATTAAGGGATAAATTTAACGGCTGGGTTTTTATTTTAAAGAATAAAAGAATATAGTCAAGTTCATAGGGTTTTGAATTTCCGTAGATCTTAGATAAAGAACCTTTTATAGCTTCATATAACTCGAGGTTCATTGAGATGATATCTTTATAATAATTGGTATTATTAACACTATTATATTTTATTATGTTAGTAAAAGAAATATAACTGGCAGAACTCCTTTCAATCCCTGACCGACCCCTGACAGACTTCCACTTGATCCCTGTTTATGCCACTTCATTAAACAGCTGACTCAACGAACCCGGATCGATTGTATTAGTTATGTGGCAATCGATATTATAAAATCGAACGCTATGAGAGCATGCGTTTCGAAAGGCTATGAGATCACAAATGTACGCTCTAATAGAACGCATATAAAAGTCTAAGTGTTACGTGCGGGGTCAACTGCTGGTGATCTCAAGAGAACCGCAATATCTCGGACGTGGGATCTCAAGGGAGATAATGTTTTTATTTAAATATATAAAAAAAAAGGTAAAGGTGCTTAGAGTTATGGAGACATTTTTTATTTTCAGAAATTTTGCTATGTTACAATTTTTTTCGAAGGAGAGGGTTGTTTCTAAAATAAAGTTCATACATTATTTTCACGCGTTAAGAATTTTTTATTTAGAAAAAAAAAAAATTACCCCATGAGCCTTTCGGCAAAAGAAAGAACAACATGGAACATGTTTTAGGGGGTGGTCCCTTGACCGTGAATGATAGTCGTATCGTCTGTGAGATTGCTAATTCCGTTCGATTTAGGTTGTTTTTTTCTTTCAGATTTCGTTTTAAAATGAAATTCCGCGTCTAATGTAAAAACTTGAATACGTAAATTTATTCAGATTAGGTTTTGACGATACTCTTTTGTGATTTTAGCCTAAAAAATAAGTTCACATGTGCATCATAGCACTTTTTGTATTTAATGTCATAGAATGTGCTAAAATGCACATAGCGGAATTGACAATTTTACCGACGATACGTTTTCTATATTTATATTTTTTTTTCGCTTTTGACCAAATAGGTCACCGGTTAAACATGGTTCCATGTTAAAAAATAAAACAGTGATAAATATGTGGTGCGCAGTGAAGTTTGATAATCCACCGATGAGTGACGAGCACCATTCAAGAGAGGTTACAAAGGTACGGTGTTGTATAGATCTAGACATTTATAATAGAATTTACTTATTTTCAATTTTATTGTTATTAAAAAAGCTAGGGTAACGGTTCGGATCGGCGACACCAACCCCTAAACCCGCTCAGAATACCTTTTATCGATTCTAACCTTGTACCGATTTATTTCGATGTTCTAGTCGCTGATTTTAGAAGGGAAAGGTTATTCTCCTACATTTACTATGAAACTCTAAATCCTTGTTCAAAGTAATATTAAATTCTGTTTACCTTCTAATATTAAAATGAGAAATAAGGAAATATTAAAGTGGAAATAAGGAAATATCGAAATATAAGACACTAAATCAATTTTGAATTAATATTAATTTAATCAACAATTAATATACTACTGAACCACCAGTAAAGTTAATTCCTGATGAACTTTCTGTCAGAGAAGTGAAAATAACAAATTATAAATATAAAAAAGACAGAATCCTTAAGTATTTATTTGGCATAACTCCTATTTATTTAAAATTTGTAGCTACATGTTTCAGAGAAAATGTTCCATCATCAGGCTTCTAATTTTTTTTAAAAACACATTAATCTATAACATTATACCAATAGTTCTACAATTATATAGTAATGTGTCATTTACCTCTTAATCTGTGATTATTTTCACATTGTCAATTCTCCATGTTATAAGCCATTATATAATATAAGACAGAATCCTAGTTGAAAGTGATGATGTTAATTTCTGCTATATTTTCTCATGGGAAGTGGAAATAAGAAAACATAAAAAACCTGTGATATACTTTCTCACATTTATTTATAAACTGATATGTTTTTATTGAATTAATTATACAATCTGTCTCACTTTAGCACAAAAAGTAATATGGATGACAAAGAATCCATTCACAAAATATGTATACTGAAATTGAAACAACAAATACAAATATATAAAACACCAAATCCATGTACAAATAAATCTTGTTAAGTTTCATAACACTTTTACAAGTTGTAAATTTTATCACTTAAATTGATAGAACAAATATAAATATGTAAAACACCAAATCCATGTACAAATCAATCTTCTTAAGTTTTATAACACTTTTACACATAAGCTTAGATGAAATAAGAAAACATTAATTCATAAAACACTAAATCCTCGTGTTGTTAACTTCTGTTTCACTTATTTACATTTAAGAAGTCTAAATATCAATAAAACAAACTAAAAAACACAATCCAAGTTGAAACTGTAGAAGTTATTGTTTACATGTGAGGTTATAGGAATGAACTATCGAAAAATGTAAACATGAAGTGAAGCGTAAGGATCGAACTGGTCGGTGTAGCGCGGGTCAACCTAGTTTGGTGGTGTCGCCGATCCGAACCGTTACCAAAGCTATAAATAACTTATGGAGCGAAATGTGGATCCCAAAGCAGTTTAAGTATCGACCGATATGTGGCCATTCTGCAACAGAGTTTGCTATTGAAAAACTATTGACTGTACTAAATTTGAACTACAGCAACTTAATAGTTCTGAGAAGGTTTACAATAATAAAATTAATATAATAATAATTTGAATGTAGAGTCTTGGGTACCAGAAACGAGGTTTGCCAAATTATCATGTACTTTTATGGTTAAAAATTAAAATTCAACCTGATTGATCGATAAAATTATTTCTGCCAAATCAAAATGTCGATCCCTTTCTTTTTAATACTCTGTGTAAAAATATGATTTATGGGCTATTACTATAAGCACTGATAATGCAGTCCATTATTCGCATGAGTTTCTTAATAGGCTCTGTCCATCTGGAGTACTGTTTCATAGATAAAAATTAAAAATTGAACGTTTAATTATACCTTTTACGTAATCTTCAACCGCCTAATCAATTCTATTTTAACCAGGTTAAAAATGACTGCTATGCGTGAAAATATTATTGAAGTAATAATTCTCAATTCCATACATCAATAAAAGATTTTTATCGATGAACAAATGAAAATCAATGATTAATTAACATAATCTACGTTATTTAATTATGAGAGCGGGCGAAGCCGCGACGGGTGATAATAGTTCTTGTATAATTCTGTTAGCGCCTTTAAATGATATAATTGATCTTACAATTAGAATTATTCAAATTTAATTATAGATCACTAATGAATCAGCCTACTTCCTATCAGTTTTTGCAGTATTAGTAGTGCGATATCGAATGGAAAATATCTATATTCGATAATATTTCTATTGGTATAACCTTGCTAAGGTGAAGCTGTTCCGTTTCCTTCATTGTGATTGGATTTTTTTGAGTAAAAAATATCTTTCATGGGGTTTGTGCCTATGTTTAAAGTTTTAATGCCTGTCTTACAATATTTCATTTGATATTCTACCTGTTAAAGCTTCCATAAATAATTACAAAGTACCAAGAGATTTCTCATCACTATTCGTACAAATATTATTAATTACCTTCTTCAATTAACTGATTGAAAACGTATACATTGTAAGCTTACTGTTGATATTGAACTTATAAAAAGAACAATTATGTCAAAAATGTGAATAACGGTTTTAAAAGTCCTGTTTTAGAGGAAATAGGCGTTGTTTGCACGAGATAAAGAACTGTTTAAATATGCGTTGTGTCAACCAAAGTATGATAACACTTTCACGCCAAGTCTTATCTAGTACACATTTCCGTCCAAAAAACTATTATAAAAAATAAATGTCCGTGTTATAAACCTATAAACTAATCATAGGTTTTTTTAATAAATAGGGTAAAAGAAAACAAACCATTACGTTACAATATAAAAAAAAAGAAGATTATTTTTGCGATTTAATCAAAATTTAGAAGTTAAGAAATTTATTGAAATTGGTAAATGGGAGGAATAATTGAAGATATGCAAATCAATTATCTAATGTTTACAATCTATGGATGTGAATTGATACACGATTCTCCAAGTAAAAAAAAAAGAAAATAAACAAAATCCAAGTTGATATATGTTACTGGCTTAGTGCTCTGACTCTGCCTCCACTGGCACCTTTCAACAGCACCAACAGATCCTTCTTTGTTGCTTTACCACTAACACTTGGAAGGAGGGCCTGACATCTGTCAGAGTGTAAATATTGCAAATAAATGGGAATAGGTTTTGATTTTTTTTAAATTCATTTCTTAAACAAATCTCACCAAATAACCGTTACCCTTCGCTGTAAACCTACTACTTCCTGTCCTAAGATATCCTTTAAAGATGTTCCACTAATCTCTGTTGAACAAATCCGCCACCTAGGAATCCACTTGGACAAACGTCTTAGTTGGAATCCACATACTAGACTAAAACGACTAGAAATTGCTCGTCGTTACAGACTACTCCAGCATTTACTAGACAAACGTTCAAAGCTCCCAATTAATTACAAAAGACTTATTTACATGACTGTGATTAGACCTATCTGGACAGAGTTGAGCTTTGGGGCTCTACTAAACCGTCCAATTCATCTTGTATCCAACCCTTGCAATCCAAAATCCTTCGAAAAATCCTCAATGCTCTTTACTTTGTCACCAATAAATTTATTCATAAAGATCTTAATGTTCCATATGTTGCTGATTTGGCCCAAATCAGATACCTATCCTTTAATAGTAAGCTCCATGATCACTCAAATCCACTAGTTTCTCAACTTGCTTCCCACTTAATTCCTGATAATCCTCTGAAGCGTCTGAAAAGAAGATGGACTAGATATCTTCTTGTGCATAATTTTTATTGAAGTGCTACTGATGAGTAGTTCATTTCAGGTTTTGAAATATTATTGTAAAAGTTTTTAACAGATTTACTTGATGTATATATTTGTACAGTTGTAAATTTTAATAAATTGATAAACAAAAAAAAGATTCCTCATTATTTTTAATTGTATAATAGTTTTCTTTTATTTTTATGGATATGTCTTAATTTTATTGTTTCTTTCATTTATTATCAAATAAGAGATGAATATGTACATTATATATCAATTACTTATTGCCTTTCTGTGTGGTAGATTACAATATTGGTTAAATAATTAAAAATAATAAGTTACTAGTACAGATTTTAGGAAAAACTGACAACAATCGTTAGTTATATTTGTTTCATTTTATGACTGATATATTAAAAAGTGGTAGCTATGTAGGAAGGAACAGACTCCTGGCTCCAGGGTCCGAGTACGAGTCCAGACTGAAGGCAAAATATTTAATTTCAGTTTCTTCAGCCATGGATTGACTTAATGACTGGAGACCCTGTTGGGATGTATCCAACCTCAATAAAGTGGGTACCCTTAATTGATTGAGCATGATTGCTGACCACATCACCTCCTTGTACAACCGTTTGTCATAAAAAAATACTTCCTCACCAAGACTGAACCTAAGACCCTTTATGGGTTTTAGTGGTACAGATTTATTTTTATTTATTATTTTATTTAAAACTTATTAGATACACTACTTTTTTGTTTTTTATTTAAATTTACCCTCACAATGATAAAAGATTTGGGTAATGTACTTAGACACTAACTTACTATGCATGATTGCCCATTGTTATAAAAGACATAAAGTTGATAAAAGCTGAATAGATGAAAAAATCTTTGTTTATCTACATTTTCATTATTTATAACCTATCAGTGGTTACAGCAAATACTCATTAAAGAACTGGTTTATGACAAATCTAGTTTATTGTAATTGTTAAAACCTTTTTGGATGAATGCAACAAGAATTTTGATAAATTCTTGACTTATTACTATTTACTACTTTAGCTATTACTACTTTATATCTAGGGTTGTCCTCGAATATGTGCTGTATTTTTAATAGCATTTGGCTGCACTAATATGGGTCATTCTCATAGCCTCAGCTAAAATGAAAAAAAAATGGATTTTTAAAGTTGATTAAGTTTTTATTATTTTTGAGTTTTCTATTATAATATACCTTCTATTTATAAAGTTCCCAGGTGGGACCAATGTTTTTTTCTATTTACCACTGTTTTGAAGTATTTTATAGAGCTTTTCATAAAAATGCTCTTGACCGTTACTCTTTCTTTAAACATTTTTTTTTTTTCGTATTAAAAAATTATTAATGTCCTCAAATGGATAAAACTAAATAAATAAAATAATAAAATTTATTATTGATACATAAAAAAATTAAAGTAATAAAAAAATTGTGATAAATTCTGGAAGAATTTCACAAAAAAACAGTTTAGTTGTTCAACTATTTTATTGAATGAGATTGAATTGTTAATATTTCTTTTTAAGTCATAACTCTATGTCCAACACCCCGCATAAAAGGACCTCAATTTAGTGATGTTTCACCTGTACAAAAGTGTAAGTATATTAATATGTAACTCTAACAATTTGAAAAAAAAAAAAAGGTGTGACGTTCGTGAGGAACATCCCGTAATTTAATGTTTATTGCATCACCAGAGCCATACCTAAACGGCTAGTTTGACTAATCAGTTGTATAAATCTAAAAATAATCAAATATAGAGTCCAGGAGCTTTTAAAAAAATACGAATCATTTCAAAAGAGCATGACGGTCGTGAGTAATAAAAGGTACAAGGAAGAAAGCTTTCCCTGGATTGATGAAAATCGTAGAAAATACTCTGAAAAATGTCTTTGGAACATATAACTTATGAAGCTAACCTCACGAATTACTCTGTAGATAGCAATAATTAGCACTAGCTTATTCTTGTAAAGAACATTGAAATAATTATTTAGTGTGACGGGTCGTGAGGCCAAACTGAGGGACAAAAATAAAACAGAATTTTCGGTTTCTTTTTATAGTTTAAAAATGTTTAAAACCATGTTAACTTATTTTCCAATATATGTTTTCATACTCTAAAAAATAAATACATAAGTTTTCTAAAAATAAATACTTAAATAACTTCCTTGAAATCTCATTTTATAGTGAAATTCATATACAAGTGAAAGTCATGAGCTTATAAGCCTTTTTATAGCTATAAAAAAATAACAAAAATAATTTTCGATACTAGGCTGTATGCACCAACTTTAAGGGATCGATTTACATTCAAATTAATTAAAAATATTTATTAAAAAGTTTTAGTTCCAGCTTAAGTCCGGCAGGACAGTGAAAAATCACTGCCATGAGGATGTCCCATATATAGGTGTAGTTTCTTTGGCAATCATTGTGATAGTCAAAGTTTAGCCTTGACTATTTTTTGTGATTGCATATATCTTGAGGCCTATCTCTTTGCTATTGGCTTTAGTACTTTTAGATGTTTATTTGAGATCTGTTTTTAAATATAAATTAAAATACTATTAAAAAGCATAACTAAAATTTTAAAAATAATTCACACTTACAATATATAATTCAGGCTGAGTGAACCTGAATCCACTGTTGTGTGTTGACCATTTTTCTTATCAATGGGACCAACATTATAGTTTTTTTTTTTTTTTTTTTTTTTTTTTTTTTTTTTTTTTTTTTTTTTTTTTTTTAACATAAAACATTTAGAATAGAATAAAACAGAATGAAAACTTTATTCTGGGCTGAAGTCCTTTAAAAAATAGCATTACATAACTGAAAGTAAATTTACATCTGGCCTCAAGATTTTCAATATAAAACATGATAGTGAATATTTACAAATTGAATGTAACATTTACATTTAGGATTGATGAAATTAGTACAGTATCATTAGCACATTAGCACAGTATTACATTGAATCATGTAACATAGTGCTGATTTGTTGAAAATTTTGTATGTATTAGAACTGAAGATAAGTTGTTTAGGATTTGAAACTAGTATTCTAATAAAATAATCTCAATAGAAGTGACAATTAATTCATCAATCCTAATTGTATTGACCCTCCTATATCATCATGCGGACATCAAGATTTACATTAAAACAAAAAAAAACAAAACAAGAAAAACTAGAAGCAGGATAAAAGAAAAATATTCAATAAAATAAATAAATATTATAAACAAAATTTTTTGAAGAGTACAGAAAAAAATTATTTTAATTTATTAAAATGGTTTGTGAATTATTTTTTATTTTTGGTTCTAACCAAAGTATCTTAAAATTAACAAGCTGTTAATTATTTGTCTCTTTTTTTTTTTTTTTTCAGTATACGTTTTTACTTCTTTTTATCTTCTTGATGGAGGAGATGGTTGGAATCCTCGCCTATGTGTACAGAAACCAAGTAGAAGCTGATCTAGGGCACAATTTAAATGGCACTTTCGTAGAACAATATGGATTCGGAATTGAAGAAACCTTTGCCATTGATAAAATGCAACAAGAGGTGCCTTTTTCTTTATTTTTTAATTTATTATATACAGAAAATTTTATAATAAGGCTATTTTAAAATTTGACTTCATATTTTTTTAATGAAACTGAAAAATAATCTAGTTATATTACATTAATCTTGAAACAAGAAATATCTAAATCTAACTCATTTTATTAAATGTTATTGAATTCACTTGGATTAAATATCTATTTTAAATTGTTTAATTATTAAGAAATATTTTTTTTGAAAATATAAAAAAATAATAAAAGTTTTATTCAAATGATTAAACAGTTTACAATTGCACTTATTAAATATTGATACATGTTTTGGTAATAAAACAATTTACACTACATAGTCAGCTGAGCTTAGTTAAAATGGATATAATTTGGAATGCATTTATTTTAACAGTACTAAAAAACCTAGAAAATTAGAAAAAAAAAAAAAGAGATTAATAAAAGCAAATACATAATAAAAAAACAAAAAAAAACTAATGCAATAGCTTTTGTAAGTTAAGTTAATCAACATTTTGGATAATTAACTTATATATTATTTGTTTTCCAATAAATTTAATTTCGAGCTGAGATAATAACCTTTGGATGTCTTATTAGCAAAATATTGTTATAGTAGTATGTGTTTTGTTTTGTATGTATCTTCTTAAGGATTGCTTGTTATAATTGCCTATTGTTTGAATTTTAGGATTTCCTGAACTGTTTTTGAGTTGAAAAAGTTTCTGGTCTGTGTGTGAATAAATTGTTTAATTGTCTGAAAATCAAATTCGAGTAGCATGTCGGTTATTTTTGTGTATCTGGGGTAGTCATTTATTATTCTCATGCATCTGTTTTGCACCCTTTCAATTTTTTTATAGTTTGAGTCACAGGTGTAGCTATTCTACGGGAGAGGCGTACGTTAGTAATGGTCTTATGACTGATTTATACAGAATGAGTTTGTTTTTGATCGACAGTGGGGATTTTCTTCTGAAATATGGAGCCATAGTACTTAAAAGTTTTTTGGCTTTGTCGCATTTGTTATTTATATGAGGTGTGAATGTCAATCGTTTATCTAATCTTAGACCAAGGTAGGTAACAGTTTGAGCCCAAGGGATTTGTATATTTTTTAGATAGATATGTTTTGGTATGTTGGGCCTTCTTTTTGTAAAAATTATTGCAGATGTTTTTTGTTCGTTTATTTTTATTTTCCATTTTTTATAATATTTATTAAATCTGAAGTATAATGATTTTAATCTGTTTTCTATTGTGTCTATCCTGAAGTGAACCAAATAAATTAGTCTATTCAGGTTCTGATGACATCTCGACTGAGGAGGCAGAGGTCAGCAGCTCGAAGATTGAGCATGAATTGCATTTATGCAAAGCAGATTTGGCTCTCAACTCTATGAATAATGAAGCAGCAAGACAAAGACTGACCAGGAATTTTATTCCTTCACTTTTGAACTTAAAAAAGCTCTTGCTTTTCCCAAATTTACCACATTACTAGCCTATTACAAAGGAAACATCTATGAATTCAACTTTAGGTGCCACAAGCTAAAAAGTGCTCTTACAACGTTATATTGACTTACACCAGTTTTCCTTTCACTGCTTCATATTATTTGCTCTCTGCTTAATTATTTTTTTTTTTTATAGTAGAAAGGTGTCCCAGTACTTAAGACACTGGACTCCCAAATCTCGTTTCCAGGTTTAAGCATGGCTGTATCTGAAAATTTATTTTCTGTTCTAGTAGCCCTCTTTAGAATTCTCATCCTCTTTGACCTGGTTAACTGACACCTTTAAGTTACTCAAAAAAACTGGGCATTTGAGGTTTTTTGCTGACCTGATCACTTGTTTTTTGACTGTTGGCTTAGAAATAGTACATCATTCTCAATGGTACTAAGTTATATGGAATTGAATTTTACATTTGTGTTTAATGCTTCATATACATATTTTGAAAAATAAAAATGTTATATTTCCTTTTTAACTTCCAGCATTATGGTCCATGAAGGACCTTGGCTACCTAAGCAATCTTCTTTCACTCAGACCAATCATCCGTGGCTCTCCTCCTTATGCTCACACCCAGGAATAGGAGATCAGCCTGTATATTGTCCAGCGATTGTAGTCCGGGCTTACCTTTTCCTCTTTCTCCATCTGTGCTTCCTTCTAGTATTTACTTTGGGAGTCTTTTTAGATTCATATGATAAACATGACCCAACAATTTTATTCTTCCCTTTTTTATAAAAGAATATATATAAGGCTCTCCAAATAGATCCTTTTGTTCATTGTTTGTTCTTATGCAGAAACTATTTTCTTATTTGGTTATGCCATGTATTCTTCTTTGAATCTTTCTCTCCTACGTTTTCAGTCGTCTCTCTTAATGCTTGGTTAATGTCCATGCCCCGCTACTCTAAATTACAACTGGATGAAGTACTGTCTTATATATCTTTATTTTTATTTTTCTAAGTATCTCTCGGTTTTGATAAACTATTCTGAGCAACCAGTTACATTTTCTACTGTACATTTATAATTAAGTCTATTTTTTTAAACACTAAGGTTAAATCTTATTACTTTTTTTTTTAATCGTATTTTTATATTTAATCTTTTTTTTTATTTTTATTAGTACAAATGTTGTGGAGCATCCAGCTTTGAGAATTGGGAAAATAGCAGGTGGAAGCAACAAACAAACACCACTAATTTAGTACCGGACTCATGTTGTAAGACAATATCGGAAGGCTGTGGAAAGAGTCAGCATCCAAGCAACATACCATACACGGTTAGTGTTAAATTTTTTTTTTTCTCCTTAATTTTAAAATCCACATCTGTCACTTATCCCATGACAATAAACAGATGTGATGATTTTATGCAAGATAATTGTCGTGTCAGACCATGAGGGAAGTCAGCACCCAGCGGAACTTACTGTTAACATGAAACATGAGATTTAATTAATTTTAACTGAGTAGATCCCTTAACCAACTCCTTTTAATGCTTCTTCGGGTATTCTCTGGCATGTTTCCTGTAGTCATAGTTTGTATTAAGTTATTGATATGTCCCTTGAGTTTATCACAAAAGTATATATGTGAACTTGTACCTTGGGTGTGTGTAATGTTATGTTATTAAGGTATCAAACTGATTGTGTAATTAGTCTTAATGTTTTTGAATGGAAAGTCTATATTTTTTGGATGTGTGTGGCTTTCTTTAGCCATTCTGTAAATTTATGAGGCATACATCCATAGTGGGTTTAATAAGTATTAATTATTTATTCTTAGCATCATTTTCAATTTTGATCATTTATGTAGAAATGCATATAAAAGTCTCAGTCTTTTGTTAAGGCTTAGACATATCTGTTTCACAAGTGGGCTCCACGTAATCCTTCTGTCAAAAATTAGTCCTTAATGTTGAACAGCGTTAGTCTGTTTAATTGCAACATTGTTAATGTAAACTGGGGGTCAAGTATTATGTCGGAGTGTAAAAGTGATGTGCTGTGTTATGTCGTAGTTGATTTTAATTTTCTATTTCAGAGTTGGGCAAAATTCCATCATAGCTAAAAAATAATCAAAATCTAATCATAGCCATTTGACCGCTAATTTCCTGGAATCAATCACCCTTTTAATAATGATTAAATCTTTCTGCCATTTTTCAGTGGACTAATGGTTATTTGACTGAAAGATTTAATCATTATTAAATTAGGGGATTGATTTCAGGAAAATAAGTTGGAAAATAGCTGTGATTAAATTTAAATTATTTTTTAGCTATGATTAAATTTTGCTCAACTCTGTTCTATTTATTGAACCAGTCTTGTAATTGTAGTAAGTAGTGTTGGAGAGTTAGTGAAGCCTGATTGACGTGTGAATGTCTAATCAGAATTACAGTATCGTCTGCGTATGTTGCTATTATTATGTTAGGGTAAGTGGGTATATCTTATGTGTATAAATGATGTATGGCAAAGGTGCAAGAATCGATTCCATATGTAAATGGAAATACTAATTTCCAAAAAAACAAATTTCTAATTATTGCTTTTTATTCAAACATGCTATTATCGACAATATTAAAATAGAGCATATTTAAAGTAATTTGAAATATCCTTTTAAGTTATTCTATTTAATAGAAATTCTGTTGTTATTCTGTTTATATTGACAGCCAATATTTCTGCCTAACCCAGTCAATAGGTCTCAAAGTATAACAGTACATGCCCTTCTTCAGCTCTCTCCTCCATCCCTTTATATATGTTACTAATGAATATGATATTCATAATATATAAAACTATCTGTATTCAGATCACATTTCTTCGATACATAGAACTAAATTAGGCTGGAGAGGAGGGAAAGGAATTCTCAGCTGGTTAAAATTAAGTTGAAGAAGCAATGCAATGAATTAAAAAAAAATTGAAATGGAAGATAAGATTTTTGGACATAAAGATGATGTAGATACCAAACCTTCAAGGTTCAAATAAAACAAATCATTTTATCTGAGTATGAAGATAAGAGTATACCCATAGCAGTGAATTTAAAAATAATAAAAACATAACAAGTACGATTGGTATTGAAGATTTAAAAGCCTCAGCACTACTATATTTACAAAAAAATAATCATCTTACAGATGTAAAATAATGCATATTGACCAATTTTTCCCCTTTTATCAATAATAAAAATTCTATTAATAAAAAAAAAAAAATAAAATTATTAAACATTAAAAGCAACAGAAGTTATTATTATTTATTATCTATGCACTTAGCCCTGTCCTGATTTCACAAACTTATCGAAGCCTTTGAAATTTAAATTCAATGTAATATAATATGCAGTTTTGTGTATACTAGAGAAAATAGTGGATAGTAAAATGTTTTTCAATTTATTATTTTAATTATAATTTTGTTTAATGAATGTTATTTATATATAGATATATTTCTTAACTGTTACTATAGTTAACTGTTTAGTAAGGTTCTTGAGGATCAGTCAACAAATAAAGACAACTATTTTGGTGACGTTTCAAGACTATATTGTTCTCATAATCATGCCCTACAGTGAAAAAACAGGTTACAATAAAATTATAAAAGTTATACAAGTTATTTCAAAACAATTTAGAAGAAGAAGAAGAAGAAAAAAAATGAACTTTATTCTGGGACAACTTGTCCCCTAAGAATAACAAAACGAGTACAATACATAGAACAATCGTCTGGCTATGATAATTAATTATAATAAATGATAATAATAAATAATAATAAAAATTGATTAATAATTAAATTATGAGTTAAAAAATAAATTAAGGAAACTTGTAATAGGATACATCTTATGTGTACTATTATAATGTATATAACTTAAATATTCATGTTTTACATTTGCTTGGAAGATTGAAGATTCAGGAGGTAAAGAAATAGATGTTGTTTAAAGGAAGTAAGAGTGGAGCTTTTTCGAATTGTGATGGGCAATGAATTCCATAAAGAGGAAGCACGGACAACTTAGTATATATTGTTATAATTTTGTAGTAGATACCAATAGCAGATCCACCAGTAACAAGTTAGCTACAATATAAATATATGAAAACATGCTTTAGAATAATTAACTACATATAATTACAAAATATGGAAATAGGAAACTACTTACAACATTTTTTTACTGTAGGGCATGATTATGAGAACAATATAGTCTTGAAACGCCCCCAAAATAGTTGTTTTTATTTGTTGATTGAACTTCAAGAACCTTATTAAATATATATTTATATATTAAATATATTTTTTTTCCTTTTTTTTAAATTTTTTTTTTATATGGAACATAAGTTGATGTTGATAGTTGGGGTGTGCAGTCTTGGAAACACAATTAAAACTATCAATTTATTGTACCAACGTTTCAACCTATGATGTAAGCCTTTACCCAGTGCTAGAAGGAAAAAACAAAAAGATACAAAAAAAAGTGAATTAAGAAAATAAAAACAGTATGAAAATTGAAAAAATAAGTATAAAACCAGACAAAATAATGGAAATAAATAAGTTAAACATTTTGTTTTTATAATGATAATAAAAGAGGTTGCTGCAAAAGATGTGTGAATATTGTTGATAAACAAATTAACTATAACAATTGGTTGAAAAACAAATACATAAATAAAGCATAACACTTAGGTAATACATTGCAATAAAAGAATGATTAAGATTGAGGTATAAATATGCATAGTATATGGAGGACTGTCTAGTGAGCTTGAAATGAGATGTAAAAGATTAATGAACTGTTTTATTAGATTTATTTTTGGGATTTCTAGACGTTCTCACATATCTCACAGGTATTCTGAAATTGGTTGGCTTTACCCCAGTTTCCGACGTCAGTACTTCCTAGGTGCACTCATATCATTATCCGCTCTTCGTCTTTATGGAATTCATTGCCTATATCAATATGAAAAAGCACCACTCTTACTTCCTTTAAACATCATCTATTTCTTTACCTCCTGGATCTTTAATCTTCCTAGCAAATGTAAAACATGAATATTTATGTTATATATATTATAATAGTACACATAAGATGTATCCTTTTACAAGATTTCTTTATTTATTTTGTAACTCATAATTTAATTAATAATAATTTTTTATTATTATTTATTATAATTAATTATCATAGCCAGACGATTGTTCTATGTATTGTATTGATTTGTTATTCTTAGGGGACAAGTTGTCCCAGAATAAAGTTCATTTTTCTTGTTCTTGTTCTTCTTAAATAAAATTATAAATTAAAAAGTACATAGTACATATGAGCAAATGTTATAAATTGTTAGGAAATGAAAGTATGCTAATTTTTTGAATTTTCATACTATTTTTATTTTCTTATCTTTAAAACAAAAAAAAAAATTCTCACATATTTTTCTTTTTCTTTTCTTATTATTTTAGGCCAAAACGTTAGCACAATAAATTAATATTTTTAATTGTATTTCCTTGACTGCATACCCCAACTACCAAAATCATTATTATTTTAATATAAATAACAACCTTATCATGAACATCATTAATGCATTCCAGAAGAGATTATGGATCTTCACATAGCCTAAAATTGTAACTTATAATTTTTATAATATCTTAACCTTTATAACTATTCTGTCCTTGGTGTAGGGTATTTCTTACTCTTTAGTCTTATAGAGAGGAGTGTCTTCCTAAGCTGAGGGCATTGCGCTGGATCGCCAAGTGCATTGGGGCAAAGGTATCATCTCATATGGTACCGAAGGACACGGGTTTAAATCCCACCTTGGCAGATTGAAATTTATTACATAGTAGACCTAATTTTTGTAGGATAAACCATCCTTTCTCTCCTAGTTGGAGTACATGAGGATGTTAAGCCCAACAAACAACAGCTGAGAGCATAACTCTGAAGGTCACAACAATCAAAATATAATAAAAAAAAAAAAAAAAAAAAAAAAAAAATCAGATGATAAATGCAATAGCTATTAATCCATAGATTGGGGGGGGGAGACAAAATTACATTATAAATATGCTATGAACTTTGCTACAATCCAATTTAGTTACATTTTTCATTTTTGGATTAATATATTGTTTTTGTACACTTAACAATACATGCAGGAATGTTGGCTGTAATACTTTACTATTTTCTTTCATAAATTGCATAGTTTATCTTTGATATGCTTAGATTTTCAAAAGGTATTTTTTTAAGATTAATAAAATTTCTTATGACGACCAGTTTTAAAGCATTACGTTATTAGATAAAATAAATCAATTGATATGAGTCAGAGAATTTTTAGGTATTGTTGCTAATGGACTGCCTAAGGAATCATCCCTTACACTGATTAATTTATCAAAACTTAAATGGTCTTGTTGGATAATTTTACATATTTCCATTTGCATTGTTGTGCTGTATTTCATTTCAATAAAATGAAAGTTTTCATAACCTATAATCTCAATTTTGTGCAGACTCCATATAATTTATGCTATATCAGGCTTGTATTTCTTGTACAAAATAATTAAAAGATAATATGGAACATCAAATTATGAAATAAACCATACATGGCCCTGGAAAATGGTCATTTATAAAATACAATATATTAAAAATAAATTATTATTTCTAATGAAGTAACAAAAACTCTGTTTGGGTAATAAATGGACCAAAAACAACTTGAAATAAAACAATTATTATAATTTAGCATCGGTTTAGTTTTAAAGTATTTCTTTCTTCTATTTTATTTTATTTTTTCATTTATTCCTTTTATTTTATTAAAATATAGTAACATATCATTATCTGAGTAAATAACAATTATCATTAAAGCAAGGGCTGTTACAATTATTTTAAAATTGATATCATTAACAAGAATTTCTTATTATGTTATGAAATAATGATAGAACAAAACTTACATCATTAAAAAAAAAAAAAAAAAAAAAAAAAAAAAAAAAAAAAAACCCCCAAAAAAAAACAAACATTGGAAGGTAAATGTACAGTTAGGGGATACATTTTAAAGAGATGAAAAGGTACTTATGAGATTCATTATGTATCAAGTGCAATCAAGTAACTAATTCTCTTTGAATTCAATCAGTCAGTAAAATATCCATTAAATGAATTTTATATATATACATTTTATTATTATTTACTAAACCTCAAATTTGCACTAATAGTGGAAACTTGGAATCAATTAATTGTAAAATACTTAAAATTGTAAAAAGCTATGAAAAGAATAACTATATGAGAAACAGGAGAATTCATGAAGACAATAATACATAGTGATTAGATTCTTAGTCATACATATTACTTATAGGTATGATTAATAAAACAATAAAATATACTTTATTTATAAAGTATATAAACTATATTGTCATATTTCTGGTATTTTTAAATTTTAAATAAGCCCATTGTTTGAATTAAATTAAAGCCCTGATGATGACTTGCAATGCAAGTCGAATTGTCAGCATTAAAAAATTAAAATTTAATTTTAACTGCTGTTTTCTTGACTACATACTCCAACCAACAACCTACAACCAAAAATAGTTTCTGTTTTATTTGTTTTTATTCCAAGCTATGTGCTAATTAATTATTATATTCATCATCTGATTTTTTTTTTATATTATATTTTTATTGTGTCATTTAAAGTCATATCCTCACCTGTTGTTTGTTGGGGTTTAACAACCTCATCTAGCCCAACTAGGGCAGGAAGTATGGGTTATTCTAAAGGTTACCAACCTAATCTACCCCAACTAGGGCAGGAAGTATGGGTTATCCTAAAGGTTACCAACCTCATCTACCCAAGGGCAGGAAGTATGGGGTTATCCTCAACCTCATCTACCCCAACTAGGGCAGGAAGTATGGGTTATCCTAAAGGTTACCAACCTCATCTAGCCCAACTAGGGCAGGAAGTATGGGTTATCCTAAAGGTTACCAACCTCATCTAGCCCAACTAGGGCAGGAAGTATGGGTTATTCTAAAGGTTACCAACCTAATCTACCCCAACTAGGGCAGGAAGTATGGGTTATTCTAAAGGTTACCAACCTCATCTAGCCCAACTAGGGCAGGAAGTATGGGTTATTCTAAAGGTTACCAACCTAATCTAGCCAGGGTAAGAAGATCAAGAATCATTTCATGGGTTGCCATGAAAAAAATTATAACCTGCCCAGGTGGTAAACCTTCTGTACAGAGTGTGCTGAGACCCTCACTCGAACACACTCAGCCATTGAGCCTCCATAGATTATAGTTTGTTACCATACTGTTTTATTATTTATAGATATTAATTAACAATGTTATTTCTTGCTTCCAGGGTTGTGTTCATAAGTTTACATTTGATCTTCAAGACCAGTTGGTGATAATGTGTGCAGTCGGCCTCGGATTTAGCGTAATAGAAATATTTGGAATGATTCTATCATGTTGCCTTTATGTGAAGTTGAGAGATGATGACTGACAGGATCGAGCTGATTTATAACAAAGTTTCTTGTACAGAAAATCTTTTGAACATAAGTTAATTGACAATTGGTTTACGAATAGAAAATTTTTTCTACATTCTAGTAAGTTCATATGAGAAGGAAAAAAAATTGTTAATTTTTTAGAAAAATATTTATTTAAATATATAGAATATAAAATAAACTGACATTTTTTATAATAATTTTGCAAAAAAAAATTGTTATTTCATATTAAAATGATTTGAAGCATCACAATATTTACCTTTAATATTTTTATATAGACTTTTAAACTATTTATTTGATTCATTAATGCTGTGATTGATGCAAAAACAATTGTCTCATGAATGTTATGTAATTTACATATTTATAGGTGGTAATATTTTATAAATTATATCTAATTTTACTGTTTCTAATTTCATTTTTGCATTTAGTTTAAGGTGAACTATTTAATTTTTTTTTTTAATTTAAAACAAAAACTGTATAATATTATGAAATTCTTTCTTTTATTTTAAATTGATTCATTGTTTACCGATTAGAAACGTCAAAACCAAAAATTCCTCAACAAAAATTTCAATGAATTAGTTACAAATTTTTGTATGTTGATCATATGTTGTAGATTGTACATAATTGTATATAGATATCTATAATGTTTTCATTGATAAATATAATAAATATTTGTTTAGTTGCATTGTACTTATTAATAAAATACTAATTACTAATTATGTATAAATAAATATATATATTTATATATGTGTATTTCAGAATCTCTTACTCAACACAAAGAGTAAAATACATTTAATGTACAAAGTTATACCAATTGACAGTTAAGATAAGCATAAGTTGCAGTAAATATAATTGAGTTTAATCACTAAATTATAGTATCTATGTGGAGCCTGGATATCAAACTTGTAGATTTTTTAAAATATATTTCTTATTTAGAAATGTTGAGATGTACTTATACTGTAAATTTTTTGTCCATCCCCAGTGAAAAAACAACCATACTTTTAACTATAGTAACTTTAAAGCCACCGAAGGATACTGGTGATCTGCCAGGATCTGATGATTTTTTTACAGCAGGACATCTGCCAATTAATGTTTGTCCTTTTGAATATTAAAATAATTATTTTATTTTTGAAATGGACACTCTCTCTTCCTGTTTAACCCTTTTTCCAGGACTCTAAAGAGTTCCGTTTTGCGATCTGTCAGGATCTAACCATTTTTAAGATGGTAAAGGATATTCCTCCATTGTTCTTTTTGAAAATTAAATTATTACTTTTTTAAAAGGACAATACTTCTTCCTGTTTATTTCTTTGGATTTTGGTCTTTGGTCATAAAATATAAAAATAAAATAAAATAGGGTTAATAAAAACTTCATAAATACACTGTTTGATGTATAAAAGTTTTATTTGTATACTAGGATACATTCAAATCAATAAGTAATATTACTTCATTTTAGTTAAATGATATGCTGATTTGTTTTAATACCATATTTAATTTTTCTGCTGAATAAATATTAATTAATATAATTATATAATATTTTTTATATATTATGCTTTGTAACTTATGTGTTTTATTGAAGTTTATTTCCAATAATTTTATAAAACATTGTAAGATAGTTTTAACTTTACATAATGCTTGCATTAATTTATTTATTATACCAATTATGAAAATACAGTTGTGATATTCTTCAAGTAAAATTCAAATTATTTTCATTTAGTTAAATGATTAAGCTATCGATGATCTGTATTATGGAATATACAACTTAGTAATAAGTTAACGTTGGAATAATTGGATATATTTTTGTAAATATCTATAGTACCTGTACTTATAGAAAGGGTTCCTAAGGTATTTGAAGGAAATATAAAAATTGTTAATTTACATTCATTCATTCATTCATTAATAGTTATATCTACCCCTTTTAATGCCATTCCCTAGCTAAAACATAACTAGGATATTGAACAATGCTTTGGATATTGTTCAAATGTTTATATTATTACCTTACTTAAATGAACTGAAAAATAAATTTTATTCTGGGACATATTGCCCTCTAAGAATCTGAGTAACGTACAACTACTGAAACTATTTTCTTGACCTCAATAATCAATATATCAGTGATTACAATATTAATTATAGAAGACAAAAAATGCATTCACAATGAAATGGGAAGACTGTTGTACCTTGATAACAGTGCACCTTGAAACAATTGACATTGCTCTCGTTATTGTTGCACTCTAGCAAATGTTTTGCGAGTTAAGTTAGACGTGTTTGGTCGCGAATCTGTCAGTGTACTTTCATCTCTCCCAGATAACAGCTTCTTTGTTTTACTCGCATCCTCTGATTTTATTAAATTATTGCTGCCCCAAATTGTAGTTTCCTACCTTATTTTTGAAAGTAAGTGATTGTTTGGCTGTACTATTGGGAAGGTCCTCAGTCGATTCAGGAGAATGTGGACTGATTCGCATGCACTTTCTTTTATTGTTGTGTCATATTGTACCTTAAAACTTGAAGGATCTTGTTACTTGAAACAGGTCTATAAGGAGTCTGAAACTTCTTGTACACACACTTATTTTTTTTTACATTTGATTTTGCAGAATACTTGAAAATGCCGAGAATTAAGGAAGGAATAAAAATTTTCTAGTTTGTCCTAAGTTCTAAAGTTCTAAGTTCCTAATTCTATTAATATGATTTTCAAGTTTACTTTTTGTCAAATCAAAAAAAAATAAAAAAATTGATGAAAAATACAAATACTCTTTTGTTTTATGGTTCTTGATTAAATGAGATGACTTTGCCATATCAGGGTGAATTTACCCTCTTTTCAAATGTTAAATTGTACCATTTCTGAAGCTTGACACCAGGTAACATCACTAGTTGTATATGAATTCAATAAAACTAGCAATGTTTTTGTTTTGTTTTTTTCTCCCATACCTCGCCTTTTCAGGCATACGGTGTTTTTTGGTAGCAACGGGTTCAACATATGGTTTTTATGTATGCCGCTGCTGCCAATGAATCACTTTATTTACAAAATTTCAACATCATATTGTGAGGATCTATATGTTTTAGGGGAACAATCCTATTGTGCGGCCTGGCAATGCTTTGCACGCCTTAGCGACCGCACCTTTTTTTATTTCCTGCAATGCGGCCCGGCCATGCATAAGCACGCCTTAGCGACCACACCTTTATCCTTCCAGACGGTAAGTCATGCCCTCCTGGAGACTGCATCCGTCCTGTCTGCCTGTTCCAGCCCTCTAGCAAACTAGCAACGTTATGTGGTGAAGTTGTCATGCTTCAGAAATGGTACAAACTAACATTTGAAAAATGGGGAAATTCATCCTGATATGGCAAAGTCCCCCCAGTTTATGATACCTCTGTTTCAAGGAACAATAGTTGCTTCAAGGTAAAGGAGCATTGTTTTACTGTGAAATTGTTTCATATTTTGTTGCTCATACTCAAACTACACTAAAAATTGGGAATTAGAACCTCTATAACTATTGGTTGATATTGCCTCGACGGACCATTAGAAGAAAAACATTTATATTAGCTAAATTGGGAGTGCCAACAAGAAAAATCAGAAAAGTGTTTTTGAGGTATAATAGTCTCCCATACCTACACATATAAACACTATTCACATATTTTCAGAAGATTGTTTACGTTTATGATTATATCAGATGGAGAAATAAATTATGTTTAAAAGATGTTAAGGAAGAATAGGGATGAAATTGGAGTCCAATAGTCCGAAAGGTCCTCAGGTGAGTATAAATAAGCATGCTTATTATTGAACAGTAGTTCTGAACCATGAACCTACATAAAATCTTTTTGATTGGTAAATACCTTTGTGTTTTCCAGCATAATACAACTGAAGGTAAATCAAGGGTGTATTGCTAACTACTGTGGCTTGCTCCTTAGACATACGAAAATACTACAATGGAATATAAAATTAAAATTGTTAATAATGTCTGGTAAATTAACATTAACATTAAAATAAACATAAATAAACAGTATTTTATTATAATACAATTTAAAATTTTTTGTATACGGCAACAAGAAAGTTTTTTACTTGTAAATACAATAAAGTTTGAAGAACTTTATCAGGCTAATTATTTGTCAACACACCAACCAAATATATATTTCTTTATTACATATGCTCCTGGTGAGTGTCATAAATGAACAATTTCATGTTAGGTCAATTTACTTAGTTTTCAATGTAATAATGAAATTTTATTTTATTTAATTGACCTATACAATATATATACAATCTATCTCCATGCATACCTCGAAGATGAGATGTTAGCTCTTAAGTTTGTACGAAGTCTCATACAATAGATTTCTCTGAAAATTTCTTCGTGATTGATCCCACAAAGCTTTGGTATCACTTAGCCAATTCCATCATTAAGATTCCTCTCCAGCCGCATGCTTCACTTATTCCTTTTTCTTCTCAATCCCCAACTGTTTGTTAAAATATAAATATACTAATAGCTCTTTATTACCTTCATTAATTGGAAACTAGCTAATAAAAAATCTAAAACAGTTTTATCGTTGCACATAATACCATTTTTTGAATAAAGTCAACAGACACAATCAATTGATAGTATGAACAAAAAATTTCATTTTTTATTTTTAAAAAATGTTAGTGTCGAACATAGATGTACCATTCATCCATTTCGTGAGTATAACATGACATAAATTTTAATCTGCTCAGTAGGGATTCAAACCTACTACCTCTTATACCAAACATGCTGAAACCCTCGTCCCAACTCTGAGACGTCCATTGAGTCCTCTTAAAACAGATGTTTGGTTAAGTTTAGATAAGTACTAGATGTTTCTGCCTGTCTGAGGGTGATTAATATGGCTGATACATAAGTCAACCCTCAAGACCTGACGATTACCAAGAGCAAACTCAATTCCAGGATAATTAGAATTGATCCTTCTAGATCATCAAGTGTACCTCAAGTAATTCCAGGATAAGTACTCATTAGCAATTACCAACACGGTGGTGCTCATAGCTCCTTAAGAAAGCTGAATTTCCATTAACTGATTATATACAGTTCTACATAAATTTTCTCTAAGGTTTAAGTAAGATGTTTATTATAAATAACTATGTTTTAAAATAAAACTTATTCACCATTAAGAAAACACCTCCTTGTTTCTTTTTAGTCACTGAGCTCTTTTTTGTCAAAATTCGAATTAATCACTTATTTCCTGGGATGACAGATATATGATATGTTTAATTATACCTCCTCTTATTTCTCCCCTAGGAAAAAAAACTACAACCAAACCATCAATGTCATCTTAATTTACTTTCTGAAGTAAACAGTAAACACTGTTTACTCTATTTATCTTTCCAAGAAATGTGATCTAGGTTTGATTTCTTTTCTTTTGATGCATCATATTTACATGGTGTTAGCAGATTCTTGAGTAGTTGAGTTATTTTATTTGACTTGACACTGGCTCTTTTAATAACTTTATATACTGTCTAGGCTAAAATGGAAATTTAATCTAACAAATGTCTAGCTTTTAGTCTTGTTTTGGAAGGCTGTTAATTTATATTTTCTTGGTGTGTTCTGGTTACTAAAAAATATTTGAAATAAATTAAGGAGATGATTTTGGTAAAAAATAGAATATTCTGAAAGCTATTACTACTTATTAATTTACGCTATTTTTGTATTTATTTTGTAAATTATTAATTCAATTTTATTCTTCTAATTTTTTTATTTTATTTTATTATTTATTATCAGAAAAAGGCTGAAGAAGTCCCATTAACCCTAACTTATTAGGACCTTTTTTGTAACAATAATATAAAACAGCTGATTTTTTTTTTCTTTTTTAAAATTAAATTTTATTGAAGAAATAAGGTTTTAATACTTTCTAATGAATAAAATATTTTCAAACATAATAAAGAGCCATATATGTATGGCTCTTTATTATAAGGTTATTCATGTATAACCTTGACCTTAACCTTACATGAATATTTTCTTAACTTCCAAAGGAAGTAAATTTCCACCATTTCACCGCCTTATTAATAATTATTATGAAAAGGAAATAATAATATTAAATAAGAAATATAACATTTTACTAAATTTTTATTTATCTCTTTATATTTTTTGAATTACACAATATATAAATATAATTAGAACTTTATATTTACAAAATCTCATGAGCAAATTTTTAAGTATAAACAACAGACCTTTACATCACTTATAAAAAGTGTCGAGTATTTATAAACATTAATCGCTTTACAAAGAGACACAGTCCACTGCGCAATCATTAATGTCTAAACTTATATACAATAATAGTTAGTCTACATTTTTGTCAGTAACATTAACATTTACAAACAAAAAGAAAAAAAATATATCCACAAATATATATATGTATAATTCAAAAATTAATATAACACTGAAAAATTCTTAACAATTTTTATTGAATAAAAATATATTTTTAATCAATTCTGGTTTAGGCACAAATATAATAAATATACACACTTTTGTTCACTATATACAATAATTGACTAATTAGTTCGATTAAAAATTTGCGTATGCAAGTAATCTCAAGCTCTCTTTTTTTTTTTCTTTTTCATTTTTAAAATAAGTATACCTCTAAGTAGATCACAGTTCCGAGAATTATGGGTAACATAAAGAACAATCACCAATTTGTCTCAATTTGTGCTTCAGTATTTTGGAATTCAATTAAAAAAAAAAAAAAAAAAAAATTTATGAATAGCGCAGAGTTTAGACTTGCAAGTCTAAATAATTCCTGCATTCTGGATTGATCACAGCTCAATTTGGGAAAACAATTTCCCAAAACCACAAAGTAACAAAATAAGTATAAAAATCAATAAGTGTCCTCTAAATCGGCTATGCTCCCTAATTTGACTTATTAACATAGGAACATTTCTTTTTGTCAACAAGTGGATCATAATAATTAAGTTAACTATCTCTATATGGTGATAGAAAAGTGAATATTATTTTCTTAAAACAAAAAATATCTTATTAGTATTTTACATTTTATGTAAATATTTTAAGTTAAACAACAATAAAAGCTATTCAGTCTGCTTTAAAATATAATCCTCTCGGATATTAATAATTGTAAATATTGTTCATGAAAAATAAGCGACATAAGAACATCATAAATAAATTTAAGTCCTTCAAACCCTTCAATGTTAAGACATTAAAAATAAAACAACCTAGACATCCTATATAAAGGAGGCTACTCTGTCAGTATTAACACAATAAATATAAAATTTGAGATCGTTATTCTATTTTTCTTGATTGTATCAGTCTGGGAAAGTCTCAGATACTATTTCGCCAGGCAGATGATGCTTCCAGCTTCTGAATAGGTACCTGGTAAACTTCCTCAATTGCCTAAATTTACAGTATGTCGCTCCTTGTGCAGACTCTAGCTGTTGCGTTTGGATTAAAAAACCCTTTTCTTTGAAAGTTTGTTCGAGTTTCTCCCTTGCGAGAGATTTCCTCGATTTTTTCCTCTGTTGTTCCCTCTGGTCGTAGTACCTGAAGTTTCCTCCTGCATCGACTGAAAGCATTTTCTTCTCCTTCAAGGAAGGTGTGGCCCCTCCTGTAAACTTAAATTTACACATCGATACCTGACTTGGAGGACTTTGTTTTGCTTTCAAGTCTCTAATACACAGATTCAATGGTTCGTCGACAATTGTTGTGCCATAATTTTTGTAAATGAGATGGCAAATGTCAGCTTTCTTTGGTTTCCTTCCTCTTCTGGGTCGAGCGTTGTCTAGTGTCATCTCCCCCATGTATGGAAGGTCTGTATAACGGACCGTTGGTGGACTCGGAGGACTAGCCAAAGATGCTTCGTAGTGGTCGAGATACTCTGGAGGAAGAGCTTGGTGATGAAATTTCAGTTTCCATCTTGCCTTTCTCCGACCCCTGTAACAAAAAAGATATCTTATTAAAACTTTCTTCATTTGATTTTCTTTAAAAATTGATTAATTTTTGTTATTGTAGTATTATCTATGTTTTCTTAATTATATTATAACCAATTTAAAAATATAATAAATATATATAAATAAATTATATAATAATAATAATAATTTGTAACAAAAAAAACAAAACCAAACTACAAACACAAAACAAAACTTTTTTTTTTCTTTTCTTTCTATAGATTATGTACAATTTTGAACCAAAAGTCTCTGTCCCTGGCCACTTTCATCCAGTTGGTTCCCACTCTTGGACTACAATTCCATCCCTCCACCTCATGTACTGCCTTCCCCTGCTTCTCACCCATATATATATATATATGCTTCTCATATAATTGCCATTTATATATAAATTAAAGAAGAAGATCACTTTGGTGTATTTTTATTTTATTTCATTTTTATTTCTTTCGTTTTATTTTTATTTCATTTTTTTTTTTTTTATTTAGTTATTTCATTAATTTAGTATCTTTTCTTTTTTTTTTTTTGTTTTTTAGTATTTTCATTCCTTCAAAATAATTTACAATATATAATATATATATATATATATAAACGACTCTTTCATATACTATATATATATATATATATATATATATATATATAATATATATATAAAATATATATATCAAAAAGATAATGTAAGGAAATAAATTATGCAAGGGAATGGATTATAATTTTCTCTGTCATAGTTAGAAAAAAAAAAAAAAAAAAAAAAAAAAAAAAGAAAAAACTCCTTCACTTAAAAATAGATAGGGATCGAATCAGATTGGTCAAATATTGGTTAATTTTTTAATAGATGGATAAATAGAATTCCATATTAGAAAAAAAAGAGCCAAAGGGAGTTCACTCATTAGAACCTGCATCCTAGTCAAAAGGTAGTGTTATTTAGTGTAAGAAGAGTTGAGCTCCTAACTGCTCATACTCTCCTAATATCAAATTATCAAATTAAACATAAGTCCATCGCATTCCCCAAAAACGTATCGCTTTTGACCAACTAGGTCACCGGTAAAACATGTTCCATGTTAAAAAAAAACTTAATTTTTTTTGTAAAATGATAAGTTAATCAAACGATAGTGAAATTGGAAACGCTTGTTCTCTGCTAATAGAAAAGTACGTTATAATTTTTTATATACAGAGTTTGAAAATGGTATAATTGAAAACAAAAAGATTTTCATGTTATTTTTTAATCTGTTGTGCATTAATAGTGAAGAATGGAATGGAAAATTATGTGTCCTGTGTATGACACAAGATAATGTTCATAACAACTGTGTACATTACATACAATAAGTAAATATGGGGTAAAATATTTACAATGACATACCAATAACTGTTGAAGAACTATCCATTAGTAGCTCTTGAATGAATATTCTAAATTAGAAATTCCATAGGCCATCTTCTTTTCAGATGCCTCGGAGGGTTATCGGAAATCAATTGAGGGCCAAGTTGGGAGACTAATAGATTCTAGTGGGTATGGAGTTTACTATGAAAGGATAGGCATCTGGTTTGGGACAGATCTGCAACATATGGGACATTTTGATCATTATAGATATGTTTATTTGTAACATAATGAGGAAGATTCAGGATTTCGCGGAGGAATTAAGATTATAAGGATTAGATGCGAGAATAATTGGAAGGTTTAGTGGAGCCCTAAAGCTCAACACGGTATGACCAAATCTGTTAATTAAACCTGTACACTACAACCCATGAAGGGTTTTGGGTTCAGTACTTAAGTAGGCTGTACTGTTACTGGGCCAACGGTTGTGAAAGAAGGAGAGTTGGTCGGAGTTACACTCAATTGCAAGTTTTTTTCTACGATTGAGGGTACTCGCTTTCTTTAGAAAAATGGGTCAAATTACTGCCTTGTAAATAAGTCTAATACTGGGTATAATTACTGCCATGAAAATAAGTTTTTTGTAAGTAATTGGAAGCTTTGTCTAGTAAATGTTGGAGTAAACGAAAACGACGAGCAGTTTTTGCCCCCCTTAAGTCTCCTATGTAGATTCCAAATAAGACGTTTGTCTAGAGGGAGTCCTATTTAACGGATCTGTTCAACGGGGATCAGCGGAATAGCTGTAAATTACACTATTTTTATGATAGCCTCCATTTTAGAATGATATTTTGACAACGTAAATATTTCCTTGAGATTAGTGACGTCTCTCTTCAAATAAATTATAAATGTCAAAGGCAGCTGTTCTCATCTGAATACATTATTCTTAATAAGAGCAGCCCTCGTGCATCAGAGTCTTATCAGATCTAGAGATTAGCCTGGAAAAAGCTATTTTACGAGTCTAAAGGAATATTTATTTTGCCAATAAAAAAAAAAATGAATAAATAAAAAAATTGAAATATCGGAATGGAATAGAAGATCCCAGTTTATTCTATCTTTTGCTATAAAAGAGAAGAGCTTTAAAGCAGGATGGTTAGGTTATGATTTTATTATTTTAGTTCTTATCTTTTATTTCTTGTCATTCAACTCCTTTTCAAGCAAATGCCATGTAGATTTACAAGTCGATAACATTCTTGGTTCACATAATAGGACGAATTTAAACTGCGTGAATTATGTCGTTGTTATTCTGGACTTAACGAACTATAAAGATTAAAATTTTGATTGTTGTCATCTTTGTGTGTTGTTATTTACTAAACCAAATTCTATGGGAATAAAAAATTCTACAGCGTTATAAGGAGAGGAGATTTGTAAATAATCAGTTTTAAAAAGTTGTGTTGAGCCTTTATTAGTAACATTAAAATTTATGTAGAAAAATGGTAGCTGGTTTTCAAATCTAACAGCATTATCTAACAATAATAACAAAGTCAAATTAAACTTGGATGTTCAACAATTCATTGAACAATAGATTAATTTATTTATTTTTTCTAATTCTCAATTTATTTATTTTAATTTATTCTTCTTCTTCTTCTTCTTCTTACGAGTTGGGCCATCTGTGGACTAATTTAACAATTCATTCCTTGCTCTTCCGTTCTTTCCAATATCTCTTCATTTATGATGATGATTGTATTGTTGACTGTGAGTTTTTACTAAGGAGATGAATTTGTCAGGGGTGCAGTCAAGGTTGAATAAACACAGCCAGTTTTTAAATGAAAAACTTATATTTTGGCGTGCCAACGTTTCGACCTGCCTTGCAGGTCTTCATCAGGGTGAAGTAGTCTTAAGTAACAATCTTGACTAACAATAACAAGTATTGTTAGTCAAGCCTTCATCTAGACTAGTTCACCCTGATGAAGACCTGCAAGGCAGGTCGAAACGTTGGCACGCCAAAATATAAGTTTTTCATTTAAAAACTGGCTGTGTTTATTCAACCTTGACTGCATCTCTTCATTTAATTTATTATTATTATTATTTTTTTACAACTCTCGTGTATCTCTGGATTCGGGAAGAAGTTGATAAACAAAAATGTGCAGCACATCAGTAATGTCCTTCGTGAGAAAATGTTTCCGTTACGAAAATAGAGCCTGTGTTTCATGTAATAGTATAAATTAAAAATTCTTTTTAATCAAAGTTAAGATATCTTTTAGAAATATAAAATATTTTTCCTAAGACCTGTAGTTACTCCAAAAATACCATTTGTGAAATTTTAGATGCAAAGTTTTGACAGCTCAATGATATAAAGATTTTTTTTTTTTCCTGTAATAGCAAGAAATTGTATTCTTAAACAACTGTGAAATTTTTCAAGCCACCTGTCGCTAGCCTTAAAATAGTCTTTTTATTTTTTGTGATCTTAGTGTAGAACATTTTAAAATCAAATAAAGCTTTTTATTTTAAAATTTCTCAATAAATTGGTTTATAACCACCGTTCTGGAATGAACCATTTAAACAAGCTCTTGCTGGGGTGCTAGTGGGTTCACGCGAGACTACCGAATTACACCTAATTTAACTCTTTCCCATAGAGGCTACTGAATTACAAAGGGCTACTGAGCTAAAGAGCTTAGCTATTGGGGACTAACGCTCCCCCGGACTCGTTAGTTGAGTACAGGGCACATACACAACAGAATAGTGCACTGTACACATACACTGACACTTAAGGTTACACAAAGACCTCAGGATCACCTGATCTGAGAAATCCTTGTCGATGGGGTATAACCAGAACACCATTTGTCCCAAGGTAATCGGTCTCATTTGCTTTTCTAATCGTCCGTAAAAGAGTAAAACAGATTCAAAGAAAATTTGGGTTAAAAAAAAATGAGGCCACTCTAAGCTAGTTATAGCAAACACAGGAAGAAAAGAAGAACTCTTAACTCATTCTTGTTAATTTATTTGCAATTTTGAAAGTTTATTTACATATACATTGATTTTTAAAAATATATTAATCGAAAATACAGTCAAACAATGATAACTTAGAGACATAAATATCCAAAAATTGGTATTAGTTAGAGGATTTTTATTTCAATGTTTACAGGCGGGTAGTATTTCTTTATAGTCCAATCAATGATTTTCCTAAGTTTTTCTTCGAAAACATGTTCAGGGTTGTTAAAAAGTAAACATACTAAAAGTCCTGGAGTTTTCGGGCCTGGGAAAACTCCCATTGAGGGGGGGGGGGCGCGAAAGGTCACTTTTTTGGTTTTGCACTCATATATCGAAAACGGTGCGTCGCATGCAAAACATGACTATTTAATAAATTAAAATTAATTAAATTATCTACAACTTTTATTATATAAATATTTTTCATATTCTGTACCGTTCCTGAAATATACGCTTGGTAGGTGTGAAGGACTTTTAGTATGTTTGTTTTACCAAGAAAAGTTAACATATGTATGTGTATTTTGAAAGAAATTTAATTTTCTACAATATTATGCATGGAAACTTTTGTCGTAGGATGAACGTTCTAGAAGATGTTGAGGGAAGTTTAACAGAAAACGTGAAGAGAAATTTTTTTTTCTCGAAAATGTTTACATTTGCCTAGCGTATATCTCTCGGAAATGATATAGAATATGGAAAATGTGTATAGATTAAAAGTTGTAGAGAATTTAATTGACATTAATTTAGAAAATAGTCATGTTTAGCATACGACACACCGTTTTCGAGATATGAGCGCAAAACCAAAGAAAGGGACCTTTCCCCCCCTCTTCCTGTTCCCAGGCTCGAAAACCCCAGGACTATGTATGTTTACTTTCTAACCATCCTGAACATGTTTTCAAAGAGAATCCTTGGATTGCAGAAAACGCACTCTATAATCCTTTATTGGCTGGACTATTGACTTATATCAAGCCTTGCAGTCTATTGAGATCAATGAGAAAATTATTCTCTTTCGAAAATAGAGATTGTGTATTATATAATAGTATTAATTACCATCGATTATGCCAAAAACATAATTATACATAAGTATTTTGTATTTTGAAGTATTTTGTATTTTGTATTTTCAAGTATTAGACTTAAAAGTATCTTGACAAAAAGTATTAAGTTTTTATCATTAACATTGTTCAACATTTACTCCGTATGATACATTTTCCTTTAAATTACATGTTTCGGGAAATTCTTCTCGTAGTTATATTAGCAATTCTTAAATTAATGAATATGACAATGTAATGAACATAGCAAAATGTAATCTAAAGATGGAAAGAATTTCACGAAACATGTAATATAAAGGAAGAAGCATACGGAGTAAATGCTGAACGTTAATAAGTATAAATTACAAATTCTTTTTGATCAAAGGTAAGGAGTGTTTAAGAAGTAAATATTTACAAAATAATAACGACAGGAAAATGGAGAGTCTTATCGAGAAATACACTGGAGCGCATTTAAATGTCAAAGAAATCTAAAGCCAGGCAGTCGACACCTTGGGAAAATTATTGAATATCTTTTTATACAAGTCGTTAAGAGCTTGTACTCGAAGACGGCCTCAATATATTATTGGCCATCGGAAAGATACGGCTCGCAATTGTAGGTAATTAACCAGAGAGGGATTTCTTCAAGTGTCGGGCATTTGTCGACCTGAAGATATCCTTATCTCGTCCTGAGGAGAGCGGAATAAAGAAGGATCCTTAATGGACTTGGAGGAGCTGTTATCTCCCGAAGATATCCTTCCCAGGACCCAGGAGCCAGGACACAGGAGTAGGTGTAAATAGTGGCAGGTAGGAGCTATTTATATTACTGGGTGGAACAGGTTCTCCTGGTATTATGTCCGTGCTCCTGGTCGCAGGTGACTCCAATGCTGTTGGACAACTCCTGTAATCAGGACCTTTCCTCTTTATAGCCTATTCCATTTATATATATTTATTATACTCAAATATATATACACATATATATTTAATAGCCGTATTAAATATTATCCCTAATCGGATTGGTAATGGATATTTTGATTGCTTTGAATGGATTACTTCACCACTAGCTGCTATAATGTTATGTATCAAACAGAAATCGTTTTATCGGCCTCTGCTGCGACCTGTTAAGTACTTGAACTGGACCGCAGAGACATAATTGAATAATTATTGTATTTTATCTTAAATTAGTACTAAATCATAGCCCATTTTATGAGTTTTTTCTAATCCTGTTGATCCTAAGTAATTTTAAATTTTTAAAACTTTATTCCTACTTAATAATGGCAGTAACCTTCGGGATATCATGTCTCTAATAAAACCCTACATAACGACTAAAAAATTCCTCTTGTCCTTGATCACATCCCTTCAAAATTATTGAAAGTTTATCAAAATCTATCCAATCATCCCAATCCTTTATCCTGTTTTTAACCACCTCTACTACAACCCTTCCAGAAGCCAATTACCCTGATACCTTTTCTAATAGAGAGTTATGTTGGAGTCCTAGTAATGACCAGGTTCTCCACTCAGGTCCTGAGCATCTGTCGCTATAGTGGTCCCACTCAGCCCCCACTGGATAATACCAGTGATGCAGTTGAGAGAGCCGCGCTGGGATCTCTTTTGGCCTCTTCGGGAGCCTTGACTCCCAATAAGTGGAGTAACAGGTTCGATTCGGGATTCTCCAGGCTGAGTGTGTCTGCATTGTACATATAGTGGAATGTATATTAATTTCTGTTATTATTTATTTTTTTGATTATTGTGAGATAATTATTAGTTTTATTTTTATAAGAATTATTAGTTTTCTCTCTCTCTTTCGAACCGGCCATCTAAGGAACATGATATGCACGATATTTTTTGCTGGGAGTAGGCTTTGATGTTTGCCTGGTGCATGCGCACTCTCTGGCTGTGTTGTTCTTTTCTCTCCTTCGTCCAGAGGGCACCTGTCTTCTTACGGGGCGAGTTGTCCCGAAACCTCCTTATTCGTAGGATCCTCCTAAGAGATGATCGGTCTCTGATGTCACTTTCAACTATTCCCAGTTCCTAAAGATCCTTGGTCACATCCACTAACCAAGGTGTCTTAATCTTTCTTCTCTGCCTGCAGGAGAGAATCTGCCTGGTCAATCTGTCAGTATTCATTCTCGAAATGTGCGGTAAGCCGTCTCTTCCTAGCCACGTCCGTGATCTTTTCAGTGCAGTTATAGAGTTCCAGATTGTGCCGTCTTCTGTATTCACCATCTATTTCGACTGGTCCCATTATCTTCCTTAAGGTCTTCCTCTACTTGATCTCTGGCTTTTCAGTTCGAATTTTCCTTTTGAGGGCCAGACACTCAGATGCATACAGAACTTCGGGGCAGATGGCATCACGATAATATCCAAGTTTGGTATTGCGGGAGAGACTTCTCTTGTTGTAAATGTTCTTGGTCAGATGGTATGCCTGTTCAAACTTTTTAATGCGGTTTGTTAGGCCTACCCGTTAATTATCAATTTTATTTTTATCTTTTGTTAATTTTGTTTGTGTGTGTTTGTACATATGGTATGGATGAATACATCATTATTTTACCTATTGCTCTTTACTGAGGCAGATTGTAACATCTATTGCAATACAGGTTTTAGAGGAAAAAAATGATTGAATAATTTTAAGTAAACCATCATAATTCATTAAATTATTCTTATATCATAGATATAATCTTGGCTATAAATTTGTGTCCTTGAATAATATTTATTAGGATAAACTGAGCAGATGTCCGAATTATTTTTGTATTGTCAAAATTGACGAACAAACAGAGAAGGAAAAATGGCAAAAACTTAAATCTAGTTGTTTTTTTTTCTAGTGTAGTACTCCACTGAAGGACACTAGTTTCAGTACCGGTTCAACGAAATATTTTTTTTACCTCTTGGACAATTTTGTCACCTTAAATTATGGTATTATCATTTAGCTACAGATTATAGCCAATTAAAAAAAAAAAAAAAAAATAGTATCCAACGAAAATGTTAATTACACTATAAATAAATAAATAACAATAAGATGTAATTAAAATATATTTTATCAGTAATTACCTTAAGGTTTTCGAGCTTTCAGGACTCGATGGCTCTTGTGAAACACCTTGCATCTGAAAAATTAAATTAAATTAATTAAACACGTATTTAATAAGTTAATTCATAATACATAAAATTATTATACAATCAACTGAAATAAATACTCGATACTCTATTAATTTTTAATAGCGACCAGAAAAAAACTAGTATGTATTACTTATTTGTTACGTAAATTCAACTAAACTTTGTTTAAATTATTAGTGAGTACTAGTGATTACCGTTGGAAAAAAGAAAATGTTTTTACCGCATTATGCAATTTTTCTCTTTAAAAGATTCTTAAAATATGTTGGCAGAGAGTTCACATCTTGTCAAACATTGGTTTAAAATTATACAACCTCTTTTCTACAAATTTAGTTCAAACAAATGGAATCGATTATTTACAATTCAGTTACATAAATACATATTCAAATTTCGTTGAAAAGTACTTCTATGAATTCTTTTATAAGATTCATTTTTGGGATCCCTTGGCGCTCTCACATCACTTCTTGGTATTCTTAGTTAATGTGGCTTTATCCAAGTTTTTGACAAAAATACTTCCTTGGTCTTGCCTACAGGTTTTGGAATTGGGAACTAGGTAATAAGTTGAAAACATGAATCTGATGACTGCTTTTAAGTTTTTTTTTCCTCCCAAACACAGTCCTTAAAGTTCCAGGATATGCTATTACCTGTCAGTTTATATTTTTAGAAGTATATATTTACATAAAAACTATTTTTTTTTTCTTGTTTTTAACCATTGGTTGAAGGAAATGTTTTTCGGAATTGAGAACTTTAAAAATAATTTTAAAGAGAAAGTGGTCCGGGATGCAGTCAGGATTAATAAAATACAAATCTTACTTTAAAAAGCTTTTTATCGAGTGCCTTGCAGGTAGGTATTCTTTAGGGCTAAAAATAACAAATAATGGATGTGACCAAATGATAACGAAGAAAGTAAATTAAATTACACTGGAATCAAATTCTTTAATAATTCTGTTTTTGTTATCCTTAGCCCCGAAGAAGAATAGCTAATAAGATCGAAACGTCGCACATAGGGGTATTTGGCTAATCTAGGCGGTCAAAAGTCGATTTTATAAAATCCACAGAAGGTTAACAAAACCAAGCTATTTATAAAGTTAGATAAACAGAGGACATTATGTGACCCTTGTCCCTTCCTTCCCTGCAATACCTAATTTGTACGATTAGCCATAACTGCCCCAACGCGTCAGGCCAACGAATCTCTCTCGGCTTTCTAAGTGTAATCGCTTTAGTTAAATTATAGTGTTTTTGTAATACTTCAGGGTGCGTCCCGGCTGTTATTTTTAATTTCATAGAAAGATTGGACCTTTTGTAAAATAATACTGTTCAAATCTGCCGCACCTAGCCGCACCAACTAATAAGACGAGACCTATCTTATTTTACGTGAACTAGAAACCACGGCTTACCAGGACTAGTAGTAATATATTCTTATTATCTATTCTTCAAATCAAACCGGATAATTGGAGTTTCACTGTATCTCTATGCCTACTTTAGAATTTTAGAATTGTTATAGAATATGGGCGTGTTATAGAATATGATCCGTGAAAAAACAAGTTACAACATTCAAAAACCAAATAAGAAAGTAAAAAAAAAAATTTATTGTCTTCAGGAGCATGTCAAAGTGCGACCATGCATGGTAAAAAATGGAAACAATGTTCAGTTGTGACAGCCATAACTAATAAAAATAATTCATTCGGAATTGCGAAAACATTTTAAATACAAATCGAGAGAGAGATACAGCTAAGCCTGTGGGAATGATCAAGTGGCTACCTGTTGCGTTGAGGACTCAATAAAGGCTAAAAAGAGCAGAATATAAGTAATTTATCGCTGAGGGTCGTTCTATAATGAGCCATTCCTAGGGAGAAAAAGCGGACGGTCCGGTATCGATATTAGCTTAGGACAAATAAAAACATTAGGCGGGACTGAGGAATGTGCGGGAAGAAGAGCGCGCGTGGGTGTTCCCGCCCACTGCTCTCCGCCGCTCAGCTCTCCTACTATTTTCTCTTTGGCTTCTTAGATTATATATATTCATACACATACATGTATTTTAGTAGTAATGTGTTGGTATCAAAGTTTGAAAAGTTTCAAATTTTACTTATCTCGCTATGGAATCTCTATAAATTTCTATTGGAAATTAAGTAAAAAAAAACATAACAAAAGTATAAAAACAACACAGGCCAACAATGAAAAAACTTTTTTACTTAAAACACGTTATTATTCTGTTTTTTTAGGATGCTAAATCCAAATATGACACTTATTAAGCCGTATCACTTACCATTTTTTCACATGTGCACATCAATATATTAATTCTTCTGATTTATTACAGAATTTAACAGCTCTTATATACTACAAATAAAATTGTAAAATAATTTGTGCTGGATGCAGAAGAGTTGGCAGCACTGCTGAAACAGATATAGATATAGATGAGCAAGATGATGAAGAGTTCCAATGTGCTACAGCAAATATAGAGCCTAAACTGTTTACTCAGATTGAGCTTAACGACTTAGTTAGGGGTCTTGGGTTAACAAAAGAAACAGCTGAATTGCTTGGTTCTAGACTAAAAGAAAAGAGCTTGTTGGCAGTTGGAACTAGCATATATGTGTATAGGAAGAGAGAGCAGCAGTTTTCGAAATTTTTTAAACAAGAAGGTGATTTAGTAGATGCTCAGGCATTCCAGGTCTGATCAAAGAGTTTGGTGCTGAATACAAAAAAAAAGAATGAAGGCTGTTTATTGATTCTTCCGAAACTAGTTTAAAATCTGTTTTATTACACAATAGTAACACTTATGCATCTATACCTGTTGGCCATTCGGTACATATGAAAGAGAGCTATAAAAACCTTTATATTTATATGAAACAGTTAGTTATATATGCTTTTTTAAATTATATAAAAAAAGCATATTTCTCAAAAACTATAAGTGATACAAAAAAACTGAGACCTGATTTGGATTTAGCACAAAAAATCTATAGACATCAGCTATTAAAGTAAACTAAGTTTTCAAAAACATTTTTTTTGTTTGCCTGTGTAATAATTAATTAATTAATTTAATAATAAAGCATCAAACATCAAATATAATTTATTGCCTAATACGTGAAATGTATGTTTTTTTATTTCAATTCCAGAAATGTACAAAAAGAGTAATTATTTTATAAATTATTATTTACGAAGCATGATGGCTTTTTGTCTTTTAAACGTTTATTAAAAAATATATCAAGAGTGGTTTTTTAATATCCACTTCCCTAATATTTTTTACTGAGGAATTGTGGAAGAAATACATATATTTGAAATTTCGGTAGGTTCAGTGTTAACATTTGAACCGAGGTGCCTTTGCCCAGTTTTCAAATGTTAATTTGTACCATTTTTGAAGCTTGAAAACTTTACCACATAACATTGCTAGTTGTATTGAACTCAATATATATATATATATATTGATATATATTATTGAACTCGATACGACTGGCAACACTATGTGGTGAAATTTTCAAGTTTCAAAAATGGTACAAATTAACATTTGAAAACTGGGCAAAGGCACCTCGGTTCACGGTAACTCGTTTTCAAGGTGATTTGACTTTGGATTATTTCTTTGTTTTGTTTTGTTTTTTTTTATTTGTTTTTTCCTTGTGATTTATTATTTATTTTTTTCTTATTGTATTTCTTTCAAACTTTTTTTTGTTATCCTATCAATTTATATTTAAATGACTAATAATGTTAAATTTTCTACTCTTATACTAATTTATGTAGCATGTCTATAATGGGAACGTAAATATATAGCCAAACTATGTTTATATACTTTATACCAGATTTTTACTCTCCAATAGTGAATACTTGCATGAATTCTGTTTGAAGTTTGGCTTAATTTAGTAATGCTTGATCTGTGAAGGCAGTTAATGCAGAACACAATTTCTTTGATTCGCTTCAAATTAGTTGTGTTGTTCGATACATTATATTCTTCCCAAGAATCAATGGGATCAGGAAATGACTATGATGTATTTGTATATACACGTATGTATGCATATATAGTTATGCATAATACCTTTTTTTCAATGACTTATAGTTTAAAATGAAATTAAATAAATTATAACAAGAATTCAGATAGAAAAAAAAAATCTAATTTCAAATGGACTATTAAATAAGGTCTATTGTTAAATGAGAGGCTAGTGTTTGGGTTTTAATAACTTAACTAGACTAAACAACTTTGTTGCCTGGTTCCGTTTAGAATTGGAGTTTAAACTAGTTTTGTGTTGATTTTATTCTTGAGCTGATCTTGTTTCTGAATCGACCTTTTGGTTAATGCAGCCACAGTCTAGAATTAATTATTATTATTATTAATAAATCTTACTGCCCGATTAGTAAATGTTTGAATTCCTAAGGAAACGAGAGAGGCACATACGTGATGTATTCTCATCTTGGGCGCGCCCGGCGTAGAACACAGTGAATGATTGCTTGACAGTGAATGGAGCGCGATCATGTTTATTCAAGGCACACCTCTGAGGAGCTGAAAGGATACTCCAGGGGGGACAGCCTTCGGGATTGTCCTGGAACTGTCAGGACTACGTCCAGTAGGTCGCTCACCTAACCACTGCTGCCTGTCACCTCTAAGGGGAAGGGACAGCCTATTGACAGGGAGATCCAGTAAGTCTTTCCAACTTTGGCGAAATTAAGAAATGGAAGGCCTTTAGCCAAAGTTATTTAAACAAGATTATGAAAAAAATATAATTTAATAATAGTATGTTTCAATAATAAGAAAAAAAATGTGCTGCGTTTTAACTGCAATGGTATAATTATGAGATGTTTATTAATGATTTTATTCTTATTAATTAAAAGATACTGTTTTTTCTTAGTATCTATTTTTTGCTATTAACATAAGAAATTGTATTATTAAATAATATAGGCTAGGTGTTCTACTCCTTAATGAATATATTCAATAAAACACTTCTGAAAAAAAATGTTTCCCATTTTCAGGTTCGACCTCTATTTGCATCGTTTGCACTCTTCAGTATTTAAAACTTCCTGCCCTAGTTGGAGTACATAATCACGTTAAGCCCAAACAAACGGACAATAAAGATGGTACTTGCTTCATGATGACTTGAATCATGAGATATGCATGATGGTATACAAAGATAATACAATTATTTTTATTATTCCTAATGATTCATAAATATTTAATTTTAGGCTATTTTCTAGAAATAATAAAATCGTTTAAAACCGATCCAGATTTTTGTTTAAATGACAAAATACACATTTCCAATAGCTCCATTTTAAATCCTTGTTGAATATCAGTGTCGTTTCAGCTATAAAGGTGAAATTGAACAATTTTGTTTCTGAAATTGATCTCATGACGGACCATGGAATTATTTTACTAATATAACATGGATTTACACTACCTGTTTTTAGACTACAAAAAAGCGAACAACATTGATAAATATAATAAAGGAATATGATATCACTTCAAAACTCATGCGTTTTATTTTAATGTCATTGGAAAATATCACGGCTAAAGTAATGATAGGTAATAAGTGGGGCGAACCATTTGATGTAGTAACGGAGATAAGACAGAGAGATACTTTGTCTGCTCCTCTTTTCAACCAGGCTCTACATTCATTTTAAGCTATTTTCTAGAAATAATAAAATCGTTTAAAACCGATCCAGATTTTTGTTTAAATGACTAAATACACATTTCCAAAGCTCCATTTTATATTTGTTTTCAATAGGAACGGGAAAATCCAATGAGTCATAAATAAATCCCAAATATTTAACCTACCTGCCCCCTTCCCCTATCCAGGATGGATGTATTTCAGATATCGGTTAGATCTTCACAGGTGGGTACCAATGTTTGATTTCGTGTCTTACGTTTTTGAAAACTTTCGTGTTTATGTAACATAGTGCTGATGTGTTGAAAATTTTGTATGTTTTAGAACTGAAGATGAATGAAAGTTTAGCATTCGAAACTAGTATTCTAATAAAATAATCCCAATAGAAGTGGCAATTAATTCATCAATCCTAAAACGATTAGTAATAATTCTAAATATAACAACAAATTTTTCGTTTCTTTAAATATAACTGTGAGTTTTGAATCATCGTCAATTTTATCGTCTGGGACACGCCTCACTCAGAGAAGACAACCTGACACAAGACGTAGCCCACAAAGGTAGAAATGACGCCACTTACGTGATGCGAGCATTAGCTGATTCAACACATGATTCATCCTCTTATAGAAATACAAGTCATAGTCATAGGAGATATCCGAGCAATATTAATCTTGTGCATAATTATAATTTATTATTCTATATAATGTTTAAAATTTGTATTACGATAGTTAAGTAGTGGATAAAACTAAATGAGATCTTCACTACAATGATCACTACAAATTTATCTGTAACATTTATAAATCCATGTAAATAAATAAAATAAAACTTGTACCACTACAACCCATGAAGGGTCTTAGGTTCAGTACTTCGATAAGGACGTACTGTTACTAGGCCAACGGTTGTGAAAGGAGGAGATTTGGCCTGAATCTCGCTCAACCGCCAGGTTTTTCCCCATTTACGGGTACCCACTTTGTAGAGGCTGGGTGGGCCCCAAGAGGGTTTCCCGACCTCGAAATCGAGCTACAACCGAAATAACATAAAATAAATTTTCTGCCTTCAGTCGGTCTCGAACTCGGGACCGGGAGCTTAGTAGTCAAGTCCCTTACCCACTGAGCTACCTCACCTCCTATAAATCCATGTAGTCATTTAAAAAGTCATTTTTGTAAGTCATTATTTTCATTTTGTCTGTTTTCCTGACAAAACCTCCTGCCATTCTTCCTGATACCCCTCAGTTTACTACAGGAACCGATATCTTCAAGAAGCCACTTTACATCCCAAGGTGAGTATTGACTAGTTTGATTTCTGCGAGTTCTAAAAGGAAAGTTCTAAGAAAAATATTTGGTGCTGTTTTTGATATAAGAACTCAAGAATGGAGGATAAGAACAAACAATGGGATAAATGAGCTCGAAAGAACTCAAATCGTGAGTTCTATAAAATCCCGCCGGATTAAATGCCTGGGATATGTTATGAGAATGCCTGATGACAGAAGCCCAAAAAGGATGCTCCAAAGTAAGGTATATGGTGCTAGAGGAAAGGGAAGGCCGAGAAGAAGATGGCTGAGTGACCTGGTCGATGATCTTGAGCGGCTGGGGGTGACTAACTGGAGGAAGTAAGCTATGGATAGCGATGTGTGGAGGACTATTGTTCAGGAAACCAAGGCTGTAGAGCTACAGAAGAAGAAAAAGTATTTAAGAATTATTAAAAATCCTAAATGCCCCTTACTCTGTCACTAATAAACTTATCCATAAAGACCTTTCATATGTTGCTGAGTTAGCCCAAACCTATCCTTTCATCGTAAGCTCCATAACCACTCAAATTCATTAGTTTCTCAACTTGCTTCCCACTTCATTCCCGATGATCTTCCGAGGCGTCTGAAAAGAAGATGGTCTAGAGATCTTCTAGTGTAGAGTTTTTATGGAAGTGCTACTGATGAGTAGTTCTTTTCAAGTTTTGACATGTTATTATAATCGTTATCAGCTCATTTACTTAATGTATATATTTATACAGTTGTAAATTTCAATAAATTGATATATAGAAAAAAAAAAGAATTATTAAAAACAATGAAATCGTTTAAAGCCAACTTAAAACCAGATAAATATTTCCAAAAGCATCATCTTAAATTTGCTTATAATAGGAACAAAAAAAAGCAGACTAGTCATAGGAAAAACTATTAGGGATTGTCTATTTTTCTGACTAAACCTCTTGTCTTCCTTTCTGTTACTCCTCAGTTTACTCCAGGAACCGATAACTTCAAGAAATCACTTTGTATCCGAACATGAGTATCTAAAAGGTTGATTTTGTATTGATGAATGTTTAATATTCGAAACAAGTATTTGTATAAAAAAAAAAATAATAATAATAAAATAAAAAACAACATATAATTGGCAAATAATTCATCATTCTAATTGCTTACTATATAGTTACTATAGTATGATTGAATTTGAACGGAGCGAATATTTACTGTAATATATAATGTTGGGGGATTAATCTGGATGATAACACTTCAACACAACCTCAACGATATTCAAACTTGGTGTAAGAAAAGGAAAATAAAACTTAATTATGACAAATCCCTTCATATTACATTTACACTACGACGCAAGACCTGCCCGCCTGTTTACATTGACAACCAACCTTTACATCAAACTGAAAAAGTGACATACTTTACTTGGGACTTACGCTTGATAGAAGACTGACATGGGGCCCACACGTCGAGACAAAAAACAGACGTTACAGTTAAGACTGCGACTTCTAAACTCAGTACTTCACAGACGCTCAAAACTACCTTTGAAACAGAAACTTAACATTTACTGTTACTTGCTAAAACCCATCTGGACGTATGAATCGCAAATCTATGGACCGGCCAAAAGAACGCATATTCAGAAAATACAAGCATTCCAATCCAAATTCCACGATATCCTACATACAGAGATGCGTATTCCGACAGTTAAGACCCATATTCATAAACTTTATCGATAATTTCATGAAAAACTACGTGGACACACTAACAAATTAATAATAGGGCGTATAAAAAAAAAAAATGACCGTTTTTTCAAATTCCAGAGTTCAAAAGTCTGTAAATATCTTAATGCTATTTATTATTTACCAATACTTAATAATTCCTTTAGAGTATTCTCTAAGCTTGTTTACTAACACTGGACTTCTTAAAAAAAAAGCCTCAGTTCAATTATTTATTTCAAAGAAGAAACATGACAGTGTCCTACGAAATTCTCGTAATTTTAAGACATTACTGGAAAAAAAAAATTTCACAGCCACGGAAGCAACTCGTGAAATTATTAAATATGAAGGGGGAGGTGTTCTTGAAGAGCATATTACGCGGCGTTGGTTTGAAAAATTTAGAAATGGAGATACGACGTTGGAAATCCGTCCACAAGAACTCGCGTACTTGCCAGGGAGTGTGGTATGTCGAAAGATAATGTTAGTCGCCATCTTCTCTCTACGGGGAAGGTGAAAAAGACCTGTAGACTGGTCCCTCACGAACTTACTCCTTAACAATCAGCAGAAACGTTTACAGAACTTCATGGGTTTGAACTCCTGCCTCATCCACCATATGGTCCAGACCTCGCACCTTCGGATTACTACTTGTTTCGATCCATGGCCTATTTTCTTCAAGGGAAAAATATTTGATAATTTTGCGAAAGTTGAAAATGGTGTCCAAGAGTTCTTTGACAGCCATCCCAAGAAATGGTATCAGCGTGGCATCGAGAAATCGGCTTGCAGATGGGTAATGACATTAGATAACAATGGACTATACTTTGAGTATTAATTGTATTTTATAACAATGAAATAATAATACAAATATTTGTTTAAGAAAAGGAGATGGATGAGGGATCTCCTGGTCTAATCCCTAATAATTCAGTATCACGCCTACAGATTGTACCACTGGGTGCTGGACTCCCTCATGCCTGATCATGTCTGTTGTTTTAATGTAACTTCACATTCATTGGTTGTCCATTGTGTACAGTTGTGAATAAAATTATTACGAAAAAAAAAAATCTGGAAGAATTGCGCTCCTCTTTTGTTTTTTTCTATTTAATGCATAACGGATCATTGTAGCGTTGCACGTATTGAATAAACAAATATATAATAAATAAAGGAAGAGGAAGCCGAGGGAGGAGATACATGACAGGGAGCGAGAAACATCTTCACAAGCGGCTACTTCTAAATTCCCTCACGACCGAGTGCAGCTAGTCCAAGAACCCGAGGTACTTCGGCTGCATACAGAGCGCCGCCGGTGGATATGCAGTCCGCTCAAACTCTGTCACGGGTCGCTTCTAGCAAGGTCTTCCATCTTATCCTCAATTATAATAATGAGTCCTATGATTAATATGTATATAGCTAACTAGCTTTGACGTCATGCTATGATTTCTATAGTAACATATTGCATTTAAATCGAATTGTAATGCTATTGAATTGAATTGAATTAAAAAAATGAACTTTATTCTGCGTCTAATTGTTCTCTGAGAATAATACGAAGGCACAATGATCTGTTACTGTTGTCTGGCTGCATTAATTTTCAACAGACTCATTAATAAATTAAATACTTTTTTTTCAATGCAATAAGCAATTTTTTTACATTTACAACTGTATTTTTATATATATATATATTTATACCTGTCAATTAAAATTTGACAACTAGTTAATGTGATGTTAGGATGTAAATGGTTTAAAAGGCATGAGGAGGAGCAGAACTCAGCGGCACCTCCAGTCTTTATTTTCATTTTATTTTAGTCAAGGAGGTCACTCATCCAGCTCCTTTTTAGTCTCATCTGTGTGTTATCGGGAATATGTGTTGTGGCCATGACGTTTATAAGTGTATTAGGATGTCCAAGTAAGTGGAATCGTTTTTAGCAGGGCCAGTAGGAATGGAAAAATTAATGAGTCATAAGGGAAATCCTGAGGTAAAAATCCCCAAACTTTAACCTACCTGGCCCTTCCTCCTTCCACGATGGATATATTTCAGAAATATGTTAGATAAACTTTAGTAAATATAATCCATGTGTTTAAAAGTTTGTATGTTTTAGAACTGAAGATGCGTGTGAAGCTTTCGAAACTAGTTTTATAATAAAATAATTCCAATAGAAGTGGCCATTAATTCATCAATCCTAACTCTGTTAAATACCTCTGTATAAGTGCTAGCTAATATATATATATATATATATATATATATATATATATATATATATATATTTATTTATTTTTATTTATCGCGATACAGGCCAACGGTGGACCACGCGTATATCATTTTCAGGTTTTCTTCCTTTCTGCCCAAATTCTTTTCATTTTTTTTTTCGCCCATTTCCCTTTTTCTTTCTTCCGTCCATTTCTTACTTTCATGCTTCTTCTTCTCCGCTACAAGAACCTTTATATTTTTAACCATTTTTCCGATATATATATATATATATATATATATATATATATTATATATATATATTTATTTTTTTCTTCTTTTCATTTATTGATATTTACAACTGTACAAAATAATATACAACAAGTAAATGTGTTGACAGTGAATACAATGGCATGTAAATAACTTGTGAAGAACTACTCACTAGTAGCACTTCAATAAAATCTACACTAAAGGATTTATTTTAATACCATTGGAAAAAGTAATGATAGATAAAATGTTTGGTGAACCTTTTGATGTAACAGGGAGATGCGTTGTCTGCCAAACTTTTCATCCTGGCTCTACATTCAGCTGTAAACGAAGTTGTGAAAAATGGAGCACTGGCTAACAAAACTTGGCGTATGCAGATGATTTGGTGATAATGACCAGAAGTGAAAGAGCTCAGAATGAAGGGAAAGTGATGGATTGATTATTGGGTGTTAGTGTAGGAAAATTGGGGAAGGATTGGAGAAATGGACTGAAACCTATTACAAGGCCTGAATTTTTTCCGCATTTAGCAGAAATTCTATCAAGATCTTCTTGAAATTTAGAAGATGCTACATAAAATAAGAAAGAAGAAGAAAATGCTGCAAATGCGACACATAATACATCATCAAATTAACAATTGTTAAGATAATCTATTACACAAGGAATAAATGCCTAAAAACCGAATCTAAAACGAGTCCTTTTACAAAAAGCGAAATGATATAAAGAAGGTCTGTCAAAGTAAAGGGACAGGAAGCGACTAATAGAAGCAGCGGCGGAATGAGCCAGCCGTTGATGTCACTCTGTAATGGCCACCGCAAGGAAAGAAAACAAAAAACTCTTTTAGTCGGATTCGTCCTAGTGCCTTATACATGGATTCACAGTTAAATAACATTTAAGACATCAACTGCTTGGTTTAAATAAAAAAAATCGAATATTAAACAAAATAGTGTAATAGAAGACGAAAGAAAGGAAGGTACAACTTTGTTCCTCTGCTATTTGTGATGCGAAACTATCTTCTTTGAGGTAAGTATGACGGTATAGAAGGATCAATACAATTAGGATTGATGAATTAATTGCCACTTCTATTTGAATTATTTTATTAGAAAACTAGTTTGGAGTGCTAAAGATTCATCTTCAGTTCGAAAACATACAAACTTTTCAACACATCATGAGTGTTTTAAACTCATCTAATATCAGTTTATTTCATTTGATCATGAGGTGTCTATGAGCAGTTCGTGTCAGTACTATGGTACATGGATTATATATACTAAAGTTTTCAAAAAAGTACGACAAGAAATCAAATATTGGTACGCATCTGAGAAGATCTAACAGGTATCTGAAATATATCAATCGTGGAAAAGAGAAACAGATTTAAAAGAGGGGAAATCCCATAGCAAACCCCAAAAATTTAACCTACTTGCCCCCTTCCCCTTTAGACTATGAGTATATTTCAGATATCTTCTCAGGTGAGCAACAATGTTTGATTTATCACTTACATTTTTGAAAATCTTAGTGTGTACAATCCATGTAACATAGTGTTTATGTGTTGAAAATTTTGTATGTTTTAGAACTGAAGATGAATGTTTAGCATTCCAAACTAGTATTCCAATAAAATAATCCCAATAGAAGTGGTAATTAATTCATCAATCCTAAAACGATTAGTAATAAAACTAAATAGAACAACAATTTTCGAATTATATTTGTTTTCGTTCCTATCGGAAACAAATTTAAAATAAGGCTATTGGTAATGTTTATCTGGTTATTTAAAAAAAAAAAAAAAAAATCTGGATCGGTTTTAAACGATTTTATTATTTCTAGAAAATAGCCTACAATTAAATATTTATGAATTATTAGAAAGTAGATAATAGCCTAAAATTAAATATTTATGAATCATTAGAAATTATTACATAGATATATAATTACGAATAAATCGAATGAGTCATAAGAGAAATCCCATAGTAAACCCCAAAAATTTAACCTTCCTGTCCCCTTCCCCTTTCCACGATGGATATATTTCAGATATCTGTTAGATCTTCTCAGGTAAGTACCAATATTTGATTTCATTTCTTACATTTTTGAAAACTTGAGTGTATATAATCCATGTAACATAGTACTGACACGAACTGCTCATAGACACCTCATGATCAAATGAAATAAACTCATATTAGTCTGTAATTGGTGTCTGAAAATGGCTCATATATGTCCTGAAAAATTGTGGAACTAAAATAAAAAAAGTTCAATACTTCATGAGAATTTAATTTAGTTTATTTTATTTGAAAGTTAAGGACTAAAAAGAAAAAACCCTCTTTTTTTTGTGGGTTTCAGTTTTTTTTTTTTTATGAAACGTTCCGCATTTATGAGGGGACAGAAATTCGTTTCCGATTAACCACAGATCCGACTTAATGGAAAAATAAAAATTCACCGCGGAATATTGATATTAATAGAAATTATTGAAAAGAAAATATTACAAAATATCGGAATTTGTTCTAATAAAAATAAAAATACGGTTAACAATAAAAAAAAAAAAAAAAAAAAAGGATTATTAAAAAAATAAATTGTTTCTTTGTGACTGATTTTTTTACTACCAGAAAGTCCTTTTATTTTTTAGATTTCATCGCGAAACTTTTTTCTCCGATTGGTCCTGGAATTTTGTTGTTGACACCGATACAGTTTTATGGGTCTCAGGAAAGAATGATAAAAATCACATTGTTCGAAAACCTCAGAATTTTAAATACGTCGAACATTCTGTGATATCCTGTTTATTTAGGATTATTTATTAGCCTAGATATTATTTCAATAATAAGTTTGTTACCACTTCAATCACATGTCAAAAATGTACTAAACTAGTTCTTTCCAGCAACCACGCAATTATAAAAAAAAAATATATCAGTGAGGTTTTTGCTGACAGTGGAACTAATGAAGATGTAGTTTGTTGGGGGGGGGGGGGTATTTATATACACATATAAACATACTCACTGTTTGTCAAACATTTGCTTCTAGTGCCTTTCACGATAGTTTCTCAAAAAAAAAAAAAAAAAAAAAAAAAAAAAGATGTCAGAATCGAAGTTTTACAGCAATAAATTTACTTTAATTTAATATATACGTTTCCCGCACTTGAAGCAAATATTTGACAAATAGTAAGGTAAAACATTTTCTTTTCTCGAAAATTATCTATTTTCTATAACGCATATCTCGAAAAGTTCGACAAATATGTATAGAAACAATTTTATAGGAAATTTAATTAACTTTAATTTTGATTAGTAGCAATCTAGAGTCCACCGTTTTTTGAGATATAATCGAAAAACCCAAAAATGGGATCTCCCCTCCCCACCGTAAGCTCACCCCCCAGGGGTGGGTAAATTTTAATATGTTTACCTTCTAAATACTCCTAACGAAGCTGTGAAGCCAAAAATTATCTCATATTTCATGCATTTAGCACCCCTCATTTCAGTATTCATTAACTGAACTAGTACATATAATGCACTGCAATCGATTGGTAAACAAGGATAACCCGTGCCATAGTTGGTAGTATCTAAGGACGTTAAACTCTAACAAATAATTACAAAAATAATTTTTAAAATTGTAAAACGATAATTACTGTAGATAAAAATTCTCATTGCTATTCGATATTCTGTAATAAAATAATAATAACAGTAAACAGTACTATAACAATAACACATAGCCCAAGAAATGTTAACAACTCTTAACAAAGTCATAAACGGAATTTATAAGAGTGGGCACCTTAATGACTATCAGGCAGGAATACCGAACGCTCATCTCGAGCCCAATAAAATTCATCGCGTGATCGGAGACATTTCATGCGCATGTCCCCTCTGTTTACCACCGATTATCGTAGTCACCGCAGAATTTTACGATCTGGAAATTTTCATACGCGTGAAAAATTAAAATGAACTGTTGCGTGCCACTGCTTCCATGATCGCAAACTCATTTGTCACTATCGATAGTCATTATCACGATATATCGATTTGATATTCTATCCTTCATTTGTCAGATGATCGAATGATGGTTGTTTAATGTGATAATCTTCACTGATTTTTATGGGTTACGTTTTAAATATTTATTTATTGAAATAAACTCATGAACTGTTCATATAGGGGTCGTTTGAAAATTAGTGAATTAATAAAATCGATTATCCCGTGTCAGATTTATAGAAATTGGCCGAATATTTTATATCTTCCTTCTGTATTATTAATTATTTATGTAAACCAGACCATTTGTCAGCTTGTTCTTTCGATATAAAACATCTGTCCATGGTGTCTGCCAATATAAAAAAAACAAACATTGGATTAGTCATAAAACAATATATCAAACAAGAGAGATTGTCATTGGATACCCGGGACGGATTACCATTTTAATTGTTTCCTGATAAGGGAAGTTGTAACCTGTTGTAGATATAGATTTATTTAAATTCGATAGTAAACATCGATGCACAACATCTGCCAGGGCGGTAACAGAGTTCTCAGATTCAATAACCCGGGTCGATGCGTTTATAGATTTGTAAGAGATTGCAAATTAGCGCGTGGGTTAGGTCGAGATGCCTTCGGCCTACGCGAGCTATACAATTAGTTAGTCCTTTCTCTCTACAAGAGGCTTTCTAGGCAAGTTGATGACCTTAGGGGATTCAGATGGAAATGTCCTTAAAAAATTCTTTGGTTGCTATTATCAGTTAAAGCTGTAAGCTAGAACTAATATAAAAATTCTTAAAGAATAATTTTTTTATGTTTATTAGAAGTTTGCTTCTGTAATCAATTTTACTGTTGCTGCTTTATCAGACAGCCTGCAGACTTGATGAAGTAATAAATGAGAAATATATATATGGGTGATTCTTAGATAACGGAAAATTTCCGAAATATTAAAATTATGAACCTCAAAAAAATATAAAGAAAATAATATCTAGTAATTCTAAGGACGTATACTCTCGCCGTTACAGACTACTTTAAAATTTACTAGACAAACGTTCAAAGCTCCTAATTAATCACAAAAACCTTATTTACATGACTGTGATTAGACCTATTTGGACTTACGGAGTTAATCTTTGGAGCTCGACTAAACCATCCAATTCTTCTCGTATCCAATCCTTACAATCCAAAATCCTTCGATCAATCCTCAATGTTCCTCACTTTGTCACCAATAAACTTAACTATAAAGATCTTAATGTTCAAATGCTGCTGATCAAGCCTAAACCAGATACCTATCCTTTTATAGTAAGCTCCACAACCACTCAAATCGACTAGTTTCTCAACTTGCTTTCCTCTCCATTCCAGATTATCCTCCGAGGCCTCTGAAAAGAAGATGGTCTAGAGACTTTTCAGTGTAGAATTTTTGTTGAAGTGCTACTTATGAGTATTTTTTTGTTTAAGTTTTGACATGTTATTGTAATCGTTATCAACAAATTTACTTGATGTATATACTTGTACAGATGTAAATTTCAATGAATTGAAAAATAGATGTATACTGGACTTTCAGCTGCTTGGTACAACTCAAATCCTATTTTCATACTGGAAATTTAAAATATGTTTGTAAGAATAGAAAACTGAAATCCGACCGATGACATAGGAATCACTAGTTTTGCAACTATTTAATGCAATCATTCATGAATAAACATCATATCCCTTTATTAGGTTTCAGTATTTTTTTTTTTATTTTTTTTTAAGTCTAGGGAGAACCATTTTGTCTGGGACAAACTTAAAGTTATTTTCGAAACTGGGAATGTTCACTATTTCAACAACTTTTTTTTTTTTAATTGTAGGCCAACAGCGCCCTCTAGTCAAGGGAAATCCGTATTTTTGGGGTGAACAGTGAAGTAGTTTTTATTACTGTTAAACCTTTCTGGAACTACATATAATGATAATGTAGTTAAAATTTAGTTCAGATTGGTTTAATAGTTTACGTGGTTAGTGATAACAAACGAAAAATGGCTTGTCCTTTTGTATAATAGTATAGATTACAATTCAGACAACATTAAAAAAATATACATTTATCTTACAAATTCTTTTCCACCTTTTTAATACTAAGGTTTATCCCGGGAAAGAAAAATCCTTTGAAAATAATAAAATGGTTCTACTGTTTGGCTGCATTAATTTGGGATCATCGATTCTCAAAACCGATTTATTTTCTCATGAATCGGTGGAATATAGAATCGACAGATTTGTAATTTATCTTATTGTAAATTACTTATATATTTTTTAATATATTTAAATCTGTGAGTGATGATTGATATATAATGAATTCATTCTATTCACTAGGTTGTGCCATTAAATGCTTATTAATTATAATAATTAAGTTTCATAATATGATTTCTATTCAGCGTGATAATGATTAGGTGTCATAAAATAATAAATATAATCAAAAAGTATTTTGAAATTTTCCGCTATAAGGATATAATAATAAGTGGAGCTATTTGCCTGGGGAGGAATGGTTTCTCAACCTTCTCGGCCAGACCACACGCGCTCCCATTCGGTTCATTCCTTATATCAGCCTCCCTAAATCAGCAAATTAACATTTTTTCATTGAAATTATAATCACCCGCTAAAATGATGGAATAATTATTATGTTTAATACAGAGCGATAGTAATCTTGGGCAACATATTAAGAGTTAATTTGCTTATCGTAACCTCTATCTCTCAATCAATGAAAAAATGTGGATGTGTTAGTCTGTGTGTAATGACCTGTTAGTGACATTCCAGGGTGGCTGTGATTTCAGTTTCAATCTTTATGATTACAAAGTATGTGTTTTAATGTCTGTATTTCTTTTTAGTAATCCTGTAATCCTTTAAAACGTTTAGGGCAGAAGTCCGTTGGTGTTTTAATAAATACAATAGAATAGAAAAATAATTTTGTCCTTGAACCAAGTCTCTTAAGAATATTTAATAAGTAAAAAATTCAATTAGTTATATCAGGTCAAAGGCACAATACAAAATAAAATAAAGAAGAAATAATAAAAAAACAATAATAATATATAGGTAGATGCTTGTTAAATTTATAGATAGGAAAATAAGAGAACATTCTACAAATGAAATGGGAAATAAATTCTTTTGGTACAATGCTTTTCATTCCATTTTCCGTAGCTATGTTTCCTTGGAATGTTCCTTTAGCAAATTATCAATCCTTCCTATATTTATAATTTACTTAATTTATAATTTAGATCTGCAGTCAATGCAATACACACAAGATGCCGTATTTTTTTTTATCTTTATACCCCATCCCACAGAACTACTGCATTCCAACGCTTCTTCCTCTTCCGCTCAACCATCCTCTGGAATTCTTTTCCTCCTCATATCAGACAAGCAAAATCCTAAAAAACATTTAAATACCTCTATTTTCAGTGCCTTATTTTTATACAACGTGACGTTTGCTAATAATCTAATTTCATTCGGAATAGAAGTAGGAAACTAAAGAGCGGCTCGGGATATCGAAGAAAAATCTGTCTCTGACGCAAAGACAAAGTGTAACAATTGTAGAAATCTTTATCTTATAATTGAATTTGGTTGATTTCGTAGATTGTTTGAAGGCCTACATAAAATCAGAAGTCTATACCGGCTTAGGTAAGTAATTTAACCTTATAATAATTACCAATTTTATGTCTAAGTTTTAGATTGCATTGTCTTCTGATTAGTACGTACAGAAGTTTGTCTTTTGTTTAAGCTTTATTTGTTTTTCTTAAATAAGAGCTTCCTGTTGTTTTTAAAATAGGGTTCCTGAAACAAAATGATCATTTTTAAAACCAAAATTAGTATTATTATTTCTTTAATATAAAATACAATTAATACTCAAAGTATTGCCAGATGTTATCTGCCGTTATTAAACATCAGTTGGGCAACTGTTTGATCCCATGTTTATACCACTTGATATGGCTGTCGAAAAATGCATTTGCAATTTTCAAAATTTTCCCTTTCAAATGGGCTATGGATCGAACTAAATAGTGATAGTCCTATGGTGTGAGGTCTGGAATATTCGCCAGGTGTGGAAAAGTCGATACCTTTAAGATTTTTAAACCTTTCCTATATCTGGTGGGAATTATGGCGACAAGAATTGTCATGCTGGAAATGGACTCTTTCGATTTGGAAAATAAAAGTAAAGCTTAAAGCTAAAGTACGCTCAACATTATCGATTATTTTTTCTAACTGTATGCAATCGATGTCTCTATTATAATTTTAATGTTAACTACATTAATTTTTGAAAAAATACATTTATTCTATTTCTTTTTTTTTTTTTTTTTTTTTTTTTTTTTTTTTTTTATCTTTTTGCAGCTAAATTATCTATGCTGATATTTTTACAATCATTAATATTTTTGTAGGTTCTTTTCATAATTAAAATTAAAACAATTTAACTTTGTTCTGTTATTTTGACTAAGAAACTAAATTCAGAAGTTTTGATAAATAGCTAAAACTTTTTGATGCACTTCATCACATTTCTCACAATTTCAAATCTGTCGTTTGAATTTAATTTAACTCTTAAGTTACTTTCAATATTTTTAAACCATTTTATATAAATTGAACGAAATTATTTTTAAGACATGTTTTGAAGATATTCCACAGTGTAAACCTGTTATTTCCTTAGAGCGATCTATGAAATCAGGCACCCAGCTCCCCCCAGACGAACATTTCCCCGAAAATAGACTTAAAGACTGGCGTTGATACGGACCACTCTCAATGACCTAATAAGGCAAGGGACTGGATCCATCATTAGGGTATGCAAATCATGGTTATCAGCAGAGCTCTGATATCGGCCAGCTGTGTCGCAACGGTTCGTACCGTGGGTGGTGCTCTTATGTACTCATTAACATTAGCTAATAATAACATAATGTATACATTAACATAATCTTTTAAACATCTATGCAGCATTTATATATTTTATATGTAATTATTTTTTTTCTCGAATGAATGATGAAGCTTCCCGCCAAACTGAGGGTAAACTAACTTAAAACAATTTTCCTTTGTTAGTTGTTCCAAATTTATGGTTTTACTTGAAATCCACGCACAAACCTAAAACAAAAAAAAAACTGCACGTCATTTATTGACTGCTTAAAAAAATATAAAATGTTAACAATATTCTAAGCTCCTAATTAATTACGAAAGACTCATTACATGATAATTACATAATTAGACCCATTTAGAAATACGGTGTTGAGCTTTTGAGCTCTTCTAAACCTTCCATTTCTTATTATATCTAATGCTTGTAATCCAAAATCCTTCTAAAAATTCTCAATGCTGCTTGCTTTGTCATAAACGAAGTAGTCCACAAAGATCTTAGCGTATCGTATGTTGCAGATTTGGCCCAAGGCAGATACCAAGAGACCTTCTAATGTAGAATTTTTATAGAAGTGCTACTAGTGAGTAGTACTTTACTTGTTTTAGACATTGTAATCATTTTAATAAAATTTACTTGTCTAATGTGTACAGTTGTAAATATCAATAAATAGTTTATAACTGCAGGTGAAAAAACGCGAATAAACAAATGGCATCTTCCACTAATGGCTCAGTCTTGGTGGACAAGAAACATTTGGCCTTTTTAATTTTGGCTGTCTCCCACACCAACCTATACCGTAAAATAACTTTAAAAGCTTTCTGTAAATTGTCAGTTTGCTAGTCAATGATAATTTATAAGTCTGGCAGGAATCCCAGAAAGTAGTCCTTATCTTTGATTTAGTTCTTTTCCTTTAGGGGTATAAATAAATAAATTATATATGGTACTACATAAGTTACATACCACATTAGTTTATTTATCAATCCTGAAGTGGCTTTAGTCAATCATGAATTAACAGTTCATCCAAGCAATTCCAAATACATTATGTAATGATATGATTATGAATGTCTAAGTTATGCAGCACTTGCCAAAGATCTATAACGAATTCGAATTGGCTTCTAATATAAATAATATTAAAAAAATATCCGTGAGTAAAAATATTATACTCGCATAATATATAAAACTTTATGATATATCTCCTCAACTGTATACATTTGGAACAATGAAAGTCACGTGAGATTCTTCTTTTCCGTCCTCAAAAATATTTGTTTGTTAGTTTATTTCGTTTAACGTCACTTTATGCTGCTATGGCAAATCGGACGATGCTACGGTGGGAGTCCTAAATTTTGCCTATCCAGGTATAATTAGGATAGGCATCTTTAACGAGTACCTGACATTGCACAGGCTCGGGACCCTCATTTTACGTCCCTTCCGAAGGACGGAATACCTAAAGATTATTTACTCCCTTTAAAATATCCTAAGGTCATCGGCCAGGCTGCGAACACGCGATCAAAAAAATATTTAGTCACTAACTAATTATGATAAAAGTGAAATAAATCCACAAAATTTGTTTATCAAAGACATTCAACTATGATTTTTTTTAATTCTATGAACACCATTGCCTCAATAAAAAAACAAAGCAAAAGTCTAAATATGAATAATTAATAGAGATTATAAAAAATTAAAAAAAAAAATCAATAAACATTTATCAGTTAATCGAATAAAATTATTACCTATAGGTATTTTTAACGACAGTTCTCAATTTATGATTATATCTCGGATGTCTGAAAACGTTTCGAAAAATATTTGCTAACGATTTTGAAGAACCCCGGAAATTCTTAAGCGAGTTGTTCACACAACTTTATAGCCGTGTTGACCTTCTTTTAAGCCCTGAGCCTCTTATCTCCATCTTTTAATAAAAAAACATCTTTAGTTATTTATTTTCCTATATTAGTGTTCTTGTAAACGAAAAAAAAATTAATTATAAACAAATTTATACTATTAATAAAAAAGGACAAGCCATTTTTCGTTTGTGATCACTAACTGTGAAAACTACTTAACCAATCTCAACCTAATTTTAACGACCTCATCTTTTTAGTTCAAGGAAGGTTTAGAAATAATAAAATTTACACATTTTCTATTAAATGATTGTTAAAAAACGATAAATATGTGGTGCGCAGTGAAATTTGAAAATTTACCTATAGGTTCGCCATTATCGAATTATCCGAAAACTTGTAGAGAATCTTACAGTCAGCAAATCGACCGTAGCTGACCATTTCTGACCAAGGTCATTAGAAAGGTAAAAAAGCTCGAAACTTTGGTGCGTGGTTTTTTAGAGGCTGAGTGTGCCCTACGAGGGTCTCCCGACCTCGAAGTCGATCCACATCTGAAATAACAGAAGGCACCCCCAGGCCAGGCAGCCCAGAAAGGCCCAGGTCCCCACAGCAATAGGGATACCCTCTGACCGGCGGAATCCGAACAGTCTGGAATGTGAGGATTTAAATTGCCCAGCACCCAGCCTAGAAAGTCAGTCATGAGTCAGTTAGTCGGTCACTGACTGGTGCGGTGACTGTCTAGTGGCAGTGACTTAGTATCGGTGTCAGTCATGAGGCAGTGACTATCCTGTGTCAGTGAACGTAGTAGTGATAAGTCGGGGTGAGTGTAACTTATTTAGGGTTTGTTTTACCTTATTATATAATATAGAAATTGGTGTAATTAGATAAAAGGTAGACCTTAGTGACAAATGTTATTGTAAGATTATGTTAGATTAAGAATCTAGTATTATTTATTAAGTTGTAAATAAGTGTAGTTTTCGTCGTTTTCGACTTCTACAATATTTACTAGACAGGCCTTCAAACCTACCGAATTACTTCAACATTTCGTTTACATGACAGTTATCAAACCTATTGGGACTTATAGAGTTGAGTTTTGGGCTCCACTAAACTATCTAATTCATCTCGTATCCAATCCTTGCAATTCAAAATCCTTCGAAAAGTCCTTAATGCTCCTTACTTTGTCACAAAGAAACTTATCCATAAAGACCTTAATGTCCCATATTTTAATGATTTAGCCCAAACGAGATACCTATCCTTTCATATTAAACTCCATAACCATTCTATTGCACTAGTCTCTCAACTTGTTTCCCATTATATTCCCAATAATCCACCGATGTGTCTTAAAAGATGGCCGAGAGACTTTCTTATATAGAATTGTTTTCTTCTTATTGAAGTGCTACTAGTGAGTGGTTCTTCACATGTTATTGACGAGTCATTGTAATAATTTCCTCAAATTTACTTATTGGATATATGTATACAGTTATAAATATCAGTAAATAGTTTTTAAAAAAGTGTAGTTTGGTTTGCTATACCCTTAGTGGACCGTGCCATTATAATTGGAAACCATTAACATCATTTTCTAGATAATCCAATATTTCACACAAAATAATATAAAGAGTTATTTTTATTAATTTATTAATTTTTTTTCTTCTATTTTAAAGTAAAATAAACTATTTTAAATTAGCTGTATCTATTTCAAGATTCTAAGAACTACCTGCTACATCTACCTCTTTGGAATGTGTGACACACGTAAAATATATACTGGGTCGTAATATTAGTAAATACCTGTGTTTACCAAAACCCATAATCTAAATAAATATTAAAGCAAGTTGCTAAATATACATAAAACTAAACTTTTTATTTGAAAAATACTTGAAATTTTAAAACATGTTCCTTCAAATTCACGTTGTCAGAAAAAAAAAGCTCTTATTCAAGAAATTCATAGAAAGATTAATTTTTTAGAACTGAGTTACCAAAAGTGATGGCTAGTAATCATTTTAGTAAAATATTTGTTTGGAACAACCGCTTGTTCTTACTGTGACTATTTGGTGGAGGAAGTAAAGAAAATTCAACGATACTAGGATATCGACTTTACAGAAGAACATCGATTTTCCATAAGATTGCCCTATCGAAGAAGACTGACGACGTGGTCAACGCACCCAGGAAGTACCCGTCGCCTTATACTTGTTGTCATTGTCTGCAAAAAGGGCAGCTGATAATATTCTGATTACAAATGCGGGAAATAAGAAGGATTAGAAGGAAAAAAGAAGGAATACAGAAAGGTTGGTAGTATGCGATGTCCTCCTCTGATATTCCATACACGATCCGGGTCCTGGCAGCAGGATGAGTTCTGACTGAGAATGCGACTTCCTGGCAGTGGGGGACGTCGGCGAATAATGAGGGTACGGAGGTGTGTCTGCAGGTACTTGTACGTCCAAGTAATCTATTCATCTGAGCCGTGTACGATTATTTACTATCTTGAAAAAATCAAGGAGACTCAATAGATTTGAACTACCGACAATTCAAATATCTGCACTTTTATAAAATCTAGTCTTAAACCAAACAAAACTGTTTAAGTTTACAAAACAATACTCACGCCATTAATTATATACGTTTGTGAAGTGTGGGGAGCTGCATTCTCTACTGGGAAAAATACAAACTTTCCAAAATAAGGTCCTGGGAATTGCTGTAGATGCCCCTGGTTTATAAGAAATAGTCAACTACATTTTGATTTAGAAATATAATCAATTGAATATATTATTTAAAAAAACGCTTCGCCAGGTTTCATTGCTTATTACCAGCGGTTAAAGGTGAAGTAGCTTTCAATATAGGAGCTCAAACAACATCCTGTAGATTGAAACCAAGACGTCCTGATGTAAACACCATTATTATTTTATTCAGTATTTACTTCTTCTTTACTACACCGATTACTGTTCGTATTAGTATTATTTAACAGTTTTAACTATTATTTTATTTTTTCTTTATTTATTAATTTTTTATTATTATTACTTTATTTTAAGGCAGCTGGGTAGCTCAGTAGGTAAGGCATCCCATCCTTAGGCTATCCTCCAGGGCCCAAGTTCGAGCCCAGCTGAAGGAAGAAACTTTTATTTCTGTATCATCAGCCACGGATCGACTTCGGAGCCTGGAGACCTTCCTGGTATAAAACCAGTCTCTATAAAGTGGATACCCTTCATTCGGAGAAAACCTGGTGATTGAGCGTGATTGCTGACCACATCATCTTTTTGTATAACTGTCGGTCACGAAACAATCCTTCTTTATTAAATTCTGAATCCTTGACTCTTTATAGTAGGGTTGGGCGATAGTCGATAGCACTATCAATAGGCCGATACTATGGATTGAAAACTATCGATTGCGATCGATAGTTTTTCGATAGTTTCCTTTTTTTTTTTTTTTCCAAAGCTATTCAATAAAGAATTTCAACTAATTTAATTAAATTCAGTTTATCTACTTACTATTTGAAATTTGCAGGGTTATAAATTATAAGATTATATCATAAAGATGAGAGAAAAAAACTAATTTATTTGAATTTTCAAAAAAGGTATTTACAATTTATATGGTTACAATAATAATGAAAAATCAAATCTTCAGAAAAGAAAAATAACGAAATAGTTAATTTCAAGAGTCAAGTGTGCTCCTTGAGCCACATATTTCCCGAAAGAAAAACTAGCATTTCTGCTTTCCTTTGGCTTAATCTTTGAGAGAACCCTTGAGCTCTAGGAATTCCGAATTCAACTTCAAAAGAACTCGACACTGGACAGAGAAAGATCAGCATAATTCCGAATGTTTCGGAAAAAAAAAGTTGAAATTAGTAAAAAAGGTCTATCGATAGTCAGCACTATCGATCACTATTGATCACTATCGATAAGTGACCATCGATAGGCATGAACTATCTATATATTGATAGTAACTATCGACTATCGCCCAACCCTTCTTTATAGGTTGTAGTGGTAATTGATTTTGCCAATTTTATTTTCCAACAATCTTATTTTTTTTATAATTACTTCTTTATATGTTTTTCCTATTAATTTATTGTATTTATATACTCACTCAATAATTACAATTATTCCAAAATTTTTATGAAATTTATCGGTTACGGGTTTCTCTAATGTTTAAAATATTATTAATATTGTTAAAAAGGCCATGTAAGGCTTACAAAGCTTATTTAGAAATAAAATAAATATTAAAAAAATATATCTGAAACATTTAGAAAAAAAATAGATAATTCGATTTTCGTCCAAAATGAAAGAAATACTCTTGTCAACCCAATTATAATTCCAAGTTAAATATAGTGCTTTACAATGATCTTTATCTTATTAAGTACTAAATCATACAAATATATAATATAAATATAGATACATTATATGATAAAATCTTCCAGAAATGAATATCTGTCTATAAGGAGAATAAATTATTTTATTTATTTTCTTCATTTATTGATATTTACAACAGTACAAAATAATATACATCAAGTAAATGTGTTGATAGTGAATACAATGGCATGCAAATAACTTGTGAAGAACTACTCACTAGTAGCACTTCAATAAAATCTACACTAAAAGGTCTCTAGGCCATCTTATTTTCAGACGCCTCGGAGGATTATCGCAAATGGAGTGGGAAGTAAGCTGGGAGAATAAATTATAAATATAAAGATAAATGCAGTAATATTTGATTGTAAGTCTAAAAGAAAATCATATAGAGCATACTGTTCAAGTTAACATGAATTAAAATTCATTGAAAAAAAAAATATATATATTATCCAAGATTGATTTTAATTTGCAACATAAATCGTATAATTTAAGAAATAAGATTGAATCGAATGGTAACACAAAGCAATGTGTACATAATAAGACTTTTTTTATTTCACTCTAATTGATAACAATTACAACCCCGGCGGTAGCTTGTTCGATAGCCGCCTATTACTGCCGCCATCGATTATTCCCGTTAAATCGATAATAGCGTGAAATCGAAGGCTTTCTACACTGACTCACACTTCGAAAATCCTGACAGATAGGATAGGGAACACCTCGGCCAAACGATTGAGATTCGCTGGGGAAATCAGATCACCCACTTCAGAAATATTTTAGCTTAAATATATTAGCGTACATAATATATATATATATATATATATATATATATATATATATATATATATATATATATATATATAATATAAAAAAAAAAAAAAAAAAAAAAAAAAAAAAACCTTCCCTGTTTAAGTTACGAATTTGATTACTTTTAACTAATAACTGAACTTTAATTTGTTATCGGTAAAATATTTTTTTGAAGTATGTATATAAGCATTATTTGTTCAAGATATTTTTACGCATAGCAGAAATTTTCAATCTGGTTGAAATTGCACAGATTAGGTGTTTGAAGATTACGTAAAAGCATAAATAGACATAATTTTTTTAATTTTAATGTATGAGTTGGTATTCTAGGTAGACAGATACTGCATGACAGTCAATTCAATTGTTATTAAAAAATCTATAAATATATGGAGTGACATCTGCATCCCAGTGCAGTTTAAAAATCGGCCGCTATGTGACCATGATGCAACAGAGTTTGTTGGCTACATATCGGAGAGTTGTAAAACTATTAAATCAAACTGTACCAACTTTTAACTACAACATCTTCATAGTTCTAGGAATGTTTATAATGATAAATTTTATAATAATAATAACAATTAAAATGTTTAGACCTGAAACGAGGTTTGACAGAGTATTATATACTTTTAAGGTTAGAAATTAAATTTCCACCAGATGGATCGATAAAATTATTTATGCCGAATTGGGTGTCTAATTACGCTTTTACGTTCTCTTCCAATACCTAATCAATGCAATTATAACCATGTTAAAAATTAGTGCCATGCGTAAAAATATTGAAGGAATAATGCTAAAATACTTCAGTACATAATTTTTATCGATAAACAAATGAAATTCAATTATTAGTTAAAATCATCTAAGTTATTTATTTAAGAGAGCGTGCGAAGCCTATTACTGAAGTATGCTAGTAATGGTACAAATAAATATTTAGAATACGAGCGATTCCTTTGCGTAGAGATGACCCAGAGCCCCACACACGAAGTTGGTTTATCTTAGTAACTACACAGAGTAGCCTGTTATTTAGAGACTGGTACTTTGGACTGCTTCATAGAGACATCATCAGAGAATCTACAAGCATCAATTAGGATTTATTAGAGAGAGTAATCCCACTCATCATGCTGCCATCAAGGATTGATGATATGAGATAGGTACCGGGTCGTGGAGATCTAATCGCCTTAGTGTATACCTTGGGTCTAACGAGCATGTAGTTGCTAATAACCGAAGAGCCTTGCAATCAGTAACATATATTCTGCCTCTATGTAATATCTCTAATAGGGGCGTCATGTTGTAGATAGATCTGGAGTCTTAATGGATTACTGTTGTTCTTCAAGTGAGCCTATATTTTGTTAGTATTTATTGGTCTACATTCAGATTCATTTATTTGAATACAATAGAAAATAATGGGAAATTTTCTGAGGGTTGACCTAATTACACTTAAGAAAAGAAAAGTTGATACCTACACCTCCCAACATTTGCTAGACTTCAAAGCTTTCAATAAATTACAAAATACTTTACATGAAAATAATTACACCAATTTGGACGTACAGAGTTGAGCTTCGGGGCTCCACTAAACCTTCCAATTTTTTTTCGTATTCAATCCTTACAGTCCAAAATCCTTCGTAAAATCCTTAATGCTCCTTATTATGTCACAAACAAACTTGTCCATAAGGATCTCATTGTTCTATATACTGCAGGCCCAAACCAGATAGCTATCCTTTTATAGTAAACTCTATACCCACTCGATTCGACTTGACTACCAGCTTCCAAACCCTCCGAGGCGTCCGAAAATAAAATGGAAAAGAGACCTTCTAATGTAGAACTTTTATTGAAGTGCTACTAGTGAGTAGTTCTTCACATGTTATTGACATGTCATGTTAATCGTTTTTCTCATATTTACATGTTGTATATAATGCGTACAGTTTTAAATATCAGTAACACATTTTTAAGTTCCATAAATCACGTTCAACAATAGAAATGATATCGGTTAATCACTTTAAAAAATATATTTGTTGGAAAATGAATGAGGATAAAGGTATAATATTAGAAGAAAAAATAATATAGCATAAACAGAACTGTATACTTGACAATGTGACAAATATGGGACTGACAAGCTATCAAAATAACGAGGTTTTTAAAAATGCGAAAAGATGAATTTAAGTGAAATAATAATTAATTTATTTTAATATTTTAAAGTAATATTCTTCAAGTAATAACAGTATAATCTATATCTATAACATTAATGAAGCTAAGACCAAGTACATGAGAGTCGGAGGAGATGGACCAGGGATTGGTCCATTTGTGGCTGGACCATATAATTTTGAAAATGTAAGTAGCTTTATCTACCTCGGGGCTGAGATCAACTCTGGAAACGACATCTCTCGAGAAGTCAACAGAAGGATAGCAACAGCGAGACGGTGCTACTTTGGCCTTGCGAAGCATTTTAGAAGCAGGTTCCTGTCTAACAGGACCAAGATCACCCTCTACAAAACCTTGGTCCGTCCCGTTTTAACTTATGGATCAGAAGCATGGGCCTTTAAAAAACAGGATGAAAATAGGCTTCTGATCTTTGAAAGATCAATTTTGAGGAAGATTTTTGGTCCTGTTAAAGAGGGTGGAATTGGAGAGAAGAAGAAATGTCGAACTGGCTGGCCTGTATAGGGATGCAGACTTGGTAAAGTTTATCAAGATAGGACGACTTCGATGGGCCGGGCACGTCGCACGCATGGATGACTCGGCGATACCCAGGAGGATACTGTCCGGAAAGTTGCATGGGCGAAGAAAAGTCGGCAGGCCAAATGTGAGATGGGAGGATTCAGTGACACTGGACGCACGGACTCTGCTGGGAGTCCGAAACTGGAGAGCTGCTGCAGCTGACAGGATTGACTGGCGAAAGCTTTTGGAGGAGGCCGTCTCGGTGACGGGATGTAGAGCCACCGATGTATGTAATCTATATCTATACTATTATATAAAAGGACAAGCCATTTTTCGTTTGTGATCACTAACCGCGAAAACTACTGAACCAATCTGTACCAAATTTAACTACTTTACTTCATATTTCTCCATTATCTTCATAGTTCAAGGATGGTTTAGCAATAATAAAATTTACATATTTTTTATAAAAAAGATAAATATGTGGTGCAAAGTGAACTTTAAAAATGGACAGACATGTGGCGCGCGCTATTCAAGATATGTTACAAATATACGGTGTTATATTGAGCTAGAAATTGATAATAAAATTTGCTTAATTCAATTAGATTGTTATAAAAAAAAACTATAAATATGTGGAGTGACGTGGGGATCCCAGTCAAGTTTCAAAATCAAACAATATGTGATTAACGCCATTCTGCAACATAGTTTTAGTAAAACTATTGAACCCCAATGAAGCCTTTTTTCTAACTACCTCATCAAAAAAAATAAATAATCTCAAGCCATAAAAAATCGAAATTGAAAAATTTCTCAACAAAAAACCTTATTTAAAAAAAGAAAGAAAAAGGTTTTTGTATGCCAGATAGGATGGCCAAGCCATCCCTGCCAAAGATGGATATATTTTAAATAAAAGAATGCCAGATAGGAAGGAATGGAAGAAAAAAATTTCTTTAATCAGCACAGAAACACAAAGCTCTCGCCCGCTCTTAATCTATTGATAGAGTATGAACTGGCCCAGGGATATATATATATATATATATATACTTGGATATATATATATATATATATATATATATATATATATATATATATATATGGTGATCACAAGATTAAGGATTATATTACTCACGGATACCTTATAAAATGTATATGTCTTTTGGCTGAGGGTCTGTAGTTTTCTTTTGTAATGTTTCACCCTCAAAATGTGTTATGTTTTTTCACATTCAAAAATGTAACATTTTGACACGCTCTAGGTTGCTGTTGGTCGGAACAAAAATTTGACAACAGTTTAAATCAGAAATTTAACTGAAAAAAAAAAAAGTTTTGTTGTATAACAGTTGTCGCTAGAACTTACTATTTAGGAGCTATATGGGTTGGAATGAAAGAAGTCACGCTTCGCTTACATCTTTATAAGTTGGGGCTTTATTGACAAACTCTGTTGGTATTGTTCGGATTGAGAAGTGCGAATTTTCATATTAATTCTAATATTTGTTGAGAAGACTGTAGATTATAATTGCAACTGGAAATTCAAAGACTTTTAACTCTCCGCAGGTCGTGGGAACTGTGTGAACCCTTAGGTTTTTTCATGAGAATCATAGAACTATTATCTGTATAAAATGAAAATATTATTGGCTTTATCATGATTATATTAAATGCCTTTTTAATTGGAAAATAAGGAAGTACAATCAAGCCTGCTAAGGGTATCTATACAGAACCTACATTACATTTTCACCTGTCTATATAATACTCAGCAAAAGGTTTCCCTGATCAACCCCGGCACTTATCATACTCCCCTTAAAGGAAACTGAAATAGTCGAGCGTTGATACGGCGATAGTTCGGATTTGGAAACGTCCAAATAGGTCCCGCCTAACAGTACACGCCGTTTCCAAACGTTTCTCCATCTAAGGGATCTCGTTTAGCCTTCTTTTCCAGCCGAACCGAAAGTAGAAAAAGTTGTACCCGGTGTTTGGATTTATTGTGTGTTGGGTGTACACGTGTACCCGGGAAGATTGTCTGAGTGGATAGGTCTTATTTGGTCTATCTGACTCTTCGGCGAGGATTGGCGTCTCACTTCAGAAGATCCGAGTGCTTTAGGGCTTTCTTTTCCTCTTTTTCCCAATCATTGTAAGACTTTCGCAAAGGAACGTAACTATAATACTGAAGGGTTGGACACCATGCAGTGATAGAACTGGGGCTCGTTGGATAACTAGCTATGGATGTATTTAATGGACGTACAGATTTCTAAAGAAAGTGAAATTACTTAAAATATACAAGTTGGAACCTAAGTTCAAAAAGTAGAACATTAACTTCCCTATCATCATTTGAAGAATGATAAAATTTTATAAAAAAGTTTTTCATATTTTAATTAAATTTTAAAAAATAGTATGGTTAATAGTATGATATAATATTTAAAAAAAAAATGGCCATGGGTTCATTAATTAATTATAACAGTAACTTCCGCACGTAACAGTAAAATACGTCCACGTTTAAGGCATTCCATATAATGTTTTTTTAAACCATGAATGTGTAGTTTATGACTTCTGACAGCATCTCAGACTATCTACTTCATAAATTGATAAAATTAAACAAAAGTTTATGCATTTAAATCATATCGTTTGCTATATCAAAAAATGTGATATAGCTGATTCCTAGATCTTTTAATATTTCATTTTGCTCTTGAAAATATTTATAGAAAGTAAAAAAAATATCTTTTACCGTCTATTCATTCATTGGATTACTTTTAAATGCCCTCATTTATGAAGTTGAATACAATTTTGAGTGATATCAATTCTGTAGATTGAGACAGTGATATCGATACAATGGCAATTTGATTTTCGTGGCAGAATATACAGTGCTAAAGATAATACCGACAACACTTTAACCCACCTCTTAATTTCACAGGATACATCAACACGAAAGCAGATTAAGTAAGTATTGGATTTTTTGTTGTTTCATTATTTTAAGAAATAATAATACTTAAGTCAGCAATTCATTTTTTCGAGCTCATACTAGTCATACCTCGCAAATACGAAGCTCAATTTCAATAATTACCAAACTCATCATTAAAAAAACATAATGGCATTCTCCACGATTCACTCGAGGCACACATGAGAGAAATAAATATTTAATACAATTAGGAATTGATGAATTATTTACTGATTCTAAGATATTTCGTTTTAATTAAAATACTATACTCAGATGTAAGCCGTTATTCTTTTTTTTTTTTAAATCATATAAACATTTCCTACACAAGCCACCTTAACACTTCAACACAACCTCAACGAGATTCAAACTTGGTGTAAGAAATGGAAAATAAAACTTAATTATGACAAATCCCTTCATATTACATTTACACTACGACGCAAGACCTGCCCGCCTGTTTACATTGACAACCAACCTTTACATCAAACTGAAAAAGTGACATACTTAGGACTTACGCTTGATAGAAGACTGACATGGGGCCCACACGTCAAGACAAAAAAACAGACGTTACAGTTAAGACTGCGACTTCTATACTCAGTACTTCACAGACGCTCAAAACTACCTTTAAAACAAAAACTTAACATTTACAGTTACTTGATTAAACCCATCTGGACGTATGCATCGCAAATTTATGGACCGGCCAAAAGAACACATATTCAGAAAATACAGACATTTCAATCTAAATTCCTAAGACTGATAACAGACTCCCCTCCTTATGTGTCAAACGATATACTACATACAGACTTACGTATTCCGACAGTTAAGAGCCATATTCATAAACTTTATCGACAATTTCATGAGAAATTACGTGGACACACTAACAAACAGATACATAATATGGCAACAGTACAGATACCAGACATAAGTCAACGGAGGCTGAAAAGGAAGTGGATGAGGGATCTCCTAGTCTAATCGCTAATAATTTAGTTTCATGCCTGGAGATTGTACCACTGGGTGCTGACTCCCTCATGCCTGATCATGTCTGTTGTTTCAATGTAATTTCACATTCACTGGTTGTCCATTGTGTACAGTTGTGAATAAAGTTATTATGTAAAAAAAAAAAAAAAAAAAAAAAAAAAAAAAAAAATATATAAACATTTAAAACATCAGCTGTTTAATATAAGGATAATGTTGATTAAATTAGTGTCAAATTGTAAGGTAAGAAACCAAATGTATGTTGGCACTTAAAAAAGTCTCTGGAAAAATAAAATAAACTATAAATTATATGTTGTTTTATGTTCCAAATAAGGAGTGAAATATTATAGAACTCAGAAAAATGGAGAAACCTTAGAAATATTAAGCTTAAAGGTGATACTGTTTTTCAGATTTGACGATTATTTTATGCTGAAAGACATCCTTGGCTACTCTCCTTGCCCACATAGAATTAGTTTTCATCCTTAAGGATGCTGTTTTAAGATGGTGGAAGAAAATCTTCGGGCCACATATATATTAGTTTTCGTCCTCCTCCATTGTTGTCCTTAAGGATACTATTTTCAAATATTAGAATATTTAACGATTTTAAGGATATTTCGCCGTTGTTAAAGCATATTACTACACAATTTTGAAACCTGGAGAAACTCAAATCTAACGGATAAGATTGATAAAAATAAACAAGTGAAGAACTAAACCATAGGTAGTGTATAATAGCATCAGGTAGAGTTGAAACCGGGAAGTTGATTATGGCGGTAAAAGATCTAAGCTGTTTATAAACTAAACAAACATTATAAGAAATAAAATAGTTTAAGTTTTTAATCGTCCAAAAAAAAAGTGATCTTTGATGAAATTCCTGTTTTTAATTACTATTATTTATTATTAGTTTCATTATAGAACTGTAATGCCAAGGATTCTCAACTGATTAGCTTTTCATTGGAAAACCAATTACGATATCGATTAGAAAGCCACGTACTTATCCTCGTCTTAGAAATGCAGAAAAAAAAGATAAAAGCTTGTTAGCTAGATCTTCCTGCAAAAGTCAAAAGGTAAAAAAGTGTAAAAAGATAACAGTAACAGTATTTGTTCGTGGTAATATAAATAAATCATTGTATAAAAATGATATATTTTTCTAACTGTAAAATATCTCAAATATCGTTAAATTCTGTTATAAAAAATTCTCATATTTTAATTGAACGAATAAAGGAAACACTTTTATATAAAGTATATCTTCATAGTCCAGTCAATAAACATATTGTAAAGTGCATGAAATATGCGATAATTTTTTTATTTACAGCTTCGTTAGTAGTTAAACATACTAAAAGTCCCCGCCCCTCGGGGGGTGAGCATACGGTTTGGGATAGGGGAGAAGGTGTCATTTTCGGGATTTTTTATTACATCACGAAAACGGTGGACTCTAGGAAAATATGCTACAAATTAAAATGAAAACTAATTAAATTTCCTATGTAATTCATTATATAAATATTTGTCGAATTTCCAACGGTTTTCGAGAAAAAAATTATGTTTACCTCACGTTTTGTCAAACATTTGATTCAAGTGCCAGAAACGTATATATTAAAGAAAATTTAATGATTTATAATTTTGATTCTGTCATTTATTCTGAGAAACGATCATGGAAGGTACAAGAAGCAAATGTTCGAAAAAAAGTGAGTGTACTTTTTTTTCTTTTTTTTTGCGAAAATTATCGATTTTTAATAACATATATCTCGAAAAACGTTGGAAATATGTATATAAACAATTTTACAGTAAATTTAATACGCTTTAATTTTTATTTGCATCATATTTTTCTACAGTCCACAGTTTTCGAGATATAATAGAAAAACGCAAAAATGGGAACTACTCTCCTCCCCCTACTGTTAGCTCACTCCCATGGGATGGGGACTTTTAGAATGTCAAACTTCTAACTACTCCTAACGAAGCCCTAAGGTCATAAATTATTGCATATTTCATGCACTCTACACCCCTCGTTTCAGCAATCATTGACTGGAATATATAGGGTCCAAAAGATTCCCACACATCATTAGAGTACATATGTACATTAAGCCCTAACAAACAGCAAAGGGACAGCATTGATTATTTTACTAATTTTTACTCGTGAGTTAAAATTAATTTTTCAATAAAAATAACTAAAAAATGAATAATTAAAAATAAAATAATTGATTTAAGTAGAAACTATGATTTTTAATGATTTAATAATCATTAGCAATAGATTTTTAAAGGGGTTTGAGAATAGGCCAAAGATTTAATTAATACAGAAATAAATAAATTTAACTAATACTTGATACAAATGTTATGTCATTATGTATACTATTTGTTGGTATTATTGTATATTTTTAAACTTAAAGAAGAGAAATAGACACAATGGTTACAATTTGTTTTGTTGTCAGTCGCATCTGACAGGAATACAGCGAACGAATTAATAGCTTAAAAAAAAAGTGGCTGCCTACAGTAGATTAACAGGTAACAACGATTTTAATTGTCAGTTGTAAAGTTACGTATTAATTAACTATTAAATTGATCCAATAATTAATACATATGATTATTTATGTCCTTAGAAGAAGTGTTAATTATAAGTGAAAAGTTGGTGGGGGAGTTTTTATAGATTCCTGACATTTATTAAATTACTTAATTGACTGTAAAGCCCGATAATTGGATAATTATCTTAGATTTATCCCTTAATTTTGTAAATTGGACAGGATGTTGTTAAAAATAAAATAACGAGTCGCCTATTGCGTTTTTGTCGTATATAAAATTTATTTGTTATTTAATTTTTTTTTTTCTATCCAGCTATCTTTAATCAAGTTCAAAATTATTTTTAACCTTTCGATAGGCGCAATAAATCTGTGGTACGATCGAACGCTTTCATCTGACAGAGTAATAATGACAATTTTTTGTGTGGACTTGTGGGAAAACATATTAAACTGAACTTTTTTTACTCATACTTGTGAATTTTTAGGTTACATTTCTGTATCACATTGTATTTTGGATAAAAAAAAAAAAGGACATTTTAAAAATAGTAACTTTTAAAAAAAAAAAACATTCTGAGTCTTCTAAACGGGGAAAAAAACAAGAAGTGTCCTCAGCACAGGGGAGGTATGGAAAAATATGGTATTACTCATCAGTTCTGTGTTTTTTAAAAATAGTAACTACTAAAAAATAAATAAATAAATAGATGAATTAATTGCCACTTCTATTGGAATTCTTTTATTGGAAAACTAGTTTCGAATGCTAAACATTCATCTTCAGTTCTGAAAAATACAAATTTTTTTACCAACACATCAGCCCTTTGTTTCGTGGATTATATATACTAAAGTTTTCTAAGATATAAGATAAATTTAGTATTGGTACTCACCTGAGAAGATCTAATATATATTTGAAATATATCCATCGTGGAGGGAGAAAGTTTTTGGGGTTTTTAGCTTGGGATTTCCCCTATGACTCATAGGATTTTTCCGTTCCGATTGGAAACAACCTTAAAATGGGGCTATTCGAAGTGTTTATCCGCTAATTTAAAACAATATTTGGACCGGTTTTAAACGATTTTATTATTTATAACGATTCATAAATATTTAATTTTAGGCTATGTTCTACTTGATGTATTATTTTGACTCCCGAGTCTTTATTGAATTTATGGTTATTATATTATTTAGATGGATAGCGAAATTGGAATTTTGGGTCTTATTATTGTATGCTCTTATATGTTCTTTTATTCTTTGATTTACCGATCGTCCAGTTTTTCCCGTGTACTGAATTGAGCTTCACAGTCATTACATTTTAGTTCATATACATCGCTTTTTTGGAAAGGGTTTATTTTGTCTACAGGTGAAGGGAAATAAGATGACAATGGTTTATCTGTTTTAAATGCAGGATATAAACCTAAAAAAAAACAAAACAACTGGTTTTATGATTTAAAACATAAGTCAAAATTTAACTTACTTGTGACCAACTATCATTACCAACACAAACTTCCCATTATCATAAAAACAAGTAAGAAAAAAATAGTTTATGAAAGGTATCGCTCATATTAAGATTAACCTGACCAAGGCACAACCTCTGTAAAAGCTGGATTTTCCGTATAACTTCTTGGCATGTTCCAACAATATACTCCAGTAATATATATACAAACAATATACATGAAATAACTTTAGGATAGTCATACAATATATCCCTGGCTGTCGTGAAGGTACAGATAAATACGTAAAAATTGTGCAATTTTTTGTTTGGCCATTTCTAATCGTTTTCCTAATTACAATTTTAGAGTAATTAAAGTGCTAAAATAGACACTTGAAGGCCTGCTTTAAAGGGTAATAGTTAATTCCTTTTCAATGCTATTTGACTAATCCATTCCTTCACGACAACCATAATTCCTGGACCGCCCATAATTAACTATCAAAGAAATTTAGTGGGCCAAGGCCAGACCAGGACTCGTCATCGTGTTGTGGTACTTCAGAAATAATAACCACTTGTTCTACAACTATGTCGAGGAACATAAAGACTTAATGTACATAAAGATTTAATGTCTTTATTTTCAATGCAAACGAGCTCCAAAGGATATACAGACCCTGAAGGCCGCTCTTTCCATTGGATTTTCCGGAATAGAAAAGAAAAGCCAGAGTAGCCGGGTGGGTGGTCAACCGTGGGTGAACTGGCCCCAGACCCGGGGCAGGATATCTTCCCTATAAGGACCTCCTCAGGATTTATGCCCGGGCAGGGGAAGGCCTATGGCTCCAGAATGTCCTGTGTAGGTGCCGGGTCCTGCGGCTCTCATTTGCGTATCCTCTGCCCACGCCTTCTCTCTTCGTACTGGTCACCGGTCGTACCGTCCAATAGGAACAGTATTATTGGGTCATATTGTTCCACTTCCAAGTACCTCTATGTAGATATATAGGTTCCTTCTGCTTCATGTATATGTAGTGTCCTAGAGCTGATTATATACAGGAAGTTTCTAGAGAATATGTTTTGCTTAGTCTCTAAGAAATAATACCTGTAAAAGATTTCTAATATATTCCTTTTTATATTGAGCAGATTTTGAATGGCGGATCTGTTTTGCAATTTTATTTTTTATACATTTATTATAATTTTGTTACTAAAGAGGGTTGATGTCACCCCCTAACCAAATTGAGGTATTTTTAAATGAGTGGATATAGTATTTTATGAAATGAAATAAAATAATAAACTTTATTCTGGAACTTACTGTCCCCTAAGAATAAAAATAATGCACAGTTATAAGTACAGTTGTCTGACCTATTATTTACAAATTAAATGCTTTAGTGATTACAGCATACATTTTTTACAGGAAAAAAAATATTAAATTAAATTTAAAAAAAAAATAAATAAATATATGAAATAATAATTATAAGGTAAAATACAATCGTATATATATATATAAATATATAAAAGAAAGAAAGAAAGAAAAAAAAAAGTAATTCTAAGTATTCATTTGATTATTGACATATTTGCGGAAGATTGATTGTCTAAAAGGTACAGGAATAAAGTATTTTTAAAGGAAGTTACGGAAGCTGCTTTACGAATAGAAGTGGGTAGGGAATTCTAGAAGGAGGTAGCACGAATGATGAAGGGTTTGTCAAAGGATGCGGTTTTACGTGAGGGGATATATAGGTTAAAAGGCTGGGATCTAGTGTTTAGAAGGTGGATAGAAGAGCGCAGAGTTAATATATCAAGAATACAGTAAGGTTTTTAGGCATTTGAATACGAAATTACCCAGGAAGTATTGCCGTCGGAATTTAGGAAAGAGCCACCCAAGCTCAGAATATCGTCAAGTGCCGTGTGACCGCCTGGGGATCCCGAAGATAAATCTAATGAAACAGTTCATATATTAAAATTTTTTATATCGTCTATTATTTCTTTTATTCTTTATAACCAGGCTAATAATAACATAGGCTCATGTTTGGATACACATCTATCTCACATGACAGAATAAGCAATGAGAAGGAATCTATAAACAAATGTAAAAAACCTAAAAGATAAAACTAAGAGATGAAATATTAGGAAAAACTAATACATATATCGTATATAGGATTAAGGTAAAGTGAATAAAATCGACTTCTTTTGTCTTCATCTCTCTCTTGTTTAGACAGGTGTGATCTCTCACTTATGATAATATTTATTCCTTATGAAAGTTCTTTGTGAAATGAAACATTCACAGCATTTTTACAGAATTTTCGACATAATGAAGAATTTTTACTGAAATTGTTGTTCTGTCCAATTGACCAGAAGCATGTAGGCGATAGAATTAAGTTTTTGAAAGTAGTTTAAACTAAAATAAAAAAACAACAAATAGAATTGCTGATTATCAGTATGACCATTTTGACAATCATTGAGAAAAAACCCCGTTAAATTATTGAGTATATTAAAAGAGTGGATTCTTAAAGCACTTTAAGATAATCATTGGGTTGTAAGAAGAATGAAATTAAAAATGGATGATTTAGAACGTGGTAGAAATATATGGAAGAAGTCAAAGAACTACATGACTTGGGCAGGGAGAATAGAGGAAAATTATGGATAATAAGAGAGAAGTTCAGTAGCAGAGGGTCTCGATAACTTTCAAATAATCGGACTATCGAACTATATGAGGCAAAATTTACTGAAACGAAAATAAAAAATGTTTTCACTGTATTTTTTGAATTTATTTTAAGAATTTACTGCTTCTGATAACGAAACCATCAGCAAATTTTCGATCCGTGCATCACTAAGAAAACTAGAACGTATTAAAAAAGCCCCAACACAAAATGAAGAAAAAACGTGATTTTTTTCATTGAAACCATTATAGCTTCGAAACAAATGTTATATAACAAAAAGATACTCATTTGGATTTCTGATCAGGAAACTTTCGACAAATTTTTATCCGAGTGGCGCAAACAGAGCTAGAAAGTGTCAAAATGTTGCATTTTTGAAGGTAAAAAAAAAAGGTTTAAAAAGTGATTTTTTTCATCCAATTCATAAAGCTTCTTTCGAAGATATTTATTTTTAACCTTCCTGATAATTTATCTCATGCAAATATTTAAAAATTTGGGTATATATTTAGACATGTTTTAATTTTTCAGTCATGATTGCATTTTTGTTTTCTATTTTTTTCTGTTATTGTAGACTAAAGCGACAAGAAACTGCTCGTCGTTACAGACTAGTTCAACATTTACTAGACAAACATCCAAAGCTCCCAATTAATTACAAATGACTCATTTACATGACTTTGATTAGACCTATTTGGACATACTGAGTTGAGCTTTGGAGCTTTACTAAACCATCCAATTCATCTTATATCCAATCCTTACAATCCAAAATCCTTCTAAAAATCCTAAATGCCCCTTACTTCGTCACCAATAAACTTATCTATAAAGACCTCTTAATGTTCCATATGTTGCTGAGTTAGCCCAAACCATATACCAAACTATCCTTTCATAGTAAGCTCCATAACCACTCAAATCCATTAGTTTCTCAACTTACTTTCCACTCCATTCCCGATCATCCTCCGAGGCGTTTGAAAAGAAGATGGCCTAGAGAGATCTTGTGTAGAATTTTTATTAAAGTGCTACTGATGAGTAGTTCTTTTCAAGCTTTGACATGTAATTGTAATCGTTGTCAGCTCATTTACATAATGTATAAAATTGTACAGTTGTAAATTGATCTAAATATAAAAATATAAATATCTGTTATTGTACTGTAATATCAGATGTGTTGATTTAAAAAAAATGCGGCTTGAGAATTTTACCAGTAATTGTAGGTTATTCTTATTCTTAGGGGAGATAAAGTCCCTGACATAAGTTTAATTTTCATTTCACTTTATTAAATTTCATATTTTATACAAATTGTATTATAATTAATACAATCTAATCTTTATTAGAATGAAATTCCACTCTTAATGATTAGGAAAAAACTGTTAATATATATAATTTATTTTTCAAGGGGTACCATAATATTGACTAGTAAGTCCAGTTAGCAATAAATATTTCGGATTCGAACCCATAGGTCATTTGGGGCTCTCAGTATCGAACAAGTGTTTTGCATTTACATAAACATCGTAGATCAGAGGTGGCATTATTAATCTTAAACAACATGCAATCTCTCATGCCGTGACAATCATCACAGAAGCGGTGTACAAATGTAACAAGGGAGACCGGACACGACAGAGGTATGCAGGGACAAGCAACGAACGCTGTTTCGCACCTGGTTCGGATATTAATACGACAGCTATAGGACGTATATGGACTTAGCGTACACGACATATAATACCAGCATTAGTCATAATGGTCCCATTTAGCCACGGTTGACGAGAGCCTGGCAGAGGGTTCCCTTTGATGTACTTCCTCTCAGCGTTATTTAAGATTATAGTGGCTTTGGCTTCCACACTCGAAATATTATTTCATTAATGGTGGCATATTTGTGTTCGTCGCTAAGGACGGCCAAGGTGAAGGGTGTCACTGACAGGAGAGTGCATTTACAAGTCACTTTTTTATAGGATATTTAAAAAAAAATGGGTTCGTTGAGGTAAAATTACTTCAGTTTGATCTAATTTCGTTTAATTTACTTCGTTTACCACTTTTTCTTGACTGGAATAATCGATATTATTAATTAGATCTTTAAAAGGTAAAGGTGATATTCCACTAATACCTGTTGAACAGATCCGCTACCTAGGACTCCACTTGGACAAACGTTTAAATTAGAATCCCCATACAAGACTAAAACGACAAGAAACTGCCTGTCGTTACAGACTGCTTCAACATTTACTAGACAAACGTTCAGAGCTCCCAATTAATTACAACAGACTCATTTACATGACTGTGATTACACGTATTTGGACGTACTGAGTTGAGCTTTGGGGATCTATTAAACTATCCAACTTATCTCTTATCCAATCCTTACAATCCAAAATCCTTCGAAAATCCACAATGCTCCTTACTTTGTGACCAATAAACTTATCCACAAAGATCTTAATGTTCTATATGTTTCTGATTTAGCCCAAACCAGATACCTATCTTTCCATAGTAAGCTCCATAACCACTTCTATCCACTAATCTCCGAACCTTCCTCCTCCATCCCTGATAATCCTCCGAGGCGTCTGAATAGAAGATGGCCTAGAGATCTAGTGTAGATTTTATTGAAGTGCTACTAGTGAGTAGTTACAAATTATTTACATTCCATTGTATTCACTATCAACACATTTACTTGAAAAAAAGGTAATCATTCAAATCCATTAGTATCACAACTCTCTTCCCACTCGATTCCGTTCAATTACCTTGAAATCAAATAAACTTTTAAACTTCAAAGCAGGATATTTAACATTAGCTTTGTGAAAATTTTGTTATATTTTCATAATAGCACAATAAAATTAGGGTTATTTTAATAAAGTATTAAAGTATCTCACTTTGGAGCAAATGGTACTTTGAATGATAATAGGATTTCATGGTGCTAAAATATTATACTGCAAATTTTCTTATTTAATGTCAGTGCAATATTTCGGCTTTTTTTTTTTTTTTTTTTTTTTTGAAAATTTCATTCTGTTTTTATTTATTTTTTTTTAATAGGAATCTATTGAAGGATTGAATCTTATTTTCATGTTCGGTCCTTTATTTAAATTAGTAATTATATCCTTATTGTTTTTTACTATTCATATTTTAGGAGCCAACAATAAACATATTGCCAAAAAAAAAAAAAAAAAAAAAATATTGTATAAGCTTTAAATGTTTCATTTAAGGATATTAATATCAGTTATTTTATTAAAAAGGCATAACTCCCCATTTGCTTTATTCATTTAACTACATGTTTCAGAGCTTGTCATGTTGCTCCATCTTCAGGTTCTACAATCATTATGTTATGTTATTTTACAATTCTTTACTATATTATTACATCACTTAACTATTTTTGGTTTTTATTACCTAACACTGTGATATTCTCACTTGGTCATCTCATCTACACTGACACCACTGGGCAATGTTCAATTATTGTTTTGTTTATTTATTGTCAGCATTCTGGCCTATTTCATTTAGTTCCTATTTTACCTTTCCATTTCCATTCTATTAGTTGTATTGTCACTACTATTTACATTTTTATTACTTTTATTTATTAATGATTTTATTCTTTTTATGGACTATTTATATTTTCAGTCTATCCTATTAATTTAGCATAGTTTGTACCAATTTTATGTGTATCTGTTTTGTAGTTTACTGCCTGGTCTATTGTTTTATTTATATAAATTGCTTCCATTATTTTTCTATTTTTGGTTTTATACTCATGATAGGAACTAAATTAAATAGGCCAGAATGCTGACAATAAATAAACAAAACAATAATTGAACATTGCCCAGTGGTGTCAGTGTAGAAGAGATGACCAAGTGAGAATATCACAGTGTAAGGTAATAAAAACCAAAAATAGTTAAGTGATGTAATAATATAGTAAAGAATTGTAAAATAACATAATGATTGTAGAACCTGAAGATGGAGCAACATGACAAGCTCTGAAACATGTAGTTAAATGAATAAAGCAAATGGGGAGTTATGCCTTTTTAATTAAAAAAATATTGTATAAGGGAATTTATACATTATCTCATTTCAGGAAAATATATTTTTTTACATGTGTCATCACATGGAAAAACGTTGACATACACATGGCATCCAAGTTGTTGACCGTTTCTTTCCAAATCAATTTGTTACCATAGTTAGTTTCATACTGATATTAACATTTTTTTTCTTTACACATAAATAAAAACATCTTTAAATTTCATATAACAATCCACCTTGCCTAACATTGATGCAATCTGTTATTCGACCCTGCATTGCCCAGATATCCGTTCTGTAGGAGACCTGGCACTTCGGTTTGGCGCTGTATCATCTCACTGTCATAAAGAATATTTGAGTTTCGAAGGCCCTTGAGTGGGAGACACTAGAATAATTTGTAAGTGGTTTTGGTTTGTTTTCGCCAGCTTTGCCAAAAAGATTATTCACTTCACTCTATTTTGGATGATCTTGCCAAAATGTCAGTTTAGAAATCAGACCTACTTCATTCATGAATACGGGTCATTTTCGGTAATATCCTTTTAATTAAGAAAAAACATTGGTCCGTTTTATCTTCGTATCTCAAATCCTATTTTTCATTTTAGTAATATTTACTTTAATTATATTTTCATTTAAAAAAAAAAATCTATATTTTAAAAAAAAATCATACACATACTTTTATTTATTTAATGATAGTTTCTCTTAGGTAGTGAAATAAAGACTTAATTTTGTTTCTCCCTGAAACAATGCTTTTATTTACAATATATATTTACATTAATTACACGCTGTTAGCTGTTAATACAATACATTCCTTCACCTGTAACAAAGGAAACTATACTTTAAGCCCTTATTCCGTTCCTTTTAATATATTCAGAATATATAATTAATATTAATGTAGTCGTACAGGTTAATAATAACAATCTATTCTTATCATTCACAGCTGTTTATTGTGACTTCTAATAGGCATTATGGGTAAGGTCGTATTGCATAATGAGTAACTTAAGAAAAGCACTCGTATATAAATGAGTGGTTTTCTTTACATGTATTATATATAAAGATGAAAACGGATTCTGCTCTAAATATTCCATTTTTTAATTAATTAATTAGTTAATGTTTTATGTCATGTATTGATCTATTGTAGTTCAATCCATTTTTTTTTTTTTTTTTTTTTTTTTTTTTTTACACTAAAAGGTACTCACCCTGTATAAATGTATTAATAAGTAATTTAATTATGAATTAAAATTTTTATCAAAATTTTTTGTGTTAAATAGTTTCCATAGATATACATATGAATTATATTATAATCTTGTTTTTTTCTTTTGAATATTGTTTTATACATTTATTATTCTTATAACAGTTAATTGCGTTATATAATGCAACGGTTTGTTAATTTTTGTGGTTTTAAAATTTTTTTTTTATTTACATACAGTAAATCCGCCATCTTCGATAATGGCACACCTCTAGTCCTATATGTGTCGGCTTTTCGACATTGTACTGTACTGTAATGAAATTTCTAAAAGAAGGATTATTGAACACTATCTTGCCAATAGATATAAGAGTTTTTTTTTTTTCTTTTTTTTTTTTTTTTTTAGACAGGGTTTTGTTTTGCCTATTTCCGTTGATTTCCAAGGCTCCTTGTTGAAAGGAAGACGAATATCTAGCCTTAAAAAAGAAGACAATAAGAAGACAAGGCCGAACTATAATTAATATATAGACAAAGAGAGAAGAGAAGGCAGAGAGACTGTACATATTTGGTGAGGAGGTAACTCTTTGTAGCTATCAATAGCTCTCTCAGCCTGGTTCCTCTTCTAGCCAGGAAAATGAGATATGTCTTTCAGCAGCTATTGTATAGATATTAATAATAATTAAATATAATAATTATAACTATTTATATATTATATATATTTGCTGTTAAAACTGAAACATTTAAAAATTCCACAAAGATTATTGAAATTGCTTTGGATAGCAGTTTTCTTTTTCATGCAATATTACACTGATAAAAATATTTAAATATGAACAATTGTTTTTGTTGTTGTTTTTTTTCTTTTTTATGTCCCTTTGAATTTATTCTATTTGAAGTTATGTACATTTAAAATAATTTTGTTCTTCTTTTATATACACTTGGGCCTCGGTTAATCGAGACTCCACGGGAGTAAGAGAAAAAATAACATAGGATTCTATGAAATACATATATCTATAATATAATGACAAAATAATACTTATTATGCATGTAATAATATTATACATAATTAATATTATTACATATTAGGCCTTTAGAGTCAAGTCCATTTTTAAAAATTTTTGAGGACAAAAAAAAAAACGCGAAAATTTAAATTTAACAAAAGGTGTATAGCATTTCCCAACCAATCTGACATGATTAAAATGTAACAATTGTACAAGAGATACACAGACGCTCAAAGCTGTCAAAATGGATTTTCGAAGAAGAAGCTTTCGTATTTCCAGGTTCCAAAGGGTAAGTCTATAATTCGACTAATTTTGCCGTACGACATATCGTTGAGACAGGAAAAAAAGAGGCCGCCCAAGGAAAACCAGGGTTCAAAGAGTTGAGGAGTTAGTGGCAACAAGAGAATTAGCGGAAAAATATTGTGAAGACCGTCAGTACTGGCGGTTGAATTTGTTGGGTCTCGGTATATGACCTAAAGTCGTCAAATCTGAAAAAAAAAAAAAAAAAAAACTTTTGATTTTAAAGGTATTATATCTAAAACATTCTATCTAAACACCGACATTCTATCTACCGCCGATATATTGTTTTATAAAAAATCTAAATAATATTAAAATATTTTAGATAGTAAAATTAAATATGAAATATGAAAGTGCGCTTATAATTCATTTGTTTTATTTTTTAATTTACATTTTTAAAAAATAATGGTTTTCCCAGGTGTAAGTGAAATTAAAAAATAAATAATTAATTTAGGGAACACAACTTTTTTTTTTTTTTTCTTTTTTTGAATGGTCAAAGCTTTAATTTAATTTTTAAAAGATATTAAGCATTTGAGGCAATACCCACTGATATGGCATTGTTTAACTCACACAAGTCTTAAAAAATGTCGAAATCAAAATAAACAATCAATGTATTTTAAATATTATAATAACAATTTATTATAATGATTATAAGTTTCAATATTTCATTATTACAAATGTCATCTATTTTAAGGCAAAATAAGGGATTTTTTTTATAGACTAATCATGCTATGAAAAAGGTGAATATGGTAAGAGAAGAATACTTCAAGAATGGAGGAAACGATATAAAAATAATAATTACCAGTAATAATGGCTGCTTAATAATGATTACCAGTTTAATTAATTACCAAATTAAATAAATCAAAATATTAAAAAAAAACAGGAGTATGTAGTAAGTTTAAAATATATTAAAATTATTAATTCATATAAAACCTTTAATATACACAGTATTTACTTCAGCTGAAGAGACTAGATAAATATTCCTGAACACAATTAAGAAGTGAAATGAACGCCCTGGGGTCAATCGTTTCTCGATTGGGACCATTATTATTTTTTTTTTTTATGTTGCTCAATTTTCTTATTTTATCGTTTGCAATTAGCCGTCGGCTTTAGAAATCTTGATGAGGATCGATGATATTTTTTAAAAAGAAATTATATTCTAACTGACCCTGTTAGACTAATGGGACCAACCGTGGGCGGAGAATTTGATAAAAATCGGTCGGAGTCGACAGGTTTAGAAATTATTTTGGGGAAATATTTTGAACTGTATCACGAATATATTAAGATTTGAAATAGAATTAGCCTTAATTATGAATACTAGATATCAGATAACGTGAATACATAATGATTTTATTGAAGGAGTTATTTCCCACATTGAATAATAATGAATTTCAGGAAAAAGGGACATTTGTCAGATTGTATATCCAAAAAATCTCAGTTTCTCTTTAACTCTTTAAAAACCTCTTTCCATGAGCCTTACTTTAGAAAACTGACCATAAAATCTTTTCTAAGCTATTTTTACTCACATATTGTAAACCAGACAGTTATTTAAGGAAACATTTAAACTAATATTATAGAAAGAGTAGTCCAATAATGTTGAAATTTCTTGTCATTCTTGCTTAATTACTCTAAGCTAAGTAAGAAAGATTACATCAAACATTATTCCTGGAATATATTTTACAAGATAGTGGCAATAAATATGTAAAATCAGTTATTGACACCCCAAGGATATATATTCTAAAATACAGACTGAATTAAAAGTACTTGTTTTCTGTTTTTTTTATAACAATTTATTGAAATTTACAACTGTACAAAATATATACATCAAGTAAATGTGCTGTTTACTATTACAATAACGTGACAAAACTTGAAAAGAACTACTCATCAGTAGCACTTTAATAAAAATTCTACACTAGAAGGTCTCTGGGCCATCTTCTTTTCAGACGCCTCGGAGGATTATCGGGAATTGTGTGGGAAGCAAGTTGAGAAATTAGGGGATTTAAGTGATTATAGAGCTTGAAAGGGTAGATATCTGGTTTGGGCTAAATCAGCAACATATGGAACATTAAGATCTTTATGGATACGTTTATTGGTGGCAAAGTAAGGAGCATTGAAGATTTTGGATTGTAAGGATTGGATACTAGATGAATTGGATGGTTTAGTGGAGCCCCAAAGCTCAACTCCGTACTCTGGCAGTTTCTTGTCTTTTTAGTCTTGTATGTGGATTCCAACAAAGAAGGTTGTCCAAGTTGTACAAAGTACTTGTAGGATTTAAAAGGAATTTTATAATTTTTCTTGTTTTGAATAAACTTTTTTTTTTTATTTGATTTTTGAGATAGGGTTTCATCAATAACTGTCTGGTTTACCATACTAAATTTTATCTTCTTTTTGGAGTTGTATTTTTTAGAATTTGTGTATACTTTTATGCAATTTCAGAACATGTTTATATATTTATTACTGATCACAAGCATAAAACCAAAGGTGATATAATTTCAAAATAAACTCTGAATAGCATTACATTTTAAGTAAATAAGTATTATGAAAGAATAAAATCGATAGAAAAAAAAATAACATATTAAGATACTATTGGAAATTCAGTCACAATTACCAACCTCATATTCATTAGGAAGTAGGCATTGGCACACCGAAAAGCAGTCCTTATTCGCGTGGGAAATACATTTTTGCATGCGTAATTTAACTAACTTCTACCCGTTTTCAGACGGCAGGTATTATTTTTTCACTTATGAAAACCTTTTAAAACTAAAAACAATAATCCAGTGAAACTATTTAATTCGATTATATCTTATGTTGTTCTACTACGGAATTGTAGTGTGAAGGCTGAAGATGACAGATCTGCCACAACCGACGGAGGTTTGTCTCGGGAAAACAATAGATCACTGATATGTCCACCTACAATCTACTACTTTTCCTAATGTACATTTCAAAATTATAAGGATCAAATTACTTTAAATAATAACTAAATTAAATTAACGATTATTAGAAATAAACCAAGTCGAGAGAAAATGGGTTTGAAACATGACTTTTTTCATTTAAATCTATATACACTGGGCAAAAAAAGTCTGGAAACACTTGCCAAAATCTTACGCTTATACTCCTCCTGTCTAAAATAGGAAATTTCCATAGTGAAACTACTCTTATTTTACATAACAAACATTAATCTTTAATTTTAACATAATATATCATTGCATGCATATCAACAGCAGTCAACAGAAAACGTTGAAGTAAAAAAAAATATACCCTTACAGCAATAAAAGTCTGGAAACACTTGTGTAATGAAGGAAATAAAAACATTTCAACAATAACAACAGGTTATACTCGCTATGGGCTGTAAGGACAAAGGTTAGAAACAAAGTCTTATGATTAGAAATCCTTTTAGTCTATGATTAGCATTCATGATGGAAGTGCCAAAAGCCATTCACGAGTTAATTGTTTTCTTTCGAAATCCAGGAAATCCTATGAGGGAAATTGGGGGGAATGTTAATAAAAACGTGGATACAGTATCTAAAATTATGAAAATATCTAAAGAATCCAGCAGACTACAGAACGGACGTCCACCAAAAATAAATTAATTGCTCAAGAGGAAAATTTTAAAAACTGTCTCTGATATACCGTGCACCAGCGCTCCTAAAATTGCTACAGACTTGTCTCGCTGCTATGTTGAATCAATTACGGAAATGTGGTTTATTTGGTGAAATCGCCCGGAAGAAGCCATTCATTAGTTAAGTTAGCGCCATTCGGAAATTGTTGAAGAGTATATATAAATGCATCTATCGCTCTGGAAATTGTTATTTTCTCGGACGAAAGTGGATTTAACATTATTGGATCCAACTCATCCTACCACTGTCCTCACCACTTACGCTGATGACACATGTGTGTTAATGGTCCCTTCATTGCCTCCCAAACACTCCAATCCCATATCCTAACCCTTCAAGAATGGTGTCAAAAATGGAGAATCAAAATAAATCCAAAAAAATCTCACCAAATAACCTTTACCCTTCGTCGTAAGCCCACGACTTCCTGTCCTACAGTATCCTTTAATGATATTCCACTAATCCCTGTTGAACAGATCCGCTACCTTGGACTACACTTGGACAAACGTCTTACTTGGAATCCACATACAAGACTAAAAAGACAAGAAACTGCCCGTCGTTACAGACTACTTCAACATTTATTAGACAAACGTTCAAAGCTCCCAATTAATTACAAAAGACTAATATACATGACTGTGATTAGACCTATCTGGACGTACGGAGTTGAGCTTTGAGGCTCCACTAAACCATCCAATTCATCTCGTATCCAATCCTTACAATCCAAAATCCTTCGAAAAATCCTCAATGCACCTTACTTTGTCAACAATAACCTTATCCATAAAGATCTTAATGTTCCATATGTTGCAGATTTAGCCCAAACCATATATCTATTCTTTCATAGTAATTTCCATAACCACTCAAATCACCTAATTTCTCAACTTGCTTCCCACACTATTTCTTATAATCTTCCAAGGCGTCTGAAAAGAAGATGGCCCACAGAACTTCTAGTGTAGAATTTTTATTAAAGTGCTACTGATGGGTAGTACTTTTCATGTTTTGTCACGTTATTCTAATAGTTAACAGTACATTTATTTGATGTATAAATTTTGTACAGTTGTAAATTTCCATAAATTGTTATTAAAAAAAAAAAAAAAATACATTATTGGCTTATATGGCCATCACAAAGTGTAGCGAAAAGCGAAAAAATATATTGAAAACCAAAAATCAGAGGAGCATAAGTGTAAAACTTTGGTAAGTGTTATCAGACTTTTTTTTCCCCAGGGTAGCTCCTAAAGGCTATGTCCTAGGAATAAATGTTATTTATCAAAAAATATTCTCTAATTAATTTCTAATGTGAAATTGACAGATTTTCGATTGGAGCAACACCAACAGAGATTGAGTGTGTCAAAAAACCTCCAACATTTAAAACATTTAGGCAAATGTAATCAAGGAAAATGTACGTTATACGAGGATTAGACAATGATAAGCTTACCAAGCTGTGTATAAACATTATCTGAGGTATCTCTGTATAATCGTGTTTGTAGGTCAGTATGCTTTCGTTTTGCATATATATTGTTCATTCATTCATGAGTTCTAAAAAAAAATTAAAAAAAAAAAAAATTAATAATCATTTAAAACAAAGATTGAGTTCCAGATCCATAAAACATGAATATCTAATCGGGTATTTCCAAACCTACATATATTCTTGTGTAAAGCTAACACCATCGGGACCGCAACAAGAGCAGTGGGCGTAACAGAAAGCTACGATTGGAGGGGTATAATTTTAATTCCTCAGCCAATGAACAAGTTCGATTTGAATATATAAAGGACAGGCAGGCATGTCTGGATTAGCATAATACTGGCCACGGTCTCAATGTCTTGTCGAGATTATATATCTTTTTTAAATACATCGTCCTCGCTTTGGCGACCATTCCGTTAATTTAAGTCTTATTTATTTCTTGCTTTCGTTGGAGGGGAGCTGTTGAAACGAAAATATCCGCGTCATTCTCGAGACAAAACACATTTGCCAAACAAACAAAATAATCTAAGAAGGGCTACAGCTGATGGAGTACGGATGTGTTTGAAATTTATTATTATGAGACTATATTTAAAAAAATGACACATAAAGGAGAGTTTACGTGATGAGAGTTACTATGTGCGTTGCTATGATACGTGTCATTTTCTGACTATATTCTGTCTGATATGAATACAGTATTGCTGTTGTTGCACTTATTGATATATACTTACTTACTTTACTGTATGCAAATGTGCCTCTGAGAACTACGCAAAGCATTCACTTCATTTGAGCCTTTTTGATCTTACATATCTCTTTCATTTTTTCGTTGTGTGCTTTCTTCCTCTCTACGTTCTATCTGGTATATCTCTCTCTGTTACTTATGTGTATATATATATATATATATATATATATATATATTATATATATATATATATATATATATGTTTAGTAAGGTTCTTGAGTTTCAGTCATAAAATAAAAATAAAAAAAAAAAAACTATTTTGGCGACGTTTCGAGACTATATTGTTCTCATAATCATGCCCTACAGTGAAAAAAACAGGTTACAATAAAATTATATAAGTTATACAAGTTATTTCAAAACATAAAGTTAGCTACAGTACAGGTAGGTATATAACAACATGTGTAGGGTAATACAAAATATATATAATTACAGAATATAGAGGAGTATGAATGTAAACTACTTACAATGTTACTGGTGGATATGAATAGACTAACAATTCTAGTACACAACTAACCTAGGGGAGTGAGTTTAAACAGACAGTTAACAAGGGTTAGTGGGGAAAAACCCTATTTCTTAAAAATTAAGTTAAAAGGACTGTGTGGGTATTCCCAAAGATGCAGATACAAAAATATTTCAGTGTAATATACTAATAAATGGAAGAATGGTTTGTATGATGTATATAAATGTAAATGTATATTATTGGTCTGAATGTATTAAGTTGGAATAACAGGTGTTAAGATTTAAAACGTCTGATTTTTTGTTTATTGCGCGGTTTTTAAATTTTTCTATGGTTTTCATTTCTTTAATATTTCTTTTAAAATTATTTTGTTCATGGTGAATAATTTTGGGGAAATCAAATTTAAAAGTATGTTTTGTTTGCCTGTAATGTGTGGTGAGAGCTGTATGGTCAGGTTTGTTCGGGTTTTTATTTATAGACGTGCAACTGTATTTATGTTGATACACTCGTCGTTTAAGATATTGTTCCGATGTACCAAAATAAGACTTGCAAGTCTTACACAGTCCTTTTAACTTAATTTTTAAGAAATAGGGTTTTTCCCCACTAACCCTTGTTAACTGTCTGTTTAAACTCACTCCCCTAGGTTAGTTGTGTACTAGAATTGTTAGTCTATTCATATCCACCAGTAACATTGTAAGTAGCTTCATACTCCTTTATATTCTGTAATTATATATATTTGTATTACCCTACAATAATTTTATTGTAACCTGTTTTTTCACTGTAGGGCATGATTATGAGAACAATATAGTCTCGAAACGTCGCCAAAATAGTTGTTTTTTTTTTTTATATTTTATGACTGAACCTCAAGAACCTTACTAAACATTTAATAGTAACAGTCAAGAAATTTATCCATAAATATATATATATATATATATATATATATATATATATATATATATATATATATATATATATATATATATATATTTATTTTCAATTTTTTAAATATTTTTTATCCTTAGTGTAATATATTTACTTATTAGACTTAGAATTAGACCCTTCAACCTTATTCGTTAACATTTAATAGTTAAAATTGACATTAGAGTATCGATGTAACTCAAAGGATATCTGCCATTATTTATTATAATTAATTTCGTATAATTAATTATCATAAAAGTAAAACATTTTGGAGAACTTCATAATATCCGCTCATGGGCAAGAAAAGTGACACAACTCAAAAACATCAAATTTTTGAGGAGAGTCAAAAGAAGTTTTAGAAGTTATTATAATAATATCGCTCATGGGCAAGAAAACCGTCCCAACTCAAAATATGACACTGTCCTTAACACCCCGTACAAGTTACCTTTGTGAAGGTCAAGACACAACAGAAATGTGACACTGTTCCTGCTTCCACCGTTCGCCATCGTAACTTTGGATAAATCACACTTAAAGCAATTTTGCGTCTGCCCGCTGAGATACCCTTATGAAACTTTTCCTGTTGCAAGGCAAAGCAGGACCGCTCATCATTCTGAAATAAAACGTAAAATGAATTTTTTTGTGTTGTGTCACTTTTCTTGCCCATGAGCGATATTATGTACATAATCCATAGAATAATAGACTGCATTTGAAATAGGTTATACTAATACTTTTTAGAAATATCACAGAAAATATATGCTCTACCTCCACCCCGGAGTTAGGAGTTAATTACCTCACCTTCTGAGCTCTCACTTTCTTTTGTTATAAAAAACTTATTTAAATTTTCTTAGAACAATCAAAATCTGTTAGACACTCATTATACACTCAAGAAATGTTAAGAATTTTATGTTTATTTAATTTTTAAAAAACATTATAGAATGATGGTTTTGGATGTATATGACATATTAATATTAAATAATGATTGCTTGATCTTCTAGCTAAAGAATTCTTTTAGCTTTAATCTATTCTCCTCCATTCTTCTTGATCCAAAATCCTCTGAACTGTAGTAAATGCTCCGTATTATGTTTCCAACAAAACCCTACATAATGATCTGAATATACCTTGTGTCCTCGACCTCATACCCTTTATATTTTTGAAATTCCATCAAACTTTCCAACTATCCCAACCCAATTAGTATCCAGTTTGACAAATCCTAATTACCGCACAGATAGTGGCACCGAACCTTTTTGTAAGCACGTATTTATGTTGGAGTTCTGGCAATAGCCAGTTTCCCAACTCATTCTTTCAGCGACAGTATAGCTCATACTCAGCCTCCACTGGGTTGTAACACTAGCAATGCAGCTGAGAGAGCAGCGCTGGGATCTCTCCCAGTAAAACAGTATGATTGTATTTTGAATTTTGTTTTTCTTTTAACTATATTATTGTTTTTCAATTTATTTTACTTATTTTAGATATAGTATATATGAAGGGTCGAATTCCAAAACCCGCCAAGTCCATTTTTTATATATTTTTGCAGCTGATCGTTAAAGGTTATGGTCAGAATGGATTAGGAAAGGGAATTATTTTTTGTATCGCCATTTTCAATGTGGTTTAACTTTTTTTTTGAAAAAATCTTTCAAAAAAAAATTAAAATTGGAAGCTGGTTTTGTAATCGCAAGCCTCATATAAAAGTTTTATACTAATTTATTTTTTGTATTCTATTTTTTTTTTTTTAAGTGCAACTGAGTAGTTCTTTCCAAATTTTAACATGCAATTTAATAGTTATCAACACATTTACTTGATGTATATATTTGTATGGTTGTAAATTTAAATAAATTGATATAAAATTTAATTTAAAAAAAATATTTTTTAGTGTAGATATTAATGAATGGATTTACGTAATATTTACTCAATAATAGCTTTTAAAAAAAAAATTATTGTCATAAGACTGGGAATAATGAAACTCCCCCCCCCCCCCCAAAAAAAAAATTAGGCTTCTCGTCATTTCGCATACTAGAACTAGACATAATTCTTAATATATTCATATATTAATAAAGATAATTCTTATATTTACTTATTAACAGAAATATATTTAAATATAACATATAATACGTTATTAATATTTTATAAAAAGACAAGTAAACTGAAGAAATGTGTAAAAAGGGATACAAATTATTACTCAAGATAAGGCCTGTAAACAGAATAAAATTGGCAAATTGCCAAAAAATTTCATAAATTTTTAACTGTTTTATATACTATAGTATGCAATAAAAATTGAGTTATTTTGTACATCTCATAAAACTTCGCCTTATTTCCACAAAATTAGCATAAGGCGCTCATATGTTATATAATTCGCAACAATAACAGTTTGAACCTTGGACGGACGTTAACCCAGATATCGTAGCGTCCCACTGTTTTTCGCAACGAGATCCGCCCTTTGAATGATAATGCGCAGCGAAAGTCCGATGTGGTACAGTCGCCGAAGCTAGCTGTTGAATAGTTAGGCTTTCATTAAGTGTTGCGCAAGAGGTCTCCTGGATTTCCATACTAGAGCCATCATCGAGGCGCGGAGGATGATTACAGGCTGCCCCGGTCCTCTGCTATCCTTCCCCAAAGGAATTATAACACGCTTGTCGGAGGTCTCGCATATCAAAGGCGATGTCGAAGTCGGCGGCCTGGATACTTTAGGATACGCATCAGTCAGCACTTCTCACGTCTTAGACTTTATGTTACAGAGTTACTGATGGGATATACCTTATAATTTTTGCCGATGTTTATAAATGCGGTGCAATATGGGAGTCATGATTTTATTGGATATAGCAGCTCCAACGTAAACGCGACTTTAGGCTTCACTATGATTGAGAACGTATAATGACAGGAGCTTGTTTTAGGCGTAGAATCCAGAATCCAGCCAAGACTATTTTCAATATTTTTCACAGCTGTTCAATAAAGGTAAAGGTTTGACTGGGATATGAAGAGACCGTTCTCAATGCGATTTAACTACTTTTGGAAGAAAACCTTCCACCACATAATCTAGTGGAAAAGCTATTATTAAAAAAAAAATCTGGAAATCGGACTAGGTTAGTTTTGGAATTCCACGCCTTTCTTGGTTTTTTATTGATATCCAGGTATACTGCATGTATTGACTAGTTCTATTACACGTTATTAGCTGGCATTATAACCAAAGAGGCATTGTTAAATGGACTTTTGTTTTTTCGTTATTTTAATTCAGAGGACATTTTGGTGTATAATTATTTTTCAATAGCAATATTATGCAATTTTGATTTTTATACCATGCAGCTGCAAATCCGTTTGATACCTATTAATTTCGACAAAGGCTTATTTATAGGATTTTCGTTACTCTTGCGATATCGGATAAAGGTGGTGAATAAAGGATCGTAATAGAACATTTTTGACATCATTACTACCCTACACTGTAGTCAGTAACCAGGCTCCATCCAGCGATGTTTTTTATATAAACAATATATGGATGAAGTTGAAAATGTCTGATTTTTCTATATGTTTATTAACTTAACCAAAGGGCTTTATTCAAAAGTCAAATAAAAATAAAATATTACTTTAAAAAAGTGCCACTACAACCTATAAACGGTTTAGGGTTTAGGTCTTTGTTAAGGATTTACTGTTACTGGGCCAACGGTTGTGAAAGGAGGGAATTTCACCGCATTCGCGCTCAGTCACCAGGTTTTTCTCAAAATAAGAGTACCCATTTTACGGAGGCTGAGTATGCCGAAGACGATACATGGCTGAAATATCAGGAATTAAAATTTCTGCTTTCAGTCGGACTCGAATTCTGGCCCAGGAGCTTGGCACTTCGCTTCACCCACTGAGCTACCCTGCCCCCTTCATAAGCGGAATACCGAAACTTATTATTATTGCGTCATCATTTCACTCTTTTGAGGACTTGTATGCCCAATATCGTTGAGTATGAAAATTATATTGATGTAATGCCATAAAATTTTTAGTTCATGTAGTGTTGAATTGTTTTTATTCTAGGTATATTCTAAGTGTCTATTTAGATTGATATATAAACTACACTTCACACTGTGTTTATATAGTGTGAAATGTAGCAACCCATTTGAAATGGGCAAAATCATTTAATAAATTGTTTCTCTCTATACTTACAAAAGCATTTTTTCTAATTCAGTGTTGGTTACTACATATACCAGAAGTTCAAAGAATAGTTTACGACCAGCGGTATATAATTGGGGGCCCACATATCTTTGTGCTGTCTGCTAAGGTCAAAATGTAATCCCTTAGAAATTCACTTCTATTCTTCCGAGAGCCACAACTCAGAGGTGCGGGTCAGAGGCTCGCCATCAATTAAGATTATAGATATTTATTTCGGAGGTTTCCCAAACAGATCTTTTATAAATTTAATAATATCGGATTACAATCGGATGCGGTTCGCTTTCATTTTGTTGTAATGAATTGTATTTGATATATCGTATATATTTTCAGTTAGGGTGTAACTGTATGGAATATTTATCAATATTTTCTAAAAATAGTAATATTTTTTTCAGACATAATTTATTGATTTCTTTTATTATTATGATTACAAATAAAGAATATTTCAGCTTATTTCACTTATGATGATGAATATATAAAAATATTGAACGACTTACAGTACCAACATTAGCAGCTCTTATAAAACTTCACGAAAATTAAATCAGATCCTACTTACCTGCAACAAAAAGAAAAAAAAATATTAATAAATGAAACATACATAATATATTAATAATGCAATATAATGTAAAAGAACATAGTATATAAAGGGACAAGCCATTTTTCGTTGCTGACCACCAACCACGAAAACAACTGAACCAATCTGTTCTAAATTTTAACTACATCATCTTCATATTTCAAGGAAGGTTTAGGAATAATAAAATTAATATATTTTCAATTAAATTGTTACTGAAGAAGTAATAAATAAATGGATCTCAATACAGTTAAAATTCGGCCAATATATAGCTAATAATACAGTAAATATTGTCTATCCATATGGATTATCAAATAATACATTAAATTAAAAAAATATATGTCCAATTATGTTTTTACGTGATCTTCACCCAGAAATTTCAACTTTGCATGAAAAAATTATTGAGGCTATAAGTCTCACGGGAAGAGCCACTGGATAAATCACATTTATTCTTAGAATACTAATGATTCCTATTGCTGCAAAATTTCATCGTAAAAGAAACACGTTTCTTACACATTTCCTATTCTCTCCACACTATTTCAAATATATTGTTTATTTAGGAACATGGACAACTTTTTGGTGGGATTTTTTTTTTATAGATATTTATATCAAAAACACATTGTCAAGATTTTTTTGACTAATCTAAGTTTTAAAAAAAATGTTTCAGTTTAGGGAAAAGATCAGAAAAAAAAAAAATGTAAATATTTCTAGTAACTGTTATTTTAATTTTTTCTTTCTATTACATACGAAAACGTAAATTTCATTTGAAACCATCTGATAACATCCAAATTTATCCAAGATTTATAAACATATATATATTTTTTTCAAGTAACGGCCACTAAGGATCACGCGAATATCATTTTGGTTATGCTTCTTTGGGAATCTTGATTTTCGACTGCATTTTTTTCTTTTCTAATATTGGTGAGATTTTTCAGTGTTTTCCTGTATGTGTCCCTATCCAGACAGTCGACATCTGAAATTTTAAGGTTCTTTAATTCTTCTCTTATTTGCTTTGTGAATCCTCCCATGGTTTTTTTAGCCAAAACTTCTTATCCCGGTTTCCAGGTCTTTGATTTCTCTTTAGATATCTTTGGTAGATCTTAGCCTGTAACGATCCTGTATTTTTCTGGGCCCATCGATTTTTCTTAAGATCCTCCTTCCTGTTATTAGTAGCTTATCCAAGTTGGGTAGGCATGCGGTCTCCATCCCATACAAAATCACAGCATTTACTACAACGTTGCAATGCCTTAATTTTGCATTGGTGGAGAGGTTATTTTTATTGTAAATTTTGCCTGTTTGGAAACTTAAATTTTCTCTGGGATGCTCTCTTTCTCAAACCGTTGTAAAATATAATTTTTCCCAAATAATTAAAATTTCTTGTTACTTTTATTTTTCCATATTTGGTGTTTACTAATTTTTTCTTAAAATTTATTTCAGTAGTCATACGTTTTTTGTTTCTTCATATGATATTTGTAGGCCTGCATTTTCTGCTGTTATTTGCAGGGTATTAACTTGACTAATAGGCTCTTCTTCCGATTCGGCCAAAAGTGCGAGACCGTCTTTTTTATTTTATACATTTTTTTTCATTATTTAATTTTTTTTTTTGTTCTTCATTCTCTGAAATATTCTTCATATATATGCAAGTTTACTACCATGTGATAACAACACTGCTGCAACCTTCAATGTGGGTGAGACCTTTAATTAAAAACATATGTGAGAGACCGAGTGTTAATAACTTTGGTTAGTTAAATGTTATCTTGTTTAAAGTGTTTTATGTTATAATTACTAGTTAGAAAGATCGTGTAATTTAATTCCTTTGTAATCAAAAAAAATAAATCACGTTCAAACAATCTTACATATATATACTTAAATGAATTAAGTAATATAAATAAATTTAAAAAATAAATCAAAATCAAAAATAAATTACAAAAAAAAGAACTTTGGTAAGGGTGTCCTGTTACTAAGCCAACGGTTGTGAAAGGAGATGATTTGGCGAGAATTCACGCTCAACTATCCGGTTTTCCCCTCAATTAAGGGTACCCCCATTTTTAGAGGCTGGGTGTTCCCCAGGAGGTATTAAGTATATACATTTAGTAAACGTGTGGAAATATGATATAATAACTTGTAAAGTAAACTACCCATTGGTAGGACTTAATGTTCAATATTAAAAATACAATCGCTAGGTCTCGGAGGGTTATTGGGATCCAGTACGAAGCAAGTTGGGAGATTTGTGGATTGAAGAATGGAACTTATCATTTAAGAGTTGTAAAAATGGAGATATATACAACGGTTCTAAAGGACAGGAAGTCGTAAAATCTGTTTAAAAGTTTAAAATTAAAGTTATAGTCGCTAATAAAATTTTATTCATTCATCAATCCATCATTCAGAAAATAAAAATTGCGCTATAAATGTTATCACCAAACTATTACTAATTATAGATAATAACTGTAGTCTATTACAGTATTACGACTAGGGTTATTTTTTATAAATGTTTAATGTTCTGACCGTTACTGCTGTCATTACTAACTGATATAATAACCACAATATTATTAGGAGACTTGTTATTTTGTATTTTATTGTCTAATTATAGGACATGTTATATTTTTATTACTTTTTATTAGGGAATGAATTCTTATCGGATCGACTGTATAAACCAAAAAGAAATATAATCAATGTTGGATATATAAATAATTCTTCAATGGACAGAGTTGAGGTTGGAATAGATGTGCGTAGTTAAACGGATAATGAAGTAATTAAAGGAGTTACGCAGACCTAAGATTTTGTTTATAAATTATTGTAAGATTTATCGTATAAGCTGTTTTAGAATTATTTTTTCTTGTTTTAGATTCACAGACATCTGATAAGCACTTCGAAGTTTTAGTTTTGTTGATTGTTAGAATTTGAGTAATACATTTCCTTTATTTTCAATTTGTTAACATGGAACGTGTTTTACCGGTGATCTAGTAGATCAAAAGCGATACGTTTTTGGGAACGCGAGGGCGTTTTTTAGTTCGATAGTTTAATATTAAGAGAGTAGGAATAGATAGGAGCTTAACTCTTCTTATACTAAATATTGACTAGGAGGCAGGTTCTAATGCGTGAGCTCCTTTTGACTCTGTTTCTCCTGATATGAAATAAAAAACATTCACGGTTGCAACCTCTGTTTTTAAGTGTAGGGGATTTTTTGATCCGATTTAGTTCAGTTGGTGTTTGGTCCAGTCAATAAAGATATTGTAGAGTCCATGAAATATGCGATAATGTTTGACTTCACAGCTTCCTTAGGAATAGTTAAAAGGTAAATATACTAAAAGTCCCCTCCCCTCAGGAGTTAGCTTACGATTGGGGGAGGGGAGAAGGTCTATATATCAAAACGGTGCTATTCCAGTAAAATAAGGCTCTAAAAGTCCGTTTTCAAGATAAATCTGCGGAACTTTTATTCTCAACGGATCTTTATGTTTTTCTTGGGGTGCTGAACCCGAATCTGAAGTTTGCTACCACAGCAACCATCGGCTTCATATTCAAAATCGCAAAAGAACGTAACAAAAAAACAACCGTTATTTTTGTTTTTTTTTATCTATAACACGATAACGAAGCTTTTTTCGAAGAAAGTCTTTAAATAGTAGCTGGAACTAGTACCTACACAATGAAAAAAAGAAATCCGAAATCGGACCATTTTTCGCGAAGTTACGTTATTGGGAAAACATGGAGAAACTGGCCAACTTGCCGTCAGTCCCACAGCTCCGCGAAAACACGTTTGTCGTACTCTTTTGGCTATAACTCTGAAACTATTTGTCCGATACAACATTACTTTTTTTCATCTTAAAGCTGATTAAATTTACTTAAATGAAGTTTTAATCAAACCCCGTAAAATGTACATGCCAGCGTACTGTTGTAAAATCCAAGTTTTTTTTGGCACATTTGTTGCTCTAACTCCTTGTTCTTTCCCAAATTTCTTTTTACTATCTCAAAGCTGATTAAATTCGCTATCAGATGTTATATATGTAAATTACATTAAATCCGTGAACATTAAATAAGTGAACCAAATACAACATTCCAGCCAATTAAGTTTTTATTTTTCCGTCTTTTTAAGTTTCAAGTTTCATTCTTTTTAAGGTAATTACGTCACCTTATACTTAAACACGTCATTTGAAACATATAACGACTAATAAAAATATTAATTAAATCAAATTTAGTCGTACATAATTAAATGGGGGCATAATATTAGCATTGTTTTATGGGGTATTTCTCTCAAATTCATTCAAAACCACCTAATACATGACCTAATGAAATATATGGGCGAATATAAACTTAATGGATTGAAGATAAATTTTTAAATACAGCTCGATTTTATTTAATTGAAATTTCTAAAAATCCTAATACGTTTCATTCACCAAATAACGGCCTGACTTTGCACCAGTGAGTTGACTTTGCACCAAGTTCACTAAAATGTTTCAGTCGAAGAAAAGGCGTTCTGTTGTTTAATTGAGGGATATTTTATATTTCTTACTTTCTTACGGCCGTTTTACAGTACCTTAGTTAAAGTATATGGGGATGTAAGCACTTATTGAGTTTTTTTTGCCCCTCAGTGTATATAATAACATTTTTTTAAATTTTATTGCATTCTCTCATGGAGTACCCTATTTAAGAGGCTAGTGTAAAAACATTTTGTGAATGGACTGAGGTTATTTTTAAATTCACTTGATAAAACGATCTATCATTAAAAAAAAAAAAGAAAAAAAAGGCTCCTTTGAGCCTGTTGGCTAAAGAAAGAATAACATGGGGTGGCCCCCTTGACCGCCGATGCTCATATGTTCTCTATTTTTTCTTTATTTTTTTCATATTTAATAATAACTTTAAATAATAATTTTATTTTAATAATAATAATAGCTTCTAATCACTTTGGTAGCACCATAAATTTCCTATTTCTCCCAAAGATTCATTGTTCAAAGTTACACTAAATTATTTTATTATATTACATTATTGATATTAGTATATTCATTAGTTCATACCTAACGACAATGGAAATATAAGTATTTAGTGATAGACCTCTTAAGAGCTGTTCAGAATATATCGCCTCAGTATCCGATACTGGGCATAATGGAGGGTGTTCCGCACAGTGCGTGGGACTATCTTCAATCGCTGTTATATTTATCTGAACCTCTCTGTACAAGGTGCTAATAGGTTTCCGGTATCTTCCCATTTACTCTTTGATATTGTTAACATCGCAAAGCACTAGAAAATATCATGGTCGCCCTGCAGTACATAGATATATATATAAAAGTTTGCATAAACCCCATCTGTGGTATAAATAGGTTCCAAGATGGCGGATGACAGGTATGGATTAAGCCAAGTGAAGATTAAGATCGCCTTCATGGCTTAAGACATTTATGAAAATAAAAACATTGAGTTTAATTGGATGTCTCTTGTCGGACTCATTTGGTATTCAATTAGATTCTCGGTTCGCAACTAATCTTTCCAGCCATTTGATGATTGTTTTAATTAACAACTTAAACACTACATTCTTGTTTCGCAGCACATAAAAATTTATTTACAATATAACTTATTTGATGTAAATGCATGCAAATTACATACAGAAGTTATGGATAAAATTTAAAGTCAAATTGAATTTTTTTTCGTTTATATTATATGTATGTATTTATATTATATTATATGTAAGCGCAGTTGTTTATTCAACAATTGGCTCTTTTGTATCTACGATTAAAAGTAGTCTAATCTTCGAGAAAGCGTCTATGTTAATATTACCTAGATGTTTACCTAAACATATGTTAATCTATATTATTATATAAAAGGACAAGCCATGTTTCGTTTGTGATCACTAACCACGAAAACTACTGAACCGATCTGTACCAAATTTTAACCACATCATCTTCATAGTTCAAGGAAGGTTTAGCAATAATAAAATCTAATGATTTTAAATTAATGTGCAATTAAAAAAGCGATAATATGTGGATAAAAGTGAAGTTTGAGAGTTGACTGATAGGTGGCGAGCACCATACAGCGTATTATTATCTTCTTTTAATAGTAAAATATTTTAGTTATTAAGATGTTTTTCTTATCTATTTTCCGAATATTAACTTCTAATACTCAATGAATTCAGAATAATACATCGCTACACAATTCTTCCAATCGATACCCAACCAAACAGAGATCATAAATCGAAAAATAATCGATTACGCTCAGATACAAACACAGGGCGGGTCAAGTTACACTATGAACTGCCAGACCAAAATAGAACGCAACTCTCTGCCAGAGCTCCCAGCGGAAGTATTTAGATTTCGTCGAGAGCGATGTCTTCTCTAAATGGATACGTTATTAATTAAATACAAACAAATGCATACAAAACAAATTTGTTGTATTTATTTTTTATTTTTTTCAGTATAAATTTGAATTGGTATTTGATAAAACTTGGTTAGGTATAATGATGTAATTGTTCTTAACAATGTAAACTGTCTGTTAGTCATTTGAAACAGCTGAGATTTTAGTACTGTAAATGTTAACATAAAAAAAAAAAAAAAAAAGAGGATAATTTTTCCATTTGAATCTAAGCGCAAAAAAGATTATGAATCTTGCTATGACAGGTATATTCCTTCATAAGATTTCGATTTTTAAATTTATAACAGTCAGCCAGTTAAATATCTTTCTCCAGAAAACATCGCTTGAGGTACGCATGATGGTATAGAAGGATCAATACAATTAGGATTGATGAATTAATTACCACTTCTATTGAGATTATTTTATTTGAAAACTAGTTTCGAATGCTAAACATTCATCTTCAGTTCTAAAACATATAAAATTTTTCCAACACATCAGCACTTATAGTTACATAGATTATATATACTAAAGTTTGTATGACTTTGAAGCAAAATACACGGGAAAAATCGGACGATCGGTAAATCAAAGAGTAAATGAACATATAAGAGCATACACTAATAAGACCCAAAATTCCAATTTCGCTATCCATTTCTAAATCGAAAATATACCACTAATTTAATAAAGACTCAGGAGTAAAAATATTACATCAAGTAGAAAATAGCCTAAAATTAAATACTTTTGAATCACTAGAAATAATAAAATCGTTTAAAACCGATCCAGATTTTTGTTTAAATGATCAGATTAACATATCCAATAGCCCCATTTTAAATTTGTTTCCCATAGGAACGAAAAAACCCAATGAGTTATAAGGGAAACCCCATTGTAAATCTAAAACTTAACGTACCTGCCCCCTCCCCCTCAATTTACTTCTCACGGATTCAGTGTTTTAGTTACCTCGAAGGTGAGTGCCAGTGCTTGATTTCTTGCCTTATCTTTTTAAAAACTTTAGTATATATAATCTATGTAACTATAAGTTCTCATGTGTTGAAAAAAATTTGTATGTTTTAGAACTGAAGATGAATGTTTAGCATTCGAAACTAGTTTTCAAATAAAATAATCTCAATAGAAGTGGCAATTAATTCATCAATCCTAACTGTCCAGAAATCATTTTTTCAGTTAATACTTTAACTAAATATTCATACATTCTGACAGAACTTATCGAGGATGCAGTACTTAAAAAACTAATCTTTCTCCAGTGAAACCTATCTAAGCTCTTTTTACTGGACTGTTTCCTCGAAAAATTTGTTCCCGACAAAAGAATTGGATATCTCGGGGAGTCGGATTAGATGTTTGTATTACGTCAATTGCCTAATGTTATTTTTTCTTAAACATTTCCCTTACTTTTTTGGGGTTTCGATTAACAGAGACTTAGGTTATCCCAGACATTGTTGGTCCTTACCTAATCGATCAATCGAAGCCCAAGTGTAGTCAGCAGTATGTTACAACCAGGTAATTTATTGTCTGCTCAGTGTCGTGCTGAATGGACTTAAGGCGTGTCTGTCAAACCAGGGTTCCGATTAGAAGTTGATTAATATTTCTCATTTCAAATCTTAAATCCAATCATAACGTTATTCATTTAATTAAAAAAAAAAATTAAATTGCCATGGTTACACATCTAAAAAAAAAAAAAATTCAATTTTCGGCCTCCTTTCATGTAAGCGTTTCGTTGCGTTCCCTCCTCGCCTTATTAGCGTAACAACCTTACACTAATGACACGACTTATAATAATTAATGATGGCTAAACACTAAATAAATCCCAACTAATAAGATAATAATTTATAGCGTTCAATTTCCCATCAGATTTAGTGCCTCGGATCCCACTAATGACCCCATCAGAATATTAAATCGCGCATTATGCGGCGCAAGATTCGGCCGAAGCAGGTGATTATATCTCATTAACCTGACGCGGTCGCCCAGAGCGACGGAGGCTGATCTCTTTACATGTTTTAGCCTGGCGCGAGGATCATCTCCGATGAATTATTAATGGAAGCTATTTGGGATATTTTTTTTTTTTTTACTATTTTAATTAAATCGTCAGGATTTTTTTTTTATCAAGTGTGCCATCAAAGAATTCGAAGATTTCAGTATAAATAAGAGCCACTTAACGGAAATCGTTAAATTTAATCTACACTATATATGATTGAAATGTTAGAAATCTACTACTTCAGTAGCCTTATCTAAAAAATATGTTTTTATACAAAAAATAAAACAAAAACTAAATGTGGAATAAATTATATATAAGGCTATCATGGATCTTTGCCTCTGGTAATTACCTTTTAAATTATAATCTTGTAATCATCTCTAATTTATATATTTTTATTTCTGTTTTTCAATATCTGAAAAATCAATTAGGTTTGAAAATTACGTAGCGGACTAAAAAGACGAGACTATGCTCGTCCTTCTTCAACATTTTATAGACAAGCGTTTAAAACTTAAGACTAATTTAGATGACAGTAATTAGACCTCTGTGACTATAATTAAAAAATAAATAAAAAAATAACCCTGATACCTGACTGTTAAAAATAATATATAAATCATGAATATACATATTTTTTTACTTTTATTATATAGAAATTTACAACTGCATTAGAAAACACATCTAGTAAATATGCGGTATACATGAGATATAATGACATGAATAATTTGTAGAGGAACTAGCCATTGCTAGTACTCTAATGAAATGTTTACAAAAGAAGAAGATCCCAAGGCCATCTTCTTTTCAGGCGCATCGGAGGATTGCCAGGAATGGAATGGGGAGCGAGTTGTGCTACAAGTGGATTTGGATGAGGAGTAAGTTTATTATGAAAGGAGAGGTATTTGGTTCGTGCCAAATCAGCGACATAAGGGATATTAAGGTCATTGTGGATCAATTCATTTGTGACAAAGTAAGGAGCATTAAGGATTTTTCGTAGGATTTTGGATTGGAGTCTCTTGTCCAGATCCCAACCGCAAGTAAGTTGTATCAGGGGAATTGAAGTTAATTATACACATTTTCAACATTTGATAGGAGACTATTGAACTTAAACCTGGAGATAAACCAAAAACACACATTTTTGAGTTGTATAACTTGTGATATACATGCACGATATAAACTATTAAACATAATTTTTTTTTTTATTTAAGACAAGCATGCTTGCAGATAAGTATCGTTTTAGGTAATTACTTAAAGGGATAAAATGAAACGGGCTTATGAAAGAATGAGGACCCCGAGCAGACTGAGTGTAAGGATACGAAAGGCTTAGGTAGAGATGGGTTATCTACGTTTTCCCTATGATTGTTTAGTTTTTTTACTTCCTAATGGAAACAAAAAATTAAAATTGTCATTTCTGGAATATTATGGTCATTTAAACGAAAATCTAGATTGATTTTAAACGATTTTATTATTCTAATAAGTCACAAATATTTAATTTCATACTATTGATATATTAGTTTCACTCCCGAGTATTTGTTGCATTTATGATTATTTTTATTTAAATGGATATCGAATCTTTTATTTACAAACTTACAAACTGAACCACTTATTATTTGCTACAAATTTAGCTTTACGTTTAAAATTAATTATATATAATTGTGTAATCCGACCAAACCTTGCTGCATGGAGCACCATTATTTTCATCGATCGGGAAAAGTACAAATTACAAACTCCAATCATTCCAAAATGGTATAATGAGAAAAATCGTAAAAGGTACTACAATGCAAAGAGTCAAAACTACGAAGATATATGAGGAATTAAAGTTAAAAAAATTAAACAGTTTTTGGCCGAAAAGAAAATATTTTCGATACTTTAAAAAATATTTCAAATCCTCTCTACAGCAAAATTTTACCCCCAAGAGAACCAAATCGATGGCAAAAACCATTTTAAATTTGAAATTATAGATATAAGTTATTTAGTGTGTAAGGCGTATACAGATAAATAAAGGGTGAGCCCCATCACCTAATTATTACTTTCACTATATAAATTAATAAAAAAGTTATAATAAATCATCTATAACTCCTTAAAATGCTAGAAAGCAGTAAGAGGAGAATTTGAAAAACGTTATATAAGGTTATTACAAGAAAGGAAAAAAAAAAAAAAAAGGGGGCTATGAAAAAAAAAAAAAAAAAAAAAAAAAAAAAAGTCGAAACTCAGCGTCATGTTATTGTATGCCCTTAATGTTATTTTAATCTTAGATTTACTGATCGTCTAGTTTTTCTTCGTTATAGCTTTGTCCTCTGGGTGTGTTAATGTTTATTATTAATAGGTTTATTACAGATTTATTTATTTTTTAAAATAAGATCGATAATGATTCTACAGGGGGCGGGGTAGCCGAGTGGACTAGGACCTGTGCTGTAGATATTTTAAGTCAAGCACTGCCGAGCGTGGTCAGCACTTGGAATGCTGACTGCCCTTCAGATAAGTTTTGTTACTCAGGCTAATACAGTGTGGGTTCGATTCCTACATGGAGGGACTACACTGTCCTCACTCAGGGAGTCACAGGGAGATAAGCGACCCCTGTGGCTGACATAGCTCCTGTTCTTCCAGGTTGGGGGTTAGGTATAGGGCTAATTACCCTATCCTGTAAATTCCTCCCCATTATGTAACCTTAAATTAGCCTCAGAAAATCTGTGGTAAAAACGGATCCCGGCTTTAAGATACCAGAAGAGCATGCAGCAAAGTTGAAGCGATGGCCCAAGATAAGCAGAGACAGAGCAGGCTGATTAAGGGTGACCAAAGATTTACAAGGTCTGTAGAGCCTACAGAAAAAAAGAAGAAGAATTTTACTGTATTTGTTATTGCTGGCTATAGTGTACATGGTTCAAATTAATTTTTTATAATTTTATTCATTTATCGGAATTTTTAAAATACGTTCAGTTATGATATTAAAGCCTAAGAGAGATATTGCTATACTTTTCCATCACCGTGATTCATTGCTACTAAGTACTCGTCAACTTTTAGTATCATCTCTTGCCTTTTCCAACTTCGACTACGGATGCATAGTATATGGAGGACTGTCTAGTGAGCTTGAAATGAGATGTAAAAGATCAATTAACTGTTTTATTAGATTTACTTTTGGGATTTCTAGACGTTCTCACATATCTCAAAGGTATTCTGAAATTGGTTGGTTTTACCCCAGTTTCCGACTTTACTTCCTAGGTGCACTCATATTTCTATCCTTGAAAACCAAAAATCCCACCTATATTCATGACCTTACCCTGTGCTCCTCCATCCACCTCTTAAATACTAGAACCCAACCCATCAACCTGTACACTCCTACACATCTAACTGCATCCTTCGAAAAATCCTTTATTATCCGCGCTTCCTCTTTATGGAATTCATTGCCCATCTAAATACGAAAAAGCACCACACTTACTTCCTTTAAACATCATCTATTTCTTCACCTCCTGGATCTTCAATCTTCCGAGGAAATGTAAAACATGAATATTTATGTTAAATGCATTATAATAGTGCACCTAAGATGTATTCTTTTACAAGATTTCTTCATTTATTTTTAACACAATTTAATTAATAATCAATTTTTATTATTATTAGTTATAGCCAGGCGATTGTTCTATTTATTGTACTCATTTGTTATTTTTAGGGGACAGGTTGTCCCAGAATAACGTTCATTTTTCTTCTTTTCTTCCTCTTAAGAGCTTATTTGTTTGTGGTTTTCTGGAATTATTGTGTATTTATTTACCAAGGCTACAGATAGTTACAGGAGATAATTTATACAATGATCCTTTGATAATTATGCTTTCATGAACATCAATAAAAGTCAGCAATTAATTAATTCTAGTTCATTAATTATTTATACTGCTCGCTGTAAACAAGCACTTCACAAGATGAGCCTGACAAATATATATTTACTTAACTAGACATCATTGGACAAAGCGTACGAGGAAGCAAGATGGCTTGAGATGCATCAATCAGACCGGCCTTAGGATATCAAGGAGACAGTTTCCATTAGAAGTGGATAAACCTGAGGCGATCCTATAAAGGGGACAGGTACACTCTTTATTGCTCCTGTACCCACCAGAAAGGATTTATATTTGCAATAAATTACTGGTGATGTCTCCTGTAATTAGTTGATTCTTAAAGTCATGTTACGGATTGATGACGTTATTTATCCTAGTTGACAATATATATGCATATAATATGTTTAAGTCGAGTTTTTAGGATTTCACGGATTGTATGAATTAGAAATAAGAAAGATTCCTGTGATATAGTTGAGCCCTAAAGTTCAACTCTATCTCTAATTTGGCCAGATTATTGACATGTTGATAGGAGTAGTTTAACAAATGGAATGGAATTTATTTCATATGTATTTTATAATTTTTTAATTGTATTAGTATCCCCATTTCTATTATTTTTTCTGAAAATAAATTATTTAAAACATTATGTTGTTTAAAAATAATTACAATTATACACACTAAATACATATACTCATATGGATATATACCTATATATTTGTTTAATAAGGTTCTTGAGGATCAGTCAATAAATAAAAACAACTATTTTGGCGACGTTTCGAGACTATATTGTTCTTATAATCATGCCAATGTTACTGGTGGATATGGTATTTATAGCTATATCTTTCTCATACGGGTATGGTATATATTGGGTGTCCAAAAAGAGTATCGGCTATTTGTTACTTCGATAAAACAAAAACTACTTAAAATAAAATAAAAAGTTAATTGTTAATTATTACAATATAAAGTGGAAAATTATTTGGAAAAGATGATGTTATCTAAATGGTGACCGTTATGCTGCTGGCACTCTTATAGTCGGGAACGAAGTTTGGAGATCACATGCTGACACATTGCTCTCGATATTGCTGTCATTTCTGACCTCATTTTTTGTTTCAATTCCGTCAGGTTTTTCGGATTATTGTAATAGACCTTACTTTTAGGGTATCCCCATACAAAATAGTCAAGTCGACAAAGGTCGGTGCTTCTGGGAGGCCAGTTGATGTTGCCCCTACGCGAGATGACCTTATTAGAGAATAATTCGTTAACAGCTTCCATTGCTTGTTTGATGTATGGCAAGCGACCCCATCTTGTTGAAACCACGTTCTTCAGTTGAAACCTTGATTTTCCTCTAACTCTGGACCAAAAAAGTTTCGCAGGATATCGCAATAACGGTCACTATTCACATTGAGTGGTCGGCCTCATCGATGTTCATAAAAATAAGGACCGATTATACCTCTAGAAGGCATAGCTGCTCAAACGACGACTTTTTGGCTGTGCAGGGGTCGTTCCCCTGCCCAGTACCGACAATTCTGTTTATTGAGAAATGGCAGCAATACAGAGAGCTGTGTGTCAGCATGTGATGGCCAATCTTCGTTCCTGATTAGAAGAGTGCCAGCAGCATAATGGCCACCATTTAGATAACATCATCTTTTCCAAATAATTTTCAACTTTATATTGTAATCATTAACAATCAACTTTTTATTTTATTTTAAGTAGTTTTTGTTTTATCGAAATAACAAATACCCGATACTCTTTTCGGACGCCCTGTATAATCTATATTATACCAATAGCATTTCCACCAGTAACATTGGTATGTTTATGAAAATAATATAGTCTCGAATCGTCACCAAATTGTTGTTTTTATTCATCGTCTGATCCTCAAGAACCTTACTAAACACCTAATAGTAACAGTTAAGAGATATATCTATATATATAATAACTAGCATCCCTCGTCGCGGCTTCCAGTGTTCAATATTCTATTGAAGTAAGCAATCAAGTATTATTTTTTCAAAGATCTTTTCACGCCTAGCAGTAATTTTTAACCTTATTAAGATTACACTAATTAGGTGTTTGAAGATAACGCAAAACACCAGGATTATCAGTTGGTAATCCAGATGGACAGAGACTATTAGGGAACTCTAGGGGATAATGGATTGCATTATCAGTGCTTAAAACTAAAGGCATATGAATCATATTTTCTCACACAATATCAAAATATAAAGGATCGACATTTTGATTTAGTACCTAATAATTTCTAACCATAAACGTACATCAGAGGTACAGATAGGTTCAGTGGTTTCAAACTGTATTTCGGAATGGTGCTAACCACATAGTCGGTCGATTTTCAAAATTCAGTGGTAATAACATGTCGCTCTATAAATTTAAATCATTTTTAATAATTTAACTGAATAAAAGTAAATTTTATTATCAATGTCTAGCTCTATACAACACCTTATCTTTGTAACCTCTCTTGAATAGCGTTCGGCACCTATTTTCAAACTTTACTGTGCACCACTTATTTATCGTTTTTTTTAAATAACAAATTAATGGAAAATCGGTAGATTTTATAATTGCTGAACCATCCAGGAACTATAAAGATGATGTGGTTGGAATTTGGTACAGATTAATCCAGTAGTTTTCGCGGTTAGTGATCACAAGCGAAGAATGGCTTGCCCTTTTATATAATAGTATAGATATTGATAACTAGAAAAAATATTTTTTGTGAACTTGATATCTCGAACACTGTTATCTCGAAAAATTGATAACTCGAAGTAAATTAGTTTACCCCTCAACTTCGATTTATCGAGTTTTCACTGTACAAAAAAAAAAGTTTATTTTATTTTGGATGACAGTATAAGATCCCAATTTATCTCGAGTGTAGGCCAGCCAAGGACTGCTTCCACCTCTTCCATGTCCTTCCATGGACGCTGTTCCTTTCCCGACCTGGGCTATAAGGTAATAAAACAACACCCGCACACTTCAACGCCTTTTTTCTAAATCCTTGAAAGTATTTCTGTTTTCACTCCCTGACCTCATAATCACCACATTAGTCAAATTAACTTCATTTTTTATTCTGCATTTGAATATTTATTTAATTTTCGGTTTGACTTTTGTCTTGATGGCCTTGTTAAAGAAAATTTATAGCAAGATCCTGCTTATATAATAGATTTATTATAGCTGCTTATTCTTTAGATTTGTGATGTTTTCGAAAATCGAATGTGATGAAATTTTAAAACCATTTTCTAGCAATAAAAACAAAAAAAACAAACAAAAAAAAAACATGAATATTTGACTCTCCGAGTTAACCGATAAATACATCCCGACGTAAGTACACACTCGATATTTTAGAAAACCGCTAGGGACCTGTGATTGCCACCTCGAGAAATTGATGGATTAGGTTAGAAATAAGAACAACTCTTTTAGAGTTAGGTTAGAACAATATCTGTTATGCATTCCTTTAAATATTTTTAAAACAAAAAAAATAGGTGTAAGTAACTTGGAGTAAATACGATTTATACATCAGATTTTGTGATATAATAACACTAACATTCACACGGGAGTATTACTAACTAAATTAAAAAATACTTTTTTTTTTTTTTATTGATTTAATAAAATTTACTACAGTTTACAAAATGATAAATTTCATAATTAGATGAGAAATCCTTGGAAAATAGGTAGCACTTCAATAAAAGTGTTACATTAAGAGGTCTCGAGGCCATTTTCTTTTCAAACGTTTAACAGAGGATTCCAGCTCAGAGGGATATCAGAAATGGAATGGGAAACAAATAGAAAGACTAGTTATTATTATCCTTTCTTTCTAACAGATCTGTCCGTCAAGGCTCAGAGCATCCTACTGTTAAGTTGGCGTCAGCAGGAGTACCACAAGGCTATGTGCTTGCTCCACTACTCTGCATCGTATACACACACGACATTCCAATTAGCTCTGACATTCTTGCAGCGACATATGCAGACGACACAGCAATTGTAACTAGAGATAAAAATCCAACTCATGCTTCACTAACTCTACAGCATTACTTGTCAAAATTACATGACTCTCTTAATATCTGGAAACTCCGTATAAATTACGACAAATCGCAGCACGACGTGAAACATGCCCATCTGTTTTTCTTGACAATACACCGATTCCTCAAACAGACACTGTACATTACCTAGGTCTGACGTTTGGCCGAAGAATGTCATGGAATCCAAATATCCAGAAAAAAAAAGGAAAACGCTCAACTAAAGACTAAAGCTTTTATACCCACTCCCTTAATGTTCAACTCTCCAACATAAACAAAAAATGAACACTTATACTTACTGGAAATGCACTTCGCAGATATACGGAACAGCTAAAAATACACATATTTTCAAACTCCAAATCTTCCAGGTGAAAACATTCAGTACAATCACGAAAGCACTCAAATACGTAAGAAACATAACTTAACATACTAACCTACGCATGCCAACAGTAAACGAACAAATACTAACCTACTACAAAAGATTCACGAAAAATTACATCCTAATACACTTATAAACGACATGGCTACAATACATATCCCCGACAATACTTAGAGAAGACAGATTCACTGGTTGTCTAATTGTGATTAACAGGTGTAAATTAAGATTTAAAGTAAAAAAAAAAAAAAATAATAATTTGTCTTTTGCCATTTGTTTACATACAGCTTTTTTTATTTTTAGCTATGAAAAAGATCTGCAAGGTATGACTCCGCATAAACATTTATAATCTTTTGAAATTTGAAGTCTTCCATCTACTCCCAATTCACAACAAGATCACGTTCCTTTGACCTATACTTACCTCTCCATTGAACTACCCTCTGGAACACTCTCCCTCCTGAAATAAGACATGGTTCCTCCTTAAACTCATTTAAAAAACTCCTTTTCCTATATCTCCTCTCAACCCAGTCAGACGCCTGTCATTCTGAATAAGAAATAACATTTTATTTGGTCAAATTGAATAACTCTGATACCCGTGAATTAGTTGATAAATTTTCTTTTATATAATAATAATAATAATCCTTTATTCGTTCCACAGTGCTACATAATCATTCCTTTTATAAAAATTCAAATTTGGTTTTACTTTAATTGTTATTTTTTCTATATAAAGAAAAATTCACTTCACTTACTGTCTATTAACTTGACAATTCATATGTGTATGGTTGTATGCATGAGTATATAAGTCAATATGTGCGGTATATATAAATATGTGTCGCGGTATCTGTAAATATATTCTTCATTCAATGCACATATAGATATAGTTTATTTTCTGTATATATATTTTCATATTTTCTCATGGTTATATTTTTCATTTTTTTATTTAATTTCTTCATCTTATGTTATTATATTTGCTGAGGTTTTTTATGCAATTATTTGCAATTAAGTGTATTTACATGTCTCATGTTATTCATATATAAATACCTTCGTATGAAATTATATAAGCCAGACCATTGTACTACCTTATGATACAATTTTGCTATTCTTTGGGGAGAATACGTCCCAGAATAAAGATTATTTTTTCATTTCATTTCATATTTTTTAAACTTGAACGTGTTTTATTGCTCCCGACTGCATACCACAACTTCTTTTTTATATATTAATATTTTATTAAGGAAACCTTCTTGTCTCTATATTAAAATTTATTTTAAGAAAAAATAAAATACAAGATTTCCTTGGGCCTCAGCTCGTATGTATGTAAACAGAGATACTTCTTGGATAGTTGCTCAAGACAGGATCCTTTCCCCCCAACATTGTATATTAGGATCTAATTTTACATTTCTATTGGCACCGCACCCACATTCTGCCACATTCCACGGCCAACTTGATCATCTAATTAGTAACCCGCTCTATCCTTTCACATTTCATTTCTCAAACAAATGATTAAATTCCTTACTAATTTATAGAGCCTTTGTTCCTAAGAATATGATGATTATACAGGGTGAGTCTATAAATCTCTTAGTGTATAAAAAAAAAATTGGGTGAAACTAGATCAAAAATGAAGCAAAATGCCGCAAACCTCACGTTTCTATTTAAACCCGTTGCAGATATACGATAAATCAAAGACTTTTTTGAGGAAACCACGTTTTTTTTCATAAAAGCTATAATATCTCCATTTTATTTAAATATTTTTCAATTTTTGACCACAGTTTCGGATTTAGCATTAAATTTTCTATAATAGCTGAGTACTTGTAACCTTGAATTTTACAAACTTACGTTTAACATATCATTCGAAAGCTGATTAAATTTGCAAGTTTGTGTAAGATTTGACATTTTGTAGATAGTTTTTTCAAAAAACGGTAAGTGTTGAAGTAAATACGACATTGTGACTTCCCCAAATAAGGTGAAGATCAAGCTGTTCTTTAGATACCAAGTTTGTAAAATTCAAGGATACAGGTACTCAGCTATTATAGAAAATTTAATGCTAAATCCGAAACTGTGGTCAAAATTTGAAAAGTATTTAAATAAAATGGAGATATTACAGCTTTTATGAAAAAAAACGTGGTTTCCTCAAAGAAAATCTTTCATTTATCGTATATCTGCAACGGGTTAGAATAAAAAAGTGAGGTCTGCGGCATTTTGTTACACTTTTGATCTAGTTTCACCCTATTTTGTTTTATACACTAAGAGATACTCACCCTGTATATGGAGTTATTGCCTTGCGTTTTCTTATTCCCTTTGTTATATATTTGCTTTCAATTTAGTCTGTATCGATTATGGCACCCTTTTTGTGTAGAAGATCGTGAGAAAGTTTTTAATAATTTTCCAGATAAACACCTAGGAAAGGGAATACGGAATCGCACTAAAAAATGGATAGGAGCCAACTGAGAGCAACTCTACAGTGTAGTTGGAGAGGCATGAATATAATAAATACTTATTAAAATTTTAGCCATCTAAAGTATTTTTTATTTTATTTACCATTTACAAAACACAAAATGAATTACTCATATCGTTTTTTTCTAGCGATATTTAGAAATTTTAGGCTAAATTAAATTGTGGAATTGTCTTGGAATCATTTAGAGAACCCTAGATAAATACTTTAAAAGTTAACCGGAGGGATCTTTACATTTCATATGTTGCATATTTGAACCAATGTAGATATAAAACAGCAAGTTCCATGCTTAAACTATACTAATTATGTTAAATCTGTATATTTTTTTTTATGTATATTTTTCTTTCATTATAAACTATGATTATATCAGCATATACTTAAGTTGCTTGATAGTACTTTATATAAATTTGAGACTATCCTTAGCTATGCCGTCCTTCGGAAGGGACGTAAAATGGGGGTCCCGAGCCTGTGCGATGTCAGGTACTCGTTAAAGATCCCTATCCCAATTATACCTGGATAGGCAAAATTTAGGACTCCCACCGTAGCATCGTCCGATTAGCCATAGCAGCATAAAGTGACGTTAAACGAAATAAACAAACAATAAATTTGAGACTGGTTCATTTTTTGGTACACCATCTAAAATTATGAATTGTAAAAACTATATAAGATATAAAGAAAAAAAGGGAAAAAAAAAAAAGAAAAAAAAAAAAAAAAAGAAAAAAGATGTTAAAAATATGATAATGATGACTGTTGACTGTGAGTTATAAATAAGGTGATGAAATGGTTAGGGGTGCAGTCAGGATACATAAACACGTCAAGTTTTTAAATAAAAAACTTATATTTTTGCGTGCCGACGTTTCGACCTGCCTTGCAGGTCTTCATCAGGGCTAAAAACAAAAATTTTATGTGACCAAGATGATACAACCATTAAATAAAAAATAAAAAATAATGATAAAAATAATTTAAAAATGAAAAAGAAACAAGAAAAAATAATACTGTTTACATAATTATAAGAATATCTGTAGTTAATTAAATAATGAATACAAAATAGTAGCAAAGTCTAGTCAAAGATGCAGTTGTTATAAAATAATTAAATAATTTAAAATTTAAAAAATTCATTAAAATAATTAAAAATCTTGGTCACATCCAATTTTTGTTATTTTAGCCCTGATGAAGACCTGCAAGACAGGTCGAAACGTCGGCATGCAAAATATAAGTTTTTCATTTAAAAACTTGACGTGTTTATGTATCTTGCCTGCACCCCTGACCATTTCATCACCTTAATGAAATTAAGATGGTTTCGAGAACTTCTAACATACTAAGATAGTTTTTAAAATTATAAAATTATATTTTGCATTGTCACAACTGTCTGACTTATATATTTTCTGGTTATAATGGTATGGTAATACGTAATTCAATACTCTCTTTTGAATTTCAACACTTTAGCCCAAATTAAATAACTATCCTTCCACAGTAAGCTCCATAGCTACTCAAATCCACTGGTCTCCCAATTTGCTTCTGAACCAAAATAAGTATAAAAAACCAAACTCCGTGCCTAAAGTATATCCCTTAGAAGCATACATTTCCGATACTTTTCAAGGATGTGGAAAATAAGATGGTTTCGAGAATTTCTAAATCATCTGCTTGGAGGTAAAAGTCACTAAGCGCAATTTTTTTTTCAAATTCGACAAAAATTAATTGAGTGTTGATATTATCATTTCCCATAAGTACAAAAAGTCACCGAGTAAGTATAACTGCTATATATGCACATTAGAGAATGATAAAATTCACAATATTACTATCTGTTACATTATTAATGATCACATTCCCGTTTGAATATTGAAACGGAACAAATAATTGATTTTGTTACTTAATGACTTTTACCTTCAATCCCAAATCACAATTATGTGACATATATTTACTGGTTAGAATGGTGTGGTAAAACATAATTCAATACTTTCTTTTAAATTTCAACATTTTAGCCCAAACCAGATAGCTATTATTTCATAGTAAGCTCCATAGCTACCCATCCCCTCTAGTCTCCCAACTTGCTTCTCACTTCATTCCAGATAACCTTCCGAGGCGTCTGAAAATTAGACATAGATACGTTCAAATGTAAAACTTTTATTTAAATGCAACAGATAAGTAGTTCTTTTCAAGTATTTGTCATTGTAATAACTATCAACATATTTTCTTGATGGATTAATTTTATTCAGATGTTTATTTTATTTATTTATTGAAAATCTAATAAAACTAACCCTAAATAATAATAAAAAATAAATAAATGTAATAACATAAAATCCTTTGATCTCGTGTCGTTTTATTGACAGTTTTCCTTTATTTTCTATTAAACAAAAAAAAATGTTTTTGCTTTTTATTCAAATGAAGAGTTTATTATGTTTAAGATAAGAGTACATATATCCATTAGGCGATTATCATAATCTCTTATTTACACAAGTAACTCATTAGTACGCTAAATGAAAACACCATGTTTTTTCCGATTTAAAAGTAAATTTTGCCATAAAATCGATACGGAATCATTAATTTGATCATATCATCTGAAAGCTGGTTAAATTTGTAAGTTTTTGTAAGATTTACACTTTTGTAGTTTTTTTGAAAAACGGTGAGCGTAGAAGTATAATAACACACTTCCCTAAATAAGGTGGAGATCAAACTGTTTTTTGGGTCCCAACTTTGTAAATCCAAAAATGTGGTCAAAATTTGAAAAATGTTTAAACAAAGTCGATAAATTACTAATTTTATGGTTAAAAACGTGGTTTCCTTAAAAAAGTCTTTGAATTATCGTATCGCAATACAACGGATTGGAATAGAAAGGTTAGGTCTGCGGCATTTTTCATTATTTTTAATCTAGTTTCACCCAATTTTTTTTTTTTTTTTTTTTTGTACACAAAGAGGGAGTCACCCTGTATATCATCAAAACAGAGGAGACAAGTAAATTTTCTAGCTTTGATAGTACCTAGCCTGTCAGGCATGCATCCTCCTGGCATTTAAAAAATAAAAAACCTCTACCACTAAAATCCATGAAGGGTCTTAGGACGAGTACATAAGTAAAGATGTACTCCAACTGGGCCAACGGTTATGAAAGGCGGAGATTTTCCCCAAGTAAGAGTACTTTTATATAGACTGGTTGTCGATTAAGCCGAACTCTAGCCCCAGAAGCATGATAATCGAGTGCCTTATTCTCTGGGCACGTTAGAAAAGAACTAATCAGATTTCTCATCCAACCCTTAACTTTACTTATAACTTATTAATATTTGTATAATCAATAATACATCATTCGACAAATTTTAGCTTGTGCTTGAAACTGAAACTTTATACTTTAACAATATCGGTAAAGGGAATTCAATTGAATGAGTGAAATGGTTTCAATTATTGATATTGTTACCTTCCTTAACAATTCAAATTTGGTAATGCAGTGTTCACTTTCCTTTGACTAAACGCAAGAGATATTCCGATGAAAATTTAATGATATAGCTAATTATCTCTATATTTTGTTATTAAAAGGCGAAAAGCTGGATTAGGCATTCCAAATACGTCGAGAACTCCTGACGTGACTGTATATTTTGCTGAAAATATCGAGGTCAGAAAGAATCGAAATAATCTATTGTTCGCCCGTTCTTATTGTTTCGTAACTGAACGATTCACTGGAAAAACTCGACTGATTCAATTGAATTCAAGTGCCATTAAAATATTTCTGCCTATCGGTGCAGATAATTGTCGCTTCCAGTTAAAGTCTCGAGCTGAGTCTCTTTTCGAATTTCGACAACTGTTTACTGCTGATCCACATTATCATTGTGTTTCAGCCACTACCTTGTATACTTATAAATTAATAATAATTATAAAAGTATTAAACATTGCTGTTAATTGTACAACAGGAAGATTAACTTATTAATTTATTATTTACGAATATAACTATTTTATTTATTAATTTATATATTTTGTAATATTCCACTGATCTCTTTCGAACAGAAACGCTATCTAGGACTCCAAATGGAGAAACGGTAATCTGGGACAAAACATGAACTTAGACAAACGTGCAAATAAAAATATATTGGAAGTTCATATGTAAGACTAATACAGCAAGAAACTGCTCACCGTTTTGAATTTCTTTAACATTTAGGTACTAGACGAACGCTCTAAGATGCCGATTAATTATAAAAGACTGTGATTAGACCTATTTGAACATACGGAGTTGAGGTTTATTTAGGGGCTCTACAAAACCGTTAACTTTAACTCGATTTCAATCTTTGGAACCCGTAATCCTTCAAAAATCCTTAATGCTCCATACGTTTTTACAAACAAACCTATCCACAAAGATCTTAATATACCTTACGTTTCTGACTTAGCTCGAACCAGATGATATCTACACTTTCATAGCAAACTACACAATCATTTAAATCCATTAGCATCCCAACTTGCTTCTCATTCCAATTTAGAAACCCTCCGAGATGCCGGAAAAGAAGATGATGGCCTCGGATTTTTGGCAAACCGAAATCCTTCAAAAGATCCTTAATGCTGCATACTTTGTCACCAATAAACTTATCCATAAAGATCTCAATCTTCCATATGTTGCTTATTTAGCCCTAACCAGATACCTATCCTTAGTTAATACGTTTCATAATAGCTCGAATCCACTAGTCTCCCAACTAGTCCACCAGCTTCTCACTCGATTCTAGACAATGCTTCAAGGCATCTAAAAAGATGACTGCCTCGTGAACTTCACATATAAACTTTTATAAAACCAGTGTTTGTTTTTTTTTAAATAGTAGATTAAAGATTGACACATCCATTCTCTTGTTTCTTCTATTCAGGCAAAAATTCATTTTTTTTTTTTTTATTATAAGAATTTTTTACTGTTTATCATCCTAGTTTTATTTATGTTAAGGGAAAACTAGCTTCATTCGTAATATTTTATAGACCTAGCCGAAATGTTTAGGTTATAATTATATAAAGGTGATGCCCGTCTCTAGATCAATAAAATTTATTGTTATTTTTAAAAGGGCAAATATCAGAAAGAAGTAGCGCAGTTCCCACGTTATACCGCACTTAACAATCATAAGCAAGAAGAAGAAAGCCGACTGGAAACAGTCGCTCTCTCATTGGTTCAGGCGAGGCTTGGCTTCGCGACCTCATTGGCTGGCTTGGAGCACGCGCAGAGGCGTTGGAAGAAATGTTCCATAACCGATAAGGAAACTGGTCCGATGCTGCTTCTGTAACATCATAAATATTGTAATGATGTCGCAATAATGGCTGTGATTATAAGCGGGAACACGTAGAGGTACATCATATTCGGGGGATCCAATGGAAGCTTGAAGCAGCAAAAAACATTTCCCAGAATGTCTTCATCGATCAAAATATTGATTAATGATTAAACAAAAAAAAAAAAAAAAAAAAAAAGAAAAAAAGAATTAAACATCTATATTTCAGCTGTCAGGCAGAATTTTTTACACAGATAACGTTTCCACATTTTTTTTAAGCACCTTTAAAAAAAAAATCAATATTATGCCCCCCCCCCCCGAAAAAAAATTAAAATGAATTCAAACTAGCATAAAAAAACTCAGCTAAAGAAAATAAAAATCGGTTCATAAGATATTTAGAAATTAAATTTAAACTATTTTTATTTTATTTACCTTGTACTGTAAATAAATAAAAATTACTCTTCTGATAAAGCTTGTAAATTTGTAGATTTGAAACTATTTTGAATCCTTCTCTAAATTATACAATTTGTGATTTTTTATTTTGTTATATATTCTTTTTATTTTTCCTCTAATAACCGTCGATTATTACGAAAAATTTTTTTTTTTTTTTTAGTAAATAGGCGATCAAGAATGATGTTCGAAAATTTTAATTCAGCTAAATTTTAAATTAACGAATACTTTCGTTATTAACAATTTAAAATTGTTCCCAAAAAGAAGGATAGAAAAATATTAAGGAAAGACTAAAGAAGGTTTTAAATAAAAAATAATACAGAAATATATCAAAATATTGAAAATTAAGTGATGCATTGAGGAAACGTAGATCGAAATTCTGTGGACATTTATTGAGAATGGATGAGAGAAGACTAACAAAGAAAATATTTTAATACAGCCTCCAAAAAAAAAAAAAAAAAAAAAAAAGAAAACGAATGCTTGGATACGGATGGTAAAAGAAGAAAACTATATATAGAAAATTAATAGACAGTGCTAAAATGAAAGGACAAAACATCAGGCACAGGTGATGAACAAATATTGGAAAAAACGGAAGAGTAAGGAGTGCATTGTTGGACATGGTCCACAGATTGCCGAACTCTAAAGGAAAAGAATTCAAAATTATATTTTTGCTTATCACCTTATTCTAATGCGAATTATTGTTGCTTCTAAAAAATGGCTGGCTTTATTTTATTTTAAAGTAATTAAATCATAAGTAAATAGTTTTTTTCAGCCAATTAATTTACTTATTCTACTTATTTTTTATTTTATAATTTCCCTTTAAAGGAAAAAAAGTAGGTAATCGAATCACTTTATTTAAAATGTTTTTATTGATAACACGATCTTTTCAGTATGATCGCATTCTTTCGGTGAACGTTCTTTTTTGTTCTTCCGACGATTTTGGTTTACATTTTTTTGATGGTTTAGTATATTAGTGAATCCCATTTCTTCTTTCAGTGTACCTCCCGGTAAAAGAAAGGTGTTCCTGGTTTCCAATTTCTTTCTTTGTCGTTTGTCTTTTATGAGATATTCAACCATTTACTGAGTCAGTCTATTTTCAGGTAATCTTCAATAAAATTTCCAACATCCTTTTTTAATGACCAATTTAATGTTTGAGAACCATTTTTAATAAGTCACTGAAAATCGCTGGCTTAAAATAATATAGGTTTTACAACTATGTTGTGATGTATTTATGAATGAAAAAATAATCTTTATTATGGGACGTATTGAATAACAAAATTGTATCATAAGATAGTAAAATGGTCTGGTTTGCATGAGCAACATGAGACAAGCAAACACAGTTAATTGTAAATAATTGTATAAAAAACTTCAGTACATATAACATAAGAAGGAAGAAATGAAATAAAATAAAAGAATAACCATGAGGAAATAAGAAACGATATATACAGAGAATAAAATATGTCTATATGTACATTGAATGAAGAAAATATTTACAGATACCACGATATATATTTATATACACTGCACACATTTACTTATATACCCATACACACAACCATACACATATGAATTGTCAAGTTAATATGAATTTTTATAAAACAAATGATTATGTACCATTAAGAACAGATAAAGGATTATTATTTAATGTTTTTATGGTATATATTTTGTGTCATCCCAAAAGATTTTCTGGCTTTTAGGGGTTTGCCTATTTGCCATGATTTTTCCAGTACTTCCGGTTCAATAAATTTACCTCAATACTTGAATTTTTAAACTTTGCCAATTTCTTGGTATTTATATGTGTTGCTATGAATTTAGTTTCTTTTGTAGAATATCTGTAGGCCAACTGTAACAGTTCGTTCTTCTATTCTTCTATGAGTATTAATAAATGTCATTATATATTTATTTAATAAGAACAATTCTTATTAGAAATCTTATTTATATATCATAAAAATCACTGAAGAAGTAATATAATAAAGTACAGTTATTTTTTTTTTTTTTTTATTCTTTGTTAAGTGAATAAATTATATAGGATTGACAACTTTCTAAATAAACTCCATTCATTAAATCAGGATAAAAACTAATAAAATTCTTCTTAGCTAATAGTACTGCAATTACCATTAAACTTTAAAAGTATCTGAATATTCTTAAAGTATAATTTATTTCAAGATGGAGTAAGTAATTTTATTACCCTACTAAAAATGATAAATAGTCCAGAACTGCGCGATAATATACCTTTAAATCGATAATAAACTTGAAATCGATAAAAGGCTAGTATATTTATAATGTTACGAATCTCTTATCTAAGCTTAAAAATAAAGTCAAATTAACGATTCGAATGACTTATAGAACAGCTTAAAATATTTATATATCACTTGAGACTTTTTTAGTAATACCTCGTTTTAAATTGTATCCATTTTCTATTGTAATATACATTTTAAACTGAATTAAAAAAAAAAGAGAAGGTTCTCAATTCGCTTGTTTTTTGTTTGTTTGTTACGCGATTAATCCGTCAATTATGAATCGATTTTGATGATTCTTTTCTTGATCTGTAGTGCATACTTTAAAAATGGTCCCATAAAAATTTTATTGAAATCAACTCAGAACTTTTTCTTTTAATAAAAATCAGAAAACAATTAACAAGAAATCATTGTTATATAACTTTCCACTATAAACATTTTTTTCAACGTTAACTAAATCTAAATTTAATCGAACATTATCTTCGACTCGAAAGTTGAAATAAGTAGAACAAAAGCTTCAGTCGCAAGTACATTACACATAAATTTCACCTTAATAAGTTAACCTCAGGTAGAAAACGTGGACAATTATCGTAAACCAGTGGAACTATTTTTCCAAGATCCCCTTAACATCGACTTAGCGAGATTTGACTGTATAAACGAAAATATACTCACCACAAAAAAACGAAAAAAAAAAATAATGTTTAGAAAAACAAAAACCGACTTCAAGAATTAAATCAGCATGTTAAAAGTTGAACTCAGAAGTAAAAAAATTATGTTTTAATTACATTGTAACAAAGAAACATTAAACGTAAATCAACAAACATATCAATACTTATTATACATATCGACAATTTATTATCAGTTATTTTTGGAGTCGGTGCCAACCAAAACAAACAGAATTCAAAAAAAAAAAAAAAAAAAAAAAAATTGTTTTTTTTAAGATCCCCCACTATTTCATCACCACCATTCGAAAGTTTGTTGCAAAGGAAACATAAACGGTCCTTCTTGGCTGGCACCGACTTCAAAAATAACTTAATTGTGAATAGGTATCGATAAGTATATAAGTATCGATAAGTTCGTTGATTTTCATTTAATTCTCTTTGTATCGAAGTAATTAAAACATCATTTTTTACTTTTTAGTTTAACTTTTAACATTTAGGTTTAATCTTGAAGTCGGTTTTTATTTTTTTTTTTCTAATAGTTATTTTTATTCTCTTATTTATATAATTTTCAACTATTGGTCAAAAAGCTATGTAGGAATCAAATTAATTAAATTAAATAGTTTTATATTTAATACGGTACAAATCACCTAGCATTTGATATATTACTATGCTCCTGGACCAATTAATTTATTTTATTTTATATATGCTAGAGATATAGGTTTTACTAAATATTATTATTATTTTTTTTTCATCTCCAATTTCCCGTGGAATGCGTTACCAAAAGCGAAATTTCCTTCAGCCATCTTGAAATCGTTCGCCATCTCCGAATATTTCAAAATAGTATCCTTAAGGAAGAAAATTATTATATATTTGGCCCAAAGATGTCCGCCATCTTAAAATAGTATTCTTAAGGACAAAAACTAATAAAACCGTTCTTGAAAAAAAAAAAAATAGTATCCTTTGGAAGAGAATTCCAGGAGAAGGATGTCCTTCGGTCGCTGAAAATCGTCAGATCCTGACACATCTGAAAAACAGTATCCTTATAGCAATGTCGTACATATTGTGGGAATGGATTCATAAACATCCATATTAAACCAGAGTAAACAGGTGTTGATATTTGATTTAGACAGGCTCGTTTGAAAGCTTGATGTACAAAAAATATCTATAGATACCTTCAGCTACACTCAGAAAGAACTGACTCGAACCCACACACAAAGAATATTCTTCTTTGTGAGGGAGGGCCTGGATCCCACCCGGCACAAATATTCAAGAAATCACGGCCATTTTTCTTCCCCGGACTGTCGAAGAATCGAAGCCCGCCTGTAAATGGCCCATTTACATACAATGATGCAGTTAGCTACCGTGTATAATGGCCTTTCGCTTCTATTACATCCAACTCAGCTCATAAATCAAAAGTCGATCCGTGGCGTTGATGGGAGTTTTTCGAATTTGGTTAGAGATCTCGTTGTAATGCATACTTTCCTGACAACGTCCGTCTGCCTTCGATCGACAATTTATCACTCCCGAATTATGAATGGTCTGGGGACGTCTCCCGCGTGCTTCGATCCCATTCATATGTCAATTTTAAGGGCTTGTTCGGCTCTCCAAGTGACATGATGTAAATTTTACTACAAGGTTTTAATGGAGATTATTACTCTGCATTGTGAGAATTAATTGTAGTCATTTCTTTATTTTTATATATGGATTTGATTTCTGCAAGTAAATACTACTAAAATTTCCAGGTCTTTGACTTATTTTATAAAATAATGTCAGTACCAAAGTAACATAGCTGAAAAAATAATTAACGGCTCGAAACCATGTTTTTGACTCAGTGTTTTTTACTTGTCCACGATATATCATCTACAAAGGTATAATATAGATAGATTAATAACAATAAAGATAATGTAAAAAAAAAATAAATAAAATAATAACAATTATTAATCAATCAATTATTTAATTTTTTAAACTGAACAAACGCTTAACGTGGAATCCGTATACATCACTTCAAAACGACAGGAAACTGCTCGTCGTTTTCGACTTGCTCAACATTTACTACACAAACGTTCAAAACTACTGATTTTCAACAAAAGATTCATTAAAATAACAGTTATCAGACCTATTTTGAAAAACGGAATTGAGCTCGGAGGCTCCACTAAACCAACCAATCTTTGCTATCAAAAATCCTTTGAAAAATATTTAATGTTCCTTACTTTGTCAAAAGTAACCTTATCCATAAAGACCTCAATGCTCCATGTGTTGCTGATTTAGCCCTAACCAGATACCTATCCTTTCATTGTAAACACCATACCCATTTAAATCCACTAGTCTCTCAACTTGCTTCCTATTTTATTTGACAAACCTCCGAGGCATCTGAAAAGAAGATGGCCTCGGGACCTTCTCAAATAGACCTTTTATTGGAGTGCTACCAGTGGGTAGTTGCTTCACAAGCAACTGTCATTTTATTATTTTATCTTAATATCACATGTACTGGATGTATGTTTTTTTTTTTTTATGTACAGTTGTAAATTCCAATAAAAAGATATTAAAAAAAAGTTTTTAAAAATAACCTTTATTCTAGGATAGCAAAAATCGTCTGAAAACAACAAAAAAGGTATTTTAAAAAATGGTACTATTGTCTAGGTGCAATATTAAAATTTGTATCAGTGATTCACTGAACATTGTTAATGGAAAATAGTTAGATGGATAGAGGGAGAGAGAGAGAGAGAGAGAGAGAGAGAGAGAGAGAGAGAGAGAGAGAGAGCGAGAGAGTGAGAGAGAGAGAGAGTGAGTGAGAGAGAGAGAGAGAGAGAGAGAGAGATGTGATAATATTCAGTAACAAAATAAATATAGCACAAAAAAAACCGTAATATTCTTTTTTTTTTTTTAAATATATGTTGAAGGAGATGTAATTATAATATAACTTCTTTGGTATAACTCTCATATATAAATATTTTAAATTACATGTTTCGGTATCTTTGCTTCATCTTCAGGCTTCTGTCCGTTGAAATGTCAGAAATTTTCTCTAAATTTACATTATTCATTTTATAATTACATCTCCTCAACATAAAAGGTTATATAAAGTTAGTGGATGGCATCAAATAACAACACTTCTCATTATTCTAAGATATATTCTACTAAAATGAATAATGTGAATTTAGAGAAAATTTCTGACATTACAAACGACAGAAGCCTGAAGATGGAGCAATGACTCTGAAACATGTAGTTTCAAATATTAATATATCGGAGTTATGCCAAAGAAATTATATTACAACATATAATCATTGATAACAATATAAAATATAACTTTAAGCTGGGACCTCTCTTAGCCGGGCCTGTCCTTCCATGAGAGGAGGGGCTGGGTTGCTTGGGAGATCTCTAGGATGAGTGTGTATTGTAAATAAAGTATGAATGTGGTTTTAACTTTTAATTTTATTTAGCTTTATTTTTATTTTTACTTTTATTCAATTTATTTTAATTTTATTATTATTATTTTGTTTTATGTGTATATATTTTTTTTTCATATATTTCACTTGTATGTATATTCTATATTGCATATTATTTATGTATATCAGCATAGATCTTTTTTGTTCTATTTAATTTATTTTTTTCATTTTATATTTTTATTTATTTATTTATTTATTTTATTTTATTTTTTCTCTTCTTATTGTACATATTGTGTGAACGTAACCATGAAGTCATCTGTATTACTTATTGCCCACATTCGTGGCAGATTGTAATAATTCCTCAATAAATGATTATAAAAAAAAAATTAGTATAACTATACAAAATAAATATGAAGCTATGTATATAAGATAAAGTAGCAATAACTATATAACTATATAACCATATAACAACTAGACTAACCATGCAATATACAATCGTTTATACTTTCCTTTCCTTTTACACTTCCCAAACCATCATAAATAAATAAATTAACTTAAGAGAAATATGTATGTGTTACTTTTCTTTCTCTTTCTCTATCTCTCTATAAGGAAGAAACAAATGGATTGGTACGTAAAAACAATTTATAGCCACTAGTGCATCTACATACATGTGCAACTCCAAAGAAATCTATCCCAGGGAATTCTTTTAGACTTGGATAACATCAACTTCCCCAAGTGATAGCCATCGGTCTGAATTTGTCCTCCTTCGAAGGAAACGACAGTGTAGGAGCAACACTGGTAAAATAAAAAAAATAAAAATAAAAAACTCAACTAGATCCTCTTGTTCTTGCACAAGTACCAAGAAGACAGAAGAACCGACCCTATTTGCATGGCAGTTCTCGCCCTGTAAGGGATCATGTTCTGGTGTCGTCCGGTCGCCGCAATTACGGAAGGAGTATAGAGGGACCCGCGGCACGAGGGCCTACAAATAGCCAAGCGGAAGGACGAAGGATAAAGAAAAAAGAAGGATTGGAAAAAGTCCTTTTTCGACGAGGCTCATCGGGATTCAGACCCGGAGGGGTTCGAGGAAGGAGCAAAAAATACTACAGAGGAGAGCTGAATGGGAACTGCCTCCGAGGTTCCTATAAGGAGAACTGTAACGAGGCTCTGTTCATTCACTTCTTCAGGAGCTAGTTCTATCAATTACTGGCTCTCTGTCAATGGCAGCTAGCCGTTCAAACAAATTCTGTCTTCTTCTTCTTCTAGTCTATTCTTTTTTCCCCTATCGGCGATTAGCAATCATAATGGACACGGCGCTACTCCACTGCCAGTTCCGTCCAGGAGTGAATCATCTACGATACCCTTGGATAATTCTTTTCCATTGCTTACCTCGAGTGCAATAATCTCAAAGAATTAGTTATCAAGAATACATGAATTCTATAAAAATTAGATAATGATTGCGCAATTATAAATAGACAAAATAGTGTATGTGGTTTAAGAAAATCAAACGCTTCATGTCCCTGTAGAACATTCAAGAAACTTTGGTGAAACTTCAGCTGTTATAGCTCAAGAATACAGTTTACATTTAAACCCTCCGACAAATCCAAAATTGTCTAGGCAAGCTTTCAAATCTCCCAATAAATTACAAAAGACTTATTTGCATGATGGCAAATAGACCAATTTGGACAAACGGAGTTGAGCTTTAGGGCTCCACTAAACCCCAGTTATTTTCTTATTCGATCCGTATAATCCATCACAAAATCATCAATGCTCCTTATTATGTCACAAACAAACTTATCCATATCTCTCCAATGACTGGCTTGTCCATAACCACGACCCCTCTCAAAAGGATATAAGATCAAAACTTGTATTGCTTATTGAAAATAGGTAAATAAATATGAATTTATTATCATTTTAGAACTTTTTAGAACTAGTGTCCTCGGCAATGCGTTGCGATAGATTCATCCCAATAATGAGGTTCAATGCATGCTACAGCATCGCAATACTTGACAGGCCATAGTTAGCAAGCACTGACAGATATAAGCTATAATAGGATTGAATACTATGTATTTGAAGGAAATCCTCAATATATGCCATAGATTCATGCAAAAGCTCTGTGCACACCTAGTGTGAAAATTGATGTTTTGCGGGGTTTCATAGAAAATTATGAATTCTGTATTAGATAATTATTTTTTGTTGGTTTTTGATGTATATCAATTAAAAAATATATACACTATGATAAAAAACCACTTCTATTTTGAAATTCCAAAATTTAAAACATTTTTTTACATGATTGAATCATCTTGAGAAAGGCCTATGGCATGATTTTATGATCACGGGCAATAATGAGCAAAGAGTGGGTTTAATTTTTAAAAAAAACAATTTTTTTCTGAATCTCAGCATTTTCATTAACAAGGAAAAATACAAAAAATGTTATGGTGACAAAAAAAAAAAGAAAAAAAAAATTGCTCGTCCTTAGAGGGTTAATATTCCATATATTGTTGATCTGGCCCAAACTAGATACCTATCCTTTCATAAAAAATAATTCACATTTAAAAAAAACAATCTGCAATGTGGGTCCAATAAGGAGGGATCCATTATATGTACAATTCAAAAAAACAAAGAAAGTGAACAATAAATAAAAGTGAATAATAAATATAAATAAGTAAGGTCTCGTAGTATGTAATACAAAAAAAAAAAAAAAAAAAAAAAAAAAAAAAAAAAAAAAAAAAAAAAAAAAAAAAAAAAAAAAAAAAAAAAAAAAAAAAAAAAAAAAAAAAAAAAAAAAAAAAAAAAAAAAAATACCTAAATAAACAAAGTTATAGTAAACTCTAATGTAGAAAATTTGCACCCTTGCTCAGATTTAAATCTTGAGTTGTGTTTCATAAGCCGTTGGTAGACTCTGGAGTGAAAGACCCAAAGTGGTCAAAAGCTGTTGATAATATCATCCATCATCTTTGACCTACTGTTTAGAAGATTTATTGGTTTGAATGAAAAAAACAAACAATGAAAAATCCTTTTAGTTAAAAACAAAGTAATTTGTTAATAACAAAAGTAATATTGATATTAAATATTAACATTAAATATATCGAATATTATAATAATATTAAAAGTAATATTAATAATCGTGCCTATATTTTTCAAGTGTTGAGCCTTTTTTTAAATGCTCTAGCTCTGTTGGTGTTGCAAGAAATGAAAATTAGAGAAGAAAATATCCATGATCTTATGTTGTTTTTTTCTGTCAGGGATATATTGAGTTGCTTTCTTTTATTTCAAGATATTTTTTTCTATTAAATAAACTTTTATGTAAGATCTTGGCCTCAAATACTGGTTGAAAATCTTAATCTGATATGAATGTTTTTTAACGTTCTGATATGTGGCGTGACACCACTCCCAGGAAACGACACATCAACCGCTTGCAAAATGCCGCAGAGGAACACGTACGCTATTAGCTATTGGCCAACTTCCTCCTCAGCCGTAGGGCACGCGCGAACAGATTTAACAGGACGTGGATAGAGCCATTTTGTTTTATTAGCACTCGTATAGGATTTTGTTACAGTTGGTTACACCTGTTAACGTTACGCTATGGGTTCCACATTGGAGAGACTACTGTTTATCTTTTATAATAATGGTGACATGATGTAGGTTTTCTTTTCTAAGCTGAGTACAGTTTTACAGTTACTTTTAGTAAGTATTCAACTTGCAACTTAAAAAGTTAAGCTCTAATATCAGTCCAAATTCCTATTGTTCAATAAGATTTCAGGAGTCAAGTAAATACTGGAGGACAAAAAAGCCGATTAGTTGGCCAAGCCGGTCATTGCTTTCGTGAGATAACGAACACAAATATAGTCGAGTCAATAAAAATATTGTAGAGTGCGTGAAATATGCAGTTATTTTTTAACTAAGGAGTACTCAGTAACGAGATAAAAATGAGGGAAGGGGAGAAGGTGTCATTTTTGATTATATGTCGAAAAAGGTGGGCTCTAAAAAATTATGCTTCAAATAAAAATTGAAGCTAATTAATTTTTTTTATAAACTTGCTTGTTTACATATTTGTCGTACTTCCGACCGTTTTCGAGATACACGTTATTGAAAATGAATAATTTTCGCAAAAAAATAATTTTTACCTCACTTTTTGTCAAACGCTTGCTTTGTATTACTTTTTTTGTCTCGAGAATTATCGATTTTGAGTAACGTATATCTCGAAAACCGTTAAAAGTTCGTTTATTATTTATAACATAATAAGAAATACAGAAACAATGGACAAGTGGACTAAAAAAGATCTGATTTATAAAATAAACTGTAAAGATTGTGAAATGCATTAAATAGGTGAAACCAGACAGAATTTAATTAAAAGAGTGAACCAGCATAAATATGACTGAAAAAGAATTAATAACAAAGAGAAAAATAATAAGACTGCACTGTGTGAACACACAAACAAATTCAAACATGAATTTGACTTTGAAAATACAACCATATTAAATCATGAGAATAAAACCAAAAATAGAAAAATAATGGAAGCAATTTATATAAATAAAACAATAGACCAGGCAGTAAAATACAAAACAGATACACATAAAATTGGTACAAGCTATGCTAAATTAATATATAGATTGAAAATAGTCCATATAAGAATAAAATCATTAATAAATAAAAGAAATAAAAATGTAAATAGTAGTGACAATACAACTAATAGAATGGAAATGGAATGGTAAAATAGGAACCATATTAAATAGGCCAGAATGTTGACAATAAATTAACAAAACAATAATTGAACATTGCCCAGTGGTGTCAGTGTAGAAGAGATGACCAAGTGAGAATATCACAGTGTTAGGTAATAAAAACCAAAAATTGTTAAGTGATGTATAATAATATAGTAAAGAATTGTAAAATAAAATAACATAATGATTGTAGAACCTGAAGATGGAGCAACATGACAAGCTCTGAAACATGTAGTATAAATGAATAAAAGCAAATGGGGAGTTATGCCTTTTTAATATAATAACTGATATTAATCTCCTTAAATGAAACATTTTAAGTCGACAAGTATGTAAAAGAACAATTTATTTAGTAAATTTAATTAGCTTTAATTTTCATCTGATGCATATTTTCCTAGAGTCCACCGTTTTCGAGATATAATCGGGAATAAAATGGGACCTTCTCCCAACCGTAACTCCTGTTTCTGAATTAAATATCAAACTGTGAAGATAAATCTAGAATAAATATATTAATAAAACATGTCCTTTATGTTTTCATTACAACCTATTTTTAAGCGTAGCAATATAAATGAATAAAAATGGCCAACTAGTCGTCGTTTTTTGCCGACTAATCGATAACTATTCGTCAAACAGCCGATTAGTCGGAGTTACCGACTAGATGGCGCATTTATAATCCTAACGATGCCAGTTACTTAATATATTTTTAAAAGACTCAACCTAATTGGTTGCTACTGTAACGGTTCCCTACATAACAGTTGTTACAAAATAGTAACGTGTTACATAGGAAAACAGAGATTTTTCTTTAGTGGAATTGACTTTCTAGAAAACTTCATCTTTCATATTTATATAAATTGTTTTTACCCCATAAAATAATGTATAACTTTTTGGTGAAAAAGGTTTGCCACACTATCATATATTTTTATGGTTTAAAATTAAAATCCAATCCATCTGGTTTGTCATTTTTTCCAAATAAAAAATATTACCAAATCAAAATACCGATCTTTTTCTTTTTGATATTGTGTGTAAAAATATGATTCAAGTGCCTTTAGTTTTAATCACTGATAATTTGGATTTGTAATTATGCTTTTACATTATCTTCAAACGCCAAATCAGTGCAATTTTAACTAGGCTAAGAATGACGATAATGCTCAACTGCATACTTTTATCAAATATTTTTATCAACAAAAAAATAAAACTTCAATTATTAGTTAAAAATTATTTTTAATAAATTAAATTATGAGAGGAGGCGAAGTCGCGACGGGAGATACTAGTTTATTATAAATTTATAAATTAAATATTATAAATATTTATGATAAATAAATATAATAAATTTATTATAAATTTGAAATATATAAGCTTTTTCAATTGATGTAATGTAACAGAGCAATAGTGCATGTAACGTTCATTGACCATCAGAAAAAAAAAAAAAAAAAAAAAAAAAGCCTTAACTCAGTCTGTTATACATATAGAGTCTTAAAATTAAACGAAATAGATCTAAGAATCCTTTAAGAATACACAGCGAAATTTTATTTGTATTATTGTCTCTCCAATGTGCTATTGTTATTTTTTAAAGTTATACGCCGGACAGAGCGGACAGAGCCAAAGAGAGAAGAGCTGATCTAGCCAGGGCAGGGAGGTAATGCTCCCTGGTTTCTAGAATCCTGAAGACAAAGGACGAGCCAAAAAGATGTCCTGAGCGATGGGCCCACTATGGCCATATCGAGATAACAAAAGGACTCGTGCCAGCTCTGCTTAGTGAGCACCGCTGAGTAGGAGCGCTATTATCACTAATCGGGATAGTCAATGGCTCTATTCAGGGGATCCTGGAAGTGGAAGTCAATGGGGGAGGGTTCGGTTACTGATTCCTTATTGTTATTGTATTCTCTTCTCCAAGAAATTGATTTTAGTTATTTTAAAATGAACATATATGTAACAATGCTAAATACGAAGAGCAGTTTGAATATCTAAAAAAAATGAAATCCAAGAGGAAATAAAAGCAAGATTTAAAATCGGAAACAATTGTTTCTGTTATAACTACCCCTGAAATTTAAAAATTAGGATATACAATTATAATACAAACGGTTCTCTACAAAACTGTAAAAAATATATAACTGATTTAGTCTGACCAAATCTTTGATTTTCCTATATCTCAAAGCCCTATTCAGCCCAATCACTAAGTAGCGACTCATAAATGATTTTTTTGGGATGGATATATCTTTTGGCTAGGGGTCAATATTTTTTTGGTGTAACGTTTTCTCACACTCAAAAATGTAACATGACTTAAGGACAGTCATCGTCCTTCTCCTCACAAGTGTGGTTCGGTGGCCCTGAAGAAGACCTGTAACGCAGGTCGAAACGTTGGCACGTATTAAAGAATTCCTTCTTTAACGTGGTGTTACTTTGACTGCATCCCTGACTATCTTCTCCGAAAATAACTAAGGCTAAACATCTTGAAATTAACAAAATACAATTCTAAACTAAAAATTACAAATATTGTTTTGTTTTTCATAACTGGGAATGTTCCAACTAAAAATAAAGGCTGATGGTTTAATTAGGTCGAATTATAACATTACAAATACATAAACTATGCTTATCCACGGGTTAATTCGGCCATATTCGGAAAATAATGGAACTTATTTATCTCATTAAATACCTAAGGTAAAAGTCTATGAAGTCCATTTTTTGGACAAAGTTGGACGTTTTCTTCAACATGCAATAATGTACTCGAAAAACCCTGACAGTTACTCCACATGTCACTGTTTTATAAAATCCTATTTATTTCTAATGACAAAACCATCACTACTAATTGGTTTTTAGTCTGAATGAACTAGTAAGAAATATGAAGTAATTTTTTATTTGAGATTATGAGGTGTAATGATGAGTAAAATTTAAAAAGTTACAGGAGCAATCATAATCACTAAATACGATTTCATGTATTTTTATGTCAATTTTCATTAACTTTTTATTTTAAAAACAGCATTTTCACTAGGTATTTCTGAAAAATTTCCACATTTTCTTATTCCTAATATGTTAGGTTCCTAAAGTGGTCGGATATGGCAATAAAATAGTTTCAATTTTTAGTGCATGTCTGGAAATTTGAGCCATTCGTCCCACTGTGCGTCGGGTAAACGATAACAGCTAGTCCAGCCAATGACAAACTGAAATGGAATGTAGAGTGCGTTTGAACCCGGTACTGTTGTGAAATCCAAATGCCCAAAGTTTGGCTAAGTTGCAGTGATCAGCACTCCGATGTCGTCCGTCAGTTGTCCGATCTAAAAATCATTTTTTTCATCTGATAGCTGATTAAATTTACTATTAAGCCACATATATGGAATACCGGAGCCTGCAATCTAAATGTGTAGTTTTTGGCAAAATATGACGATTTTGACATGTTCAGTAGGTCTAGTCAATAAAGGATTATAGAGGGCTTTGTCTCTAATCCAAGGCTTTTCTTCGAATACTTGTGCAGGGTAGTTAGAAAGTAAATATCCTAAAAGTCCTGGAGTTTTCGGGCCTGGGAACAGAAAGTGCAAGAATGACTATTTACAAATTAGTATTAATTAAATTCTCAACAACTTTTACTTAATACACATTTTTTATATTCTGTACCGTTTCCGAGATATATACTAGGCAAATGTGAAGAACTTTTAGTATGTTTATTTCACCAAGAAAAGTTAAAATTAATGTAACTTTTGACAAGTTGAAGATAAATTGGCATATATATGTGTGTATTTTGAAGGAAATCTTATTATTCATGAAGACTTTTGTCATAGGATGAACGTTTTAGATGATATGGAGGGAAGTTTAACAGAATATGTGAGGTGATATCTTCTAAAATGTTCACATTTGCCAAGCGTATATCTCGGAAACAGTACAGAATATGAAAAATGTGTATCAAATATAAGTTAAAGAGAATTTACTAAACATTTATTTAGTAAATAGTCATGTCAAACATTCATTTAGTAAATAGTCATGTCAAACATTCATTTAGTAAATAGTCATGTCAAACATTCATTTAGTAAATAGTCATGTCAAACATTCATTTAGTAAATAGTCATGTCAAACATTCATTCAGTAAATAGTCATGTCAAACATTCATTTAGTAAATAGTCATGTCAAACATTCATTCAGTAAATAGTCATGTCAAACATTCATTTAGTAAATAGTCATGTCGAACATTCATTTAGTAAATAGTCATGTCAAACATTCATTTAGTAAATAGTCATGTCAATCATTCATTTAGTAAATAGTCATGTCAAACATTCATTTAGTAAATAGTCATGTCAAACATTCATTTAGTAAATAGTCATGTCAAACATTCATTTAGTAAATAGTCATGTCAAACATTCATTTAGTAAATAGTCATGTCAAACATTCATTTAGTAAATAGTCATGTCAAACATTCATTTAGTAAATAATCATGTCAAACATTCATTTAGTAAATAGTCATGTCAAACATTCATTTAGTAAATAGTCATGTCAAACATTCATTTAGTAAATAGTCATGTCAAACATTCATTTAGTAAATAGTCATGTCAAACATTTTCGAGATATATGCGCAAAATCAAAAAAGGGACCTTCTGCCCCACCCCCCTCCTGTTCCAAGGCCCGAAAACTCTAGGGCTTTCAGCATGTTTATTTTCTAACTACCCTGAACATATTTCCGAAGAAAAACCTTGGATTACAAAAAAACGCACTCTATAATACTTTATTGATTGAACTGAAGAGTAGATAGGAGAGATTGTGTCAGGGCTGATCAAGAGGGTTGCATTCCGAATGGCTGGGATGGAGGGAGTTGTATCTGGTGGTTTTTAATTTTCTGGGCCTTTTAGTTTCCAATATACTACAACTGGGTTTTATTTTCTAACGGTCGTATTGGCAACAATAAGGTTTCGTTGTGCCTTATTAATTACTCTTATGATGTTTTAAATTATACCCAAATTAGGACACGGTCTGTAACTATAACAGGTAGCACATATATATATATATATATATTCTAGCATAATATAAAAATGATTATCAACTACCAGAGCAGTTACATCAATAACTCAGGTTTAGCATTCTGAGATGAATAAACAACTGTTGGTTATTGGTCCCAAGATGTTTACACCACTTCCCAGCTCCATCCAACCCGCTATATTCATATCAGAGAAATAATCCGAGGCCTTCAAGACCACATATCACCTTTGTATAACAGTGTATTGCCTTTGATAGTCGCCTCCATTGTCCAGTGAGGCACAACTTAGAGGTGCGGGTTCGAGCCCCGCCTAGAGGATTATAGATATTTATGTTGGAGGTTTCACAAGTGCCTCGTTTTAATATTTCATACTATCGGATTATAATCAGATGTAGGCCGGTTCCGTTTAGATCCAATGTGTTGAATTGCATATTTATTCCAGCTGTTTGTACTAAGATCGGTTAGCTGTCAATACAGTAGATACGAGATGCACATTATATATAGGTGTTTCTATACTTAAGGAGTTAAAATAATCATAATTACAAATTAATGAAAAATCTATTAAAACATATAATAATTAAAATAAATTGTATATTTAAAAAGTTGATTGAATTGATATTAAAGAAAAAAAATAATTAAAAAATGGTTATTTATTTATGGTCGTCAGTTACAGGTAATGGTTTCCAATCTTAATTTTTTTTCCAATTAAAGTTTGATTTTTTGCTTTACGTTGCAACTCATCCGTCACCATAACCTTAATCTTAAACAGATCTCAACCATTTGAAATATATATTAACATCAAGGTATCGAACTGATATACAAATTATGGAATACTGTATTTTTCGTATCATTATCAATTTAGTAATATCTGCTGAAATGTATCTAATGCAACGAATTGCGTTCTTTTTTTACAAAATTAGAAGGAGATTTTTATTTCCATTGCCACCATGCTTTATAAAAATAAACAGTAAAGTCCGTGAGGTTTGTAGGAAAATTTAATTTGTAAAGTGTGAATATGCCAATGAGCTGCACGATTATGTAAGCCTGCATGCAATCAGTTAATCACTGACGTGTATAAGTATTTGCTCGAATTTCAGATTGAAAAATATTTATTATTTTGTTCGTGAATCTTTACTCCTGTTCTTAAAATTAGTGTGTTTATAAATACATAATTTAAAGAGTTTCTTGTCCAAGAGTAAACTTGATTGATTTAACATAAAAAATATAATTAATAGAAAATTTTATAATTCATATTCACCGTTGACTTCAAATCGAGAAGTGCTTCAAAGAATGTTTCCAATCGTAACCAAAATTCAAAGTATGGTGTTCCAACTTACCTGTAACAAAGATCATAATAAATTATAATGATATGTAAAATATAATAATTAAATTCTAATTCTTTATAGTATTCATACTAATTTTCACTTCCTTCCCTCTCTCTCTCTCTCACTCTCTCTCTCTCTCTCTCTCTTTCTCTCTCTCAGTCTCACTCTCTCAATCACACACACACACACACACACACACACACACACACACACACACACACACACATATATATATACATATATATATATATATATATATATATAAATTTTTTTTTTTATTCTCTTCCATAGTAACCTTATGAATGAGTCGTTTATTGAAAAATGAGTACATCCCATGCATGCAAGCATATTGTGTGCTTAGCTCGTAGCAAATACAAAATTTAATTAATTAAAAAAAAAAAAATAAAATAAAAAAAAAAAAAAAAAAAAAAAAAAAAAATAAAAAAATGATATGATATGAAAATAAAACGAAACAAAATAAAAATGAAATAAAATAAAAATACACCAAAAGTTGATGTCTATGTATGCCCTGTGATCTTTTTAAAGTTCAATGCTTTGAACAAATTTCTTCAATTCAGAACCATAGTTTTTGAATAGATTCTTTTCTGACATTGGCCACAGTTCTCCACTAATTATAATATGTTTGATTAAAAACAAAATCTGTCCTTGTCAAAAAGTGGGCAGTTAAATAATATATGATTAAATGCTGGTGTTGTCTGTCCATCACAGTGAAAAGTTTCGTTGTCCGAAAGGTGAAAACGTTCAAAATAGTATTTGGTAGGTCCATGCTCTGATAGAAATTGTGTAAGTTTGTAATGTGTACTTTTTAGTTTGTTGTAGTTTCCTAAATTAACATCTGGTATAAACTTGTGAACTGGTCGTCCTTTGTTTGATTGTTGCCAGTGTAAGTTCCAGTTTCCTATTTTGTCGTTGCTTAAAGTTTTCTTGATGTAAGATTTTGTTGAAAGATTTTGTCATGTTTTTAGTTCGTTGAATGTATTCGGTGGCTTTCAAAACAGCTAATTTTAATATATATATATATATATATATCAGTATTATCATATAACCTAAATAGAAATAGTAGAAAATAGTAGAAAGGTTAAGCTCAGTTATTGAAAACATATGGTATTATTAATATTAATGAAACACATGTGATTATTAGACAAATAAAGTTAGTTGTTCTGTAGCTGTGTACTGTTAATGTGCTCCAACATTCTTTTGTTTTTCTTATTTAACGTTCAGTCTAATTATAAATTATATATATATATATATATATATATATATATATATATATATATATATATATATATATATATATATATGGATAAATTTCTCGACTGTTACTATTAAATGTTTAGTAAGGTTCTTGAGGTTCAGTCGTAAAATAAAAAATCAACTATATTGGCGACGTTTCGAGACTATATTGTTCTCATAATCATGCCCTACAGTGAAAAAAAAACAGGTTACAATAAAATTATATAAGTTATACAAGTTATTTCAAAACATAAAGTTAGCTACAGTACAGGTAGGTATATAACAACATGTGTAGGGTAATACAAATATATATAATTACAGAATATAGAGGAGTATGAAGCTACTTACAATGTTACTGGTGGATATGAATAGACTAATAATTCTAGTACACAACTAACCTAGGGGAGTGAGTTTAAACAGACAGTTAACAAGGGTTAGTGGGGAAAACCCTATTTCTTAAAAATTAAGTTAAAAGGACTGTGTGGGTATTCCCAAAGATGCAGGTACAAAAATATTTCAGTGTAATATACTAATAAATGGAAGAATGGTTTGTCTGATGTATATAAATGTAATATATAGTTGTAATGTATAGTTGATTTTTTATTTTATGACTGAACCTCAAGAACCTTACTAAACATATATATATATATATTTACATAAACTGCTCATAAATTGAAGTGGAGCACTTAAGAAATTTAAGTTATTTTATAATTTTGTTTACTTGATTGTTAATAAGAATCCAATTGAACATGTTTGGGACAAACACCAACACCAATTACAAATTAGTTTGACTAGTCCAGATATCGTGGATGAACTGGCTGAAGCATTCATTGAGGAGTAGGCTTGTATACCTCAATATTGCATTTAAGTCTAATAAAGAGTATGGACCGCCGATGTAAAGTATCAATTTAAATTAGTCACACAAACAAACACAAAATAACCAGAAATATGGTTTAAAAAGACCGTTACCTAACTTTCTATGAATTGTCCACTTCAATTTGTGAGCAATTTGTATATACGACTAATATAATGTATTATAGTTTAAACATTTGTTATTATTTTGTTTACATTGACACAAAAACTGAGAAATTACTATTTAAAAAAAAATATATATATTTTTCGGAAGCTTCAAGTTTTTCGTGTAAGATAAATATGAAATTAGGATTCAGAACTTCAGAAAATACAAAAATTAATTCAAAAACTGCTTCTATACTTTTTTCCTGAATTTGTTTATATTGTTTTAAATTTATTATTAATTTTTAGATACAATTTGAAAGACGATGACATTTTGGATTTATTCAAGCCTTGCAAGAAATGGAATATATTACCTTCAATAATTTTGATAATATGATTAATATTTAACATTTATCTTATGTTTTAATTGTTTTACAAATTGTCGGGTTACAAGTGATTCACTAAATAAAAATAAAACGGTTCTAAGTTAACGCCGATTAAAGATTTTTTTTTTTTTTTGTCTACTTTGGCACAGACATTTTATCAAATAAGTTAAATAACTGAAATCTTTAGTGGTTAAACCTATTTTATAAAGTATTGCAATTACTAAATTAGACGAAGCAAAATCTTTGATCGCCGTTTGCTCAAAAAGATGTTTTTTTCTAACCCCACGAAATCAAGGGTATTCGTTATTAGCTGTGACATTTATTAAATAAATTAAACTTTATAAAAGTTTAATAATGTTTAAAATCCAAAACCAAAGCAAAATATTCAAGACAGTTAAGCTTTTGTGAATTTCTTTTTTGTCTCTGACCGGGACCTATGGCTCAAGGCTACTGTGCCCCCTTTTTTTCTCATTTTCGTCTGGCTCTTCCCCCTCTGCAGCAGTATTCAGAATACCCTATTCCTATATTTATATTATTTGCGTGAAATATGAAATTTATTAATTACATCTCGACAGTAATTTTTATAAACAATTCATGTTAACTATACATATCAAAGTTGTCTGGAATCATAAACTCTGTTACTAAAAAGGGAAAGGAATCGTTCATGTTTGAATAGACGTAGAAACATTGACCAGATGATCTTCCAAACAGGACTTTGCCAAATAAGTTTAGAAATTCTAAATCGAAAATTAATCGATGCATATTTTAGGGAAAAAACAAACAAAAATAAATTATAAAATGTGACGAAACCCTTATTTTATTTTTCGAGTAAGAAATATTTACTTATATGGCGTTAGAGTTTAATTCATAATCATTATAAACTGTTATGTTTAAATCGTTATAAAAAAAAAATATTTTTTTAAAACTTTTTCGAAGTAGTTTATCATCTTGAACACATCAATTTATGTTTCATTTTCAGGCTTGTTGTCAGTTTGTCCCATTAAGATTTTTCGTGACTGGCTGGAGAGAATAAATTTGATTCTTTTCATTCACATAAATAATCACAAAAAATGCTGAATAAAAACGTTATAGCAAAATTAAAACAAAATCCAATTTTTTATGCCGATAATGCAAGTTGTGAAACGCGTAAGAACACTTCAGTTCAAATAAATCGAGTACATTAGGATCTAATCATATAGATTTGAATTCGTTAAGGCGTAAAAGAATTATGGAAAATGGTTTGAGCTTTAAATAGATTTTGAAGGGTTCTTCCTAGGATTAATTAATTCCATTTATATTTATTTTTATTAAAAAAAAAAATAATAAAAAATAGGGGTCACCTGTGGTGTAGTGGTTAGCATAGCAACCTACTAAACCCAAGATCGCGGGTTCGCAGCCCCGGCAGATGACCTTAGAATGTTTTAAAGGGAGTTAAAAATCCTTAGCTATGCCGTCCTTCGGAAGGGACGTAAAATAGGGGTCCTGAGCCTGTGCGATGTCAGGTACTCGTTAAAGATCCCAATCCTAATTATACCTGGATACGCAAAATTTAGGACTCCCACCGTAGCATCGTCCGATTAGCCATAACAGCATAAAGTGACGTCAAACGAAATAAACAAACAAAAATTTAAAAAATCAGTTTGGGATTATGTGAGGTTCTAAAAACAAATGTAACTATGTTTCATAGAAAAAAAAAATAATACCCACCAATTATATTTTTTTCTATCAAAAGAACCACTGTTGAAAAAAAAAAAAAAAAAAAAAAAAAAAAAAAAATACGGTGTGTATTGACACTGAAAAAATAGGCCAGTTGAATAGAATATAGACTAACGTGCATACTACTGAAGCGTAACTCTAAAAAACTACGAAATTATGAACAAGAAGTTGCATAGAAGTACATTTCATTCTCATTAATCCATGAAAATATATACTTCAAAAATGCTGAGAAAAGTATAAATTTACTTTAAGAAAAGAAAAAAGTAACTTTCTGTCAAATTTTAAATTAATAACTACGTCCACAAACTCGAAATATATATATATATATATATATATATATATATATATATATATATAGCACCACAAAAATATATAATATATATATATATATATATATATATATATTTAGCACCAACAAAAATAAATAAGATTTTATTCGCTAAAAACATTTTTAAAACCTAGAAGGATGTATACATTAAAATAATATTTCCAAATTGTAGTTTAATATCATTTAAAGTTCAATACAACCGTTTATATTTTCTAATTAAAAAAAAAAATTAATTACAGATTCTAATATTGTGGGTTTCTGAATTACGTGTTTCTAGTTTCGGAATGTATTATAATAGATCAGAAACTTTCTAACCCCGTAGCCCCTAAAAAAAAAAATAAATAAAATTATATAATGTTTACCTTATTGAGAAGGCTTTGTTAACCTTATTATCAAGTGAGCAGTGGCACGCCATGATGGCCCCTCACAATACAATTACAGGTGATAAAACACCACCTGGAAAAATTAATGCCTTCCCTACCTGTTGAAGGGGACCATCAATAAAAGGCGAGGGATAAAAAACACCGTCTCTTTAGTATTGAGACGTTGGGAATGCCGATTAATTATATCGATACATCAGCCGGTTCGATAATCACCATTATTTAAATCGATTATTAATCTTATCGGCGCTGTGAAGAGGGCGCATTGGCAGATTTACACGCGGTTATCTCTCCAAGTACGAAACTCCGTTCCAAAAAAATTTGTAAATTTTCGTGTTAGGCGATAAAGTATGAATTTAAGATTGTCGAATCGATGATAAGAAAGATCGATTATGTAAATTCTCGAATATCGGCGTTATCTAGTTCAGATTTTGAAATATGCAAAAAAGAAAAGTATTTACAAATTCAGAGTTAGCAGGAGACATTATTTATCTTCCTCAAAGAAAAGATAATATACGTACATTTTATAATATTTTTTTAATATAATTATTCTTAGAAGATATTTATTCTTGTTTATCTTTACTTTGAAAAGCAGCAATTTAAATATTTCTTTAAATAAATACAAGCTATAATAAATTATTCTAAGTCCCTCTCCAGCAGCTGAGTGCTCCAATCCAATCATCAGCTATAAATTAACTTCTCAATGCTTTTTCGCTTCAGCTCACTAATAGTCCAATTTAATTTAAATTGGATAAATGTTATTTTCAATTTTAATTATTTTATATCATTTACCAATTATAATCAAACAGGTTTTTTTTTTGCAATCTAAGTTCTTATCCAACTGATCAAATAAAATATTTTTATAAGCGATTTAGTAAATTAGTTGGAAATATAAATTTATTTAATTCGGGGTAAAATATGACTAACAATATTTCAAACCTTATTTTTTAATATCATTTTAATTAATAATAATACTAATACTGATCTTTATAAGCGAATATTTATAATAATGAATAACTCATTAGTCATTGACAAAGTTCATAGTTCAATTCAAAATTAAATTCACAGTTTAGAATAATCAAAATTAATTTAATTGTTCAATAATTCAAGAAAACGTAATATATATATTTTTTAAATGCTTCATTTTCATCACACGACTAGGATCGGAAAGTCATAGTATATTAATAATTTATTTTTTCTTCCTGTATTATGTAATATAATTTTTGTTTAATCAATTCATTAAAATCACAAATTTATTTTAAAAAAAAATGGAAGGTCAATAGATAATAATATTATTTATTTTATTATATAAAATTATTAATATATATTATTTATTTATTTATTATCCTAGATTCTGACAACGTGTAGACAAACTAAGCCACTGGTAGCGATTTAATCAAAGTTCATGGAGACATTTTTCAAACGCCTGAAAGGATTCATCGGCTACAAGTTTGTTTATTAAATGTTAAAACCTAACGGAAACGGCATTTCTCGTCAGTTTATAATATTATTAGAGTAGAATATTAATAAAGACTGCTGTAAAGTCGTGTTTAAATGGTAAATTAAAATGTTGACTGTAAAGGGTGTCCTAAAATTAAGACAAGATTTGAATTTGCTACCGTTTGTGCTGTAAAGTGTTGGTAACCCTAAAAAAAAAATAATTAAAGAAATAAAGAAAAGAAAAAAAAAATATTCGACGGCTAACAGTTTACGAATTGTACAAAATAGAGCGTTACACAATAAAACAACGTGTTTTTATTATTGAAAAATATCTCACAAAGTTTTGGCAGCTGTAATTCGAAAATTAAGCAATGAAACACATTTTGATCTATTGATTATTTTATTTTTATTAATTTTACTGCAAAAAAGAAAAAAAAAAAAAAAAAAAAAAAAAAAAAAAAAAAAAAAAAAAAAAAAAAAAAAAAAAAAAAAAAAAAAAAAAAAAAAAATTGCAAAAAAAAAAAAAAAAAAGTTGAATAGGTTTATTCATTTTAAATGTAATAAAACAATATTGTATTTTCATTTATTCTCAAAATTTTAAAAATTTCTCTCTTTAAATGTATTATACCCGTCGATACTTCAACATTTATTAGACAAACGTCCAAAGCTCCTAATTAATTACAAATGACTAATATACATGACTGTGATTAGACCTATCTGGACGTACGAAGTTGAGCTTCGGGGCTCCACTAAACCATCCAATTCATCCCGTATCCAATCCTTACAATCCAAAATCCTTCGAAAAATACTCAGTGCCCCTTACTATGTCACCAATAAACTTATCCATAAAGATCTTAATGTTCCATATGTTGCTGATTTAGCCCAAACCAGATACCTATCTTTTCATAGTAAGCTCCACAACCACTAAATTCCCTAATTTCTCAACATGCTTCTCACACTATTCCCGATAATCCTCCGAGGCGTCTGGAAAGAAGATGGCCCAGAGACCTTCAAGTGTAGAATTTTTATTAAAGTGCTACTGATGAGTAGTTCTTTTCAAGTTTTGTCACGTTATTGTAATAGTTAACAGCAAATTTAGTTGATGTATATATTTTGTACAGTTGTAAATTTCAATAAATTGTTACAATGAAAAAAAAATGTATTATATACTTTAAAAGAATCTCCATGTTTCAAATCATAACTCATATTAAATATTCTCTAAAGGGACATAATATAGAAATATGAAAATAATTACATTTTCTATTAATTAATACTTTATCAATCAGCCTGATCGTTTATAAATCTTGAGTTTGATTCAAATAAAATTATGTATACGCCTCGGAGCAATAGAGCAATATCAAACGAGTCGAATATTGATATATCGATATTAATGCCAGTAGTGACGCAATTTATAATACTCATTCGATCTGATACTGTTTTTCGAATGATATATAATGTTTTCTCTGACCGTCAGCGTAGGCCTGGGAGTGGGTGGTACCGATTTAAGGTTATTTTTCGAAACAATAGGCGGATACCATTTAAGGCGATCCGCTACCATTGTGTTGTGTAATATACCAACTCTGGAATATAGATCTCTTCAACACTTTGGATATCATTTATCGTTTCAAATATTCAGCAGCTGTTTTAAATTTATGCTTTTCAAGATCTGATAGCATGGCTGGTAAAAGATGAGTAAAGAGCATTATTAATGACAACAATACAATAATGAGGACATCTTAGACAAAAGACTGTCTAGTCTAGTCAATAGGTGCTGAAATGAGGGACGTAGAGTACATAAAATATGCGATAATTTTTGACTTTACAGCTTCGTAATGAGTAGTTAAAAGAAGAACATACTAAAAGTCCCCGCCACTGGGGTGTGAGCTAACGGTGGGTTTTTCGATTATATATCGAAAACCGTGGACTCTAGAAACATAAGTTTCAGCTAAAAATTAAAGCTAACTAAATTTCCTATAATATTGATTTTATACATATATGTCGAACATTCAACGGTTTCCGAGATATACGTAATTGAAAATCGATAATGTTTGCAAATTAATAATGTTTACCTCATTTTTGTCAAATTTTTGCATCATGTGCATTTCACGATCGTTTCTCAGAAAAATGTCGGAGGACATTAAATTTACTTTCATTTCATATATACGTTTCATGCATTTGAAATGTTAGACAAAAAGTGAGGTAAAATTATTTTGGCAGGTTAAAAAAGCTGCCTCGTGATCTATTATAAAATTCGACATGGAGTTCTGGCAATGACCAGTTTATCACTCATGCCCTGAGTGACTGTACTATAGTGCTCTCACTCATCCTCTACTGGGTTTTTAACACCAGTGACATTGTTCAGAGAAAAGGTCTGGAATCTCCTGGCTTGTATCTTAATAAGTGGAGGACTCTGGTTAAGGAGTATTTTGTACTATTTTTGTTAGTACAGTGCTTACTGTTTTTATTTTATTTAATCTACTTTACTGTATTTTTTTCACTTTATATAGTTTGAGGTTCTTTATTTGTTTTCCTCTTTATTTATTGTATTACATATAATGAGGTTCTTTATTTATGTTTTATTTTATTTTTTATTGCAAGTTGCTAGAGTTTTAGATTTGAATAGTTATGGAGTTAACTATGAAAGGGTATATTTCGGTTTTGTTGTATATGCTATATAAAAATCTTTGTGGATAAGTTGGATTTTAAAAAAGTAAGGAATATTAAGTATTTTCCGAAGGATTTAGGATTGCAAGCATTGAATACGAGATAAGTTAAATGGTTTAGTGGATTACCAGATCTCAACTAAGTGCGTACAAGAAGGTGTAACTCAGTGATGTGTAAAGTACGGCCCGCGTGCCAAGTGCGGCCCTTCGGGTTAGTCAATCCGGCCCGCGACATGGTCACACACAATTATACATAGAACAAAATTTATTTTCTACAAAGCTAGAATAGAATGATTGTTTTCTTCTGGTTGCGTCTTACTTACGTCCGAGTTTCTACCACATTAGGAACATATTTTCACATACGCCTTCATACTCTTCCAAAAAATAATAAATTTTTGTAGCTTTTTGCAAGTTTTCTACTGCTGTACCATATAAGTTGAGTGTAATGAGATAAAGTCGAAAATAAAGATTATCACTTGTAAAACTTTGTTTTGTTCAATCCCGTCTAGATGTTTTTCTATTTCTTTCGGCCCTCCCCTTAAAATGTTTTTCTGTCATTATAATTACTTAAAATGTAAGTACTGTCATGTAAATGACACTTTCGTAATTAATCGGCATCTTAGAGTGTTTGTCAAGTAAATATTGAAGAAGTAGACATTATTTTGTATGTGGAGTCCAAGTAAAGCGTTTGTACAGATGGAATACTTAGACACGGATTTGTTCAAGGTGAATCTGTTGAATATTATTCCTTGAATGCTAAATACATTTAAAAAGTACGTTTCATATGTTGCTGATTCAACCAGTAACCCATCTTGTTTTCCACTCCATTCCCGATAAGCCTCTGAAGAGTCTGAAAAGAAGATGACCTAGAGACCTTTTAGTGTAGATTTTTATTGAAGTAAAAAGCAATCGTTAACATCAATAAATGAATGAAAAAAAAAAAAAAAAAAAAAAAAAAAAAAAAAAAAAAAAAAAAAAAAAGAAAGCCCGCTATTAAAGTATTTAATTTATCATATCAACTGGTTGTCTTTGAATTTGTAGCCAGATGTATATAAATAAATAAAAGAATATTTAGAAAAAAAACAACAACGAAAAATCTGAATACATAGAAATCTTTTTAAGTAACACAAAGTACTTGGACAAATCATCAAAACGTTGTTTGAATATAGGCTTCCAGGTAGTACTTAAAATAAATTTAAATAAATATCATTTCGAGCTTCTTACAAGATTAGATATGTATAAATTTATTCATTTCTACATTTGTTTTACATAAATAAAAAAAAAAAAAAAACTCACTCTTAAGTCATACATACATGTATTTTCGAAAGCTGATATAAAAGACTGTAAATAGGCTAGCGTGGGCAAGATGGGTGTGTTCCCAACCCGGCGCCACTTCCACAGCTCACATGATCGAATATATTATTTGAAAACCGATATCGTGAAATATCGACTTGTAGCAATATATGTATGTATCGATAGGAAATGTGTTCGCTATCTGCGCTTGTTAACAGCGAAGCTTCGGCACTCATAAACAACTGCAGCACGCTTTGCGCGTTGGATTTGTAACGTGGATGTTCTGCGTGTTTCTTCTAGAGTGAGAAATAAATTTAAATTTACCAACCTACTGAATCAAAATGTGGAGATATTTCAGGCAAATACAATTTTTAACCACCTCCTAGTGAAATCAGTGAAAATATTGTCAACCAGCCATATTAGTCGATGGAATCAGATTTCTTAAAAGAGCAATTAATGGATTTTAAATTATTAAACTTAAAACTAATTAATTAAAATAGAAAGATTAATAATCACGAGATGTTTTTTAAATTATTTAATTGCTTTCGATATTAATATTTATGTTTTAATTATTCTTTTCAGGCGCCCTGGAGGTTTATCTAGAATAGAATAGGAAGCATGTTATGAAACTATAGGATTTGAATGGTTGTGGAGTTCACAATGATGTTATCTGGTTAGGCCTAAAAAAGCAAGGTATGGTGCATTAAGATCTTTATGTATAACTTTGATTGTCACAGAGTAAGGAGTATCGAGAATTGTTTGCAGATTATGGATTTTGGAGGATTGGATACAAGTCGAAACCGATGGTTTATTGGAGCCCCAAGCTCAATTCCATATGTTTAAATAGGTTTAATATTATAATGAGTCTTACGTAATTAATCAGAGTTTGAACATTTGTCTAGTAAATGTTGAAGAAGTCGAAAAAGACTGGCAGCTTCTTGTCATTTAAGTCTTATATGTGGATTCCAAGTAAAACGGTTGTACAGATAAAGTACTTGGACGCGGACCTGTTCTTGGGTGTCAATGGAATATCATTGTATATTTAGGTCTGATTTACATATAACTGATGATTGGATGTATATCCCGAAACATGTAATGGGATATTTGTCATCTTACATTAAACTGGAGAGTAAAATGCCTAAAATCAAAGTGAAAAATTGGTTTGGCTATGTAAAAAAAAAAAAAACAAAAAAAAAAAAAAAACAGCTAATTCATATGCGTCTCCGATAAAAACATTAGATTAGTTATAGATTTTTTAAGAAAAAAAAAAGTTTTTTCTTTATTGATATATACAAATGTAAAAATTTATACAACAAGCAAATTTCAGGAAACTGATAACAATGGTATATCAATAATATGTAAAGAACCACTTACTAGTAGCACTTCAAAAAAGTTTTACATTAGAAGGTTTTTTGGCCATCTTCTTTTCAAACACCACGGATGATTATTGGGAATCGAGTGTGAAGATTCCTGGGATACTAGTTGATTCGAGAGGGTATGGAGCTTACCTCGTATGAAAGGATAGGTATCTGGTTTGAGTTAAATCAGCAACATAGGGAACATTAAGAACTTCATGGATAAGTTTATTTGTGATACAATAAGGAGTATTAAGGATTGTCCAAAGGATTTTGAATTGTAATGATTGGATACGAGAAGAATTGAAAGATTTAGTAGTGCCCCAAATTTTTTAAGGAATAAATTTCGACTTTTAGCACTGTCTTATTCTGGTGTAATATATATATAACTAGCATCTCCCGTCGTGGCTTTAAAGAACTTGGATCATAATAAAACTTCAGTTTTATTTTTTTATGGATAAAAATGATGCATTGAAGCATGCAATTAAGCATTATTTGCTTATATTTACGCAGAGCAGTAATTACTAACCTCGTTAAAATTGCACTGATTAGATAATTTAAGATTACCTAAATGCATAATTGGATAATTTTTAACTTTAATGTATGAGATGGTAATCCAGATGGACAGAGACTATTAGAACATTCTTGCGGATAAAGGACTGCATTATTAGTGCTCACCACAAAATTCCCATAAATCATATTTTTAAATACAATATCTAAAAGCAAAGGATAGACATTTTGATTTGGAAATCATTTTTATTTGGCAAAATAATTAATTAATTTTGTCTAGTTGGATTTTAATTTCTAACCTGAAAAATATATGCCAATGTGGTAAACCTTACTGTTAAACTTTAATAGAATAAAACTATGAATGAAGTTGGTGTAAACATTTGGTGAAGATGGGTCTAATTGTTTATCCAATAGCAAACTATGTTCCACAATGGCGATAATCACATATCAATCAATTTTTAAACTTCATTGGGAGCACTTCATGGAACACCAAATATTTATGTATTTTCTAAATACAATTTGATTGGAAATAAGTATATTTTATTATCATTTTCAAGCTCCATATAACACTGTGTCTTTGTAACCTCTAATGTAGAATGGTTATCACCACATATAGGTCAAATTTCAAACTACAGAGTTGTTTACTTACTATCGCTTGTTTCTTTAACCCAAATTAATGGAAATTCAGTATATATTATTATTGCTAAAACATTATGGAACCATATATATGACGTGGTCAAAATTTGGAATAGATTAGTTCAGTAGTTTTCACGGTTAGTGATCACAAACGAAAAATACTTTGTCCTTTTATATAATAATATAGATTTACTATTACGAGTACAATCCAAAATCCTTCGAAAAACCCTCAATGCTCCTTACTTTGTCACCAATAAACTTATCCATACAGATCTGAATGTACCATTTGTTGCTGATTTAGCCCACAACAGATATATTCTTTCACAATAAGCTCCATAATCACTCAAATCCGTTAGTTTCTCAACTTGCTTCCTACTCTATTTCTGATAATCATCCGAGGCGTCTAAACGTAGATTCAGTGTAGAATTTTTTATAATGTGCTACTGATGAGTAGTTCTCAAGTTTTACCATGTTATTGTGAGCGTTTTCAATACATTTACTTAATATATATTTGTACAGTTGTAAATTTCAATAAATTGTAAAAAAAGTATTACGAGTATTTAATGCTGAAGAGTTTTGAATTCAACATCGATTGTCACAAAAACGATTTTTCTGATTCTTTTTGAAAATAGAATCTAAACTAGACCCTTTAATGATCCAATTATTGTTTTCATTTATTTTTTAGTAAAAAAATTACTTTAATTACATGTTGTAGTGACATTAAGGAGACGAGAACATTAAACACATCCCCGACTAGCTCCCTATTACCCTTCCTTTCTTCAGGTTACCTTCTCTTACCTTCCCCTGCTTGCTATTCAGGACCCCTCTTCGCTTCTTCCTCTCTTCTTCGACATTTGTATTCACCCGGGAGCTAATTGAATGCGGCATATCTTCAATTACTCCCGATAATCGGGCTCGTGGTATTTCGGTACCTTTTTGCCGATCTCGTTCGTAATCGATAAGGTACCCTACCGATGCGAGGTTTTTTTTGTTTGAAAACTCATGGACCTATACGTCTTGAATTTTTAATATTTCCCTCGGGATAAGAATTCCATTTGAATCCCAAATCAGCCCCCCTCGGCGATATTTATTTCTTTATGTTAACAAGAGTAGGATTTGCATAATTCGCGAGCTAATACAGTCTAATAGATTTAGCAATGGCCCTCGTTTTACAAGGAGTGCGAAAACCGTCGAGATGCAAATTAGGCACGACATCCCGGGCAGAGACAGCTCCTGTAACATCTGCGGGCCACATCTAGGCCCCCGGCCATAGCGAAAACCTGTTCCTTCTGTCCGGTTGTCTCTTTGATTTGGATAATATATTCATATAAGGGTTATATATTTGGTAATATATTCTTTAGGCAATGTATTTAGTTCTCAACTAGGCTTGTAAGAGATCAAAAGGAGCTAGTATCTAATTATTCGTAAATCATATCAGTTTAAAAGCAAGCGGACATTTAAATGATTTTATAAATTAGTCCGATTATATTCCCGGTCGGCATATTATTTGACAGTTTCCCTGCTCCTTTTCTGAGAAAACATTTCTTACTTTTTTAGATTGATAATTGAATGTTTTTTTTCATATATTTTATTTTATTTATTAATTTTTTTTTTTTTTTTTTTTTACCGAGATAGGTACTACATGAAAAGAGTTACAAAGTTGCACCAAAAAATGCCGGTTATCTATATAAAATTTATGTAAAAAAACCTGTGCCAATAACAACCCATTAATAGTATTGCGTTCAGTACTTAGGTAAGTATGTACTGTTATTTGGTCCAAATCACGCTTAACCGCCAGGTTTTTCTCCAATTAAGGGTACCCACTTTGTAGAGACTGGGTGTGTCCCAAATAAATTTGCAAAAAATAAATTTTGTGCCTTCAGTCGAACTAGGGCCCGGGAGCTAGTCACATACCTTACCTACTGGGCTACCGCTTCACCCAAAAATTTATTTACAATATTGATAAAAAAAACCGTATAGATTCCCATCCAAAAGACATAACCATGTTAAAAATCAAATGCTATCTTACTTGGAAAAACAATAGCTCATGGATATCTACGCTTCTGACAAGGAAACTGTGTAAACAAAAAAAACCTCGACACTAAAAAAATGTAGACAAACATGACTATTTTCATTCAAGGCAAAATAGCTCCTAAACTGTATGTCAGGGTGACAAATATTATATAACAAATAATATTTTTCATTAAATTTTTGATCACGAAGCATACGTCAAATTTTTTATTCAAACGACAATAGCAGAGCTACTTAGTTCCAAAATATTGCATGTTTGAGATTAAAAAAAATGTTACACTCTAGGTTGCTATGATGACGCTCCACTTGTCTCACAAGAAAACTATACACCCCTAAAGCCAAAAGACATATACAAGGGGACAAAGAAGAAGTAAGTAGAGATGAAGGAAACTTTTAAATACTTAGAGACTTTGATAACTGAATATATATATATAATTACGTATCACGTTCTTGGGCCACGCTGATACTTAAACTACTGAACCGATTTTAATAAAATTTGCACACCGTGTGCAGTTTCATCCAACTTGAAAGATAGGATAGCTTATATCTTAATTTATAGTCGCAATATTATTTGAATATTATCTGCATGTCACAATTATCTGTTAGCTCAATACGATTCTAACATATGGAGGTATAAGGTTATACTATTATATAAAAGGGCAAGCCATTTTTCGTTTGTGTTCACTAACCGCCAAAAACTACTGAACCAATCTCTACCAAATTTTGACTACATCATCTTTACAGGATGGTTTAGCAATAGTAAAATCTAATGATTTTCAACTAATTCTTTATTGAAAAATGAATAATAAGTGGATAACAGTGAAGTTCAAAAATGGCGGCAATGAATAAATTGCCATCAACATGAAAGGTTAAAAGGTACAGTGTTACATAGAGCTGGACATTGATAATAAAATTTACTTTTTTTTCAATTAAATTGTTATTAAATCAGCTATATGGAGTGAAATATACCAAATTTTAACAAGATAATTTTTATAGTTCTAGATTTAGCAAAAATAAAAATTTAAATGTACAATGTTGAGTGTTAGAAACGGGATTTGCCACACTATCACTTACTTTTATGGTTAGATATATATTTCCAATATGAAATTGGAGACTAAGTGAGAATAGCGGCTGTCAACCAATTCCTTTTTACCCTTAGTGAAATCCTACGTCTCGATCTGTGAAGATCACTGTTACAAAAATGATTAATAAGACTGGTGTTGATATTCGGGAGTGTTGGGTTCTGACACGAGAGAGAGTTTACTGATGATTTGGGAAATAAAGGTCCTTAGAACGATCTTCGTCCGCTGAATGTTCACGGAAATTGGAGAATCAGCTGTTTGACGAGCCAATGATTCTTTCTATGAACAATGAGGGAAGATTGCGGTGGCTTGGAAAAGGGCAAAAAATGACGGAAGACTTAAGAATTGCCACTTCTTAATCCATCAATCCTAATTGTATTGATCCTTCTATACCATCATGCGTGAGGTGAAATGACAAATTAATTCAAAGTAGAAATTGTAATTTTAAAGAATAAAACAAACAAGAGAGGTTCAATTTGTTCAGCTGAATTATAACATCAGAAATTAAAAAAAAACAAAAAAATAAAAAAATAAATTAATTGAGTCTTGCCTCAACTTTTTAAATTAGTTTATTTAAACAGCTTATATTATATGGGACATCGTCCCAGAATAAAGTTTATTTTCTATTTCTATTTCTAAATGCTGCGAAAGATTCATTTTTACATTTCCACTTCTCAGATGCATCCCATCCAAATTGTATTTCCAATATTTTCCTCATTTACTCAGCTGTTACTTTTTACGTTCGGTCTTAATGGATTGTTTTGTTTCTTATTTTTATTTGTCATCCAAGATAATCGACCATTGTGCCAGATATTGTCTATGGCTAACCATTTCTCTCACAAAGGTCGATTTTCCTCTTCAGATGAAAATGATCTATTTAAAATTAAGGAATGCCGATAAAGCCGAATTGAACCATTAGCGAATTCTATATTGAGTAACTTCTTCTTCTTGATCCCGTGGGAGATCAAAGGGTATGTCAAACATGACTTTATACATGGCGCCAAGGTATTTCTGAACCTCGATCAACAGATTGCAATGCGCTGACCAGGAAGTGGCGGTTGGCAGAGGAGCGAGGTTGGAATAGTGGATCCTAAATCATCCCCAGCGATGGCCCTGTCCGGATTTAGGAGGCAGTGGAGTGCAATGCGTTCCTCTCGGCTGTCTCTCAAGTGGAAATGTCTCGGGGGTTATCTCTTCTTCATGGGATCCAGCCAACTGCCAACGGGATACTAAAAGAAAGCAACAAATATCCACAACTACAAAATAAAATTTATTTTTATATTTTGACTTCTCTAAAGACTAATATTTTATATTTAATTCTATCATGCTTAATTTCTATATTTGACAATAACTTTTGAATTCATTCAAACTATATTAAATTATTTACAACTAAATAGAACATGGATTTTTTAAAAGACTTCTTTTTTTTAGGGCACCCAGAAAACAAAATGATATATTGGTTCTCGATTTGCGATACCGATACCTCGGTTAAAAATAATTACACAAAAAGAAACTGAATAACTTAAACAAATAAATTAAAAAAATTAAAGACCCCTCGGCTAAAAAAAGAATAACATGGAACATTTTATCCTGAAGAAGATTTAATCAATTAATTAAGTCTTTTTTGGCATAACTCCGGTTATATGTCAATATATGTAGCTACATATTTCGGAACATTGTCCAATCTTCTGGCTTCTATTTATCTTTAATTATTTTCAGATTCTTTATTTGATGATCTATTCTTATCTACTTATAAGAATTGTTCAGTAAATGTCTGGTAATATGGACATAGATGAAAAGAAAATATGAAAAGAATCACAGATAAATAAAATCCTGAAGATGGGACAATGTTCCGAAATATTTAGCAGCATATATTGAAATATAACCGGAGATATGCCAAAAAAGACTTAAACGTTTTAGTGGTTGCCTCCTTGATCGTCGATGCTCATATGTAAGCAAGAAAACAAAATTTTTTTTTGTAACTTAAGAAGCTTTGTCAGGGGAATCGATAGCCGAGTGAGTTGGGCGAGGGTCTCAGCGCTCTCGGTACTGAAGGTCGTGGGTTCAAATCCCACTTGGGTGGGCTAAAATTTTTTTTGTGGCGGACCCGCAAAATGAATCTTTACCTTCCCACTTTGGCTATAATAGGTTGGTAACCTGTAGGATAACCCTTCCTTCTTACCCTAGTTGGTGTATATAAGGACGTTAAGCCCCCCCCAAAAAAAACAAAAACAAAAAAAAAACAACAACAAGAAGCTTTGTCATTTCAACAACTGCATTCCATACCGACTTCTATATACTTCTTACATTTAGGTCTTTCTTTTTCATAGCAATCCACAATCCTTATTAGTTAGTTTAGTCATAACGTCAAATATTTATTTATTGAAAAGGAAAAGGTAAAAAGTGCATTGCATAAAGCTGTGTTCTATGAAAACGAATGCCACTAAGAATATGCTATGAAAATATTTTCAAAAAAACATTTTTGCTGTGAAAACATTTTTTGCAAAACGTTTGGATTCATATTTAGCATTTTCCACACCTTTTTAATAAAATTTAAAAAAAAATTGTTCGATTTTCATCCACCATGCGCCCCTTTTTATATGTTATATTAGCCACTGCCACCCTTAATTACTTTCTGCAAGTCATTATCCCCCCCCCCCTTTCCCTGATTTTATTTTTTAACAGGCATTGTTAGTCAAGCCTTCATCTAGGCAACAATCAGTAAGTCCATTTATTTCAGTTTCTTACATTTCCACAACCTCTTCCTTCGTTTATTGTAATGCCAACTTTATTATTTTTCTTACCTTTCTATTTTACCATTTTCCTTTTCATATATATCCCTTATACTTATTTTTAAATTCCTATTAAAAGCATTTGTTAATAAAATTGTTACATTGTATTAGTTTAGACAATTTAAAATTTGTATTATTCAATTTAAATTATTTAAGATGATAAAAGTATGGTTGACTGGATGATGAATGGAGAAGAAGATAGTCAGGGATGCAGTCAAATTGTAACACCACGTCAAAGAAGAATTCTTTAATATCTGCCAACGTTTCGACCTGCGTAACGTCGAAACGTTGGCACTTATTAAAGAATTCTTCTTTGACGTGGTGTTACAATTAGACTGTATCTCTGAATATCTTCTTCTCCATAAATTATTTAACTATTTTATTACAACTGTATCTTTGACTAAACTTTGCTACTATTTTGTATTCAATTATTTAATTAACTACAGATATTCTTATAATTATGTAAACAGCTATTAATTCTTTCGTTGACTAATTTACTTTGTATTATTATTTTTTCTTGTTTCTTTTTCATTTTTAAATTATTTTTATTATTTATTTTTTTAATGTTTGTATCATCTTGGTCACATCCAATTTTTGTTATTTTAGCCCTGATGAAGACCTGCAAGGCAGGTCGAAACGTCGGCACACCAAAATATAAGTTTTTAATTTAAAAACTTGACGAGTTTATTTATCCTGACTGCACCCCTGACCATTTCATCACCTTAATTACAACTCACAGTTAACAATACAATCATCATCATGAATGAAAATATTTTCCTGGTGTTCATGAAAAATTAGATAAGCCAAAATTGTGCAGTTTTCAGTGAATCTTTTAATTACCATAAAAATTAGGTTTGCACCAAAATAGACATTTTAAGGCTTTTTTAAGCAGAACTGAACTAGTTTCTCACGAAGTAAAATTCCAGCTTTGAATGCTAACACTGAACTCATTTTCAAGGTAATTCGACTTGTACACTTCTTTAACACCGATTAATAATCTAAAAAGTTGCTTATAAACAAGAAATAAATTTATTATAAAATATGGAAATTTAGACATTTAACTTCCTTTGAAATAAAATTGATCCAAGTTTGATGAATTTATCAATTTCCCGTCCTTTCGGCAACAGACTAAATAGAGTTTTTTTGACATACAATAAAAATATTTTCAAACCACCAACACATCATAAAATTTGTCAACAATTTACATTATTTTTGACGCTTTTAATTTATGCTATCGAATTATAATTCAAATTATCTAACACGGTGGTAGATGTTCGTAAAGAATTCCGCTTGAATTATTATATCGTGAGCTGCCGAATAAAGGTTTTACGGATTTATGAATATATTTGAGAGCGGAATTTCCCAGAGACCATTAACAACATCTCTGAGAGCTAATTGAGATCCCGGTCTGTTCTCAATGGCCTCGCGATTGCATTCCATCCGAGATGTCTATCGTAAAATTATTTGTCAGCCTACTCTCTCAATCTCAGCCTCCAATTTTCTTTTTTTTTTTCCTTTTTAATCGAAAAATATTTCATAAATAAGATTATATCTTTATTTATTTGTTCCTGCTATAATTGATTAATTTAAAAAAAAAATGTTTTCTTTTTTGTTATGTTTTGTTTATGAATTAATCAGCTGTTTTGGAATAAGAATGCTTATAGGTATGTAAATGAGAACCTGATATTTATCAGGTGATTGGTCGAACTTTACTACTCCCTAAAATTTTATTTAGTCTAGAATCAGACATCTCAATCAGAGATAGGTCAAAAGAATTTAATGGTAAAATAGCCTATGAATTTTTAAGATCCAAATAAAAATCCTTATCTTATTATGGGACCGCTAGACTAAATTGTTTAGGTTAAGAATTGATAAAAGATTTGCCACTTCTACAGTGTTAGACATTCGACTTCAGTTTTCAAAACATACAGATATTCAAAACATCAGTAATTTCATATAAAAGATACAATTAATTATATTATTTATATTTTTTTTATTATTTACTTAGGTCCTATCCTCTATACAGTGTATACAGCTGACATCCCAACTCATCCTACCACTGTCCTCACCACTTACGCTGATGACACGTGTGTTATCGGTAAACAATGATCCCTACATCGCCTCTCAAACAGTCCAATCCCATATCCTAAACCTCCAAGAATGGTTTCAAAAATGGAGAATCAAAATAAATCCAAACAAATCCCACCAAATAAGGTTTACCCTACGTCGTAAACCTATGACTTCCTGTCATACAGTATCCTTTAATCATATTCCACTAACCCCTGTTTAACAGATACGCTACCTTGGACTCCACTTGGAAAACGACTAACTTAGAATCTACCTAAAAACAAAAAACGACAAGAAACTGCCCGTCGTGTCAGAACTACTTCAACATTTACTAGACAAACGTTCAAAGCTCCCAATTAATTACAAAAGACTCATTTACATGACTGTGATTAACCTATTTAGACTACGGAGTTGAGATTTGGGGCTGTACTAAACCATCCAATTCATCTCGTTCAATCCTTACAAGAGGGTTGTCAGGAATAGAATGGGAAGCGAGTTGAGAGATTAGTGGATTTTAATGGTTATGGAGTTTACTATGAAAGGATAGGTATCTTGTTTAGGCTAAATCCGCAACATATGGGCTATTAAGATCTTTATGGATAAGTTAATTTGTAACAAAGTAAGGAGCATTGAGGATTTTGCGACGGATTTTGGATTGCAAGGATTGGATACGAGATGATTTAGATGGTTTGGTGGAGCCCCAAAGCTCAATTCCATACGTCTGATAACTGTCATGTAAATGAGTCTTTTGTAGAAAATCGGAAGTTTTGAACGTTTGTCTAGGAAATGTTGAAGAAGTCGAAAACAACGAGCAGTTTCCTGACGTTTTAGTCTTGTATGTGGGTTTAAAGTTAAACGTTTGTCCAGTTGGAGCCCTGGATAGCTAGCTACATGAAGCTACTGAATTAGCTACTTGTGGAACATTAAGGTCTTTAGGGATACGTTTGTTTGTGACAAAGAAAGGAGTATTGAGGATTTTTTAAAGTATTTTAGATTGCAAGGATTGGATACGAGGCAAAGTTGGTGGTTTAGTGAAGCCCAAATACTTAGCTCCTGATGTAACAGTTAAGTGCCGAGGCTTGCTGACTCGGAAATAAAAATATGATTATTTTTATTTAAATGTATGTAATTAATTGGAATTTCTTTATTATCTTCAGTGCAAATTACTGTGCCTTCACTTGGACATACATTAGAGAATGATAATTTATTCACTTATTAAAAGTATTAGCATACAAGGTTTTTTTTTCTTTTTTTTTTTTTTTAAGTGTGAACCTAATAAAATTTTTAAGCAGCGGTAAAAATAAAATCTTAGCTGTGAAATGAATTTTCTTTTTTCTTAAAAGCCATGTAAACAAGGTTTTTGTTCAATCATTAGATAAACGCATGAAATCCAGTTACTTTGTTCATCTTTTTTACTAATTGTAAGTTACTTTACCGTTTTTATCAGTTTCTTTTCCTATTTATTTACTTTATAAAGCACACATCAAGTAAATTTAAGGAAAATTGTTATATTGGCATGTAAATCACTTGTGAAGAACTAATCACTAAAAGCACTTCAATAAAAATTCTAAACCAGATGGTCTCTAGGCCATCTTCTTTTCAGAAGCCTCGGAGGACTATCGGGAATGGTGTGGGAAGAAAGTTGAGAAATAAGAGGACTTGAGTGGTTATGGAGCTTACTATGAAAGGATAGTTATCTGGTTTGGGTTAAATCAGCAACATATGGAACATTAAGATCTTTATGGATGAGTTTATTTGTGACAAAGTAAGGGGCATTCAGGATTTTTCAAATAATTTTGGATTGTATGGATTGGATACGAGAAGAATTGGATGCTTTATTTGGATAATTTATTTTTCTGTTAGACATAAAAACACTGTTAGAACTTTTTTTTAAATTGTAATCCACTCAAATTCACTAGCATACATATTGTACTTACAATTAGTTATATGTTCTTATGTAAACTAATTAGCAATTATCAAAAAAAAAAAAAAAAAAAAAAAAAGATGTACAAGCTAAAGAAGGATAAAAAAAAAAAATTATTATTTAAGACATTAACGATTTGTTTACATATAACAGGAAACTCCCTTTTTGCTTTTTTTTTTCTTTCTCTAAATTAAACTCTAGGCAATTACTTTTAATTGGCTGTACTAGCAGAAACTAATTACCGTTTCAAGAAAGTATCTCTTTTTTCCCCTACTGTCCGTTTAAGAGACATAGGAAAAAAAGGGCTAAATTTGTGTCCATTTATAAGATTTAGTCAGTTACAGTTGAAAAAAAAAAAGGTGATTGAGAAAGGAAAACTGACCACTTATAAGAGAAGCCTTTTTGTTAGAAATGTCCGTTAAGGGAAGTCAGTAGTAAATTCCTAATGGATGACAATTCTCATAGGAAAACACTTGAACAATATCCAATACCACTTATTGCACCCATCAAGCTAACTTATCAATCCAAAGTAGAAAGAATTCTGATGCATTACGTTAGCAATAAAACTCTTTACATAATTTGTGTGGCAACGAAATAGCTGGCACAAAGATGAAAAGAAGCTGGATAGGGGACCTGTATTACTGACGTACTTACTACAACTCTTTGTCATACAACTTTAAGAAGTTATATGTAGACACAGACTACAGTATCCTAACATCAAACGCAACGATAGACTCACGAATCCTTTAAAGCCTTTTTGAATATTATTTCCATGCCAGACGGAGAAGAAAAACACGAAATATAAAACATAAGTTTAAATAAAAATTTAAAATTATAGTTCTTCTTCAGTCTTAAACGTTTAGTTTTTATCACATAGTTAAATTACAAAAAAAATTGACAAACGTTTCCTAATCAGAAATTTTATGAAGAATGTTTTTTGTTTATTTAATAAGAAATTTAAGTAAAAAAAAAAATGATGTATTAAAGTAAAAAAAAAGAAAAAAAAGAGAGAAAATAACGAAAACTCCAATTCACCTATATTTAGTATGCACTATTGATTTGAATAATTGAACATTATATTTGTATTTCGATACAGAAGAGAAAACTGCATGTCAAATGTTCCCTGATCTTTTTGTTTACATGTGCTTATAAAACAGTAAATAAAACCACAGATTAATTTTCATTTAAAAACTAACCGTTTTTATAATATTGTTTTTCAGATGCTGAATTAGTTTCATAATGAATTTCTCATATAAATATGGACATTAATGATATGTCTAATTAGTTTATTTATTGATTGTTTAATTAGTCAAATGTTAATTCCATTTGTATTTTTACAAGATAAACTTAATTCATATTTTCTTGAGATTTTTGGTGAACGGGAGAGTAATAAAGTTACGAAATAGTATTTAGTTCAGGTGAAAATAATCAGATGCAAATATTTCTGTTTAGAGCAGCTGTTTATATGGTGTTAAACTATTATGAAGTTTGTAAAATAAAAATAAAATGAAAGATGTGTTAAATGAATAAAATATAAATGTAAATAAATCACTTTAAACTCATAATATATATCTTTTTATATATAATATGAAGGCTAAGAAAAAATAGCAAGAAGAAATTTATGAACTGTTAAAAACTGTGACTGTTGAGGCAATAGCTCCGCCGTGAAAGGATTCTCTTGAAGAAGTCACCTGAAAAAGGACATTTAGAAAAAAACATAGTGGAAAAAGAAACCTGAAACTAGCTTGAATTAAAGTCCCTTATAGAAACTTCAAAGCTTAGTAATTTTTTTTTTTTAATTTATTTTATTACAAGAACGTATTAGGTATAATGTTTTTTAAATTGAAACAAAAAAGCATTGTATAGTTTGTTACTTGCCTTTTCTGTTATATTTTTAATATATGAAATCTACATAAAAGAATAAAAAGGAAAAGAAATTGCACGTCGTTTTAGACTTTTTAAACATTTCCTAGACAAACGTTTAAACCTTTTTATAAATTACAAAAGACTTATTGACATGATAATAATTACACCCATTTGAAAATATGGAGTTGAGCTTTAGGTCTCCACTAAACCTTTCTATTCATCCCATATCCAATCCAAAATGTTTCGGGAGATCCTCAATATCCCTTTGTTGCAGATAAACTTATCCATAAAGATGTTTATATTTTAAATTGCTGATTTAGCTTAAAACCAGATACCTATCCTTTCATAGAAGGCTATGGCCACTCAAATCCACAAAATGTCGTTCAACTTGCTTCCTACTCCTCTGATAAATAATACCGATACCCTTCCGATATATCCGAGGCCCTTTGAACGATGAAACATTACATATATATTGTATACAGTTGTAAATATCAATAAACGATAAAAAAAAAAAAAAAAAAAAAAAAAAAAAAAAAGAAAAAAGAAAAAGAAATAAATGAAGAACATAATACCGCATACTCCTGACTTAAAACGTTCCCACAAAGTCCTACCTGGCCTGAGAATTCAGAAAGTTATTTCTTCTTCGGGTGATAATTGAACAATAAAATAAAAGATAACAACCGCTCCTACCAGTTTCCTCCGGTTGTGAAAGAGCCGAAGACCACTCCTTGTTGCAGGATGAATAAGAACGGCGAGGACACAATGGTGTCCTTAACCGGACCCAGGCGACTTTATACATTTTAACAACAGCTCCAGATATCCTTCGATGAAGACATAAAGCCATCAGGACCGGCAGCGCCGCTTTCTACGTCGAACGAGTTTCCTAAAGGATTACGACTTGTCGCCATAACGTCCGAGGCGCCATCACTCCTTAGCGGGGAGGGGGAGGGTTTCCTGTTGGACGGGAATCTTCTGGGGTGTCCTGTTGAGGGGATTATACGAAGCGGGGTAGGAGTGGAAATTCTTGTATTTCGAATCGATTCTATAGATGAACCGATATCGATTGTTTTAATAAATTATAAATTACAGTAAAGTTGTTTATATAAACCACATCATAAAAGATGTCTTAGGACATTCTGTCTTGTCCACAAGCGCGTTCTGTCTTCTTTGGATGGTACACTTTTTAAAAATGTTTTTATTCCTTTGTGAAGGTTATAATAAAACGAGAGATCAACTAAACACTTAAAATGATAAGAACCCATTTATATGGATATATATATATATATCGATTCCAAATAACGATTTTCGATTCCACCGATACTTGAGAAATGAATCGATACAAGAATTGAATTGGATTCGGTGATCCGAATTCGATATCTAGGAACCGATATATAAAAGATTTATGTGGACAGATTGTCTATTTGTGACAAAAGAAATATTGTTACAACTCTACTATACATTTGTGTTCTAGGATTTAAGAGAAATTTTATGATTTTTTTTTTTTTTTGGCTACTTTTTTTTTTTGTTATACTTTTTAGGTTAGGGTGTCAATAATTGTCTGGTTTACCCTAGTTCTATTCTTTTCTCATATTTTTCATTATTCTCTTTTATTTATTTCTTATTATACAGGAAGTGGGAGTGCAACACAGCCATATACATTATTATTGCCTACATTTGTAGCAGAGTTTAACATCCGTATACTTATTGCTCTCGAGTGAGGCCGATTTACACAACTCATGTATTCAATAAAAGTATTTTTTCTATTAAAAAAGAACGATGTATGAATTAAATTTTATTATCTTCAAGGAATTCAACTAGGGAAGAAAAAAAAAAATCATTGATTTTGAAGTTGTATGGTTGATAACATGTTATATCTTTGATGACGAACACAAATGGGTTGGATTCTGGCTCTGAGGTAAGGCACTTGGAAAAAAAAAAATTGCGTTTCCCTAGTAATAGCAATAATGTTAAACCAAAGATAACGGATTCTAGAGCCTGACTGGCATAGGGAGGAGTTAATTCTATGTAAACAACTAATTCAATAGGATAAATTCCTCACCCTCACTTTTCCAGCTAGTAAATCCCAAGTTATCGAGTCACCAAGGAAGAGGAGATAAAACAAAAAATAAATATAAATTAAAAAAAAAAATAAGGGGAACTAAACCGATTTTACCACGATATCTTATCTCACTCGTTATAAAATTACGAAACCGAACTATGCCCTTGTTTAAAAGTAAGTAGCCTGAATTAGTTGAGTAGGAAAGACCTTGAAGAAGGATCCCGAAGATACTAACGACTCTATTACTCCCGACAATCTTGAGTTTCCTGAAAAGGCTCTAAAGACTGGTTGAGTATTCAGGAGCCGAGCCCTGATCCTCCCGGTGTCCGGATAGCTCTCCGATAATGTCATAGCTTTGGATGCAGATCACCTGCTACGTACGCGCCTCGGTTCTGTGTCAAGGACGATACATCCGAGCCTTCTGGGGGACAATGCAATGTTTGTATACAATTGAAAAATAATTATATAGCTTCAGATTAATTTATTTATCAATAAATATTATATTTAATGAAGCATATATAGTTTTATTTCACATCACACGACGCTAGCAGTTCATAATTATTGAAGAATTGTAACAATCTAACAAGAAGACGTTTTGACATGTAACTCACAGATTTGAATACCGATTTTTTTGTGGGTGGTAGGGACCTATAATAGTGCAAAACTAGAGCTATAGCCGCCAATGAGCATTGGGACCCAAAAAAAAAATATATATATATATGAAAATCACGTTTCATTTTTTCTCAGCTCTCAGTCGAGGTAGAGAAATAATTTTTTCACGTAAAATTGTAGTTTTTTATGCTAACTCTTTAATACAACCAAAACCTGATAACTAATCACTTTAATAATAACATGAATCAAACTGACTCAAACTGACTCAGGTTTAAACATGAAATCCTGCATTAATTTCCGGACTAAGGGTTTTATTTGTGGCAAAGAGGTAGCATACAAAACTAAAATTTTATGTGAAAAATTTATTTCTCTATCTTGACTGAGAGCTGAGAAAAAAATAAAACGCAATTTTCATATTTTTTTTGGCTCTCAATGCTCGGTATTAATTTTAATAGCAATGGAAATGGTCAAATATTAGGGCGGCTTCTTGTAATTATTTCACGAAATCAAGTTAACTTTTTAATAATGTGTTCTTGGTACAAACGTAATTCATATTAATATGTAAATAACTTTGTTTACATTTTGTATAATTAATATTATAATTATTTTTTTTAAATGGACAAATTTAATTTATCATTAATGATTATTTGATATACTAAATAATATACTAATGATAAGAAAGATATATGTATATACATCAACATTACTGTGTATTTATAATTAAAGATAAATATATAGATATATTATAGTTTATACACAGTGAGCTAGGGGAGATGAGTGAAACCGAAGCTAAGATAAGGGTCTATATTTAGTCAGTTTGATTCAGAACGGACCTTCCATGGCCCTATTTCTAAAGCCACTGTGGAAATCTATTTGGGGAAATACAGCGCTCTTCTACCGAGTGGAAAATATTTACTAAAGGTGCAACCTTCCTGTCTGCATTCCCTACACAGCTTTTCCAGGCAAATAATATACATAGATCTAGCAGGAAAGTTGTTTTAACTTTCTTAAAATAACGAATCTATTAAGTTCCCTAAGTTATTAAGTTACCCATGATGCAATACGATCTTACACATAATGCCTATTAGAAGTTACAATAAACAGCTGTGAATGATAAGAATGGGTTGTTATTATTAACCTGTACGACTACATTAATATTAATTATATATTATAAATATATAAGAAAGATCGGAATAAGGGCTTTAAATGCAGTCTCCTTTGTTACAGGTGAGTGAATGTATTCTATTAACACATAACAGCTTGTAATTAATGTAAATATATATTTTAAATAAAACCCTTTGTTACAGGGAGAAACAAAATTAAGTCTTTATTTCACTACCTAAGGAAAACTATCATTGTATAAATATATACCGGTACCAGTATCAAAAAATCGGTTTAGTAATAAATTGATATTACATAAAACAATTGATATGAGAGCAAAAAAAGCAAACCAAATCTTAATTTAAAAAAAACAAACTATAATTTAAAATTTTTGGCTAAAACAGTTCACTAAACATTGGAGACGTTAAGATGCACTGATATTTCTCTGGGTATTGTTTTGGTGGTGTAATAGTCCCATAGTTCAATAGGGGTCGAATATGAGCATTTATAGCTTCAGCAGTTAAAAATTATAATCCTATTTCTTCATTTTCAGATAGCGAATACAAATATTCAACGATGTGACGTAAGGCTTACAGTTTGATTTTTAAAGAACTGTTTTTAAATTCATTACCAAGCACTGTTATGTATAGAGAAGGGTCGATGTATAATATTCACATGATTAAGTATCGCATAACTATCACTAGGGTAGTATCGATCGGTTCCAAAGAATCGACTTTGGATCATCGATTTTCGATACTGGTCCTTTTTGCGCGAATTGGTGGAATGGAAAATCGATATTAGGAATCGATAAATCCCTAATATATATCTATATATAAGGAATAGATTTCAAATGAATAATAATAAAATAATTATTAAAAAAAAATCCTTCTTTTCCTAGTATAAGTAGCTACATAAAAAGGTTATACCCCAACAAACAATGAAAAACAAATTACTGAAAACAGCTGTAATAAAGTTTAACTAGATACATCATCCTCATAGTTCTAAAATGATCTAGCTATAATAATATTTTACAATAGTAAAATTTACAATAATACAAATTTGAATGAACAATATTGAGTGGGAGAAAGGAGATTTGCCATGCAACTGTCATATACGTGTATGGTTCGCAAATTAAAATTAAAATCCAAACATCCAAAATCAATAAAATTATTATCACTATTTTTATAAAAATTATTACTAAATCAAAGTGTCGAAATTTTCCTTTTTGATATTGTGTGTAAAAATATGATTCATGGGCCTTTGTAAGCACCCATAATGCAGTCCATTATCCGCAAGAGTTTCTTAATAGTCTCTATCTGTCTGGATTACCAACTCATACATTAAAACTAAAAAATAGGTCGTCTAATTATGTATTTACGTTATCTTCAAACACCTAATCAGTGCAATTTTAACCAGTTTTAAAATTATTGCTATACCTGATAATACCATTCAATGTTCAATTTCTTACTTTATTCCAACAAATTTTATCGCTAAACAAGTAAAATTTCAATTACTTATTAAAATTATCTAAGTTCTTTACTTATTATAGTGGGCGAAGCCGCGACTGGATATTAATATAGAAATGAATAAAAATATATTTTTATTTTTTTTTTATAAATATTACAAGCTGCCTTTCTAGAGTACAATGCATAATATGAGTGTTAAGAGAACCTATTCATTCAATATGAACTATTAAATTAAACTAAAAGAAAAAGAAAAAAATAATCCTCTAAATATACAAGATACGAAGTATATAAATATTAATATAAAATAAATCAGGAAATAAAAAATATAAACAATTGTAATAATAAAGAGAAATAAAATAATAAAAAAAGCACAATCACACTATATCTACAATGTACACAAACTTCCCAGGGAAAACCCGGACCAAGCTTAATAGAGGCCAAGTCAAGTAATTTGGTAAAATATTAAAAAAAATGATATGGTCCACATGGATTCTTTTTATAAATTTTGAAATTTGGAATGTAGATGGTTGTATAAACACCTTGTTAGTATATATTTATTTACAAGTATAAATATACAAAAAAAAAAAAAAAAAAAAAAAAAAAAAAAAATACAAGGAACAGTCAATGATACAAGGAACTTATACAAGGTGAGTATCTCTTAGTGTAAAAGATGTAGTGTAACGATACTTCCACATGGGACGGAAGAAATGTCTTCCCCTGGAAAAACAGACTCATCTATCTATAAAATTCACCTCAAAAAGTAGTATTCTTCAATATCATCTGCATCCAGAAGCTAACAGCGAAATTGAGGTCTATGTTCATTATCATTGGATTTTAAACATTACATTGAAAATCAAATAAAATAAATCCTAAATAATAATAATAAATAGATAAATGTAGTAACATAAGATCCTCTGATCTGGTGTCGCTTTTTTGACAGTTTTCCTTTATTTTCTATTAAACAATAATTTTTTTCTTTACTTTCTATTTCAATGAAGAGTTTATTATGTTTAAAATGCACATTAAGGGACTTTCAAAATATTTTATTTACACAAGTAAGTGGTTTGTATGCCAAATGAGAACACCATGTTTTTTTCAGTTTCATAAGTGAATTTCTCCATGAAATTAAAACAAAATCATTACGTTTAACATATCAATCGAAAGCTGATTAAATTTGCAAGTTTTTGTGATATTTGGCTTTTTGTGGATACTGTTTTCGAAAAACGGTGAGCGTTGAAGTAATATAAGACATTGTGACTTCCCCAAATAAGATCAAGCTGTTCTGTAGACACCAAGTTTGTAAAATTAAAGGTTACAGGTATTCATCTATTATAGAAAATTTAATGCTAAATCCGAAAATGTGGTCAAAATTTGACAAATATTTAAACAAAATGAATATATTACAGCTTTTATGAAAAATAACAAAAAAAAAAAACGCGGTTTCCTCAAAAAAGTCTTTGATTTATCCTGTATCTGCAACGGTTTGGAATAGAAAGGTGAGGTTTGCATTATTTTGCTAAATTTTTTATGTAGTTTCACTCAATTTTTTTTTACACTAAGAGATACTCAATCTGTATAAGGATAGCCGAGTTAAAAATAGAAGTAAATAAATGTGAACTGTCCATTAATAACCATAGTCTGAGTGTTATAAAGCCATTATGATGTATTACTTTTCCGTGTAACGTTCAAAAATGTAACAACCTCTCTAGCTGTGTGGGTGTTTCTCGGGTCAAAACTTGACGGCAGCTCTCTTGTAAGAAATTTAATGGAAAATAGGTTTTCTGATAAAACAACTCTCAGTTAGATCTACCGTTTAGGAGCTATGTTTGTTTAAATCAAAGACGTCACGTATGAAACGCATATTTTCTCTAAAACCTACTTATTTCGAATAATCATTTATTATTAATGCAATATAATTAATGATTTAACTAATTCCATTCGTCTTAGTTCAAAATGTTACTTGGAAAAAGCAGTAGATTATAGATCAACATATACATGATCTATTGTTTTTTCCAGGTGGGGAGAAATCGAGTTTGTTTTGTTTTTTTTGTAAAAGTATAACCTCTCATCAAACTTATGATCAATCTAAAATATATTTATTACTCAAATATTTTTTAAATACCAGTCACCAAACCATTAAAAAAATATTGAGTATTCTCAATTAGTGGACATAAAATTTATTAGTTTTTTAAATGTTATAAATTTATTTATTAACGTTGATTTTAATCATAATGATTTGTGATATTTTTTTAAATGGTAGAGAACGCCATTTTGTTTACTGATCAATGGCTGAAGAACTTTCACGATTAATTGCACAACATGAATCTTGCCCAGAGCATTACTTGAAAATCTTCAAAGAAATTTTTACTTTAGTAAAAATGTGAGTACAAATTATAACTAGTAAATCATTGTAATTTCGGAATCTATGAACAAGTTTGATATTGGTAAAATCTTAAATATGTAACAAGTTTGAGTCCATTATATAAAATTTACAATGAATTTTTCTGAAATGATTTTATAAACATGGAACCCGTTAATAAATAAACATGTAAAGAGAAATTTGTTAATCTTATTATGTCCTTTTATTTATTCTAATATATAGATTAATTATTTATGAAATGTTGCTGAGCAGTTTTATCCGTAAATTGATGTTTATTTTGGTATATGAACTTTAGTGTAACTTACCTAAATATTATCTGGAGAAGAAAAAAAAAAAAAAAAAAAAAAAAAAAATCAAATGAACAACAGCTTAGTAAAAGTAAATTGCAAAACATTATATGCAAATGTTACTTAAAAAGCTTAAAATTGTGGGTAGGGACGGAATGTACATTAATTAATATTAATAAATAATCTATTTTTTAAATACAATTTTTGTTTAATCTAGATTATCTTTTAAGGATAAAAAAAAACTGGAAAACGTTTACAAAACGCATAATTGAGCTAAAACATGATCTTATACTGAAGTAGTTGAATTTATATTAAAAAGAAAAAGAAAAGAAAAAGAAAAAAAAGAAAAGAAAAAGAATAAGAAAAGAAAAAAGAATAGCATATATATGACATTATTTTTTTAATTGTAAATTTTAGGCTATTAATCGAATGATCTATAAACTGTGCGATTTAAATCGTTAGTTTCATTTTATTTTTTAAAAAATAATGCAATAAGCAATAAAAAACAAATTTATTATTTTTGTATAATTTATATTTTCATCAGTTGTATTATCTTTACTTTATTTTTTTTATATTCGTTCAAAAAACATTTTATTTTATAAAAGATTTTATTAGAATATTTTTAATTTCTCTTTTTAACAATAATTTACTCTTTATAACGCCCTAAACCAAAAATTACAACTTGGTAATGCTCATTAAAAAGGAAAATATCGTGGTAAGCTAGGTCAAAAAACATGGTAAGATTTTGAGACCTGTTGATTTCAGATCTTTTACTATTAGATAAAATTATATCAGTGCCTAAGTAGACAAAGCAAAAAAAAATGTTTGATCGTTTTTTACGTACAAACAAGTTTTTTGACAGACGATATGTTCAGATGATTAGGAAATTATTTGTACTGCTAGTTGAACAAATACTAAAAGTTTATCATTGGTATTTTTTGGTATATGTGATTATTTATAATGATTGTTCCTTCTTTATTTGTGCTTACAGAAACACTGAATAAAATACTCAATAAAAAATCAGCCACCTAATATAATTAAAGCATGATTTAAATTTATTATTTAACTTTTTTCTCAGTCGATCTCATCTAGATGATATAGATCTTATTGCATTATTAAAACATTCTAGGGACTTTTTTTTTTTTTTTTTCTCTTTCAGATTTTTATTCACACCTGTTTTGTTATATAAATGTAATATGTTAGTTTTGTTATATAAATTTAAACATGAATTTTAGATGATAGACGATATAAAAATAAAATTTCAGGAACATGTTTAATATCAGCTAGGTATTTGAAAAATAAAATTACTTGTTAATATAATGTTAGTACGAAAGTAGACACAACCAAAAAATCTTTGATCAGCGTTTACTCAGAACCATGCTTTTTTTACTTCAAAAAAGTGAAACACACACCTGCAATTCCACGATAGTTTCAGATTATTTCAAAACTTATTTTTAATGACGAAAGAATATTAAATGTATACTAATTATTAATTTCTTTTTCGGTTACATGATTATTTATAATTTAACTTTTTATCAGTGCTTTCAAAGATACTGATATCAAATATTTTATGAAAAATCAGCCTTCAAATATAATTAAAGCATGATTGAAATTTATGATTTATAACATTTCTCAGCCAATATTCATTTTAAGCTCATTTAAAGGTTTTACATATTATTTTGTTATCAGAAAATTTTAGGTACCTAGTTTTTTATATTGATTTAAAAATAATCCTTAGGTGCTTGACGAATTGAAAATTAAACCGCAAAAAAGCATTAATGTCAGCTGTTTTAAAAATAAACTGATTACTATTTTGATTTGTTTACCTTAATTTCCAGTGCTTTAACTTATTTGATATAATAATGCCAGTACCAAAGTAGACTATCGGCGTTTACTCGAAATGTTTTTTGACTTAGTGTGTTTTACTTGTAACCCCAGGATATCTTCAACTCTCATTTTAATTGATAGTTGATCAAATATTAAAACTCTATTATTAATAACTATTATTTTCGTTTCGGTTATATGATTATAAGTGCTTCCTTTATGATTATTAGTGCTTCCTTTATGATTATTCAACACATTTCTCAGTCTAAATTTAATTTTAGGGAAATTATTAATATCAGCTGTTTGAAAAATGAAATTATAATGATTTTGATTTTGCTGAACTAAAAATAAATAATTACCTCCTAATAGCTTCAATCAATGAATATTTGACCTAATTAAAGCGACATTTTAATTTTTCTAAGCAAATACGCACTTCGAGCCACTGCATCGACTACCAGAAGGATGGAACATGCACACGGACTCACGTAGCACACATGACATGACAGACATTGATGACATACCAGTAGACGCATCGCTGCCTCTAAGACGTACCCCGCAGACTGGCCGGACGTACCTTCCCGATCAATGGAGAGCTATGAATGGACCTCCCAAGGCCCGCCCCCCACCACTCCTGGTTCGTCTTTTTATCGCACTGCCTCCTTGATCGGAAGGGGTTCGGCAAGGGGGTACGCTGGGTCCTCTGTTGTGCTCGCTGTACCGTGTCACGGATTGATATTAGGTGAAAGTTGCACTATATAGCTTCTTTTTTTTTTTAAATTGTTATTTTTAATATTCTGGAATGCATAATCAATATTTGTAACTAACATATATTCCCTGAAAATTATCATATAAATAAAATTAATTGGCATTTTTATTGGTATGGTTTTATTTGAAAACTAGTTTTAAATGTTTAACATTCATACAAATCCTTAACTAAAAAGTATTCGAGCAGAACCTAGTAAGCATAGTGTTAATAAGTAACGGAATAAAATCATTATGTTTAAAATACGTAAAATATTATTTCTTTTGCTTTCAATAATATACTCGTAAGTAATGTTCATGTTTCGTTTTATTACATTATAAACGTAACGTTTGTTTTTATTGTTTTATTTATATTTGGTATTTATTTATATATTTGTTATTTCCAATTCAGATAATCATAAATGTATCATTGTATTGGGTTAGTGCAATGCAAGTTTTGAATATTCATTTTGTTATGCCAAGTGCTTGCCAAGTAAACAAAGATAATCCACCGGTCTAGTCAATGGATAATAAACACTTAATGTTGTTTTTCCTCTAAGATTATTTTAGTTTGTGTAACATTTACTATAAGTAAGGACCTCAGAAATTCAATAAAATTGACCATGTCGAAACAAGATTTAGTAAAATTTATTTTTACTAGTTCAAAATTGATCGAATTTCGGCCAAAATCGCACGTAACATCAATATAGTTTTGGATGAAGAAAGTACAGTGCAGCGATGTTTCCAAAAGTTTCGTTTAGGAGATTTTAAAATTGAAGACAAGGAAGGTCGCGGTAGGCCTTCTGTAGTTGATCACGACCATCTAAGGGCTTTGGTGGAAGAAAACTACCCAAAACTACTTGTTACTCGTACATTGTGGGAGAAGACAATGACCACTCAATATTATTAACCAGACAATAATGTAATATATATTTTTTTTGTCATATAAAATTATGCATTTTGCACCAACCCAATATCAAAGTTAAAAATATAACTAACACTTTTACTTTAAGCTTGTTTTTGTTGGGGGATTTTTTTTTTTCTAATTTAGTTTCTTACTTTTTTTTTTTTTCACTGAACGGCCATAGAGACCAAGCGAATATCATTATTTCCACTTATTTTCATACCTCTTTTCTCCTTCCAGCTTCTCCTCATTCTTTCCGATTGCTTCTTCCTTCTTTCTTCGTTTCAGGCTATTCCTTTTTTCGCATCTCTCTGTCCCACAAGGACCTTAATTTCTTCTAATCTTTTCCTATAGGCATCCCTATCAAAACAGTCTTGTTCTGTTATTTTCAGTCTCTCAGTTTCTTTCTGCATGTGTTTGATATACCCCCCAGCACTTTTGCATCCTCTCAGTTCACAGAAGATTTCTCTATTTAATCCCTTTGGGTGCATCTTCACCATATGCCTGTAGATCCTTAATATTCTTATTCTTAAGTCCGTTTCCAAATCATTAATTTCTTTGTATATTTCCTCATTATGTCTCAACCTATAGCCTTCTTGTGTCTTCTTTGGGCCGTAAATTCCTCTTAGTATTCTTCTTTCTATCTCTAACATTTTCCTTAGGCTGGGGAGGGAAGCGGTTTCTGTTTCTTACAGCATCATCGTTTTTAGTTTTGTTCATTGTAGTAGCTGATCTTCGCATTATAAATTGCTTGTCGCAAAGCTTAGTTTTTCCAATTTACTTTATTCAATAATTTTTTTTTTTTTTTTTTTTTTTTTTTTTGCGCATTTCTGTCTCTTTAAAACACCTTGTGACGTATTACTCGTATCTCCAAGGTGGTTACGCTCTTTACGACTTCAGAATGAGTTGCAGTAACTTATTTCTGTTAGTGAAGAGATCTCCTGCAACAACCTTCCCACCATAAAGTGCAGTACCTCCGCCTAATGGGAGAACCGTACCCTGCAGGTGCACTCTCGGGCCACTCCACAGTCCGTCCCTGGCTGATCTGTGGCCCTATAAAGGCGGGAAGGTGGACATTTATTGCTGTATTAGTTACTTTATGGGTTCAGGGGGAAGATAATAAAGGGAAGATGGAGCGGCCCGCATCGGTGGGGTGCTACGCTATCAGGCGCCGTATACTTTATTGCCATATTATGTATTTTGTATAAATATAAAGGCACACATAAGTTGCTGCAAGAAGGATTGATTTATTTATTTACACGCTGGCTAATAGCAGCGCCAATACTTGTTTTGTTATTTTCGTTACGAAATTATTCAATAACGTTAAAAAAATAAACTGTACCACTGCAACTCAGGAAGGGTCTTGGGTTCAGTATTCACAGTTGCTGATGTTAATATTTTATATCGATGAATTGATTGCAACTTCTTTTGAAATCGTTTTATTTGAAACTTTTTTTTTTTCTTGTTTGAATAATTACAAGCTGCCTCAAATCATTCATATAATATGTACAATGGTATAAAATAAAGTAAGAAAAATTTAAAAAAAAAACAAAAAAAAAAACAGCCTCTAAAATACAAGAAATAAAATCAAGTCTGCAAGAAATAAAATAAAGTGCAAGAATTTTAATATAATGATAATTTAATAAATGATTATATAAAATTGGTAATAATAGTTGAAAATAATAAAGAAAAATGAAAATTAAGGAAAAAAATAAAAGAATTATAAATAAATTCATACTCTATATACAAAATTTACAAACATTCCGAGGAACACCCTGAACCAGGACTATTTTAAAACTTATTTTAAATGTTAAATATTCATCATCCGTTCTAAAACATACAAAATTTTCAAAACATAAGCACTTTTTTACTTAGATGATAAATATTAATTTTTAAGAATGTAAAAGAACAAGTCATTGATATTGGTACTCACTTACAGAGGCGAAACAGGCTTTTGAAAGACATCAAGGGTGGAAGGTGAGGTATAAAGGGTTAGGTAGGTTAAATATTTGGATTTTTACTAGGACTGGAAATAGAAATATTGGAAATATTAATCTGATGATTTCAACAAAACTCTAGATTAGTTTTAAATGATTTTATTATTTCTAAAGAATCATAAATTCCTACCTCCTCTTCCTCTCTTGATATCTTTCAGAGGTCTGGATCGCCTTTATAGGCGTGTACCAATATATTTGATTTCGTGTCTTACATTTTTTTAAAATTTAAATGTATCTGTGGCACCTGGGCATAGTGGGGTAACTGCAAAAATTGCGATTTTAGGAAAACTGAATTGAATGTTTGATGAATTGAATTTTTTCAAAAATCGTCCAATTAAAAATTCAAATTTGCGGGGCTTAAACTCTTGTCAGTACATTTCAATTTATGTTGGTAAGGTACGTTTCAATTCTTACCAATATTCTAATATTTAATACAAATCGTTCCAAAAAAATCCAACTCTTAGCCCACATTACACTAATCGATTTTGTGTGAAATGGGCTGAGTGATTAATGTTAACGTGATTGACCTCTGTAAGCCAAGTGCTTAACTTATTTTCAGAGTTGAAAAAAATAGGGTATACATTGAATAATAATGTTTCTCTTCCAAAATTTTATTTTTGACATTTTTTAATTTATTTATTTATTTTTTTTATACATAAAAGAAAATACTATAAAATAAAAGCAAGCATGCCAAAAAAAAAGAGAAAGAAATATTTTATTGTTAGTTTTTAAGGAATATCCTTCATTGCAATGGACGGAACACTTAGCCCGATAGACACAAGAAAAGAGAAACAAATTAAGATTCTAGTGATGTAGATAGCTCGAAATTCACAAAACTCGACTTAGCCCACTATGCACAGGTGCCACAGATATATAATCAATGTATTACAGTACTGTTTGAAAATGTTTTGAAACTAATGTATGTTTTTAGAACTGATACCTAATGAATATTTAACATTCGAAACTAGTTTTCAAATAAAACCATTCTTATAAAAGTGGCAATTAATTCATCAATCCGAAGTGGAAGGGGGACAGATAGATTCTTCTATGACCAATGGTTTTTTGGTTTCTGTTGAAAACAAATTTAAAATGGGACTATTGGAAATATTTATACAAAAATTTGGAATGGTTTTCTACGATTTTATTATTGTTTAAATGACCAGGTAATATTTCTAAAAGTTTCATTTTAAATTTGTTTTCAGTAGGAACAGAAAAAAAACTAATCAGCCTTAGGAAAACCACAAGGGTTCAACTAACCTGGCCCTTTTCTCTCCCCCTCCCCTTTCACTATTGATATCTTCCAGAAGTCTGTTTCGCCTCCTTAGTGAGTACCAATATATTCTGATTTCTTGTCTTACATTTCTAAAAACTTTAATCTATATAATCTATGTAACAAAGTACTAATGTTTTGAAAATTTTGCATGTTTTAGAACTGATGATTAATGTTTAACATTAAAGTAGTTTTAAAATAAATCAATACCCATAGAAGTGGCAATTGTTTGGATTTATTTTAATATTCTAGTAAAACACCATTTCTAAACGTTCGGAAGCTTAAGTAATTGGGAAGAGATGAATGGACTATTATTATTATCAGCGATGAGGACGATGCTATGACTGGAGAGTCAGCTACTATAAACTTAATACACGAAACTAGCGAACGTAACTTGATTTCAGCATGCTGATTCAGGAATAAGTAATGAACATGGCAGTTAAGCTTCATACGGTCAAATATAAATTATAAAACGAGAATTTATACAACTAAATTGATGATAAAGTATGCATATAGATATCAAAACGCTGTAATCTTGAGAAATGAGAGAGCTATCTTCGAGAGGCGATCGGTTATCCTGTCGTGTGACTATGACTTAGGATCCGATCCGAGCCATCGATCGATAAGGCAGTGGTGTTTTATATTATCGCTGCCTCCTTGACAAATACATCCGATCTGAGATAGGCGTTACAAACTGCCACGGCCAGCCCAATTAGTTGTCTGCGTTTGAGCGATCGCTCCCGAACGGCTTGTTATTCACTCAAGATCAGCAATCAGTTATCCGTCTTGGAATTTAATTGGCTCAGAAGAACAAGCTTTGGGTAACCATGAGGTTGAAATCAGCATTGAAATTTATTTAATGTATATTTTCGTTACAGACTACTTCAACATTTACTTGAAAAAACGTTCAAAGCTCCCAATCAATTACAAAAGACTCATTTCCTTGGCTGTGATTACACCTATATGGACGTACGGAGTTGAGCTTTGGGGCTCTACTAAACCATCCAATTCATCCCGTATCCAATCCTTACAATCCAAAATCCTTCGAAAAATCCTCAATGCTCCTTACTTTATCACGAATAAACTTATCCATAAAGACCTCAATGTTCCATATGTCGCTGATTCAGCCCAAACCAGATACCTATCCTTTCATTAAAAGCTCCATAACCACTCAAATCCCCTAGTTTCTCAACTTGCTTCCCACTCAATTCCCGATGATCCTCTGAGGCGTTTGAAAAGAAGATGGCCCAGAGATCTTCTTGTGTAGATTTTTTTTTTTTTTTTTTTTTTTTTTTACTGAAGTGCTACTGATGAGTAGTTCTTTTCAAGTTTTAGCATGTTATTCTAAACGTTTTTTTTTAGCATTTACTTGGTCTATACATGAACAGTTGTAAATTTCAATAAATTGATTAAAAAAAAAAAAAAAGTATATTTCCCTCTAAATATTATTTGAATTCTGCGAGTGAAAAATTAAAAATCTCACTCTCTCTCAAAAATTTATATATCACTCTTCTCATATCTTTCAAGGTAACATATGACTATCAAGTTATATGTACAAGTAATAAAACCAAATAAAGAGTTTACCAGACAAGAGGGTGTAGTACCCAGTGGAACTCCTTCCTTGTCAATTATTTATTTTTTTTTATATTAACAGCACTCTCCAATCTGATCCCATAAACCTTCAAGAATGGTGTCAAAATTGGAGGATTAAAATAAATCCAAATAAATCTCATCAAATAACCTTTACCCTTCGTCGTAAACCTACGTCTTCCTGCCCTACAGTATCTTTTAATAACATGCCACTGATCCCAGTTAAACAGATCCGCTTTTTAGGATTCCAACTAGGCAAGCGTTTAACTTGGAAACCACATACAAGACTAAAACAACAGCAAACTGCTCGTCGTTTTTGTCTTCTTTAACATTTACTAGACAGAGTTTCCAACCTATCGATTAATTACAAAAGAGACCTATTAAGAGACCTATTTGGACGTAAGGAGTTGAGCTTTGGGGCTCTACTAAACAGGACGTCTGTTCAAGTGCTACTAATGAATATTTACTAGTTATTTAAAAGTTATTGCCATGCCATTTTAATCATTTTACTGAACATCTGCTTATTGCTTATGTTATATGCAGTTGTGTATAAGAAAGAGGAAAAAAAAAAAAAAAAACCTTATGTAGATTTATTGAAAAAGTGATTAGTTTAGTTCCATTCTCTGAATACTCTAATATTAAAATATTAAATCTTCAAACTTTAATGTTAAATATTGTAAAAAAAAAAATTTCTGATTATTTCATTTCATTTAAATAACCATTTAATGAAGTTGGTAATAATTTTTTTGTTTAATTGTTTCAAATATTTTTTTTATTTTTAAAAATTAATTTTATTTCTACCAATAAATCTATTCGGACGCATGGACGGGAACTGTAGGGGATAGCAAAACAATCTAATATTAAACGCATTAAATCCTTCTAATCTAAAGTCATACTATCATAAATATTATGTCTCGAACTAAACCTTATATAATGACCTCAATATACGTTTTGTCCATGACCTCATACCCCTTAAATTTTCAAAGTTCTATCAAAGCCTTTCCAAGCATCCTAGTGTCTTTTTTACTTTATCCATCCCAGTTACTTTTCTAAGTAACATGCGATCTAGATAAAATAACAGTTACTATGAGATAACCTAACTACCATATGACCATTTATATTCAGTATTACGGTCTAGTTATAATTTTTAACCTGCTTAAATATGATAATTTTTAAATATGAATCTTTTAAAACTTAGCGAGCTACTAAAATCAGAAGAAATAGCTTTCCAATACCTACAGAGATGTGGATCGCTGCACAGAACGAGAAAATGTAGAAGAGGACATTTTATGAAGATTTGATTTTACAAAAATAGAGCTCCTTTTTATAAGAGTTTTTTGAGAAGTTGCAGGGAACAAGTTGGTGCATTTAAAGGAACATGGTTCAATAATTGGAAACTTCCGTTTAGGAAATGTATATTGTTTATATGCGCCTGGGCTAATGAGTACGCAACCACTAAATTTTGTCGACCCTAATGCAGGAGCGCACTCACACACAAAGACTTGAGTCGCCTTGTGCAATTGTAAAAATAATAAATAAAAAGGAAAGTGAATTTGTATATAGGAGAAAGTATGAAAAGAGGGATATATGTTAATGTATTTAGGAATCATTGAAACTATTGTTCTCCAAAATGAAAATTTCTAGGAATTTATTATAAAATACCTACTTTCATTGTTTTTCTTAAAATATTTTAAATAAACAATTTTGAACATATGCTCTTCAATAGTATTAATTTTATATTAAGACTCTTTTAGAAAAAAGTAACTGGGATGGCTAAAGTAAAAGAGACCCCCACCCTAACCCTCTGGCTCATTCATTGTCCAGTTCCATCCATCCTTAAAACCCTCCTCGCAGATTATTGAAGAAACGTATTGTAAATATTTATTTTATTGGAGTTCTGGCAATGGCCAGATTGGATATTCTATCATCAGCGAATCTGACGTGAATAGAAAGTGGAGGCTCTCTCTCAGCATCCATTGGTTTTTTTTATTTGAACTATTATTTTCTGATTTATTTTTTCTTGTATAGATACAATGTTATTTTTTTTAATTTTAATATTTGCTGTACATATTGTATGAATGGATTTATTCTGATACATATTACTCATCACCCTTTAGAGAGGCTTGTAATATTTATTCAATTACATATATTTATATGTGTAAAGAAAACCGCTTTATTCATATACGTGTGCTTTTCTTAAGTTACCCATGAAGCAATACGTCCATCATTACCCAGAATTCCTGTTAGAAGTCACAATAAACAGCTGTGAATGATAAGAATAGATTGTTATTATTAACCTGTACGACTAAATTAATATTAACTCTAATTAATATTAATTATATATTATGAATGTATTAAAAAGGAGCGGAGTAAGGGCTTAAAGTGTAGTTTGTTTTGTTACAGGAGAGTGAATGTGTTGTATTAACAGCTAACAGCTTGTAATTAATGTAAATGTATATTGTAACTAAAACCTTTGTTACGGGGAGAAACAAAATTAAGTCTTTATTACACTACATAAGGGAAATCAATTATCATTGTATATGTTTAAATTGAATATTTATATTTAAATAGTATAGTTAGATGTTTTTTTTCAATTTGAGGGAAGACCCCCCGAGAAGGTAGAGGATCAGACCAAACCCGTTTATCACTAATGACTATCCAAATATCAGCCGCGTTGACAATCTCATTTGAAATTGAAATTCCCTCCTGCTGTATCGTCCTTGTTATATTCTACAACCACCGCCCCCCAAATCCCTGCCACTGTAACATTGATCGAAAAAAAAACAAACAGATTACAACCCATTATCGTCGAATACGTAATGGATTTCGAGGAGTTTTGACAAATGGGTTATCCAGAAAACTTTCCCGTCTCTTTGACATCCACCTGTTTATTTTTATTAATTGTATCGGATACATAATTGACTGAATAATCATGTATGTAAATACATTTATGGTAGTGGAATACACTAAAAACAAACTGCTAACAATTTATGTTTTGATACAGTAATAAATTGTACATTCCTTATTTGAGGCGTCAACTTTCAGAATGGAATAAGTGGGAATCGTAAATCATTTTATGAGATACAGGAAATAACGAGAATGCTTTTAATAGTTAAAAAATACTTTGCTGGCTATAATAACAATAATTTCTTAATCATTCATGAGTTTCCATGAATTTCCTCTTCCCCCAAAAAATCTTTAGTATATATAATTCATGTAACATAGTGCTGATGTGTTGAAAATTTAGTATGCTTCAAAACTGAAGATGAATGTTTAGCATTCGAAACTAGCATTCTAATAAAATATTTTCAATAGAAGTGGCAATTTATTCATTAATCCTAAAGTGCGACAGTATTTTGATGGAACCATATTCTCTCTCTTTCCTCCATTATAAATTTATTTGGTGGGTGCCTTCGTCCTTAGAAAATTTATTCTTCTTTTGTTTCTTCTCCTTTCATTGCATTTGTGATTTAAAAATGTTTTGTTTGGTTTTATTTGAACTAATAAAACATTTTTTATAAAGGTTTGCATTGTTAAGCATAAAAGTTGCATTGTTAAGCATAAAGGTTGCATTGTTAAGCATAAAGGTTGGCTAAGTAGATTAATAGTTTTTATTGTATTTTCAAAAAACAGCTTAAAAATTATCTTTTTTATTTAATTACGTTCAAGCAATTACACCAACTTAAAAGAATTCACAGTAAATAATAAATAAATAATCCATTCGTTCTCTACACAATGATAAATTCACTCAGCCTGGAGAACTCCGAACCATGCCTCCAAAATCAAATTACTATTAGAATTTCCCACATTATACAACATCCATACTTAGACAACTCTTTTTGGTATAACTCCTAGTTTATTCATAAATATGTTGCAATATGTTTCAGGACCCTAGTCCCATCTTCTGGCTTCTAAAATATTTTCCAAGTACATTAATTTACATATTTACACTAATCAGGTTTACGATTCTCGATGCTTTATCTTATTTACCCCTATCTGTTTGCACATTTGCACATCATGTTATAGGTTCATACTAACTGCCAGTCTACTGAACAATGTTGGACTTTGTAAACAAAATTACACGATTGTAAATATAATTAGTGTAATTATGTAAGTTAATGTACTTGGAAAATATTTCAGAAGTCTGAAGATGGGGCTAAGGTCCTAAAACATATAGCAAAATATTAATGAATAAACTATAAGCCAAAAAAGTTGTAATATTATAAAATTTTCTTCTGCATAAATTGTAATCTTCTTAAATTTATTTTTTAAAACTTAAAATCCACTGCAGTGTACTAACTAGGTAATATCATAAAAATGAACGAAAACGATATATAAAAAATCTTATGTAATATTTTGAAGTATTTAGTAAAATCCAGAATAAATTAGCAATTAGTTTCAATTTAAAAATTCTTTAAGATCTCTGTCTATTATTAAATTCTCACGATCAGATTGAAGTTAATCCTTTAGGGTCTTAAATACATCTGAAAAAGAAAATAGACAAAAAAAGTTTATTCGGTAAAACTTGTAATTATTTAAATATAAATTGTAAAAATATGTACAAACTTATAAGGTAGATGAACCAATTCTTTGTTTTTCGCTACTGTTAATGTAATAAAGTAAGATAATAGTACAGAAAAATCATATAATTATTCATAATTTATATTTATATATTTTGTACAAGATTAGCTTAGCAAGAGGTACAGTCAGAGATATTCATCAGATGTGTATCTATGTGGTCCAGGGCGGTGACTGTAGCAACCGTTATATCGGAAGTGGCATTCTTACACCGTGTGCTCACAGCTTCTTATATAGGAGTAAAGTTGAATTTTAATGATCGGGTAGGCGTTGTTGTTAAAATACCTCCGATTACCTAGGCTTTTTATTTGTTGTTAGTTTAAGAGTCCTTTATGAAAAGGAAAAAAGTCAAGAGCTGACTTATCTGTAGTGTGTGGGAGTTGTATCCAGTAACGTTTTCTTTTTTTTATGTAAGTTCTATTCAAGTATTTTCTAATTCTATTGTGAGAACTTAGTAAATATTTATTTTATAAAATGATGTTTTATTTTGAAGATTATTAAATGAAACTAACCCGGTAAAATATTTAAGACTAACATTCGATAGAAGGATTACAAGTTGAACAGATGTATCTTACTTTAAATTATTGTCTGCAAATTTTGTTTCCCTACTAAAACAGCGCCTGAATACCTACACTTACTGAAACCCATATGCAACTACGCATCACACATTTATGGTTCGACCAAAAAAACTCATATACAAACTACAAACATTTTAATAACAAGCATTATGACTAATAACACTGTCTCCATGTTCCATTAATAATAGAGCACTACATTCATACTAACAAATACCCACCATACTGAAATACATCACAACAAAATGTAGAATATTTCACGACAGACAATGTGAACATCCCAACACTCATAAAAAACATAAATACAATAAATATTCCATAAAATATATACCGAAGGCTAAATAAAGGAGCTAGTTGAAGGACCTCCTTAAGTAAGAACAACCTAAAATAAGGAGGAAGTAGCGATGTGGACTAGTCTCCATTATTTTTACATGCCTTATTTATTTTATTTATTTATTTTTTTTTTTGCCAGCCCATTCGCTGATTGTTTTCAGTTTGAAGACAGTTGCGAATCGATAAAGTTTTTTAAAAAATTAATAAAGGTTGCTCAACCTATAAACACTAGAATACGGTCCTAAGATTGGTTACGGTCATAGAGAAAGGACTCGGTGGGTTGTGGGTATTTCCCTGTTGAAAAAGTAGAGGTAGATATCGATGATCGAATGATCGATTTGCGGTATTGACAGCAGAGTCATAACAAAAAAATAGATGTTTCATGATATTGATTGAGAGATTGGAAAAAGCATTATGAGGTATCATTATTTTTTTTTAATTGATATTGAATGTCTGGTGGTCCAAAAAATATGGACCGAATATTCCTGAAAATATGTATCCATATATTCCTAAACAGAGTGAGTACCACTTAGTATAAAAAGCACTAAAAAAAAAAAAAAAAAAATGGGTGAAACTTGATCAAAAATGTAAAAAAATACCGTAGACCTAACCTTTCTATTCCAATCCATTGCAGATATACGATAAGTCAAATACATTTTGAGGAAACCAGGTTTTTTACTATAAAGAAATTACTATTTGAAATATTTCCATTTCGTTTAAATATTTTTTCAAACTTTGACCACATTCTTGGATTTAGCATTAAATTTTCTGTAAGAGCAGAGTACATTTAACATTGAATTTTACAAACTTGTGACCTAAAGAACAGCTTGATCTTCACCTTATTTAGAGAGGTTACTGTCTTATATTACTTCAACGCTCACAATTTTTCGAAAAATACTATCCAAAAAACTGAAAACTTACAAATAGTTGCAAATTTAATCAGCTTATCGTATATCTGCAACGGATTGGAATAGGAAGGAGAGGTTTGCGGAATGTTTCTACATTTTTGATCTAGTTTTACCCATTTTTTTTTTTTTTTTACACCAAGAGGTACTCACCATGCATAATTTCGTTTAAAGAATCGAAATAGACACAGATCATTATTGCTTTGAAATTAGCAGTTACAATACTTTGACACATCCTCGAGTATAAGGTAAAATTAATTTAAATGAGGCAATTATTATTGCAAATAAAATGTTTACCGATCATAAGATCTGAAAACACTCATAGTTATTCATTTGACTTGTGTGTAAATTGGTAATTATACTCACTCGAGGCAAGGTTTGCGAATAGCCAAATAAAATACTTAACACTCGATTTAATTTTTTCAGCAAACATTATTAATTTAACATTTACTTAACTATTTTATTTTTATCAACTAAAATAATTAAGAACTATATAATAATATATCATTAATTATTATTAATATTTATTGTTATATTAACATTATTGGCACTAGTTATAGAAGGATAAATTGTTGAAATGACTATAATGACATGTAAATCACTTGTAAAGAACTACTCACTAGTAGCACTTCAAAAAAAGTTCTTAACTAGAAGGTATCTTGGCCATCTTCTTTTCAGACGCCTCGGTGGGTTATCAGATATTGAATGAGAAGCAAGTTGGGAGACTAATGGATTCGTGTGGGAGTGCAGTTTACTATGAAAGGATAGTAGCTGGTTTGGGCTCAGCAACATATGGAACATTGAGTTCTTTATGGATAAGTTTATTCGTAACAAAGTAAGGACCATTAAGAATTTTTCGAAGGATTTTGGATTGTAAGGATTGGATTCGATTAGAATTGGATGTTTTAATAGTGCCCCAAAGTTCAACTCCGTATGTCCATATGGGTCTAATAACTGCCATGTAAATGAGTCTCTTGTAATTTATTGGAAGCTTTGATCGTGTGTCTTGTAAATGTTGGAGTAGTCTATAACGACGGGCTGTTTCTTGTCGTTTTAGTCTTTTATGTGGATTCCGTATGAGACGTTTGTCCAAATGGAGTCCCAGGTAGCGGATCTGTTCAACAGGGATTAGAGGAATATCATAACGACGAAGGGTAAAGTTTATTTGATGGGACTTATTTTAATTCTCCATTTTTTTGGCCGGTCCATGAATTTAAGATACATACGCCCAGATGGGTTTTAACTAGTAACTGTAAATGTTAAGTTTCTGTTTTGAATGTAGTCTTCAGAGTCTTAGAAGTATGGAGTTAATAATGGAGTTTGAACAGTCATTTTCCCAACGACCCACCCACCTAACTGACCCCCTAGAAAACAGGATTCTACGATTCCATTCTCTAATGAGGCGATCTATATGGCCGCCCTAAGGCATCGATGAGCAGTGTAATGGCATACCGTCAAATAGTTCGCCGAAGTCAACACGCCCGTCAAAGAAGTTGAGGAATGTCCTGGACAAAGGTGCCGTGGTGCGAGTCGCTTTTTCTCACAGCTCGGAGGCGATCCACTTTTCGCCTTAGCTCGACACCCAGTCGCATTCTTCGATGTCTTTTTGCATGGCCTGAGCTGTTTGTCCGCTGGCCGATAGGGCCTCGCTAAGAAGGAAAAAAACTGCTAAATAGGAGCACGCTTCTTATAGCAGTTGGTCTTTTGGAGTTTATCGGAGTGCAGCTCTGTACCGATAGCTTGTTCTTTCTTTTTAGATACGATACGCTTCCTTTTTTTTTTATTTAACAAGTTACAAAGTGCACAGACAACTTTTACTCCGGCTGATAAGTCGCAATAAAGTTCCGTTCTACACGATCGGCATTTATTAACAGTTGAATAGAAAAAAAAAAAAATCCAATACCAACAGCTTCTTGTAATCATTCCTATCGGTGTCACTGTAAAACTCTTTTTATAGAAATAAGTTAAATATCCGGAACATTATGTGAGAATGAACTACATATATTAATTTACCCATTCCAAGGGTTTGGCAAACAAATAATACAGTTAGATGCAGAACTAATGTTTATTAATTTATATGGAATATGATCTTAAAATATACAAGATTTAATACAAAGTGGTGGAAATATGTGGTGGGTGTTTAACAACCACATTATTTGTACTGTGTAACATCTGACGAATACTACTTGCTCCCTTTAATGAAATGAAAAAATAAACTTTATTTTGGGACTTACTAATAAAATAAAAATAATGCTCAGTTACAAGTACAATTGTCTGGTCTATTATTTACAAATTAGATGCTTCAGTAATTACAGCACACATTTTTTTACAGGAAAAAAAATTAAATGAAATAAAAAATAAATAAATATAAGAAATAATATTTATAACATAAAATACAATCGTATATATATGAACATATAAAAGAAAGAAAGAGAAAAAAAAAGTAATTCTAAATATTCATTTGATTATTGACATATTTGCGGAATATGTGATTGTCTAAAAGCTACAGGCTTTATGAAAGCTGCTTTACGAATAGAAGTGGGTGGGGAATTCCAGAAGGAGGTAGCACGAATGATGAAGGATTTGTCAAAGGAAGCGGTTTTATGTGAGGGGATATATAGGTTAAAAGGTTGGGATATAGTGTTTAGGAGGTGGATAGAAGAACGCACAGTTAATAGATCAAGAATATAGGAAGGTTTTTTGGTTTTTAGAGATTGGAATAGGAAAGTACCCAGAAAGTATTGCCGTCGGAATTTAGGAAATAGCCACCCAACCTCAGAGTATCGGCAAGTAACGTGTGACCGCCTGGGGATCCCGAAGATAAATCTAATGAAACAGTGCTTAATGCTTTTGACTGAAAAACACCAATGCTTCAGAAGCTGAAGACAACTCACTAGATCTTGAATAGTGAATGACTATTCTTACCTTTCTATTAAATTTTTTTTTAGTTTAACCACGAAAAGGAATTTTATATTATATGTCAGGAAAGTTGTATTTGGCTCTCATTCTCAGAATCGTTGATTGACTTATCCTTAACTCTTGAGCGATATACCTTTTTAATTTCCCATTTTAAGTATATTTTTTAAGAGATTCTGTAATATTCTTTAAAATTAGTTTCGTGTTTGTGTTCAAAACAAATATATTAAGTAGAACCATATGTTGCACAGTATCCAATTAGAGTGAGTAAACAATAAACAATAAACAATAGAACATTGCTTTTCTGAAGTTATCTCGACAAGAATAGACATTTTTATACATGAGTGCAAAGCAGCATATAAATACGGTGCAAAATTAAGTCAATTAGTGATAATTATTTCAATGTTTTGGAATGTAGAAATTGAACAAGATTTATATGGATTAAGTAACCAGTGAGTTATAGTTTAAGACCATTCACCATATAAATTAATAAATATGAATATTTTTGATATAATAAAAAAATCGGTATATGAATATATCAAATTGTATAGACTAGGTTAAATGACTTGTTAGATTAGAAAATACATATTTTTATTTGATATAGGAAGTATACTTTATTAATTTATAATTTATAAACGACAGTTTTAAATTTTTATTCACCGAATTCAGGTGTGAAATCCAGAAAAAATGGTTTCTCCTTTTCTGTATTTTCCTTATCTTCCCTATTTTACTAGTAGTCCAACTTACCTGTAACAAACCAATAAATATATTAATTAGAATAGAGATAATAATATTTAAATTATTATTATTTTTAAAATTTATATATATTTTTAAAACATTGTAACCTGTCAAGACAGTGCAATATCCAAACATTCACTTATATTCACAAAATATATATATATATATATATATATATATATATATATATATATATATATATATATATATATATATATATATATATATGTATGTATTTATATTAAAAAATCAATAAATTTAAGAGAAATGTATGATAAATTAAGAAAAAAATTAATAAACAAATATGAAGAATAGATAAATAAAAATAAATATTTCGTCATATTAAACAAATAGGTAAAATCTCTCTCTCTCTCTCTCTCTCTCTCTCTCTCTCTCTCTCTCTCTCTCTCTCTCTCTCTCTCTCTCTCTCTCTCTCTCTCTCTCTCTCTCTCTCTCTCTCTCTCTCTCTCTCTCCTCTCTCTCTCTCTCTCTCTCTCTCTCTCTCTCTCTCTCTCTCTCTCTCTCTCTCTCTCTCTCTCTCTCGCTCTCCTCTCTCTCTCTCTCTCTCTCTCTCTCTCTCTCTCTCTCTCTCTCTCTCTCTCTCTCTCTCTCTCTCTCTCTCTCTCTCTCTCTCTCTCTCTCTCTCTCTCTCTCTCTCTCTCTCTCTCTCTCTCTCTCTCTCTCTCTCTCTCTCTCTCTCTCAATCTTAAACGACATAATCAGAAATCTTTTTATAATCATGATAAAATTAAGAAATTCGTGAGTTATAAATTCTTTGCATTAGGTATTAATAAATTAATTGTTTTAAAATTAATTTTAAATTATTAATTAAGTAATACAATTAAGAGATTTTGTTGACATTTTATGCTGTAGATATATTTAAGCTAGCGCACCTAATTTTGACAATATCACTGCCCATTTATCACTTCTGACGACTCGATGACAACTCGAATATCAGATAGAAAATTCCTGCCTCATTACGGTCGATCAATCAAAATCCAAAATAGAAAATAAACAAATAAAACGCCAACATCATAAACTTATCAAATTAATAAAATCCCCCACCGGACGTTAATCTCGCCTGATCGGAAAGCCAAGATATTTTTTCCATACAAAAAAGGACACCTTTTTATTTCTGAAAAAAGAGACTTTAATGAACTGGAGGAGTGGGACATGCAAAGTGGGCCCACGGTCGCCAAAAAAGGAAACCAGTTTTATTCTCTTCATTTTTTTTTTGTTCCTTTTCGAAATCTTAATTACTCCAAGGCTTACTTGTTACTTCTTTTTTTCTTGCTACGTCGAATGCGGAGCAGTTGGAAATCAATTTACACACCCTTAGCTGCTCTCTTAACTCATATTAGTACTTATTCAAATTTATTTCCATATTATATTTAAAATTTATATAAAACGATAGCTAAATATAGCCATGGTCTATAGATAGGAAAATTAATGCTTCAATTATTCAAAGGCATTAAATTACCCTCTTTTTTTCTGGGCAAGCGTTCGAAGGAAGCGACAGAATAAAGTTATGTCCAAAGTTGTTCCTCAACAATGTTATTTATAATAAAGGCCCGCCTCATTTGACATTTATGTCTTATTCGATCGCTATAAAGGCTCCAGAAAATAAAAACAACATTTTTGGAATTGATCCAAAATGGAGCTGATAGACTATTCCGTTCCACAATTAGACCGGAAAACATGTTTACCGTTAGGAGGATCGTTTTTGAACTTGACTCCAAGTGTTTGCCTTGCCTCACGTAGTTGTTTCCTTACCCCGACCGATTATTTATCCTGATGTATTAATAGAGGATATAACCTTCAAAGGAACTTAAGGGTCTTCTATATAGCGATTCCTGTTATGTCTAAAATACCTCATCCTGTATCCTTACTAGAAAATTATTAATACTAAATAATATCCATTACTATAGGCTTTTCTCCTTGACTAGAGGCACGACAAGAAATGAAATACGAAATCATTATCATGATGGATTTTAAATTAGTTTTCCCGGGACTCGATAGGTGAGGGACTCACCACATTCGGTACTGAGTTTTAATCCTTTAATACGGGTTTGAATCCTTCCTGGACAAGTCAAAATTTACTTCGTTGCGGACCCATGCAAAGATTCTTAACTATGCCACCCTGGCTAGAATTAGTAGCCTGATAGGATAAGCCGTTCTTCCTGTCATAGTTAGAGTACGTAAAGCACCAAGAAAAAACAACAAATAGTAAACAAAATTAAATAATATTTATATAGTAAAGTTCTTTTCTGAAAAAAAAACAATTCTCATTTAGTTGACTTTATTAGCACTAAAACTACGGACATTTAGTTTGTACAGATTTCTACCATGATTTCACGGTAAAAAAAAACAGTAAAAAGGGGGATTTGATATTGAAAATAATCTTTTGATATATTTTATAATAAAGAAAGTGATATCAAAAAGCTAAGAAATGTTGTTATTTACAAGAACTTCAGCAAATAAGTCCTAAAATAAACTATGGCTAAAAGGATCAGTTGAACCATCATGGTAGGTTTAGTGTTAAATGATATCGTTCTTGTTTTGTTATGCCTTTTGTTTTACAAAACTGCAAAATCCTTTCTCTGATCAATTCCTTTCAATTTCACCTTTGTAATCCGGGTCCGTGATTCTCCACAGACACAAGATCACCATATTTTCTATTATTAGAACTACATAATTTCTTTGTGGCCTAATTCACTCTCTGACTGTAGCTCCATCGTTCTCTTGATACGCGACTCCAAGCGAAAATCTAATGTAGTTAGTTAATGAATGTTCAATCCTTTAAATTAAGTATAATGGAATAGACTTGTTTCAAATGTTAAACATTTATCTATTGTCCAAAGTTTTAAATGGAAGATACATATTGTCTAAAATTTATGAATAATCTCCTGAAAAACATTCATCGATTCAAAGTTGAATTTCCAACCATTTAGATCCTTTACTCGAAACAGCTCCAACACTGATTTCACATTAAAAATATTTGGAGAGAGAATATAAAAAGAATGATGTTCGCCAGATTTACATATTGGTGAAGCGGTGGAAGAGAAATAGTAGGACCTCATATGTTAAAGAAGAAGCTAAAATTAGACAATTTCGAGAGCCTGAATAAGTTTGAAAGTTTTTTCACCTGCCTGTTTATTATTTAATTTTTAGTTGTAGTATTGTTTTCTTTCATTATTGTTTCCAAATAGGGTATAGGTGTAAATAATACAATGCAATTACTTGTTGCTTTATGCAGATTAACAGCTGATCTGCTGAGGAATTTACTGGCTCACGAACTATTAATAAACAAAAGAAGTGTAAATATTGTATATTTATGTGAAATGCGTCTTTTGGCTATTGTATTAATTTATTTATTGTTATTATTACTATTTATTTTTTTTTTTTTTCTCAGGAGTCTAGTGCTGCCATTCGTAGAGGTAACATCGCTACTGTACGTCTCTACTATAATTGACATTTTAACTGGTTTATTGGTAACTGGGAGTGATATTATTATTATAAAGTAGTGTTTTAATGAACAGTGAGTTTATATATTGAGTTTAAGTGCAATAGGGATTACAGTAGAGCATAGAACAAGATCGCTAAAGGAATTACACGGAAGGTGAGTGGATAAATAAGTAGCCATTACGTCCTAGTGCGCATGATCATTTCCCCTACCTCCTGTCGATCATATATCAATATTTATCAATCAGTAACATCCGCGCTATAGTAGAGGCTACGTCGCTTGTAGCACAAAAATAAAAATAAAAATAACGTAACATTTGTCGTTTGAGATGGCTGTCACTAACGAAGATCTCATGGAACTAATTAAAGAGATGAATAAAAATCTTGAAACAAATAATGAAATAAATAAGAATCTAATAAAAGAATTAGAATCCGTAAAAAAAACCTGCACTTCTTTAGAAGAAAAAAAACAATCAAGCTAGAAAACGAAGTAAAATTCCTTAAAAAACAGCTTAGAAAAAATAATTTTCTAATTCATAATATCCCCCCCTCTGAAAATGAGAATATTTTAGAAATAGTCAAGGGCGTCTGCAGTGAAGCCAATGTTGACCTTCCCGATTATAGCATTAACAACTGTTATCGATTAGGGAAAGGACCAATACTTGTTTCTGTGAATAACTATAACATTAAACAGGATATTTTTAAGCAGAGAATGTTACTAAGAAATAAGCAGATTTCAATTAGCCATGATAAATCATTGGAGGAACGGGAGGAAGGCAAAAAAATTTATTCCTACCTAGTAAAATTAAAAGATATCGACCAAAATGCCACGTTTCAAAAAGGATTTTTCAAAATAAGAGGGTCATACTATAGAATGGACGAAGTAGAGCAATTAATAAAAGCAAATGACCCTGATGTTGCTGAAACAAAACAAAAAACGGAACCAAAGCAACTAACTGACGAAGAACAAGCGAAAAAGAAAAGAAAAGCTGAAGATAAATTAGATAGGTTCAAGTTTCGACCTGGAAGTTTATCAACTACATCAGTAGATAAGAGGTCATCTTGACAGAACAACTCGTCCTCCTCCAATCAAGTATCGATTCTCGAATCATGGAAAATACCTAATAAAACTGTCTGCAACAAAAAATTAAACGGATACAAACCCTCTGTATTATTTTGCAATATAAATGGTTTCAAAAATTTATTTAACTTTACAAATAAAGAATGTAATACAATCAGGTCATACTCTATACTGTGTTTTGTAGAGACGTGGGTGGTTGATAACAGAATTTGTTTACCCTCGTGGTTACATGATTATATTCCTTTCAATAGTAAGGCTGTTAAATCAAACATAACAGGGCGCGCTAGCGGAGGTTTGTTGACCTTGGTGCACAATTCAATTGCTTCAAATTCTAATATTATATTTATCGATCGTTACTGGATGTTTATCAACATTAAGATTAATAATACATTACTAACAATAGGAAATATCTATTTACCTCCAACATGTGATATGGATACGATCCTAGAAGATCTACTCAACATTATCTCGAGAATAATAATTAGCTATCCTAACGCCTGCTTAATTCTCAATGGTGACTTTAACAGTCATGTTGGTGACTTGAATGGTTTAGAGGAAGATATTATAGTCAATCCTAATCTTTACGCAACGAGGATACCTAGCCATAACCATGTGAATAAACGAGGAAAACAATTAGTGGAAACAATGGAATCAGCAGGTCTTATACTATGTAATGGCAGAACCATCTCTGACAGACCTGGAAAAAAACATACATTTATTTCTAGCATTGGAAAAAGTACTATCGACCTAGTATGGATAAACAATATGGCACTTGAATTAATCGTAGATATGGAAGTTATAATCATGTCTGACCTCCTTGATCACCTAGCCTGTGCTACTTCCTTACAACGACATGAACATATTCCAAATCTTACCAAACATTGTCATGTACCCAATAATGTATCTATTGGCCTTATAAAATCTGTTAAATGGGAAGAAAAAAAAAAACTATTGAATTCAAGGCACATTTATCAAACAGTGATAAAATATACAAAAATTCATATGAGGCAAACGAATTATATCAAAACTTTGTTGAGTGTATACATGAAGGTTTGTCTTCTACTGGTTTGCTTATAATGAAGAAAACATCATATAGAAAGAATTTTCAGCCAAACCAACCATGGTTTGATTCAGAGTGTAGAAACCTCAAAAGAGAAGTCAGAAGAAAATATAGAAGTTTCATTAAATCTAACTTTTCAATACAACAGTTAGAGAAATACATTCAAACAAGGAATTCTTACAGAAAGTTGACAAAGGAAAAAAAAACAGAACTAAGATTAACCATTACAAAGAAGCTACAAGATACAAGAAATAGTAAGCAGTTTTGGACTACCGTCAATTCCCTAAAACCATACAAATCAGGTATCAATGAAATAGACATAGAAGAATGGAGCAGGTTCTATATAGAACATTATGGTCAGAAGCGTATCCAAGACTTAAAAACCACTTCAGCAACCAACCTATTTCTTGAAACCGACATATCATTAGAGGAGTTACAACTATCCATACATCTATCTAAAAATAACAAATCTCCAGGTCCGGACTACATACCTTATGAAGTATTTAAGAACCTTACACCTGAATGGGAACACTACATTTTAAACTTATTTAATACAGTTATAGAAAAAAAAAACTACCATTTCAGTGGTCCAAATCTAAACTACATTTATTATTCAAAAAAGGTGATAGAAGGGACACAGATAATTACAGAGGTATTTCTCTGTTGAATACTTTGACTAAATTATTTACCAGCATTATTGCGAGGAGGTTGATGATATGGGCGGATTCCGAGAGCCTCATCCCAGAGGAACAGGCTGGCTTTAGAACCGGAAGAGGATGCATCGACCATATCTTCACCCTTACATCACTTATTGGCATCACGTTTAGAACAGAAGGAAGATACCTATACGCAGTATTCATTGATTTTAAAAAAGCCTTCGATTCCATTAACCACAGTCTTCTCTGGGAAAAGCTTCTTATCCTGGGAACTGGTGGTAAACTTGTTAGAATAATAAAAATGCTATATGACAATGCCTCAACTCAAATTTCTGTCAATGGACAACTCTCTGAAGAAATTAACATCTCTTTAGGTCTGTTACAAGGGGAAAGTCTAAGCCCTACATTATTTTTGCTATTTATCTCCGATATAGTCCAGTATTTCCATAATAGAGGAGCAACAGGTGTAAGCATCGACAGTTCACATGAGGTAACGATTCTCCTGCTGGCAGACGACATCATCCTCCTAAGCAACAGTTGGTATGGTGCGCAGAAGAACCTCAGAATATTACAGGATTATTGTAGTGACAATTCTCTTACCCTAAACGTTAATAAATCAAAAGTCTTAGTTTTTCACAAATCCCCACGAACTAAAAAACTTAAATCACTGTACTGGCACAATGAAAAATTGGAGTACGTTAAAAACTACACTTATTTAGGATTACCCTTTACAAAATCAGGCAAATTTAAAAAAGCATCGCAGCACTTCATCCAGAGATCATCAGTAGCATCTGCAAGAGTAATAGACATTCTGAAAAAAGGCAAAAGCGATTCCTGGGAAACAAAAAAACAGCGTTATTTGACTCCATGGTCTCCTCAACCTTACTATATGCTTCTGAAGTATGGAGTCTCAAGTATCTCGAAGCGATCGAGATAGCGCAGTTGAAATTCATAAAATATCTTTTTGGTTGGCCCAGGAACACTCCAAACTATATAGTTCGCCTCGAGACTGGGAGAACCTCACTGAGCCTGATGGTTATCAAAAAGTTGATAAACTTATGGACGAAACTTTCACTGATGCCTGACGAGAGACTGCCAAAACTGTGCTTTAATAGAATGAAAGCACTAGACAGTGATAACCCTGATGTGGAGTATAATTGGGTATCTCAAGTTAAGGCGATAGCTGAGCTTAGTCACTTCACAGAGGAGCTCTCTGCCCATCCTTCCAACGGCCTTGTCAGATACAAAGATGTCATCTTAGAAAAAGCACAGAACTTCTATATTTCAATGGACATTCAAAGAGTTCTCAGGTCAACCAACTTCTCATTATACCGATTACTCTGTAACTACAATGTCTCAAATCCCGAAACGTACCTAAAATACAAAGTACACATAAAAAAGTTGAGGTGTGTCAGTCAATTAAGAGTTGCTAACCAAGAACAAATTAAATTATATACTAAGAACAAAACTTTTTTATTCAAATCACAGGAAACTTGTATATCGTGCAGCCAATATATCTCCAATAGCTTGTACCACATCCTTCTCTATTGCCCAACGTTCAAGGAATATAGACAACAGTTTCTTCAGCCATACATCACAATGTCCTCTGATAACCACAATATTGAGGCAATATTAAATATTGACGGTGTAGAAAAATTAAATAAAGTATATTTCTTCATGATGAATGTATATAAGGGTGCTAATGTCTTTATGTGGTCAATGACTGAAATGAAAATGAATAAACTGATATTTATTAGAATCGATTTAAGGTTGTTGTTTAAATTATGTTGGTGATAACATGAATATATGTCTTGAGTATGTTTATAATTTATATTGTCTATGTTTGATGTTATTTTATATATTGCCTTTATTTATACATTGCGTTTATATAGGTGTATGCATAAATATGTACGTGTGTGGTGTGTGTGTGTGTGTGTGTGTGTGTGTGTGTGTGTGTGTGTGTGTGTGTGTGTGTGTGTGTGTGTGTGTGTGTGTGTGTGTATGTGTATATATTTATTTATTTAATTATGTAATTAATTATTAATATTAATTAATGTGTAGAGGTGATTGATCTATGTGTAGATGATAAGTGCATATGTAAATGTCTATTATGTAAAAAGTTGATATCTATTATAAAGATAAAGAATTTAGATCATATATTTTTGTTCCAATAAATATTCATTTGTATAATGTAAACAAAATATTGTTATGTAAGGATTTGTTTAAGAGCACTAGACTCGTGCTATGGATCTATTGTATATTATTAATAATATTATTGTTTGTACAAGACTCTGTCTTTAACAAATAAAGAGCATTCATTCATTCATTCATTTATTTTTTTCTCATCTTGGTTTTATATTAATTATAAAATTTATAGAAGTTTTATATTAAAAAGTCATTCAATTATTTTTTCATGTGTACTCATTTATCTTAATAGTATTTTTTATCTGTTAATCAATTAACTTTAATCATCAAAGCTGTTTTAATTTGCAATTCTTAATGTAAGTATAATTTTGTTTACTTATCTGCTAATTAAAGCATAGACACATTTAAAGGTGTTTTTGTAAATACTTGTCAGATATTCCTATATAATTTTATGTAAGAACAGGACAATTTTCTTTCACTTACCACTAACCACAAAAACTACTGACCAATCTGTATCATATATTAACCAAAACATCTCATAGTTTCATGAGGTTTTAGCAATAATAAAATATACTGATTTTCAATTAGTTTGATATTTAAAAAAGCGAAAATATGTGGTGCAGCGTGAAGTATGAATGAAAATTGACCGATAGGTGGCAAGAACCATTTTTCATGTGAGGTTACAGAGGTACGGTGTTACATTGAGCCAAAAATTTATAATATGATTTACTTATTTTATGTGGACAGAAAAACGACATGTGGATCTCGGTGAAGTTTGAAAATCGAGCAACATGTCAAGCGCCATTATGAAACAGAGTTGCCATCATCTGCCAAATAAAAATTATTACTAAATCAAAACGTCGATCTTTATGTGTTGTTATTAGTTTATTCTTTCATACTTGTTAAGATAAATACATAGAAGCTATTTCAAATTGATTTTATTTATTATATTATTTATTTTTGATTGTTAATATTTTTTTTTATGTGGGTTTTTTTGTTATTTCTCCTACTGTTAAAGGATGAACTTTGCATTGCAAAGTCTATTTACTATTTAATAAAATTATATTAATCATGTAGAGGATGTAAGCGGGAACAGGAATAATTATTATAAATTTTAAATTAAAAAAAAAAAGTAAATAAACTATCATTATTATTATATTATATATAAAGATATTAAAGAAATACTGCTGAAAATATTATCTTAAATATTTTTGCTGAAATATTTGATATTAGATTTCTATTTTTATTTTTTTATTTTTCAGAAGTAATCTCCCAGGCAGAAATAAATCATCCCAATACAAAAACACAGGTGATAATTTCCCCAAGAGGTCTAATAGATTCCGCAACACGGCGAGAATGAAAAATATTCTCAGAAGTCCCATTAACAAATAAGACGCCGGAATGAGATGAATATTGGAGAGATAAGGATGCCTCGGCCTTCCAAATCTGCCATTAATTGGGCAGGAGTCGGACCATTAGTAGGGATAGTGGGATATATTTCCCATCGGCTAATAGCGGGTTAGGTATCTCCTTGTCTCGGGGGGTAGGGTGTGGTCTGCACTCAGGCTACAAATTACAGAAACTGTCCGGGATTCTTATTCAAATATTGGCCCTTGTAAGGGTAATTCGGGAGCCCATATTTACATTTTTAGCGGATTAACAGCTCCCCAATTTCTGATATCGCCTATTATAAGAGCAAATTTGAATAATGTGTTTGTTCCTTCTGTTTCTTAAACTTTTTTCAATTGTACTGGTTCATTTCTTGGAATTTTATTGATCAGTTTCATTAACAAGGTTTGTTTCTTTTTACAGTCCATCTTCTGAATACAGAGTTCGCGAAAAAAAAGTTTAGTTTGTTAGATATTTTTAAATTTTTTTTTTTTTTTTTTTTTTTTTACATGTATATTTTTTTGACTAAGAGCCTAGCAGTAACATTTTTTTCACATCTAAAAATGTGAAATTTTGACACGATCGAGCTCTGTAGGTGTTGTTCGAATCTAAATTTTGACGGCAGTTTCCGGATTACAAATTTAATAGAAAATATTTTTAGTTCTATAACAATAGTCACTCGGATCTACCTTTTGGGAGCCATATTGGTTCGAATGAAAAAAGTCAGGTTGTAAATTTTTTTTACTATCAAATATGTAACTTTTTGACACGCAATAGTTCTGTTGGAATTGCTATGATCGGAAATTCGAGACAACATTCTGGTCAGAAATTTACTGAAAAATACTTTTTGTCATATAACATTTGTCATTCTGACCTACCGGTTAGGAGCTACATTGGTTTGAATGAAAAAAGTCAAGTTTTGCCTATATTTTTTGTGTTGGGGCTATTTTTGACATGAACAAACTCAGTTGGTGTAGCTCGGATGGAAAAATTTGACAACAATTTGGTGTAGTTCCGCAGACGCCCCCATTTTCAGATGACTATATCTTCCATGTCACTCCCCCAAAACATAAATTCAATAAGTGCTATTAGACAAATTTTTGTTTAATACTAAACTCATTGAGGTGTTTCAAGCTATCCTGTAGAAAATATTAATTTAAAAAAGTTGGGGAAAAAAATATTATTTACAATTTTGTATTATAATTAAATATAATAATTCATTGAACACATTTTTATTAGGGTCTCTAAAGATATACAGCTCGTCTCCAAAGATATTCACACAAGTGTGAATATAAATTTTGGGAATGATTTCCGCCCGCATGTATTCCTCGCTTAACTGATATCCATGGTGATTCTATGTTTTGAGTGTGGGACAATGGATTAGGATCTATAAAATGCAAGCTATGGTTCATTGTCTGGTGGGTGTGTCCCAATTTTGCAAGCTGTGTGTAGCTTCTCCATTCGTATGTAATGGTAGTGCTTCCCGTTTTGATATTTTTTATGATCAGAGGTAGCAAAGTTGCAGCGTCACGCTTATTGTGGGTGCAAATTTCCATCCGTGACTTCTTTTGCCCATCCTGTTCTATCATCACCATAATCCAACTCCCGTCCACAATCCTTCCTCAATTATATTTTCTTGCTACTGTGATATTAAGAGTCACAATGATTTTTTTTTACTCAAAGGATTATTTGTTAATATAACGGGTTTGAGTTTAGAGATTAAATCGGTGACGCAATAAAAAATGTCCTTGAATTTTAATTGTTACCTACGATAATATTTTAACATAATTTTACGTATCAAAGGGCTTGGGGCGTCTACTGAACTTTTTCCCTTAGTAAATAGTTCCGCAGACGCCCCCAACTTTTTTAAATTAATATTTTCAACATAATAATTGTATACACTTTATATAATTAAGTATGAGAAGAAAATTGGTTTAATGTAGATTAAATAGCACTAATTAGATTTATGTTTTGGTAGAGTGACATGGAAGAAATAGTCATTTGAAAATGGAGGTGTCTGCGGAACTACACCCAAATTGACTTTTAATTAATACTTTGTTTTTTATTTTTCATTTTTTGTGACAATAGTTATTTTGAATTGATGTTAATATGTATTGACGTGGTTCGCAATACCATCACCTCCTTATTTTTTGCGAGTTGCTCTCTGAAATAAAAGATAGTATTTGTTAAAGAAGAGGCTGTAACCAATATATCTAAGCTTTTAACTGGTAAATCACACTCATGGGAAGAGAATGAATCGTCAAACCCTAGAAACCCTAGACGGTTCTAATTTATAATCATAATCAAATACTTTATGAACATGTTTTAAGGATTTCCGCCTTCATTTTCGATGCTCATATTTATTTATTTATTTATTTCGTTTAACGTCACTTTTTGCTGCTATGGCTAATCGGACGATGCTACGGTGGGAGTCCTAAATTTTGCTAACGAGTACCTGACATCGCACAGGCTCGGGACCCCCATTTAACGTCCCTTCCGAAGGACGGCATAGTTAAGGATTTTTTACTCCCTTTAAAAAATCCTAAGGTCATCTGCCGGGCTGCGAACCCGCGATCTTGGATTTAGTAGGTTGCTATGCTAACCACTACACCACAGGTGACCCCGGATGCTCATATGTTTTATATTTTTTTGCTTGCCTGTAATTCATTTGTCTGTATGAGATAAATTTTCAAATTAAATAGCTTAATACGGTTGACCGTCTATGCCGTTATGTTCTTCATTTGCTTTCCGCTAACTTGTATGACTTTATATTATTTAAATTATGATAAAAGTATAGTTGACTGGATGATGAATGGAGAAGAAGATTTTTAGGGATGCGGTCAAAGTAACTGGTAATACAGGTCATCGTCCTTCTCCTCACAAGTGTGGTTCGGTGGCCCTGAAGAAGACCTGCAACGCAGGTCGAAACGTTGGCACGTATTAAAGAATTCCCTCTTTAACGTGGTGTTACTTTGACTGCATCCCTGACAATCTTCTTCTTCATTATTTAAATTAAATTAAAAATTAATGATAATTCGAAATAAATTAATTTGAGAAAATATAGGGGTTTCAAAAAATTCATTTTTCATTTAACCAATATATCTACTGAACGAAAGGTTTTAGCGACAAATGTTGAATAAGAAAAATATTGTCCATAATGTTTCTGATCAGGAAATTGTCGGCAAATTTTCGATCTAAGTAACACTAACAGAGCTACAGAGAGGCAAACTACGCGTGATGTACTCGCATTTACTAAAAACCTACACTTATTTTCACCAACTAAAAAGAGACCATTGTGCTTATTAGAAAATTAAAATCAAGTTGGAATAAAATTAAAATTCATCATTTCTAAAAACTACCGTTTGACTAGGCTTCGATTAAAATGTTTGGTAAGTTATTTATTTTACATTTTTTGTATAATGATTTTATTCTATTTTATAATTACAATGATTTTCTTGTGAATAAGGCATAAAAATGAATTTAGAGAACTTTTACTTACTGCCCCAACCTGAGATAGATTCTATTTTTTTTTTTTTAAATAAAAGCTTTAAGGAAAAAGTAAAAACAATTTACTTGGCATAATATCAAAATCGAGCGTTACGATTTGTAGCATATTTCGACTACTGTACTGACTCATCATTTCGAAAAATGTCCAGGTTTTAGAAACAAGATAAGAATGAAAAAAGTAGAAACATTTTGACACCATTTTTTTTTTTTTTTTGTTTTATCCATTTATTAAAATTTACAACTGCATAAAATATATAAATCAAGTTAATGTGTTGATAGCTATTACAATAACATGTCAAAACATGAAATGAACTACTCATCAGTAGCACGTCAATAATAATTCTACACTAGAAGGGTTCTAGGCCTTCCTCTTTTGAGAGGCCTCAGAGGATTATCAGAAATGGAGTGGGAAGCAAGTTGAGAAACTAGGGGATTTTGGAGGTTATGGAGCTTACAATGAAAGGATAGGTATCTGGTTTAGGCTAAATCAGCAAGATGTGGAACATTAAGATCTTTACGGATACGTTTGTTGGTGACAAAGTAATGAGCATTTTTTCCAATGATTTTGGATTGGATACGAGATGGACTGGATGGTTTAGTGGAGCCCCAAGAAATAAAGCTCAAAGTTGAATGTTGAAATTTCAGCAACCCTAAAAACTATCGTTTGACGGCCTTGATTTAAACGATTGGTCATCGTTGGTTAGTAAAAATTGACAGCTACTTTTTGATTTTGAATCGTTTATGAAGGTTTCAGTCAAACATTTTGACGAGATGAAATCCAAGACCAAGTGTGTGTTGAGCAGTATTTAGCGGTAAGCTATTAATGATTTCAGTAAGACAGTGGTTTGTTTTTAACTTTGAGTAAAGTTTAAGAAGTAATTATGCTATAACGTCAAACATAAAACAAGTTCCTGAACAGTATTTTAAACTATTTATATTAATTTTTGGTGAAGTTCCAAGACCCATAAGATGCACTGCTCAGCCTGAGGTACTTCATCACCATAGACTTGCAGTCTCTGAGTGAAGTAATATATGACTTCACTCACATTGAGTTATCCTTCCTACTTTATGTCATTTAGTTCAGGAAATAAATCTTTTTTAGAAGGATAATAATTCAGGGTATCCTTTGCTTTATTTTGATAGTTCTTTGTATCTTATTGTTTGCTTTACAAAATCAGGAAAAATTATTGCAATATGAAATTAATCCATATATATATATATATATATATATATATATATATATATATATATATATATATATGGATATATTTTCTTGACTGTTACTATTAGATGTTTAATTAGATGGCGACGTTTCGAGACTATAGTGTTCTCATAATGCTCTTCAGTGAAAAATCAGGTTACAATAAAATTATATAAGTTATTTCAAAACACAAAGTTAGCTGCAACATAAATATACATAAAAACGTGCATTAGAATAATTAACTACATATAATTACAAAGTATGGAGAAGTATGAACCTACTTACAATGTTATTGGCGGATATGCTATTGGTACCTACATCTAAATTATAACAATACTAGTACACAACTGAACAGGGGAAATTCCTGAAAAAAGGTAAGGGATGGGAATTTCTAAACTACTGGTATTCCCAGGTACCAGTAGAAGAGATTTCCGTTTTCCTATGTATTAAATGGATAAATGATTTATATGATGTATATAAACATAAATTTATGTGTTTTTTTTTTTTTTAAATGCGAAAAGGCCTTAAAGACCACGCAAATATCATGGTCAGGTTTTCTTTATGAACTTCCTCTTTCTCCATACTTCCCTCATGAGCTTCGCTTGTCTGCGCTTCCTTTCCTCCGACCACGCACAACCTTTTTTTGGGCGTTCTTTGTCCACGAAGACCTTTATATCGTTTAGTGTTTTCCTATAGGTTTCTCTATCCTGACAGTCTGAATCCCTCAATCCGGCCAAATCCATGTCGATCCTGATTTGCTTAAAAAAACCTATCTTGTTCTTGCGCTGGTGGAATCGCCGGAAGATTTCCCGGTTTAACCTTTCAGGGCTCATTCTCATCATATGACCATAGAATTTAAGTCTTCTTACTCTGATGTTGGTCTCTAGGCTTTTGATGTTATCGTATATTTCCTTGTTGGACTTAAGCCTATATCCTTCGGGTGTCTTTTTAGGCCCATAGATTTTCCTCAGGATTTTTCTTTCCACTTTCAGAAGCTTTTCCATGCTAGGGAGACAGGAGGTCTCCGTTCCATAGAGAATCACAGGTTTAATCACGGTGTTATAGTGACGGACTTTGGCTTTGATGGATAGATTCTTTTTGTTGTAGAAGTTCCTGAGATCGAACCACAATTTTTCCAGCTTGGCAACTTTTCCCTTGAAGCTTTCTCGGTCCGAACCGTTGCTGCATATGACTTCGCCTAGGTATCTGAATTTTTGTGTTACCCTGATCCTTCCGCATATGGTGCCGACTGCTTTTTTCTTGTATTTTGCATCCGTGGTCATTAATTCTGTCATAAAACAAATTTATGTGTTATTAGCCTGAATGTATTAAATTGGAATAACATGTGTTGACTCGCGCAATAAATTCAGACTTCCTAGAATTGAATTTTTCCATGGTAATCATTTCTTAAATATTTCGTTTAAAATTATTTTGTTCATAGTACATGATTTTGAAGGAATCAAATTTGAAAGAATGTTTTGTTTGCCTGTAGTGTGTGATGAGAGCTGTTTGGTCTGGTTTCTTCGTGTTATATAGTCATATATAAACCAATATTCAGACAATATAACATATATATATATATATATATATATATATATATATATATATATATATATATATATATATATATATATATATATATATATATAATATAAACTGAATTGCCCCGTACCTGATATCTCACTACTGCTTTATGTAGCCATACAACCTACGATGCAGTGGCGGCACTCTTAGACTTTCTAATTACTTAATGGGGCTGCTACAATTGGTAGACTCTCTGGCTAGGACGGAATATGTCATGTGAAACAACTGTTCAAACCTATTCCTCTATCAGAACTTTTGATATTAACATTATAATTAATACTTTGATTCACTAGTTTATAATAAATAAATTAATAAAGATGATAAATAGTTTCATTTCTACATTTTGATATTTAATATAAACAAAACAATATTAAATACAAATATAAGACACGAAAATACGTAGTATGTTTTCATTTATATAATTCATAACGATCATTCTGTTAAAAATATATAATAAATAAAGAATATAAAAAATAACTTAGGAACATGGACGATACTTTAAAAAAACAAAAAAAAAAACACGACATCTGATAAGCCTGGGAAATTACAAGAACTTCAACATATGCAACCTTATGCACTAAGAATGCATCTGTTACACGTGTATTCCAAATGCAGTTGCAAAAAACACGTATTTTACATGATATTAAGAGATCGACAGTTGGTAATATTTTTTCTTAGGATTTTTTAGCAGTTAGTTTGCTCATTATAAGTTGTGACTTATTCGCATATATACATACATCTTAGTACTGGGATATTTAAAAATCTCAGAAAAAATATCCCTACTCTATGCTTTAAATTTCCTTTAAATTTGTTTTAAAGTTTTTTGGCATCATCCACGTACTTCACATTATATTAGTTTTATATTATTTTATGTTTTATATGTTACTTTTTCACTTCTTGCTCACATCTTGTTAAATTATAATGAATTCATTTTAAAACGATTAATACTGAAAAATGTTAATCTGATGGGGTTAATAATTTTTGTATTAATTTGTTTAAATATGTTTATTCTTACAACTAAAGGCTTATGCCTCACAGCGTTGTAATGCAATTTGCTAATGAATCAAAACGGTATTATAATATAATGAAAAACTAAAATAATAAGTTATGGGTGGACAGCATTTTTATTCGTTAAAAGTGAGCTAGGGCTCCACTAAACCATCCAATTTATCTAGTATCCAATCCTTACAATCCAAAATCCTTTGAAAAATCCTCAATGCACCTTACTTTGTCACCAATAAACTTATCCATAAAGATTTTAATGTTCCGTATGTTGCTGATTTAGCCCAAACCAGATATCTATCCTTTCATAGTAAGCTCCATAACCACTCAAATCCCCTAATTTCACAACTTGCTTTCCACACAATTCCCGATAATCCTCCGAGGCGTCTATGGCCCAGAGACCTTCTAGTGTAGAATTTTTATTAAAGTGCTACTGATGAGTAGTTCTTTTTAAGTTTTGTCACGTTATTGTAATAGTTAACAGCACATTTGCTTGATGTATAAATATTGTACAGTTGTAAATATCAATAAATTGTTATTAAAAAAAAAAAAAAAATGAAGTGAGCTTATCGTTGATAATGTAAGCTCCGCTCTCCTTACGTTAGGTTCTCTTCAATATTTTCTTTATTTTAGAATCATTCCAATTGTTGAAGGTGGACTTACATAGGTTCAGGAACATTGCTATTATTTATTCAGGTAATACAAGACTTACCAGGTATGCAAGTTTAAAATGTCGTTTATTTCTTAAAATATATACACAGTAATTTAAAAAAAAGTATAATATATTTTATTCAAAGTACTGACCCTCGCTTTCTACACATTTTGTCCATCTCTCGGGCAATATATGGATACCATTCCAAAAGAATGCTTCATCTTTATTTGAAATCCATTCATCGAGCCATTTTCGTACGTTTTCGAAATTGTTGAAGTGTTGCTCCGCCAATGAGTGTCCCATCGATGAGAAGAGGTGATAATCAGAAGGCGCCAGGTCAGGTGAATACGGCGGGTGGTGTAGGAGTTCCCAACCAAGCGAAGAAATCGTTTCCTTAGTCAATCTGGCTGAATGTGCAGGAGCGTTATCATGCTGAAGAATGACTTTGGCGTGCCTGTGAGCCCATTCTGGGCGTTTTTCGATCAATGCGTGACTCAAATTGATCATTTGTTGTCGGTAGCGCTCGGTATTGACTGTTTCGCCGGGTTTTGAGAAGCTCGTAGTAGACTACTCCCTTCTGATCCCACCACACACACAGCATTGTCTTCTTCCCAAAACGATCCGGTCTTGCACTCGATGTGGATGGTTGTCCTGGCGTTACCCATGATGATTTTTTTTTCGTTTGGGATTCTGAAAATAAATCCATTTTTCATCGCCAGTTACAACTCGATGCAAAAAACCCTTTCTTTCGTGGCGTAAAAGCAGCATTTCGCACACAGTTTTTCGTTTTTCCATCTGTCGTTCGTCCAATTCATGTGGAACCCATTTTCCAACCTTTTGAATCTTTCCCATAGCTCTCAGGCGATCGGAAATGGCTTGCCTAGTGACATTCAACTATTCTGCCATCATTTGTTGGGTTTGGGTATTGTCTTCGTCTAATAAAGATTGCAATTCGAAGTCCTCAAACTTTTTTGGTCGATTTTCTCGTTTTTGATCAGTAACATCAAAATCACCACGTTTGAAACTTTGAAACCAACGTTCACATGTCCTGACGGTTGGAGCAACATCGCCATAAGTCTCAACAAGAATTCGATGACATTCAGATGCCTTTTTCTTTTGATTAAATAAGAAAATCATGACATGCCGCAAATGCTCTTTATTTGGCTTAAAATTAGACATTTTTAACACCAAAGAAAGGTATGATACGTCCACGTAAACGACTTAAAAACAACTGACTTTTGTAAACAAATGACTAACAAACAAAATAGCGTTTAGAGATAAGCAAATCCTTCAATAGGCTAAGAGCGCATTCTATTGGAATTAAAACGACATTTTAAACTTGCATACCTGGTATATATCAACAGCTTTAATCACCAGAGAAGGATGGAATATAATAGAAGCTCAAAATACTGTATTAGTTACCACCTAGTCTGAGAATAATTTAATCATAATATTTGAAGGTAAGATATTAGAAGTATCTTTCCAGCTGATAGACAATGTTGTATTCAGTTGTAAGTACCATAATTTTTTTTCTTTTCAATAATATTATGTTAATTATTTGAGTTTAATTTTAGATTTTGATTTATTTATTTTTGGACACTTAACATCAAGGTCTTCTGTGTCCTATTTCTTTTGTTAATTTTTTTGTAATAAATTATATTTTTTGAAAAATACAATAATTTTATCAATATTGGAATGGATATTTCCAAGAATTTTCGAAAGTTTCCGTTTATACCGTACCTACTGGAAGTAGGCTTTGTACAATGGGCATTTAGTCCAGTCAATGAGTGCTGAAATGAAGGGTGTAGAGTGCATGGGATATGCGGTTATTTTTGACTTCACAACTTCGTTAGTAGTTGGAAGGTAAACATGTATTCATGTATACGTTTTTGGTATTTGAAGCAAACGTTTAACAAAAAATAAGGTAAACATTTTTTTTATTTCTAAAATTATCGATTTTGAATAACGTAAATCTCGAAAACCGTTAGAATTTCGACAAATATGTATAGAATCAATTCTATAGGAAATTCAATTAGGTTTAATTTTAAATAGTAGCATATTTTTCTAGAGTCCACCGTTTTCGAGATATAATCGAAAAACACAAAATTGAGACCCCCTAAACTTAGCTCACTTCTTTTAATATCGTGCCAAGAATACTTGGATTGAGCTATGGGAAAAACGCATGGAGATAAATTAAAAACCAATAAAAATGACGTAAAACAATGCAATACATCCCATTGGAAAAATAGGATTGTTAGAGGACTTATGCAAGATACACACTTTGGTGAAGCTTTCTTTATTATGAGGTAGCCATGTGTAAGTCGAGTATGGCCAATCCTCAATCTTGCTATTACCATCTCTTCTCTTCTATTTTTCCAATGGAATGTATTTCATTGTTTTACGTCGTTTTTATTGGTTTTTAATTTATTTCCATGCGTCTTTCCCATAACTCTATCCAAGTATTCTTGACACGATATTAAAAGAAGTTATATGTCTAAACGGGTATAGACACTTTTGACATCTATTGAGGAAATTGCTTTAAATATCAAATTTGAGTTTGATATTTATTTAAATTGCTATATTTCATGGTTTATTGCTGTATTCAGACTCAAATTGTGTCGACCATTTTCCTTTATTGCGACACCTTCCCTTTATTCTGTATTTATTAATTATTGTAATTAATTTTAGACAGCAGCAATCTCAGAATAATTTTTTTTTTTTTTAATAATTTAATAGTTATTTTTATTTGTATTGCATCAGATTGTATTTGGCTGACTCATTCTGCTTTATTTTTCGCATTGCAGTATAAACAAATTAATCCATGACCAAATTTAAACTTAGCATATCAAATTTCATTATTAATTATGAAATGAATATTATATTAGGCGAAAAGAATGGACGCAGAAGAGTGTTGGCAACGACTCATCCAAATGCAAGCCAACTTAGTTTAGTTCTTAACGGGCATTCCGAACTAGCTTCGTCATCTTTATCACATATTGTTGATTTCTCTTAGTTCATGGCCAAGAAAAATTCAATACCTGCATCATGAATATACTATTATTTAAATAAAATATTTGCGCAGTTAAAGTTGGGATAGGTATTACTGTTCCTGTTATAATGTTCTTGGAATAATATTGGTTCCAGTAAATATTGTTCTATTATCGTCATTTTTGGCCTGAGGTTAAGTTGGCAGCCTTGCTCGGTGTGGGAACAACGGAGCTCAAAATAGAGTTTCAGTTTTGTAAATAACGACGCCATAAGGATCAGAAACTGACTGCGCTAGCAGGGATCTCAATTAATTACTGCAATAATTTATTTTGATATTCCCAACATATTATTTTTTTTTTTTATTATATCTCTATCCATATATTAGAAGATTCTTGACCTGAAATATTCAAACTGTGTTGGTCTAAATGCAGTGGTATGACATGGCGACATTTTAGCCTTGTCACATATTGGAAAAAGTTCTGACCTAAATTGCAGATGTCAACCAACAAACCGCTATTTTTTTTTTAAACTTAAATTTAAAAAAAATATTTATTGGAATTTACAACTCCAATAATACAATAAATACTACAATAAAATAAAAATACATCAAGTAAATGTGATGATAATGCTCATTATGACATGTCTATTGCTTGTAAAGCAACTGCCCGTTGGTAGCTTTTCTATAAAAGTTCTATATTAAGTCTCGAGACCATATTCTTTTTACATGCCTAGGAATAGAATGGGAAGCAAGTTGAAACACTAGTGGATTTAAATGGGTATGGAGTTTACTATGAAAGGATAGGTATCTGGTTTGAGGCTAAATCAGCAACATAAAAAACATTAAGGTTTTTCTGGATAGATATGAGATGAATTGGATGGTTTTGTGTCAACTCCTTAAGTCCAAATAGATCTAATCACAGTCATGTATATGAGTCTTTTGTAATTAATTAAGACTCATATTTCGATGAATAGTTGATGAGCTCTGAAAGTTACATTTTTTTCCTACATTACATATTCTATTAAAAAAAAAATAATAATAAAATATAATGGACATGTAAATCATTTAAAACTAATACCGGTGTAGAGAAACTATCCTTGAATAGCGCTAAAATGTAACTTTAACAATAGTAGAAGATCTTTTCAGACGCCTCGGAGAAGCTAGGAATGGAATGAGAAGCAAGTTGAGAAACAAGTCGTTTTGGGTAAGTATTTAGTTTTAAAGATATCTGGTTTCTGTCTAATCAGCAACATATTGAGCATTAAGGTCATAGTGGAATCAGTTCACTTGTGACTAAGTAAGGAGCATTTAAGATTTTTCGAAGGATTTTGGATTGCAAGGATTGGATACGAGATGAATTGAATGATTTAGTGGAGCCCCAAAGGTCAACTCCGTACGTCCAAATAGGTCTCATCACAGTCATGTAAATGAGTCTTTTGTAATTAATTGGAAGCTTTGAACGTTTGTCTAGTAAATGTTGGAGTTGTCTGTAACGACGAGCAGTTTCTTGTTGTTTTAGTCTTGTATGTGGATTCGAAGTTAGACGTTTGTCCAAGTGGAGTCTTAGGTAGCAGATCTGTTAAACAGGGATTAGAGGAATATCGTTAAAGAATACTGTAGGAAAGGAATTCGTAGGTTTACGACGTAGGGTAAAGGTTATTTGGTGAGATTTGTTTGGATTTATTTTGATTCTCCATTTTTGACACCATTCTTAAAGGTTTAGGGTATGGGATTGGAGTGTTTGGGAGGCAATGAAGTGATCATTGTTTACTGGTAAAACACAAGTGTAATCAGCGTAAGTTGTGAGGACAGTGGTAAGATGAGTTGGGATAGTAAAAATGCTATATTAGAAATCTGCAAGGCATCTTCTTTTTAGACACCTCGGAGGGTTATCTGGAATAGAAGCAAGAAACACTTGTAGATTTAAATGTTTATGGATTTTACTATGAAAGGATAGGTTTGGGGCTAAATCAATAACATATAAAACATTAAAACCTTTATGGATAAATTTATTTGTGACTAAGTAAGGAGGATTGAGAATTTTTCAAATGTTTTTGGGTTGTAAGGATTGGATACGAGGCAAATTGTATAGTTAAGTGAGGCCTAAAAAGCTCAACTCATGATGGCCAAATACGTCTAATAACTATCGAGTAAATTTAAAATTCGTATAATCCACATACAAGACTAAAACGACAAGAAACTGCTCGTCGTTACAGACTACAACATTTACTAGACAAACGATCAAAGCTCCCAATTAATTATAAAAGACTCATTTACATGACTGTGATTAGACCTATTTGGACGTACGGAGTTGAGCTTTGGGGCTCTATCATCTAGTATCCAATCCTTACAATCCAAAATCCTTCGAAAAATCCTCAAAGCTCCTTACTTTGTGACCAATAAACTTATCCATAAAGATCTTAATGTTCCTTATGTTGCTGATATAGCCCACAGGAGATACCTATCCTTCCATAGTAAGCTCCATAACCACTCCAATCCACTAGTCTCCCAGCTTGCTTCCCACTCCATTCCCGATAATCCTCCGAGGCGTCTGAAAAGAAGATGGCCTAGAGACCTTTTAGTGTAGATTTTTATTGAAGTGCTACTACTGAGTTGTTCTTCACAAGTTATATACATGCCATTGTATTCTCTATCAACACATTTACTTGATGTATATGTTTTTGTACAGTTGTAAATATTAATAAACGAGAAAAAAAAATGGTATAAATCAGAAATTTAATGGAAATTATTTCATATATAACATTTGTCGCTAGTACCAATCGTTTATATTGGTTGGGATGAATGAAGTCGCGTGTTGCTTTGGGTGTTGCTCGGACCGAAAATTTGCCGGCGGTCCTGATGAAAAATTTAATGAAAAATATTTTTTGTTATATAGCATTTTTTGCTGGGACCTACCGTTTAGGAGCTATATTGGTTTGAATGAAAAAATACACGTTTGAAACCTCTATTAACTTTTTCGAATAATCATTAATTGGTTATTTAATCATTTGATTTTTAATTTAAGTAATTTGATTCTGTAAATTCTAAAATATGAGTTGTGAAAAACAGTAGACTATTGATAGACATAACCATGATCTACTGTTTTCCCAGTAACAGAGAAAGTTTTTTTTTTTTTTTTTTTTTTATTTATTTAATTGAAATTTACAACTGTATATACAATATATTATACATCAAGTAAATACGATGATAATGATAAAAACGACACGTCACTTGTTTTTAAAGCAACTACCCATTGGTAGCACTTATAAAGGTTTTATATAATGAAGCATTATATTAGAAGGTCTCGAGGCCATCTTCTTTCAGACGCCTCGGAGGGTTATGTGGAATGGAATGAGAAGCAAGTTGGGATACCAATTGGTTTGAATGATTGTGGAGTTTCCTATGAAAGGATAGATATCTGGATTAACAGAGAAATTGAGCTTTAAAACAACCATATTAATTTTTTATTATTGTCAATTTTATTAAAAATATAATAATTTACATAAAATAGTAGAAAAATGATTATAAAATATACATTTAATTGATATTTTCCTTGCCACGTGTATGTCAAAATCTGACCCACGTGGGCCGGCCAAATTGGACAGGTGTACGGAAGTCGTGCTAGGAATGAGATGGTTCTGGGAGCTCAGCCTTCCTGATCTCTCTCTCTCAGTGCCCCATGAATATTTACTAGAGGATCCGATCATATCAGAGCAGCGTAATACTCGCCGCATTATCATAGAGGCACCGGAATCGCTTCATATGTCAGATCCTCAGATGAAAATTTCCCTTTGCAGTATAAAGTTTAATTTATTAGAAATTTATACCAATTTGGACGGCCTAGATTTATTTTTACGCTGACTTTATTTATTACGTTGTAAAGTAACGGTATTAGGGTGAAAGACTTTATTAATTCTAAATTGGCTCTAGCTTGTGCTCCTGTTTAACATGTTTTAAAACATCGTGACAACTCTAGACAACTTTACCTATCATTTTCAGTTATCATATAAAAAAAAAAAAAAATCTTGACTAAAAAAATAAATATATGTAGATTAAATAAAAACTCAAAAATATGTTAAGGAATTATTCATCTATGGAAATCGGAGCACCAAGGGCTGTCTATTTAATCTAACGGAACAAAAGTAAATGTAAAAAAACAAAAAAAAAAACTGTATTTTTAAATTTAAAATTAGTTAGAAGCTGTTAGAAGATTTGACCGTCTTATTTTTTTTTATTTATTGATATTTAAAACTATACATTATATACAAATAAATTTGAGGATTATGATTACAATGACATGCCAATAATATGTTGATAACTACTCACTAGTAGCACTTAAACAAATGTTTTTACATTAGAAGGTCTCTTAGCCATCTTCTTTTCAGATGCCTCTAAGGATTATTGGGATTTGAGTGTGAAGCAAGTTGGGAGTCTAGTAGATTCGAGTGGGTATGGAGTTTACTAGATAGGTAACTGGTTTTGGCCAAATCTGCAAAATATGGAAAATTAAGACCTTTATAGATAAGTTTGTTTTTGATATAATAAGGAGCGTTGAGAATTTTACGAAGGATTTAGGATTGTAAGGATTGGATTATAGAAGAATTGGAAGGTTTAGTGGAGCCCTAATGCTCTACTCCGTATGTCAAAATAGGTCTAATTACTGTCATGTAAATAAGTCTTTTTAATTTATTGGAACGGCCCGTCGTTTTAGACTACTCCAACATTTACTAGGCAAACGATCAAAGCTTCCAATAAATTACAAGAGACTCATTTACATGACAGTCATTAGACTTATATGGACATACGGAGTTGAGCTTTGGGGCTCCACTAAACCATCCAAATCTTCTCGAATTCAATCCTTACAATCCAAAATCCTTAATGCACCTTACTTTGTCACGAATAAACTTATCCATAAAGACCTCAATGTTCCTTATGTTGCTGATATAGCCCAAACCAGTTACCAATCCTTTCATAGTAAACTGCACTGTCACACGAATCCATTAGTTCCAACTTGCTTCTCATTCGATACCTGATAACCCACCGAGGCGTCTGAAAAGAAAATGTCCAAGAGACCTTCTAGTTTAGAACATTTTTTGAAGTGCTACTAGTGAGGAGTTCTTCACAAGTGATTTACATTTCATTATAATCGTTTCTGTAAATTGATTGATGTTTATTGGTGTACAGGTCTAAATATCAAATAAATAGTTTTAAAAAAATAAATAAAAAAATCCTAAGACCGATAACAGATTTTTTAGCTAGCAATAAATAGTTAAATATATATATAAGCTTCGAATATATATATATATATATATATATATATATATATATATATATATATATATATATATATATATATATATATATATATATTGGAAGCTGTGAACGTTTGTCTAGTAAATGTTGAAGCAGTCTAAAACGACAGTTTATTACCTTTTTAGTCTTGTATGTGGATTCCAAGTAAGATGTTCCTAAGTAGCAGATCTGTAGGAAAGGAAGTCGTAGGTTTGTGGAAGCGTAAATGATATTTGATAAGATTTCTTTGGAATTATTTTGATCCTCCGATGCAGGTTTACATATTAAGATAACAGAAAAAATGAAGCAAAACAAACTAGATACAGAAAGAAAAGACCCAGGAAAATGCAAAAACAAACGAGTACTATTAGAAAACATAGATGTTTTATAGCTGTTTGTTTTGAAAAAAAAAATCCTTACGGATTGTTTTACTCTTGACTAAATAAACATTTAGAGCTTCACGAGTAACTTTCAATTGTTTGCCGGAAGCAGGAGTAATTCGAAGTTACAGTGGAGTTTCGAACATTCATGCTCAAATGTGTCTTATTCTAATTAGGTGGATAATAATTTAAGATGGTTTAGACTGTTACTGTCGAAGCAGTCTGAAATGACTAGCATCTTGTTGTAGTCTTGAATAAGTTTTGTCTTCGTTTGTTAAAAATAAGGTATATTTATTTTTAGATTACGTACGAATCATCAACTTATTTACTGAAAATAATCCTTGGTTGAATTCTCAGTTTAGTGTGGAGTCTCTTGTGGAACATGAGAAATGGAATCAATAAACACGGCATCTTAATTCTTCTTCTCCTTTTGCGTTTTCCATTTTACTTAAAATCATACAAAACAGTTAAAAAAATTAAAATTTGCATCTTGACAACTGAATCAAGATGTTCTTGTTAGTGATTGACAAACAGGTATTTTTAACTATGATTTTCAACGGAAACAATGCTTAAGTTACCAGGTATACGCTTTTAAAATTCTTAATAAAATATTATGTTACAAATTAGAAATAAAGTTTCAAATGACTAATGCACCTTATTTTCCTTTCACCAATTTCTTTTTAAAGTGCATTAATATTTAAAAAAAAAAAGTTGGCTGAAAAACCGATCCAGATAAATAAAACGAACTTTTTAAAAGCGTTAAAATCATTAATATTAATTATCTGCCTTATAAAAAAAAAATCATTAAATAAAATAAATGTATTTATATTATAAAATATTCCGAATGTAATATTTGTTACAAAACGAATAAATACATAATTTATAAGCTGATAAGAATTTACGCAATTCTGTTACTTCATCATGTCAGTTTCGAATTAATTAAGAAAGAACTGTATTTATTCGCTGTTCAAGAGAAAGTGGGAGGAGCCTATAACGGCCAATGAAATTCCATGTTGCAACTAGTTACAAATAAAAAGTGATCCATTAGAACTGTCTATAAAGGCGGTACTGTATTATATAAATAATAATTATCAGCATTTAATGTACTTTATCTGATTGTGAGTTATCTACATCGTTTTTATTGCAGTTTTATATATAAATTACCTGATAAGTAGTTTCTATTTTTTTTTTTTTTTTTTTTTTTTTTTTTTTTTTTTTTTTTTTTTTTTTTTGTAAATTAAGAGAGGATGCATATTGTGTTTAATTTTTCGAAAGAGAAAAACAACTGAGAGGCGGTATATACATTAGAGCGTCGATTATTGTAACTAATGTTGTCAGGGTTAGTTCAGATAATCGAAAATTCAGATAACCGAAATAAGCAAAAAAAAAAATTATATATATATACATATTTTTAATTCCCGAGTTGATTTACCAACCCAGAACTTGACAGCTGATTCCTGACCCGATTCACCGTTCATTAGTCACGTAATGATTTCCATTTCGTCTTTTAGAAAGAACCACTCGTTTATTTTTTTTTGTCGACATACTGTAATTTTAAAACAAATTGTAGTCATAAATGCGATGCATTTCTCTCAAAGAAAAATTTAAAACAGAAGGTGAACTATTTTATCAACTAAATGAATACGAAGGGATTCAGAGGAGCAAAGTTTTAAGCTCATTTTTGCCGTTTATAAGAAATGATTATTTCGTATTCCCGTTATATCATCATATTTTAACAATATTACATTTTAAGTGATTATATGATAAATTTAATTAACCTTAATTTAAAAAAAAGAAAAAATAACCAAACGGTTCCGTTAATTGAACGTTCGGATAATTGACGCTCTACATTGCAATAACCATAAAACCAATGTTCATAACTATACAAACCTTTGTATCGTTGTATTCTCTTTTTTTACTTACATTTTATTTGTAATATTTTTAAATATTATTTATTGAAATTAGGAAACTTTAATCAAAATCTTTGTACTTTGTGTACATGCATTGTCTAATGACTTCTGGAAGGCACTTAAAATTATTTGGTATTTCAGTTAGATACAGTAGATAATATATATTTAGCTGTTTTTTTGTTATTTGTTATAACTGTAGGAGAAAAAAGAAACAACCACTTTTAAAATCTTGGTAATTTCAGTACAATCATGACTAATTGAAAGGATCACCAACATTTGTAAAGTATCGGAATTTACATGTTTAATCTTATAAAAAGCAAAAATAGGGCTGTTTTGTTTATTATATTTCCGACTAAAATTTCCTAAGTTTGACTTCATATTAAATTGGACTTTAATCACCGTATTTGACTAAACGAAGGTTGAGGTATTTTTCTGAAGTTTTCTCTTGCAAAATAAGGAATCAATTTATGTGTTCAAGATAGACTTGTATTCTATATCGATCTATAGAACTTTAGTTTCAACCAGGGTTTGCAATCAATAATTATTTATTTAAAAAAAAAAAACATATAATAATTATTATATTTGATTTTTAATTTAAAATTCATTCCTGATTTATAAATAAAAATTTTAATTGATTTCTGATGTTTATTGATTTGATTAAAAATTATGATCGCTCACTGAGTGATATGGTATTGCATAAATAATAATGATTAAATTGCGATAAAAAAAATATTGATCAGAAAATAAAAATCATCTTTTAGGCACAAATTATTAAAAATTTAACTATCCGATTTAGATATGAATTACTCAAAAAATTATTGTTATTATTAATTGTAAAAATTTCGTTCAAAAATAATGATCAGAATTTGATTTTTATCACTTATGATCAAAAATAAAAATCGATCTTGATAAAAATCATCAAATGATTTTAAAAATTCCAGATAGAAATCTTGATCGGATTTGATTTTTATTATTAATTTTTTTAATTATCGATTTCAAACCCTGGTTTCAACCGAACTCCATGATGATTGATTTAGATTTTTTTGCAGGTACTAATAATGAGTGGTACCTAGTTAATTTATTGCAATAAACTATTATAATCAGACTTACAATTAGGATTATTTTTAATTAAAGGAATCTTGCATCTATTTTTATGAAATTATTCAGATAGGGATCATTAAAACTTTTATTCTTTTAAAATATCACTAAAAAACAATTTATTAAAAAATTGTACTACAGTGACACTCTATTTATCCGAACTCCAATTTTGTAAATATCCGATTATCCGAAATCGCATCGCTCATGGGGTGCAATAGTGGTACAACTCAAAAAACATTTTTGAGATAAGTGGGTTTAAAGTTTCCATTGCTAAGCAAAATGCATAGGAAATACGTTAGTTTAAACGATATTATGTCAAGTTATACCGTCTCTCTTTTAAGCGAACTAAAGCATTTCCTATGCATTTTTCTTAGTAATGAAAAATTTAAACCTACTTATCTCAAAAAATGATGTTTTTTTTGCAGCCCATGAGCGATTTGGCCGACTTCTCTAAATTTTTAAATAAATCTGTTGGTAACTCGTTGCTAAAGAAAAAAAAACATTCTCTTGAGTTCACCCACATTCCAATGTGCTATTTAAGCTAATTCGCACTATCTATTGACATTTTCGTGCATCGAAACGATAACTGCAAGTGAGAAAACAAGAATAAACAAAAAAAAAGTAAAATAAGAGTAAAGTTGATAAAGTAAATCCCTCTCAAATTCATTAATACCCTCTAGAGGCGTGTATTTGATAAGGAATACATCAGGCTCCATACATTTTGCATACTACCTCATTTGTTTGTTTAAATGAGATTTATAATGTAACTGTAGTAATAATGATGTACAAATGCAAATATCATATTTAAAGGAAAGTGACACGAAAATAGTAAATAATTATAGAAAAAAACAACAAGATCTACAGGTGCCTCATTATAAAGGAAAATGAAAGGGTTAATACCACTTATAAGTCTTAAATAAATTTACTCATGATGAGTTTAAAGTCCAATTTGTTTTGTTTTTCTAAAATAAATTTGTATCCAACCTATACAATATTATTAACTCCATTATAATAAAACCAAATAATGTTCCAATCTTGTATCTAGAAAGAAACTTTCATAGTAAGCTCCATAACCACTCAAATCCCCTAGTTTCTCAGCTTGGTTACCACTAATTCCCGATAATCCTCCGATGCGTCTGAAAAGAAGATGGCCCAGAGATCTTCTTGTGTAGATTTTTTTTTTATTTTTTTTACTTAAGTGCTACTGATGAGTAGTTCTTCTCAAGTTTAGGCATGTTATTGTAAACTTTTTTTTAACACATTTACTTGATGTATACTTGTACAGTTGTAAATTTCAATAAATTGATTTAAAAAACTAAACAAAAAAAAAAACATATAATATAGAATAAAATAATAACTTTATTCTGGTGGTCTCTTAAGAGGAAGTAAAGAAATAAATACAGTTACATCTGGCATGAGACATTTTAAAAATAAGAGAAGGCTTCGAGAATGAAGTAAGAAATAAATTCTTGCACGATAGGAATTGATTTCATTTACTTTATTTTCAACTTACGTTTGCAGTTGTAACTCACAGATTTGAATGCCGATTTTTGTTTAGGTAGCAGGGACTTATAATAGTGCAAAAATAAAATGTGAAAACCATGTTGTTGTTTTTTTTCTCAGCTCTCAGTCAAGATAGAGAAATGATTCTTTCACGTTTGATTGCAGTTATGTATGTTATTAGATATAAAAATACTTTTTTTATGTTCAAGACACTATCGGCTTTAGGGTGCTCAAAAATGACAAACAAATGACAAAATTTCAAGGAAATCCACTGTAAATCAGTGGAAACTTTTTTCATGAACAACTGACCTCAAATCTCGATTTAACGCACCATAAAACCCTTATATGTGAAATTTTATCAAAACCAAATATATTGATTTTTTACCCCTTTCGAGGAGGTTAAAATTTTGAAGTTGAGATTTCATCAACAATTTTAACGGCCATAACAACTGCTGTCTTCAACGGATTACAACAGTAATAGCATCACTAGAATCAGCATACATTCTGCTTTTTACCTATGCATATAACATTGGATTTACTCCGGATTTTTTTTGACAAAAACTGATGTGAATCAAAAAATCCAAGGTCAGCTATAACTTGAGATATTTCAATAATGGGAAATTCTGCGACCTCCGGATTTGAGCTAAACTATGCAGTTTTAAGGCTTCTAGATGGGGCCTTCTAAAATCCTACAAAATTTTAAAGGTAAAAAAAAAAATATTTTCGATTTCGACAAAATTAAGTTTCTACATGTTTTTGGAGATGAGGAATCTGGAAATAGTATCAGTTTTTAGTTTAAATATTTTTCTCACCTATATTATATAAAGAAGACGTTTTAAAATGACATATTTTTATTTCAAATTGCATAGGCATCCTAAGATTAATGAATAATCTAAAATTAATATCAGGTTTTGGTTAAAAAATATGTATTTTTTTTTTTTTAATGGTCTTATTTGAAATTTATTGTGCAAAAACTAAAAAAATAATAGAAATAGATCATTAGTTTGTTAAACGCAAAAATGATAATAATAATAATTAATTAAATATAAATTTATATTAGTAACAATGCAATAGAAATAAAAATGTAGATTGGTTTATATAATCACTATATTAAATAGTCTTAGTAAATTAGAATAGACCATTAAATAAACAAGTGATGAACATTCAGTAAAATGGCTGGTAATATTGGGCATAGATGAAGAGACAATGTGGAGATAGTCACAGATAAATAGAAGCCTGAAGGCGGGACCATGTTCCGAAATATGTAGCTATATATATATTAAATATAATATTTGAAATTAATGTTAAGTTATGTTGAATAAAGACTAAATAAAAAATACAATAAAAGTATCTCATTGTTATATTTAGAGTAAGAAAAATTTTTATTTAATGGAATCTAAGTGTCACCTTGAATTAGAGAATAAAGTACTGAAAAAAGAGGTATTTATATGTTATCAGGGATTTAGCATGTCTTATATGAGAAAGAAAAAAAATTGTAGAATAAAGTTGAGCGAAAATAAAAATATATCATTACTTAAATGTGAAATTATAGTAATTGTATATAAATATAACCAAAATAGTAATTTGTTCCTATATCAGGTTATAAGAGATCTTTATGGATAAGATTTGGATATCCTTCAGATCAGAAAACAAATAAATAAAACAAAAACAAGCTCAACTAATCAGCGAGTCCTAAATTAAAAATTTGTCTCCAAATTTTGTTTTTCTTTTTACTTTTTAAAATTTGATCCATGGATTCTATAAATCATCGTTAACAAAGAAATACCGCCGGTTGGGAATATTCGGAGCGGTCGTCTTCCATTTTTCACTCCTGTCACTGGGGCTAAAATACCCCGACCACATTTTTTTTTTTTTCTTTTTCATCTGAGGACGAGGATTAAGTGATATTTTTCGAGTCCTTTCTTGAACGCATTGGACATCCCTCATATCTTACAGCGCTTCCAAACGAATGGGCTACTAAAAAAAAAAATCCAAAATACGAATGCGCATATCCGTGCGAAAATACAGATATTATTTTTGTTTGAAATACGATACGTTTAGGAAACAGCTCTATCAGCATTAAATCGTGCAATGTTTTTGTTTTTGATATGTCGTAGCTCCAACTTGAGGAAACGAACTTAAACGTATCTATTCTATTATAAATTAGTCGTATCAAATAAGGGTAAATAAATCTTCATATTAATACTATACCAAATGTATTTTTAATTTCTTTTAGAGATTTTATGATTCAATCAATTGCAATAAACGTTTTCATGAAGCGTTTATAAATATATTATCTTACCTATCTATAAAAAAAGAAGTTATAGATTATACAGATCAAAGTTGCGTGAGCGAAAAGTTTCTGCCGTCATTATGGTAGAACTATATATATATATATATATATATATATATATATATATATATATATATATATATATATATATATATATATATATATTAACTTTCTTTTAATTAAAGTACCATAAAAATATTTCTTTGGAGAAAAATCAAAAATTTTCAACTAATTCTAGCCCTGGCTTTAAATGGATTAAAGGATTATATTAGACATTATTATACCGTAAAACGGCGTTACTTTGCACCATTTTTGTTGAACTTCATTTTTTAACTAACTATCAATAATGTTTAAAATGCATGTATAAAAATATTTGCTTTAAATAATTAGCTTAAAAATGCTGTTGATTCATCGCATAATCTTGGAATTGCAAAATTTACAAAACTTATAATTAATTTTATTGTTTTTAAACTTTGGTACAAAGTCAACCGGATACCCGTGACTTTGCACCACCATATTTTTTCAATTAAAAAAGCATTAGAAACGTATTCTGGAACAAAGTCAAAGCTTGATAGTAGTTATGAGATGCAAGTCATTTCTTGACAGTGTTTGGAGATTAGCCTAGTGATTTTTTTCTCTGTTTGTAAGGATTTTGTTACAGGAAACGATTGTAAATTACAATTTTTTCATTGAAATGAGAAAGAAAATTGCACAATTTTTAAAGGATTATTGTGGAACGATAGAAAATACAAGAACATACCAACAAAATATTTTATAGAAACAAAATGACTTAAATCATGCCTAAATAACGTAAACATCTATAATTTTGGCAAACAAGGAACAAAACGATACTTATGAAATAAATTATACACAGATTCTTAGATAAACACAATTGTTAAAATGTAAAAATGAACACTATAGCTTGAAAACATTTAAAGCTATAACTAGGCAAATTCAAACAGCATTCGTCAATATACTTACATATAGATGGCAAAAACCTTATTAACAAGAAGCAAAACGCTATCCCAAATTATTTGGATTTTAACCAGCCTATTAACTATTAACCCATTAACTTCAAAATGTCCTCGTTTATTGATTTGTTTAGGAGGATCATTGCTGCCTAAGGTCATTTTGTGACAAAATATACTTGTACAAAGTCATTCCTAATTCATATCCAAAAGGGGATTCTATTTTTATATTTTTTCAAATGCCACGACTTTTGGCAAATATTTTGAGTAAAATGAATATCATATATTTAAATTACAATAATTATAGAATCAAACTAATGCAAAACCTAATCGGTTTGAGAAATATTTAGTTGTTGAAAGCAGGACTTTATCCCACAAAGGAATCACACCTGTTGAAACACTAAAATTAACTAACTGTTATAAAACATGAGAGGTGACTAGGATCAGCGTGAAAATTCCTTAGATCCAATCAGTAAGTAATGAGTAAGTAAGAAATATAAAATATCCCTCAGACAACAGCAGAACACTTTTTTTTTTCAACTGAAACTTTTTAGTGAGCTGGATGCAAAGTTAACTCACTGGTGCAAAGTCATGTACATGTTTCGGGCGGAATCTTTTCCCATCTCCAGAATAAACCTGTAAAACTACAGTGTTTCCTCTTATCTCCATTTTAATGTTTTCTTATATTCTGTATAATTAATACAACTTCATTATTATTGATTTGATACCCTTGCTCATGTTTTAATCTACAGAATGGTTTAAGCATGAATAATTGTAACACATTATTTACTATTTTTATTTGAATCAATCCTTCATTGAGAAAGTATTACAATATGCCTCAATATAGGGAAATAAGTAATATAGATGGCTTTATGGAACCATTCACGCAATATATAAATTTCACATTTACTATACAATATTTAAAGCGAATAAAATACAATAAAATAGAAATAAAAATATAAAAATAACAACAATAGTGAAAATAAAAATTAAATTGACATAAAACTTAAAAATACAAGTATACTTTATTTACAACACACACCTTAGGGATTCCCCAGCCTTCCACTTAAACGGGGACAAGCCAGGTATTATTAACAATGACGTTCTAATTTTACAGAAAAAAAAATGACAGGTGAACACAGAGGAAATAGTTTAGTAGTTTTAAAAGTTGAACCTGAAGATGAGAAACAATTTTTCCCAAAAACAAGAATAATGTTCGATGGATTCTTTTAGGGGCACAATGTCAAAAGAATTTTCCCACAAAATAATTAATAAAGTTATATTATAACATATGAAAGTTTTACATAAACTACAGATTTTATATTATTAAAAAAAAGTAAATGTTTAAATATTTTATCATTACTATAAAATTAATTTATAATCCAATTAGTAATTTATTGTATTTGTAAAAGTTATATATTTGTAAAGAGGACTAAATAAATATAAAATTTGACTATTGAGTTATAAAATCATTACTATTCGAGCATGAATAAGTCATAAAAGTCTTATGGTTAATAATGTATAAAAGTTTAGATGTCAAGAAAAAAAAACAAAATATAACTGGAAAATTGCTGCACGAACCAAAAATTCGAATATATATCTTTGATAATTATTCAGTAATAACCATTGAATCGTAAAAGTAAATAAATATTTTCTATATATTTCTTATATAACTTTATATGTAAGTTTTATATAAACTACGTAATTTTTTGCATAAAAAGAAAGGAATATTTAAACATTTAATTAGGACTTTATTTTTAATAAGGAATTTAATTCAATAAGTAATTGATTGTATTAATTAAAGTCGTATATTTGCAAAAAGGATTTAATAAATACGAAAAACAAGTAAGCTTGAAACAATAAAAAAATATTATTATAAGGATAAATAAGCCATATAAATTTAATATTGACATACTTTTAATTATATAGTACTGAAAAATTGCAAGTATAAATTATTAGATATTTATATAAATTTCAAAAAAATATTATATTTAATTGCAATTAGGTTTACTGAAATAGGTATATTTGTTAGTCATCAAATTTCGGTATTCTTCTCCTTAATGAATATATTTAACATAAAGTGTGCTTGTAAGTAAAAGTCACTAAGTGCAACTTTTTACAAATTTGACAAAAAAGTCATTGTAATAAGTAACAAAGTGAATATAACTGCTATATATGCACATTAGAGAATGAGAAAATTCACTCTATAACTATATGAGAAATTTTTAAAGAGCAGATTTCCGTTTTTTTTTTGTTCTCCTGAAAATAACTTAGTTCTGTTACTTTTACCTCTAAGCAGACGGTAACAATAAATGTGCCCAGAAATTTTTTTTCCAAACTTCTCTAAAACAATTTAACTTAACAAGTAACTATTAATATATACCTTATAAACATTTTTACAATAATTAATGGTATATAATCAGAATAATTTTAACAATGGCATTGTTAAAAATCTGTTGCACTTCTAAGCTTAAATCTACAGTTACTTATGCTGACAAAAATACTAATCACTGGTTACAATAAATTCTACCGAATTGGACTATTATAAGTTTTCAAATCAATCCAGATTTAAGCTTTATCCGGTTAAAGTATTTTAGAAATTAAACCTGAAGATAGGAAACTGTTGTTCCCCGAAACATGTAGTGTATATTAAATATTCACTAAAGAGTAGAATGTTAAAATTTGATTATAACTATTATATTTAAAAACATATACAATATGTGATATATTTAATAAACTTGCAAATAGCTTCTGGTTGCATTTATTTATAATTAAAATATAATATGTGGACAAAAAAATAAAATAAATAATAATAATAAATAAAATCTCTTGGATATATCCTATGAAAAATGTGATGTTAAATTAATATTTTAAATGATATTAATGAAAAATAATGAAATTTTAGTTTGGCGATGTATCAACTAGGCAGTGCAAAAAAATACTCAATTTCTCTCTGACTAAGAAAAACAATAGATCATGGACTCAAATCTCTAATCTACTGTTTTTCCATATTTACCATTTAGAATTAGAATGATGAAATTACTTAAATTAATAATTAAATTAAAAATCAATGATTATTGTAATGAAAATAAAGCTGAGATAAAATAAAGGTTTCTCACGTGACTTTTTTAGTTCAAACCAATATACCAATATGTACTAGCGACAAATGTTATATAACAAAAAATATTTTTCATTAATTTTCTGAACAGATGATTGTTGGCATAGTTTCCATGCCAGCAATACCACCAGAGCTAGAGCTTGTTAAATCGAACGTGAAAAAAAAATAATATAGACCCCAGCAAAAGACAAATCCATTTCAGAATTATTTAAAAATTGATAGGAAACAATGATATGAAAGAGTGACATATGGTTTATGTATATTTATATATATATGTGTGTGTGTGTATATAAATAAGATACTGCTGCCCAACTTTATCGGGTTGCTATATACACAGCATTCTAATCTATCTATTTAAAGACAACATTCTTATTAAAATCAAAATTACTATAATTCGGAGGAAATAAATAATAAAACTTCTGATCAGCGAACCCTCTACCTATAGGGCATCTCAATAAAAAGGACAATATTAGTGATGTGTGGAATGATAATTTTTTCATAATTGATAAATTGAGTTGTTTGTTTTTTTGTTTTCTTTGTGGGGCAAGTCCTTTTTGGAAAAAAAAAATGGAGATAATGGTAGTCTTAGTATTTTTATGCGTAAACAATTAATAGTAAAAAAAAAAATGACCAGATTCTATTATTTGGGAAATGGAAGTTTTAGATTTTGAATATGTTGCAAGTCCATCGTAGATTGAATATTTTAAATGTTAAAGCCTGAATAAAAGTAATTTAATTATACTTACGTATAAACTGAAAATGTATAATTTCATTGAAAGTCTTAGTAAAATTATTTTATAATATGTTATATTTTCTACTAGAATATTCTTTGTTTTGTTTTTCACTTTTTATCAAATGAATAAATATTTATAAAAATTTGAATAGTATTTTGTCTTTAGTAGAAAAAAAAAATGCTGATGCAACTGAAAAAAATCTCAATCAAATGAACGATTACAATATGTCATTAATTTTGAAAATGATACTAGTCTATTAAATTATAATGAAAACTTTTACTTTTTTTAGTCGGCGCTGTAAACAATATTAGATTATAAATTTACATTATCTGGTACCACAAATTTTATAAAAAAAAATGCATCAGTTAATACTTGTCAATGCTTTTTTTTTTCTTTTCTTTATCATTTACTTTATTTTTTTTATTTTTTTGTTCCTTCTCAACAAATATTATTTATACAATGTGTAACATCAGAAATCTATCGTTCAATCAACTTTGTAAATTATATTTTTTCCTTTATTCATTGCATGTATAGTTTATGTATGTATGCCTCTATATATATGTATAGATTTTTTTTCTTTATAATACCTATTTGATTGTAAACAGGTATTTTCTTATAATTATCTTATTTTATTTCAAATCTCTAGGCCAGATATCATTTATGTTTTGTAATGTAAAGTAATTCATAAGGGATTTTGTCCCCAAATACAATTTTTCTATTCTATTTTATTCTTTTTAATTTATTGAAATGCAAACCATTAAATATCTCGCAATAACATAAAATGGAAGTACACTATTTTTAAAATAAACGAGTCATTTATTACGTTTTTTTCGTTCAACAATTAATATTATTCCTACCTTTTATATACATATCCACATATAATCATATAAACAACAAAAATATAACAAATTATTTTATTTTTGCGCTATTGTATTACAGGGAATAAATATTTACATATCGATTAAATATTAATATATGAATGTATATTTAAATAAGTAAAAATACAAACGCGCCCGTGTACAATAGCCTCTGTTTGTATACCTCTATATATTTATACGTAAACATAACATTATCAATAAGCAATATAACTCACCGCTCCGCTTGTGATAAGAGACAGAGAAGAGTATTGATAAGAGATAACAAACACAGCTCACTGAGAACACAAGGGACTGAGGCTACACTACGACTGGTGAAACTCGAGATTGGCCCATATTTGGGTCCTGCCCGGACGAGTCTATATTTAACACTGCTCTCTAGAGGTGCCCCCCGCCACGGCGGCCCCGGGGGGCGGATCACCCCTAGGGGGGTGTCCCCATATCCCCGCTCCGCTCCTATCTTAGCCAATCCTAGCCTTCTCGCTCTGAAAGTGGGAAGGAGTCTGCAACAGCCGATCCTATATCCTACACAGTACTTCCTTATCATGTCTGCTTTATTAATAAATAATAGTTATGGAATAGATAAATAAATAAACATTATTACTACTTATGAATTACATAATAGGCCTGAAATTGATAAAAATCTTCACTATATAAGGGTATTCATGAATGATCTTCCTGGCATGCGGAATGGGCCAAAATTCCTCAAGACCTAATTCGCCATAATTTAGACTCACTTCTCAATCGGATAAAAACATGCTGGTACATTTACGGGATACTATTTGTATTATAAATGCTATTATTGTCTAAGTCACATTTCCCTAATATTGCAGGAGAGCAGTTTAAAGAAAAAAAGATTTAATTTCCTAAACTGTTTATGTGTACGAAATAAATCTTGACTTTCCCATCCAGGCTAGAATAGGTTGGTAGCCCGTCCTTACTGCCCTAATTGGACTACATAAGGACGTTATGCCCTCCCCCAAAAAAATAAATAAATAAAAACATTTTTATGTAACTTACCTTACAATTAATTAGTCTAGGACATAGAATTATATAACTCTGTATGAAGGGGAAAAAGGTGAATATGAATACGTAATAATGTATAAAAAAGACATAGTGTTCTGTACCTCCGGGGTACACATTTATACTTAAAAGCAAATTAAATAAATAAATTTACAATGCTTGAAGTTTAATAATCGGAAAAAATCCTTAATTTAAGTATTTAGTCATTACATAATTTTCATGTTGATCGTTTATAATAGCGGCTATAAATGTCTAAGTCTTTTGTTAAGCTTTAGTTTTTTTATGTTTTACATGTGGGCCCTATATCACTTCTCTGCTTATAATGAAAGGAAAGGTATCTGGCTCGTGGCAAATTGGTGACATATGGGATGTTATAGTCATTGTGGATCAGTTCATTTGTGACAGAGTAAGGGAGCATCTAGAATTTATTTAAGAATTTATTGGATTTCCATAATTCTACAGAGTGTCCCGAATTTAAATGACATAACTTCAGGAACTTATAGAGGACCGAAAAACTAAGACAAAAAATCCTTTAGAAATTTGCTCGTTTTTCCTTAGTTTTAGAGAAAATTGCAAGCAAAAAAAAAAAAGAAACAAAACAAGGTTTCATTTTTATACTTATTTATTTACATTTATATTTATGTTATGTTCTTTTTAATGTAAATATTGCTCAAAATTTTGTCCTCTTGCACCAGTGCAAGCATTACATCTAGCACTCACTTGATAAATTGCAGCTAAACATTGTTCTGATGATATATAGTGCACTGCATCTATGATTCGGTCTCTTAATTGCTCTCTTGAGTCGATTGACACCGAATAAACTTTCTGCTTCAAGGTTCCCCATACGAAGAAATCCATGGGTGTCATATCAGGTGATCTGGGTGGCCAAGGTACTACTCCTGCATGCAGCAGATGCTCTTCGGATGCTAGTCTCAGGATTGTTATCGAAGTGGAGTTGGACACAAATTCTTATCCGGTAATCTGCTCTTATTGCTGCCTGAAATTGGTCGTCTTCATTACGTATTAAGAATGACCCAGTCTCTCGTAGTCTATTAAAAGTTAACGAAAAGACTCGTCGATTAGGCACTCTTCTATTTGAAAATCGGCGCGCATACTCCCGCACCGCTTCACACAAGCTTCTTTGTTCCGAACGCATTTGTTACAGAAGCCATTCACAAAAATCATATCAGCGTATTCAACATTAGAATATGTATGCGGCATTGTGGCTGATGCTATTCACACAAAAATATCTGAGTAACTGACTGAAGCCTGATTTAGGAATGATAATCCTAGAAGGAAGCCAAAATGTAAACAAATAAAAGAATTTAAAGGATAACATTAAGTGTTTACATATCTCACTGCCTAGCCAGACGAACTTTGAAAGGTATTTAATCGCTACCTGTAACATTTTTGTTTTTTTTGCGATTTTCTCTAAAACTAAGCAAAAACGAGCAAATCTCTAAAGGACTTTTTGTCTTAGTTTTAAGTTACCTCTATAAGTTACTGAAGTTTTGCCATTTAAATTTGGGACACCCGTATAGAGCATACTGTAACCATTAATTTACGGTACCGTAAACCGGGGCTACTTCGAACAAACACGCTTTTAGAACAAAAATCCTTCTGGCTGGCTGAATTTACAAGATAGCATATTCCAGTTTGTTCTTTACATTAAAGGGTTAAACATAAAATGTGCTGCAATCGTGGTAACAGCACACGTTGGCCGATATAAGCCTTTTTATGGCATCAGAGTTAACTGGTGTTATATTTTATATACGTGTCCAAATCTCATCTGGCCTGGAGTTCGCGGCAGCAGGATTGTTTCATAAGAGTAATACATTGATCAAAAATCTATTCAGCTACATTTTTGTTTTTGTTTCATGACTCTAACTCATTTCTTTAATTATACATCTTTTATTAGACAAAAAAAAGGTTACGTGGAAGGCTACTGTGGGAATCAGTGAGTGAAGGTATTAAAAAGATAATGGATAAAACAAAAAACACCTTTTATTAGATGAAAACTAATAAAATCAAGTTTAATTGAAAACAAACTATTACAAGCTTGAAACTAGAATTTTAACCTAACTTTCTTCGGGTCTATATTAATAAAGATATGTTATTCAATGCTTATTTTTTAAAATGTAATTTAATTCAAATTACAAGAAAGCAACAAAAATCATTAACAATAATTTCTGACACCACAGCTACTTTGAAGGAAGTTGACACCTTTTATAATACGGTGAACTTTAAACATTGTGTTATCGTCTGTTTCGTTATTTGGTGAATATAAACAATTAGTTTCGTTCATATTTATAATTAAAGCTATTTTAGAATTTTGTCGTTATATATATATATATATATATATATATATATATATATATTATATATATATATATATATATATATATATATATATATATATATATAATTGATTTCAGTTTAATTATGATAAACAAAAAGTAATATAGTTTATCAGGCCCTAGTAAAATAAAAAAATAAAAAACAATAAACAAAAATTAATAAAAATAATTAAATTTTAATTGAAAATTGTAAGTTGCATACGCATTTTTGATCCCTTGCTTCTAGTAATTTTGACATTCTATTAAAGTTTCCCATGTGTTTTTTTGTTTGGTAAGGACCAGTGCCCCTTGAAAACTAAATCAGATTAATAAAGAATTCTTAAGTTGTTAATTTAATAGCTAAAAGCTATTAACATTGTTTGTTTTTTGTTTTTTTTTTACATTTATTTAAATTTACAACTGTACAAAATATATACATCAAGTAAATGTATTGACAACGATTATAATAACATGTTACAACATGGAAAGAACTACTCATCAGTAGCACTTTATTAAAACTTCTACACTACACTAGGTCTCTCTAGGCCATCTTCGTTTCAGACGCCTCGGAGGATTATCAGGAATGGAGTGGGAAGCAAGTTGAGGAACTAACGGATTTGAGGGATTATGGAGCTTACTATGAAAGGATAGGTATCTGGTGTGGGCTAAATCAGCAACATATGGAACATATTAGTCTAATCACAGTCATATATATGAGTCTTTTGTAATTAATTGGAAGCTTTGAACGTTTGTCTAGTAAATGTTGAAGTAGTCTAAAACGACGTTAACATTGTTAAAAATATTTATATTTTATTTTTTATGTTTCATCAATTAATCTGATAATGAAGTGAACCCAATTAGCGCATTAATGGAAGCATTTTGCTGAAAAGCGATTTTTTTTTTTCTCGATTCAAAACAAAAATAGAAAAATCCTAAAAATATTTTTTTTAAATCTTGAATTTGATAATGTATAGGGTTAAATTGAAGAAGACACCGAGAGGAGCGTTTTTGAGGCAAAAAATGAGTCTGAAAAATGGAATGTACAAAGTTGTAAAGAAATTTCAATAAACGTTATTTAATTAAAAACATTAATTTTGTTACCCTCACACCTTTAATATAGGAATATAAAAATAAAAAAAATTAATAGCTTCGACGATAAAAGATAATATTTATGTTTACCAATATTTTTTTTAATTTATTTATTTATTTTTTTTAATACAAAATTATTATGTTTTATGAAACATGTCATACATATTAAATTAATACTTTCCACTTTAGGAATTAAGTACTCTTAAATTAAATTGCCAGGAGCTTAATGGTGAGTAACTTTGTAGTAGCAAATTTTGTCATAAAATTGTGAACTATAATAATAAATAAGTAATAAAAAAAGTACTATATTTCAGACTTAGCACAACAGTTAGGACAGCTCCATAAGACGTAAAGTTTCAACAGGAACCCGAATAGTGGCACACGATTAAGGCACAGCTAAATTTATTTTTTAAATTAAAATTTATGACCATTCGAGGTGAAATTGTTAAAAGGACAAGTTCTCTTATTATAGGAGAGCCAGGGGAACCGGTCTTTGGGAATAAATCATGGCTTTATTAGAGTAAGAATGATTGGGCTACTCAGGTAGGGAAGGCATAAACCAGGCATAAAACAGAATCTGGAACTTGGGGATAAACACTGGCTAGTTCTTATTGAGACGTTTTCACGTCTGAGAGGGTTTTAAAATTTTATTTCATCTCAATAAGTAATAAAATTGTTTATTACGGCGTTCTAATTAAGTTTTACGATAAAACGATAAAATTAATATGTGATATATTTATTTTATCATTTCTTATTTTTTATTATTTATTCATGTTCATGAATAGGGAAGTAGTGTAATACATAATGTTAGAGGGTTTTTAACATTTCATACCGTTCAATAAAAAAACTGTTAATACATCCTCTTAAGACGCGGGGTTCCGAACATTTAGGTCTCTTATTTCCACTTCGTTTTAAGATAACGTTCTGATCTCTTATGAATTTCTTAAAATAAATTTAAATGTATAAGAGTTGCAGACAACTTCAACATTTACTAGACAAACGTTCAAAGCTCCCAATTAATTACAAAAGACTCATTTACATGACTGTGATTAGACCTATTAGGACGTACGGAGTTGAGCTTTGGGGCTCTACTAAACCATCCAATTCATCTCGTATCCAATCCTTACAATCCAAAATCCTTCGAAAAATCCTCAATGCTCCTTACTTTGTGACCAATAAACTTATCCATAAAGATCTTAATGTTTCATATGCTTCTGATTTAGCCCAAACCGGATACCTATCCTTCCATAGTAAGCTCCATAACCACTCCAATCCACTAGTCTCCCAACTTGCTTCCTCCTCCATCCCTGATAATCCTCCGAGGCGTCTGAAAAGACGATGGCCTAGAGACTTTTTAGTGTAGATTTTATTGAAGTGCTACTAATGAGTAGTTCTTCATAAGTTATTTACATGCCATTGTATTCGCTGTCAACACATTTACTTGTATATTATTTTGTAAAGTTGTAAATAACAAACAATAAATGAAAAAGAAAAAAAAATTATAAGAAAAAAAAATTTCATATTTCATAAAGAACAAAACAAAAAAACAATTAAGATATAGGAAATTTATGGGTCTTAACAGTAAGAATTGTGGAGGTTACACGTCATCAGCAAGGTGTCTTAACCAACGAGGAACTATGAAATGGATTTGCCACTGCCGCTCTTTATACGTAATAGCTTTTGTTTTTCATTATTACAATTTAGAGGACTTTGATAACTTTTTTTTTGTTACAATATTTTACTGTATTTTTATTTTATGTTTCTGACGCGATAGTTCCGTTAATTATGAATCGATTTTGATAATTCTCTTTTTGATCCGTAGGTTATAGTTTTGGATTGGTCCCTTAAATGATATCAATTTTTTTTTTTAGAAAAAACAATAAACGACTTCAACAAAAAAACACAATACACTCACTCACCACTAAAAATTGAAAAATGAAGTTTGAAAACTGAAAAAACAAAAAACAAAAAAAAAAAACATGGAGTATGTTTAAGTGGTTGACCCCTTGACCGTCAGTATTCATATGTTTTTTTTTTTTGGAGATAACTTAACTTAATCCTGCTGACCATCTCTACCCTTGAGTTCTTTATTTTTCACTGCTTTCCTATATGATTTTAGATTAATATCAAGTAATGGTTATTCAAAATAAACAAAAGTGAAAAAAACAAAGGGTTAAACCGTGACTCCTATATTGTTCTAGTGACAAATCCTCATCCCAGAATTATCTTGTCTTAAGTCCATTTTTAGGGTATATAGAGTTTTATACACCAAAAATTTAGAAAAAAAACATTTTGTTCTATATCAATTTAAATAACAGTATTATCTTAGCCCATAATCGAGTATTCAGTAAATAAATGTTCTATAACCCAAGTTTTGTGTCTACTTTAAAGAATTATCTTGTTCTGTTGATAGTTTGTGGAATTATAGTGTTCTACAGACCGTTCATTTTGTTCTATATCCATAAAATAAACCAGAAACAACTCCAGAGTCAAGGAAGGCAAAACCGAAAGAGATAAAATACATTATGTACTCACTCTTTATTTACATTTGCTTATTTTTTTTACTTCTTTATTACTATTTTTGTAATAACAAAATATATATAAAATAAAAGAGCTTTTATTACAATACACTGTCCCAATTATTAAAAAGAAATTATTGAAAAGAAATGAGTTCAAAGGGATATAGAACAATTTATTGATCTAAAAATGGTCTCTATCCCAAATTTCTTTAAGGTTATACAAAAATAACTATTTTTGTTCTATATGCAAATGAATAAAATCGTTTCGGTTTTAAATCTAAAACTATCTAATTTAAATTAGGATGTATGTTTGATCTAGTAAAATATTATCTAATATACTGGGAATATTTAACTGCATATGCATTTACATATTATCCCAAAATAAAAAAGTACTTTAAAAAATAAACTTCAAATCTCATTTCCCTAAACAAGGGTTTTGGGATATAGCACAACATAATTCTGGGATGAGGAAATGTTTTATAACAAAAACATATTCCATTTGATTTCTAATAACTTGAATTTTCGCAAATTTTCGATACGAGCAATATCAACATAGTTTCTGTGTGTCAAACAATCCCCTATACTTAAAAATACAGGTTTTAAAAGTGACTTTTTTCGTTCAAACTAATATATTAAACAGTTGCGTCAAATATCATATTGCAAAAAATAGTTTCCATTAAATTTTTAACAAGTGAGATGTCAAATTTTCAATCCAAGCAGCACCAAAGGAGCTAGAGAGTGTCAAACTAAGCGTAACTCGCTTGCGTTTCCCAAAAAAGTATCGCTTTTCACTGACAAGGTCAGAGATAAAAAGTATTCCATGTTCAAAAGCCCCTACTATTAAAAATAGAGGTTTTTAACGTGTCTTTTTTTTTTTTAGCGAAAATTTTGAACAGCCAAGAGGGATCGAGCAAGATCGGTCCAATCCAATTTTTTTTTTCGTATCGGGAGAAACAGAGTCAAAAGCAGCTCACTCATAAGAACCTCCCAAGTAAAAAATAGTGTTATTTAGTATAAGAATAGTTGGGCTCATGACTGTTCCTACTCACCTAATAATAAACTATTAAACTACGCGTAACGCCCTCGCGTTCCCCAAAAACGCATCCCTTTTGACCAACTAGGTCAAAAACCAACTTCAAGATTAAGCTTATGATATTCCACTAATCCCTGTTGAACAGATCCGCTATCTAGGACTCCACTTGGACAAACGTCTTACTTGGCATCCACATACAAGACTAAAAACGACAAGAAACTGCTCGTTTTGTAACCAATTAATTACAAAAGACTCATTTACATGACTGTGATAAGACCTATTTTAACGTAAAGAGTTGAGCTTTGGGGCTCCACTAAACCATCCAATTCATCTCGTATCCAATCATTAAAATCCAAAATTCTTCGAAAAATCCTCAATGCTCCTTATTTTGTGACCAATAAACTTATCTGTAAAGATCTTAATGTTCCATATGTTGCTGGTTTAGCCCAAACTAGATATGCATCCTTTCATAGTAAGCTCCATAACCATTCCAATCCGCTGGTCTCCCAACTTGCTTCCCTCTCCGTTCCCGATTATCCTCCGAGGCGTCTGAAAAAAGACCTTTTAGTGTAAATTTTATTGAAGTGCTACTAGTGAGTAGTTCTTCACAAGTTATTTACTTGCCATTGTATTCACTTTCAACACATTTACTTAATGTATATTATTTTGTACAGTTCTAAATATCAATAAATTAAAAAAATAAATAAATAAATAAAAAAAAAAGATTGAGCTTACATGTACAAACTAGAACTAAAAGGTTATAAATAATATTTTAATTACTTCGAAACAAAGAGAATTAAAGGACAATTAACAGAATTATCGATACATATTCAGAATTTATGATCAATTATTGTTAGAGTTGGTGCCAACCGAAACAAAACCGAATTGAAGCTGATAATTTTAAAGGTATGCAGAAAGTTTGTTTCAAAGGCAGGGTGAAACTGCTCTTCTTGGTTAGCATAGACTCCAAAAATAACTGATCGTTAATTCTATATAAGTATCGATAATTTCGTTTATTGTTCTTTAATGCTATTTGTTTTTAAGTAATTGATTTTTTTTTTTTTACGTTATGTCTTTATTTGACACACTGAAACTCTGTTGATATTGCTCGTATCGAAAATTTGCGAAAATTCAAGTTATTAGAAATCAAATGGAATATATTTTTGTTATGTAACATTTGTCGCTAGGAATATATAGGAGCTATATTGATCGAATGAAAAAAAAAATCATATTTAAATCCATTTTTTTTCAACCTTGTTTATTTTGAATAACAGTCGCTCGAACACCTTGCTGATGTGCGAGAGGAGGCTGATCGACGATAATGCTCCGCAACGTTCCCGGACCTCTTGGGTTTCAGGAGTGGGACGACCACAGCTTCCTTCTAGGCCACGGGAAGTAGGCAGTCCGGAGGCAATGAGTTGAAGATGTTAAGATGTTAAAGGGAAAAAAAAAAACAAGGCCTTGGCCCTCCTGGGTAACATCGTCAGCAGCGTGGTGGGCGATACCATCCAGCCCGGGTGCCTTTTTCCCTTTGATGCGGCGCAGGACTGATTCCAGCTCCTTGTAGGTTGAGAAGATGGGCGTCTCATTGGGGCTGGGTAGAGGTCCAGGAGGTGGCTGCGGAGCATCACTCGTCCTCTCAGCATCCATGTTAGCATATGCGTGGGCTAGATGTTCAGCCTGTTCAGCAGGTGTCAGCAACCGGTCCCCATCGGTCAGGAAAACCCCGCTCCTTTTGCTGACAAAGGTTCGGACCAACCTCCAAAACTGTCCATAGTCGCTGGGGTGGAGGTCGGAGGTAGTTCGGTTGAGGAGCAAACTTCGGGATGTTGAGGTCGGCTGCATCGAGGATAGTGGTTGTGATGGTCTCCACTGCTGCATCGATCTCACCAGGGGTCAGGCAAGGCGTCACCTTAGGGAGACACTCCTCGATCGAGGCCCTGTACCCTTTCCAGTCAGCTTGTTGCAGCTTGTACTTCGTGGCCGGTTGTGTGGCTGGAGTACCCTCGAAGATATAGAGTACAGGGCGATGATCGGAGGTGCTGAACGGCAGTGCTCGGCATTCGGGTGACGCTGTGCATGTCCCTGGTGAGCAGTAGGTCCAGAGTCGATGTCCTAGTCGGGTCCATGTCCGCGCGGAAAGTGTGAACGCCAGGGTGGTAGACCTGGAGTCGCATCCCGGTGATGATGTTTCCCAGCGGATTGCTGCTGCGACACAGCCACGCCGGATGCTTGGCGTTGGGGTCGCCCAGGACGACAAACCTGCTACGCGACTGTGCGTGAAGCGACAGGTCGCGAACAGGTGTATTTGCCGCCCGGGGTCTCCTGTAGACACAGGCAAACGTGAACCTGTGCTTGAGCCGCACATCCACCGTGATCATGTGTACGCCATCACAGCAATCCAGCGGGTTCTGGACGAGTCGCGATGACAGGTCCTTCCGCACCAAGATGGCGACTCCCTGCTGTTCACCATCCCTGACGGCCTCCCTGTAGACGCTGTATCCTGTGATGTGCAGTCTGGTCGCTGGGGAGAGCATGGTGTCGGTCAGGGCCACCATCGCCGGTCTGTATTGTAGCAGGAGTACCTCCAGTTCTGCATGTCCTTTGCCGAAGCTTCGGATGTTAAAGTTCAAGATGATTTCTTCACCCATCTTGTTTTTGAAAAAGTCTTGACACGAGACCCATCAGGTTGGTCATGGCATCCATCATCTGGTTCATGCGACCAATGACTCTGTATAGCAGGGTGTTATCCACTACTGGAACAGCGTATGTTGTCACCTCAGTTGGTTCCTCGATGATGACCCGGGGCTGCTTGGCTGGCTTCTTCGAAGAGGTCGACGGCTGCTGCTGCTGCTTGTCCATTCCAGATGCCTCCGCGAAGGAGCGGCTTCCTCGTGCAGGCTTGGGCTGAGGGGAATTCCTCTCGTCCATCGTCGGGGCCGGTGCTGGAGCTGGTACATTGGCCGGGGCGTTGCTGGTCTTGGCCCTCCTCTGTCGAATGAGCCCCTGTAGGTAACTGCATTCTTTGGAGAAAGCGGCATGAGGTCCCCGACAGTTGGCGCAGACTGGATCAGCTGAGGCTTTCTTGGGGCATTCCTCGATGAGGTGTGGTCCTCCACACCATGGGCAAGCGCAGGTGCGGCCACAGTACTTCATGCTGTGGCCGTATTGTTGGCATTGTCTACACTGAACCGGGCCGCCATCTTCTTTGAAGTTGGAGACTCGGAACCGTACCATATTTATCTCCTTCAACTTCTGAATGGCCTCAATCTTGACAGTATGTTCGGTGATGAGGAGTATTCCTTCAGTTTGGTACGACCCGCCGGCGCCTTCTCTTCTGGTGAGTCGACGTAGTAGTTTGAAGCCTGGTAATCGGTCTGTAAGGTCTTCTGTCATTTCTTTAAGGCTATGATCGAGGTCAAATCCGTGGAGAACAAATTTCTTGGATCTCCGGGTTCCTCTGGGGGCAATGAGTGAAATTGGCACTCCTGATCACTGCGTAGTAGCAGCGTGGCATCATTGTGCTCTCGGGCGGAGTTCAGGTACACCCTGGATTCCCGCTGGGAGTTGTTAAAGCCGAATTTGATTATGCCGATCTTAGCAAGCTTCCTCCTCATGTGGGTGAAGGAGATAGGTGGCGATATGATGATTGGTGGCGGCGGTCTCTCCTTGGCAGCCTCTGCGCCGCTGTCCGCTGGTAGGCCGTCATACCGATTTGCCGTAGGCACATGGCTAGGCCCCGGTGTTGGTCGCGGTTTAAACACCCTCTTAGGGTCTGGTTGGATGAACCATTAATTGATAATAATCTAAAATCATATATGAAAGCAATAAAAAATAAAGAACTCACGGGCAGAGATGGTCAGCAGGATTAAGCAATTTAATTTGAAAAGTTATCTCCTACAGAAAACAGAATCAAATGATCTATAAAACCATTGAAAAGTTATCTCCTACAGAAAACAGAATCAAATGATCTAGTTTCTACATGTAGGTTTAATCATAAAGTTTTTTTTTTTCTTTTTTTTATAAAAAAATTAAATTTATTATAACAACCAAGAAATCTATGCACTCTTCAAGAACACAGACATAGCTAGGTGGATCAGAGTGAGTAGGCTCAGGTGGGCAGGGCACATCGCCAGGATGAGTGAGAACGAGATTCCAAAAAAGTTAACTATCGAGGCTATTCATCAAACTGGAAGAGTCGGACGACCCAAAATGAGATGGATGGATAGTCCGTGCAGAGGCCAGGAACATCCATGGAACACGAGACTGGATGGCTGCTGCACAGAATAGAAATGAATGGCGAAAACTTTTGGAGAGGGCCCCGATTCAGCTATGAATTGTTGCGCCGCTTATGTATGTATGTATGTATGTATGTATGTATGTATGTATGTATGTATGTATGTATGTATGTATGTATAACAACCGGGGGCCAAATCCATTGAATACCTCCCTCCAGCTGGTGAGATGTTTTAATTAATTATTGTAATATTTTTATAGTTTCTGCTATACCTAGTGACTATTACTTCATTGTTATGATTATAAATATACAACTGTCACTATTGTTGGCTTTAAGTTCAGAGCATTAGTGATCAACAACTGTGAGGCATATTTGAACAGTGCAATGGATGGAGCGAAATCCAGACTAATGTTTAGATCTAAGGTTGGGTAAATGCAATCTTTTAATATGGCGTTTCCTAAACGTTTTTTTAATGATCGGGAGGAGAAAGTTCGGTCAATTTGGTGAGGGTTTACCCTGTTTCAGAAAAAGGATAATAGGCATTTGGTGAAAATTGTTTGAGGATCAGGGGGCTAAGGAAATTTTATACAGGAGATTTTCACGATTTTAATTTTTTAAAGAAAAAGTTGACGTTAAAGAGATAAAATCGTAGCATCGTCTATTCTTTAGAAGATTATTAAAGAATACTCTGAGGTCCATGGTATCGGATATTACTCTATGTAGGAGGTTCCAATCGAGTGACCGTTTGACTGAAGTGAGGAAGATTTAGAGATTTCAGACATAGAAATTAGTGTTTTTTAATGTTTTCTAATTCTAGTTTACTGAAGTTTTGATATAAATATACGTCATATATATTCACTAAAATTATATCTTACAACCATATCGAAATAATACATCACTTCAATAATCAGTTTAATGGATATAATTATATTAAAAAAAAAAAAAAGGAAAGAAAAACTAATTTGGATCTAATAAACACAAGGACGGATTCAAGGCAGTCCCTCTGCCTACGCATTCTTCAGTAACACTATTTCGACGACACACAACCTTTGGTCATCCATTTAATTTTATCTTCAGCTTCTGAGAACACATCGATACCTTTCATTCGAAACCTGTTGTATTGAATTACAATCGAATTTAATGTTTTTAGTAAATCTAATAGTGTTTATGGATGCTACATCGATTGATTAAGATACCGAAATAAGAGATTGACGAAAATGTCATTCAGAGGCGGGTTGGGTTTTCGTAAGTATAAATACAAGATAAATAGCTCGTAATATCAATAACTATTTACTAGTAAATAATATATTTCTAACATGCTGCATTACTTGTTTTGTTATACTGTTATTTAGGAAATGTAGAGTATATAAAAAAATGTACGGGGAATGAAGTGAATGCGAAGAATCCGAAGAACTATAAACACGTTTATCTTATTTATTGTCCCCCAAATGTTAATTGTACCTTTAGAACACTAATTTAAGCTTATTTATCAACAAAGGGTGCCTCGATAAAACGTTACTTCGAAAGTATTTATTAAAAAAGCAACATGGAGGCGTCTCAAGAAATTCTAGTAATTTAAAGGCATAATTTTGTTCTGTTTTGTTTGTTGTTAAAGACATAAACTTGTTCTGGAGCCGAATCGGATAATGAAATCAACAAAACTGAAGGAGAAGGTGCCTTTCACAATGAAAAGACTAACTTGAAAATAATCAGACCAGCTTGGACATACGGAGTTGAGCTTTGAGGCTTTACTAAACCTTCCAATCATCTCGTATTCCATCCTTATAATCCGAAATCCTTCGTAAAATCCTCCTAAAAGACACCTATCCTTTTATACCAAAATCCATACCCACTCGAATCCACTGGTCTCCCTACTTTCCTCACAATCAATTCCTAAAGATCCTCCGTGACGTCTGAAAGGAATATAACCAAGAGACATTGTAATGTAGAACTTTTACTGAAGTGCAACTAGTGAGCAGTTCTTTACATGTTGTTGACATGTCGTTGTAATCATTTTCATCAAATTTACTAGTTGTATATTATGTATAAAGTTGTAACTATCAAATAGTTTTTTAAAAAACCTAATACTTAGTAACTTAGTAACTAACTGATGACATAATTAAAAATACGATGGTTAGCGCGTGTAATGGATGAGTGGGGAGTGTTAGAGCCAGAGGTGCGATGATATATAGCAGGACAACCTGGGGACACTACAGACAGTTGAGAGCAGTCCAGCTGAGTTAGTTCTGCACTAACTAACGATCGACGTTAAAAATAATTAGTCCCTAAACCGCTTGCTCAACAAGACGCCATTTTGTCTGTGTAATTCAACTAATTAGCATCAGCTGATTTAAACAACTGTCTGTTGCCTAGTAACGGTGGGATGAAAATAAATTCGCTTTTTAAATCAGCCATTTCAACCTAGGAACTGTTATCCAAATCACCTATTACCGAAATATTTATTGTAATGCTGAATCCAAAAATGTGATAAAATTAAAAAAAAACATGTTAAAACAAATTGAAGATATTACAACTTTTATGGCAAAAAGCGTGGTTTCCGCAACAAAGTCTTAGAATTATCTTATTATCTGCAACGGCTAAAAATGCGGCCAGAGGCAGAGGCTAAAAATAAAAAAACAAAGTAGTGCAGTTAGGCACATTTTGAAAACGACAGTAAGGTAAGTAAGATCTGCGGCGTTTTTCTTAATTTTTAGTCTAGTTACACCCATTATTTTTCTTAAGGTAGTTTTTTTTTTTTTTAAAGTTTTTTTTAGAGAATCCAAATATATTCCATGGTATTTTTGAAACCATCGGTAAATTTTTTTTGAGTCTTAAATTTTTTTTTATTTTTATTATTCATTTTTTTTTTTTTTTCTTCACGGACCGGCCCCTGGGACCACGCGAATATCATGAGAGCAGCACTTGTTCTTTGCTCTTCGCTTGCTTCTTCTTCTTCTTCAATATGTCTTTCATGAACTCTGAATGCTTGAGCTTTCTCTCCTCAGTCCATGCGCGACCCCTCCCGGGATGTTTCCTCTCCACAAGAACCCTCGCTCCTGCCAGTGTCTTCCTGTACTCGTCCCTATCGAGGCAGTCCTCGTCTCCCAGAACTATCTGGTTCAGATCACGTCTTAGTAGTCTAAAGTACCCAGTCGAGACTTTATAACCACGGATCTTCTCGAATTTCAACCTTTCGGGGTTCATCCTCACCATGAGCATTTGATGGCATTTTTTAAATTTATTTTATTTATTTATTTTTTTAAACTAAGAGGGACTCACCCTGTTTAATGGTTATACAACTTGACCGACTAAAATCACATTTGACTAAATCCATGAAAAGGTAATCTTAATTTAAGGATAGGCCATATCCTCGTTCCACAATTTTAATAAAATTAATTGTTAAAATATCTTGATATACAAAAAATATTTGTGTAATCTTTATGGTACTATGCGGTTACCAATAAAATTTTCCAAGTTATTATTTCATATTATTTTTAATCATCGAGAAGAAGATATAACATTTTAACTGTAATTATTTACTTAGTTTTAGTTAATTATTTTTTTAGTTACTGAATGGTTACATCTGAAATGTTTTATTTCTCTTACTTCATATAGCAGAAAGAATTGTTTTATTTAATTTATTTTAATGTTCCGTGTACTGCAACATGGCCAGAGGCATCAAATTCTGGATTCTGGTTTATCTGGTATATACCTGAGGAACTTCAGAACATCTGGTTGATAGCTTTGAAGATTGTACCCAGGTCTTTGTTAAATATGGGTGTTCCAGTTGTAGAGTGTAGACCGCAGTTACTAAATATGTGCTTTACTGATAGAGGAACATGGCACCATGTGCGCATCAACAGCACATGAGCTGGGATGTACCTTGAAGTAGGTGTTGGTGTGAGAGTCTTGTGTGTCCGCTGCGCAGCCTAGTCATCACCACTTGTTCCCTCCTAGAGCTGTTTAGCAGTGGCAATGGTTGAGCATTAGGGCAAATCATTTTAAGTTTGTTAGTATCTGGAATCCTGTCCCAATAGTAAAACCATACCGCCTTGCACTTTTGTTTAATATATATTTGGTGGTCGCTGAGGACAATCGGTAAGTTGGGTGCAGGAATCATATTTCTCGCCTCTTTAGCAGCTGCATCAGCCAATTCATTCCCAGGTATTTCATAATGGCTGGGTACCCAAAGAAAGTATATTAGTTTATTTATTGTAACTGTTTTATTATTGTGTTGGGAATTGGATTGTTTTAGATGGTGTGAGTTTTTTAAGTTTTTTAAAGCCGAGGAAGAGTCTGTACAAATTACTATTTTGTTGCTATCTAAAAATGTAACTATATCAAGTGATAATTGGATAGCAAATAATTTACTTGAGAAAACCGAGTCTAGTTTAGGAAGGCAATATCTAACTGTCGTTCTGGAAAATGTTACCGCGCAACCTGTGTCTTTGTTTTCCTTGGAGGCATCAGTATAAACCAAAATGAAATCTTTATATTTTGATTTAGACTAAAGAAAAAAATTTTGTATGGAATCTGGCGGATAAGTAATTTTATTTTATGAGATAAGTGAGAAGTCGAAGGAGGCATTGATTATTTTCCATGGAGGCATAGAATAGGGATGAGCTAAGTAGATAATTGGAATCTGGAATAGGTCTGATAGAAGTGGATAAGTAGAAATTAGGGGAGGTATTTTATATCTGCTTGGTTCGAAAAAATCTTTGCTCGACTTAAGGCGCCCTAAGAATTGTTTTGAATAATAGTTTCTTGTAATATAACATATTTTATGTATATATACTTTGATAGCATTTTCCTGATCGAAAATTTAATTGAAAATGATTTTTTAACATAACATTTATAGCTAGAACCTACCGTTTACGAGCTATATTGGCTTGAATTAAAAAAGTTTTTTTTAACCCAAAATGTTAAACTTTTTTCATCCTTAAAAATGTAACATTTTTACACGCTCTAGCTCTGCTGGGGCTGGTCGGAACGAAAATTTTACGGCAGTTTCCTGATCAGCTATTTAATTAAAAATATAACATTTTGTAATATAACATATAATATATTTTGTAATATAAAATTTGTCACTAAGACCAACCGTTTAGGAGCTTTATTGGTTTGAATGGAGGTAGTTACGTTTGAAATTTCTATTTTCTCTCAACTTTGTTTATTTCGATAATCATTAATTATTAATTTAAGCAACTTAATCCTTTTAATTCTAGTATGTCAATTGAGAAAAGCAGAATATACAATATATACAAAAACTTTATATAAACTTATCCATGATCTATTATTTTTCTCGGTCTGAGAGAAATTAAGTTTCAGTGTATATGGTGTATACATTTATTGATAGCCATCCTTATTTTACATAGTCAAGTGGTCGGTTTATATACGAAAACCTTTTTACATATCGCATCGAACGTGAAACAATGAAATTTCTGGGTTTACTTAAGTGATTGTTTTAGGACTGATGTATATCGTAGTGAATTTTCAGATCTAAATATACCCTAAAAAGAGGAGAATCACAATGCTAAAGGGCCGATAATGCAAGCTATTTGATTATTTCCAAAAAAAAAAAAAAAAATAATAAAAATAACGGATCTCAAAAAATAAAAAAACAAACAAAAAAAAAACGTGTTTTTTCTACATTTAACACTCAGCATTTGATCGACGATATGATTGCCGAGTATAGTCACTAATATATGTTTGCTATCAATATTTATTATAAACTCAAGAAAGACAATAATATTTTTTTTCCTCTTATTCCTAAAAAACAAAAGGTGACATTGTGCTAAATATGGATATATATTGTTTATAAAATTTTTTGATTTACAATCTCACTTTAAAATTTTCCATAAAGCAGTGAGTCTCATGTATAAACCATAACAATTATTTGTTTATCTTTGATATTAGGTAGAAACACAAAATAGGTCAAGTTTGGAAAAAAAGAAACACACAATAATATTGTGTCTTTTTATGAATACAGGTCACGTTGTTTTGTTTAGAATTCGCTAAAGGAATATCTTATGTAATGGCTCATTATATGATTTTTAGTTTATTTTCTTTAGTATTGGCTTTCTTTTGTTTTTGTTTAAGAGCTTCAGTTTTTTTACGATTGTCTTTTTAATCTTCTCGGACTATTTAGAGTAAGTGTAACATAAGTTGACAGTGTTCCGAGTCGATATTTTGTATAAAGATCTTGAATAATAAGTCAGGGCTCATTATTATAACTGGAATTTGAAGTTGATTTGCCAAGGTATTCTACTTAGCTATGCTACTATCTGTAGCAGTCAGTTTTTGGGAACTTATAGTGGCAAAATCTTGTGTGGTTTGAAGAGTTGGTTTCTGCTAAACCGTTTCAATAGCGTAATAGGTCAAATAAAATAAACTTTTTACTTGGTTAATTGGTGTTAATTTATTTTTAACTAGGATCCCCCATTGCGGCTTCACAACTAAACCCATTAGACTTAGTGGGTACACTTAATAGGAAGAAAACCTGGCAGTTGAGTGTGATTGCTGACCACATCACCACCTTGTTCAACTGTTACTCTAGAAGCAATACTTCCTTATTAAATGCTGAATACAAGACCCTTCATGGGTTATAGCGGTACAGGTTTGTTTACCCGAAAAGTTTTTAATTTCATAAATCTCTATTCGAACATACAGTGAATCATGGAATTGATTAAATTGCACATGATTGGAGAAAGATTGTTCATTTCTTCCTTTCCATATCCATTCTTTCCCGTCAGATCCAAATCTATTAATTTTGGTCTCACCAGACCAAATAACATTTGACCAATCATTTTCAGTATAGTGGGCATATTTTTTGGCGAATGATAACCTTAATTGTTCATCTCTATCTATTAGCAACACTTTTTGAACTTTTGCCCTTCCTCGCAAACAAGTTTGTCTCGAGACACAGCGCACTCCTTCAGCGCTGGTGTTGATATTATCAAACCGCCTAAGCTACCGTAGTATTTGAACGGCATTATGAACGTTGTCTGCTGAATCGAACGAATAATACCGCGCTTTACAATATCTGAGAATAAGACTTACAACCTGCTTTATTCTTGTTCTGGCAGTTTGAGTCAGTATTACACAGCAGCTTATTACATAAGAAATTTATTAATTCAGAAAATAATACACTGAGATAATTGACCCGACACATAGAAAAAACTTCTCAATAACCTTCTCATATGTTAATTCAATTATCATATGTTATAACAGCAGGTTACTAAATCTGAAGTGAACAAATTAAAATATTAACCAATATATGTAATAAAAAATTGTGATGGGTTATAAAAATAAGAAAAAATTTATAATAACCAAAAAAGAAAAAATTTACAAAAATAAAAAATAAAATTATTTCACTTATGACGACAACATTCTTTTCAATCCCTTTCGTTTCTAACTTTTCCATTCTCTCTATTGCCTAGTCCTTTTTAGAATTCTAAAAATCTTTATTTAGATAGTTCGATTTGCCCAAGACGCCTTAAATCCATATCATTAATGAAAAGAAATAGATTCGCTAAGTATTATATTAGACTACGAGGAAACGATTACCTGAAGAGGACATATAAGGCTACAGCAGACGAAGGAAATATAAGAAGAAGAAGAAACAAAGAAAGGAGAGTGGTCTATTTCGGTCTAGTTCTGTTGGATGGCCTTCTAAGGTTGTTTAAATCCGTCCCCTGGATATACGACTACCTTCCCACCCTCAGAGGTATGGCTGCACTGAAGATCTTTGGGGAAGCATCTGTCAGGATTAGTATTAATAATCATTGACAATTTTTTTGAAGGAATATATTCCTTCTATATAAGTTAATTATTAGATATTATATATCAATACTTCAGTGAACCTCGACATTATTCAGCAGTACACCATCTTTGGGGAAGCATCTGTCAGGATTAGTATTAATAATCATTGAATTCCTTCTATATAAGTTAATTATTAGATATTATATATCAATACATCCTTGGATTTTAAACTGGAGTTGATATAGGGGAAGTAACTCACTGGTGTGGGTGGATACTCAGCAGTACACCATTAAAGGATACTGGAAGGGGCATGAGGTAGGTTTTCGACGGAGGGTATAGATTATTTGCGGAGAGTTATCGTTTAGAAAAAAATAATAACCAGAGGCGTGCACCTGCGTTTCTGATAATTATTTATTTTCTAATTACCCGCTTGGTATGTGGGTTTTTTTTCATTTGCTTGAAATTTCCGCAATAACAGAAACTTTTTTTTTTATATATATTATTATATGGAGGAAAATGCAGTTTCTTCTCTTTTTATAGGAATTCTCTCTATCAGGTAATGATAGACATTTGAGAACCATCCATTTAGTGTAAATGACAAAGAAGCTAGAAAAAAAAGCTGAAGAATCCAGGCATAAATATTTAACGAATAAAATACAATAATGTAAAAGAATGGGAAGGAGCCGGAGAACAGAAGGAAACGTTGAAAGAACTCGATGACCGTTTGGGAATATAGAGCGATCTTTTTTACCTGGGCAGGGTGATTAACACTCATCCGACAGGTAGTTGCTGAAAAAAGTCCTTCCAGTTCCCACAGCGTCCCCGCCAATTACAGCATCTGTCCTCTTCACTTGAAGAAACACATCTCCTGCTGGTCGGATCTCAATAGGGAAATAAGTTCTTCTTTTAGGGAAATTCTATAGCCATAGTTAGCACCCTGGCTGTTCCTTTCTCATGAGTGCGGCCTTATTTAGCATTTTATCGATCTTGATGCACATTTTTCTTTTTTCGAACCAACATTCTTTCATCTATAGAATCAAATATTTTCTTTGCAAACCACTTATCAAACTATCATGTTAGAATATGTACACCGAGTTTCAAAAAAAGTACATACGGATTTGTAAAACAAATTTTGTGAAATAATGTTATTATTATTATTAATATTATTGTATTGAGCGCTACAGTCCTAGTCGGGTCTTAGCTTCACAAAGAATCTACAGCCATTCCTGTCTATCTTCCGCCTTCTTTCTCCAACCATTCACTACCAGTCTTCTCAGGTCATCCTGGACGTTGTTCAGCCACCTCAGCCTTGGTCTTCCTCTGAATCTTTTTCCTCCCGGCCTTTCTGAAGCCTCTCTTCCGTCATTCTTTGTACATGTCCAAGCAACCTTAATCTTTTCCTACTTTGACTGTAGAAATGACGTTAGGTTCACCGAACAGTTGTCCTAATGCCATGTTGGTTCTGACTCTCCCATTACCATGTTTATTCACCGGACCGAAGATCTTTCTATGGAACTTTCTTTCCCAAAATCTCAGTAAACTGTTGGGTCAACACCTAACACTCGCTTCCATAAGTCACAATCGGCCTTATTACAGTTTTGCAGACATCGATTTTGGCAGATCGAGACACTTCTCGAGACCTCATAAATTTACTTAGGGCAAAAAAACATTTGCTGCCAGCCGCTATTCTTGCTTTGATCTCTAATTTCATATAATTTTTTTCGGTTATTAGAGATCCTAAGTATTTAAACTTAAACTTATTATGCAGCGCCTAAATTTGGCCCATTAATTTGCACTTCTTCATCTCCACATTCTTGTAGGCACCTTGACATTTCCATGTATTTCGTCTAACTGCATTCAATGCTCAATCCCTTGCTCATAACAGACCTTTCAAACTTTTGCAACACTTCCAAAAGTGCTGAAAATGTCCGTGCTGTGATAACTACGTCATCTGCGTAAGCCATGTGATAATGCTAGAATAAGGCTTTTTATCTATTCAGCCTACAAAATGCCGTTTTAATTCTTTAGCGTTATCGAGTTTTCTAGTTATTCTCTAAAATAAATTAATTTTACCGGTATTAATTCGTTATTATTAGGTTCCTTCTGCAATTATTAGCATTAATACACTTTTAGATTAAAAATAAAATCCAAATTAAAGTGAAAGAAATTACCTAAGCGATAGCACTTGTTGAAGATGGCCGCGGTGTTCGCCATACAGCTCATTCTATCGGTAAACCATGAACTGCAGTCCGCAGAGCAATAAAACGAGAAAATAATTTATCAATTCATTCATGATAGCTTGGAACAATAGAGAGCAACATCATAATGACCGATATTTGATTTTACTGTGCCTCTGAGTTCTTCAATCCACTGCATTTTAGCTGGTTCAGCGGCTCTTGAGTGTTCATGGGAAATGTAAATCCACAAACTGTGAGGTGAAGACTAGTAGATTAATCCCATAATCTACTAGTCTTCATTTAACCCATAGAGTTAGAAGATTAGCGCGATAGCCCCAACGAATTCTATAAGATCGCAATGTCGTTTGGAATTTGCCAGTAATCAAACTCTAGGCTGAGAACGACTGGAGAAAGTGCCTGTTTACAGATTTTGTCTTACCTCACTAGATAGATGCCTTAGAGTTAGAAGAAGGTATGTTTAAGAAATATGCTCAAGCCATAGTCATTTTGGTTTCCTCAGTAATGCTATGGGCTGGCATTTCATTTAATGGAAAAACTGATCTGTACATTTTATGGGGATGCAATTTAAACGCTAATTCATACATAACAGGCGTCCTTCAGGGCTACGGGTACCCTTTCAGAAGTGGTGCTCCAGCACACTGACCTGACCAGTGCTACACCGACCAGTTCGATCCTTACGCTTCACTTTGAGTTTACATTTATCGATAGCTCTTTCCTATAACCCCACATGTAAACAATCACTTCTACAGTTTTAGCTTATATTGTGTAGTTTAGTGTGTTGTATTGATATTTAGTCTTCTTAAATGTAAAAAGGTGAAACAGAAGTTAACAACATGAGTTTTATAATTGATTTAGTGTTTTATAACTTGATATTTTCTTATTTTCTCTTCCATTACGTGTAAATTAAAGTTAACAAGATTAATTTCTACACGGATTTGGTGTTTTATATATTTATATTTCTTATATCAATTTAAATGAGAAATGTTCAGTTTACATATTTTGTGAATGGATTCTTTGTCATCCGTTTTACTTATATCCCTTAAGAGAGGCAGATTGTGTTATCATTTCAATAAAACGCATCGGTCTAAAAATGAATGTGAGAAAGTATATAAGAAATTTCATATTTTCTTATTTCCACTTTCCTATAGAAAATATATCAGATATTAACATCATAACTTTCAACAAGGATTCGGTGCTTTATATATTTATAATTTGCTATTTCCACTCCACTAACATCAAAAAGTTTATCAGAAGGTAAATTTATTTGTGAATTAGCGTTATATTAATTCTGATTCAATGTAATATTAATTCAACATTGATGTATTGTCGAGTATTTTGATATTTCCTTATTTCTCATTTTAATATTAAAAGGTAAACAGAAGTTAATATTACTTTCAACAGGGATTTAGAGTTTTTCCGTAAATAAAGGAGCGACTCGAAAATTAGCGACTGAAACACCGAAATAAATCGGAACAAAGTTAGAATCGATAAAAAGTATTCTGGGCGCGCGTAGGGGCTGGATACATGGTTGTGTAACGGAACCCATCTTGCATTAAATTATTTAGTTAAGGAAATGCGATAGTTTGGGGATATTTGGAAGTTAATGCTGGTTTATACCTTAAAAATATCAAAAATAAGATACATATCGCACTTGTCGGGGGGTGGGTAACATCTCCAATAAATTCTATTTTGTGTTTTTTACACCAAATTATTCAAAATTACGTCACCTTTATGTCGATATAAACTTTAGTAAGTTTAGTTGTTCAGTTGGCCGAGGAGAGGCGGAAGGTACATTTATGAAGTGGGGAAATAACAGAAGCCGTTCGGAGTAGACTGTGACAAATCACGTGCTGTCTATCAGTACATCGTAAATATTGTTTCGGCTGCTTTTAGACTTGAAAACAACCACCGATAAGAAAAAAAACAATAATTAAAAAAGGCTTGTAACACTATCTTTGTTTGTAACATTATGAAAGATTTTATCTCTTAAAAAGTAGTATAGGTGTCCGCATGATTCTTTTTAGTTCACTCCTATCCTGAGCCCTACTCTTCCAGTCGGTAACCCCAAGCATCCTCATGTCCTCCTCCACATCCTTTTTCCTTGATTTATAAGGACGTCCTCTCTTTCGTTTTCCTGGGAAGCTCTCTCATAATCTTCCCACCATTCTCTCACTGGCCATCCTCTCGACGTGTCCAGACCTGCTAATTCTTCTTCATTTTATAAACCGCACAATAACCGCCTTGGCATCATTATCGTTCTCTCAATTACTTGAAAAAGCTTGTTGGTCTAATTTTTTGAGTGTCCAAGTTTTAGCATCAGATTAATTACGTTGTCCCACTTGCAACAGTTTTGGGGATAACTTTATTTTGATACCCGATAATGCTTGACCTCACGCGGGGATGTGTGTTAGGGAATATGGACAGGAAGTTAGAATCGAAGTTATGTACTGATTTGCTTGGAGCCATGACATGAATCCAACTGAACACGCCTTGAGCAAGCCAAGGAGTCAAGTTAGATCGAGAGTTGCTGTTCCCTCAGTTACCACTTAACCGATTTAAGAGAATAATTGGAGAACATTGGTGATGTCTTATCAACCTTATGCCATAAACAGGTAGATTGAAAATTTTTGACAATACGGCACCCTTGTGCCTGTGTTGTATTTGCTCATATGACCTTAATGGAGATATGTTAACTATTATTTGCACTGCCATTAGATATAATAGCCCTAAGTTTGATTATTGATATGCGGCTATTGTATATAATCATTATATGTATATAATACAATAATCTATTGTAGAAAAATCCAAAATAAGTTTTTGCATAAAAAAAAGTAAGTACAAAAAACGAATGAAACTATTATATAAAAATCACTTTTGAATAAGTAAATAACCGTAGTACAACCTGTGAAGTCATACGCACCGAGAGCTGATGTTGGTTGTAAAAACATGTCACACCCTTGGATCAGCTGAGCGGGAGACAAGTGACCGTTGATCCCAGTGCCTCCGCGATAGGGATCTATTCAGCGGCGCCTTCTTTGGCCTCAGCCGCTGTCCTGGGATCGAAATTGCAAATATATCCTTCGTCCTGTTATGTCGGGGGTCGGTAAGCTACAGCTGTCCAGTGGATTGGGGGTCCGTGCTAGCTAAATCGTTCGTGTAGTTGAGACATTGTACGAGACCAAGTTATGTTGTAAAATATTAATCATGTCACGCATAGCTATGTGTATCAATGAATTCTTTGATTTATGATACAAGATAATACGCTGAATAATAAGGTACTAAAAGATTTATTAATATCAATTTCATTAAAGGCTTCTGACCGTCTAATATAGAAACTTTAATCAAGTTCTGTGTTGGACTTAATATATTAGGCTTTCCAAATAAATATTTGTCATTGAATTTATCATAAGGAAACTGTCATCATATTTTTAATTAGAAAAGAGATACGTGCCGATTGCTGTTGCAGGAAACAAAGACTCGATTGCGGGTTGTTGTGCCAAATGTATAAAATAAATAATAATTAAGCTCTATTGCTAAAGCCATTATAATAAACTGTAATTACCTATGATACTGCGAAAAGTTCGTATCGGCTAAACTAATTTGTATTTATTTTTATGTAATCTTTAATTATTCTAATATCTAATGAGATATTAATGAATATTTTGCGTGAACAGAGTAGTTCGTTGCTATGACTACCGACTTCCGCCACAGCGTTACCTAGCAACGGTCTTGTTAACCCAGTTGGCGCTAATTAGTGTGTGACAGTGCAGTATAAGATGGCTAGTTGCTAGCACCACAGTATTGTTGCCTTCGTCATTGTTGAATGCGATGTGGGCTCACTATCTCTTCGACCTCTGTTGAAGTGCAGCGTCCGCGACTTCTTTGAACATCTTGTGAGTGTTCTTAACTCATCAAAAACATCGACAACCACTTCGTTCATTAAGATATTGATCAATATTGTGCTCTCCTATCCTATAAACACTTGTCAACAATTCAGAATTTTATTAGTTTTTTTTTAATTTTCTTTATATATCAGAATTAAAAGACAAGAAACTGTTGTTCGTTTCCGACTACTCAAGCATTTACTAGACAAGCGGTCAAACCTCTCAATTATTACAAAAGACTTATTTATATGACAATAATTATACCCATTTGTGGCTTTGTGGCTTTAAATTCTTTCCGTACCAATACTTACAATATAAAATCCTTAATGCTCCTTATCATGTCACAACCCTACTTATCCATTATAATGTTCCATATGTTGCTAGTTTGGCTCAAACCAGATACATATCCTTTCATTGTTCAAATTAGTAATATATGTTACTTTGTTTTCTTCCATTACTTTGTTAATTTAAAGTTTCCGTTTATTCAACTAGATAAACGATTAGCTTGGAATCCAATACAAGACTAAAACGACAGGAAACTGGTTGACGTTTTCGAATTCTTCAACATTTACTAGACAAATAAATTTATCCATAAAGATTTTAATGTTCTATATGTTATTGATTTAGCCCCAAACCTATCCTTTCATAGTAAAATCCATAAACATTTAAATCTACAAGTGTTTCTTGCTTCTATTCCAGATAACCCCCCGAGGCGTCTAAAAAGAAGATGCCATGCGGATTTCTAATATAGCATTTTTACTATCCCAACTCATCCTACCACTGTCCTCACCACTTACGCTGATTACACTTGTGTGTTATCAGTAAACAATGATCACTTCATTGCCTCCCAAACACTCCAATCCCATACCCTAAACCTTTAAGAATGGTGTCAAAAATGGAGAATCAAAATAAAACCAAACAAATCTCACCAAATAACCTTTACCCTAAGTCGTAAACCTACGAATTCCTTTCCTACAGTATTCTTTAACGATATTACTCTAATCCCTGTTTAACAAATCTGCTACCTAAGACTCCACTTGGACAAACGTCTAACTTCGAATCCACATACAAGACTAAAACAACAAGAAACTGCTCGTCGTTACAGACTACTCCAACATTTACTAAAAAAACGTTCAAACCTCCCAATTAATTACAAAAGGCTCATTTACATGACAGTTGCCAGACCTATTTGGGCGTATGAAGTTGAGCTTTGAGGCTCCATCAAACCATCTAATTCATCTCGTACGCAATCCTTGCAATCCAAAATCCTTCGAAAAATCCCACTTATCCATAAAGACCTTAATGTTCCATATGATTTTGATTTAGTCCAAACCAGATACCTACCCTTTCGTAGTAAACTCCATAAGAATTCTAATCCACTTGTCTCCCAACTTGCTTCCCATTCTATTCCAGATAATCTACCGAGGCGTCTGAAAAGAAGATGGCCAAGAGACCTTCTTATGTAATTTTCTTTTTCTTTCTAATGATGTGCTGCTAGTGAGTGGTTCTTATGTTATTGACAAGACATTGTAATAATTTTCTCAAATGTACTTATTGTACATATGTATACAGTTGTAAATATCAATACATAATTTTAAAAAAAGAAAAACAAATGATATCGTTTTAAATGGTAATTGTTTAGTTGTTTTTTTTTTTGTTATTTAAATTTTGCTATTTAATATTGATATTTTGGTTTTATCATAGAAATGTATTATGCATATTTATTTGTTTGGATTGTCAATTTTTTCAAATCAAAGTTTGTAACAATAGTTTTTCTTTTGTTTTATTTTATTTTAGTTTTGGAGCCTCAATCAAAAGACCAAATATTTAATTTTATTATTTATTACGAGTATAGCATTTTGTATCAACTAAAATTTACTTAAGTACAGCCTATATTTAAATAATTAAATAAATTACTGCGTATTAAGCCGTTAATATCTTTCTTAATATCTAATAAATAAAGATCATGAGATTATATTCTGAGAAAAAATTGAAGTGAGCGATAGAAGATGTGGGCTGGTGCTAAGGCTGGATGAAGTCAGCCTGTGGGTATGGATTTGAAAGTGTTCTTTCGTAATCCGGAATTTATTTTAAAATACGTCCTCTATTAGTGACTGATATAGTCTCTACATCACCTATTTTAGTAATAGCTACACCAGAATCGTTTTAATCTCTAAATCTGCAACTCACTGGAGTAGTCAAAAATAATATATGGAACAAATATTTCTAGAGCTCATTGAATCGAAATGATAAGATAGTGCAAAGCTCTGCGGATGTCTTTAATATATTATTCTACAGAGAACTATATTGCCCCTCCAATGAGAAAAGCAAAAACTCAAAAAATGTGATATCATGAGTTATTGCTATCGTTTCTACTCGGTATCTTTCATTATTATGAAATATTACGTATATTAAAGATATAGAAACTAATTTCAAATTAATTTAAGCCATTATAAGTAATTTACAATATAACAGCACACTTTATAATTATGGCGTTAAAGCCTTTACAATAAACTAAATATTTTTCTTATTCATAATGGTTGCATTAATTTGAATATCATTATTAAATTAATAGACAATATATTATTGGTGAGGTGAGCGATAGGAGGTCGCTGCTGCGGCTGGAGGCTTTGGCTGCCGTTGCCTAGCAACGGTCATATGATAGTTAGCCCAACTTGCTAATTAGTTGTTTGGAGTGCAGTACAAGATTGCGATTAGTTGTCGTCATTGTTCTTTCATCGTTGATTGTTTGAATGCAGACGTGGACCCAGCAGCTCTTAGTTGAGGTGTAGTTTCAATCTGGAGTCATTATTTTATTAATAATTGTTTTGATTTAAATAGTCTTCCACGTCCCATTATTGTATGAATGAATGAAAATAAATTTTATTCTGGGGCCTTTGCCCCTTAAGAATAATTACTATGAACAATTGATGGCTACCTAGCATACCGTATATATAATTAAGAAATATGATAAAAGTAAGGAAAATATAATTAAAGTTAAATTAGGAATTTAAACGAAATTCCAATTACAATATAAAAGTATTGTTACATATTTTCAAATATCACACAAAAAAACTATTATATCTTGAGGTTAGAATCTAAGATAAGTTACGAAAACAAAAATAGAGAAAATTAAACAAAAACTCAATGAAATCAAATACAATAATCAAAGCAGATATAAATTATCTGGAAAGATAATGTGTCTTATCTGATAAATAATATAAATTATGCCAAAACCAATTCAGTGCAATAACACTAGACTAATACTGTACAAAGTCAATATTATATTATGAATGTTCATATCTCATTTTAAGAGATATTTTCTACATCTATATGACTATTAGATTGAATATCTAACAGGTAAATGAAAAGTCGGGATTTGAAACTGTTATGAGAGGAGGAATGGCGAATGATGGAAGGGAGGGAATTCCAGAAGTTGGAGGTTCTGGATATAAAGGAACCTTTGAAGGATGTTGTGTTGAAAGGAGTTAGGTAGAGGTCTGAGGAACGGGCTCTGGTTTTGCGGGAACTCACTGACGATTTTAATGTTAAAGCTTTCAGGATATAGGAAGGTGACTGTGAGGAAAGAGATTTGTAAAGGAACGAACCAAGGAAGTACTGTCGACGGAAGGAAGGAAATAACCATTTTAATTTGGTGTAGTGGTGGGAAATATGTTCGTGGCGTGGTATTCTCAGAACGAATCTCAGACAGCAGTTCATTATCTTCTTTAATCTTGCATCTTGAGATTACGAGATTCCCCCATACACCACACTACCATAATCAAAATGGGGGAATATGAGGGATGTAATGAACAGTTGGCGGATTGACTGTAGAAGGAAATTACGGGATCGGTTTTGGAGTCGAAGGGAGGAGATCGATCGTCGGGTAATAAGGGAAATATGGTCTTTCCAAGAAAGGGTTTGGTCTAGGACAATACCAAGGTTCGTAACGGACGAATAGAAGTTTATGGGATAGGAATCTATGGGAAAGTTACGAATTGTGGGCAGGGAGTTAAGAAGGACTTTAGAACCCAACACAATAGCCTTTGATTTGTCTGCGTTTAATTTCAATTTATTATCAGAGGCCCAAGAGGCTATCGTGTCGAGATCTGCTTGGATATTTGTGATGGCTGTTTGTAGTTTATTGGGGAAAAAAGAAAGGTAAATTTGGGAATCATCGGAATAGAAGTAAGAGGAACAATGTTTAATGAGGGGATAAAGGTCATTAATGTATGCGCTAAATAGTGAGGTGATATTGAGGAGCCCTGAACTACTCCAGAGTTGATTGGAAGAGGAGAGGAAGGCGGAAGATTAGGGAATTGGACTACCTGAGTGCGGTCAGAAATAAATGATCGGATCCATCTAATCGCACTATAATGACTGTATAAAAACTGTATGATCTTATAACTTCTTTTAATGTTGGATATACTGTTCCCCCAGTTTACCCCTTTATTTCGTTCGAATCAGTCAATACCTTTTCGTTCGAATACATAATTTTTTTTTTTTTGGAAAGGGCCTATTTTGTCTTTAGGAAGGAAAAAATCTATTTTAAATGCACAATTTGAACCTAATATTCTTAATTCCTTTCGAGATTCCAATAGAAGTGACAAATGATTCATAATTCTAATTTTTTTTTTTTTTTTTGCCTTTTGTTTCAGAAACAATATTATTTTAAAGCAAATCATTGGATTGAATAAATTAAATTAAATAAAGTCAGTTTTAATTTACTTAAAAAGTAACTCATTTTTCTTTCTTTTTTTAAAATATAATTATATTCGGATTAAGGGTTTATTTTTTTTTTTAATTATTGGATTTAAATTTTTATTATTACCTTGATTGAAACTTCAAGGTAATTGACTTTTCTTATCAATCCCATTTTCTTGTTCTGCTAGCCTTTCTCTTGGTAGCATCCTACGGTTCCTTTAAATGTATTTTTTTTTTTTTACTGTTGATCTCTCAATGATGTTACGAGTACTAACTGGGAAAAATCAGTTTCGGTATTAAGATACTAGATTGTCACTTCTTTTGGAATTATTTTATTTGAAAACTAATTTTAAATATTAAACTTTCACCCTCAGTTAAATAATTCGAAAAGAAGTGACTTTTAATTCATCATTCCTAATTGGAAAAATATAGTTAACATATTGAATCAAATGTAATGGATTTTTTCGGTACATTTTTATTTATTTCCTGTTTCCAAAAACAGATTTTTCATGAGAGACAATCTAGTATCTTAATACTGAAACAGATTTTTTCCAGCTAGTAACATAATTGAGAGGTCAACAGTAAAAATAAAAAAAAAAAAAAAAAAAAAAAAAAAAAAAAAAAAAAAAAAACATTTAAAGGAACCGTAGGATGCTACCAAGAGAAAGGCTAGTAGCAGAACAAGAAAATGGGATTGATAAAAAAAGTCAATTACTTTTAAGTTTCAATCAAGGTAATAGTAATAAAAATAATATTGAGGAGGTTAATATTGCCTAATCTGCATTGCCTAAAGGCAAGGTAGAGAGAACAATAAATAAAAATGATTATGAGAAAAATGCAGAGTGAGGGAGATGAAGGAAAGAGAGAATCGGCGATGTGTGTAAAACATTTCCAGATGCGGAGACTAGGTCAAAGGCTTGTTCTATCTCTAAAACAAATCCCATCTAGAAGTATCTTCTGCTTTCAAATGTAGAAAAGATAGAGGAGACTACCACCTCACTGCGATATTGCTGAACTGTGAAATGTTCGAATTTAGGCTTTTATTGAGAAAATTGTTAGAATTATATATTATTCATAAAATATCATTGCTTGATCTTTAAATATATTATTCATAAGTATCTAAATCGATTGATCGAACAGATATAGCCTTTATAGATTATAGAATCAATGACCCCTAAAATTATTGTAATCGAATAGGTAGAACTGCCATGAAACCTGCTAATAAAGGAATGGAAGGGCAATTGCTCTTCGATATGTATAAAGTACTATTAATAAACCATTATCTTAAATTAGTAACATATTAATTATAGTTTGAAATGTAATAATTATACATACCTATATATATATATATATATATATATATATATATATATATATGTTTCAGAAACAATATTATTTTCCTTTTGTATTTTAAATTAAATTAAAAAGGATAAGTTTTTAGATTTAAAATTATTATTTAAAATTATGAAAAATAATGAACAGATGTGATAGACAGATGTGATATTAAAAAAATATTTTCCCTTAATATATTACTTCTCACATCAATAAGCACGGAGACCGTGATTGTTATTGTTAGTAGCACTAGTGTAAACAATAGGGCTGGGACAACAACTGTTTTACTGCCCAAGACTCTCACGAGATAAGCCCAGTGCCTTCCTGACTACTGAGGGGAGAAGAATTGCCTTCCTGACTGCCTACCAAGAAGGAGTGCTGTCTTCGGCGAACATCTTCGCCGCAGTATTTGTCCATTCTCTCACCTTCCTCTATCATCTGGATTCACCCAGGGTGTCTCTCCCGGAAGATGAAATCATTCACGTACCCAAGGTACCCCATATCACAACTGATCAGGTCAGTCAGCGATATACTATAAACACGAATATTATTACAAGAAACAATCACCATAATTGTCATAATTGTTATAATTGTTACAAAGTGCCCTGTAAATAATTTCATTTGAGTTTTATTTTACTTTATTACGTTTTAATTGATTTTCTCAATAGAATTAGTTTACTTTATCTTTGTCAATAATTTATTTGTTCACCATATATTCCGCAGCTGCGAGGGAAATGTACTTGTTTTCTTTTTTCTGATTTATATGTGTATATCGTTGGTTTTCTTTTTACGTTAATAAATATTATTTTATGTGCAACCTTCCAGAGAGTTTCTTTCTTTCTTTTATTTCTTCGAATAGTTCGAAATCAACATCCAACCAGATGAAATCAATAAAGTTATTTCTGCCGAATACAAATTATTACTAAATCAAAATGTCGATCCTTTGCTTTTTTATATTGTGTGTAAAAATGTGATCCACGGGCCTTCTGCCGTAAGCACTGATAATGCAATTTATTTTCCGCAAGAGTTTATTAATAGTCTTTATCCATCTTGATTACTAATTCATACATTAAAATTAAAAATTTTATGTCTAATGGTGCTTTTACGTAATCTTCAATCGCCTAATCTGTTCAATTATAACTAGATTAATAATTACAGCTATGCGTGAATAATCATTGAAGAAATAATACTCAACCACATGCTAAAATACAAGAATCTCATCGATAAACAAATAAAACTTCAATTTTTAGTTGAAATTATCTTTACTTATGAGGGCGGGCGAAGCAGCGACGGGGATGCTAGTAGATAGTAAATATTTTGCTAGGAATCAACAGGCAACGCTTTAATCTTCTTTAAAGAAAAATCGGACATTTCACGTGTGACAACCCAATATATATGTGGCTAAGGATGTCCTTCCGCCATCTTAAAATAGTACCCATAAGGACGAAAATTAATAAAATCTTTAAATCCTGGAAGATTAAAAAAATAGTATCCTTAAGGATTAAAACTAATTTGTAGGGAAGGAGAGTGACCAAGGATGTCGCTTGAATGCCTCCATGTATTTATATCTGAATATGTAATTCTAATGAACTAGTCTTATTGTAAACTAAAAATCAAAGAAGTAACATTCATTCAAAAAATTTTTCTTTTGAAATTCTGTGAACTTTACATAGACTAGTAGTCATGCCTGCATAATCGATAAGATAACCAAATTATCGAAACTAAATCAAGAATCAATTACAAATTAGGTCAAAAGTATATATTTATATATATATATTGTTAAGGCATGAGAGACTTTAGCAATAAAAGTCTGACTATGTCCTTAGAATGTGTGCCTGGTCGTTAATCACTTAATTAAAAGCCAAATTGATTTTAAGGCTGCCTAAGAAATGATAAAAGAAATAAAAGAAAGAAAGAAACTCTCTGGAAGGTTGCACATAAAATAATATTTATTAACGTAAAAAGAAAACCAACGATATACACATATAAATCAGAAAAAAGAAAACAAGTACATTTCCCTCGCAGCTGCGGAATATATGGTGAACAAATAAATTATTGACAAAGATAAAGTAAACTAATTCTATTGAGAAAATCAATTAAACGTAATAAAGTAAAAATAAAACTCAAATGAAATTATTTACAGGGCACTTTGTAACAATTATAACAATTATGACAATTATGGTGATTGTTTCTTGTAATAATATTCGTGTTTATAGTATATCGCTGACTGACCTGATCAGTTGTGATATGGGGTACCTTGGGTACGTGAATGATTTCATCTTCCGGGAGAGACACCCTGGGTGAATCCAGATGATAGAGGAAGGTGAGAGAATGGACAAATACTGCGGCGAAGATGTTCGCCGAAGACAGCACTCCTTCTTGGTAGGCAGTCAGGAAGGCAATTCTTCTCCCTCAGTAGTCAGGAAGGCACTGGGCTTATCTCGTGAGAGTCTTGGGCAGTAAAACAGTTGTTGTCCCAGCCCTATTGTTTACACTAGTGCTACTAACAATAACAATCACGGTCTCCGTGCTTATTGATGTGAGAAGTAATATATTAAGGGAAAATATTTTTTTAATATCACATCTGTCTATCACATCTGTTCATATATATATATATAAATATATACTTTTGACCTAATTTGTAATTGATTCTTGATTTAGTTTCGATAATTTGGTTATCTTATCGATTATGCAGGCATGACTACTAGTCTATGTAAAGTTCACAGAATTTCAAATGAAAAATTTTTTGAATGAATGTTACTTCTTTGATTTTTAGTTTACAATAAGACTAGTTCATTAGAATTACATATTCAGATATAAATACATGGAGGCATTCAAAACATCAGCGCGCTTTAGCCAAGCGACATCCTTGGTCACTCTCCTTCCCTACAAATTAGTTTTAATCCTTAAGGATACTATTTTTTTAATCTTCCAGGATTTAAAGATTTTATTAATTTTCGTCCTTATGGGTACTATTTTAAGATGGCGGAAGGACATCCTTAGCCACATATATATTGGGTTGTCACACGTGAAATGTCCGATTTTTCTTTAAAGAAGATTAAAGCGTTGCCTGTTGATTCCTAGCAAAATATTTACTATCTACTAGCATCCCCGTCGCTGCTTCGCCCGCCCTCATAAGTAAAGATAATTTCAACTAAAAATTAAAGTTTTATTTGTTTATCGATGAGATTCTTGTATTTTAGCATGTGGTTGAGCATTATTTCTTCAATGATTATTCACGCATAGCTGTAATTATTAATCTAGTTATAATTGCACAAATTAGGCGATTGAAGATTACGTAAAAGCACCATTAGACATAAAATTTTTAATTTTAATGTATGAATTAGTAATCAAGATGGATAAAGACTATTAATAAACTCTTGCGGAAAATAAATTGCATTATCAGTGCTTACGGCAGAAGGCCCGTGGATCACATTTTTACACACAATATAAAAAAGCAAAGGATCGACATTTTGATTTAGTAATAATTTGTATTCGGCAGAAATAACTTTATTGATTTCATCTGGTTGGATGTTGATTTCGAACTATAAAAGTATCTGACAGTGTTAAATTTTAGTTATTGAAAATTTTAGCATTGCAAAACCTTCCTAGAATTATAAAAATTATTTATTTAGATGTCGGTACAGATAGGTTCAGTTAACCATTTAGTTCAGTTAACTCTATTGTGGTAAGGTGCTATACACAATCGGTCGATTTTCAAGCTTCACTGGGATCCATAAAATATAATTTAAATATTTTTTAATAATTTTCTTTATAGTTTAATAAGTAAGTTTTATCATCGATTTCAAGCTCTTTTGTAACCTCTCGCGTATAATGGCACTCGCCACCTATCGGTCAATTTTCAAACTTCACTGTTGTCCACATCTTTTCTTTTTTTAATAAAAAATAAATTAAAAATCTTTAGATTTTAATATTGCTAAACCTTCTTGTAACTATGAAGATGATGTAGTTAATATTTAGTACAGATTGGTTCAAAAGTATTCTTGGTTAGTGATCACAAACGTAAAATGGCTTGTCCTTTTATATAATAGGATAAATTATTATTATAGTAAACTTTCTAATTGTAAATCATTCAAGAACTATGAAGATGATGTAGTTAAAATTTGGTTCAGATAGGTTCATTAGTTTTACTAAAACGCTATTGTCGCTTGCCACATATTTATAGCTTTTTGGATAACAATGTAATTGAATTAAGTAACTTTATTATCAATTTCTAGCTATATTTAACACCGGATCATTGTAACCTCTCTTGAATGGCGCTCACTTTACTACACACCACATATTTATCGCTTTTTAAACAGTAATTTAATAGAAAATATGTAAATTTTATTATTGCTAAACCTTCCTTGAACTATAAAGATGATATAGTTATATTTGGTACAGAATAGTTCTATAGTTTTCGCGGTTAGTGATCACGAACGGAAATGGCTTTTCCTTTTATATATAACTACATCATCCCCCGTCGAGGCTTCGACCTCTCTCATAAGCGAAGATCTTAGATAATTTTAACTAATAATTGATAATTTTTTTTTTTTTTATGTTTATCGATAAAAATCTTGTATTAAAGTGAAGAATTGAAAATTATATTTTTGATGATATTTTCACGCATAGCAGTCATTATTAACTTGGTTAAATTTAGATTGATTAGGTGTTTGAAGATAACAAAGCATAATTAGACATCCAATTTTTAATTTTAATATATGAGTTGGTAATCTAGATGGACAGAGAATATTAAGAAACTGCATTATCAGTGCTTACAACTAAAGGATCAATATTCATATTTTTACACACAATATTAAACAGCTGAGGATCGGCTTTTTGATTTCTAATAATTTTCATTCGAGAGAAATGTTTTTGATTTGATCTGGTTGGATTTTAATTTCTAACCATGAAAGTATGTGATAGTGTGGCAAAACCCGTTTCTAACACTCAACATTGTACATTTAAATTTTTATTGCTGCTAAACCTAGAATTATGAAAATTATGTTAAAATTTGGTATATTTCACTCCATATAGCTGTTTTTATAACAATTTAATTGAAAATAAGTAAATTTTATTATCAATGTCATTTTTGAACTTCATTGTTATTTACTTATTATCATTTTTCAATAAAGAATTAGTTGAAAATCATTAGATTTTACTGTTGCTAAACCATCCTATAAAGATGATGTAGTCAAAATTTGGTAGAGATTGGTTCAGTAGTTTTTGGCGGATAGTGATCACAAACGAAAAATGGCTTTTCCTTTTATATAATAGTATAACCTTATACCGCCTTATGGTAGAATCGTATGGAGCTAACAGATAATTGTTACTTGCAGATAATATACAAATAATATTGTGACTATAAATTAAGATATAAGCTATCCTATCTTTTTTGTTGGATCAAACTGCACACGGTGTGCAAATTTGATTAAAATCGGTTCAGTAGTTTAGGTGTCAGCCTGCCCCAAGACAGCGACACGTAATTTATACGTATATATTAAGATAATAAGCACTTTTTAATCCTCTATTTGCAAACTGTGTTTGTTTTTTCCCAAGTAGGCATACAGATTTTAGATTAATTTTAGCCCTCGTCATGGAAACACGCAATTTCCGAACGAATTTTTTTTTTATGAGTACAAACTCGGTCATTCCGCTGCCCAGGCAGCAAGAAATATTAATCATGTTTTTGGTGAAGTAAGTGCTAAACTAACCACCTATCGTTGGTTTAAAAAATTTTCCTCAGGAGATACGACATTAGAAAATCTGCCCCGTGAGAGGGAAAAACAATTGATTCAACATCATACTGCCAAGAAATTGGCCAAATGCATCCAAATTTGATCAAGCAACAGCCGGTACTGGTAAACAGGAAAGGAGCAATTCTTTTTCATGATAACGCCCGACCTCATGTTTCAATACAGACAGTGAATAAATTAAAGGGGTTAGGCTATGAAGTCTTACCACACCTCCCATATTCCCCTGATCTATCCCCGACAGACTACCACTTTTTTCGGAGTTTGGACAACTTTTTGCGAGAAAAATTGCTTACCAATGATCTAGACATTAAAAATGCAATTTGTAAATTCCTTACATCACGTGACTCAACGTTTATCAAATCTAGGGTAGAAAACTTGGTAAGCAGTTGGCATAAGTGTATCGAAAATGATGGTAAATACTAAAAAATATGTTAGATTTGATCCCAAATTTTTATTTTCTTCTTTGCTCTAAAAACGGTCATTCTATGCGTGACAACCCAATATTAGTTTTCGTCCTTAAAGATACTATTTTGAGATCCGCCAGTCTTTAACGATTTTGAGGTTATCCGAAGGATATTCCGCCATTATTGTCCTTTTAATTTTTGTTCTTAAGGATACTATTTGAAATATTCCAGGATTTAACGATTTTAAGATGAAGAAAGGATATTCGACCTTTGTAGTTCATTTTGAAAATTAATTAAGTTGTAATAGCTTACAATAGTTTTTTTTGCAAAAGACACTCTCTCTTCACGTTTAATCCTTTGGGTTTGGTCCTTCTCTAACTTATTCAACGGGAAGTTGGAGATAGTTTTTCAACAATATCAATTAGGTACAAAGATTATATATATTATAATTATGCATGACAAGAAATGAAAGTCATCACTGTAATCAACAAAAGTCGGGAGAGATAAGATGCTCAATGAATGAAGGCATTAAGCGAACACACAAGGAAATACCATTATAATAAGAGGGGTAATTCCAACGTCACAATACATATAAATTATTGTAATCGCAAATTCAACAGAAACTTGAAAATGAAACTAGCACATCAAATAGAATAAGTCTAATATTAAATATTTATGAGTCATTAGAAATCATGAAATCGTTTAAAATCAAACCAAATTTTTGTTAAATTGGCCAAATAAATATTGGCTAGAGTATTTTTTTTTTTTTTTTTTTAACTTCCAGAAGGAATTTAGGATTGGAGTACATATCCCCTTCTATTCATTCCAGCATCTATCATACATTACCCAGATTAATAAAAAGTTATAGCGTTCCTTTTGTTCCCTTGGTAAGTACTACCTTAATTTCTGAGGATTTGAATGATCCTATATTTTTAGAACTGTCTTTATGGTGATAAACAATTTATAAATTTCTTATTGCTTCAATCTTTTACTATCAGGCGCACCTCAAATGAATTACTTATACTAATACCTTAAGACCTCAATAATCCGAATACCTTACAATCCGGACGATCCCCTCTGCTGGTTATGCTGCTCCGTTGTATGGGGGAATCCAATTTGTTGAATATAATTCAATCCAAAATAAGTGACATTTCGCAACACAAAAAAGTTTTCCGCAGTTTAATTGTTATAGTTTATATCAATATAAAATCTTATTATTATTATTTATTCGGTGTGACAGTCCTTAGAGGAGGACCAGGATCTCCTCAATAAGCCTCCTCCAACCTTCTCGATCCCCACCACTTGCACCTAGCCATCCTCTGATTCTTGCCTGACGGAGGTCTTGCTCCACGCCATCTAACCATCTCAATCGTGGCCGCCCTCGAGTTCTAAAACCTTCTGGTTTTTCTTTTAGCAGTTTTCTAGGAAATCTATCAATATAAATACTTATCTTCATATCATGTTATTATGTTTTGTTGTGGATAGTCATTTTAATTGTACCTAAATAAATACACAGTTCTCTTTTTACTGATCATTTAATTTTACGTTCACTTAAATCACCAACATACAAGACTAAAACGACAAGAAACTGCCCGTCGTTATAGACTGCTCCAACATTTACTAGACAAACGTTCAAAGCTTCTAATAAATTACAAGAGACTCATTTACATGACAGTTATTAGACCTATATGGACATAGGGAGTTGAGCTATGGAGCTCCACTAAAACATCCAGTTCTTCTCGTATCCAATCCTTACAATCCAAAATCCTTCGAAAAATCCTTAATGCTCCTTACTTTGTCACAAATAAACTTATCTATAAAGACCTCAATGTCCCATATGTTGCTGATTTAGCCCAAACCTTTCATAGTAAACTGCACTCCCATACGAATCCATTAGTCTCCCAACTCGCTTCACATTTAATACCTGATAACCCCCCCGAGGCGTCTGAAAAAAAGATGGCCAAGAGACCTTCTAGTTTAGTTTTTATTGAAGTGCTACTAGTGAGTAGTTCTTCACAAGTGATTTACATTCATTATAACCATTTTCTCTTTACTTGATGTATATTGATGTACAGTTGTAAATATTAATAAATAGTTTTAAAAAATAAAAAACCAATTGCTTACTAATTCGGACGATTTGTCAGTTAGCACGATTCCCTCTCAACAATTCATTACACTTTTTTTTCTTGTTCCTGTTTTTAAACAAGTATTGTTTTTCTTCACTTTAGCCTGGCAACAATCTGTATTATGATTTTTCATATCTCATTATATTCCTTTCGTTTATTATTATGCCAAACTTAATTTTGTTTGTTATCTTTCAATCCTACCCTTCTCCTTATTGATATGTAGCAGGATGATAGATTTTAAATTAACTAATAGAATATTACCGAGATATGCAATAAGCTACCTCTTCACAGCCCATGGCAGGAGATCCGAGAATTAATCCTTTTCGGAAGTAGACGCAGCTTGGCCGTACCACATAGGATAGTTTTTTCTACCTCTCCCTTGGTATACTACCTATATTCTAGGTAACAGTTATATTCTAAATTGATTTATAGCTTCTAACAGCTAGGAAGTTAGTGGGCGTGTTGGTGTCAGACCTAGGGTGGTTACGATGCTTCAAAAAAGGCTGGAAATATTTTTTTGAGGTCTTGTTTCTTGTGGCATTGTATGGGTTTGTCTGGTTGCTTCTTTTCCGGAATGTCGTTCTGAATCGGCCTAGCTGGCCTCTCTCGCTATTCCCGCACATACCACGATGCAGCTGAGTCGACGTAGTCATCTCCAAATAACAAACACTTCGCCGATGACTTCCACCTACACCATAACATCTATCCCATTAAGATAAGGTTAGGTTAAGTTTGTTTGTTACCACTTAAGTTTTTTAATTTAGTTATGACCTCAATTTCATATTGTAATTTTATATGTCAATCTTAGGTGACTATATAGTATTTTTAATTTAAACAGCTTTTAATGCCACTCATTCAATTAATCTCCATAGATTACTTTTTCGTTATAATTAACATACTTGTGCTATTTAGCCCAATGCGAACCTCTGGAGAGGAAGTTACACATTTAATTGATAGATAATTTATTTAAAAAATACTTATTTATAATTTGTCACGCAATTAAGTCCTGATTGGCACCCCTATAGATTAATGCTGATCTGGACTGGACAATGATATGGGGGCAGTAGCGTTATCTCAATTTCATTATATTTTTTTAAAAACAGTTTTTGTACCTTTTTATATTTAAAAAAAAATCAAATCAGTTATTTTAAATTTCATATTTTTAATGACAATACAATCAATTTGACATGCCTACCTATATCATGATAAGCATGTCAAACTTAGTTATATCTTTATAACTTTTGTAATTTAATTTAGTTTATTGGTTAATTTTTATCAGCACTTCTTCACTTCGAGTTTTTTTTTATAAGACTATCAAAGCAGATTGAAAGGTCGGCATTCTTAATAATGTTCATTCCACCTTGTTTATTAATTTTTCTGGAAAAGTATTGAAAAATATTAAATTTCCTAAATTACCAAAACAAAAAGGAATCAAACCAATTTACTTAAAGTCCTTTCTTGCCCATCTTACCTTCGATAATATAAAAAAAATGGGATTATAAAAAAAAAATGACCGTTATATTTGTATTATTATTTCTTTGATATAAAATATAATTAATACTCATAGTATAGTCCATTGTTTTCTACCCTCATTACCCATCTGCTAGCCAATTGCTCGATGCCACACTGATACCATTTCTTGGAATTGCTGTCAAAGAACTCTTGGACAGCATTTTCAACTTCCGCAAAATTATCAATTTTTTTCCCTTGAAGAAAATGGGCCATGGATCGAAACAAGTAGTAATCCGAATGTGCGAGGTCTGGACTATATTTTGGATGAGGCAGGAGTTGAAACCCATCAAGTTCTGTAAACTTTTCTGCTGATTGTTGAAGAGTAAGTTCGTGAGGGACCAGTCTATAGGTTTTTTTCACTTTCCTCATGGAAAGAAGATGGCGACTAACAGTGTCTTTTTCGACACATCACACTCCCTGGCAAGTTCGCGAGTACTTGTGGACGGATTTGACCCAACAGCTTCCTTCAGAATCTCATTAATATCCATTAATGGCCACCCGGAGTCCTTCTTCCTTTCAAACGTCGTTTCTCCACTTCTAAATTTTTCACACCAACGCCGCGCAGAGTGCTCTTTAAGGACACCTTCCCCTTCATATTTAATAATTTCATGAGTTGCTTCAGAGCTGTGATTTTTTTTTTCCAGTAATGTCTTAAAATTACGAGAATTTCGTAGGACACTGCCATGTTTCTTCTTTGAAATAAATAACTGAACTGAGGCTTTTTTTTTTAAGAAGTCCAATGTTAGTAAACAAGCTTAGAGAATGCTCTAAACGGATTATTAAGTATTGGCATTATTAAGTATTGCTATTTAAATATCTTAAATAGCATTAAGATATTTACAGACTTTTGAACTCTGGAATTTGATAAAACGGTCTTTTTTTTTTACTCGCCCTATTATATGATTCATATGTTTGTCCTAAATACCATCTTATTTGGCGTTGTATCAAACTAATTCTTATGCCTATAACAATCATAAATTGCTGATTACCATCACAGTAGTTAGCGACCCATATTATCCTAGCGAAGCTTATAACAACAATAACAATAACCGCAAGAGAGAACAGAAGAGAGAACAAGAGAGCTAGTGAATGAATGTAAGGAGGCGGCCCATTGAGACGTGGGCACTCAATGGGGCGGCCTTATAAGGCCACGCTGTCAGCTCTACTCCTTAAGGCTCCTTCTCTCTGACCCTTCTCAACTCCATCTCTAAGGCACCTTTAGTTCCTTTATCGGTCTAAGAGTTATTAAAATATTCTTTATGAATATTTTTAGTTCTACATTAATAGTTTTATTCATCCTAAAGCAAGAAAAAACAGAAGAAATAGGATTAAAGCGTGGCTTGAAACATTAAAATAGCTGAATACCTACATTCCAAACAGAACAGCTAGGCTCCTAAGATTCTTCTTTTTCTTCTTATCAAATATCTGCTCAACAGTCCTGATGAGGTTTGATGGTCTTTTACGCGATCATATCAGTTCTCAGTTTAGTTTTAGTTTCAGTCGAACTGTCAGTTTTCCCTATGTGTAAAAATGAAAAAATGATAGAACTGAAACGGAGACTGACACCTGACGGGATGGACACAGTTTTACAGATCTGCCAGGATCTGACGATTTTTTGAGGCCGAAGGACATCCTTGGCCACTCTCCTTCCACAATTAGAATTAGTTTTCGTCCTTAAGGATGCTGTTTTAAGATGGCGGAATTTAACTATTTGTTTGGTTTCAGTTCTCATTCCGTTCTCTCATCAGTTTTATATAAAATATTGTGTAATTCATTTGTCATTATGTCAAAGGATCTCGATTTTATTATTGAATTTATCGAAATTTATAAAATTTCAACAGATAAACGATTCCACAAAGCAAATGGTAAGCGTCTAGCTTATTTCCAAGTAATAAAGCTGTTGCAATGAGACAGTCTTCACCCACTACTTATTGTATAATACCACACGTGCACGTTTTTAAACCAGAATGAAAAATATGTATGTTGAACACTTAATTAGTGAACTTTTAGGTACAACTCTACTTTTCGCAGCTACACGCTTCTAGGCTACTTAGAACGGAAATGAATCTGAAACTGAAACTGAACAAAGAACTGATATTACCGTGTAAAAGGCCCTTTAGTGAGCTCTGATCAAGAAGTGTCTTCCTCTGACCACAAACTTCCCTCAAAGGAGGAATATTTGGACGCAATGGGTACTTTAAAAAATAATAGGGCACCTGAGGAGAATAACTTTTAAGTATAGTTTCGAATACATAAATTAAATAACCTACAACTAGATTTTTGAAATATAGAATATTGAAAGTATGCCTGAAGATTGGTGTTCGGGACTAATAATATCAATGTTTAAATAAGCAGATAAGAATATTTGTCAGAACTACCAGGTATAAATTTTAAAGGTTTACAAAATGTTAGCAAATATTCTGACGGCAAGGTTTAAAAATTATTCTTAGAGAATCCATACAGATTATCAGTGTGGATTTAGACCAAATAGAGGTACATTTGACCAAATATTTAAATTTTTAAGACAAATTCTTGCTTAGTGTTATGAGATGAACACAGATGTTCACATGTTATTTATTGACTTTAAACAAGCTTTCGATCGGATCAACAAAATATTGTTGTTTGTTTATTTGGGCTCAACGTCCTTATATACACCAACTAGGACAGAAAGGGCGGGTTATCTTACAGATTACTGACCTAGTCTAGCCAGGGTGGGAAGGTCAAGACATTCGTAGGTTCACCACGAAATAAATATAAACCCGCCCAGGTGGGATTCGAACCCACGACCTTCACTACCGTGCGCGCTGAGACACTCACCCCAACACAATCGGTCATTGAGCCCCCGATCTACTAAACTATTTAAGGCCTTTAAAGATTTAAATATACTTTCTAAAATTAATTTTCTCATGATGACCATGTTTCAGACCTTTATACTCAATAGCAACATTAGTAGAAAGGTGCAGTTTACTTTTAGCGTATGACTAGGAGATGCTCTCTCAGCACTCTTCTTTAACTTAGTGCTCCATAAAGCTATTAAATCCATTTATTTTAATGGTTTCTTGGTATACCGTACGTACCAGACAGCGTGTTCCTAGCAAGAAGTGTCAATATGTTAAGAGAAGTTCTTACTAAGTTAGTCAGTGAAGATAGAAGCTTTGGTCGCGGTAATGAGAGGAAAATGAAATATTTAGTTATGTCAACCTCTGAATTCAGACAAAGACCATGTACCTTTAAATACTATAATTAAAACCTTAAGGCCGTAGATCATTTACCATACCAATACGATGTCATACGAATAAAAAAAATAATTGAAGGTTTTAAAATGCGCTAAAAACAACATTATTAAAACTTAAAGGCAATTTAGTAAGCTTGTTCTTTACGAAGCTATTACAAGTTAAATTGCCAACTTAGATTGGATAATTAATTAAGGTGTAATTATTCAGACAACTATTCCATTAGCAGAGAATCTAAGTATTCAGCTAAACACCTTAAATGAGATTTTGACCTACAATTAATAAACCGATGATTTATGTCTAATAATAAAAATTTACATTTAATAAATTCTTTCCTTATTTCAATACATGGTATTTACATATTCATTAGATGATAATTCAACATGTCTACCGTTTCATACAAATCACGTGTTTAAGTCAACGGTCTTCGTCAACATATTTTTACTGCAATTACAATGTTACGGGACCTATGAAAATATTTGTATTAAAATTTTTGTGCATATATTTCTTTAATGGTTTGGTAGATGAAGGTGTTATGACACATTTTTGTAAAAATACAATCTTGTTCATTGGGTGAAGGATTTATGTGCAGAAGTGTTAGAAAGCGAAATCTGAATATCTCAAAACAACTAGAATGAAATATGTGGAGATGAGCCCTTTCATCTAACATCTGCTAAAAGGAAATGTAAAAAAAAAAAAATCACACTAATTCCTCAAAATGGTGTTTTATTACATAACAAATATGATTCTCCTAAATCAAGAGAGTTTTAAAAATATTTTCAAACTAAACATAAAACATACAAATAGGTACAGATAAATAAGAAAAATTAAAGATTGTAAAGAGAATCATTAAAAACGTTTGTAAAATTGAGGGGTTATGTTAGGCTCCAAAATATTAATTTTATTTTGAGAAAGAGGTAATATCTTTGTGTAGGTAGGTTTCTGAACAATATTATAATTTTTTTTTATTTTTTATTTAGAAGATACTTAATATTTCTCGGGGTTTGAAATCTACCGTTTCTCATTCAGTTTGTTCCATTGTTTTCGATTTTTTCGAGGTGTAATAAAAATTTTTTTAAAGGACACTATTTCTTCCCGTTTAATCCTTTGGATTTTGATTCTTATGGTCATTATCTAACATATTCTAATGGAAATCGGCTGTTGTTCGTTTCAATGAATATCATGAAATGCACTTGTGTCACTTTCGACTGAAAACGTAAGGCTAGAAGCACGCAAGTAATCAATGCGTCACTTTTCTACTTAAGTAAGCAAGCCTTCATTTTAGTATATGTTTCTACCGATGTATTAAGGTTTTGGGAGCAGTTGTGGCCTATTTTCCTTACTTTAACGAATTTCGCATTATCGTTCCACGGGACGATTTTTTTACCTGTCTACAACGCACCCATACTAATTAATTGATTTATACATACATATTTATATATGATTACAATTGTTCTATGTTATAACCTAAAATGGTAAGGCCTTTTTGAGCTGTTGGACAAGGTTTAGAAATGAGATTCCAGGTCAGCCTCTAAGCCCTACGGCACTCTTCCATCAAGGTACAACCGCAAGTACGTCTTTCTTCCATTTGGAAGAGGGAGGTCGGATGAAAGCAAATCTATGTTCATCGGACGTGGAAGGGCCTAAGGGCATATTAAACGAGAAACCAGAAAAAAAAAAAACTGTTAAAAACCTGTCCCTAGAGTAATAACATCAAAGTATACATGTAAAAAACTAGAATCAGAAACAAGATATTAAAATTCCGTTGATTTGGATCATACCGTTTTATTCGCATTTATAATTCCCGATTCTAAAGCACAATTTATTAATTATAAGTATGATTTATTAAAACTTCGGTTTGTAAAATTCATACATTGATTCGAGCTTAAATCCTTCGAAATGGAGCAAAATTAATCAGAAAAGTATCATTATTATTTTTTGTAGTTGTTAATTAATTGATATTTACAACTGTACAAAATATTTACATCAAGTAAATTGTATTGATTTTCTTTACAATTACATGTCAATACTTAAAAAGTACTACTCATCAGTAGTAATTCAATAAATGTTTACACTAGAAGGTCTCTAAGTCTATCTTCTGTTTAGATACCTCGAAGGGTTATCGGGAATAGAGCAGGAAGCAATTTGAGAGACTAATGGATTTGAGTGGTTACAGAGTTTATTCGAAAAGATATGTTTCTGGTTTTGGTGATCGGCTAATTCAATAACAAATGGAATATTTGGTAAGGAAAATTGAGGGTTTTGTTTTTAGATACCAGATGAACTAGATGGTTTAGTCTTTATGTATATGCTTATTCTTGACAAAGTAAAGGGCATTTAGGATTTTTCGAAGGATTTTGAATCGTAAGGATTGGATAAGAGATGAGAGGATTAGATGGTTTAGTAGACCCCCAAAGCTCAACTCCGTACGTTCAAATAGGTCTAATAACAGTTATGTAAATAAGTCTTTATGTAATGAATTGGGAGGTTTGATCGTTTGTTGTTTTGCTGGTTTTTATCTAATATACAGATAAGGGGGCCTAATATTTAATTTAATCGGCTTTGAGATGAAAAAATTAAAGTTGGGATCAGACTAATATATGCGAAATTAGAGCAAAAAGAGTACCGATAAAAGTGTTTTCGCCAAGAAGTGGTACAGGTCAGCAAGTTAGCCAATCTCTAAAATATTCTCAACACCATAACATCGCGAAAAATGGTCCAATTTCGGTATTATTTTTTTCATTGCGTAGGTACTGGTTCCAGCTACTATTTACTATGTGAAACATTCTTCGAAAAACCCTTTGTTACCTTTGGTATAAAACCGACGGCTGCCGTGGTAAAAAACTTCAGATTCGGATTCAGCACCCCCAAAAAAAATAAAGATCCGTTGAGAAAAAATGTTCAGCAGTTTTTTTCTAAAAACGGAATTCTGGAACCTTAATATACTTGTTTCCGCCGACTTGATTGGTGTTTGGAAACGGCAGTACCCAAAAATTGATAATCATTCAAATAAACTTTTTTTTTTTTTGAGACCTATCACGACAGGTTTAGTGTCGTCGGCTCCTAGACTATATGTTTACCTTCCCCATGTAGTTCCTATTTAGATTATTTCGTTTATCTTTAAAATAACTTAGTGTAATTATGATTCATTCTATGATTTATTCACATTTTAAAAAGATAAGTATTAAGACAAAATATTTTACACTTGTTATAAGAGCAGCTATTGTTAGTAAAGATCTTATCCCAGCATCTCCATCATCAACACATTATTCCGCGAACGATACATCACACCAGCATATTATCGAATGAATGGAACTCTCTGTCTGGTGTTATTGTCGACCGATCTCCAGAGTGGGCAGTGTTAGCCACGAATCGATTAGTGTCGCACGGTCGATCTGATAAACGACGTCGATATTTAAATAAGGCGGTTGATAAAATTGGAAAACTGATTGCTATTCACCCTTTCGAAGGAAGGCACAATCTTTTTCTTCTAATCAGCCGTCAGCCCTGTCAGAACTGTATTGATAGATCTCTCGGATTAAATGGCTAAATATTTTATGGCAGTTTAACATTCCGGTCTGGGCAGTCCAGCGGTACAAGAGTCCATTAGAAGATTAATCCCACTGTGGATGGACTCTTGAAGGAGTGTCCAATGTGGGAAGATAATCGATAAATCTTTTGAAATCCATGTCTATGAGAATTATGATGGATCATATGAGGAAGAAGTGTTTCTTCAGTAAGCAATAACTACGATACTGTTCAGAATACGTGAATAAATAATTGTAAAATAAATATATTTCCTTAAAATTAAACTACACATAAAAAAAAAAATAATAAAAAAAAAATACCACAAGCAACAAGAAGATGAACGATTCTTAGAACAAACTGTAATGCATCGATTTGTTTTTAATAGGGCGATTCAGAAAAAATGACCTATAGGTAAAAATCAAAATTTATTTTTCTTCTACTTACAAGGTTTTTAATATAAATATAAATATAAACCATTGCCCTCTATGATTTGACGCCATCTGGAAGCCAGCTGTATAATTCATTGATGTTACCACTCTTTGCGTTTTGAATCGAATAACTCACGAACCCCATTTTCAACTTCATTTATGTTGTTGATTTTTTTTACACGAAGGAAATGAGCCATTGATCTGAACAGGTGGTAGTCTGATAGTGCTAGGTCTGGACTATATACCGGGTGAGGGGGAAGCTCGATTCCATCCAAATTAGCTAGTTTTTATTTTGTAAGGCGTGAAGTGTGGGGTCTGGCATTATCTTGTTGCAACAAGACTTGCTCCCTGTTGAATAAACCTGGACACCGCTGATCCAAAACATCTTACATTCTCTGCAGTTGTTATGAATAGAGCTCTGAATTGAAACAAAGATATGAACGTTTTCTTTCAGGGCTCAAATCAACTTCATTAAATTTTCGGAACCACCTTCTCACCTCAAACATGAACTTCTTATCACAATTCTTAACTCCCGAATGTATATAAGAGAGGAATTACGATGCAAACTTAACTTCAAACACATACAAAAAAAAAACAAAAAAAAAAAAAAAAAAACAATAATTTTTCTTACTCATCCCATTATTGTTTATTTAAATATTATAGTTATTATTCTAACATGTGCCTCTTGGCTTGATATATTGAATACTAGCGGGCTAAATTTGTAAAAAAAGATTATTTTTTTATTGCGCTACAACCCTGTTGCGGGTCTTAGCATCCTCCAAACGCTCCCTCCAATCGCCACGGTCTTGTGCCGACGCCATCCAGTTTCTGACTCTTAAAACGCTTCTAGCGTCCTCCGCTACACCATCCGACCATAGGTGGAGCTTAGGAGCTTTGGTTTTCTTTTCTTTCTTTTTCCATTACAGTAGAGCGTCGATTGTCCGGACGAATCAATGCCAAGCCTAGTCTGAGTACTAAAATTTTTCGGGTCCAATTTCGCGCAAAGTTAAATTGGAAGTAGGAAAAAACATTGGATATGAATAATATATTTTTATCTATACATAACCATAAATATACGGCTTCATCAAGTTCAATATTTTATAGTTCCTTTTTAACTTTTCGGCAATTTGATCCAACTTCACTATTTCTAACTGAAGTGAAATTAATAATAGAGTTCCCATTTTTTTAAGTAATATATTGTCAATTTTAAATTTGTCGGCAAGGGCAATAGAATTTTCTTGTTTTTATTTTAGCCTATTGTTGATTTTAACTATGTACTCAGGTTAAAGAACAACACGTTTAGTGTTAGTTTTCGTTCCTATCTCAGTGATAGAACTTTCCAAGTAAACCATATATTTTCCTATTCTTCCCTCTTTACCCAATCTGCCTGTGTTCCTCAAGGTAGTATCCTAGTATCCTCTAAACGGTGTATATATATCTGACATCCCAACTCATCCTACTACTGTCCTCACCACTTATACTGATGACACATGTTTATTATCAGTAAACAATGACCCCTTGATTGCCTCCCAAATACTCCAATCCCATGTACTTAACATTCAATAATGGTGTCAAAATGGATAACAAACCCCAAAAAAATCTCACCAAATAACCTTTACCCTCCGTCGTAAACCTACGATTTCCTGCCCTACAGTATCCTTCAATGATTTCCCTAATTCCTATTGAACAAATCCGCAACCTAGGACTTCACATGGACAAACGTCTTACTTGGAATCTACATACAAGACTAAAGCGAAAAGGAACTGCTCGTCGTTACAGACTACTTCATCATTTACAAGACAAACGATCAGTAGAATTCTGATTCTTCTAGTGTAGAATTTTTATTGAAGTGCTACAGATGAGTATCAGCTCATTTACTATATGTACATATTTGTATGGTTGTAAATTTCAATAAATTGATTATATATATATTATAATAAATCACTACGTCTTAAAACCCTTATTTAATTTCCAAATCGCAAAGAATGTTAAATTCTTTTAAATCACCCGAAAAAGTCCGGATAATTGAGGTTTCGGTTAAACTACGTCCAGATAATCGACGCTCTGCCGTAATTTGATGCAGCAACAACATCTCAGGCATCTCTACTCCAAACAAAAGAGATATCCAAAAATTAGTTAGTTGAAAGTGAAATAAATAATAATTAAAATGGAATCGATATAGGGGAAGGTGCTGTACCTAAAAAACAGTTGTACCAGTGGACATTTTTAATGATGAGAGAGTGGGAGGAGGGAAATTGAAATTGTTAGATTGGTAGTGCTGCAAGCATCTCCCTGCAGTTGCACGTGTGTTTTCAAGATTTTCAGATCAACAGTTTTCAAGTTTTTTTCTTCCAAACCCTGACCAATCCAACCAGAGATTTTAAAATGCTTAAGACCTACACTTAGAAATTTTATAGGCAGTAATAGTTCATTTGGTTGTCCGATAAATATATCATAACTTCATATGTTTTCATATCAGTTATCACTTAAGGGCTTTGTGAAACAGAGCTTTCCGCACAACATGGCGTTCAGTTGTACCTGTAGACACCATTGTCAGCTAAACATGTGGGCAGAAAGTTAAAGTGTCCACAAGAACAACAGATATTTCTCTTTGTTTATTAATTCAGTATTTCAATTATAAATATTGTGGAGAGTTTGTAGGCATTCTGCGTGATAAAAAATGCCAAATGAAAATATTAAAAATCAAAATGCCGATCCTCAGCTGTTTAAATGTGGATACCTACATATTCGTATCAACCTTTTTTTTAAGCTATACTATTATATAAAAAAGCCATGTTACGTTTGACAGAGAAGAAACAACTTGCTTACTCAATATGGTGCTTTTACGCAATCTTTTATAACTGCGTGATAAAAAATGCCAAAATGTGGATACCTACTATTCGTATAACCTTTTTTTTAAGAGGAGAAAACTTGCTACTCAATATTTATAACAAACCATTTAACTAGTGAAGATGGTGATTTCACAAATGTGATCTTGGCTGATCCATCAAGCGAAGATTGTAATGAATGATTATGAACAAGGTAAAGAAATTGAAAATGAAGAAATATATGTTAGTAGCTATGTTTTGTGTTGTAAAGCGTTTTATCAAAGAAAAAGTAGAATCGTTCACGTTCAACATTTGCTACTTGAAAAAAGTATCATCAAATAATAGAACCCCAAAATTTATTCCTTCCAACATCGCTACTGATTATGAAATTGAAATAAGAGGTATCAAAAGAAAATTACCACCGCCATCTTTTATAACTAGCACTGGGAGATTATGTAAACAATTACATTTTCCTTCACCATTTCATCTATACGATTCCATTAAAAAAGTCTATGACACTCGTTAATAATAATTATAGGCACATAAAAGATTTATTTTTGTTAAAAGGTTTAAAAATAAGTTAAGTTTCTATTTACATTCATACGCGAAATTTATTGTAGTCGGCCTTCTAGTTCCATAATATCAAGTCAACTTTTCTTGTTTAAATATTCTATTTTGTTATTATATTTTATAAAAAATAATTTCTGATTTATTTCTCTAAATATCATTTTAATTATCCCTATAAACCTATAAAGAAATGAATGTCTATTGGTACAACCACTTGTGTCCACAGGTACAAAGGGGGAAGGTACCTATGGACACTAATCAGTCAGTTATATACAAAACATTATTTTCTGTAAAAATAAAATTACTTTTCAAAACAAAGACACCAGAATTTGATAGACCCTTAAATTTCTTATCTAATGGTACAATAACCACTCAGATAAATAAAGCACCGAAAATTAGAAAAAAGTATAAGTGAATATTGCCCACAGGTACAGCACCTTCCCCTAATATAGAGTAAATTTCTTATGTTTCTTTGTGTTTAATGTGGAGGTTATTATTGATAGTTAAGTACTGTAATCTATATATATAATTTGTATATGTTTGTATAAATTTATAAATATATTTGAGCTGCCAGAGAGACCACATACGTTCAAAAGACCCGCATATTCTTTATGCAGAAATTTCGGCATCCTCTAAAATAAATTATCAAAATGATATGTAAAGGAGCTGGGAGCGGCCTGAGATTACAAGAGACTGCATATACCCCTCCTCCCCCTCTCCTGACTACCATCAACCTCCCATGGCTTTACCAATCATCTTGAACCGCAGTCGGTCCTTTTCAACTCTAACGAATTAGACCTTACATAATACCCAATTGATTTAAATTATTCATAAATCAACGGGACCGAACCCGTTAAGATTGATTTAAAGCCGACCGGCTGGATAATCTGGAATTAAATTAAGTCTCGCACATCATTTAGGCTTTCATTAGCAGCAGTTTACGGAACATTTGGGGATTATTTTTTTTTTTTATCTTTAGTATGAATTAATTATTTAAGCTTTATTTATTATTATTGGCTTTTTGTTTCTGGATTTTTATTCCAATCATTAAAATATATTCCTAATAGTAATATTTTTAGTATCAAATAACATAAATTAGGAACAACAACATTAATTCTAACTGGTAAACCTACCGCACGCAAGGGTTATTATTATTTTTTTTTTATTCGGATCTTCATGAATTTTTTTTTTTTGTTGATATATTACTAAGAGATTTCTTTCACGTTCTGTCCCTTCTTACCTTGTGTTGTATTCTGAAAGTATGTTCATGTCAATTGGTAGTACCTAAGGGATCCTTACTTGGATGAATATTATGATGATGGTGCAGTTTTTCATTGGCATTCCTAGCATTTTTTATAAATAAAAAAAATAAAAAATAAATAAGATAGTGATAGATATTTGATGATTAGTGAATCTAGCAGACATTCAGTGCTGCTTACAGTTTTTTGCTTTCTTAAATAGACATAATGGAAGAAGGTTAAACAAATCTTTAGTTAGAGAACCAGGCAAGCCCAATGACACTTGATCGTATACACGTTTAAGCACCCTTCCCATATATTAAAGATTATTTTAAAAAATTGATTTCGAAGGAGTCCGGAAAATTCCTTTACCTTAGTTTGGATTTATCTAGGCATTTCACTGTCTACAAGATCTGAGAGTGTTGAAAGCAATTATCACAGTTCAGAAACATTTCTGCACCAAGTGCGGTATGTATATTTCCTTTTCAAGTTAAAGATCTATTTACCTCTCTTTTAATATTCATTCCTTAGATCCTATACTTCTGTCACCAGTCAAATTTTGAATAAACTAAAAAAAAAAAATTTTTTTGAAACTATGAATTTACGCTTAATTTTGAGTCTTACCTGCTCGTCGGTTTAAACTGCTCCTACACTGACTTGACAAACTTTCTTATCTCCAGATTCACTACAAAACCCACGTACATGACCATTATCAGACCTATTCGGACTCACGGCATAGAGTTATGGGGTACCATCAAACCATCGAATTCATCGAGTATTCAATCTCTTAAAATCCTTCCTCAAGGTGGTATCCTAGGCCCCATCCTCTACACGGTGTTTACAGCTGACATCCTAACTCATCCTACCACTGTCCGCACCACTTATGCTGATGACACATGTGTGTTATCAGTAAACAATGATCACTTCATTGCCTCCCAAACACTCCAATCCCATATCCTAAACCTTCAAGAATCGTGTCAAAAATGGAGAATCAAAATAAATCCAAAAATATCTCACCGAATAACCTATACCCTTCATCGTAAACCAACGACTTCCTGTCCTACAGTATCCTTTAATGATATTCCACTAATCCCTGTTGAACAGATCCGCTGCCAAGGACTCCACTTGGACAAACGTCTAACTTGGAATCCACATACAAGACTAAAACGACAAGAAACTTCCCGCCGTTACAGATTACTTCAACATTTAGACTTACATACATGACTGTGATTATACCTATTTGGACGTACGGAGTTGACCTTTAGGGCTCCACTAAATCATTCAATTCATCTCGTATTCAATCCTTACAATCCAGAATCCTTCGAAAAATCTTAAATGCTCCTTACTTAATCACAAGTGAACTGATTCCACTATGACCTTAATGCTCAATATGTTGCTGATTAGACACAAAACCAGATATCTTTAAAATAAACTAAATACTTACCCAAAATAACTTGTTTCTCAACTTGCTTCTCATTCCATCAACTGGCTTCTCCGAGGCGTCTGAAAAGATCTTCTACTATTGTTAAAGTTACATTTGAGCGCTATTCAAGGATAGTTTCTCTACACCGGTATTTATTTTAAATGATTTACATGTCCACTAAATTTTATTATTATTATTTTTTTAATAGAATATGTAATGTAGTAAAAAAATATAACTTTCAGAGCACATCAACTATTCATCGAAATATAAGTCTTAATTATATTAGCATTAATACTCCTGTGATAGCTATTTCATAAGCAGTTAAAACAACATCCTTGTAGTTCTCCTTAATATTATTAACCATGTAGATGGTTTGACTTGGACCATCGAAATGTTGAGCTATTAGTGGCTAGAATTTAAAAAAGAAAAAGATCTTATGAATATGAAGATCATTCTCGTATTCATAAAATGTTTTTAATTGGACTGAAAATAATCTGAGTTTCAAGAAGGAATGATAGTTGGAAGGCAGGTTCCTCCGCCCACGGAGGTCCTTAGTCCCCGAGATTTATAACAGGACTCGTCCTTTTCCCTAAGGACTTCATCAGGAGCTGTATAAATAATCGATTAATTACTTCCCTCCATTTATAGCCCTCAAGTGTGCTCTTTAATTAGCTAATGGCCATTCTCTACACCTGTACTAGCCTCCACTAACAATCTATTTCATATTATTATTACGTCTTTATCTCCATAAATCTCTTAGATATAACGTATTTGTTTTTTCTTTCTTTACTAATTTTATCTTACAGTTCCTCGTATCTCATATCTATTCATTAAAAAAATAAATCATATAATTATTCGTGAAAACATGAACATGAGCTGCAATAAAAACGTTAGGTAGTCTTTCGTAAGCCGGTCTCCGCGAAACTTACCTCATCAGCTTTACACCGACCAGTTCGATCCTTACGCTTCACTTCGAGTTACTTTTATAGATAGTTCATTTATATAACCTCACATGTAAACAATCACTACAGTTTCAACTTGGATTGTGTTGTTTAGTGTGTTAAATTGATATTTTGTCTTCCTAAATGTAAATAGGTGGAACAGAAGTTAGCAACATGAGTTTCTTAAAGGATTAAGTGTTTTACCAATTTATGTTTTCTTATTTCCTCTTATCGAATGTGTCATAGTGTTACAAAACCTAAGAAGATTAATTTGTACATGGGTATGGTGTTGTACATATTTATATTTGTTGTATCAGTTTAAGTGACAAAATTTCAGTATACATATTTTGTGAATGGATTCTTTGTCATCCTAAGTTGCTCTTCTTTCATGTTAAGTGACGTGGTGTAGGGGATCTTATAACCCACTGGCTATTCTCTCAAATATAATGTTTCTCGCTTTTAGAGTTTTAACTATCACATATCATGTGGTTCTTGGTCACCAGGTCATGAGGCTTCAACCTTTTAAGTCGGCTTAGTTGATGTGGTGCTTCATTGACTATACTCAGCATTTCAGGGTTAGCTTGAACCTGTATTCTCCAACCATGGTTAGCCGCATATTTCGATATTTTTTCATCCACATTCTCAACTCCAAGATTTTTATGCAGATGGTCGTTCTTGCTGTGCCATGGAGCATCAACTATGCTTCGAAGCACTTTTTTTCCTAATGTTTGGACAATGTGTCTATTAAATTTCTTGGTGCAAGCCCAGAGCTGATTCCCGTATATCCACACTGGTTTTAGAACTTTCTTGTACAGGAGTAGTTTATTCTCGACTGCTAGTAGTGAGTTTCTGCCCAGAAGCCAGTACATTTTTCGATATTTTATATTGAGTTTCTCTTTCTTCCTTTTCAGGTGTTCTTTTCAATTGGATTTACTATCCAGGGTCATTCCTAGATACTTGGCAGTATTAGAGTATGGAACTTTTTGCCTATTTATAAAAATCTTTTTTACATCAACTTTTCAAATTTTTATTTAAAACATATTTTTATTTAGCCAACTTTTTTAGAGATATGGTCGAAAAACCCAATAATAGGTCCTTCTTCCCTCTCCCCCACCGTTAGCTCAACCCCCCCCCCCCCCCAGGAGCGGGGACTTTTAGTATGTATACCTTTTTATTACTCCAAACGAAAATAATCGCATATTTCATGTACTCTACACCTCCCTATTCAGGTCGTTGACTGGACTAATAAACAAATCTTGACAATCCTCAGAGGCATATGCAAATAATATGGCCCCGAAAACTTTTTTTCAATTTACTATTGCATATTATATGGTCAAACAGATATCCCCTTACTGTATTTGTAATATCAATTTAAATGTTAATAAATAAAGTTCTTTAAAAAGCTTAAATAAATAATAAATTTCAGACTTCATACAAAAGACTTCACGAAAAACTCTACGGACATATCAACAACTTCATACAAACTAAGGCCTCGAGAAGCATGCCAGAGAATATGCGAAGAAGACTAAAGGTGCATTCACACTACGCTGACGTGACGTGTTGACACTTGCTCTACGACTCGTGTTAACACGTCAGCGTCAGCCATTGTGTGCACACTTTTCTGACGTGTCGTGACGAATTCATGCCAGTTTTTATTTGGTTTTCACAAGGTGCACATCGTTGCGGAATGGATATGAGAATTTTAGATGCTATAGATGAAGAGGAAAGAGTATATTGCTGTGATAGCAGCTTTTATAGCCGCTCGTATCGCCGAGAATATGGGTGCACCCTATAAATAGTTTCAGACCGATTCAAATTTTAATTTCACTATATATAAACACACTTTTGTCCCTTCCGGCAGATCATCAATCATTCCAATTAATCATAGCTATTTGACGACTGATGTCTGGAAATGAATCACATAATTATTAATCATTAAATCTTTCTTTCGATTTTTTAGTGAACTAACGATGATTGATATTTAATTATTTTTAGATTAGGTGATTGATACCTGGAAATTAGTTGTCAAATAGTAATGATTAAAATTTGATTGAATTTTAGCTCTGATTAAGTTTCTACCGAATTTAGAACTGTCTACTGGTTCTATTGATCGCGTGCCAATTGTTTATATTTGTATTTGATTTAAATATAAGATAAAACTACAACAATATTGTAGTGTTTTCTTCTTTCAAATTTATGACAGAACAAATGAAACATTATTATTTTATTTTTATTTTTGTTTTTTGACCACCCATTGAAGGTCATTATCGATGTTCTCATAGTTATAATAATTGATTCAATTGCAATTCCCACAATTGTATTTATAATACATAAATTAATTTTAATTTGTTGGATCACTCCTTCGAAGTTTTTTTACATTTTACAAGATAAATAACTAAATGTTGCTACCATTGATTAAAGAAACCAAATTTTATGCTATGGCAATTCTAAAGAATCACTAAATTAAAGAACGTGCTTTTAAAGTGTTTGAAATATTGTTAAATAAATAAAACAGTCAACTTTGCAATAAATTAGTAAATAAATGTAATTATTTCCTGATATTTCCAGCATTCCTCCTATTTCCTCCCATGCCTCGTTTCGTGTTTTTTTATTCCTCTACTCCTTCTCAAATGTGTCAAAAAGAAATGGATATTTCTTCACTCGATGAGCTGCTCCTCAATGTTCATTGCTGACGGGCTGATGCCTGCTGACGAGATATGGGAATTTATATTTGGTGCTGACGGGTCAGAGAGTGTGTAGCGATACAACACAACACGTCAGCGTAGTGTGAGCACTTCCATTCTAAATAATGGTTTATATTTTTTCGTAACACATCAACCGACGTGTCAACACGTCATGTCAGCGTAGTGTGAATGCATCTTAAGGCTCGTTTTATATTATCCGACACGACACGTAGCGGATCAGACACGGCACGGTCAGACAAATACATGGTGTATTTATATTATCAGATAAAGCGGGTTCCAGTACGGACCGGGAGCACAGCCGAAGCGGAGATATTTTTTTTTTAATAATTTTTTGTTTATAGTATATTACATGATACTAGTATGTAGTCATTATGTTTAGTCCAGGCGTTATTTGTCCAAGATAACAATGATAAAAAAGTCAAGAAAGCATGCACTAAATTTGGAAAACCAACATGTTCTGAACATCGAGTAGAAATTTGTACAAATTGTTTTGATTAGATTTTTTTTTTTAATTGCATATGTTAAATTTCTGTTTTTATATTCTTATATTAATATAAAATGTTCAATGTGTTACTCCAGAGATTTTCTCCGTTAAAGCTGATTAAATTTCATGTTTCATGTTATGAGTAAGTACCGATGAGTACTGTCCTCCCTCATGCCTGACATGTCAATTATCTTGTATGTCGTATACAAGATGTGATTGTCGTAATCATCACATCTGCTTGTTGTCACATGGTAAGTGACAAGTTTGGATTTAAAAATTAAAGAGAAAAAAAAATAGTTTATTAGTATTTTTTCTATTTATTTATAAATAATATGAAGAATTCTGACTTCTTGTGCATCTCTAAAGAAAGTTGTAAAGCTTATTACTTTAATGCAATCCTAACCTTTGGTTTATGTGAATATTTCGTCCCATTATTGACGACCCTAGGCAAGAGAGGATAAGGAGCCGTCATGAATAACACGGATACCGGGCGAGAAGGATAGCCAGATATAGAAAGGTTCAAAGAGACAGAAGATATCCTGTAAGGAATAATGTCTATATCGGTCCCCCACTAAAAGCTAATAGCCCTCTCAGCAGCTACTGAAATAGTCGCCTCTTCATCTCCTTCCAGCCAGATATCCTTTCCTCTCCTTCCAGGCACTAAAGACGTCCTCATCCTTTCTTAGGGAAGTCGTGTTTATTTAAGGACCGTTCTTCCAGCTGTTGTCTTCTGGAAGAGTGTAATAATCAATATATTTCCACCACTAGTCGAGTCGTTGATAATCCTAACGAGGAGATAGCTGTCAGCTCATGCATTTCTAATCATTCTGAATCTAAAAACATACTTAATAACGTATCGATTTAATTTAAAATCTAATCTAATTATTGGAGCTGAAATTCTTCTGAAACGTCATATCGATAATCTTTATTTGACTTAAAAATAATTTTGTTGTTTTATTTATGTTTTTTCTATAATACTTATGTTTAATCAGAGATTCCTGCTTCCACCAATTATTATCAAATTTCTTTAGCTATTTTTTAATAATAAAAAAAAAAATATGGACAAGCCTAAAGAGCAACCTTGTTAATTAAATAGATATTGAATAAATAAAGAAATAAATAGAAAGTGAACACTTAACGCGACTAACAAAATGAATACAGTGGAAACTCGTTATTTCGTCACTCGATAATTTGTCTTATTCTGTAATTCGTAAGGTTTTTTTTTTGGCAACTATAAATAACAAAATTAAATAAGTATGTAATTCATTTTTTTCCATTGCTACTTATTTAATCTTTAAACGGCCTCATTAGGTTTGTCACTACAAAATACAGCTATATTTATACATTTTGTTAATCATTTCATAAAAAAAAACAAACAGAACAAGCCCGGAGTTGATCCCTCCATTGATGCGGTAAGAGATGAAAGGATGTATGAGTGCAGTTGACGAACTCCCGGAATCAGTTAATACTGCAAAAGCTCTTCCTACAAAAACATTGGCAACTGGCCCAGCAACTTCTGATCCAGGTTATAAAATGAGAAAAGATAAGCAAGAGGTAAGCAGCTTGTTAAACATGGATAGTACGGATGTAGGATATGAAAATTTAAATGACAATGGTGAGCACTTAGAACAAGTGCTAAGTGCTCAAAATGAAGCTAGTGATGAAAAAGATGATGACGATGACATTTCTAATTCTTCCACAATTCCATGCAAAGAAGTAGAGGAAATGTTAACTAAGTGCATTAAGTGGTTTCGAGCAGCAATGTGAATCAGATATTTCACACCTGATGGGGATGCGGCCAGTGTTTAGCTTTTTTTGTGTTTTTTGTCATTTTCACTCAGGTCCAATGTGTATAATGTTCAGCTGTTCGTTTTTACATTCAATAAATTACAAAAAAAAATTAAAATTATAATCCTCTCCCACTCCTGACGAATTATCGAGTTTCTACTGTAATGTGCGTATACTTGCGTATAAGACTCATGTGCATATAAACTCATATATAAATATATGACCGGACCAACCGTTGTGAAAGTATAGCAAAAATATATTTACAGAGACCCAACCCAAGAGGGACTGCTCCAAATTCGAACTACGGATGAAATATTAGATAATATATTGAGATGTGTCGATTCTCGGTTCGATTGATTCTTGGGAAAAGAATCGATGATCCAATGTCAATTCGTAGGAACGGATTGAAACCGCTGACGTTGGCAATAGTTTGGTGATATCTAATTATGTCATTATACATCAATTTTTCTCCTAATGGCCAAGCCTCTTTTATTCAGGACTAAAAACAAACCCCATGCAACTGCAAGTTAAATTTCAGTTAGTTTAAAAAATTTATTCCCTATTGGAAAATTTTAAATTAGATATACTATCACTAATAAACGAAATAATGCCACTCAGACAATTTTACAATACATTTTTGTTATTTTTAAGGGCCTTATTATTTTTGTCCAAGTATAAAGAGTTTTCAAACCCTGATACTTAATTAAAACAAATCTAGTGCTTCTACACAGTTTAATAAATGCGTCTAGTAACATTTTCAATTCCTTAAACAATAAACGAAACCTTGGATGTATCTTCTTAAATAAGAATTTGTGAATTTAATAATATTATTGTATATAAATTGAAACAGGAAAATTTTGGCTCTGTTAATTAATGGCGTTTACCTCCAAGTAGACGTTATAACAAAAATTAGAGCGCTATTAGTTCGTCTTTATTATTAGACAAACTAAAAATTTAATAAATAAAAAAGTAATAAGAGGAGAAAAAAAAAAAGACTCATTTACATGACTGTGATAAGACCTATTTGGACGTACAGAGTTGAGCATTGGGCTCCACTAAACCATCCAATTCATCTCGTATCCAATCCTAACAATTCAAAATCCATATGTTTGCTGATTTATCCCGCACCAGATATGTATCCTTCCATAGTAAGCTCCATAACCACTCCAATCCACTAGTCTTCCCACTCCATTCTCGATAATCCTCCGAGGCGTCTGAAAAGATGGCCTAGAGACCTTTTAGCGTAGATTTTATTGAAGTGCTACTAGTGAGTAGTTCTTCATAAGTTATTTACATGCTATTGTATTCTCTAAGGCATACAATAGGCCAATATACAAACATAGAACACTACTATATCCCGTGGGCCCAGTTAGCAACTTATCTTGGTGTAGAACTAGACCACTCCCTCACATTCACGGCACATTTAAATAAAAAATGCAATAAAATAAAAAATGTAATCAGCAAAATGTCACCTTACTTCAATAGTAACTCCATAGTATCAAATCGCAACAAATTAATCTAGTACAAAACTGTAATCAGACCAATTTTAACCTACTCATCACCTGTTTGGAGTAATACTTGTAAAACTAATTACAGGCAACTGGAAGTCATTTAAAACATTTGTATGAGAATCATAAACAAATACCTTAGATACTCGAAAATATCCACTATACTCACCGATCTTAATCTACCCACAGTCAAACTACTTATTCATTCACAAACCATTTTTTTTTTTTTTTTTTTTTTTTTTTTTTTTTTTATCAAATACCTGAATTTTTTTTTTTATCAAACATCTGAAAACCCCAAAATCCAAGAAATAGGAAATTACAAAAAGCAAACTCTGAAACGATACAGACATAAACAGACAAAAAACATATTACTTGAAGATTGAATCAAGTTTATTTAAATTGCACAGCATTATACACATTGCAATAGTATACATATCTTATTTACACTATACACTTAATTAATAAAAGTTTATTTTGTATAACACCACTAAAGATTTTTATTTTCATTTTGTTTGTATAATTTTATAAATTGTGTAGTATTATTTGTATTAATTTGACTTGGATTATAACTTAAAAACTATTTATTATTATTCGCGCTTGTAATGCTCATTTGTTGTGTAGGTTTTTTGTTTTAGTTTTTCATACTGTTTTATCTCTTAATTGAAGCTTTCTGTGTTCTTTGATTTGTTTATAAATTCTTTCTTATAACTTATTATGTCACGTAAGATGGATGTGTGTCCAGACATGTACTTATGTTATTATTAGCCTAGTTCGGCTTTATGTAATTTATTTTTAATAAAGAATACAAAAAAAAATATAAAAAAAATTTATAAATATTTTTCCAAAAGGTTATATTGCAATACTTATAGTAATATGTTAGCATATTCTGCTCAGGAACATTCTTGAAATGTCATCGACAATTTAAGTTCCTCTTAATATTACTCCTGAACCCAAGTGATTGAATACTTGTAGATTTTTAAAACTTCACAAAAGTGAAATATAGCCTGTCTGTAATTCTTCGCTTTATGGCTGTAACCTCTGTTCATATAAACGTCAAGCAGGGGAAGAGCCAACGCCTGCGCAGCAGTAAACCTGACACCGTCGCTTTTATGTCCTCTTTTACCAAAAATAGGAATTTTGGGGATCGGAATTTGGAATTTATATCTCAGAACGTTCTTTTCGGAACGGTGAACTATCTTCTTGGCAATCTGCCATCTCATATATGTCTATGGATACAAAAATATATATGCCTCGTGTCATGGAAAAATAATAACAATAAAACGTAATTTGATCAATAAAAAAACTACTTAGGTCAACGAACGTGTATTTTCAACTAAAGTAAGTTTTTCTAACTGTTACTTCCTACTAATATGTTTTATGTATACGGGGTGTCCCGAATTGAAATGGCAAAACTTCAGGAACTTATAGGGGACCGAAAAACTAAGACAAAAGTCCTTTAGAGATTTGCTCGTTTTTGCTTAGTTTTAGAGAAAATCACAAAAAAAAAAAAAAAAAAAAAAAAAATGTTACATGTAGCGATTATCACCTTTCAAAGTTCGTCAGGCTAGGTAGTGAGATATGTAAACACTTAATGTTATCCTTTACATTATTTTATTTATTTACATTTTGGCTCATAATAGCAGAGTTGCTCGAGCTATAAATTACCCACAACGATGGATTGGACGTGGATAATCTTGGCCACCCAGATCACCTGATATGACACCCATGGATTTTTTCGTATGGGGAACCTTGAAGCAGAAAGTTTATTCGGTGTCAATCAACTCAAGAAAGCAATTAAGAGACCGAATCATAGATGCAGTGCACCAAATATGTTTGGCTGCAATTTATCAAGTGAGTGCTAGATATAATGCTTGCATTGGTGCAAGAGGACAACATTTTGAGCAATATTTACATTAAAAAGAACATAACATAAATATAAATGTAAATAAATAAGTATAAAAATGAAAACTTGTTTTGTTTCCTTTTTTGTGATTTTCTCTAAAACTAAGCAAAAACGAGCAAAGGACTTTTTGTCTGAGTTTTTCGGTCCCCTATAAGTTCCTGAAGTTTTTCCATTTAAATTCGGGACACCTTATTTTTGTTGTATTTCTCATAACTTTAAAATGAAGTTCTTAATTGTAAGCTTTATGTTTTGCTAAGGCAGTTTTATCACTTGAAGTAAGCATAATGTTATAGAAGGATCAATCATCAGGATTGGTGAATTATTAGCCAATCTACCTTGTCTCCTTACGGAAGTTTGAACATTTGTTTTTTTGTTATCTTTAGAAATGTTGGAAATATTTTTCTTGCCATTTAAAGACAACTTTGGACTGGTCTTTAAGATGATTTCATTATTTTTAATTATTCGTAAATATTTCTTTTTAGACTATTCTATTTGATGTATTACTTTTATTCTCGAGTCTTTGTATATAATAATTAGTAATATTATTTATTAATCTGGTATAAATAAATAAATTACGTTTTACATTTGTATATATGGCTTGCATCCCCCGTCACGGCTTCGCCCGCTCTCATAAGTAAAGAACATAGCTATTTTAACTGATTGATATTTAATTTTTTATCGATAATAATCTTGTTTTGAAGTGTGTAATTGAAAATTATTTCGTCAATTACATTTTCACACAAAACTGAAAACTTTAATCTACCACTATTGGTGATATGGTTACAGATCACGTAGAAGAATAAGTGGACATCCAATTTTTAATTGTTAATATATGAGTTAATAATCCAGATGGACAGAGACTATTAGGAAACTCTTGCGGAAAATAGACGGCATTATCAGTGCTTACAACTAAATGCCCATGGATCATATTTTTACACACAATATCAAAAAGCAATGTTTCGATATTTTTACTATGCAATAATGTTTACTTCAACAGAAATAATTTTATGGATTTCATAAAGTTGGATTTTAATTTATAACTTCAAAAGATTTTGACAGTGTTACAAACCTCGTTTCTGCCACTGAACATTGTACATTTAAGTTATTATTATAGAAAACTTTTCTATTGTAAACCTTTCTAAAACTACCATGATGTAGTTAAAATTGTATTCAGATCGGTTCAAGATTTTTTAGCATTGTAAACCCTGTTGCAGAATGGCGCTAACGACATAACGGCCGATTTCAAAACTTCACTGGAATCCACATGTTCATACCACACATTTATACCTTTTTTAATAACAATATAATTGAAAAAAGTATATTTTATTATAAATTTCTAGTGCTATATAACACCGTACCTTTGTAACCTCTCTTAAATGGGGCTGGGCATCTACAATCTTCAAACTTCACTGCGTACCACATATTTACAAACAGTTTAATTGAAATTCTATAAATTTTATTATTGCTAAACCTTCCTTGAATTATGAGAATGGTATAGATAACATTTAGTACAGATTGGTTCAGTAGTTTTCACGGTTAGTGATCACAAACGAAAAATAGTTTGTACTTTTATGTAATAGTATTGATTCTAAGAAGCATGTAGAGTTCTTGTAAAATAAAAGGCTTATTTTTTTATTTTAAACTATTTATAGGTATTTACAATTGTTTACATTATACACAACAAGTAAATTTAAGGAAAATTATTACAATGACATGTCATTAAGATGTAAAAAACTATTCACTAGTAGCACTTCAATGAAAATCCTACACTTGATGGTCTTTTGGCCACATTCTTTTTAGACACATCGGAGGATTATCGGGAATTGAGTGAAAGACAAATTTTGAAAGTATTGGATTCGAAGTAGTTACGGAGTCTACTATGAAAGGATAGGTAACTAGTATAGGCCAAATCAGCAACATATGGAACTTTAGGGTCTTTATGGATCAGTTTGTTTGTGGCATAATAAGTGGCATTGAGGATTTTACGAAGGATTTTGGATTGTAAGGATTGGATGCAAGAAGAATTGGAAGGTTTAGTGAAGCTCCAAAGCTCAACGCTTGTCTAGTAAATGTTAGAGTAGTCATAAGTGACGAGCAGTTTCTTATTTTTTAAGTCTGATATGAAAGGAATAATGGTCAACGAAATGTAATTCCGTCAGCTCTCCAACTCTCTAATGAACTCCCAAAGATATTCCCGGTCACAAATCACATATGTATTCCAATTCAAACATACAATAAAGGGCTAGGAACATACAATAATATATTCAAACATATATAATACATAAAATAAATTGCTAGGGTAAATAAAAGGATATATCACGAAGGATAAGGAGAAAGCAGGAGTTGGATCCAGTCCTCCCACACTGAAATAGTTGGCCCGGCCTCCCTACCTAGGCCACTGGGCACTGGCCATATCTTACTGCAATTTCTAGAACATTATACTATTATATTTATGAACTGTATTCAATATACAATTCAATGCTGTATAATACTTTAAAGTATACTAAGAACGTTACGGATAATAGTCGTTCCGAACATTCGGAACCAGACACACAGTGACAATATACACGGAGATATGACACAATGTGAAATATCACAAGGCTAAGTCATTCAATAATTAATCATCTAACCACATGGTGGAGTATTTAGATAACGAAGGGCAGCAGTTAACCTTCCACCGCTCGGTGGTAAAAACGGACATTAAGAAATATTTCATGTCAACAGAGCTTTGAATGGACTTTGTACTATTATCAAGAGATGGTTGACAAGATATAAACAGCAATGAGAATACGATTTGATGGATTAACACTAGTGTAAACAAACATTCTTTCCGAAAAAACAGGTTGTTCTCAGATCTGTATCAAGTGCAGGGCACTTGTTTTATGCCCAACCATTCATAGTGTGAGGTACATATAGTAACGTCTTATATAATATATCAAAGGTCTGTCTATTAACGTTTAATGGTGAGTGATACATATCTAAAATTGTATCCTTATGGGTGTATTTAGTTAAAGTAAACATATTTAACAAGTTAACAGATTTTCGTTCTTAAAATTGTGTAACTTTTGTTCCTTCGCCTTCTGAGTGGCCTGGTTTTCAAGTATAACATCTATAGAATATTTAACAATTGAAATCTGACCTATCCTGGCCCATAGAGCTAAGTTATTGATTGTTTTTCAATATAATGCCCCTGCTCAAAAGTGCTGTATTTGATGTGTGGGTGGCCATGGCACACTCTGACGAAAAAGAAAAATACTCTGAGGTCAAAAGGAACTGTTAATTTTAGATGGCATCACTCAGGAATTATTTATGAAAAAAGAGGATTCATTTTTAATTCATATTCGTTCTCGATGGGTACAAAGCGTATTATGTTGGAGCTCGATGGAGCCGTAAATTATGTTGAAAAAAATTCCGATTGGCTGATGATCCAAGTAGCGGTAAATCTCGTACTACCAAAGTATTTGAAGATCTGGGGGAAAAACAAAAAAGCGACAAATTCAACGTTTGTTGGGCAATTATTCCTATGAGGAGCTGTCATATGCTGCACGCCTCAAATTGTACTCAGCTTTATTCATCTGGCCTATATATTTCAACTTTGTTAATTAATGAAGGCAATGCTTTGTTGAATTCTGATTAAACGATAAATGTTTCCCGGATGAATTATTCCATTTACTATTTGAACCAAATGGCTAGTAAAATAGTAAATAATAAATGATCTGCGTTGAATTTAATATTATTATTTTTTTTTTTTACTTCTGTCAATTTCCGTAACACGAGCGATACAATGTACAAAACCCTGATTTTTATCCGTTTAAGTCCAAATATTACATTAAATCAGTTAAATAAAGTATTTTAACCATTCTACAATTAAAATATAATATATGTACAGTATGATTCCTGAATGTAATATTTTGAACGTAAATGGGAATAATAAAAACCATATTTATAAGCAGATAAATTTTTATTTACAATATTATAGTTAAATATCATTATTTACATGTCTAAAATGGTTGTTTTTATGAATAATTGTTAAAGGTAATTTTTTTTTAAGGAATGACTTTTTACATATAAAATGTAGAAATCCCCCTCCGAAATCATCTTCATCAATACCCTCAACATTAGTTTCTGTATCATCATGATCTAGAATGTTTTCTATTTCCTTTTTACTTAAATAGGAATTTATCTCCTTCAAATTTTTTTTTTCTATCTCGCCTAGTACCTACTAAATTCTAGAAATATGGTCTTATCTTATAAGTTTCGGTTTAATGAAAACATTCCGAATAATTAACACTTTTGCTCACTGAATTAAACAAAAGTAAAAATACAAAACAATCAAACTTACATTATGTCTGTTGGAGCTCCCGCAAAATTGACAGGGTCTTTTGAATGAGGCTCCAAAAAACTAAAATAAAATAAACAAATGGAAAATAAATAAATAAACTAAGGTTCCGAATATTGGAATCTATTTGAGAAAACCGGAACTATACACCATACATACATAATATATTTACTATAAAGATAACAAACATTATCTATTTACAAACAATGAATTAAATAACAAATAATTATTGAACCTTTTGAATCAAAACTAAAAATAACCTATCAATAATAATTATGAAAATTATATTACTAAAAACAAAACAAAATATAAATTAATAAAATAAAAAGATAGGATATTATTGGTGAAGAGCTTAGCTGAGGGAGCGGAACGAATATGACTGGTACAGCCGCAACGAGATGGAGATGATCTAGATGGTCTCGATGAGTGAGGAACCTTCATAAGATGTCTAAGATGTCGTGAACGCTGGACGCCTTCGAAAGAGGTCGAAGAACTAGTGGACCCACTTCTGCATTTAAGCTATCAACGATGAAAACAGCGTCTTAATAATGACGCCAACTAATCGCCATCTTGTACTGCACTCCAAAAAAAACTAATTATCAAGTTGAACTAACTATCATATGGCCGTTGCTAGGCAACGACAGCTAAAGTCTACAGCCGCATCAGCGACCTCCTATATCGCTCACCTCACAAATATTCTTAATATTGTGTATTAATTCAAATTGAATTGAATTGAAAATTACTACAACCACTATACATAAATAAAAAAATAAAGTTTATTCTAATGGCGTTAACAATGTAAAATACAGCTGATTGCCGAGAAAGGGACGAGAATAACTCAAAACGAGAGCGGTCGCTTGTTATACTTTGTGCAACACTGAGGGCTAAATGTTTTCCAAGCAGAAAACTACCCCTGGATTAGTCTTTGCACTCCTCTCTCCTGCTCTCTCTAGGATAAATAGAGAGATAGGCTTCAGTACGGGTTCCATAGGCTGAGTGTATTAGCATTGTACATACAATATGGTTAATTCTCACCTGTGTTTTTATTGGTTGTTTCATTATTATCGTTACTATCTGACCCGGCGAACTTCGTTTTGACAAACAGTCTCTGATCGTCATGTTAAGTTTGTTTGGGCTTATAGGCATAAAACCCTAAGGTCATCAATGCATGTGTAGTTTTGAGTAATTCTATATATAATTTGGCCCGGAATGGGTAATTTGGCTCCTTAGAGGAAGGAAAAACGCCACGGCTTGCTTATCTGTATATATATATATATATATATATATATATATATATATATATATATATATATATATATATATATATATATATATATATATATATATATATATCCATTTTTTTATTTATTACATAAAAAGCTCATTTGTGGAATGTAGTAAAAAGCCATTTACATTTATTCTATTTTGAATAGTCCACTTCCCCACGAGGTTTGTCATGTAAAGTTTAACTAACCTTAATTTCTATCTTCTTCTTGTAGTTTCGTATAGGCCAGCTAAGGACACCGACATTCAACTATAGTGCTTGGATCGGGCTTTGATGTTGGCTCAGTAGTACGCATCCTCTGGCTGTTTAGTTCCTTCTTCTCCTGTGCCTATTGGGCTCCTGTCTTCTTTTTTTGGTGGTTTGGCGTGAAACCTTGTTTGTTTATGAATCCTCCTGAGAGATGTCCGGTCTTTCAAGTCATTTTCCGTTCCCTCAAGTTAGGTCTTTGCTTACTTCTGACAACCATGGTGATTTGGTCTTTCTTCTTTTCAAATAACTAAGAATCTGATTTGTCAACTTGGAAGATTGCATTCGGGAGATGTGCCCATTAAATGCGAGACGTTTTTTCCTAATTAAATCCGTTATTCTTTCACATTACGTGTTGAGCTCTTGGTTTGGTCGCCTTTTGTGTTTGTTCCCTTTATTAACTGGTCCTAGTATATAGTCAGCGAGTCCCTCCTGGTCAAAGGACAAAACGTGAAAAAAACTACTCATCAGTAGCACTTCAATAAAAATTCTACACTAGTCGGTGGCCCAGAATCATCTTTTCAGACGCCTCGGAGGATTATCTGGAATGGTGTGGGAAGAAAGTTGAGAAATTAAGGGGTTTTGAGTGGTTATGGAGCTTACTATGAAAGGATATTTATCTTGTTTGGGATAAATCAGCAACATATGGGACATTAAGATCTTTATGGATAAATTTATTCGTAACAAAGTAAAGACCATTTATGATTTTTCGAAGGATTTTAGATTGTAAGGATTGGATACGAGATGAATTGAATGGTTTAGTGGAGCCCCAAAGGTCAACTCCGTACGTCCATATAGGTCTAATCACAGCCATGTATATGAGTCTTTTGTAATTAACTGGAAGCTTTGAACGTTTGTCTAATAAATTTTGAAGTATTCTATAACGACAGGCAGTTTCTTGTCGTTCAAGTGGAGTCCTAGGTAGCGGATCTGTGGGGATTAGTGGAATATCATTAAAGGATACTGTAGGACAGACAGTCGTTGATTTACGACGAAGGGTAGAGGTTATTTGGTGAGATTTTTTTGGATATATTTTGATTCTCCATTTTTGACACCATTCTTTTGGAGTTTTGGATATGGGATTGAAGTGTTTGGAAGGCAGTGAAGGGATCGTTGTTTACTGATAACTCACATGTGTCATCAGCGTAAGTGGTGAGGACAGTGGTAGGATGAGTTGGGATGTCAGCTGTATACACCGTGTAGAGGATGGGGCCTAGGATACTACCCTGAGGAACACCGGCAGATTGGGTTAAGATGGAGGAATATAAATTTTTATGGTTTACTTTTAAAGTTCTATCACTCAAATAGGAACGGATAATTAGGAAGTATGTCGAAGGAAGGAATTGGTGGAGCTTTATAAACTTAATTATTTATTATTTATTAACATAAGTAGTTGACCTGATAGATGTTTCCCTCTCTTATATCAATATTCAATTCGAACAGAATAAAAAAAAAAAAAAATTAAATCTTTATTTATAAAGCATAATGTTTATTGTAATATACAACAATATTCAATTTATTAAAGAACATTTTTACGCATTCCTAGACGTTTAATCGAGAAAAGTCAAACAAATTAAGTTTTCGATTGAAATGATGAAATGAAATGGAAGTTCGCCATACTACTTCATAGCTACTGATGTGACGTTATTAATGCTTGTTAATTTTTATATTTTGAGTATTTACAAATTATTTGTATTATTTATTAGGAAAAAAACTCTCTTACGTCTAACTCTTGAGTGGAGTCAGTAATATTTTAGTTTTTAAATGAGTTTTTTTTTAAAAAAACTATAAATAAAAAAAGTAATTTTTATTTTTATTTATTTATTGACAAATAAAATTTATATGATATGCATACATATCATACATATTACAGAGATGCCTACAGGCCCGGCAACTTTGTTAGCATAAAACATTTGGTCAATTACTCAAGAAGATTGGCTAGTTCCGTTACACATAAAGCTGTACACTAATAGAGTAGGCTCAATTTACCAACTTCATCGTCCAGGAACAACGGAATCGTTCCGCTGTGTTTTATGACTTAAACTGTTGTTATCCCTGGGAAAAGAATACCAACAAATATCAAGGCTATAAAATAAAATATTACAAAAAAAAATATCATGTAAAAACGACGTAATTATTCAGGAATAATTAATTAATTGCCACTTCTATTGAAATTATTTTATTAGAAAACTAGTTTAAATGCTAAACATTCATCTTCCGTTCAAAAACATACAAAATGTTCAACGCATCAGCACTATGTTAGATAGATTGTATATATTAAAGTTTTCAAAAATGTAAGACAAGAGATCAAATATTGCTACTCACCTGAGTCATTTAAACAAAAATATAGATTGGTTTTAAACAATTTTATTATTTCTAATGATTAATAAATATTTAATTTTGGGCTTTTTTCTACTTAAAAATTTATGAATCATTAGAAATAATTTAATTCGTTTTAAACCGATCCAGATTTTTGTTTAAATGACCAGATAAACATTTCCAATAGCCCCATTTAAAGTTTGTTTCCAATAGGAACGAAATAATCCAATTAGTTATAGGAGAAATCTCAAAATAAAATCGAAACAATTTAACCGATCTGGACCTTCCCCTTCCACAATGGATGCATTCCAGATATCTGTTAGATTTCCTCAGGTGAGTACCAATATTTGATTTCTTGTCTTACATTTTTTAAAACTTAAGTGTTTATAATCCATGTAACATATTGTAGTTCTGATGTATTGAATTTTTTTTAGAGCTAAGAAGAATGTTTAGCATTCGAAACTAGTTTTCTAATAAAATAATTCCAATAGAAGTGGCAATTAATTTATCAATCCTCATTAAATTGATCCTTCTATACCGCCATGCGTATCTCAAGTGACGCTATTAATTTAGATATTATCTAAGTATTAAGTCATCATTTATTTTATTATTATTAAGGACTAGGAAAGGATTCTTATAATAAACATAAATAATAAATATAAAAAATAAATAAATAAAAGTACGAAAAGATACGTTTTTTTTTTTTTATTTTTAATTATAAAGCAATTTTTCATATACCAAATCAACATAACAATTTCCTTCATAAAAGAAGCAATATTGAATTAGCAAATATTTTTTTAACTGCATTATGATATAAAATTCGTCGGAATTAGTTTGAATAAGTCAAATAAGGGTAGTTTCTTTTTTTTTTAGCCTGTTGGATATTAGCCAGTTGGTTGGAATACTGTTTCAGCTGTCGGATATAAGAGACAGAACACTGTTTGAAAAAAACTCGTTAACAACTCGATGACCTATGACACACCACCGACGTCAACAGAGCGTTAATGCCTCATCAGTTCGCGGAAACTACTCAAGTCGAGAATTAACAAGCACAGCTTGCCTTCATTTGAGTTACATAAGGAAGCTGTCTGCTTCACTTAGATCTAATGAGCTTTAATTCTCTAAGCGAACCGATAATATTGTTCTTTAAAATTCGAACCGATAATATTGTTCTTAAAAAATTCATAACCCCTATTGAGATTGAAAACATTTTTTTTTTTTTTTTTTTTTTTTTTTTTTTTTTTTTTTTTATATAGGAGTTTTCCACTAATGTGGTTTTCCTTTATACATATACATCCCTAAATATCCTCAGGATCCTTCTCCAACCTTCCCTGTCCAAGGCCTGTTCCTCTGTTATGCCATGTCCCATCAGGTTATACTCCGTCTCTCTCCACCTCACTCTGGGTCTTCCAAATTATCTTCTTCGGTAATCTTCCTGGAGCATTCTTCTCACATGCCCGAACAGCTTTTTTCCTCAATGGTCGAAAATTCCTATTTTCCCCAATTATCTTCGTTTCTAATTCTTTCTCGTCTGGGTTTTGATGCTCCAGAAGTCCATCTTGCTAGTAGTCTTTTCCGTTGCCTTACTTCTATATGAGATTGAAAACATTTATAGCTCCAGAGAACACCATTTAGCATTGCTGTGACCTTCCTTCCTTCTCCTATACTTCGTTTAATATCTCGACTGTTTTGATACCTTTTTCAAAGGTTCTCAATATTTAAGCGAAAAATTGATAATTGATCAAACATGTTTGTACGCTTTCTCCCCCAATCTATACCCATCCTCTATTTTCTTACTCTTGACAGTAAAAGGGTTGGAGAAAAAGTTAGTCCTTTCAGGTTTGAAATTATAAAAGTTTCGACCCCGTTTTCAATTGGCAAACTGTGGTTTTTTTTAATGTACCATATCTTCCGCAATATATTGTCCCATACTTCTAGGAACCTTATTTATAATTCTAATATTTAGCGAAAAATTGATAATTTTCATGTTTTGGATCATATTATTACTATTACAGAACAGTATATATAAAAACAATTGAAACTTTTTTTTTAGTAAAATTGTATACTTCACCTTTTTTTATAAATTTTAGGCCCTATGTTTCGAGGTGCCTAACTTATTTTAAAAGAAGAAGACGGCCTCGGGACCTTCTAATATAAGTACTTCATTATATAGAATATTTACTAATTAAGTGCTAACAATGTTTTTTTATTTTTATATAATTGTCCACAATTCAGTTGCTTTCCTTAACCTCAGTTTTCAATGGCTTCCCTCCATATTATTCTTTCTAAGGTCCATTCGTCTCTTAGGCCGTCTTTTGTTTCCTTCTTCCATGTTTTTTTTTGGCTAACTTCGTTTCTGACAATATTTTGTGTTTTTAGTCAAAATCAAAGTATGTTTTATTTTATTTTTTTATTTCCGATTCGGCCAGCTAAGAACCACATCATTTTAACTACTTCTTGTTGCTCCGAGCTTTAACATCCACCCACTACTTCCGCGCTCCTTCTCGATGCTGTTGATTCCTTTTTTTGGTCCACTTCTTGCATGTTGGAAGCTTAGGGCTTTTCTTGGAAACATCGTTCTGATGTTAGTTTCTGGTTATTTAGTTAATATCGCTGCTAGTAATTGCCACCTCTTTCAAATCTCTGCACACCTATTTGTCAGTCGCATTGGGTTCATTCTTGTTATATAGCAGAAAAAGGTAATTCACTTGAGGTACGCATGGTGGTTTAGAAGGGTCAATACAATTAGGATTGGTGAATTTATTGCCACTTTTATTGGGAAATACTTTATAATATAAGTGGCAATTAATTCATCGATCCTAATTGAAAAGGTAATTTTCCGTTTCCTCATAGTGTCAGTTTTTTTTTTTTGGTGTAAAGTTCAGTTTATTTTATTATTATTATTTTTTATTTATCAAGTGAGGCATGTAATAAGTTGTGAGTATTTTAAAGAATATAAATTATAACAGGTATTTCTCTGTGAGAAAAGGATACTTCTAATGCCAATACTAAAAATAAAATATCCATTTATTAGGTAAGTAGTTATTTAACAGTCTTAGATTTTGTATGTTTTTTTTTTGTTTTGTTTTTTCTTCTTATTTTCGGCATTCTAAAGCTAAATTTCATAAGATTAAACCTTTATCTGAGAGCTAAACAGAAAAATTTGTGAGAAGAAATACAGTGGTTATATGGGAGGGATATAGTGGCTCAGCAAAACGTATGTATAATAAGAAATTCGCTCCTTGTTTGAGACCATATATTTTTAACGCTTGGTATTAGCCGAGTGAAAGAGCAATTAGCATTCTCTCAAAATAACAGCTCTAAGATTTACTCACGGACATAGGATGCGATTTTGAGTGTCTAGCCATCTTCGCAATATCTCAGTTACCACAAGACTATACAACAAATAGTCAATAGTGAATATATTTTACTGAAATTTGTAGTTAATTAGGAAGTGATAACTTATAGACTTTCATAATAAAATCAGGAATTTATGGCAACGATTTTAAATATTATTCCTACCAATAATTATATAGTAGCTAATAATAAATAAAAACAAAACAGTCGATGAGAGAATTCTTTATCAGGCATTATATATGATATATATATATATATATATATATATATATATATATATATATATATATATATATTTCTAAATGATCATTTGAGCGCGATGCAGTGCAATATAAATTATATACGATAAACAATTGAATAGCATGAATCGTCAACTGTCAGTCTATCAACTATGATCATTCTCTTTAATATGTATCTATATATAAAAAATCAATGTATGCGTGCGTGCGTGTGTGTGCGTGCGTGCGTGCGTGCGTGTGTGTGTGTGTGTGTGTGTGTGTGTGTGTGTGTGTGTGTGTGTGTGTGTGTGTGTGTGTGTGTGTGTGTGTGTGTGTGTGTGTGTGTGTTTATAGGCTTTAAAACAGCAAGAGATAATGCTTCATGTGAGGAGTCATATTTTTCCACATATTCAGGGGAAGATTACAGGACTATTGGTATATTGATTGGATGCATAGGTGACAAGTTATGGATCAAAATGTAAAAATCGTGAATTAATAAAAAAGGCTTCAACAAATCAGTGTATTTCTAACAGCTGAGTCATTCCCATGCTGTTTATTGCGAATGAACGAGAAACCAGATGATTAAAAATAAAAACGAGAGACCAAATGATTAAAATACGGATAAATTTGGAAATTCCATGATTCTCTCAAAGACAGTTATGTGTGGCCTGCTCACGCGTTGGAAAACCATCTGATTTGTTTGTAAATACAACAGATGTAAAAAGTAAAAAAATATTGTATATCCATCAGTACTATTAAATTTAATTCTTTGAATTTTTTTTTAAATTCAAATTAAAAATATATATAAAAACAAATTCTACAAAATACAAAAAACATTAGTACAATAATTGTCGTATTGGGTTTATTTTTTTAAAATTTTCTTAAGCGTGTAGTAATGCACGCCGGGTTTAAAAAAAAAAAAAAAAAAAAAAAAAAAAAAAAATAAAAAAAAAATTACAATAAGGTAATACTACTTAATTAACAACTTATCCCGGAGAAACTTTCAAAAGATGTTTAAACTTATTTAACCACTGATCCTCGTAAAACTAGGTATCCATCTGAGCAATCGAATTGCTTGGAATCGATATACGAGACTTAAAAGCCTTTCTTTCAATTCTTCTCGTATTCAACTCTCGCAATCTCAAATACTTCATAAAATCCTCAATGCATCTCATTAAGTCACAAATAAACTTGTCAATAACGATCTAAATGTTTCAAGAATTGCAGATTTGGCCAAAAAAATATATCTATCCTATAACAAGCTACATAACCATTGGTATCCACTAGTCTCCCATCTTGCTTGTTACCTTTCAATAAACTTGTTAGAACATTTCCGGAGTGCTATTTCTTTAGAAGGTTCAGATGTTAATATTGTTTATTTTACCTTAAGATTTTTTTTTTTTTTTTTCAGATAGGGAAAATCGATTAATTTCAGAATACATAATTAGTTCAACCATCACAATTAATTGATTCGATATCCTATTTGATTCCTGGAAAATTACAGTGTTGTTCAAATAGGTTTGTTTAGCTTGATTATATCCTTTGATAAATGGATTATCATAATAACTGTCCAATATCTTCATACACGTGGCGTTATTGATTACCACTCTAATATTTTGAAATCATCTGAACGTTGCAGCTTTTGTTCTGAACTTTTGAAAACATCTATAGACTGCTCGAAATTTTGGTGTCTAGCAAAGAGGCAGAGAGGAATAAGAGATTGTCCTCCTTATGTTGAAGATGATTTGGTCCAAGTAGTATTGACAATAAAAAACGATTAAGGGACAAAACAGCTGGAGTTCTGAACCTTTGAGAATTTCTTGAACTTTTTCTAATCCCCCCTCACACTTCAAGGTCTCTCCTAGGCAGAAATGGTCTCTCCTAAATAATTATCTACCTCAGGAAGTATCGAAATGGTGAAGGGTTTTAGTTAGTAGTTCCGTGCTCCACACACAAGGGCACAATGTTTTCTAACGTTTATTCCCGAATAGAAATAATATTTTAAAACGGAAATTGGTTTTGAAAAAAAAAACAATTTTATATTTTTATTTTTTATAAATCAATTTATCAGCACAAGCATGTTAGAAGTGATGTGAAGTGAAGAAAAAAAAATCAATTTATTGCAATTTACAACTTTGCAAATATATGCATCAAGTTAATGTGTTAATAACGTTTTCAATAACGTGTCTAAACTTGAAAAGAACTACTCATCAGTAGCATTTCAATGACCACTCTACACAAGATGATCTCTAGTCCATCTTCTTTTTAGACGCCTCGGAGGATTATCGGAGATGGAGTGGGAAGCTAGTTGAGAAACTAGTGGAGTTTACCATGAAAGCATAGGTGTATGGTATGGACTAAATCAGAATGGAACATATGGAACATTAAGATCTCATATAATTATTGGTGACAAATGGAATTTTTCGAAGGATTTTGGATTATAAGGAATGGATACGAGATGAATAGGAAGGCTTAGCAGATTAAGCTCAATCCGTACGTCTAAATATAACCACAGTTATGTTTTAGGTTTTTGGTGTTAATTAAGCGTCTGTCTAGTTGTTGAAGTAGTAAGTATCGACGAGCAGTTCCTTGTTTATATAATATATACTATGTTATTGTTACAAAAATTCAGTTGAAACTTATAACGGCCGTTCAAGTATAAAGATGATCAGTTTTTAGTCAAGAATATTATGAAATGACAAAGATTCAAAAGACTTTTTTTAATGTTTCGATCAAATATTCCTACACTAAATATCACAGATGGACATATTTTAGAAGATTCAATACTTAATACAAACTTTAGCACCTTTGGAATGTTTCTACAGTTCTCAGTTATCTGGTTCCCTGTATTCATATAAAAAATCTAAATTTTATAACTAATAAGTAAGGTGGTTCTATTTATGTCATAAACTATTTCATTTACAGAGGGCACTTTTAGTTTTTTAAGTTAACTAAGGATTGAAAATCTAATAAAGAAAGCAGTGGCCAGCTAGCATAAATATTTCGATGGAATAAAATTATAAAAAAATTGAGAAAGTTTATTGGAATATTCCATTATTGGAGGGCGCATGCTCAGTAGAAAGCGCAGGCTGCCCACGCTGCCGAGCCCAGAATTCCAAGCCCTCGGGCTAAATGAGATTGTTCTCTTGACAACTTTCTAGCCTTCACTTGAAGATAAGGTACTGCCTGGGGAAGGTACGGCTGGCCGGTACCGTGGGTCGTAAAGGCGGTTTGGCAACACTAAATTCGCGGGAGCACGTGTCAGGAATATGATGGAGAAGATTACAACGACGCAAAAATATATGGCAACGGTAAAATGTTGCATGAAGCACGGAATAGAATCTGACACATTATTAACTTGAGACATCGACATGAAACAGTGGGTATGATATTGTTATCAATAATCATCACTAAGATATGTACTGAGAAATATATGAATCCACATCTCTTTCCTAGACACCTAAAACATCTATCATCAAAATGAGAGCACCCTCAAACGATATCAGTAAATATTAAAGTTTTATATTCAGTGAAAAATTAATGGATTTAAATAGCTATATATATATATATATATATATATATATATATATATATATATATATATATAGTGTTATGACTAAAACTAAAAGGACACCAATGGCAGAATATCCTTCCTCCATAAAAACCATTAAATCCTAGAATATCTCAAAATAATACCCTTATGGACAAAAACTAGACAACAATGGCGGAATATCCGTCGGATAACTTAAAGCCCGTTAAAACCTGGAATATTTCTAAACAGTATCCTTAAGGACTAAAACTGCTATATTTGTGGCCTCAGGATATGCTTCCGCTATCTTAAAACAGTATTCTTAAGAACGAAAACTAATAAAAACGTTAAATCTTGAGAAAACAAAAATAATAATAATGCCTTTAAGTACAATAACTATTTCTAATTGGAGAAAGAGAGTGGCCGAGGTTGTCCATCGGCCGCCAAAAATCGACAGATCCTGGCAGATCTGAAAAACAATAATCCTTTTTTTCCAAAATTAAAAACCGTTAAATCCTGAAATATTTCAAAATAGTATCATTTAGAATATATATGTAGCACAACTATGTCCTTCCGCACTCTTAAAATAGTATCTTTAAGGACGAAAACTAATAAAATCGCTAAATCTTGAATAAACTAATTCTGAGTAGGGATGGAGAGTGGTCAAGGATGTCCTTCGGCCGCCAAAATCTGTCAGATCCTGACAGTTCTGAAAAACAATATCTTTTTTAAGATCTTTAAAGTTCAATATCATTTAAGGAAAAAAAAAATATTTTTTAATACACAATTTAAAACAAACTTTTTTTAAAAAAAATATTTTGATGAAGTTGCAATTCGAAATATCTAATATAAAAAATACAAAATATGCAAAACAAAAATAGCTTAACTTTGTTCTGCATGCCTCAAAAAAAAAAAAAAAAATTGAAAATCAGAAGATGGAACATCTTGGCAAGCAATCAGCGACTCTTGTCCATGGAGAGATGTAGTAGTCGAACATAATAATAAAAAATAAATTTAAAAAACCCTCTGTTTTCTTGTTTTAAATAGCTTAAATCTAATTAATTTTTGGTTGAAAAAATAAATATATAAATGAAATTTATATATTAGCTCTTGCTTTTAAGACATGCAACATCCCATCCGTCTATTTATTGGTATATTAGAAAAACAAAATGCTACTAACTAATAAATAAAATATAATAAGTCGTGTTTCAAGAAACATTAAGAATCGATCCTGAGGTAAGTGGTTCCATCTACCTGCTTAAATGATCATCACAAAAATTATTTACAGAAAGTAAAGTTGATAGCAAGTACAGCAATATATGAGTAAGAAGTTCTGACTCTTGACAACAAGAGCTTATTCCGAAGTTTTTATAGATATTTTGAAGTTTAGCGGGCCAAAATACTAATATAATCATAATACACTATTTTTGAACTAGAAATATTTTTGATGTTGCCTTTTGTTATTGTTTACATTTCATCTTTACTAAATTATTTTATTATTCTACAAATATTTTATGTATTATTATAAATATTTATTAAAATTCCTGTTATGTCGAGGAATGGAACGCGTAGAAATATATGCACTCATCGCATATCAGGGTTACTTCAATGTGGAAAACTGGAGTAGTTAATATTGTTGAATTTGAACGGGGATATTAGATTCAGTACTAATAACTGACTATAATTATTTTGATGGAATAGAGACTTCCATTGTCAACAGACCATTACCCTAATACGACCAGGACGAGGTGTCGAAGAATGTTCGGCCCGCGGCTCCTTGAGCACATTCCCCAAGAAGATATGTCATCTCCTCCGGCAATCAATTAGCCTCTTATGTCCTCCGCATTCCAGATTCCTCTCGATCTTCTTGTTGGTGGAGTTTGTTCATTGAGGAGTTTGCAAAGGACGTCCGTTATCTATAGGTCCATTGCTAACGAACTACTATTTGGCTAGTGAATAGAAATATTTTTTGGGCTAGTTAGTGTACCTCGTCAGCTCTATTAAATCTTAGGTAATTGTAAACAATTATATTTGTAGTACCATCAAATTCATTAACCGTGTTGGATTATATAATTAAATTAGCATCAACTGTCGCGGCTTCCGATCTCGTAAGTAATAGACAGATAATTTTAACTAATAATTGAAATTTCATTTTTTTATCGGTAAAAGTCTTGATCTTTTCACGCATAGTAATAATTTTTAGCTTGGCAATATTGCATTGATGAAGTAAAAGCAATGTCTGTACATCAATTTTAAATTTTAAAGTATGAGTTTTAAAGAACTCTTGCGGATAATAGACAACTTTATGAGGATTTACAACTAAAGGTCCATAAATCATATTTATACGGTCAATATCTAACAAATTCACAAAGCAGGAAATTTCGATTAGGATGGAAAACATTTTTATTTGGTGAATATTTTTAATTAGGAGAAATAATTTTATTGATTTCATCTGGTTGGGTTTTAATTTTTAACCAAAAAAGTTTACGACAGTGTGGCAATCCTCATTGTACATTTTAATGTTTGTAGTGTAAAAATTTTAATTTTATTATTACTAAACCTTCCTAAAACTCTGAATTTAATATAATTAAAACTTGGTAAAGTTGGTTTCAATAGTTTTACCATTGTAAACTATGGCTTATAATGTTGGTTGGCACCACATAGTCGATTTTCAAACTTTTTAATAATTTAACTGAATATAAGTAAATTTTATTATCAAGTTTCCAAAATAAAGTACTGCGTAGAATATTTGGCCCAAAAAAAGATGAAGAAACCGAAGAATTTAGAAGGCTTCACAATTCAGAACTGCGCGAGTTATATCCGGTAAATATAGTTCAGAAAATAGCAGCGCGACGGTTAAAATGGGCATGAAAAGTCATTGGGTTTATTAAGGATCGAATTCCAAATAAATTAATTAGTTTTGAGCCGTCGGGTAAACGGCTGAGGGGTAGACAAGGAGTAGATCGGAGGCCAGTGTCAATCGTGTACATAAAAACATATGAATAATTTTTTTTTCTATTAATTTTAAATTTGGAATTGAGCTCTGGATTTCACTAAACCATCTAATTTTATTTTCATTCAAAAGTGTTTCAAATAATTGTACATTGCATTTTCAAATTTTCTTTTTTTTATTAATTCCTTTACTTTATAAAGCATTACACATTTAAAAAACTATTCTTAGAAAATGGTGTTAAAACACTATTTCAGCTACCGATATTTTATTTCAATCTATGACGCTGAGATGAACTGATAAGATCTCGAGGAAGCAGCGAACTATGAAAGTGCGGTCATCGCCCAACAGCGGCCTCTGTATTAAAATCAGATAATTAATTTATGGTTTTGATTATCTTCCGACAGTTATCTCATTATAATAGAATATTCATAAGCTTATCTAGCACCATCACCTGTTAAGATGTCTACTTAAATCAATATAACGAATTGCTGCATTATACATAACTCCCTTTAAAATAAAATATGTACATAGAAAGGGTTGGACTTACACTTCTTATTTTTATCTTAAACCAATAAAAGTTATTCCACTAATCCCTGTGGTACAGACCCGCTACCTAGGACTCCATCTCGATTAACATCTTACTTGGAGTCCACATACAAGTAAAGAACGACAAGAAACTGATAAGATCCGTCGTTTTCGACTACTTCAACATCTATTAGACAAACGTTCAAAGCTCCCAATTAATTACAAAAGACTAATATACATGACTGTGATTAGGTCTATCTGGACGTACGGAGTTGAGCTTTGGGGCTCCAATAAACCATCCAATCCAAAATCCTTCGAAAAATCCTCAATGCTCCTTACTTTGTCACCTATAAACTTATCCATTAAGATCTTAATGTTCCATAAGTTGCTGATTTATCCCAAACCAGATATCTATCCTTTTATAGTAATTCCCTAATCTTTCAACTTGCTTCCCACACCGTTTCCGATAATTCTCCGAGGAGTCTGAAAAGAAGATAGCCTAGAGATCTTCTAGTGTAGAATTTTTATTGAAGTGCTACTGATGAGTAGTTCTTTACAAGTTTTGTCATGTTATTGTGATAGTTAACATCACATTTACTTGATGTATACATTTTGTACAGTTGTAAATTTCAATAAATTACTGTAAAAAATAAAATGAATAAAAGTAGGATTAAACTAGAAGACAATGGGGAATTCATACCTTACTTTGCTTATTGCTATTAGATGTTCGGTTAAAAATATATGCAAACGTTAAATGTTCGGTTAAACATATCTTTACCAGAGTCCAGAAGTTTAGGCATTAGTTCAGATGCTAAAAATCATCAAGAATAATCTCACTTTTTATTGTATGGTTTGAGTTTATTTATTTATTTTCATATATTCTGTGGAATATCTTGTCAAACACGGATTGCGAGAGTTAAAATACAGCCGGGCCGAGACAGGAGCCAATGATGAAGACGAAAGATGCGGTCATTTTCAATTATAATTTATAAAGTCTCCCGCTGATATATTTCTTTCTCAAAGAATTTATTATACTTCCAAAGTCAATTAATTAATTTAGGAATTCGCTGAGCGGCTTTTTCGACCATAAGCAAGCTACATCGATCGCTAAAAAGGATCGTTTCTTTTCACTTGGATCGACAGGACCGCAATTATACCTCCTTATTAACTTGCACCTGAAGAAAAGCGTTGACAGGTGATGTCTTCATTCAGCCGATCGAAATGGCCGTGGAGTCGGATTTCATCTATCATTATGTATTTTGTAATCGGGTTGTGATCTCTGCTATAGTAACTAACAATTACTTGATGTAATTAATAGAGCATTCTAGTCATCTATTGCAGAACATCGTTCGATCAAAACGATCTAGCATTAATTTATGCGTGATGCTAACAGTATTAATATTGATATATTTTTTTTTGGTGGATCAAGGATTTATTTTTATTTGTTATAACTATTAATTAATATCTACAACTGTATACATATGGGTCATTCCGCCAAAGCATTCGAATTTCTGTCCCAAAGCGATTGTGGTTTTAATACGGAATTTCTCGGAACCCAAATGTAACAAGTAAGCTGCAAGGAACTTTTATCTTTAACTTAAAGTATTTTTTTCCGTGGCTATTGATTCGTTTTCATGGTTAAAATTGAATTCAAAACGTCAAATTCTATTTTCCTCGAGTGTCCTATAACATGAGTTGGTAACGTTAAAGACGAATAAGTTCTTTATTTCAGTAATTATTAACTTACTTTTTTTCTAGTGCCTCTGACAAGTTTCAATATATTGAATTTTAGAATAGATAGATTAATTTCTTACAATAATGACAACGACTTCAAATGTATGCAGATTGTAATTTCCAAGTTTAAAAGTATTTAATAATGTCTTACTATTTTAATTTTTTCTTGTATTACTTTTGTTTTATGTTTAAATGTTTATTTATTGCTAATTAATATATTTTGACACTCTGAGTGATCTCATACTTATTGACAATTCCTTTTTATGGGTAATATAAATGTTTTATTAATTGAATTTTGAGTGTTTTCTATTTCCCTCACTCTTTCTCTTTTCCTCACTTTCATGATTTCAAACATGATCAAATACAGTCCTATGAAAAAATATAAACTCAAGACAAAAAAAACTTCTTCAAGTCATTTTAAGTCTTTAATTTTGGAATCTGAGTAACAAAATATATTATTTAATGTATACAGTGAATGATTAATTACAATTTTAGTAAATAATTTCATCATATGGCTAGAATTAGGTACAACTGGGGCAAAATAACAAAATACACCTGTGAAAAGTATAAACTCAAAACTTTAATGTCTCTTTAATGAGTAAATTCGTTTCAATAATGAGAACTTTCAACATGTTTTTTAATCACCTCTAACAGTCTTTTAGGAACACTTCTTACCAAATTAAGTAAAGTGCTCTCTGGTATGTTTTCCCAAGCTTGTGTGATCATTTCCTTGAGCTCATTAACGTTTTGGATTTCTGGTTTCTGAGGGTCGTAGACTTCTCTAGACATGATTCCCCACAAGTTTTCAATGGGATTGAGATCTGGACTAAGAGCTGGCCAATCCAAAACATTGAGTCTGAAATCTTCAAACCATTGTCTTGTTGAGCGTGCTGTATGAATTTGCGTATTATCTTGTTGAAAAATGGGATCTTCTTCTTCTAACATTGTAATAAACGGCAAAAGGAACTCTTCTAAAACATTTTGGTACCTGACAGCATTCATTTTGCCAGCAATGAATGCAACTTGAGACTTTCCCTTTTCATTCAATGCAGCCCAGACCATTACTCCTCCACCCCAATGTGTTTTTCGTGATAATTTTTTTTTTGTTTATTTCTATGGTCATGCCAGTAGTAATTAGATCCATCTGGGCCATCAATGTTAAATTTTTTTTCACCACTAAAAATAACTCTTGACCATTTATTGCTGTCTTGGATATACATTTATAGCTGTGGTTTTCTCATAATTTTACGATATTTGAAGAACTTGGATTCAGCTAACCACTTCCTCACCAAACTAGCATCACATCCTAAGTTGAATCGCCTCACAATCTGTGCAGAGGAAGCTCCTATAAAACTGAAGTGATATTTTAATCCTTAATACTCTAGTCAATAGAAAACAAACATTGAGTTTATACTTATTCACAACATAAATAAGATTTGTTTACAAAATCTGTTGACTGTAAATTATCAAATAGATCAATGTCCACTTAAGCTTCACACCAATCTAATAAGATAAATACAAGTCTAAAAACATAATTGTGTAATGCATTTACTCTTAAATTTTATAAATACATTATTTTTATAAGTTGAGTTTATATTTTTTCATAGGACTGTATATGCATATAGACTACATTCTATGTAGGAATTTTTTCCTAGTACTATTACATTACTATTATAAAGATGTTATGAAATAAAAAAAAAAATTATATAACTGTTTTCTAATAGAATTACAATCGCGAAATTCCGACAAAATGAAAGAATGGCCCATGTAATGATAATTGGTTTCTCATAGTTAATGGAATAAGAACTCAATTTCGTTTCTCTCTCTAACAAAGGGTTTTTATGTACAATATATATTTACATTAATTACAAGCTGTTAGCTGTTAATACAACACACTCACTCTCCTGTAACAAAACAAACTACACTTAAAGCCCTTATTCCGATCTTCTTTGTATATTCAGAATATATAATTAATATCAATCAGAGTTAATATTAATGTAGCCGTACAGGTTAATAATAACAATCTATTGTTATCATTAACAGCTGTTTAATGTGGCTTCTAATAGGCATTATGGGTAAGGTCGTATTGCATCATGGGTAACTTAAGAAAAGCACTCGTATGTGAATGAAGTGGTTTTCTTTACATTTGTTTGTTTATTTCGTTTAACGTCACTTTATGCTGCTGTGACTTATCGGACGATGCTACGGTGGGAGTCCTAAATTTTGCCTATCCAGGTATAACTAGGATAGGGATCTTTAACGAGTACCTGACATCGCACAGGCTCGGGACCCCCATTTTACGTCCCTTCCGAAGGACGGCATAGCTAAGGATTTTTTACTCCCTTTAAAAAATCCTAAGGTCATCTGCCGGGCTGCGAACCCGCGATCTTGGGTTTAGTAGGTTGCTATGCTAACCACAACACCACAGGGGTTTTCTTTACATCTTCCCCCCTTCGGGAGAAACAATTACAGGTTGAAATGTACGTAATTGTTCATTTATTCACAAAGACTAGACATAGTTTTGTTATGTGGTAAAGGTTATATAATCAAATGCTGACTATTGCAAGGAATATTTAGATATCGAATTCGATTAACCGATCTAAGTTTTACAGCAGCTGCAACATATCTGATACTGACGTCAAAAGAACCATCTGCTCCTACGAGTTTGCTTACACTGCCAACTGTTGTTGACTTGCAACAAGGCCCAATCTCTACAAGTCTTAACAATCTGACGAATTGGTTCTGAACAAAAGCCAATCGGCTCAAGATGAATTGATCATACCAGCCCAAAATTTCTAGTTTAGTTCACAAAACTACTAGAATTTCTCATGTTGTAGGTAAGAATAAAATTAAATAAAAACCGGAATAAAGACGTTAATCACCAGTTTATAGTAATATTGAATAAATGAAGGGTTTAGTCGACGAAGGGGTTATGTCACATTTGTTTTAAAATACAATGTAGTGCATTGGATAAAGAATTGATGTGCAGAAATGTGAATTAGCAAAATAAGTAAACTCCAAAACATTTAACCTACTTGGCCCTTCCCCTTCCCCGATAGATATATTCCTGATATCTTACATCTCCTCAGTTGAGTACCAATATATTTGATCTCTTATCTTATATTTTTGAAGATTTTAATGTAAATAATCCATGTAATATAGTGCTGATGTGTTGAAATTTTTGTATATTTTTAGAAATGAAGGTGAATGTTTAGCATTCGAAACTAGTATTCTAATAAAATAATAACAATAGTTAATTATTGTTATTTATTTAACTTATTGATATCAATTGAAAATTATTCAACTTAGTTAATTATGAAATTATTAATTCTAAAGATTATAATTACAGCCATTGGTGGAAGGTGCTAACTCACTTCTACTAAAAGTTACTAAAACAGTAACTTTTGCGTTACTGTTTGGAAATTTTCCGTACGTTTTCGTTTATAGGGGCTTAATGTCCTGATGCACATCAACTTAGTGGTAACCGATTGGCGATTGTTGTGAAATATCGTTTGTCAGTTGATAATGTTTTAAGTAATCGACGGTTTCGGTTTCTAGGATTTGAGGGGGGCATTTTTTTATTATAACATGTTTTTAATTATTTGAAACTTACTTGTTGAGATATCTTCTCAAGTTATGAATTATTTATTAAAATGAAACTATCACAATATTATAATAAACATTTAAAATAATCAATGCCAATATTTATTAAATTCTTCAATGAAGGAGTTAACAATTATTGAAATATTTTTTATTTGGCATCAATCCTCTTTTCTCTATAAAGTTACATGTTTTGGGAAACTTTGTCCCAGAACTCATACTTTAACATCAATTTCTCATGGTTTTTAGCACACCGTCTGATTCGTTTTACATATCAAAATGATTTAGGGGGTAAAAAGAACAGACACTGTGGTGTGTAAACACCATGGAGACCTAATAACTGTTAAAGTCGCGGGATCGACAAAGTTTTCCCAAATGACATGTAGGACTTTATAGATGGATAAAAATCCTCAGTATGCCATAATCCTTCGGAATGCCAATATTTATTTAAATACTGACTGGAGCCCATGCATGTCATTTTATTTTTTTTTTAAATTAGTTCTCTATATAATTTGAAAGGATCTCAAATTTAAGGTGACATCCCATTTCGTCAAAAATGTTTTTAGCAAACGCAGAATCGTGACGTTAAACGAAACAACAAAAGAAACCATATAGTACGTACCAAAGCTACAATAAAAAAATCCAAACTTTCTTTATTAGGCCCTTAAACAAAACCTTAAACAAGGTTTTCTGTTTATTTCTACATATTATGTGTTATTGCATTTTCATGTAGTAAAAGGATAATTCCAGATGAAAAAACGTGAATAAACAAAAAAATGATTTTTTAAAAAAAAAACTGAGTTACCCTTTCTTCTATCAATGGCTTCAACATCTTCTGGGAATACCGTTTCTTAATGAAGATGAGTCACTCAATATTTTAAATGGTAATATTTGTTTATATTTATCAAAGTATTTTCAAGCAGCATGGGAGTACCGTTTAGGTTTAGTTCAAGAATTTAATTATAGTTAAATATCGAAAATGTTAATAAGTAAAATGTTATTTTGCAATTTCTCTTTTGTTTTCAGAGTTTTATAAATTATTAATCTAACAAAAAATATGTTAATTTTGTTTTAATAAGTTTTTAATTCTATATAAGTTTTCTCAATTCATTATATTGAATACTTGAAAATAAAGCCAATAAATGAAGGTCAAACTCTTCTGGTGGCAAATTCCAAGAGTAATTTATATTGTACCAGTAATACCACTGGAAGCAAATGTATCTATATATTATATTGTTCAATAAAGACATTATTATTATTATGACTTAAATATCTAATAACCATAGTTAGTTTGCAAGTATTTTTAAGGTTATGTTTTATTAACTGTTTTATTTATATATTTTTCTTAATGTATATATTGTTGTTATTGACTGTGTCTTAATATTGTTTGAAGTTTCTCGACTTGACTTACCATTTTGGATATATATCCAATAATGATTCTCCACAGGGGTGACAGGGAATTTTATCCATGTCAAACTAAATGGGTAACTAAAAAAAAATAATAATAAAATAAAAAAATGTTTATACATTCTTTTTCTTCTTATAGTATAAAACAACATTCTTTTACTTTTTCAATAGTTTTTGTTAATAAAAAAAATAAATAAATAGAAATTCTAAAATTAAGCCTTATACCATTTTGGAACTAGCCAACGGTGTAGTAATCTTCTAATCCTACCCTAATTTTTTTTTTTTTTTTTTTATTAATCCCACTATTTCGAAAGCTGAAGCCTTTTAGGAACTAAGATATGGCCAAGAATGTCAATACAAATGGAAATTCGCTGACAAACCTGTTCCTTTACAAACCACTGCCCTTAAGAGTAATATTTCAAATTTCGTTCTTAGATAACGTCACTCAGGTGTGAGCCGGGCGTGAAGCTGGGGCCGACTTTTCTCTAAATAATCCCGAAAATAGGAATTAGAAAGTATTCCTAATCAGAAATGGAACGAATTGCTTTTATGGAAATGCGTTTTTGAAATATTTTGAATAAATTATTAAATTATATTCAACAATCACGATAAAGCAGTTGATGACGTACCTTTTTACTGCTTTGATTTTTAAACTATATTTTGACATGAATGCGTCCATTGGCTAGAGTCGATAATTATTTGGTGTGACGTTTTTCACATTTTTTGTTTGTTTGCTTGTTGGGGCTTAACGTCCTTATGTACTCCAACTAAAGCATGGAGGATGGGTTATCCTACAAGTTTCCATCCTTTTTAGGCCTGGGTGGGAAGGTCTAGATTTATTCGTGGGTCCACCACGAAATAAATTTTAACCCGCCCATGTGGGATTCGAACCCAAGACCTTCAGTACCGAGCTCGCTGAGACCCTCGACCCAACTGGCTCGGTCATAGAGTCTAGGCTTTGTTGCTGTTGCTCATATCGAGCTCCCTGTGATAAATGCCATAGAACAAAAAATATTTTCCGTAAATAGTTCCATTATATCTCACGTTCGTAACAAGAAGTCGTTAATAATTCATTAATCCTAAATTTATTTTTCCTTCCATATCACTTGTATCTCAACTTACTTTTAGCCACGATGCTGATTTTTCTATTGGTTTATTTTTTTCCTATATTTACTCTTATATTTCGATAAATACAGCAATTTGCCAATGTTAAGTGCAACTAATTTACTATTTAATTAGGGTATTGAAATAAAAAAATACAGACATATCTAAGGTTTTAACTATCTATTTTATTGAATAATTAGAAATGTGTGGCTGTTTATTAATGTAGCAACAAAGTTTACTTAGTATTTATATGTTCCGAAACAGAACTCATCCGCAATTTTTTTTTTCCTGATTGGTCTTTCCTAAGACGTTCTAGATTGGACAGTTTTTTTATGCTTCTAGAAACTCACTCAGTACGTTTACTCAGGAATCTGACTGTTATAAGGTGTGTGGGTTCCGCTCCTAATTCTGAGACGCAGTTCCGGTAGCTGCCGCTTGGTTATTTATTTTTACGTCGTTTATTTTATAATCAAAACTAATAAGGGGGGACCTATCGTATTATACGTGAAATCCGAACCACGGGCTACAATGTCTGTTTATGGACTATTAAAAAAATATTGAATGTAATAAAAAAAAAAAAAAGACTGAAGGTATTAAACTAAAAAGTAAAATGGAAATATATCGAATCAATGAGAGGTTGAGTGATGCAATGAGGAAACGTAGATTGACGTTTTGTGGTCATTTGATGAGAAAGGCTGGAATCTCCTAAAACAGAAAAAGAATACATGGATACGAATGGTAAAGGAGGATATGAGGGTGGCAAATGTACAGTGGAATTCAATGTGGGATAGAGACAAATTTCGGACAGTAGTCAACAGGATCAAATTTTCGAAAATGGTCGAATTAATAGACGGTGGTCAGATGAAAGGAGAAAACATCAGGCAGAGTAATGAAGAGATATTGGAGGAAACGGAAGCGCAGGGAATGAATTGTTGAACGTGGTCCACAGATGGCCGAACTCGTAAGAAGAAAAAAAAAATGTTTTTTCTTCAAATCAATCCGGATAGTTGGATATTCGGATAATGAGAGTTTCATTATATTTACATCTGTACACATTAAATAATATAAGGAAATTTGAGGGCAATGATTACAATGACTACTAAGTACTAAACTACTAAAATACAACTCACTAGTAGTACTTCAATAAAAGTTCTACTTTAGAAGGTCTCTTGGACAACTTCTTTACCTCGATGCCTCGGAGGATTATCGAGAATTGAGCGTGAAGCAAGTTGGGAGACTAGTGGATTCGAGTGGGTATGGAGTTTATTATTAGTTAATGGGTTGGGCCAAATCAGCAATATAGGAACCTATTTATGGATGCGTTTGTTTGTTATATTGTAAGGAGCATTGAGGATTTTTAATGAATTTTGGATTTTAAGTATTGTATACAAGAAGAATTGGAAGGTTTTGTGGATCCCAAAACCTCAACTCCTTATGTCCAAATGGGTCTAATTACTGTCATGTAAATAAGTCTTTTGTAATTTATTGGGAACTTTGAACCTTTGTATAAAAATGTTGGAGTAGCCGGAAAAGAGCAGCATTTTCTTTAAGGTATATAATTATTTGTTTTATTTGTATCCATTATTGCTTCTGATTCCAAATTTGACAAATTCTTATTTTAACCCTGATAAATTTACTAGACAAACGTATTTGAGTTGTCCAATTTGAACAACCGGAGTTGAGCTTTAGGACTCCACCAAACCATCCAATTCTTCCCGTATCCAATCCTTACAATCCAAAATCCTTCGAACAATCCATAATGCTTCTTAATTTGTCACAAATGAACTTGTCTATAAAGACCTTAATTTTTCATTTGTTTCTAATTTAGCCCAAACCAGGTACCAATCTTTTCATAGTAAACTCCAATTCCACTAACATCCATTACTTTCTCAGCTTGCTTCGCAATCTATTTCCGAGGCGTCTAAAAAGAAGATGGCCTAAAGATCTTATTGAGTCGATTTTTTATTGAAGTGCTACTAGTGAGTAGGGATTTACTACGTGATGCCAGGTCCAAATTCCTTTTTTTTTTTAAATCTTTTGTTTTATTATGGAAAAAGTTGTCGAATTCCATTTCCAAGCTCTGACGATTGTTAAAACATTTTTTTTTTAGACTACTATCTAAAGCCCGGAAAAAATGGTAATCTGTTGGCGAAAGATCAGGAGAATAAGGTGGATGAGGCTAAGTTTCCCGTTTGTTTAATCGAGACAATAAAAAAGAAGTATTTGTTACCCGTACCAGTTTATTGGCATCTGATAGTGTGTGAGGTACTCATTTATCCAATTTTTTTACTTTTCTCATTTCTTTTAGGTAGTTCCAAACTGTAGATTCGGAAATGTTGAGCTGTATAGCAATTCCTGAACATGTTTGGCGTGGATCTGCTGCAATTATATCCCGCACTTGTGCTTGTTCAACCCTTTTTGGTCTTCCAGACTTCAAGCGATTCATCGCCCTCCCGAAATTTTGAAAACCAAAATTGTGCCTTCCGCTCACTAAGACTATATTTGCCAAAGACGTGACAAAATATTACGAACGGCCTCTGTCGCTTTTGAACCGCGTTTGAATTCATACAGCAAAGCAGATCTAATTTTAATTTCAGTGCTCACCATTTTGACCGCACTTTTTGAAATATACAGAGAGACTGAATTAATGAAAGGTTGTCCCTGTTATTGTGAAGAGTAAAACATTATTGTTTACATAAGAACAAATAGGATTAGGCAGAAAGGAAAAATATAAAATATTGTATTAAAAACGACAGGATTATTTGGAGGACCTGGTATATTGTATACAGTTGTAAACATCAATAAATAGTAATAAATAAATAAAACTCTGATTATTGCAATCGGATGGATATAAGATATGGCTAAAACATGGGCAAATCAAACGCACGTTTTGTTTATTTCAACAAAGCTTATTTTTAAATCCCACCGACTGACCCCTGTCACTAACCTGTAGGTTATATTCATAGAGTTATAAAATACACTTCTTCAATTAAATACAATAAAAACATATATAAATAAAATATACAGTACGATAATTAAGAACCAAAAGTTTTGAATAAAGGAATAAACGAGATACTCAAAAAAGACACATGATAACCAAGAACTCGCTAAAACATAAATCATATCCCATAAGGGCAATAAACCAAAAGAACCGACAGATTTATACTCGTTTAGAGGTTATTAGAGCGGGGAAAAAGTGAGAACGGTCCGGCCGGGAGATGGCGGCCGGGCTCTCCTCAGAACGTGCCCAGCGATACAAAGACCCTTCGAAAAAATTTCGCCTCTTTAAAAATACAGCGGAAAGGCAAAAGGAAGAACTATATTTCTACAAGACAGGGGACTCCTGAGGACATCCTGTCGGCTAGCACCGCATAAATAAATGTAGCAATCACCTTTATTGTCGTCCTTTATTGTTTTTGCCTTCCCCATTAGGGCATCTTTTTGCCTCCTTCTCATTTACACTCAACCGAATTCAGGGCACTCTCGAAATTTATTGTCGTCTGTGTTCGGAATGGAGAGTCCTCTCATTAGGTATGGTCGGGTTTTTCGAAAAAGTTTTTATATGGAATGTTTTTTTTTGGAAAATGTAAAACATCATAAACGGCTACCTGTGTCATCCAAAAAAAAAAAAAAAAACCATCAGATTTATGTGGGACACTCACAGCATTCTTATAAAATCCTATAAATATAACATAGAATTAAAAAATGAAAATAAATAAATAAAAAATAATTAAAATATTATTTACAATAAAGATTTTTAATGCGTTTTTTTGGTCAGATTTTATTCAATACACTAATGAATGGATATGATCAAAAATATTTAGGATTGATGACTTGAACTTCTTTTTTATTTAATTGAAATTTACAACTTTATATAAAATATAAATATATTATATCAAGTAAATAAGATGATAATGACAAAAATGACACTTGTCACTTGTTTTTAAAGCAACTACCCATTGGTAGCACTTATAAAGATTCTATATAATGAGGTACTATATTAAAGGGTTTCGAGGCCATCTTTTTTTCAGACGCCTCGGAGGGTTATCTGGAATGGAATGAGAAGTAAATTGTGATGCTAATGGATTTGAATGGCACTGGAATTTGCTATGAAAGGATAGATATCTGGTTTGAGCTAAGTCAGAAACGTTAGGTATATTAAGATCTTTGTGGATAAGTTTGTTTGTGACGAAGTAAGGAGCATTTGGGGTTTTTCTAAGAATTTCGGATTGTAAGGATTGGTTACGAGATGAATTAGATGGTTTAGTAAAGCCTTTAATATTTTAAAACTAATTTTGAATGTTAAACGTTCATCATCATTTCAAAAACATATAAAATTGTCAAAAAACTCGCAGCATTCTTATAAAATCCTATAAATATAACATAGAATTCAAAACTTAATCTGCTATCATCCTTATTTTTGTAGAACAAAAACAACAACGATCAAAAATATTTAGGATTGATGTATTATTTGTCACTTCATTTAGAATTATTTTATCTAAAAATTAGTTTCGAATGTTAAACATTCATTATCATTTATAAAACATACAAAATTGTCAAAACAACTGCACTATTTTACATAGATTATATAAATATTAAAATTTTTAAAAATGTGATACGAGAAATCAAGTATATTGGTACTCGCCTAATGAAACAAACGGACTTCTGAAATATATCAAGAGGAAAAGGGTAAGCTAGTGGGACTTTTACCAAACCATACATTCATAGAAAAAAAATACTGATGTTTTACAATTTTGTATGTTTTAGAACTGATTTTAAATGTTTAACATTCGAAAAAAGTTTTTAAATAAAACTATAAATCCAACAGAAGGGATAATTAATTTATAAATTCTAGCTGTATTGACCTTTCTAAAAAAAAAAAAATTAAAAAAAAATCATTATACTGGTACTTGTACAAATCGCACAAGTATTTCTAAAATGATACAACTCAAAAATCAGCATTAAAAATGTAAAATATAAAATTTTCACTGTTTTGTATGAAATATCGAATGTGTAACTGAATTATCTTTTAATCCCAACCCTAAGTGAGATATATAAGGTGGGATTTGAAGTTAATTCTATGCATTTTTGACACTTCATAATAGAAAAATATTTAACTAAAACACGAAAATACAGATTATAAAATATAACTTATCCCAAATGAAAGAGATATAACTGAAGAATTGTTTTAAGTCCCCCAAAATAATTACATCTTTTAAAAAAAAATCGATAAGTATTTTAAAAAGAAATCGCGGAGAAATGATCATCACTAGGTTTAAAGTAACATAAATAAATAAATAAAAAATATCATTGATTCCTCAACAATGATTTCTACTTTTATAAGATTAATCTTTTATCAATGGTTTATTGATAAACTCTAAATATCTATTGCACAGTATATAGCTAATGAGTAAATGGCGTGAGCGTTCGTCAATGAGAAACTATATTTGATCAAAATAATTCAATTAAATTATGAATATTTTTCAATTTTATATCGAAAATACTATTTTTACTGTGTTAAAACTAACAGAAAACTGAGGCATTAACTAAATCTATACGATAGGTTGTTTAATTATATTTGGTCTATTAAACTCCATTAGTATTTTTTTTGTTTAAATATTATATTTTAATTAATTAAAGAATACTCTTTATACATTTTTTTTTCGTATGTAAACCCAATCGTCTGTTTTAATAATTCATTAGCAGATTTTTTTAAGTATATGGATAACATTAAAAAGTGAGACATTTTCGTTAAAAAAAAAAACAATCGTTAATTACCAATTTAGTTAAAGACAAAATTAAGTTAGATGATACATTAAGGCCTTTTTGGATATGTTTGCTAGTGAAAAATTAAGGAGCATTGAAGATTTTTCAAAGGATTTTGGATTTTAAGGATTGGATACGAGATTAATTAGATGGTTTAGTGGATAAAAAAAAAAATAAAGTTAAATAAACAAATTTGTAGAGTTTTGTTAAATTTGGAGCGATAAGTTACAATAGGATGTAAATTACATTACCGTTTAATGGAATAGAAAATTTATTTTTCTGTAATAAATATATAAAATGGCTATTCGACATTGTATATGAATATACATAAAAACAAGTAAATAATAGTTTGACATAATCGATTTTTTCTTGTTTTTCATACAATTGTGAAAGAAGTAACGCGTAATAGGTTGTCACACTTTGACCCATCAGGGTAATAATTATCTATTTATAATTCCATCGATGAATGAGTAAGGTGTCTACCAAAATAGAAGAACTGCATCAAATATGTATTGTCTAAATTAGCTTTCCAATTTAGGAAAATATCAATATTAAATGCCATGGGGAGGGGTCAACCTTTTTTATCGAGAATAAACAATCGATTCTAGTACAAGAAGCTCCCTGCTGAGGCTCCGAACGAAATTTTAATGTTGTGAATGAGGTCACCTGCGTGTGAGAGATCCACCTTTAATGGATTTAATGGATTAACCCAACATGGCGTGGATGTTCCATAATTAGTATTTCTCCCCGCCCACCGCCGTCGCCTTTTGATATAATTACACAATTGATCTGACGTCTGTCATTGTTTTAGGTCCAAAGTAGATTGGAATATTCATGGTCTCTAAATGGTCACCTGAATACACTGTCATCAATGACATATCGACTGTAAATTTTAAAGACAATTTTTTATAATGTTGTTTAACAACTGAAGAGTGTGTTGTGTTTTTCACACAGCGCGCTGTATATTTATATTTGACGCGCTACAGCGTATCAAATATAAAACTGCAACAAACTTATTTAATATATGATGAAGTCTACCATTAGGGGTGTTGTTTGTCCTTAAGGCAAGAGCAAATCTAAGGGTTAAAGTTTATAAGTAGACTTATAGATCCACGGATTTCAACAACAAATATAGCGCTACGGTCCAGGTAAAACCTTGGTCTCCTCTAAGATCCTTATTGATTTCTTCTTTTGTTTTAAGCTCAAAATTTTTTCCAAGTCTACACATCCTGTAATCAGTCTGGGAAGGGAGGGTTTAGGAAAAGGATGTGAATGAAACAGAAGTAGAACAGGAGTATAATGAAAGATCGTCAAGAGATTTGCCAATGGTTTGAGAGGTGAACATTTGGAAAGAAATCATTCTATTGAGGATATCAGGACATTTTTTTTTAGAGAGAGATATAGGCCAATGTAATAGGTTTAAAGGCGAGAGGACAGAATAGCAATCGGTGGTTGAAATTCGGGATAAGATGCTGCCATGGGATTTCGATGTTCGATAACCCTATCGCTATTGTTTGGCGTTGTATTTTCCTCCAGCGCAGTACGAGGGATTTCAATAAGGAATCAAGGATGTTAAAAGAAGGAGAATTGCCTGAAAAGAAAGGACAAGTGGAAATAGTTACTGATGAGGATAGAATGTCAGTAAAAAGGGTAAGGGAAAGATCTATTGATTTAGGGATAAGGATGCAAGATTTGCCTTAGGAGGTATGTCTGCGTCATCAGATCTTTATGTGATGTAGTCGCGTATGAATAAATGCAAATGTTGTGTAATTGAAATGTAAATTCATGTTTTCATATTTTTAAATTTACATCTTTAAATATAATATACAAGCATTTCCATAGTGGCTTCGCCCCCTCTCAATAGTAATTTTAACTAATCATCATATTTGTTTATCAAAATAAATCTTGTATTAAGACCATATATTCATTAAATAAAAATACAGTAATATCTCCGGTGTTGTTCAACATCTACACTCCTGACGTAGTTGGCAATAACTACGGTAGGGCGATAGTAGCGGCTTTTGCCGATGATGTTGCCATTACCAGCAGCAGCATGCACCCCACAAGAGCACTACGTCAAGCCGAAACTGCCTGCCCACAGATTACCCAACGGCTGAACTAACTTAACATCCAAGTAAATCCGGTAAAACGGACTGCTTAGTATTCTCACACCAGCGTGAGTAAAAGACAATACTGCCGAAGACCCTGCGAGTAGCAGACACCACCATTGCCCCCTCAAACTCTATCGTTTACTTGGGTGTCACTTTGGACAGAGGGCTGAAATTCTCAGCTCACTGTTACAGAGCGCATCGCAAGGTGAGTAAAAGATCTTGCCGTCTCCACCACCTCCTTTCCTCTCCAGCACTTTCCCTGCGACTGAAGTTGTGCATCTACAAAAGCATGTTGAGGCCTGCACTCCTGTATGATACCCCTCTTCTCACCCGCCTTTCTAACGGAACTAGACGGCACCTGCAGCGATTCCAGGACTCAATGCTTAAGAAGATTGTAAAAACGACTTCCTTGAAGAAAAAGAAGACAGAAGACTTACACGAGACCTCCCAACGGTCCCGGAATTCATCTAGCGCCGGTATGTCAAGTTTCTGGACTCTCTTCAGTTTCTGACGAACCCCCTGTTCAAAACCTTGACACCAGCGCCACCACCGGTCCACTGGCAACTAACAACGGGACCGTAACCAAGACATACCAACGGTCTAATCAGAACCCACTGGCCACTGGTCAGAAATGTGACCACAAAGACGTTTTCTCTCTTAAGTCGTAAGTGTAAATAGTTTTAAGTTTTCTTTACTACATGATTTAGGTGAGCCCCGTCACGTAAATATACTCTTTCTGAAACCCACAGCTCAAGATATCATCTCAAACTTCCTGTTGGCCTTACAGTGTACCCAGTACAGAAAAAGGCCAAAAATCCCTAGAAATTCCTCATCAGAAATCATTTAATAGGGGCTAAAAAAAAAAAAAAAAAAAAAAAAAAAAAAAAAAATGTATTAAAGTATGCAATTAAGCAGTAATTATTCCTTCCATGATACTTTCGTGCATAACAGTAATTTTTAAACTGCTTAAAATTGCTCTGATTAGGTAATGGGAAATTACGTAAAGCATATATGGATATCCAATTTTTAATTTTAATGTATGGTTTATTTATACGTCCATGGAAATCCAGGACAGAGACTAATAAGAAACTCTTGCGGATAAAGGACTATATTATCAGTGCTCACAACTAAATGTCCATGGATCATATTTTTACACACAATATAAAAAATTTGGTTTGTAATAAATTTTAATTGACAGAAATAATTTTATCGATTTCATCTGGTTCGATTTTAATTTCTAACCATAAAAGTTAATGTCAAAGTGACAAACCTCTTTTCTAAGATTTAACACTATGCATTTTAATTATTACTATAGTAAACATTACTTTTGCTTAGAGTCCCTAGAACTATAAAGATTGATGTAGTTGAAATTTGGTAAAAACGGGTTTAATAGTGTTATAATTACAAACCCTGTTGCAGAATGGAGGTAGCCACATATCGGAACATTTTTAAACTTCACTGAGATCTACATGCCATGCCACATATTTGTAGTATTTTAATTACAAGCTAATAGAATTAAGTAAATTTTATAATAAGTTCAAGTTCTAGATAACACCGAAACATTGTAACCTCTCTTGAATGGGGCTCGCCACTTAGGGCCCCCGCAGACTGCAGACTTTTGTCGGGCGATAGTTTAGTCGGGTCGGGCTGCTAGTGCGCACACTGAGCCAACTAAACAGTCGGATTGGTGAAGAGGGCGCAGACTGGCCAACAGTCGGCCGACTAATCTCGGACGATTTACCTAGTTACTTAGTTATTACTTAGTTTGTATTTGACTGTTGAAGTAAGCGGTCGCACAATGAAAACATTGTCCAGAAATGTCATTATAGCTCTGATACAATGGAGGAGGAAAATTAAAAAGGGATTCCGGAAGTATTGGGTGCATCCCCTTCTAAGTGACAGATTATTTAGTGGAAAATTCTACACCCCTATACCCTAAAAAAGTTTTTAGCCTTTTATCGGGTGAGCATAACCAGCTTCAATGAACTAGTCATGCTAATTGGACCAGCTATAGTTCTACAGATCTGCCAGGATCTGACGATTTTTTGAGGCCGAAGGATATCCTTGGCCGGTCACCTTCCACAATTAGAATTAGTTTTCGTCCATAAGGATGGTGTTTTAAGATGGCGGAATTTCATTTGTTTTTCGTCCTTAAGGATGCTGTTTTGAAATATTTAATGGTTTTTAAGTTATAATAATGAGAATAAATAATCACCTACCCCAGCCGGAGTCGAACATAGATCTGGGGAACTAGAGTTTCGGTGACCAACCCATTAGGCTCCCTCACCTTGTTACTGTAGTTATAGGAAAATTTAACAATAATAAAACTTACTAAAATAAAAATTAAATTGTAGAATGTTCAGAAGCAGAAAAGAGGTTTGGCACAATTTCATATACCTTTATGGTTAGAAATTAAAATCCAACTAGATGAAATCGATGAAATTATTTCTTATACTTTTATTTTTATCGCGCAGGCCTTCGTTCGACTTCTTTAATTAACTTGATGATTGATGTTTCAACAATCAAGGATTGTGAATTGGGTGATGCTATTATAAAAATATTTACACTGTACGAGGCCTAACCTAGAGCTAACTGAACTGTCGGCCGATTAACAATCGTTGTGTGTGCGTAGTTCGTAGTTGGCCAACAATGATTAAACAGTCGGCCGATAGTTGCCTGACGAATTAGTTTGATGCCAATCGGCGAAGCCTATGAAACTTTTTTATCGGCCGATTCTGAATCGGTATAATGTGCGCACATGCCTATATCTCCATACTAATTAAAAGACCGACCAAACTATCGGCCGATAAAAAGTCTGCAGTCTGCGGGGGGCCTTACCGGTCGATTTTAAAACGTCACTGATCACCACAGATTCATCGCTTTTTTAAATAACAATTTATTAAAAATTAGTAACTTCTATTATTGCTAAATCATCCTTGAACAATCGAGATGGTATAGTTAAAATTTGGTAGAGATTGGTCGAGTAGTTTTCTTGGTTAGTTTGTTTGTTTAAGTTTTATGGCGTACAACTACACCGGTTATCAACGCCAATTTTTCCTTTTTATTTTGTTTTTGTACCAAACTATTCAGTTGTTTGATTTAGTTTACATATTTTATATACACTTTCGTTCTATAACATACTTAAAATTTGTGCTAAATTTCTGTAAATAAATCGTTTTATTTTAAGAATTTGAACACTAATTTTGTTGATTCACTGTCATTTCCCAAGACTGTTCGAAGGCCAGTACTCAGTCTCAAGCTATACGAGAAAAAAGGGCATTCTTGAAATATATGGGTTACTGTAATTTTGTTATTGCAGTATTGGCACTTCGGCGGAGCTTCTTTAGTGAATAGGTAGGAGTGTGTCAGTCTGGTGTGGACTATCCTGAGTCTCGTCAGTACCACCTCCCAATGACATTGGCGGCTGGATGTATTCCAGGGTTTGACATTATTTTTTATTGTTCTCAGTTTATTCGGTGGGCTTTCATCCCACATAGACTGCCATCCATGATTGATTTCTTTCTCTAGGACTTTTTGTAGATCAGATGGAGATAGTGCAATCTTACCCCGTCCCGGCAGTTCGAGAGCTTCCCTTGCAGCTAGATCGGCCGGCTCCTTTCCCACTATACCCACGTTTCTTGGTTAGTGATCACAAACGAAAAATAGTTTGTCCTTTTATATAATAGTATAGATTTACTAAAATTACTAATTATTCACCACCTTATTTCTACTAAAGAGAGAAAACTTTGTTAACACGACAGATAGAAGTCAAATAGATCAGATATTAATAGAAGGGGTCATTGTGTCACTAGAGACTTGATCCATGACCACATAGTCGATACTAGGCTGATATAAAATAATAAGCAATTGTTTGTATTTGATACGTTCATACCTTGGCCCGAAAATGAGGAAAAAATTAATAATTTTTATTTTGTCTACCATCGAGAATTTGTCTGCCACCGCAAGATCTCTCTACTGTCTAAAAGTCATCAAATCCAACGATGTTGCATCGATATATTGAAGTGCCTTCTCCAACCCAACAAACCCTATATCAAGAGAAATTGTTAATAAAGATTCATTGGCTAATACACCGTCATGTATTATGGATACATGATTAATAAATAATATTAATAATTATTATAGATGGAAAGCTTAAAGGGGATGACACCTTATGATGTATTTATCTCTATTATGAGTATTAAGAGAGTAAATGAGGGGATTCGCTGGCCGAGTGAGTTGGGGCGTGGGTTCGAATCCCACCTGGTTTGGTTAAAATTTATCTCGTTACGATCTCTCGAATAAATCTTTGACCTTCCCACCCTGGCTAGAATAGGTTGGTAATATTTTGGATAACCCGTCCTTCCTGCCATAGTTGGAAAACATAAGGACGTTAAGGCCTAAAAAACAACAAACAGAGAGTTAATGTAAGTGACAGCTTAGGAGCTTGACTTACGGTAGAATGCCCAATTGAGACCTTTATGTATATGGTGTGGATGCTATATGGACAGGAGAGTGGCCTATCTAAGATTCGCTTTTAGTCCAGTGAATAAACATATTGTAGAGTGCATGGAATTTGCGATAAGTTTTGACTTCATAGCTTCGTTTGGAATAGATAGAAGGTAAAAAGTCCCCGCCGCTGGGGAGTGAGATAACGGTGGGGAGAGGAGAGGAGAAGTTCCATTTTTTTTTTTTTTTGGATTCTCGATAATATCTCGAAAACTGTTGACCCTAGAAAAATATGTTTCAAATAAACATAACAGCTATTTAAATTTACTATGAAGTTGATAATTTATAAATTTGTCGTAATTTTAACCGCTTACGAGATATACGTCATTGAAAATCGGTGATTTTCGGGAAAAAAGCAAATGCAACCTCACTTTTTGTCTAACTTTTGCTTTTATAAGGTTCCACAATCGTTTCTCAGAAAACCATTTCCCCCCCCCCACCTTCAGCTCACCCCTCAGAAACGGGGACCTTTAATATGTTTACCTTCTAGCTACTCCTAATAAAGCTGTGTAGTCAAAAATTATCGCATATTTCATGCACTCTACGTCCCTCATTTCGGCACTCTTTATCTGCGATCGCACTTCATCTGAAAAACACGTTTATTGATACTCATTCCAAAAGTAATTGTTCGATCCAAAACTTCTATTTTTTATCTGAAAGCTACTTAAATTTACTAGAACCTATATATAAAATTTTGATCATGTCTCTTTAAATACCCATACCAGTACGTTAAAAACCTCTTACTATTTTAGGCCCTATTTTGGCATAGTTTTCACCATATTGCCGAAACCATTTGTCAAATCTGAAATTTATTTTTTTCAACTGAAATCTGGTAAAATTTGCTATCAGGCCTTATATATATGAAATTTTTATTATGTCACGTAAAACACCCAAACCCGAACGCTAAATATGTATGTTTTGGCAAAGTATGACGATATTCACAAATTCAGTGGGCTGGTTTGAGTGTATAACGTGACATAATCAAAATTTCATATATAGTTTCTAGTAGTAAATTTAAGGAGCTTTCAGATGAAAAATAGAAATTTTGAATCGAACATTACTTTCGGAATGAGTATCAATAAACGTGTTTTTTTTTCAGAGAAGTGCGATCCTTGATAAAGAGTGGCGAAATATCTCGAAAACGGTGGACTTAAGAAAAATATGTAGCAGATCAAAATTAAAGCTCATTAAATTTCCTATAAAATTAATTATGTACGTATTATGTAAGTTATTAAAAATCGACAATTTTAGAAATAAAAAAAATGTTTAATAACTTTTTTTTTAAACATTTGAAGCAAATACCAGAAACGTATATACGAAATTAAAGTAAATTTAAAGCTCTACAATTTTATTCTGACGTTTTTTTTGAGAAAAGATTTTGGAACGAAATAGAAGAAAAAGTTTGACATAAAGTGAGGTGACATTTGTTTTTTTTCCCGAAAATCACTGATTTTCAATAACGTATTTCTCGTCAACGGTAAGAATTACGAAAAATTTATATTTCATCAACTTTACGAAAATTTAATTAGCTTTTATGTTCATTTGAAACATATTTTTCTAGAGCCAACAGTTTTCGAGATACTATCGAAAATAAAAAAAAATGAAACTCCTCCCCTCCACCCCCAGCGGTGAGGACTTTTTGTACGTTTACCTTCCAACTATTCCTAAGTCAAAAATTATCGCATATTCCATGCACTCTACACCCCCCATTTCAGCACTCATTGATTGGACTAGGGAAAATAAGAAGCTTGAAGGATGAGGAAGCCCTATTAGTGTTGAACTCCATGATACCCAATCTGACCTTATTACCTTAAATACGTACACTATAAAGCTAATAGCATGTAATAAGTGGGTAATGCAAATTTTGTGCTGGTATTACTGCATAATCATTGTATAGGAAAATTCGAGCAAATGGACTGTATTGAAAAAAGTATTAAAACGAGGTTTCGCACCTTTGGGGAGATATTATTGAGAAGGTAACCTAAACAAATGTTACATAAAAAACTTCTCACCTTGTTATTGCCGCCGACGGTCTCTTCGGAGGCCTCCGAAGTCGTTACGGGCAGGCGAATGCTTCTCCCAGGCTGCTAAATTTGTTCAGGCTCTCCTCCTCTTATATCACCACTCATTAAGGATAGAACTAAATCTTTGCTGACTGGCACAGGAAATAAAAACTCTTTTAAAACAAGAATAGGGTCCTGGAAGGCTATTTTGCCTTGGTCAAAAAAGCGATGGAAGACGATGAGGTCTTGGACAACTTGTATAGGTGCGTACTAGAACGCAGATGCTAGAAGAAAGAGGAAAAATCATGTAGGGATCAAGGCAGATAAGGGCTAGTTGCACCGGAAATTCATAGAGTGCGTCTGTATACGATATACTAGATCTTTTCTCCTTTCCCCCCTCACATAAGCGCCGATTGGCGCGAACAATCATTATAAAATTTTATTATCATCAACAGTAAGCTTGAACTTTAAAATATCAATAAATAAAATCTATTTTAGAAATATAATATAATAATTAAACACCTATTTCCCACAACATAAAATGAAATTGTTTTTCACGATAGGAAAGTAAGAATCCAATAAATGAAACTAGATCTATCATTGACTAGATTCATGACTAGATCTATCATTGATAAAGTATTGCATAAACCAGCAAGCTATGGAAGAACATAGCAGACCATTTTTTGAATTGAATGGTAAAAAAAAAAAGAAGAAATGTTTGATATTAATATATAATAGCATCAAATTCATTCTATATTATATTCAAAAACACTAAACGGAGCCCTTAGCCCTTTGACCCAGTTGCGCCCAAACTAGGGGAACATAAAATATTTAAATCGCAATGAGGTCATTGGGACATCGATCTGTCTTAATGACGTATATACCAAGTGAAAGAAAAGGTGAAAATCAAGACCCTTGAAATAACAAAAAGGTGATAAATATTATAAGTTTTACCTAAAAATGAAGGAGGTGAGGTAACACGAGAAATTTATACCGCACATTAAATGCAGTAGCACAATATTTCGAAGATACATGCGAATAAACAAATAAATTTATAAAAATATTTTAATATAGATAATAATGTTTTAATTCATCAAACTATTCCTAAGCCTATCTGGAACTGCAGTCTGTAACTATAAGAAACTGCACTTATTATACAACTTATAGACAGTGAGACGTGCAAATTTAATTGGAAATACATGAATTTGCTTCCTAACTCATTTTATAGTATCATCCGCCTTGAAATGATACATCGTGGTCTGACAGCATGTATTCGTCGGAACGGAGTGTGGCGCGCTCTTAAAATCGCCCTAAATTTTTTAATGTATCCCTTTCTAAACACGAGTCGAATGATCTGGCAGTCGAAAGCCGCCAGAAACATGCCGCCAGAACGGTTATTATATCACTAGAAACTGATCCGAAAAGTAAAAAGAAAATATTTATCGACCATTTTTTTAATATATCATTAGGGCCCAAAAGGGTAGTTAAAATCCATGTTTACAACTCTCAAAACCTAGTGAGATTTTTTTAACTACTCGAAAAAGCACAACATTTCAGCATTTTTTTAATTTTCGCTTATATATCGTAAAATATAGAAATTTTCTTGACATATTTTATTTACAATATTGAAATGAAATTCAAATGAAAAATAGCTTTTTTTGCAACTAAATAATGTATACAATTCTATGAATACATACACATTTATCTTCCTTTATAGCCTTCCTCGTACAACAATATAGGTGACCAGTTTTCTTGACATATTTTATTTACAATATGAAAGACCACTAAATTTTTGTTAATTTAAGCCTGATTGTAGCTCTGTGGATTAATTGGTTGTGAAGATACACCTCTGCAAAAATGGTGATTTTTCCAAATTTTTGTGTGGCTGGCTCGTGGACTATTATTCAATCCTTCTACTGATTCTTCGTCAGAACAGAACATATACATCTATCAAGTGTGTAAGAAAATGGATACAGTAACAAGCTAATAACTTGTAAAGCTATCACTCAATGCTGCAACTTTTATAAAAGTTAGTGTTGTTCGAATCGAAAATCTGCCAACAGTGTCCTAATCAGAAATTTAATGGAAAAATATTTTTTTGTTAACATGTATCACTAGAACGTACTGTTTAGAAGCTATATTGGTTTGAAAGAAAAAAATCGAGTATGAAATGCTTATTTCCTCTAAACTTGACAATTAATGTAAGTAGTCAGATCATTTTAATTCTAAAATGTATAATGGGAACTGCAGTGGACTATAGACGGACATATCTATAATATATTGGTTTTTCCAGGTAGAGTGAAACTGAGTTTTTTTTTTTTAGTATTAGGTTGATGCAAAAATAATACAGCTTTTTGGTATTCAGTAAAAGCTTCTTTGTTTTTCCAATTGCCTTGAGATGGCGTATGATTGTTGACTGATCAACATCGAGTTCTTCCGCTATTTCTCGAGTAGTTTTGGTGGAGTCAGCTTCAACTATTGCCTTTAGCTGGTCGTTTTCAATAGCAGAGGGACGGCCACCACCTTCTTTGTTTGAAAGGTCGAAATTTTCTGCACTGTAGATTCATTAATGGTACCTGGCCCCCAAACTTCATTAATATTTCGAGCCGTTTGCGCAGGACTTCGGCCGAGTTTGAACTTTGAACTTTGGAATTAATAATTCCATTATTTTTGCATCAACCTAATAGTTACTAAATTCATAAACTCTTAATAATACTAAGATTTTTTTTGGAAATGTCCTTTACTTTACTTATCAAGTCTATTTTACTTACTTACTTTATGCGAACGAGCATCTGAGGACTACGCAAAGCATCACTTCTTTTGAGTCTTTTTGATCTTCCATATCTCTTTTACTTTTTCACTGTGTGCTTTCTTTCAATCTTCCGACCATTTGGTTCCTGTTTTCATTTTTCTTTCTATCGGTCAGACTACCCATGTGTCTACCTTATGTCTGAATTGCGCTCTATCTGTTATATATCTCTCTCTGTTATTCCAGCTTCCCTATGATCCTTCTTTACTTCAGTTATCCATTCCATATTCTTGACCTTTTCTGTATATTCTATAATTTGTTTAGTTAGAGTTGAGTTGTCCATCTTCTTGATGTTTCCAAAGAATCTCAACCGTTTTTACTTCATGTCGTGAATTATGTTTAATATTTCTTCAGTCTCATGTCTGCTTCTTAGCCTTTATATGTCGCCTGTCTTATTCGGCCCCAATATCTTTCTGATGGTTTTCTCTCAGTTTTCTATATTTCCTCCATTTCTCCTTTCCTATTCATAGTCAATGTTTCTGCCGCATTATGGCTTTCCGGCTTCACCACAGCGTTGTAATGTCTAATCATGGTGTTTCTGGACGTGCATTTTTGTTGTGGATTTTACCAGTTCTACAAAAAGCTCTCTTCATCTTATAATTCCTCCAATCCAATAGCTAGTATGATCTTCCCAAGATATTTAAATGTATATACTCTATCGATCTTTTTATTAAGTCTATTTTTGTAATACTAATCATATTTTATTTTTCTTTAAAATATAAATTAAATATTTTCCATTAAATACTTTTAAGATTTAATTTGTTTCAAGCACAAAGATCAACTAGGATAGGCTACTCTACGAATAGTATGATTAATAATAAGTTGATGGAGGGTGAGCAAAGTTTTTTCTTTCACTTTACTTAAAATCTTTACACATTTAAAAATGTATGAAGTTCATTCCATTGTTCCTTTGTTTATTTTATAATATAAACCAATCAACGAAATTACCTAATGCATAACCCCTAACCTCAATAATCACACGATTAAGTTATCCTAAGAACGTGCCACGACTTCGCAATTGTACGCGGCGCGTCAGATAAATAGCAAGCGGAATGCGCGCGTGCCACTCGGCTGAACAAACAAGGACTGCTAATAATATATCGGCGTGACATTTGACTGCCTTTGATGTCGGCAGTACCCCGTTCCGTTCACTCCTGTATGTCATGTAAATCCTTTAACGGGAGAATTCTGACGGGTAGTGATGTCTGGACTATCACACGGGAGCGGGTCTGTTCCAGCCATTGTGGTTAGGTGAGTAGTGTAGCAACAGCTGTAGTATGTGTGCCTGCTGTAGAACTATATTGCAAAGTTAAAAAAGTAGCAATGATTTGTCTCTTATAGTGCCCGGAAACTACTTACAAACTCCAGCAACCCCGATATTTAAATCGAAATGATTATCACTGGGGAGTTTTTTTTTTATTTTTTTTTTTGCGAAGCTACTTTAATAACCTTACATTATATATAGGGTGAGTATCTCTTAGTTTAATAAAAAATAGGGTGAAACTAGATCAAAAATGTAGAAATATGCCGCAAAACTCACCTTTCTAGTCCAATCCGTTGCAGATATATAATTCAAAGACTTTTTTCAGGAAACCACGTTTTTTTCTATAAAAGCTGTAATATCTCCAATCTGTTTAGATATTGGCTGAAAACTTACCTCATTTTCGGATTTAGCACCAAATTTTCTATAAGAGCAGAGTACACGTAACCTTGAATTTTACAAACTGTTACCTAAAGAACAGTTCGATCTTTACCTTATTTAGGGAAATCACAATGTCTTATATCATTTCTACGCTCACCGTTTTTTGAAAAAACCATTCAAAAAACTGCGAATCTCAAAAAAACTCGCAAATTTCATCAGCTTTTGAATGATATGTTAAAAGTAATGGTTCTGTTTCAATTTCATAGAAACATTTACTTTTAAAACCGAAAAAAACATGCTGTTCTCCTTTGGCATACAAATCAGTTACTTGTGTAAATAAAACGTTATATCAATCCCTTAATGGAAATATGCATTTTAAACATAATAAACTCTTCATTGAAATAAAAAGCTAAGAAAAAAATAGTTTTAAATAGAAAATAATGAAAAACTGTCAATAAAGCGACACCATATCAAAGGATCTTATGTTATTACATGTATTTATTTATTATTATTATTTAGGATTTATTTTATAAGATTTTTAATGTAAGGTTTAAAACCCAATGATAATGAACATAGACCTGAATTTTGCCGATAGATTCTGAATGATGATTGTGTTTTCGAGGTAAATTTATGGGCAGATGAGTCTGATTTTACAGCGGTAGGCATTTCTACCGATCCATGTATATCGTTGGTTTATTTATCTTTGTATTGGTGTTGAATGGTGTTATAAGAATGATAGTTTGCCTAACAGATTGAATGATGAGAACTACTAAGATTTGTTACAAAATATGCTACTACGACTCCATCATAATATAATGTTTCCATGAAATTGAAACAGAACCTTACTTTTAGCATATCATTCTTTAGCTGATTTGAAACGATTTGAAAATTTGAAAAATTTGAACGATGCATTTTATATAAAGATTTATTTTTTATTGTTCGTTACAATATTTTGTTTATTACTATTGTTTAATGTTAATATTGTTATTATTTTGTTTAAAAACAACCTAACCTCATATCCTCCAAATAATTTGCTTATAATATAGACTCATGCTTTGTACTAGAGTTTGTAACTAAAATTAGGAGTATTCGACAATTGTTTTAAATATCATTTACAATTGTTTGAATTCGAGTCCATAATAATTTTGTTATTGAAACTTTTGTTTTAGTTTTGTGAAAATTAAAAAAATTACTAAAACGATACATTTTTATTTTTTTTCCCTAATTATTTCTAGTGATAACAGTGCATAAGTAATAATACATGTTTAAATAAAGTCTCTTAATAATATGTAGGCTCATATTTAAGATTTTATTTCTTTCTTTCTTTCTTTAAGAGTTCTCAATTTCATTTTAGTAGTCACTCTAGGGAGCTTCGCATCCACCGGCGCTTCCAGTGTAGGGTTGGGCGATAGTCTGCCCCTATCGATGGTCTATCATCGACTATCGATAAATCTCTTTTACTACCTCAAGTTTTGAAACTCTCGGAATTATGCTGATCTCTGTCCAGTGTGTTTTTTTTTTTTTTTTAAATTAAATTCGGAATTCCTACAGCTCAAGGGTTCACACAAATATGAAGCCAAAGGAAAGCAGAAATGCTAGTTTTTCTTTTGGGAAATATGTAAGAAATAAGAAATATACGGGGAGCCCTAATTATTTCTTATCAACGACATGACCACAACCCATATTCCCGAAAACACAGAGATAAGACAAAACAGGAGCTGGATGAGAGATCTCCTAGACTAAAATAACAAAAAAAATAAATAAAGACTGGAGGTGCCGCTGGGTTCTGCTCCCCCTTTTCTTCCGGCTCTGCCTTTCACGTCATTTTCTTTCTTCTACACATTGACTGGTTGCCTAATTATAGTTAACAGGTGTGAATAAATATATAAAGTAAGAAAAATAAAGGAACAAAAATGTTTGGTAATAGATAGCTCACCCTCAGTTTTAAATCGTTCTACAGGACTAAAGCGACAAGGAACTACTCGTCGTTACTGACTACTTGAACATTTACTAGGCAAACGTTCAAAGCTCCCAATTAATTACAAATGACTAATATACATGACTGTAATTAGACTTATTTGGACGTACGGAGCTGTGCTTTGGGACTCTATTAAACCATCCAATTCATCTCGTATCCAATCCTTACAATCCAAAATCCTTCGAAAAATCCTCAATGCTCCTTACTTTGTCATCAATAAACTTATCCATTAAGACCTTAATCTTCCATATATCGCTAAGCTAGCCCAAACCTAAGATACCTATCATTTCATAGCAAGCTTTATAACCACTCAAATCCATTAGTTTCTCAACTTGCTTCCCACTCCATTCCCGATAATCCTCCGAGGCGTTTGAAAAGAAGATGGCCTAAAGATCTTCTGATGTAGAGTTTTTATTAAAGTGATGAGCAGTTTTTTTCAAGCTTTGACATGTTATTGTAATCATTATTAGCTCATATACTTAATGTTTATAATTGTGCAGTTGTAAATTTCAATAAATTGATATAAATAAAAATCGTCCTTTGTAAGGAAAAAAAAAAATGAACCTTGTAAGAAATTAGCAATCGAGTTCGGGGTTGGTAAATCAAAAATAACGGGAACTAAAAAATTTCCAATTCAATTATCAAGTAACTCCACGAACATAATTTTTACAGTGAAGCGGGAAGTTTGAGCCAGAAAACTACGAAAAAAGCGAATTGAATTATCAGATGAAGCTGTTTAAACATAATAATTTTTTTAAGCAAAGTTCGATTATTTGGATTTTTGATTGCCCAAATTAGGATTTCAACAATATTTCGGATTTGTGGTCTTGAGGCTTTTCTGAGAAAAAAAAAAAAAGCGGAAATGAAATTTTGTTTCTTTTGAGTTGTATATTGGTTTTAAGTGTATGACTATTCGCTAATGAGACAATCATTATACTCTTTCGACATTATTGAATAAAATTAAGGAAATGATGAGCGGAACAAGAAGATAAAGCGAGTTTGTTGAAGGCTGTCGCCATGACACCTCTACCAGCGGCTTATCAAAAATTGACGAAGCGCCTCGATAGCGGCAGTGCTCCCCCCGGAGGCCGCCATAGCCGGACACAGCCCCTGCCACTGCTACATTGATCGGTGAGCGATTAGGCTATACAAATTATTTAACTAGATAGTTAGCGCTAGTTATTATAGTAAATATAATTTGTATCGATATTATAGCCTGCTGTGGGGGAGGGAAATTGCCTTAGGGTTGAGGTTACCTCTGCCTTATGAATAATGGAGGTTACCAAGAATACTGTTCGAAATATGATTTATCCTGTTCAAATATGATTAAAATTCTCAATCATGATGTACACTAATACATTTTAAATTTAATTAATGTGAATGAATTGATATTAGCAAGGGAATAAAATTATGAACATGAATAAAGTAAGAAGAAAAAAAATAATACTAAAAAGAAAATATATTCAAATTATTAAGAAAAAAATCCTTTAACTGAAAAACATATAAAATATGTTTTTACAAAGTTTTTCCTGCCTATGTTATATATTTTGTTCTTATTACTTTTATGTTAAATAAATAGTAATTTATTACAATAATGTTGATGTCTCTATAAGTAAATTTAATGATGAAATCATGTTATAAAAATAACGTAGTTAATTATTATACTATTATAAATAAAATAAATTTTCTTAGTATTAGAACATAATGATTTTAAACTTTTTTTTTATTATTATTTTTAGAACCTTTTTGTCGTTTTATTAATATGCCAATGAGCCTCTAAATGTTTTTATATTTTATGCAGAGAACACTCAAAAAATAACTTCTTGGGATGCAAATCCTCCCCCCCCAAAAAAAAAAAAAAAATGGTAGTAATAATAATTTTTTTTTAAATTTATTTTTTTTAAATTTACAACTGTATATTCAATATATTATATATCAAGTAAATACGATGGTAATGATAAAAATGACTCTTCAATTGTTTTTAAAGCAATACCCAATTGTAGCAGCACTGATAAATGTTCTATATAATGAATACTAAATTAGAAGCTCCCGAGGCCATCTTCTTAATAATAATAATTAAAATAAGAAATAATGGTAAACTCATGTGTTTTGACAGAAGCCTTATCATAATACATTTCTGCAACGACATCGTTAATTTGATATTTTCCTCCTCATCCATTAAAAAAAAATAAAACAGTCGATTTTCAGTTTACTGTAAGACGGATGATCAAAAGTTTTTATTACTACTAAGAAAAAATATAGCTTCTGTTATAATATCGTTCTTAAAAATTTTACAGTATATTTCACAGGTGAATTTTAAAATTCTCAACAATTATAGTTCTACCAAATCACGATAGAAAGCGCTGAGACCATCAAAACAAAAATATTACAGATATCAAGTATTTATCAAATAGCCTATTAAGTATACTGCAATAGAAGTAAAAAAATATGTACTATTATGAAAAAGAAAAGAAATGGACAGCAGATAATGAGACCTGACTGTCCACGCGGGATCCTCTATTCTAGTGCTTTAGTGATATGCAACAATATGCCTAACTAACTAACCCATTATGATTCTAATATATAACAAAATAAATAGTAAATTCTACATAAGACGCCATCGTTATCTAAAAAATATCTGGACCCTGAGTAGATTGAGGGTAAAAAGACAAAAGAAGGAGTTGACTAGTTAGGGAAATATAGGGTAAGTGCACTAGTTGGCAGTGCACTGGCAGTAGACAGTTTGGTAATAAATCACTTATAATAAGGTTTATGTATGTACTTTCGTTTCGTTTTAAATTTTGGCGGGTAGTTCAGTTATTTCTGTATGCAAAGAGTGACAGCCATGACTTCCTGGACGGGAAAACTGTTTTCAACACCAAATATGTTGTCACAGCTCCAGTTCAGTTGACTATACGCCTCCATCCTTATGCAATCGGCTAAGGATGATCTGGTATGTATCCTGTTTTTTCTTTATCAAATACTTATATCTGTCCAACTTATGAATATACTTTAGAATAATAGGTATCTGTAATACATTTCATTAGATTCTTGTGGTTATAGATGAAAATTAAGAGGATTTTATTGGGTGTCAACTACTAAAACATATTTATAACCTGTTGTTTGGTGCTTGACACCTCTGTCAACTACCAGATTTTTCTCATTTCTCGTCTTCTTTATTGAATGTGCGTTCTCTGCAAAGGAAAAAATCAGGGGTAGAGGAAAGAACCAGATTTGGCTAATTTAGAGCTCAGATTAGTAGATGGCAGGGGATGGGAAGTCAACTGCTAGCACAACACGGAATTAGGTACCTCTTTTTTCTTTTTCTTTTTTTCAGTTTTAAAATAGCACCACAAAAAAACAAAAAAAAACAACTCAATTATGAGCCTCAGCAAATGGAGAAGGTCCTTGATGACGTTAAAAATGGAATTTCTGTTGCAGCGGCAGCAAGAAGGAAGGCAGTACCTCGAAAACTAGTGCTCTGTCAACTACTAAAAATTGGCATCCAGGGCGTGTCAACTACTAATGCAAAAAGATGATTTGGAAAATTAACCCTTTTTCAATAAAATTAATACTATTTCAAATTAAAAATAGGATAACGGACGGGATTCGCACGTATCTGAGGAGGGGAGAAAGAAATTTGTCACACGATCAACCGAGGAGCTATTGCTAAAAACGTGTGATATCTTCCTAAAAGTGTCAACTGCTAGTGCATTTACCCTATCTTGATCTCAACATTTATTATTCCGGTGAATAGGTAGTCGTTTAGATTTTCCCTGCGACTGGTCGTATTTTTGTTACTAATGGGAAAAATATTTAAAATTTACCGAGCTCGTATCCGAACCAGGGAAATCTTTTCTCTTCACTGATCCATACCCCCGGGCACTCGCAGTTGCGATGTACACATCGGGGACGAATGTTCATTGAACATTACTGTTAACTGGATCTTGTTGACATACGTCAAATAAATTACAAATTATGAAATAATTATTAGATGATAAATATATTATTAATATATTTTTTATTTTGAAGAGAAAAGATTTACTCGGTTGGGATTTTATTTATTTAAAATTTAGTTGTAGAATAAATTCTACGTCATTTTCTATCAATAATTTCTTTGGTCGTTGAAAAAATCTGTAGACTGTTGGAATACAAGACTTCTCAGTGCTAATCTCTTGTTGAACCTCCGATATAATGAGCCTGTAACTTGTTTTATTGTAACCCATGTAGTATACTGCGTTGAGTATTTGGGTAAAGACGTACTGTTACTGGGCCAACTGTTGTGAAAGGAAGAGATGGTATAAGTAGCCAGTGCAGGATAAATATAGACATAAAGGCCACAAGCATTATGAGATTGGTCATTGATAGAATTCTATCGTAAATTTTATAATAGATCTTATAACCACCATTGCTTAAACCTTCCTACATTGGGGAAAGTTTTATTGACAATTCCAGCTGTCCAACAACTCGTGACATCATTTTGAGTTCAATGGTTGAGGTAATCCATTAATGGATACCATCTGAAAAATGCCTTACTTAGGTGTTCCCTCACTTATTCCCAGATACTAAATATTATTAAAAAACTATAACCTTTCCTTCTGTAGTCTTTCAAATTTATTTTTATTTTTTATTGACTTATTTTATTTTTTTATATAAGTTTACATTTATTTATTTATTTTTACTCTTCTTTTTATTTCTCCTGCTGACAGTGATCATGCCATCATTTGTAAAAAATTTAAATTCATATTTCAAATCTTCCGCGCCTTTTTTAAAGAAAGTTCAGTTTTCATCCACCATGCACTCCCTTCCATATCTTATATTAACCACTGCCACCCCTTCCTGTCTTTAATTTCTGCAAGTCATCCCCCCTTTCCTTGATTATATTTTTTTAACAGTTATTGTTGGAAGATTTAAAAATCTGCAACCAGACCACAATCAGTATGTCAATTTATTTTAATATCTCACATTTCCTCAAGCTCTTCCTTCGTTTATTGTTATGCTTTATATTCCTTTTTACCCTTCTCCTTTTCATATATATTTTTTTTTTATACTAATTTTTAAATTCCTATTTATTTCTTTTTATTTATAAAAAAAAAATAAATGTTAATAAAATTGTAGCATTATATTACTGTACAAAATTTAAAATTTATATCATCCAATTAAAATCATTTTATTACAACTGTATCTTTCGACTAGACCTTGCAATTTTGTATTTAATTATGAAAATAACTTCAGATATTTTTTTAATTATGTAAACGATTATTAATCCTATGGCAAACTAATTTACTTTGTATTATTTTTTTTTTGTATCATCTTCGTCACATCCAATTTCTGTTATTTTAGCCTTGAAGAAGACCTGCAATTAGTGATGGGCCGTTCCGACTTAAAAGTGGAATGAGATTTTACGTTCCGTTCCACTATTGGAAGCAGTTCCAGTTTTCGTTCCGTTCCATTTTTATTCCACGTCAGTTTGACTAGCCTTCTACCAATGTACCATGCATTTCGCTACATCTTTTTTTGTGACTTTAAACTGCTAATCTCCTCCTTCTATTTTATAATTAAAAATTGTATAGGTACCATGATATTAAGAAGGTTTAAATAGCTAAGTATACTTTTTTAAAAAATGAATAATTTTAATATTTAATAAATGAATTTTTTTTTTTTTTTGGGGGGGGGGGGTAGGGGTTAGCTCAAGTATAGTGCCCAATATGCGAGAATTTTTCAACTACATTGGTTTCGAGAAAATCAATTAATTCTTGTGACTGCTCTATTAGCTTTTAAACAAATAGCAAAAAAATCATTTAATTACATAGTCAGTAAAACATTATGCGGCTCATTTCTCTGAATGCGAAAGAAGAAGCCGAGCTCCGTCGGTAGAATAGAAAATTTCAAAGAAAGCGGTTTATTTTGAAGATGCCCAAGCGCGAGGTGTTGGAGCAATTGAGAGGGGGGAGGAAATCAACAGCGGTAGGATCAACGCAACAAAGCAGACGGAACGACCTTGGGTGGAACGAAACCAGAGATGCAATCTAAACTCTGCTAAACCGGGGAACGGAACTTGGAACTGTTACCAGCTTTAAACCACTTTGGAACGAAACGAGACATCTTTTGTCGTTGGTTTTCGTTCCAGGGGAAACGAAAAATTTGGTCGATTCGTTTCGTTCCAAACCGGTTCAAAGATGGAACCAGTTCCAAGTTCCGTTCCACCCAAAACGAGCCATCACAACCTGCAATGGAATCGGAACTCAAAATATAAAGATTTTTTTAATAAAAACTTGGACGTGTTTATTTACTTGACTGCATCTCTAATATCTCTTCTATAATTGCTCATTGCTCAGCTGCTTCCGGCAGATCTTTCGTTATCCGGTCCTCTTCTCTATGCAACTCCATCCCTCTCAACATTCGTCATACAATTACCGTTTCCACTTTCAAATACCACTTACTATCCATTCGGATCCCGGAAAACTGTCAATAGCCTTTAGTTTTATAAAATATAAGCCATTTATATTCATGAAATGTTATTGTTTCTGTAAAAAAAAAAATATTTTAAATATTCTGTTACTTTTTATAAATATATTTTTTTGTTTATATTTTATTATTATTATCGGTTATGTTGTTTTAAAAATAGTACTTCGTTTTATGGCTCTGAAGGCCCTAGGCCGTACATCATTTTTTATTTTTAAGGGGCTTATGATTTCAGAATAAATAAAGAACTTTATTGTTATTGTTATATACATAAGTGCAAGTTACTAATAGTGTTGAAAAGGGAAAAATAGGAGGAGACTATAGTAAATAAAATAACAAGGCGAATATTAAAAAAGAACACGTTATAAAATTTTAAAAGGCCTAATTTACGGAAGGGTATGTCAACTCGAAATAATGTTCTATATAAATCGCTATCGATACCAGACATTTTTTCATCCAGTGGCAGTTTGTGTTACAACAGTTTTTTTTTTTAAGTTTTTTAATCTTATATTTGTTTTATTTGTGCTTTGGTACTCATCCATAGCTCGGAAAAAAAGTAAAGGAAGGAGTTTCCATGGCTATTATTCGGTATTTATATATATATATATATTTTTTTTTTTCTGCTCAGAAACCTAATAAATTTGAAAATAAGATGATCTAGGGACATTGTAATGTAGAATATTTATTGAAGAGCTACCAATCGATAGCTATTTTTAGGTTATTGTAAATATTTAAATGTGATCATTTCACCGCCCGTTTATTTATTTTATATATTGTGTAAAGTTGTAAATATCAATAAACTACTAAATAAAAAACAAACAAAACATAATTAATAGATAAATTGTAATATTCAACTTTTATTACTGATATATGAAGGAAATACACTCTTTACCTAACATAATTAAAAAACTAACTGCCCTGGGCGGATTCGAACTCAGGAATAAATAAGCCAGTAGTGCCTTAGCTTACTAGGTCATGGCTATTCCCCGAATAGAATATGTTTACATAAATTTTAAATAAGTTGAAACCTTTGCGACCCAGAGGGATAAATCGATCCTATTAACAATGCATCAGTAACAGATTTTACAGGATCGATAACTTTTACCTTTAGTTCGTTCATTTTCTTAGCCATATTTATTTTAGTTTTGTAATAAACTGCCTCAAACTCTCCTGTAACACCATATAATTCGTTAAAAGTTTAAAATCGGTATATTAAATACTAACTGAAGCAGATGATGGAGTGTTGCACTTAAATTGAAATAAAACCTATTTGTATTCAAAACTAGAAAGTAGAGCTTTAAGAAAAATGATTTTTTGGTAGGTCAGGGGGTAAAAGGAGAGTGGAGCTCCGTCTCAGATGGCTGGACGACATTAAAATACATTTGAAGACGATTTGCTTTGATTAATTGATTTTCTGTACCATCCCATTTCGGAAAAGTTGTTCTCGGTTTTCTGTAGACCTAATAATGTAAGGATTTATTAATGAATTAACGATAGTAGACTACTTATTTGGATTACCTCTTCCCGAGTGCCTTCAGAGAACTTTCCATCACATAAGATACAAGTTTTAATCTCTAACAAGAGATATATCGAAGTTCCCGGGCAAATGAGGGTCCATCCTCTCCAACTCCACCTAAGAAAGATGTAACCTAACAGCGTGCGTGACTAAAGGTGTCAAAAAGTAGCTTAAGATCTCCACTTTATATCATTGGGATATTATTTTTAAATATACATAAGAGGACATGAAACAAAAACGATTTCACTTGTCTATCAAAAGTTTACAGTCCAGAATGAATGGTTGTTTGCACAATTACTCAAGCTGCATCCACACTACTTGAACTGCTCACTACTATCTTATATTAGCAAATCAGGCTAAATATTTCGGGATGACACTGGACGCAAAACTCTGATGGAATAATCCAAACTGCCTGTAAACAATAAAATATTAATATACAACCAAGTCCTGAAGCCTATCTGGGCATATGGAATCCAGCTGTGGGGATGCACGAGGAACTCCAATAGAAAAATAATTCAAAGGTTTCAAAATAAAGAGTTCGGGAGCATCGTAAATGCACCTTGTACATCAGGAATGATGATCTCCACAGAGATCCTCGGATGCCAACCGTGGAGGAGGTAATCCAAAAATACGCCAAAGTCGCATCAGGATCGCCTGCAAGACCACGTCAACGCCGAGGCCGCCCATCTCCTGGACTTCAATGCACTGGTGAGGAGGCTTAAGAGAAGGAAGTCCCATGAACTAATATAGAGTCTTGTGTTTTACTTTAAAAACTATTGACATTTTAAACTTTCTAATTTTGAAAAATAAAAATAAATTTTATATGTATATATGTTTTAATAATGTATTTTTATTATTATTATTATTAGAAAAAAAGTGCTTAGAAGCTCGTTAAGAGCTTGATTGTAATATAAATAAATAAATAAATAGAATATTAGCAAATGACTCCATAGAGTCCTCGCAGCCAGTCTTCAATATCTCCCTTAGCCGATAGGGAGGGGTGCCCATATTTACAACAGTGCCCGTTTTTGCATCTTTTCCTCTACTAATGAACTGTTTTTTTTTTAGCTGTTGAAGTACAGTGAAACTCTAATTATCTAAACTTCAATTATCCGGATATCCAATTATCCGAAATAATTTGTAGAAAGTATATCACAGGTAGGGAGGCGCGGTAGCTATATATATAAATATACTGAAGGCAGAAAATTTTTTTTTTAATAAGCTAACTATGTAATACGTTGGCTAACCAAAATGGTTTTCAGCTGGGATTGGTTAGATTCTTGAGAGCCCTCTTTCAAGCCCAGATATATTTTTTTTTATGACATACAATGGTTTTTTTTTTTTTTAATAGTTTATTAACAGACATTGTAGGCCGGTGTTTGGAGTTCACGTAAAATACGATAGGTCCCGCCTTATTAGTTTTCATAACATAATAAAAGACATAAGACTAAATAGACCAAGCAGTAGCTACCGGAACTGCGTCTCAGAGTTAGGGGCGGAGCCCTTACAACTCATAACAGTCAAGTTCGGAATAAATGTGAATTTCTAAAATAGCACATCCATCCTACACGGGTTTTATCCAGTCTGGACCCTATTACCGTCACGAGTGGTCTCTTTATAAACTTAAAGGGTCATGGCTCCTAAAAGAAAACGTGAAATATTAACTGTGTCCGAAAAACTGTCCATTGTAGAACGTCTTAGAAAAGGCGAATCTGGGAAAAAATTGGCGGATGAGTTCTGTGTCGGAACATCCACGATTTCCGACATGTTAACTAAACTTTGTTGTTATAAATATAAGTCTATAAACACCTACATTTTTGTGTGCGGTTTGTACGGGCGTAAAACATCTATGGTCATCCATAACACCCGTAGGTTATTTTAAATATATTTATAAAAAAAAAAATTATACATATATAGAGTAATGAGTGCTGTAGGTTAGATACTATGAATTAACTGACTTCGCAGGAGAAATTCTATGATCTTATTTATAGTATTCTCATCATCTCTGAGTGCTCTTGATATTTCTGATGGTAAGTTAAGTCGTCGCAGCACTTGTTGGTAACGGCGGCATTACTTGAAGATGTGGTTAATGGTTAGGTTACTATTGCATGTATGACAACCACATTTTTTTATTGTTCAATAAAATAAATTGTTAAAACATTACATATGTCTTTATTTTTATTTCAACACCCTAATTCAATATGCGGATTTTTGGGTATCCAGATCTATTTCGGCCCCAATTAATCCGTATCATTGGAGTTTCACTGCATAAAAGTAAAGCAAGATTTGAAGTTATTCTGCATAAACGATTTCGTTTCCACTGCTTTTATCGTTCTATCTAAAAGTTCGAAAAAGTTTGAAGGTCTACGTTCCAACCGAGATATAATGTTAGTCTATATTTTCTTGTATCTGGATCGACTACAGTCAGTCGAAAGTTTCTTTATTCCTTTCTGTACAAAAATACGAATCCTACTTATTTCCATCAATTTAATTTTTTTTTTTTTTTTTTTTTTTTTTTTTTTTTTTTTTTTTTTTTTTTTTTTTTTTTTTTTTTTTTTTTTTTTTTTTTTTTTTTTTTTTTTTTTTTTTTTTTTTTTTTTTTTAATCATTTGTTTCGCCCATTTGGGTTGTCACTGTATTGAAACGTCTAAATGGCTGACTAAACCCACTACGAGCCTAGATAATGCACAGATCAATTTATATCTTCATATGATCAGGAAGGCCGATGGTGATGGCTAAATGTTGACATGCAATGCTGCAGTTAGTGTATAGGTGGCAGTTCTACCGGAAGGAAGCCTTCAAATGTGAGTCGTTAATTTGTTTTTCTTTTATTATTTTATTTCTATAATGTGTCATTCATTTTGACGATTCACCATTAATGTTAAAGGAAGGATGTCATTATTTACTGTGTTCATGTCGGTAAACCAATATATATATATATATATACCTACATTTGATGTATTGTGTAGCATTGGAAAATATGCTAATAAATCATACTTGAATGAAATAAGTAATATTTATTTGCCTTTTTTAAGACTTCACGATCAAAACAATAAATTTTTTTTTATATATGATTTTATTTTATTTTTTTTCCTTTTATCTTTATTAAATGTGTTTGAAAGTGTGACATCTTTTAATTAGCTTTTTAACTTCTGATTAACCTTTAAACATTAAAAGTACCTAGTATTGTAAACCGCGTGATATCTTCGAATAAATACTAAAATTCAAGTTAAAAATTTAATTAAAAAAAAGCAATTTATAAATAAATATCCATATAATAAACCTTCATGAATGGTGTCAAAGATGGAGAATAAAAATAAATCCAAGTAAATCCCATCAAATAACCTTTACCCTTTGTCGTAAACCTACGACTTCCTGTCCTGCAGTATTTTTTAATGAATTCCACCAATCCCTGTTGAACAGATCTGCTACCTAGGACTCCACGTACAAGACTAAAACGATAAGAAACTGCCCCTCTTTATAGACTACTTCAACATTTACTAGACAAACGTTCAAACCTTCCAATTAATTACAACAGACTCATATACTTAACAGTAACGAGACCAATTTGGACTTATGGAGTTGAGCTTTGGGGCTCTACTAAACCATCCAATTCATCTCGTATCCAATCCTTACAATCCAAAATCCTTAGAAAAATCCTCAATGGGCCTTACTTCGTCACAAGTAAACTTATCCACCAAGATCTTAACATACCTTACGTTTCTGACTTAGCTCAAACCAGATAGCAATCCTTCTATAGTAAAATCCACAACTATTCAAATCTATTAGTAGCACAACTTGCTTTTAATTCTATTCCAGATAACCCTCCGAGGCGTTTTAAAAGAAGATGGCCTCGGGACCTTCTAATATAGTGCTTCATTAGAACCTTTATAAGTGCTACCAATGGGTAGTTGCTGCTTTAAAAACAAGTGACGTGTCATTTTTATCCTTTTCATCACATTTACTTTATGTATTATATATTAAATTGTATACAGTTTAAATTTCAATGAATTAAAAAAAAAATATATATAAATATAAGTTATAACTAGCTGTAACAAAAGGTTGTTATTACCGTAGCGATTGTCGTCATTACCGTATATATGAATTCCTGTATATGCCTAACTTTTGAAATTGTGTAGCAGGAACGTATTTCTAATTCTGCCTAAGCATTTTTATTTCGTTAGGAGATTATGTTGAGTTAAAAGGCTTTTAAAAGATAATATATTCTTTGACTAATAGTTTAATATGGTAAATATTTTTACTATTTACCGAGACTAACTCGGTTTCAAAAAAATATATTTATTAGAAAAACATGTACCATATATCCTTGCATTGTTCCTTGATCTAAACTGAGATAGTCCTAGGGTCCAGGGGTGTCCTCCGAAAGTCATAAGGCAATGCAATGTTTCAAATAAAAAATAAACATAAATCACAGGGAGCATTTATTTATTTTTAAAGAATTACACAGGCCAACGATGAAAACACTTTTTTAATTAAAACACCTTATTATTCTGTTTTTTAGGGTGCTAAATCCAAATATGACACTTATTTAGCCGTATCACCTATCATTTTTTTCATATTTGCACATCAATATATTAATTTTTTGATTTATTACAGAATTTAAAAGCATTTATATACTACAAATGAAATTGTAAAATAATTTGTGCTGGATGTAGAAGAGTTTGCAGCACTGCTGAAACAGATATAGATATAGATGAGCAAGATGATGAAGAGTTCCAATGTGCTACAGCAAATATAGAGCCTGAACTGTTTACTCAGATTGAGCTTAACGACTTAGTTAGGGATCTTGGGTTAACAAAAGAAAAAGCTGAATTGCTTGGTTCTAGACTAAAAGAAAAGAACTTGTTGGCAGTTGGAACTAGCATATATGTGTATAGGAAGAGAGAGCAGCAGTTTTCGAAATTTTTTGAACAAGGTGATTTAGTGAACTGCTCAGACATTCCAGGTCTGATCAAAGAGTTTGGTGTCGAATACAAAAAAGAAGACTGGAGGCTGTTTATTGATTCTTCCAATACTAGTTTAAAAGCAGTTTTATTACATAATAGTAGCACTTATGCATCTATACCTGTTGGCCATTCTGTACATATGAAAGAGAGCTATGAAAACCTAGAAATAGTGTTGAATAAAATCGGCTGTTTGGTTCATGGTTGGATAAGTGGTGACTTGAAAGTAACATGCATGCTTCTTGGTCAGAAAGGCGATTTTACTAAATGTCCATGTTTTTTGTGTGAATAGGACAGTAGAGCAAGGGATCAACATTGGTGCAGAAAGAACTGGCCTGTGAGGGAGTCTTTAAAACCCGGCGAGAAGAACATTATCCGCAAAAACCTTGTAGATCCTAGAAACATTCTCTTACCACCTCTACATATAAAGTTAGGCCTCATGAAACAGTTATATAATGCTTTCTATTTATATGAGACAGTTATATATGTTATTTTAAATTATATAAAAAAAGCAAATGTCTCAAAAACTATGGGTGATACAAAAAAACTGAGACCAGATTTGGATTCAGCACACATAAATCTATAAAAATCAGCTATTAAAGTAAAAAAAGTTTTCAAAAACATTTTTTTTGTTGGCCTGTGTTATTTGTCAAAGTGACCTTTAATCAAGTGTCCATGGATTTTTACTTGCTCGGATATTTTGTTTTGTGGTATAATATATATAAAGCGCCTTCCGGGTTAAAGGAAACCTGAAATGTGTATTTCTAAACAACATTTATGGTAAACAATTATTACAAAAGTTTTAAAACATACAAAAATACATGTATTAGAACTTTAAGCATACACATAAACACATGCGATTCAATTAAATGATATATACTAAATAAATGTATGCATTTTGGATAATAAAATAACTTTTTAATATTGTTGTTAGTACTATAAATATGATTCATTATTATCTGCATAATATGGGGGTTTAGTTTTTGAGTAATTACATGTTGCTATAATAAATGGATTAAAAACGTATGGGCATGGATTAAAGAATTTATTAATGAAATCATTGTTTGTAAGACCTATTTTGCATTTTGAATATTTAGTTCCAGTAAATGTAACTACAACTAACCACTCACAGCCATTTTATATAAAACAGATTTGAGTTCTAAACGTAAGTTTTATTGTATATGTATGTACACATATATACACATACATATATACATACATACAATGAAAAAATATAAATATGGATAAACCTCTTGGCTGTTACTATTAAATGTTTAGTAAAGTTCTTTAGGTTCAGTCAATAAATAAAAACAACTATTTTGGCGACGTTTCGAGACTATATTGTTCTCATAATCATGCTCCGCATCTTAGTAGGAATGTCCTAGTATTCTTCACACATCCTAGTTTTCTGTTGGATTTCTGGGGGATTCCCTGAATTTATTGACTGAACCTCAAGAACCTTACTAAACATTTAATAGTAACAGTCAAGAAATTTATCCATATTAACATATCGAGTCAATACTGGAAAAGGTCTACAGTGGAAGAATGGGATTATATGAAGAAATTAAAACAACCCACCTGAAGCAATTACAGTGATGAAGGAACTCCAGAAATCCGACAGAAAACTAGCAAGTGTGAAGAATAATAGGGCATGATTATGAGAACAATATACTCTCGAAACGTCGCCAAAATAGTTAATTTTATTTATTCACTGAACCTTAAGAACCTTACTAAGCAATTGATAGTAACAGTCAAGAAATTTATTCATATTAACATATCGAGTCAATACTAGGAAAAAAAAATATCTATATATATAATGTTTAGCAAGGTTCTTGAGGTTCAGTCAATAAATAAAAAACAACTATTTTGGTGACGTTTCGAGACTATATTGTTCTCATAATCAAATTATGAGAACAACAAACAAATTATGAGTACAATATATTTTTTTTTAAATTTATTTATTTAATAGAAATTTACAACTGTATATACAATATATTATACATTAAGTAAATACGATGATGATGATAAAAATGACTTGTCACTTGTTTTTAAAGCAACTACCCATTGGTAGCACTTATAAAGGTTTTATATAATGAAGCATTATATTAGAAAGTCTCGAGGCCATCTTCTTTTCAGACACCTCGGAGGGTTATCTGGAATGAAGTGAGAAGTAAGCTGTGATACTAATGGGTTTGAATGATTGTGGAGTTTGCTATGAAAGGATAGATATCTGGTTTCAGATAAGTCAGAAACGTAAGGTATATTAAGATCTTTGTGGATAAGTTTGTTTGTGACGAAGTAAGGAGCATTTAGGATTTTTCTAAGGACTTTGGATTGTAAGGATTGGATACGAGATGAATTGGATGGTTTAGTGGAGCCCCAAAGCTCAACTCCGTACGTCCAGATAGGTCTAATCACAGTTATGTATATTAGTCTTTTGTAATTAATTGGGAGCTTTGAACGTTTGTCGAGTAAATGCTGAAGTATTCGAAATCGACGGGCAGTTTCTTGTCGTTTTAGTCTTGTGTGTGGATTCCAAGTAAGACATTTGTCCAGATGGAGTCCTAGGTAATGAGAACAATATAGTCTCGAAACGTCACCAAAATAGTTGTTTTTTATTTATTGACTGAACCTCAAGAACTTATCAAAAAATTATTGAGTACATAAAGACGTTAAGCCTCCCGAAAAAAAAAAAAAAAAAATATGTAGATGATGTAGTTTTCGTGGTTATTGTTCCCCAAATTGGCTTGTCCTTAAGAAACCAAGTCTTAGAAAAATGAAACAGAGCGGGGAGTGTTTTATTTAATGGACATAAAAAATTCTTTGTCATCAGAACGTTGACCTTGGGCCAGGGTATTATATGCTCTAATATTTCATTAGTATTCACCAATTACCAAACGCCTAGTTGTTTCAATAATTTCAAACATATATAAGTCCTTATTTTGGTAGTGTAAGAGGTCATTGTTTTTAAATAAATTCCAAATAATAAAAGACTAGGCACCTAGAGTTCAAAGAATACGTCAATATCAATTATAAGAGATTACTTTGTGGTGCTTTTAAATAAATACCTGGCCTTTTATTAGGTTTGGATAATGAGGGTGTCTTTTTTTTTTCAATTAGTAATGTCTTCATAACGGATCTAGGTATCACGGGCGATTCGGAAAGATGATGAAATTCATTAATATTTATTTAAACACTCTATACTTTGAGCTATCTCTTCAGTAATAATTTGAAATACAAAATTGATTCACGTTGTATCTTTTTTGTCAAGGGAAAGTAATCATTAGAAAATTATAACGAACGAAAGGTCAAAATGATTATCGCCGCGGGTGTGTATTATTATCAAAATGGCAATGATGATGAAACGTTTCTCCCAAACAATGTAATATCAAAAAATAAAATAATAATAAATTGATATAAATATTTTAATACAATTTTTTACCTCCTCTTTTTTTCCATTGATATTTTGTTTTTAAAAAAATATGTTACCAGTCAGTGGGACCGCCGATAAACGTTCCCTTGTGTAAGAACTAAAAATATCAGTGGCATTCGATTATTTTAGTTTTTATATTTTTCCTTCAAAAACGCATGCACTCCTTTTAATTAAAAAGATCTTACTATCGATATCTTATTAATTAAAAAGATATTTAATAAATAAGGTTTTTGTGACAAAAATTACACAGTTTAATTAACATTGTATACATTAAAACTCACTACAAATAAATGAAAAACCTTCAAACGCTTTACGTAAATGAAATAAAAAAAATTTGTTTAATTTTTTAGCAGTATTGTGTTTGCAGTGTTTTTTGGAAGTACATCCTATGAAATATTTCATGCTCTCATTGCCTCTTGGTTTTACATTACAAAATCCATGATAAAGAGTACTTGCTGATTAGTTGGTGTATAATCTTGTTTCCGTTTATTATAGCACCTTCACTATCCATATCAACAGAACTCGATTTAAAACAATAGTTGATAACGTATTTAAACTTCAAATTCATTATTTAACTTGACGTTAATATTTTAATAACGTACTTAACTTTCTAACCGGTATTGAATTTAGTTGGCCACGCCTTTTCGTTAGATTTTTAATTATCTCTTTTCCGTTAGATCGTTACCGTTACATGCTCCGTGATTCACTCTACAGAAATATTTCTATGTACATATCTTATGAAGTCATAATAGAAGATTCTCTTCAGTAACCACAAGACAATGAAGAATTTGAAAAAAATTATAGATTTTGGTCTTTTATCAACAACTATAAAAAGTTACCTAAATGCGAGAAAGCAAAATAATTAATAACATTAATATTTCATTTCATAAACGATGATTTAAAAAATCATTTGAAACAGCACCAGAAAAATGGGATGTAATTATGGGCCCCTTAGAAAAAAATCACCAAAAATAGTTTGAAAACATGATAAAACAATACAAAATGATAGAGTATTTATTTATTACAGGATATGATTTTTAGTGTCCACTAAAATCTAATTGTGCCCACATTTGGCACATAACACATTCATCCACACCTCTCCCTGAATGTCTTCAGAGAACTTTCCATCACAAAAGATGCAAGTTGCATCGCTTGAGTTTATCCTCACCGTTGAGTTATAGATTAGTATCACCACCGCTAACCACAAGGGGAAGGTCATTGCAGTCTGATGAGTCCGATGATAAATCGTATTGTTGAGCGGATCAAATTTTCTTATTTTGAAAGCCTTTTGTCTTCCCACCCTGCCCCCTGGCCGGTTTTTCACCCCGAGAAAACTCAAGGAATAGAATAGAATAGAATAGAAAGAAAACTTTATTCTGGAACAAATTCCGTTAAGAATAACTTTAAATAACACAAAGTAAGATCATTACTGGCCAAGAGGCTGTTAAAAATAAAACAATATAGGTAAAATTAAATTAAAGGACGTTTTCTTAAGAGCACTTTTCTCTACAGACTTGGTCAACTGATCCTTATATGATGATCCGGTGATGAGGCTAGAGCAGGCTGCTTTTCCTCCACGAGGCTTCCTAATGTTGGGAACAGGAGATATGTCGAACGGAGAAATTGGACATGAAGCTCCTGGGTAAATGAGGGTCCATATTTACACCATCTTCACCTAAGATAGATGACTAGTATCATATGTAACTTTAAAGCGTGCATGACTAAAGGTGTGCTTCAAAAAACAGCTTAAGATCTCTACTTCCCGATATGACTGTTCTTATTTTTAAATAAACATAAGAACATGAAAAGAAAACGATTTTGCATACTTCTAAAAACATTGCAATCCAGAATATACACCAATTTGTACAATAACTCACGCTGCATCCATACTATAAATGGCTCCATAGATAGTTCCCGCCACCAGTCTTCAGTACCTCCCATAGCCACTAGGGAAGGAAGCCCATATTTACACATATGCCCGTTTTTAGACATTTTCCTCTAATATTACTGGTTTTAATTATTTAGTAGTTAAGGTTTTTTTCTTTTTTTTCTGCTACTATTTTTATTGTTAACAGATTACATTATCTAACAATAAACTTTGTAATATATACATGTAGATAAGGTATAATTGGTATGTACGCTTCCTGTAATCTATTTTAAATAAAAACAGTAAAAAAAAATAAATATCTTTGGTCCAGCAAAATTAATTTATACGATATAAGAATTTAATGGGGTGTATAAAAAAAAATGACCGTTTCTTAAACAAATATTTGTATTATTATTTCTTTGATATAAAATACAATTAATACTCAAAGTATAGTCCATTGTCTACCGTCATTACCCATCTGCTAGCCAATTGCTCGATGCCACGCTGATACCATTCCTTGGGATGGCTGTCAAAGAACTCCTGGACAGCATTTTCAACTTCCGCAAAATTACCCATGGATCGAAACAAATAGTAATCCATGAAGTTCTGTGAACTTTTCTGCTGATTGTTGAGGAGTAAGTTCGTGAGGGACCAGTCTATGGGTCTTTTTCACCTTCCCCATGGAGAGAAGAAGGCGACTAACAGTATCATTCGACACACCACACTCCCTGGCAAGTTCGCGAGGTCTTGTAGACGGATTTGACTCAACAGCTTCCTTCAGAACCTCATAAATATCCATTAATGGCCGCCCGGAGCCCTTCTTCCTTTCCAACGTCGTATCTCCACTTCTAAATTTTTCAAACCAACGCCGCGCAGTGCGCTCTTCAAGGACACCTTCCCCTTCATATTTGATGATTTCACGAGTTGCTTTAGCGGCTGTGAAATTATTTTTCCAGTAATGTATTAAAATTACAAGAATTTCGTAGAGCACTGTCATGTTTTTTCTTTGAAATAAATAACTGAACTAAGGTTTTTTTTTTAAGAAGTCCAGTGTTAGAAACAGGGTTAGGGAATGCCCTAAAGAGATTATTCAGTATTGGTTAATAATAAATAGCATTAAGATATTTACAGACTTTTGAACTCTGGAATTTAATAAAATGGTAATTTTTTTTTTTATACGCCCTATTATTTTCAAGAAAAAGAGTTAAAAATCAAATATTTTTGGTCCAAAAGAATTAATTTATAGTACATAAGAATTTATAAGAGTGGCATCCTCTTGCTAGCTGTCAATGGTTAAAATGGATCAATTTCGGACTAGTTTATTTAACCAATACTCGTACCAGTACCGTACGGAGTTAAGAAAATAAGTGTGTAAGTAGCTAATGAAGTTTTAATGTAAATTAAAGAGTATTGGATAAGGAGTCTTAGCCTCATGATTAAATGGAGGCAGTTTTATTTTGGTATATGGCCTTCCCAAAAGCCTCTTTCTTGGAAATACCAGATAACTAAAGACAGGCTGAGCCATTCGCCCTGTTCTTCCTGGTAGTGAAGTATTATAAATATATAAACCAAAAAGAAATAATTTATTATTTTCTAACAACACAAGAATTCCAGCTATGATAAATAAAAATATAAATACCGCAGGGCCGTATGGGCTGAATCCATACATCACGCAAAGAATGCGGCAGAGACGGCGCCACATTGTAACAAACCCAGAGACGGTATTGTGACATTGTAACAATTTGTTCGGAGCTTGTAGTACAATCGCGAGGGGGACCTTATAAGGGCCGGCTGACATGTCAATCACTCACAATACTCCAACTGTGGGCGAGCCCTAATAATCCTATCAAACGATATTCCAATTCGGTGTCACTGATAAATGTTCACGGCCTTATCAAGATCTCAGCTCTAAAAGATTTGCATCTTTTTCGAATCTTCTAGACCTGCTAATGCTAATTTATTGTCATTGCTCGAGAATCAGACGTTGTGGTTAATAATTCATTGATAGGTGAAGTCGCTATTCATAACGATCATGGAAGCATTCAGGTCAGAAAATATTAATAAGATGAGTTCCATGAATGAAAACTGTATTCAATGAAGGTGATTGAGTAGTTAGGGGCTATTTTTCAGAACTAATCGTGTAAAAGAAACCATAAAAACATATTATATTCTACAAAAGAACGTGGATCCTCCTTTTCACGAGCTTCAGGTTCCAGCAAGGTAACCGAGCTTAACGAATACAGTAAATCATAATGTTTATTATAATTTTTTTTTTTAGCACAAAAAACAAACAACTAACGATAGAAAATAGTATTTAAATTTTTGGCATCTATTATTTAGGCTGGAAATGATTTACTGTTTAAATTGTTAAAACATTTTTATGAGTTTTTTTGTTTGTTTTTTTTTTATAAACCTATGATCTATAAATAATAATACAATACGTGCCAGGCATGATGTAGAACACTACCCTACGGCAACTATTTCGGGCTTTGGTTTATTGTGAAAGATTGGGAGAGGAAATCTCATTTTCAGTCTCTTTCATGTTTTTTCCGGTCAGTGTGATGTAGTCAGTAATAACAATAAGCCCCCAGGTTTTTCCCCTATTAAGGATATCCACTTTATGGAGGCTGGGTGTGCCCCAGGAACCACTGCTCCGCCAATTTCGTCAAACCCGCATCACTTCTCCAGCGATGATTCACTTTGAGTTTCATATTTATCGATAGCTCTTTCCGATAACTTCACCTGTAAACTTTCTATAACCATTTCTATATCCAAAAATTTCCACTTAATTTATTCCTTGGGTGAGATGGTTCAGTCTGCTCTAGAAAGTAATCGCTCTTTTGAGACTGAAGGTGTAAATAATATATATTTAACATATAAGGGTTACGACTAAAACATTTTTTCTTGGCAACCTACATAAAATTGAAAAACTTTAGTTTATTTGTTATTTAAATCAATTTTATTGCTTTGTGACAAAATGCAATAATAAATAATAATATATTAATAATAATAGATAATAAAAAAGTTCTTTATTTAATCCGGGACGCTAAGTCCCTTAAGGATAAAAAATAATGTACAGCCAAGGGCCTTAAAATTAAAATTAAAAGATTTTGGAGGACAGGATCTGGGTGGATAGTAGGTGTTTAAAGAAGTGGTATTTGAAAGTGGAAAAGTTAAATGAATGGCCAATGGTGAGAGGATTCCATAGAGTTCCATAGAGAAGAGGATCGGATTACGAAAGATCTGTCGAAAGTGGCGGAGCAATGAGCAGGAGTATACAAATCTGATTGTTGGAAACGGGTTCAGCGGGTAAGAACTGAACATTTTAATTTAAGGAGTTTGGAAATGTATAGTTCCAAATATATTAATACATAGTTGTATGTTGTATTCTTATAATATAGAGAAAACAATATATCGTAAGGTGCATATCGATATTTCGAAAAAAATGATCGATATTTTAATATATTGTATACCGATCCTTATTAGCCATCCTTTTTCATATACTTATAATTAATACGTTGAGGTCTATACATCATTGTATAATGATCTTCAATAATAGAATAAAAAATAAGTAGAATGTTTAAATTTCACAACTACAAACTAAAATATATATAACTAGATAGAATCACTTTATAAACTGATCAATATTCAAATTAATGTTTGGAAGAGATTTGCCAATGTTTGCCCAAACGCCAACCTCTCAACAAACAAACACTTCAGCTTCAATGGCTCTCAAGCCGACACCAAAGATGGTTCTTGCCCTTCGGCCAATAGTGAATCAGTCTGCTCAATGCATCTTCAACCTGCCTATTGAGTTTTACTTATGCACACACCAAACACCATTTCTATAAGATACTTATAGACTTTCGAAATCCATTAGTTCAGTATTTTAATAACAAAATATGTTGAAGTATAGTATTACTAATTGTCCACTCAATAAACCTATTATAGAGTGCATGAAATGCGATTATTTTTTACCTCCGGGCTTCGTTAGGAGCAGTTAGAAGATAAACACTGAAATCCCCGCCCCTGGTGGGGAGGGGGGTGAGCTAACGGTGGGAGGGGAGGGGAGAAGGTCCCATTTTAGGGTTCTCCGATCATATCACAAGAAAAGTGGACTCTAGGAAAATATGTTTCATTTAAAAAGTAAAGCTAATTAAATTTCCTATAAAATTGTTTATATACACATTTGTCGAACTTTCAACGGTTTTCGAGATAAAAGTTATTAGAAACCGATAATTTTCGAAATGGGCAAATGGGCAAGCTATTTGGGGTCACCTGTGGTGTAGTGGTTAGCATAGCAACCTACTAAACCCAAGATCGCGGGTTCGCAGCCCGGCAGATGACCTTAGGATTTTTTAAAGGGAGTAAAAAATCCTTAGCTATGCCGTCCTTCGGAAGGGACGTTAAATGGGGGTCCCGAGCCTGTGCGATGTCAGGTACTCGTTAAAGATCCCTATCCTAATTATACCTGGATAGGCAAAATTTAGGACTCCCACCGTAGCATCGTCCGATTAGCCATAGCAGCATAAAGTGACGTTAAACGAAATAAACAAACATACCGTTCTCTATATATAACTGAAAAACCTAAAAATTGGACCGTCTCCCATCCCCTCCCACCGTTAGCTCACCCCCCGGGGATTTTAGTATGTTTACCTTCTAACTACTAACGAAGCCCTGAGGTCAAAAATAGTTACACATTATGCACTTTACACCCCTCATTTCAGCTCTCATTGACTGGACTAAAACAAGAAAACTATAAATGAAAAGAACCTTTATCATAGAATAGTTTTTTTATATCTGTTTTAGTAACATATCACCATAATTAGAGGGTTTAATTAGCGTGAAAATGATTTTGAAACAAGAAATGAATTATTTGATCTAGATGTCATTCATATTTAAGTCAATTTTTATCTTCGATATACAGAATTTTGATAAATGAATATTATTTAATTAATGTCGATCTCCTACAAAATGTTTTACGTCTTCCACGAGACATTTACAATACGAATTTCGTTAATAAGTTGAAGAAGAACATTTAAAAAAAATAATATTGAAGTGAAACACCGATTAATAAAAAAAGGTTTAGTTTGTGTTAAACAAAAAATCGATTAATATTTTAAGCCAACGTTCTCATTTAAGTATGTTTGATCTTTAGTACATAATTATACAAACATAATCAATATTTTTTCATTCAATATTTCCCTATAATTTTACAATACCTATATATATATTTTTAATATACATTTCCATTTTTAGTTGGTTGTTTTTTTTCCGCTTAAAACACTTTTAGATATTCTTCTCCACTCTCTAGCAGAGCCTCATAACGAAGTTTTATTGTACTCAGAGAGTAAAATTTATTTAAGGATTTCTTAACAGCATAGTTATCATAAGAGCTATCTATATATTTTTGATAAAAATAAATAAACATAAAATACTTTGCTATGTGTAAAATAGTAAAGTTTCAACGGGAAAATTTATTTATACATGTAGGAGTAAAGGCAAGAGATATTAGACGTCAATAAAATTAACAGTTTTCTCACTAAAACATCAATTTAAAAGATAATTCCAAATTTTCAAAAAAATGCACTTATGATAATTATTTTCCCTCAGATATTGTATCTGTAGATATGTTTCGACGGTTATTTGTTTTTTATTTTTGTTTGTTCGGTTGCTTGTGAACTAACATTTGCGGAAAAAACGTTACACCAAGAAAGTATAAACCCAACTAATTAAAAAAAAAAAAAAAAGCCATGTCAAAAACTATTAAAGACTGCTTGGTTAGAGTTACATATTCATTTCTGAACGTCTAGTGTGAATGTTCTTGAAACATAAATTTTCAATGTCTCTCTTTAAAGGGCAGACAGAGCCTTTGGCTTTGTTGCAAAGATAAGACCTTAGTTTATTTCTCAAACTTTATCATTAACTTTTTTTCCGTGTGAATGTTGTACTCGACTTTATTCTTCCTAAATAAATTAATGAAAACAGAGTTTGTGCTCAATGTTTATGGTGGCAATCCATATGCTCTGAGGGTCAGAACAACATGGACTGGTCGGCAAGAGGCCACAGGATCATGTTTCCTAATGTCGATATATCGATATAAAACTCTTTCGATTCCTGGCGTGGGCGCTGAGAATAAAGTCTTTGCCAAATGTATTTGAACAATATGTATATATGTAATTCTTAGAGTTTACTTTTTTTCAAGTAGCTTGCATATTTATATTTTCGATCTGTTTAGTTTTTATTTTAATATCTTAGATAATCAAGATCTTTTTTCTCAATTTTAAAACTGAAAAAAAATATAATAATCTATTGTTTGTAGAAATTAATTGCAGAAGAGGAAATACAATAATCTCTATCTTCAAATGCTTAACATGCTTGCTCTGTTACTATCGGATTGTCACACATGTTAGAACCAGCAAGAAAATAAAAATTTGAGATCAAATCTAACATATTTTTTATTCAAAGTATTTACCATCATTTTAGATACACTTCTGATAAACGTTGAGTAACGTGATGAAAGGACTTCAGAAAATGCATTTTTAATGTCTAAATCATTGGTAAGTATTTTTCCTCACAAAAAGTTGTCCAAACTCCGAAAAAAATGGTAGTCTGTAGGGGATAGATCAGGGGAATATGGGGGGTGTGGTAAGACTTCATAGCCCAACCCCTTTAATTTATTCACTGTCTGTATTAAAACATGAGGTCGGGCGTTATCATGAAAAAAGATAGGTCCTTTCCTGTTTACCAGTACCGGCTGTTGCTTGATCAAATTTGGATGAATTTGGTCAATTTCTTGGTAATTTGATGTTGAATCAATTGTTTTTCCCGTCCACGGGGCAGATTTTCTCCTGAGGAAAATTTTGTAAACCAACGATGGATGGTTCTTTCATTAGCACTTCCTTCACCAAACTCATGATGCCTGGGCAGCGAAATGACCGTGTTTGTACTCATAAAAAAAAATCGTTCGGAATTTGCGTGTTTCCATGGCCACGGTTAAAATAATCACCTGTTTCACCTATCTCTGATTGTTGATCACGATATACTTCTATTGGAATATAATTAGAATCATCCAGTAATTCGGGGATCGGCAACATTACACCATGTTCTACTGGTCGGATGGCGGACGTTTAGAGCTTATCGCTTGTTTTTTTGAGGCAAGTAATATCAACAATGTAAAACTACCAATTATAAGAATGATTTCTTGGCTCCCTTCATATCATAGGAAAAGCAACTAAAGACTTTTTTCTCCTTTTTTAACCATTTTCTAAGATCTTCTAGACAAACATAGCATACCTTCTGCTGTGCCCACGATTTATTCTATCATCAAGTTTACTTCCAAAGTATGAGAAATAAGCCTTTTTCACAAAGCCTGAAATGTTTTTTTGGTGATTTTTAATCAAAACACACAAAAAAAGATTTTACAAAACTTTTCAGTAGAATTTTTACAACCCCGTGTAGACATTGTTCTGAGCACATGTAAAGGGAACATAAAACTGAGGTTATGTTGGCAGTAAACGAAACATCAGCGAACTAATCAGTAGAAAAGTTTTTGTAAATATTTTAAAATCACATAAACAGTTAGTCACTTTGTCATTGATATGTATTTTGGCAAGGGGTCTTTACTTTTTTGGTGTAAAATTTTTTTCAACCTAACTTTGATGACAGTTTTCTAGTTAGAAATTAAATGAAGTATATTTTTTGGTATATCATTTTTGTTGCTAGGATCTACCGTATATCAACTATATTGGTTTAAATGAAGAAAATCATGTTTTGCTACATTTATTGTGTTAGAGCTTTCTTAACACGCTCTAGCTGTGCTTTTGTTGCTAGGATTGAAAAATTTATTGGAAATTTCCAGATTAGAAATTAAATGGAGAACATTTTATGTTATACAACATCTGTTGTTAGAACCTACTAGTCTAGAAGCCAACGACACTAAGCCTGTCTTGATAGGTCTCCCAAAAAAAAAAAAAAAAAAAAAAAAAAACCAAAGGTTATCTGAAAGATCATCTATTTTTGTGTAAGGAAAACCACTGCTGCCGTTTCCAAACACGGATCAAGATGGCGACATCAAGAAAAATAAGGTTCCAGGAGGCCGTTTTCAGGAAAAAACTGCTGAACATTTTTTCTCAACGGATCTTAATTTCTTTTCACGTGCTAAATCTGCTGAAGATTGCTACTACAACAGACGTCGGCTTTATACCCATAATCGCAAGAAAACACCCAAAATAACGGTAATTGTCGGTTTTTTACCCATAACAAGACAACAAAATTTTTTGAATAATGTCTTTATATAGTATATTGTAGCTTAAATATACAGAACCTACGAAATGAAAAAAAAAAAGATCCCGAAACGAACTAAGTTATGGCCTTGAGAATATTGTAGAGATTGACTAACTTCGACTAAATCACTCCCACTTCTAATTATTTGAATCTAATTGTTCGGTCCAAAATTTCTTTCTTTTTTTATCTTAAAGCTAGTTTAATTTAATATTGAGCTGCGTATATGAAGTTTTAATCAAGCCCCTTACTACCCTTTCAAATAAGCTTCGGGTTTTTTTTTTTTGGGGGGGGAGACCTATCATGACAGGTTTAGTGTCGTAGGTTCCTTTACTCTACTGTTTAGAAGCTATATTGGTTTGAATAAGAAAATGTTTTGCCTCATTATTTAAGTGTCGGGGCCTCTTTTTGCGGAAACTTTGTCGACAGTTTCTGTTAACGCCATTATAATAAAGTGTCTTTTTTTTATTCATGTATTGTGGTTGCAGTAATTTTCCATCCGATTCAATTTGAATTATAGACAATATATTATTGGTAAAGTGAGTGATATAGGAGGTCGCTGCTGCGGCTGTAGACTTTGGCTGCCGTTACCTAGCAACGGCCATATGATAGTTAGCCCAACTTGCTAATTATTTGTTTGGAGTGAAATACAAGATGGCGATTAGTTTACGTCATTATTAAGACGCTGTTCCCATTGTTGATAGTTAAAATGCAGACGTGGGCCCACTAGCTCTTCGACCTCTTTCGAAGACGTCCAGCGTTCACATCTTCGACATCTTATGAAAGTTCTTCACACACCGAGACCATCTAGATCATAGGTTCCCAAACTGGGGGGCGTGAGAACATGTCAGGAGGGGCGCGAGATAAGTTGAACATTAAATTAAATTTTGTTAGTCTTTCTAAAATTCTTAATTTTAAAAGACATAAGACATGTTCTCAGTTAATTGTTTTTGTTCGGTATATTGAAAACGAAAGAATGAAAGACGAGCTACTCTTTTCTACAGAGTTAGAGCCCACGACAAAAGCTATTGATGTTATGAAAGCAGTATCAGACTTTTTTGAGAAACATGAACTCTCTTGGCAAAAACTGATCGGTATATGTACGGATGGCGCGCCTTCAATGCTTGGTTCTCGCTCAGGCTTTGTAATAAATGTTTTGTATTCAATGTAACACTTATTTGTTTTTGTTTTGTTCCTAGGCCCATACAATTCATTGTTATGGGGGGGGGGCGCGTGATGCTTACATTTCAACAAAAGGGGGCGTGGTACAAAAAAGTTTGGGAACTCCTGATCTAGATCATCTCCATCTCGTTGCGGCTGTACTAGTCATACTCGTTCCGCTCCCTCAGCTAAGCTCTTCACCAATAATATATCCTTTTATTTTATTTATTTATATTTTGTTTTGTTTTCAGTAATATAATTGTCATAATTTTTATTAATATGTTATTTTAGTTTTGATTCAAAAAGTTCAATAATTATTTGTTATTTAATTCATTGTTTGTAAATAGTTAATGTTTGTTATCTTTATAGTAAATATATTATGTATGTATGGTGTATAGTTTCGGTTTTATAAAATAGATTCCGATATTTGGAACCTTAGTTTATTTATTTTCCTTTTGTTTATTTTATTTTAGTTTTTTGGAGCTTCATTCAAAAGACTCTGTCAATTTTGCAGCGGCTCCAACATTTTCCTTATCAGAAGCAGTAAATATAAAAGCAGTAGAGAAAGATGGATAGAGAAAAAAACTATTGTTTCTCCTATTATTATTCTGCCTCTCTTTAGTGATCCTAGGCAGCTATTTTATAAAGTAGCAGTAACTACAAGGATCCATGTCATGTCGTATAGAAAACACGTAGTTAATACTCCTCAAGTAATCCGTTATTTACCTGCTTCTCCTTAGCGATATTTCAAAATAATCACTTCCAAGACTTAATTCCTACTCGGACAACCAACATGGCAAAGATTAATTTTAATCGCAAAAAGTCGCTAATGTATGACTTCCATATTTGTTATAAATCCGACAGAGTGGGTGTTAAATTATCATAATATATTAAAGGGATTTTTTTTTTTTCGGTTGGAGTGTAGAAATCCCGGTGGGCGGACATTGACAACCGCCTTCCTAAAAGAGCCTTGTAGCTGCTTGAGGTTGTTTTGTCCCTTGCGATACAACCTGGAGCAAATGCCATTAGCGCTTTGTACACCAGAGGCTATCGTGTTACCTTCTGATAGGTTATAATCTGCGTCTATGTTATTAGATGATAACAGTTATAACTGTGTACAATTTTTTAATTTTCTCAAATATTTAGTAATTTGTTGTAGTAACCAACGTATTAACTGATGTAAGAAAAATAAAATTAATTTAATGCAAATGTTAAAACTAAATGAAACATCTCTAATTTTTTTACAAATAAGTTGTTTGTTTTGAAAGTGGGACAAGAGCATTAAAAAAAAAAAAAAAAAAAAAAAAAAAAAAAAAAGAGATAATAACAGTTATAAATGAAACTTGTTATAATATTTTTACGGCTAAGTGATTTATAGCGAAACAAAAATCGAGAGCCTAGAGAAATGGAAGTTCTTAACAGTATTGAAAATGTGTTTTTTGAAAGTGGTGCAAGTCCATCTTAGATTGAATATTTTCAATTGATATTTATCTTGAATATTTAAAAATGTTTAATCCCTAATAAAATTAATTTAATTATATCCACGTAAACTGATAAGTTGATAAACTGAATTTTTGTTATGTTATATTTTCTACTAGAATATTCTTATTGTTTTTTTTTTTTTTTTTTTTTTTTTTTTTTCACTTTTTAATAGATTAAACAATATTTTTAAAAGATTTAAAAGTATTTTGTTTTTATTATTAAAAAAAGGCCAATGCAACTGGGAAAAAAGTCCTAATTAGTTGAACGATTACAATAATTTATTAATTTAAAAATAGGGCAAGATTATTTAGTCATAATGAAACTCTTACTTTTCTTAATCAAGACTGTAAACACTATTGGATTATAAGCTTATATTATCTAGTAACACAAAATATTTAAAAAAAATACATTTATTAATGCTTAGTAATATTTCTAAATTTATCGAAATATAAACCTTCAAATAAACCCCCCGTCAAAAGTATACCAACACTTTGAAATATTTGAATTTTACAAAAACATATCTTTTTTCATAATAAAGAAAGGTTTTGAAGTCTATAATAAACATTCCTAAACTATACATAAACAATTTTCATTAAAATAAATTACAATATTTATTCCACTTTTTAAAATTTTCATTTTTTCGCAATTTTAACTTTAAAATTTTGAATTTATATTTAATATGACACATAGCCCCGTCTGGCTTGAATGACTGCTTCCACTAGTCTTGGCAAATTTGTAAATAACGAAACGAATGATAATCATGAACTGAAGGAAATTTGAAAAAAATAATCTAAAAATCCATCGTTTTTTATTAACAGTAAAACATTTATGAGTCTAATCCTTAGTGTCTTGTTTAAAAAATAATATTGATATGTTCATCAATGAAGGAGTTACATATATTGATAAATAATTGTATTATACTAAGCATTCACTCCTCATTATTAATAGTAAAAACATGTGACATGTTTTGGGAAACAAGGTCCCATCATCAAACTTTAAAACAATCTCTTGGTGTTAACACACCGTGTCACATATTAGTCATTTACATTGTAAATGAAACTGACACGGCGTGTTAACACCAAGAGATTGTTTTAAAGTCTGATGATAAGACCTTGTTTCCCGAGACATGCCACATGTTTTTACTATTAATAATGAGGAGTGAATGCTTAGTATAATACAATTATTTATCAATATTGATATGAATATAAACCAACTTTGGATTAAGCTAAAAACCAGTAAAATCTCGAGAATTACGTGTGTTGCAATATTTTTGACGGGTATAAGAATAAATAACATCAAAAAATGGGCTTGCCCCATTTTCAAAATAAAGAAATACGTTACTTAATGAGTTGATAAAAAATAGACTAATAAATACAAAACGCATCCATTAATTTTTTTTTTAATTTTTTTCATTAAAAAAAATGTTACTCATGGGCAATGAGTGATATGAATAACAATGAATCTATTCATACAATATCTACAATGAAAATAGATTAAAATATAGAAAAAAAAATCCAACTATACAAGTTACAAAATATAGTAAATAACAGTTTAAGATAAATTTTAAAATAATGGTATATGGACAAAAAAAAAAAAAAAAATAATATATGGGAAAAATAAGAAGAAAAAAATACAGCTTATTAATTAAAAATTTCATATATTTAAAATTAATATGTTATTTTTTTTTATACTGCTTGCTTTTATTTAATTAATGTTTTTAATAATCCTAATCATTACTCGTTTCATATGCCCTGGTTAAGCATATGGGGTCGTAAACCTCATAAAAAGACTTATACTTGAGGTACGCATAATTTTATATAAGGATCAATAAAATTAGAATTGGTGAATTAATTGCCAGTTTTATTGTGATTATTTTATTGATAATTGCTACTTTTATTAGAATTATTTTTTTATTCCTTATTTTATTTTACTTTTTCACCCCAATTTTCTATCTGCTGACTCTTTTATCTTTCAGAAGTTCTTTATGGCCCTATCAATAGTATCGAATGTAAATAAAATATTTTTTCTATTACTTTAATAATTGATTTAGGAATGATATAATTTTGCCGAATTCTCAAATCCGAGTTCTCTAACTACAATAACCCTGACAAAGAGTCGATTATTCAAACTATTTGATATTGCCAAATCAATGTATCGAATCGCTAAAGATCGAATGCGATTAATTAAGTATTTTCACAATCGATACTTTGCAGTTTTAGGCACGATATTCCATATCTTGTCCTAAATTTTTAATGACATTAGTATATATATTCTATGTAGCAAAAGGCTGATGTTTTGAAATTTTTTATATGTTTCTAGAACTTAATGATATGTTTAATATTCCAAACTAGTTTTAAAATAAGGAGAATCAAGAACTCCCAATTATTTCATCAATCCTAAATGAATATTTTATCTAAGAAAATTTTGATGACTTCTAAGTAGGAGTTTTCAACCGACTTCAAAAAAGAGGATGTTCTCAACTAGTCTGTATTTTTATTTTTTTATTTATTTTTTTTTTGTATGTTACGCGATTACTCCGTCAATTCTGAATCGATTTTGATGATTCTTTTTTAGATCGGTAGGGCATACTTCAGAGGTCGTCCCATAAACAATATTTAGAAAACAACGCAGAACTTTTTAAGGAAAAAAAAAAAAACAGGTCATAAAATCACTTATTAACTGTTTTTTGTATTTTTCTTAAAAATTGCTACGTTGATTTCAATATATTTTCTATGGGACTACCTCTGAAGTATGCCCTACAGATCTAAAAAAGAATCATCAAAATTTATTCAGAATTGACGGAGTAATCGCGTAACATACACAAAAAATAAAATAAAAAACACAGACGAGTTGATAACCTCCGTCAATTCTGAATCAATTTTGATGATTCTTTTTTATATCTGTAGGGCATACTTCAGAGGTAGTCCCATAAAAATATTTTGAAATCAACGCAACACTTTTTTAAAAAAAAAAAAAAAAACAGTTAATAAAAATCACTGTTATATAACCTGTTACAATAAATGTAAACATATTTATGATTATGATTATCTAAAACCTCCATGGTAACTAAATCTAAATTATTAACAAAAATAATTTACATATACAGTCAACTCTCGATGTGTTGTACTTCGATAAGCTGAATTCTTAAATAAGTCGAAGAAAATCTGCGGTCGGAAGTAAATTGCAGTTAAATTTCACCTCAATGGGACAATTTCAGACAAACAACGTGAAAAATTGTGTCGAAAATAAGTAGAACTAAAAATAGGGTTCAAAAGAGAGAACTTCTAGGACCACCTCTATGAAACGAACTATTAGAAGTCATCGCCTCTATAACTCGAACTCAAATTAAAAGAATTTCATGTGTAATTTGTTTTCCAGTTTTCTGTCATTGTTTGTCTTTTCAGTTCATATTTACACCAGTCACTTATTATAAGTTATTTACTCGAGTGGTTTTACAATGGCTACTGAAAATTATTTCAATTAACCAAAAGTTAAAATTGATTTGTAAAGTGCAGAAATAAGAAAGAAGTTGGGCGTTTGTTGCTAGTGAATTCCGAATTCCGCGTAGTTCTCTTTCAACTTTCCTAAAGAATAAAGAAAAGATCGCCACTGGTGGAAGGCGTTAAGTCTACTTTTAGGCACCCTCAGAAAAAAACGCAATTCAGTTGAAAGTTTTAAATAAATAAAACCATTTTTCAGGGAAGCTTGATGATCGAGTATTGACTGTATAAACAAAAATACACTCACCACTAAAAAGTGAAAAATAAAAATAGTTTTTAGAGAAAAAAACAAAACCGAATTTAAGATTAAACCTACATATACAAGCTTGAACTAAAAAATAAAAAATAATATTTTAATTGCTTCAAAACAAAAACCTTTAAATGAAAATCAACGAAATTATCGATACTTATATACCAGTTCACAATTTACGATCAGTTATTTTTGAAGTCGGTGCCAACCAAAACAAACAGAATTTGAAAAGAAATTGTAATCGTAAAGATACTCCCACTGTTTCATCACCGCCATACCGCTGGCTACGGCCATTCGAAAGTTTTTTGCAAAGGCAGGATTAAACTGCCCTTCTTGATGGCACCGAATCCAAAGATAACTGATCATAAATTGTGAATAGGTATATAAGTATCGATAATTTCGTTGATTTTCATTTAAAGGTTTTTGTTTTGAAGCAATTAAAATATTATTTTTTAATTTTTAGTTCAAGTTTGTATATGTATGTTTAATCTTGAAGTCGGTTTAGTTTTTTTCTCTAAAAATTATTTTGACCTTTCAACAAAATCGTTCGCACACGAAAAAAGGTACAAATTCAAATTTAAAGAGTCTTGAAGAGTTGAAAATAGAAAGGAATGATCGATATAAAGGCACGCAAGTTTCGAGTTGTTGAGCCCTAGGCCTACTAAAAATACATATTTTATCGATCTGGGGCTACCTATTATGCTGCTATTTACAGACAATGTTCATATCTATTCAAATGTCAAGGATCGTCATCGTCCATCGAATGAATCGATTCTCTTCATTATTTCTTCGAAACAGCGAAAACAAAACTAGATCAAGGGTTGTTACCCTCCCAAGGCTCTAGGTAACAGTTCATTGCTAATCACGAAACCAACCTAAAACAAGATAATACCATAATCTCTCAATATTTAGCAAGGCTAGATTGTAGGAAAAGTACATGAGTAATAATGAAATTAATAGTAATAATAATCTTATTGGCAAATTATTATATGCCACGCGTAAATAATCTTATAAACATGAGATTATAGTAACAAAAATGCCAGCGGTTTGTTTTCATGTGAATTTACCGTAAACTCGAAAGGATTCAAAACTTGTGTCCGAGGATCATCAATGATCACCCCCGCTATACAAAAATATCAAAAATGCTTCACGATCTCAATCTCATCAAACGAAAACAAACTTTGGAATAACAGTAATTTCAGAAAATTCACTCGGTAATTAAAAATAAAACTTCACTTAGGTAAAAGATATACGCAGAAAAGAATTAAACATGTACTCCTCACTTATACTAATTTACACATCTCTTGTTAGCTATGTTAAATTTGTTATTATACATACTTTTAAGTTATTTATATTCTAAATAGAATCATATAATCTTATATGATGTAAGATACATACAGCCTTGGCCAAAAGTATTAGGCACCAACAATTTTCTCACCAAAACTTTCCCTAAGAGTATTAACTAGGAAGGATTGAGGAATAACCCATTAAAGGGAACTATTTTGTTAATAATGATGATTGTATTGTTGACTGTGAGTTGTAATTAAGGTGATGAAATGGTCAGGGGTGCAGTCAGGATGAATAAACATGGATATGTATATGTGTGTATTTACATTTGTGTATTCACATATGTGTGTATTTTAATTTGTGTATTTACACATTTTGTTAACAAATACCAAAAGTTTTCAAACCATAGCAACTCGTCCATGGTCAAGTAGGGTCACATATACCCGCATCCTCGAACGACTGAGGGTGCCTTCCATTCCAGCTTTTATTAGCCGCCGACACGTCAAATTCTTTGAAGCTTTGCGCCAACCCTCTCCTCAGGAATATAACCCTATCTCCCAGATTTGGGATGCAATATGTTGTCAGATGAAAACAAAATTTTAGACTCCGTCCATTTTTTTTTTTATTTATTTATTTGTTTTATGTTGGGCTTGGGGGGGGGGGGGGGGGGAAGTTGGACAAAATTTAATCGTAGCCAAAAATTTATTCATAGCTATTTGACAACTGATTTCCCAGAAACAGTCAGCTAATTGTATAATGATGAAATCATTCGTTCTAATATCTTAAGTTAACTGAAAAATCGACTGAAAGATTTAATCATGATTAAATTAGGTGATTGATTCCAATAAATTAGTAGTCAGATAGCTATGATAAATTATTGATTAAAGTTTAGCTTTGATTGAATTTTTCCCAATTCAGCTAGGAGGCTCTGTATTTCAGTCAAGATCTAGGTAAAGATGCAACATATACTTAAACTGAAAAAAATGTAATATTTTGTACTCTGGACTTAAAATAATTAAATAGAGGTTAAAGAAAACAAAACAATAGAGAATAGAGAAGGCTAATGTTTAACCACAGGTGTCGGCTCTCAGAGACCAACTAATGACCAATCAGGAACTGAATATTTAATTGTCAGTCATTTTTCATAATGATATTAAATGATTTAGGTTGTCAATGTTACTGTTGTCCAAAATAGAACAAATCATCAATATTAATGAACGATCTCTAAACAGTAATAAATTTTTCTATCGATCTAAATAATTAATTGGTTTTCTAGGTTCTCCATTGGATTCAGAAGTAATAGATTTTAGTCAGTGATTGTCCAGCTATATCTTTGCAGTAGGACCGACATTTCGACTGAAGATGGCGTAGTGATTCCCTAACCAAGAACTCATTTGTTCAATCGAAGTAATACAAACCACGTGATGTTACTACCGAGATGATATAAATAGACTCACTTCACGCAATTCTTTACGTCACGAGTGCCTTGCCATGACAAGGTCCACCAGAAGGACACCATATTGACAGGCTATAGACCAGGAATCGTGGGCGGTCGACTCGATGAAATATATATCTTCGGGTGACGGCGGTGTTGCGTGGACGCTGTCTCCGATAAATCGAATATTAATGTAATCGATACTGTTCAAGGACACCATTCTCGAGCAGACTTCTTGGCGATCGCTCTTGGAAATTCCAGAAAATGCACTGCCTTAGCCACCCAAAACAAGTGCACCCAATTTTTCATTACCTTTGACTTATTTTCGATTATTTATCAATTGAGTGATTCAATTTCAGTATGTACTCTTCCTAGCCCTGATTATTCTACAAATGGATAAGATGAAATGAAAGAAACGAATTCGATGATGTATTTAATTTTAACTAGCTAGTCAATTCATAGTAGTTTAGACAAGATGAAACTTAAGGCTCGAAGGTTATTAGAATTTCATGCTGACAAGGGGACGTTTTGATTTGTAACCCAGAGATTTGAATGCCGATTTTCGTGCAGGCAGTAGGGACCCATGATAGTGCAAAACTAGATTTATAGCCGCCAATGAGCATTGGGAACCAATAAAAAAAATAAAATATGAAAATCACGTTGTGTTTTTTTTTTCCCAGCTCTCAGTCAAGATAGAGAAATGATTCTTTCACGATAAATTGTAGTTTTATATGGTATTTAAAATGTTTGATGAACAATTTATTTTCAAATTTTAAAATATTTCTTAAAAACCCAATCATTAAAATAGAGGACATAAATATGAAATATCTTTAAACCACTAAATATTCATAAACTTTTCTTTACATAACTTTGTTGCTGATTTTATTGAATTTTTAATTATTTATATTATATAAACTTTTTTTTCCTTTATTTAATTTAATTGTTCTTGTTTATTTTTTATATTAACCTTTCAACACATGTAAAATAATAATTAGATGTACATTGTATACTTTGTACAAGTATGGTGTGTACATACATTAGCAGCGTAACACTTCATAGCTGAATCGGGGCCATCTCCAAAAGTTTTCGCCATTCATTTCTATTCTGTGCACCAGCTATCCAGTCTGGTGTTCCCATGTCCTGGCATCTGCATGGACGCTATCCAGCTATCTCATTTTGGGTCGTCCGACTCTTCTAGTTTGATGAATAGCCTCTATAGTTAATTTTTTTTGGAATTTCGTTCTCATTCATCCTGGCGATCTGCCCCGCCCACCTGAGCCTCCTCACACTGATCCACCTTGCTATGTTTTAGTCCTTGAAGAGTGCGTAAACTTCATGTTTTTTTTTTCTTCACCAGACATCACCCTCCCGGATCGAACTAAAAATTCTTCTCAGGATTATTCTCTCAAAGATAAGCAGCCTATTTTTATCATCCTTAGTCCATGCCCATGCTTCAGAACCATATGTCAGGACCGGACGTACAAGGACTTTAAGTTTGTTTGTTTTTACCTTTACCTGAACCCCTGATGAAGACTGGCAATGCAAGTCGAAACGTTGGCTTTAAGAAATAGAATAAAATAAATATTTTATTTTGATCAGCTGAGTATCTATGGCTGCCTACCCTAATTATCTACATTTCATAAAAATACTTTAGTTATGCTTAAGACACGACCCGGCTTTAGGGTACTCGACAACACGAAAACAATGAAATCATTTGTCGATAACCCAATGTTATATGCATGGATAATGAATGTATGCTGATTCTTGCGGTGCTATATTACTATTGCAATATATATATATACAGGGTGTTCGAAAGATCGTTGGCGAAAACATTATTTCGGGTAGGGAGGTTCATTTTGAACCTATTTATACACTTACCTATATACAAAGTCTTACGGTTTTTCTTTTATGATTTTTTTTGTAAAAATGGCCAAATCCAAACATTTATGCCTTATAACTCAGTTGTTTACTGATATATCAACGCCATTTTTTTTTCCTGTAATTACTAATACATTTTCCATGTAAAATAAAAAAGATATGGTGCAAAAAACAAATACAAAAAAAAACGGGAGATCGTTAAATCTTGTCAAAGGTAAAAATAAAAATTATGAACTTCAAGTTTAGGTTCAATAAAAAAAAAGTAAGCGCAACAGCCAAATCCAAATTGTTTTAAAAACATCTCTATTTAATACTCTTTAAAAAAATACCATTTGCAGGCACGCAGCAAATCTAGAAATCTAGTTTTTTTTTATTTTTTATAAAGTAACAAAAGGGTTCCACCAGCGCACATTGACAATAATAATGAATCGAATCATATTTTTTATGCAAAACGTAACAAATAGTTGTGTTTCTTTATAGCTTAGGTTAAACTGCATACTTTCTCTTTCTTTCTCGAAATTTCGATTTTATCAGAGTAAACTTTATCTACATTTTCGTAAACAATAATCAGGGAACAAAATTAAAATAATTTTAAATTATTCATAAATTTAATTTGTAGAGTATCACAGGTATTGCTCAAAATGATCTCCACTATCTCTAATACAAGCACGATATCTTTTTCTTATTTAGGTAGTGGTTGTTCTTAAAACAAATTCTTCCTTCATTATGGTAAATGCAGCATTGATTTTTTAAAAAATTTCTTGTTTTGAAAAAGCCCACTACAACTTACCTGTAAGAGAATCTTTTAACAATTGTTTCCCACAATCCTGGATAGGAAGACGGGGTCCAATTGAGTGGCCAGCACGGTCTCCAGACCTCATGCAGGATTACGCCTGGGACCGTGTCAAAGATTTGGTTTATAATGAAGAATTGCTTTTTCAAGACAAGAAAATTTTTATTCAAAAAATCAATGCCGCATTTACGATAGTGAAGGAAGAATTTGTTTTAAGAACAACCACCACAGAAATAAGAAAAAGATATCGTGCTTGTATTAGAATAGTGGAGATCACTTTGAGCAATACCTGTGATACTCTACAAATTAAATTTATGAATAATTTAAAATTAGTTTAATTTTGATCCCTGATTATTGTTTACAAAAATGTAGATAAATTTTACTCTGATAAAATCGAAATTTCGAGAGAGAAAGAGAAAATATGCAGTTAAACCTATGCTATAAAGAAACACAACTATTTGTTACGTTTTGCATAAAAAATATGATTCGATTCATTTTATTGTCAGTGTGCGCCGGTGGCACCCTTTTGTTACTTTATAAAAAAAAAAACTTGATGTGCTCCGTGCCTCCAAATGGTATTTTTTTAAAGAGTGTTAAATAGAGAAGTATTTAAAACAATTTGGATTTGGCTGTTGTGCTTACATTTTTTTTTATTGAACCTAAACTTGAAGTTCATAATTTGTATTTTTGCCTTTGACAAGATTTAACGATCTCCCGTTTTTTTGGTGTTTGTTTTTTGCTCCATATCTTTTTTATTTTACATGGAAAATGTATTAATAATTGCAGGAAAAAAAATGGCGTTGATATATCAGTAAACAACGGAGTTATAAGGCATAAATGTTTGGATTTGGCCATTTTTACAAAAAAATTCATAAAAAAAAACCGTAAGACTTTGTATATAGGTAAGTGACCTTAATAGGTTCAAAATGAACCTCCCTACCCGAGATAATTTTTTGGCCAACGATCTTCCGAACACCCTGTATATATATATATACTATTGTTATATCTGCGATTATATAGCATTATATATTACTATTGTAATCGGAAAAACACAGGATGGCCGTTTGAAGTTGTTGAAGGTGTAAAAAATCAACATTTTTTATTTTGATAAAATTTCACAAATAAGAGTATTTCATTGGAATTTTGGAACCACCTTATCCCCAAAAAGTGCTGCTTTGTCTGCGTTGACTGCGCCTTAATGTGCCTTCAGCCTAATTCACTAATTCACTGCACTGGATTTTTTCTTCACTGATATTTGTAACATCATAGACAGTACAAAAAATAATGCATTATAATCTACTTATCGTAATTGGTTAAAAATACTTCAGTGATAGCTGAATTTAGTTATTAGTTATAAGACATTACCAACGAGACTAGGTATTTTTTTATTCCAGAACTTTTATTTTTTGTAGATTATTAATGAGAATTTTTTTTTATTTATCATTCTTTTTTTCAATTATTAATTTTTTTCTTGCACAAAACTTTGTCTTGGGTAACTTCATTGTTCATCAATGTGAGTGAAATTGTACTGGAAGCATTGTCTTGTAAGTATTAAAACTTTTCATTTTTACATCTTATAAAACCTTGGTTCCTAAGTTTGACAAAACTATTGGCTTCTGCATTGTTATATAGAACTAGATTCTCAGGTCTCAAAGGAAGTGTTTAGTAATACATATCGAAAAGAATAATCTTATCTATAATATTTTTATTTGTTTTTTTTCTCCTAATTTAGTATTTCTAAAAAAGAGAAAACTAAAATAAATACTCCATAATGCAGTACATTCTTCTTTTTTGAAAGGATTTTTCTTCGCTATTCGAAGTTTCCTTCAACCAAACTCTTCTTTCTGCCGGTTCCTCCATTCCTCTCTATCCATCGCTTCTTCTTCCGTTAATCTTCGGCCAGCCATACTTTAAGCAACAACATATCTCCACCTGATGCGAGGCCTACCTCTCTCCTCCCCTCTGCTTCCCATTCATAAGCAATTATGGGGATTCTTCTATTCTCCATTCTTTTAATATAGCCGAACCATCTCAGTCTCCTTCCCTCCATTTCCTCCAGAATATTTCTCTTAACTTCCATTCTTTCTCTTATGATCTCATCCTGGATTCGTTGAATCCTTGAGATTCTTGCTGATCTCCTCCAAAAATCCATCTCAACAGCCAGAAATCCTTTGCCTAGCACTTTTTCTAGAGGCCATGTTTCTGATATGTATAGCATTATGCTTTCTACCAGGGCCTTATATATTATTTTTTTGACATTGGCACATATGTTAGCACTCCACAGAACTGAATTTAAAATTCCGATATCCTTCCGTCCATCTGTAATTCTTTTTTCACTTCTTATATAATTTTTTTCAGTACATAATACATGAATTTCTAGATATTAATTGGGAATTAATATCATAATATTAATATTAGTACTCCGACTAGGGCAGAAAGTACAGGTTATCCTTCAGGTTACTTACCTACTATAACCAAGGTAAAAAAGCAAAATTCATCTTTTGAAGCCTTAGAATTATTAATGAAGTTAGCAATAATTAATATATAATGAATAAACATATCTAATAAAACAAATATTCATATAATTTAGTATTATTTTATATAATCTTGATTTTATCACAAACAGGTTGCAGTGTGAAATAATTATTGGGAGAAATATATTATTATCATATAGAGATTGCTATCGATAAACGATATATCAAACATACCGATATACTCTCTTTCTAATAATTTGTCGTATCGATATGTACATTAAGATATATCGTTTTTCTCTTAATTAAAACATACAGCATAAAACTATATAAAGGGTGAGTACTTTTTAGTGAAAAAAAAAAATTAAAAACTAGGTGAAACAAGATCAAAAATGCCGCATATCTTACCTTTCTATAACAATCCGTAGTAGATACACGATAATTAAAATACTTTTTTGAGGAAACCACGATTTTTGGCATAAAACCTATGATATCTTCCCTTTTTTAAATATATTTTGTAAATTTTGACCACATTTTCGGATTTAACATAAAATCTACTATATATTTGTCAAATACCACTCACTCATCTAACACGAAATCTCATAAACCACCAAACCGATTGGAATGAAATACGATATGTAGCTTCATCTAGGGCCGTAGGTGCTCGCTAAGAAAGGAATTTTAAAAAATCCGCCTGGATCGCGGCTTATTCCCGAAAAATACGATTACAATTTTTATTGGGTGAATAATAAAAGATTAATTGTCATATGGTATTTGGAGATAAGCTGAGTTAAAAGATAGGTTAGATGCTTAAGCCGCACACTTTGACCACAAATTAAGTTCCTTATAGTTGTAAACAAACAAAAGTACGATCGATGTAGAAACCTTATAATATGGTACTTTCTGTGAACTGTGATGGTGGCTGCAGAGGTGGACCCTTACAAGTTTGAGTTGTTTCAAGAAGCTATTAAATGACTAATGTTAAAGAGGAGTTTAAAAGACTTATGTTCTCTGGTGATGACATGTAAGGCTAGTTCGATGTAGGGACAAAAAAACTGATAAGAATCAGTGAGTTCTATCAAGTGTAAGATTCTCTTCAGTTTCGTCTCATGTTCTACCATGGAGAAGATGGGTACAGTATTAAAATCCCTCAGCGTGACCCAAACACCAATATACCACTTAAGAAAACTGTGTCTGCAGCTGATTTTTACTCCTAAATGTTGGTGGAGCGAGGAGTTGAAGAACCTTATTTACTTTAATTTCGTAATCTTCTCAACCAATTCATGCTTGATATGTACACAAAAATAGAAACAGAAAAACTAAACTTTATTTGAAAAAATCAAAAAAGTTGAGAAGTTGAGACTATATTCACTTAAAGTATGTCATGAGAAAAGCTGATGATCTGGTATCAGATGGTAGAGCTGCCTCGAAGCTTCACTGGAGGCCTGTTGAAATTAAAGAAATGAACTTTTGCAAATTGTCAAATTTACTTATTTAAATTATTCTAAGAATGGAATTCTTAAGGTTTATTTAAGTAATAATAATTATCAACGTTAAGCTTAACTTTTACTAATTTAAGTTGTCCTTAATCCTAATGATATTAGACCGTAGCGGAGTAGGGTACTTTTAGCTAGTTTTCTATAAGAGCAGAGTACATGTAATTTTGAATTTTACAAACTTTGGAACCTAAAGAACAGCTTGATCTTCACCCTATTTAGGGAAGTTACAATGTTATGTAATACTTTAATTCTCACCGTTTAAAAAAAAAAAAAAAAAACTATCCACAAAACTGCAAATTTTACAAAAACTTCTTAACTTAATGATTACTTATCGATTTCGTGGATAAATTTACATTTAAAACCGAAAAAAAACATAGTGTTTTTATTTGGCACACAAATTAGTTACTTGTGTAAATAACACATTATACTAATCACAATAAAATCCTCAATGGAATAAAAATTAAAGAAAAAATATATTGTTTAATAAAAAATAAAGGAAAACTTTCAATAAAGCGAAGCGATCAAATGAAGGAATAGAAAGGTAAGATCTGCAACATTTTTCTTCATTTTTGATCAAGTTTCACCCAATTTTTGCTTTTACACTAAAAAGTACTCACTCTGTGTTTATTAAAAATAAAATTAAGAAAACCATATCTTATTGGTAATGATATGGGCAGGGGACAGTTGGAATGGTTCCATCTGCACCTGACACACATTTGACTAAAAATATGAACCTACTGCCATTAAAGTTACCAACTCATGCTATGGGATACATGAGAGAAATAGATTTTGACGTTTTGAATTCAAATTTCTAAAGCCACAAGAAACTGCTCGTCGTTACAGACTACTTCAACATTCACTAGACAAACGATCAATGCTCTCAATTCATTACAAAAGACTTATTTACATGACTGTGATTAGACCTATTTGGACGTACGGAGTTGAGCTTTGGGGCTCCACTAAACCATCCAATTAATCTCGTATCCAATCCTTACAATCCAAAATCCTTTGAAAAATCCTCAATGCTTCTTACTTTGTCACCTATAAACTTATCCATAAAGATCTTAATGTTCCATATGTTGTTAGGTTAGCCCAAACCAGATACCTATCCTTTAATCACAAGCTCCATAACCACTCAAATCCATTAGTTTCTCAACTTGCTTCCCACTCCATTTCCGATAATCCTCCGAGGCGTCTGAAAAGTAAATGGCCTAGAGATCTTCTAATGTAGAATTTTTATTGAAGTGCTACTGATGAGTAGTTCTTTTTAAGTTTTGAATGTTATCATAATCGTTATCATCTCATTTACTTAATGTATCTATTTATACAGTTGTAAATTTCAATAAATTAATATACAGGGTGAGTATCTCTTAATGTAAAAAAAAAAAAAAAAAAATGGGCGAAACTAGATAGAAAATTTAGCAAAATACCGCAAACCTCACCTTTCTATTCCAATCCGTTCCAGATAAAGGATAAATCAAAGACTTTTATGAAACCACGTTTTTTTTTCCCATAAAAGCTGTATTTTGTTTAAATATTCTTCAAACTTTGACCACATCTTCGGATTTAGCATTAAATTTTCTATAATAGCTGAGTACCTGTAACCTTGAATTTTACAAACTTTGTATCTAAAGAACAGCTTGATCTTCACCTTATTTGGGGAAGTCACAATGTCTTATATTACTTCAACGCTCACCGTTTTTCGGGAAAACAATCCACAAAACATCAAATCTTTAAAAAAACTTACAAATTTAATCAGCTTTTGATTGATATGTTAAAAGTAACGATTTTGTTTCAATTTCATGGAGAAATTCACTTTTGAAACCGAAAAAACATGGTGTTCTCATTTGGCATACGAATCATTTTGACATGCCCTTTTGAAACATTTTGATCTAGTTTCACCCAATTTTTTTTTTTTTTTTTTTTTTTTTTTTTTTTTTTTTTTTTTTTTTTTTTTTTTTTTTTTTTTTTTTTTTTTTTTTTTTTTTTTTTTTTTTTTTTTTTTTTTTTTTTTTTTTTACACTAAGAAATACTCACCTTGTATAGAGAAGTAGAGGGAGAATTCCCTTGGATCAATAACCCTTGGAAAAATTACATTGCGTTTAAGATGTAAGCACCTAGCAGCTACTTGTTACAGTTGGGTTACAAGAACATTAATAGACACCACAATCGCTTCGGGACAGAAATTCGTTTGTAATGGGAGAATGACCCACACAATAACTAAACACATAAATTAAAATAAATGTAAATATAACTTAGTGTGGTTATAGATACACCAGATATTATGACAAACACGTTTATCAAATTGCGAAATTGTTAAAAAGACCGTATACTATATATCCCACAGATATCTATAATTATGTCAAATTTGGCCGTAGCGCACTGATTTAGCACCTTCTATTGCTGAAATATGCGTTTTTTCACACATTTATAAGCTTACTTAATCTACTTCGAAGATGGAGGACAGAACAAAACTATACAACATATAAGGCGGTTGTATAATATCGTATATTTGCCATTTCTTCAAGTTTCCCGTCTCCAAGGCATCTCTTACAATGATTTATGTATCTGGACTGGTCGGGGAGAGGAAAAAAAATTCTTCGGGGGCAAAAAATGCCGCGGTAAGTGTAACTTCTCTTGAAGATTTTTTTTTTTTTTTTCTCGAGGACGACAAAAACAAAAACTTTATCGCTTCATGATGGCCTCAGCTGTATCGAATTAATAATTTTGCAGTCGAAGCGACACGGTGAGTGATGCCTTAGAGTTGACAATGAAACCGGTTGCTTTCCTAGATCCTTTTGTAACAGGTTCTTTCAATTCTTCTACTTTTGTTCTTACCTATCTTCACTTCAGTTTCACTAATCATCAACAATGCCCCACGGCTGTCATGCCAGAGAACACTAGGGAACGAACAAGAACATTGTTGCGGGTTCTGCAAACCCGCATTTATAACATTCTGATTTATTGTTCGTTGTTATTTTTACATGGAACATGTATCGGTGACCTAATTGTTCAAAAGCGATATGTTTTTGGGGGGGGGGGGGGGGGAAGCGAGGACGTTTAGCTACATTGAAAATTAGTTTAATATTAGGAGAATAGGAGCAGCTAAGAACTCAACTCTCGTTATACTAAACTAGCATCACCAGTTACGGCTTCGCCCGCTCTTGTAAGTAACGAACTTAGATAGGTTTAACTAATAACAGAAGTTTTTTTTTTAACAACAAAAATCTTATATTGCAGTTGAGAATTATTTTCTCACAATATTTTTAGATATTTTCACTCAAAGCTGTAGCCCGATATTATTGCAATGATTTACTCAAAAGCATTATTGGATATTCAATCCTTAAATCTAACCTATCGATAGAGATATTCTCTATGCCACAATTTACTTTATCAATAATAATGTTGTTAATATTTTCTGCTATAGTATTTGTTGGTAATATTACTGCTCTTTCACACAACCAATGGTACAATTTACTAAATAAATACTAAACCTGAAACATTAAAATGAATTTGAAATCATTGAAATATTAATCTTCTTAAACCTTCATCAAAATCTATGGTTAGGTCGCCCAATTTTTAAACACAATATCAAAAAATAATCGATATTTTGATAATGCAATAATGTTTAGTGCAGAAAAAATAATTTTATTGATTTCAATTAGTTGGATTTTAATTTCTACCTACTGCAAAAGTTAATGAGTGAGTGACAAACTTCTGCCACTTAAAACAGTGAAATTCAATTATTACTACAGTAAACTATAATATTTAAAATCTTCCTAGAATTATGAAGATTTTGTAGTTAAAATTTGATACAGAGGGGTTTAATAATTTTACCATTGCAAACTCTGGTGTAGAATGCCGCTAACCACATATCGTTCGATTATTAAATATCCCTAGGATCCACACGTCACACTTAATATTTATAGCTTTTTTTATAACTATTTATTTGAATCAAGCCAATTTTATTATCAATTTCTAGCTCTGTATAACATTGTACCGTTATATAACCAACGAATAATGGCTTGTCCTTTTATATAATAGTATAGATATAGATTAATTTAGAACATATGTTTTATTGCTAATTGTTAACAAACACCTGCACTTAAGTAGTATTTATAAAAAATAAATGTTATTTTGATATTTACATACACCTAGAACCCCAACTCTGATTTAAAATGTTTTTTTTTCAAAAACCTTCCCGGGGATATACCTAATAATTTCCGGCATTTTCACAGCGATTGGATGTACGGTTTTTGAATCTATCGAGTACTGACATACACACATTCAATTTTATATATATAGATTAATATTAGGTTCTAATGAGTGAGCTCCTTTTGACTGTTCCACCTAATAAATAAAAAATGGTAATCTGGATTTGTCTGATCTTGCTTGATCCCTCTTGGCTTATCAAAATTTTGATTTTGATAAGGTATTAGTTGACTGAAGTATTTAGAGTTGTAGATTGTAGGGGTATGCAGTCATAGATACACAGAAATTAAAACTAACATCTAAATTAATAAATTAAATTAAAATATTATTTTTAATTTCTGTGTATCTATGACTGCATGCCCCAACAATCTAAACCTATAAAATTTTTATTTGAATAAAAAGTTTTAAATCTCAATTTTTAAGTTTCTTTTTTGACACTCTCTAGCTCCGTTGATGTTGCTCTGATCGAACATTTGACATCTTGTAAAAAACTTAATAGAGAATATTTTATGTTATATAACATTTGTCGCTAGAACATACCGTTAAGGAGCTATATTGGTATGAATTAAAAAAGTCTCGTTTGAAACCTCTATTTTTAGTTGTTGGAGCTTTTTTTTTATAATTATTTTAATTATAAAATGTCAGAATAAACAAAAATAAAACAAAAAGGGGAAAGTATCACATTAAATTACTACAATTTATCTCCTACAGAAAACTGAATCATAGGTGAGTTAAAAAAATAAATAAATAAAGTACATGAGCATTGACGATTTTTCATTTTTTTTTGTTATCGTAGTGGCTGTTGTACCTTGAAACAATTGACATTATTTATTTGTTATTGTTGCAATCTAGCAGATGTTTTGGGAGTTAAGTTTTTCATGTTTCGACGCAAATCCTACAGAGTATTTTTATCTTTGTTAAAACCTCTGGTACCTTAAAACATTTATTGTTTTCACTTTTGATTTTGCGGAATACTTGAAAATGACGAGGATTAAGGAAGAAATAAAAGTTTCCTAGTTTGTGTTTCAGGCTTCTATGTCTATATAGTTCAATACTATTAACATGTAATTCAGGTTTAAAAAACTAACTAACTAACGCTAAAAGGCACTACAGGGGAGCTATAAGAGGGGGAGGAAAATTGATTATTAATTTTTTTTTTTTTTTAAAGGACACTCTTTCATTCTTTCCGTTTAATCCTTCCACCGGTCGCGCCAATTTCTATAGCAAGAGCGGTCGCCCGTTGCACTAAGTACAACAACCTGTTTTTTATCCGTTTTTGTCCAAATTTTACATTTAATTATTAAATAAAATGCTTTGAGCATAATAACATTTTTTTAAATGTTTATAACTAAAAGAACATTTAATATTGTAAAAGAAATTTATAACTAGATAAATTTTTATTGACAATATTACAGTCAAATATAATTATTTGTAGATCTAAAAAGGTTGTTTTTATAATAAATTATTGTAAATAAATTTTTTGAGGAATGATTTTTACAAATAAAATGTAGATATCCCCTGGCTTCTCCTCTCCCCCCTCATTGCCATTACTACCCTCTACACAGGTTCCTGTATCATGATTTAGAATATTTTCTATTTCCTCTTCCACTTAATTCCAAATTTTTATTTGATTACCCGGTTCTTTTTTCTTCCTCCTCTACTTCTGTGTAATTCGAGGAATATATTCCAATTTTATAGGTCTCCACCTAATCAAAACATTCCGAATAATTAATATTTTGCTGACTAATATAAACAAAAGTATAAATGCAAAAGAATCCTACTTACATTATCTTAAATCCAGCTGATTGCCAAAAAGTTATGAGAAAACACCAAAACGAAAGCGGCCGTTTGTTGTACTTTGTGCAACACTGATTACTAAATATTTACCCTATTTTTCCTAAATATATCCCTCCAAACACATTGAAAACTTACTGGAGGCAAATAGAGGAGTATCTCTAGGAATCGCTAAAGTTAATTTTCAGGTAAGCTCACCGGAAGCGAGAGAGAAAGAGAGAAAACAAGTTGAGTGTTGTACAAAATACAACGGTGCGACCGGTGGAAGATTAAGGAGGATACAACATATTTTGAGATCTTCCTGGATTTTACGATATCATTTTCAAAGTAAGGGACAGATGATTTGTTTAACCTCGTTAATATTTTTAACAGGCGTAGATAGAAATAAGAAGAGAGAAAAACATTGAATTTTTACTCTCATGTCGCCTGAAGTTTTCAAAATCCCTATAAAGTTACCCCTTTAGACTTATAGACACACCCAATCGATAATATTACGAATACGTCTAAATATATTTTAAATAACTTCATAATAGCTTTAATAATGAAGGCAGTGCACTAAATTATCCTCCACTAAGCCGTAGCGTTATCATCTGTTAATAGCTACCGGTCAATAATATATCTAATAATTTGCGACAATTAACAATTCACTATCGATCTATCGATTAGAAGCGGCTAATGCTCCTTCTTTATCTTTCCCTGCCCCGGATCATGACTCCTATCTTCTTAATTAAATATTACTTTACTGCTTCGGGGTTCTCTTTCGTTATCTTTTGTTCCCGTTACAGTTGGAACTGTTACCTTTTATCTGGAAAGTAACCGTTATCTACTTATAACTTACCCTTAATAGCTGGTATAGCATTGAGTTATCGTTAATTTATTTACAAAACAAATATTTCTTTTTGTTGCAACGTTTTTTTTTATTTTAGCACGCTCTAGCTCTGTTGGTGTTCCTCGGATCGAAAATTTTGAGGGCAGTTCTCCGAAAAGTAATTTATTGGAAAATATTTTTTGTTTGATAACATTTGTAGCTATGAGTTACCGCTTAGGAGCTTTATTGGTTTGAATGAAAAACTCGCATTTGAAAACCCTACTTTCTTTCAACATAGTATATTTCTAATAATTATTTATTTTTAATTCAATTCAAATGTTAATTAATGTAATTTAATCTTTTTAATTGTTTTTTTTATATACACATTTATTGAAATTTACAACTGTACAAAATATATACAGCAAGTAAATGTATTGACAACGATTACAATAACATGTTAAAACTTGTCTCTAGGCCATCTTCTTTTCAGATGCCTCGGAGGAGTAACAGGAATGGAGCGGGAAGCAAGTTGAGAAACTAACGGATTTGAGTGGTCACGGAGCTTACTGAGAAAGGATAAATATCTGGTTTGGGCTAAATCAGCAACATATGGAACATTAAGATCTTTATGGATAAGTTTATTGGTGACAAAGTAAGGAGCATTGAGGATTTTTCAAAGGATTTTGGATTGTATGGATTGGATACGAGATGAATTGGATGATATAGTGGAGCCCCAAAGCTCAACTCCGTACGTCCATATAGGTCTAATCACAGTCATGTATATGAGTCTTTTGTAATTAATTGGGAGCTTTGAGCATTTGTCTAGTAAATGTTGAAGTAGTCTGTAACGACGGGCAGTTTCTTATTGTTTTAGTCTTGTATGTGGATTCCAAGTAAGACGTTTGTCTAAGTGGAGTCCTAGGTAGCTGATCTGCCTTTTAATTCTAAAATGTAATTCTAAAGAGCAGTAGATTGTAGATATGATATATTGTTTTCCCAGTTAGGAAGATATTGCGTTTTAGTTTTTTCAAATCCATTTTTCATCATTCAAACTCCTACTCTGAACAGGTTTGATAACGTTCCAATTGTCAATCATAGCAGCTATCTAAACATGCATCCAATAATATAACAGAATAAAGACTACAAAAACCTCAAATAATATTGTGGTATGCTTCTGAAATGCTGCACTATTTAGAACGATTTGGTTAAAATATTAAAATCTTTGTCACCTTCAACTACTATTACGCATTATGAATAATCCCAGCTTTCCAATTCATTGTAAACACATAGAAATAACAATTACCGCAATAATATGTAATGCTCACTCTATTTTCGATGACCATCCAAAACGTCTGTAACGGTCTTTGAGCCTTCTGGTATAGGATTGTAATTGAAGTCATACCCATGGACAGTTCTTTCGCAAGTTAATTATATGACATAAATTCATAAACTAGATATATTTTAGTATAGGTGACCTAAATTTACTTCATTATATTCTCTAATAGGTTTTAGATTAATTAATTTCAATATAATATTTAATAAAGGCTGTTAATAGTTCCTGGGTCCTAGCCTGTTCATGGATTTTGCACTAAATAAATTCATGTTTTTTTAACCTCCAATTAGAAGACTTGCCCTCATTTGATCCATCTTTTTATTTTTCAGTTACAGTGGGACCATTTACCTTCCAATAGTTGTTTTCCTGCCTTTTCTTAGCACATTCAATAGTCACATATTTTTCTCCTCAATTTGTTTAGGTTAATCCATGCTACATATTATATCTGGATCATCTAACATGCCATACACTTCCCCTTCTATGTGCGTCCTTTCTATATTCCCTTCGCATAAAAAGCACCGAAAAATTTTTGTAGAAGGATACTTTCAAAGACATCTTTCTGTTAACTGTTTCTTCAAAATCACCATAGTCTAGTCAATCAGTGCTGAAATAAGGAATGGAATATGCTATAATTTTTGACTCCATAGCTTTGTTAGAAGTTAATATGCAAACAAACTAAAAGCCCCCGCCCCTGGGGGGTGAGCTAACGGTGGTAGGGAGGGGAGAAGGTCCCATTTTGGGGTTTTTCAATTATATTTCGAAAACAGCAGACTCAAGAAAACTATGTTCCAAATCAAAATTATAACTAATTAAATTTTCAATAAAATGGTTTCTATAAATATTTATCGAACTTTCAACGGCTTTCGAGATATTCATTTTTTTTTTTTTTTTTTGTGCCCAAGACTTCCATTGAAGTACTATACTGGCCGGGGTTGGAAGGTCAAGATTCATTTCGAGAGTCCGCCACGAGCGGTGCACTGAGACTCTCGCCCCAACTCACTCAGCCATTAAGTCCCCCGAGATATGCATTATTAAAAAACTATAATTTTCGAAAACAAAATAATTATTACCTCACTTTTTGCCAAACATTTGCTTCAAGTTCCAAAAACGCTTATATAGAATTAAAGTAAATTTAATGCTCTACAACTTTGATTTTGACATTTTTTCTGAGAAACGATTGTGGGAGGCACTATAAGCAAAAAGTGGGAAATGTTTTGTTTGTTTTTTGTTGTTTTTTTTGAAAATTACCGATTTTCAATAATGTATATCTTGAAAACCGTTAAAAATTCGACAAATATGTATAAAATCAACTTAATAGGAAACTTAACTAACTTTAATTTTGTTTTTTAACATATGTTTCTAGAGTCCACTGTTTTCGAGATATAATCAAAAACCCACCAAAAAACCGTTAGCTCACAACGGGCGGGGACTTTTGGTATGTTTACCTTTTAAAAGAAGCTATGAAGTCAAATGTTTTCGTATATTTTATACACTCTACAATATGTTTATTATATATCGAGTCCGATTATATCTCGAAATGGGTGGACTCAAGAAAACTAGGTTACAAATCAAAATTAAAGCTAATTAAATTTCCAATAACACGGTTTCCACTACCAACATTGGACTACCGATTTTCCCGAGGCATATGTGAGTAGAATTTAAAGTTTAGTGAAATTCCTGGAATTTTTAGAACCCGCTTTCTACAAACCCTCTTGGGTTTGGTTTCATTCAATAGATTCGCCCGTTCTTGAATTCTTGGATTTTTTTCTAGTTGATTCCTTCAATCAATGAGCAAAAAAATATAATATTCATGGAAAATCATTAATCTATGTTTATCTAGAAGCAGATGATCACTACCTGCTGTCAGTATTCAGTCTTCGTTCTGTTGTTAGTTAGTATGTCCCTTCCTCCTCCATAAACCAAAAAAACAAAACAATACTGATTCCTGGTTCACTAAGATAATTAGGCTTTTATTCTTATCCGAAAATTTCATCATAATACGTAACGCATGAAAAACCTAAATAATATAACAACAAAGAAGTATGTTGTACAGTCACAACTTGAAGTTGTTTATATCAATGATTAATGGTTTAAGCTCGATGGCAGCCTGTAATCGATAGCCAAATTGTGATTATTATCAACAATCTCATGTGGAATAATTTATAGCGAACGGCACTTAAAACTTCTCCTTAGTAAATAATACACTCCACTTTTTTTTTTAAATTATCAAACATATTTTACAAGTGATGGTACAGCCATCGATCAATGTTTCTGTAGTCACCGAGGTGGATTCTCTGAATTTTTTTTATTGATCATGATATTTAAAACTCTGTTATAAATAAATAAATAAAAAATTAACATTTCATACATTAGGTAAATAATTCTTATGAATCGTAAACACTTTAAAAGCATTTATTAGAAAAAGAAAATATCAGGTAAAATAATCTGCCCTTCTACTGTCAGTCAACTTTTCAAAGTCAGCTTTCTGATGAGCTTAAGTCAATTGGTTTTGATGCCTGCCAGTATATTTATTGTCTTCAGTCTCTGGACAAGTTCTAGGTTGCTATGCAATAGGTAGACTCGTGGAATGTCAAAGAGAGAGTATTCGTAAATGGTTTTAAGATTGGGAAATATAGTTTTGTAAGGTTAATATATACCATATGTGTTTATCATTTTTTATCAGACTATATATACGTTTAGTAAGGTTCTTAAGGTTCAGTCAATAAATAAAAACAACTATTTTGGCGACGTTTCGAGACTATATTGTTCTCATAATCATGCCTTACAGTGAAAAAACAGGTTACAATCAAATTATATAAGTTTTACAAGTTATTTCAAAACATAAAGTTGGCTACAATATAAGTATATAACAACGTGTGTTAGAATAATAAAAATATATATAATTACAGAATATAAAGGAGTATGAAACTACTTACAATGTTACTGGTGGATATGGTATCGACTAACTAAATTCTAACAATTTTAGTACACAACTGACCTGGGGAAATTAAAAAAAAACAGTTACAAAGGTTATGGGGGATTCCCTAGGAAAAATTAACGACACATTGCCAAAATTTCTATTTATTGACTTAACCTCAAGAACCTTACTAAACATTTAATAGCAACAGTCAAGAAATTTATCCATATATATATATTGCTATGTTGCTCTTGGGGTTTCTTAAAAATACTCTGTTACTGTCTGAATAGGACCCCATTTATTAATATTTTATTGATTACCTTTATTGGATTCTAGTTCAATATGTGCAAACCAATTCAGTACTTTAGGGGCATTCAGGAAATAGAATGATCATGATGATTTTTTTTTTTTTTTAAAGAAAGTATACAATCTGCCTCAATTTTGGGCCATAAGTAATAAGTATGGCTAAATGGATTAATTCATACAATATGTACAATAAGAAATAAATACAAAGAAGGGATAAAAAAAAAAAAAAATAATAAAAAATAAAATAAGTAAAGAATTTCCTTATAATATAGGGGAAGGTGCTGTACCTAAAGCACAGTTGTACCAGTGTAAATTTTTAATTAAGAGAGAGTGGGAGGAGAGAAATTGAAATTGGTAGATTGTTAGTGCTGCAAGCATCTCCCTGCAGTTGCATGTGTGTTTTCAAGATTGTCAGATCAACAGTTTAGTAGAAATTATTATTTTTAAGTTTTTTTCTTCCAAATCCTGACAAATCTAACCAGTGATTTTTAATTTTTTAAGACCTACACTTAGAAATTTTCTTGGCAGTAATATTTCATTAGGTTTTTCGATAAATATATCATAACTTCATATGTTTTCATATCAGTTATCACTTACAGGTTTTGTGAAACAGAGCTTTCCGCACAACATGGCGTTCAGTTGTACCTGTGGACACCATTGCCAGCTGAACCTGGGGACAGATATTAAAGTGTCTACAGATGCAACAGATTTTTCTTTTTGTTTATTAATTCATTATTTTAATTATAAATATTGCAGAAAAGTTTGTAGGCATTCCGCGAGATATTAAATGCCTAAATTTGGATACCTATTATTTGTATAACTTTTTTTTTAAGAGGAGAAAACTCGCCACATTTTACAACAAACTATTCAACTAGTGAAGATAGTGATTTCACAAATGTGATCTTGGATGATCCATCAAGCGAAGATTATAATTTTTGGGATGAATTGCTCAATGATTATGAACTAGGTAAAGAAATTGAGGATGAAGAAATATATGTTGGTAGCTATGTTTTGTGCTGTAAAGCGTTTTATAGCTTTGATCAAAGAAAAAGTAGACACGTTCACGTTCAACATTTGCTACATGAAGAAAATTTCATCTAATGATAGAACCCCAAAATTTATTCTTCTGGATATCGCTACTGATTATGAAATTGAAATAAGAGATATCAAAAGAAAATTACCACCGCCATCTTTTATAACAGGCACTGGGAGATTATGTAAACAATTAAATTTTCCTACATCTTATCAGGGATACAATGATTCGATTTCTCCATTAAAAGAAGTCTTTGACACTCGTTAATAATAATTATTAAATAAAAAGGTACATAAAAAATTTCTTTTTGTTAAAAGGTTTAAATTTAATAAGTTAAGTTTCTATTTACTTTCATACCATAATTTATTTTTGTCACCTTTCTAGTCGGCCTTCCAGATAAATAATCAAGTTGACTTTTCCTGTTTAAATATTCTATTTTGTTTAGTCGATTTTATAAAAAATTATTACTGATGTGTTTCTTTAAATATCATTTTATTTATCCCTATAAATCTATGAAGAAATTAATGTCCATTGGTACATCCACTAGTGTCCACAGGTACAAAGGGGGGAGGTACCTATGGACACTAATCAGTAAGTTACAAAACATTATTTTCGGGAAAAATAAAATTACTTTTCAAAATAAAGACACCAGGGTTCTATAGCCCCTTAAATGTCTTATCTAATGGTACAATAACCACTCAGATAAATAAAGCACCGAAAATTAGAAAAATTGATAAGCGAAAATTGTCCACAGGTACAGCACCTTCCCCTATAATACAATAGAAAAAAATTAATTTAAATCAAATCTTAAAAATACATTCATACTTATTTACAATATATACACATCTGAGGGATCCCCCGACCAGACTTGTACCTCCACTTAATGATGGACAAGCCAGGTCCTGACAGATGATGAATATTAAACTTACTGTATTTACTAGAAAGATTATGTATATACATGAAACTATAGGATGGTTTTACAAATACTATATTCTAAGGTCAGCGCTCATTTTACAAGTTATAATTATTACTAACAAAATACATGGGTACCTATCTTACAGAGCTACGGTTTAAGGCGGATGCTTGAGATTGTCTTGATCAGGTTCCATCTTCTTCCATCAAGGGAAGGGAACTCTTCCTCGATTGCCTCTCTGTGTCTCATCTTCAGCTGTGTATCAAACGGCCTCTCCTGTCTGTCTCCAAAAGACTCCTCCACCTAATCTTCAACAAAACTCTCCCCTTCTTCGTTTTTGGGACCAACACATATATACAGCATTTCCCCTTCCCTTTACCTTTTAGATTTTTTATTTAAATATTTTATCTCTTTTTCACAACGTTCTTTGTCTCCTATAAACTTTTTTAGACGAAATATCTCAGGTCTACAGCGGCGTTACTTAATTTTTTTTTTCTTAGTACTTGATTTTTTTTTTTATTAGTACTTAATTTTCCGTCCTATTTCTCTCTTGCCAATCATGGATAAAATCCTAGAAAACCTCATTTTAAAGTAAATATTTTATATACATATTTAATCTATAATATATATATAAGTTATTTATTTACATATTATATATACATATACATATACATATATATATATATATATACACATATTCCTCCTGGAACTCTTAAACTCCTACTCAGAAGCATTAGATTTTAACTCAAGATTTTTCTTTGAAACTGTAAAATGCTTTTTTTTAAGTATAAATCATTTCCTTTTCTTCAGATGAAACGGAACTTCGTAAAAGACTTTGCTAAACATAAAATTTTCATCCCAAGACCGAATTGAGACTGAAATAGATTCCTTTAAACTTGCATCCTCCAAAAATATCCTTTCCTGTTCGAATCAAAGGGAATATTTATAGAACATTGTGAGCACTTCACCGGAAACCGTTCAGGTGTTAATGCATTCTTCACCCTTCCGCGTTCTATTGTGCAATATACTTATTGCGACTTAAAAAATAAAATGGATTAAACCTAATAATAACTAAACAATAAAAAATGTCTATATTTACGTAGAAACGATTCTCCGAAAATTGAGCTAAAAAATCAAAATTTCGGAATCCTTTACATAATCCTGTTTTTTATTTTAGAAATGTTTATTCTTGTGACGAAAGAAAAGAAACTGCAAAATATTTTCGATATTATTATTTTTTTTTTAGTCAAACAAAGAAATTTCTGTAATCGCATTAATGAAATTATTAATCATAACTTACCAGTATAAATATATACCAACATCGTCAACCTGAGAATAAATGTTAATGGATATGAAATGATAAATCGATATTATTCGCACATAAAGACCGACTTATGGCGTAGTGACAGGTTTAAGACCAATACTAAAATAAAATAAGATCCGAATGAAAAGTAAACAGATGTCTAAATTTTGTTTTTTAGGCCATATAACAGAGTTGGGCAGTACTTAATTACATTAGTATTTAAGTACACAAACAATTACAAGTACTTGTACTTGGAACAACAAGTACATTGTGTACTTTGTAGTTGGCAGTTCGCAAATACTTTTACCAAATACTGTATATGTACTTGTGGCTTTCAAGTACAATTACATGTACTTGAAAAAAGTAATTGTGACGGCAAATACCGATGAGTATTTGTATCTGTAGTTGCAAGGCTGCAAGTACAACTACTCAGTTCTAAAACAACCCTATTAGTGTGGAACATCACATAATTAATTTTTGGGAGGAGGAGGGGGGCTGAATCGAAAATAATTTTTTTTTCCTAAAATTTGATATTTCAGTTACATACATATATACAAGCACTATTAGTATGGAACATCACACAATTAATTATGTGGGGTGGAGGGGAGGGTTGAATCGGACATAAAATTTTATATTGGAGTTACATACATATATACCAACATTATTATTGTGGAAGGTCAAAGAATTAATTTTGTGGGGGGAGGGGGGGGGGGCTGAATCGGACATAAATTTCGAAAATTTTGATATTGGAGTTACATACATGTATATGTACCAACACTATTAGTGTGGAACATCACAGAATTAATGTTTGAGGGCGGAAGGGGGGGGGGGGGCTGAATCGGACATAAACTTTTTTTCCTAAAATTTGATATTGGAGTTACATACATATATACCAACACTATTAGAGTGGAACGTCACAGAATTAATTATGTATGGGGAGGAGGGGGGCTGAATCGGACATAAAATTTTTTTTCCAAAATTTGATATTGGAGTTACATAAATATATAACAACGAATTAAATCCTTATTGTTTATATGGCATATAAACAATAAGGATTTAATTCGTCTTGAGATTTGCTCGAATATTATTGTATTTCAGAATAAAATTTAGAATACTTTTCATTCCTAACATATATCCGCACCACATATTTCCCTGATTCCTGGAAATTATCAGTAGTTAAAATAATACCTAAACCCAAAAAGCCACCTGAGCTCCCATCCTCATACCGTACTATTTCTCCCTAAAGCATTCCATCCTTCAAAAATGTCAAACCTCATTCATAGATTACATTCAAACAAAGCCCCTGGACATGACGTAATTGCATCCCACATTCATGAACTCCTTCCTCAGAAAGCCATCCTATGACTAACATAGATATATAATGCTGACCTCCGTACCACATATTTTCCTGACTCCCGGAAATTAGCTATAGTTAAGATGATTCCAAAACCCAAAAAGGTACCTGTGTTCCCAACCTCATACCGTACTATTTCCCTCTTGCCAATCATGGATAAAATCCTAGAAAACCTCATTTTAAAACGTTTGTATCCTATCCTAGAATCCCACCATGTAATCCCAGATCACCAGTTTGGATTCCGAACATCACACTCACCAATCCAGCAATGTCATCGGATGGTGAACGTTGTCTCCTCTGTATTGGAGCGCGGAATGTACTGCACGGGAGCCTTCCTTGATGTAGAACAAGCGTTTGAACGAGTCTGGCACCCGGGACTGCTGTATAAACTCCGTCAGTTCCTACCTTCTACATATTTCCTCATTATTAGATCATATCTCAGTGACCGAACCTAAAAAGTAAACCATAAATTTTCCTATTCTCCCCTCTTTACCCAATCTGCCGGAGTTCATCAAAGTAGTATCCTAGGTCCTATCCTTTACACAGTGTACACAGCTGACATTCCAATTCATCCTACCACTGTCCTCACTACTTGGGCTGATGACACCTGTGTGTTATCAGTAAACAATGATCCCTTTATTGCCTCTCAAACACTCCAATCCCATATCCTAAACCTTCAAGAATGGTGTCAAAAATGGAGAATCAAAATAAATCCAAACAAATCACACCAAATAACATTTATCCTACGTCGTAAACCTACGACTTCCCGTCCTACTGTATCCTTTAATGATATTTCACTAATCCCTGTTGAACAGATCCGCTACCTAGGACTCCACTTTGACAACCGTCCAATTTGGAATCCACATACAAGACTAAAACGACAAGAAACTGCCCGTCGTTACAGACTACTTCAACAGTTACTAGACAAATGTTCAAAGCACCCAATTAATAACAAAAGACTCATTTACATGACTGTGATTAGACCTATTTGGACGTACGGATTTGAGCTTTGGGGCTCTACTAAACCATCTAATTCATCTCTTATCCAATCCTTACAATCCAAAATCCTTTGAAATATCCTCAATCCTCCTTACTTTGTGACCAATAAACTTATCCATAAAGATTTTAATGTTCCATATATTTCTGATTTATCCCAAACCAGATTACCTATCCTTCCATAGTAAGCTCCATAACCACTCCAATCCTTTAGTTTCTCAACTTGCTTCCTCCTCCATCCCTGATAATCCTCCGAGGCGTCTGTAAAGGAGATGGCCTAGAGATCTTTTAATGTAGATTTTATTGGTGCTACTAGTGATTAGTTCTTCACAAGTTATTTACATGCCATTGTATTCACCGTCAACACATTTACTTGTTGTATATTATTTTTACAGTTGTCAATATCAATAAATGAAAAAAAAAAAAAAAAATTTCTTTTCCATGACCCAATATATCATTATTCAAGTGATATTAAAGCAATAAGCCATATTATATGTAATATAGAATATGTTATTATAACAAGTTACCAACTGGCATAAAAAGGTAAAAAAAAAAATTCTACAAAAAATTTACTTTTATATTTTAATACACTTATAAATGGATTTATTGCATCCTTTAGTCCGTAGACTATCCCATTAAAGACTGTTAATGAAGACGTAACATTCAGTAGCTACAATCACTCTATCATGGTGGCATAATGATGCTTCCAAGTGATTGTGTTATCATATTCAGTCAATTAATTAACTCCTTATCTGGAGGTAACATCTTAATGGTCTTCGTCCAAGAAGTAAAACGTGAAGTATCCCTGCAGTGATGTGTCGGTACCAAAATCATTCGATTCTCGAAACCGGTACCAATACCAAGAAATCGATTCTCGATTCTCGATATTTCGATCTCAAAAGTAATCCAAAAAGAAGCTAGCATTTTTATAATCGTACTTATAAGGAATGTTTTGTTGTATGCATTCTTTGGGTGAGAATATCGTAGAGGACTGGCTTATGATCAGATGTTATGAAATCCAGCCCAATACTGAATGCAACTGTTACGGCGTTTGCAGATGATATTGGCTATCACAAGCAGCAGCTTAAACGCAAGCAAGGCCTTTAAAACAATCGGAGAAAGTATGCCAGAAAATAGCTGATGAGCTCATACAGTTAAACATTGAGGTTAACCCGGATAAAACTAAAGGTATCATATTTTCTTTTCAAAAGGCAAAAGAAACTTCCAACCAATTTCAAAATTAATAATTCATTCACAAACTTTCGAAAAATATTGTTTACTTGGAATTAAATTTGACAGACACCTTACGTTTCGGCCCACTTACATAATAAAATAAGAAAAACCAGATTACAATCTTACAGACCTGACCCACTTATTGTCTGCAACAAATTTAGCTTTACGTTTGAAATTAATCTTATATAAGCAAAACAAATCAACACACAAACAATAATAATTAGGGATGTGTCGAATCTCGGTTTCATCGATTCTTGAGAATATAATCGGTATCGAGAATCGATTATTCAAAGTCTATTCCTAGGAACCAATCGACACCGCCGATGTTTTGCGGTATCTAATAATGTTATTATTATTCATTCTTTTACAGACAAAGCCTCCTTTGAACAGAATTTAAAATAAATAAATAAATAAATCTGTCATGCAACTGCAAGCTAACCTTTTTATTTTATAAACATTTTCGTTATATGTCCCAATAGTCCAGTAAAATAAGGGTTTGCCGAACTTTTATTCTCAACGGATCTTTATGTTTTTTGTGGTGCTGATTCCGAATCTGAAGTTTGCTACCACGGCAGACGTCGGCTTCATACCCAAAATCGAAAAAAACCGCCCAAAATATCGGTTATTTTACCTATAACACGAAAACGAAGCTTTTTTTCTAAGAAAGTCTTGAAATATTAATTAGAGCAAGGGTTATAACCGACAAAATGAAAAAAAAAACTATTCCGAAATAGGACCATTTACCGCGAAGCTATGGTCTTGGGAACAAGTGTAGAAATTGGCCAGCTGGCGGTCAGTCCCACTTCTCCGCGAAAACATGTTTGTCGTACTTTTCAGTCTATGACTCCTAAACTATTTGTCTGAATCCAAATTACTCTTTTTCATCTTAAAGCTGATTAAATTTATTATTATTCGATTAAATATGAAGTTTTAATAACGTCCCTTGAAATCACACTAAAAAACCCGTATCGTTGTATAATCCACGTTTTTTTGCACATTTTTCACTATAACTCCAAAACTATTCATCCGAATCAAAATTTCTTATTTTTATCTAAAACCTAGTGAAATTGACTATTAGACTCCATAAATGAAGATTTAATCGGGTCTCTTGCCACATGCCAAGACGCTAAATATCTAGTACTTTTATGAAATCCACCTTTTTTGGCACATTCTTCCCTATAATTTGGCCGTTCCAATAATATTTAATGTTTAATTTATATTAAACACCCTGTAACACCCATGACACATATTTTGACAAAATATGCCAATTATGACATGTTCAGTGGGGTAGCGTGGGTGTTTAACGGGATTTAATATAAATCACATATATACGTTCTAATAGTAAATTTAACCATCTTTGAGATAAAAAAATGAAAGTTTGGAACGGCCAAATATATTTGGAGTTATAGCGAAGAATGTGCCAAAAAAGGTGGATTTCATAAAAGTACTAGATATTTAGCGTCTTGGCATGTGTGTTTCAAGAGACCCCGACGACTCTAATAGAAAGTTTTACTAGCTTATAGATAAAAAGAAGAAATTTTAATTCGGATGAATAGTTTTGGAGTTATAGTGAAAAATGTGCAAAAAAACGTGGATTATACAACGATACGGGTTTTTTAGTGTGATTTCAAGGGACATTATTAAAACTTCATATTTAATAGACTAATAGTAAATTTAATCAGCTTTAAGATAAAAAAGAGTAATTTGGATTCAGACAAATAGTTTCGGAGTTATAGACTGAAAAGTACGACAAACATGTTTTCGCGGAGAAGTGGGACTGACCGTGAGTGGGTCAATTTCTACACTTTTTCCCATAGCTTCGCGGTAAATGGTCCGATTTCGGAAGAGTTTTTTTTTTCATTTCGTCGGTTATAACTCTTGTTCTAATTAATATTTAAAGACTTTCTTAGAAAAAAATCTTCGTTTTCGTGTTATAGGTAAGATACCGAAAATAACCGATATTTTGGGCGGTTTTTTTCTATTTTGGGTCTGAAGCCGACGTCTGCCGCGGTAGAAAACTTCAGATTCGGATTCAGCACCCCAAAAAACATGAAGATCCGTTGAGAATAAAAGTTCGGCAGTTTTTTCTTGAAAACGGACGTATGGAGTCTTATTTTACTGGACTAAAGAACAAAGAATACTTATCGTTTTATATCTTGTAAATATGAGTTTTCGAATCCTAATACTCAATTAAATAAAAAACAATGCATTTACCATGTATAGTGAAAGAGTTTATTAAAATGTTCATTCGTAAATCAATGAATGAAACCTTGGAATGTTTATCTTCGTAAATAAGAATTTTTGAATTGGATTATATTATTGTACATTGTCTGAATTACAATTAATGTCATATATTATTATATGCTATGAATAATAAATGTTACTAGTGGAAGATTGATTTATTTTTATAATTACTATCTTTTTATTTTAGTCGATTTGTTTTACTTTTTTAGCTTTTTTTTTTTTAATTATGTTTTGAAATAGCAATTTATTTTTAAACTAAAGTACCGTTTAACCGTGAATCGACAATCGGTTTCTTACAGGTATCGATGATCGAAAAATCGTGGTACCGACACATCAATTATAACAATTCAAGAAATACATTAGTTAACCGTTTATTAAGCACCATTTATTATCAACACTATATATAATTTGTTATTAATTATAATTCAGAAAGTAAACAATTCAATTCACAAATTCTTGTTAAATTTAAGGTAAACATTCTAAACTTTTCAATTTTTGAACAAGGAATTGAAAATGTTATTAAAGCCTTTTATTAAATATTGTAGATGGACTTATATTTCTCTGGATTTGTTTTAATTGAGTATCGGTTTTAAAAACGTAATAAAATGAAAATAATCTATATCATAGGATAACAAAAATCCTCTAAGACAAAAACACATAATGATATATTTATACCTGGTTGCATTTATTTATTTGAGTTAACGTTGCAATCTTATTTCTTTTTTAACAAACTGAATACCTAACAGTAACAACATCTTTGTTTTTAATTCTGTACAACGGAGGCTTGGTCATGGGGAGGAGAATTAGTGTAAAATAATAACATAATTAGACATCATAAAACCATTGCCAACGTCAGCGCTATCGATCGGATTTTAGGAATCGACTTTGGATCATCGATTATCGATACCGATTCTTTTCTTCGGAATCGATGGAATCGAGGATCGACATTTGGAACAGAAACATCCCTAATTTCTTAGTACATTGCCTCCAGCATTTCAGTCTACAGTCCTGTTAAAATGATATGCATAAAATATTTTCAACAGTCTTCACAACATGTTACATAATATCCTATTTTCAACAAAATCTGATCTCGAATCACGGTCAAAGAGGGTAACAATTACCAATAAGCCTCTTTCAATGAATTAATAAACATAAATAAGGAAAGTAGATTAACAGGGAAAGCCAAAGAGGAAAAAAATAAATAAAAGAAACAGCCGCAATGCAAGTTCTATAAATAAACATTGAATGGGTCGACTGAGGGAGGAAGCATTAGCTTGAACGATCATTCATGAACGAGCCCGATTGCTTTACTATCGACATTTTAATTCCTATTGTTTCAATTGACGTCACTCGCGATATTATCTCTTGTCAAACATGATCCAACTTATTAAAATCATATTAATGTGTCTTATTGTAATACATTAAGTTAGAAACTATAGTACACGCTTATCCAAATCGCTACCAAATTGTTGGTACAAGACCAATCGGCTATGTTTTAATTTACAATATCTTAATGAAATTGTAATATTAATGATACATTGGTATGGTTACTTGCTTGTCTTTTCCGACAACTCTAACATTTACTAGACAAGCGTTCAAAACTCCCAATAAATTAAATGACAGTAATTAGGCCCATTAGGACATAGGAGTTGAGCTATGGGGCTCCTTTCAATTCTTCTCGCTAACAATCCAAAATTCTTCGTAAAATCCTCAATGCTCCTTATTACGTCACAAACAAACTTGTCTATAAACATCCTTATCTTCCATGTTACTGATTTAGCAGAAACCAGATACCTAAACTTTCATAGTAAACTCCATACCCAGTTAAATCCATTAGACTCCCAACTTGCTTTACATAACTATACCAAACTATGCTAAACCTCCGATGTATCTGGAAAGAAGATGGCAAGAGACCTTCTAATCTACCAAGTGTTCTTTACATTTTATTGACGTGTCATTGTAATCTGTTTCTTCAAATATACTGACTTTATATAATGTAACATACATATACAGTCGTAAATATTAATAAATAGTCTTGAAAAAAAAATAATAATAATAATACTAAACATCCCTTTGTCTAAATTAATCTCCAAAGTAAGTTTTTAAAAGTTATTTTTATTAATTCAATACGTCTAAGAATAGGGTAAACCAAACCATTTGGACTGCAAATATTCAAGTCAGACTGAAAGCAGAAAATTTATTTTCTGTTATCCCGGTTGTGGCTTGGCTTCGAGTTTGGGAGACCCTCCTGGGATACACCCAGCCTCTACAAAGTGGGTACCCTTAATTAGAGAAAAACCTGGTGGTTTTGCATGATTAAGGCCAAATCTCCTCCTTTCACAACCGTTGGCCTAGTAACAGTACATCCTTACCTAAGTACTGAACTCAAGACCCTTCATGGGTTGTTAGTGGTAAAAGATTTTTTTTTTATAATTATTTATACAATAATTGACTGCAAAAAATCATGTTATTCTCGCAACGATAAAGCAAGTGAACCAGAAATTACTGATTCAAATTTACTTATTTTTATTATATACGAAAGTTGGCTGTGCTGACAGAGAAAACTTCATTAGCCATCAAACATAATTCTGCTAAATTAGATCGAAAAAGTTGGACTATATCACTACAGCTTGTGGATATTTAGGATTATAGAAATATTAATATGAAATTTGTCCCTATGAAACAATATGCTTGCACCTATTAGTATCTGATTTATTTAATCTATTATTTTTCGGTAGGGCACACTCAACCTCTTTAGTGTGGTTACCCTTGGTGTGGGGGGAAAAACCTGACCATTGAGAAAGGTTTTAGCATAATCTCATTCTTTAGCAACTGTTAGCTCAGTAAAATTCCAACTTTTATTTTTTCCTTTCTTGGAATTTCTTTTTATAGCTGTCGTTATTTTCAATTATCTATTACAATATTCAGTTTTCAATATTAGAACTTAAAAATTAATCAATAATAAGAAGTTATATGTATATTCTAATTTATTATTTACATTATAGGATAATCTATGAACAGATTTCTGAAATGTGTAAAAAAATATTCAAATTTATTAAAATTATAGAGAAAAAAAAAACAAAGTAGCATCAAGGAATAATAAAAATTAAAATACTAATGCAAGTAAGAAAATCTTGCCAAGCTTATTTTATTTTTATTTTCCTTACTTTGCAAAATGAAATTTATTTAATATACAAAGACTCTGAAAGAATTTATGCTTGTATTATCAATATGTAAAAGTAGATATTAAAGTTTTGCAATATGAAACTCAGAGACTTCTATAAATATATTTATTTAGCATAATGTGAATGAGTTGTAAAATTATTTTTTGTGTGTAGGTAATTAGAGTTTTGGGTTTTTTAATCTTTTTTAAAACTTCATATTCCTATTTTGGAATTTCATATGAATCGTTTTTAAAATGTTTCCAAGAATTAAAAAATACATAGAAATTTTACATTCTGACAAATCAAATTAGGAAAATAATTCACTTTCATTTCATTTCATTATAATTCTGTCTTAGGAATATTCTCCCTATTATAACTTACAATTTAGTAAGTTTAATTTATTTTATGGAAATACAAATCTAATGGAAAATAACTAAAAAATACAAAAATTCCTTTCATTAGATATTTTCACTTCAAAACCAGGTATATCTCTTAATCTATCTCGAAATCAAACAAATTCTGAAATATGAGAAAGTGACCTAGGACAAATTAGCGACTGAATAATATTATGTTACACACTAATCGAAGTGAGATGGTAGCTTAAGATGAAATCCACGGACTTTGACATAGTTCTATAAAAGACATATATGATGAACTTTAGGCTTGGACCTTACAAAACTTTTTAGATATATCAATATCTTGTAAATAACTCATTCAACACGTGGTAGACCACATTAAACAATGCTGAAACATAAAGGGTTCAAAAGGAGCTGAATAATAATTCATTAACTAACAAAAAAAATAATATAAAAAACAAAAAAAGGTGCCACATTTTTTGATTCTATAAATATTTTGACATTTGTGACTTGGTTTGCTCTAAGGAGCCAGCTGGAATGAAAGTCCACAAATCAAAAAAATAACTCGCCGTTTTGTTTAGAATGAAAGAGATGGACATTGCCAGTAAATCCATAAATCTTGATTATTAATTTTACATAAAAAAATTCCTCGAATGGACTGAGAATATTACTGGCCTAAGTCACATAATTATTTAGCAATATTTGGCAATCTATTCAAGGAACTAATTTGATGCATAAATTTGTTAAAAATAAGTCAAACCATTTATGACCTTTTTTTAAAATAATCTTATACACATTAACCTTAGTGCCTCAAAACTATCCACAACAGAAACATTCTAAACAGTTCACTGAAATTTGTATCCTGAACTAAGAAAATATTTTTACGATTTTTAATTAATATATATATATATATATATATATATATATATATATATATATATATATATATATATATATATATATATATATATCCGGAAGGTATAGCTTTTTAAATACTTATGTTATTAAATTAAATACATTATTAAACTTAATTTATTCAATTGATTGAATAAATAAATTATTATGCTATAAAAAGTAAAATTAATATTTTATTAATTTTTGTCATTAACCTGACACAAGTATTAGTATTTATAATATTTTTCAACTTGAAGCCATTTTATCGCTATTGTTATTTTTTTTTTTTTTTAAACTTATATCAATTCCCTTTTTCTTTTCAAACAGTATGTCTCTAAATCATCTAGCTATATCATAATAATATATAAAGGTCACTTATTTCCAATTACTTTTCCTGAGCCTTAATCTTTATCATACCAAACTGTGTTTTTATTCTAACTAAAGTGGATACGTTAGAAAAAATTCTATACGAAGAAGTTTTATATGACAAGCAGAATTCTTAAAAACTTTATATATATATATATATATATATATATATATATATATATGTCTTGTTATGGCTTCCAGTAATTGTAAGTTCAAAATTGCTTCCAGTAATTGTTAATTTATACAAAAAAAATTGACTGGTCGATCTTAAAATTATATCTATATCAAAGATCCCTTGTAATTTTTTATAAAATAGAAATAACGAAATCGGTATAATAATTAGTGTTTTATTATAGTTTAGAAATTACTTGATAACAGTAATTTCTTTTTAGATAGCAGCCTTTAAGTTAGGCTTATCTTAATTCTTATCAGTAATATTATCATTATGAGTCATTCCATTTCAGTTTATACTTTCTTCAAGAAGATATATTGATTTTCTATGTACATGAATTTTCTCTTTTAATATAAATCTAATATTTTAATACAAAACCAAATGCTCTGCAGTCCTCAAACCAATGCAAATAGGATATAGAGGATTATCTTAACTAAGGCTATTACATTCAGCTTTAAAACCCCATGCCATGTGAGAAATCATAAGAACAAATAGTTCAGCAAGAACTATATCGGCTGGAAATATGCTAATAGCTTGATTTTATTAATAGAAATTACTTTCTTAGAGTAAACACTTTTGGAGAAGTAACCCAAATCTGACCGCACTGTTTAATTGTATTCAACAGGTTATCTCCTTCTAACTAAGGAGTCTTCCACAATGCTCAAGCATAGATTTTATGAAAATCCTACTAAGCCTTTTGTCTCTCATATTTTTTTTTTTCATTATTTTTTTATTTATTTAATTTAATTAATTTAATGTAATTTATTTAAAAAAAAAAAGTCTCTCATACATATTTGACCCTTTGCACTCATTAGCCGGTTATAGTCCAGCAAAATAAAAATGCAGTTCCACTCAGATTATAAGTTCCACTTGTCTGGCACACGACTCATAAGCCAAGTACAGACCAGCATTATTTTTTCCAAGATCCTCTCTTAAAGATAATATTGTTTTATTTTTTTGTTTTTTTTAAATTGTTTGTATTTGTATTATATTATTGTACTTGTTGTAATAAAAAAAAAGTTTAAACATTTTATATAAATATTATTTATGCCTTAAAAAAAATATTGAGTATCATGCTCCCAGCCACCTGAGTGAAAGCCACAAAAAGAATTGCCGGCATATGAGCTACATAGGTGCCAGGCATTGGGTTCGCGGCTTCGGAGTACAAAGGGTTTATCACTATCCCACTGAGACCTGAATCGCTTCATGTGATGTCCTGTAGGCTGAATTATAACAGAGCACTTCACTTGTTTTGCTTAGTCTATACTAAACTTTATTTTATATGAATATGTCTTTTGGCTGAGGGTCTGTAGAATTTGAGTGTAACATTTTTTTTCACCCCTGAAATTTGTAACAGTTTTCACCCTGTTACAAAGCATTTTGACACGCTCTAACTCTGTTGGTGTTGCTCAGATCAAAAATTTAATGAAGAATACTTTTTTCTATAAATCATTTGTCCCAAGGACCTACCGCTTAGGAGCTATATTGGTTTTCATTGAAAAAAGTCATATTTTGCCTACATTTTTTGTGTTAAGGCTTTTATGACACGCTCTAGCTCTATTAGTGTTGCTCGGATAAAAAATTTGATTTCCCTTATCAATATCAGTAGATGTAAAAACATTAGATCATAAATAGACAAATCCATGATCTATTTTTCTTCTCAGTCATTAAGGAAATGAGTTTTTTTTCTTTCACTGGAGAAAGATTTGTATTTCTGAATAGCTAACTGCTTCTTGAATTGTTATTGTTATCGAGAATCTGAGGTTCAAGATGCCATTGTCCATATGGGACATTCCCAATCTGGCTCAAAGTATTTCAACATTGTTGGGTAACATCAGGTACAATTGTACCAAAAGGTTCACTTGTACTTGTTCCTAATATCATTAATTCCTTCTTTCCTTATATGAGTTCCATTAATATCACTGAATATCAGTTACTCCTAAAAGTGTATATTAATTATTAAAATTAGAGATAGTAAATTGAATTCACTAATGAATGTTTAAAAAAATAAATAAATAAAAATAATGAGATTAATACCATTGTAAAATAGCTAGTACTGCTATTCTAAATTTTTAAAATATTTGATTCTACAATCAATTACCTCTTTGAATTGATAAGTGATACTTAAAGTTTTATTTATTTATTGTTTTTTTTTTAAACATTTCAGTTTTACATTGATGGATATAAATGGATGTAACAGGGGAAATAGAAAGAAACACAAAAAATACAGATTCAAAGTTTACCAAATGGAAGCAGAACGTTAAAACTGCGTTGAATATTCCAGTGCAAGCTATTGTCACAGCATTTCGACAGCTATGCAGAGTTCTGAATTTAATGACAATATATTCCAGGTTATTATTTAATTTTATTAATGACAACATTAAACCATGATACAATATATTTAATTCATTAAACTGTTACATTTCACAAGGTTTTTAGTCAAAAACATTTTTAAAATATTAAGAGGAAAACCATTAATCTCTTAGGAAGCATAAATTTACATACACACTAAAAACAAAATGGAGAAAAAATAATAATAATAATAAGAGTGGCTAATATTAAATTTAAACAGAATTATATAATATTATACATATGATTTCTTATTAAATATTTCAGTTATTCCAGTTGGAAAGTTCCCTGATGATTTCTTCTTTTCAACATTTACGAATCAGACATTTCATTTTTAGGCATATCTTGGATAAGTGGGTCCCAATTGTAGAAAATCCATCCAATAGTAGCAAAGCCATCCAACTGTAGAAAATTGATTTCAAATCATAAAATTAAACAAAACTTTATAAAAATAGATGGTATAAAATTCTGAGCCTGAAGCCTAGGTGTTTGGATAAGATGGTAACATTTTTCTGTTCCAGTCTTAAAAAAAAATAACATTTAATTATTTCCTATTACATAATGATAATACAATATACAATAAAAAATACAGTGACCTTTGTATAAAATATTTAATTTAAAAATAATTCTAATAATAGTCACAACTGAGTATTCTCAACTATAACCAAAAAATATATATATTAAAAATAAAATTTAAAAATAATCTTTGTCATGGAGCACAAGGCCACTAGAATACTTTATATATATATATTTTTTTTTTTTTTTTTTAAAGCTATTATTGAAATAGATGTGCAATCTGCCTCGGTGAAAGGCAATAGGTAACAGTACCAATGATGTATCCACAAAAATACTGAAAATGTGTTCATACCTCATGTTCATAAAAGTAATAGTCAAAAATAAAAATATGCATAACATTAAAAAAAAAATTTAAAAAAATGTAAGTTTATGAAGAGGTAATTGAAAATATATAAATATACTAGCTTAAATCCAAAATTTTACTATAATTATCTGTCTGGTTGTACTGTGCATTGATGAACAGCAATGCTTGATTTCCAGTAGGTAGATTAAAAAATACAAAAATTACTTTCAAAAACGGAACCAAATTATAAATAAAAAAATAAATATATATATAACAAAAATTAAAAAAAGAATTTAAGTCAATTATATGTTATAAAAAAGTCAAATTAAGTATATTTAGTATCATTAATATCATAACATGAGTGTTACTATATCAATAAATCTAAATCATAATATAAATAAGTATAATATTTTTTTTTTCGAAAATTATATTGCATTCAAATCTGAAACCTTAAGTATATTTTGTAATTGAGGAGTTATCTTTCAAATTGAACATGTGCACTTCAGAAATGTTTAAAAAAAAAAAAGCAAAAAACTTACAGCAGTTCTCCTCCTGCTGGTAAATCCAAAACAATTATGTCCTTTAATCATGATAGATAGATTAATGAAATCAAAGAATAGTATAAGTGTGCGCAGCTCGCAAGGATTTATCAGGGAAGACAGGATTCCTATGTAATTGCAGGGAATTACACAAAATTGCACATTTTGGAAGTTACAGCACAAATTTACACATTTTAATCCAAGAACTATCATTCCATGCATTAATTTCTGGTATAAACATTATCCTGGGAATTTGTAGAACTAAACTAAATGGATTTCGATTCCTAAACCATTATTAAAAACTCATATTCAAACATCCCAGGCCTAAAATATTCAGAAACTACCTAATTTTATTAATTCCCTGTTTCTTTATGTTTTTTCAACTTTATAATTTGTAATTGTTAGGCCAGTAATTGTCAATATTACCGCATTACTTAGTACATTAAAGTTTTGATTAACAAGAGGAAAATTAAAGCTTAATATAATATTTACTCAATTATTTGATCTTTAAAACATAGAAAAAAAAAAAGTGTTTATTTCTAATGAGTGGTTAAGTCCAGATCCAAAAACCTAAACCTACTGAGAGCGACAGTGACTAGGAGACCTAGAAAAATTGTTACATTACATTACTAGTTATTTTTCTGATGTTTTTATTTAATCAATAATAATAATAATAATACTTTTTAAATATATAAGAGTATTTGTGTTTATATTATCGCACAATTACCACATTGACCAATTAATTTGAGAAATTTTGCTTTTAAAATTATAAATTCCCAGAAATTTTATTTAAAAATATATTTCAGTTTTTGAGTTTGATTTTACCATATAATTACTACTTTTACCTATTTATTTACAGTTTTTTGAGCTATCTTGCTAATTAATCATAAAGTCACGGGAAGTTATGAATTTCGGGAATATTTCCCTGATTTTAAGTTCCTGGGAACTATATTTACATCGATGTAGATCAAACTACAGATCCCCGAAGACTTTACATTAGCAGAAGGTTAATATGCACGTTTGTCTAAGTGTTTTTTTTGTTTTTTTTTTCAATGCAATACAATATGTGGCAATTTTTTTTTGCACGTTTTTAAAATTTTTACTGCACAAAATCAGCCATTTATGTATCAAAAAATAAAGTTGTTTAACCAAAAGTGGACATGGTCAGCTCTATAAGAAAATTTTTCAATCAATCCTAAAATATATCAAAAAAACTCTATTCTGTTATTATTACATATAAATAATATTTTTTATTTATATTTTATGTAAACAATTCTATTATACTATATTTTGCAGTTTCTGGGATGGAGGTAACTTGAAGATGGACAATAACCAGCGGAGAAGTTCCTCTGCCAGTATAAAGAGGAACAGGGTGAGCACCATCAGCCAAGATTATCTCAACAATAAAGGTAGGTATTGTAGAAATTAAGAAAAAAAAATAAAATATTTTTATTTTAGATCAAGAACCAAAGCAAGGAAACATTGTGCATGTTTTACGGAAGAGTATATACAGTGAAACTCCGATTATCCGGATTAATTGGGGCCGAAATTGATCCGGATACCGAAAATCCGAATAATCATATTTATCTTTGAATTAGGGTATTGAAATAAAAAATACAGGCATATGTAATGTCTTAACTATTTAAATATTAAAAAAATTGTGGCTGTTTATAAAATTATATTTATGAAACAACAAAGTTTAGTTAACATGTCGGAAACCGTGGATGTTCCGACACAGAACTCATCCACTAACTTTGTCATCATATAAATTAACAATAATATTAATATTAATTTTTGTTATTAATGAGAAACAATAATAATTGTTGTATAAGGAAAGGTAAAGGTCGGTTGGACTCTTGAAACCGATTTACTCCCTTTAAAAACATGTATCATGTTGAAAAATTACTTGAAATGAAGTTAATTAGGTTATCCTCATGGATATTTCTTTTAATTAATAATTTGATATGAATAAATAATGCTTTTACATAATTCATTGAACGAGACGGAATAAACAAATTTTCAAAGTAATATTAAAGGTTAAAGGTTGTTTTATATTATACGGCACGACACGTAGCGGATCCTAACGTTTCAGAAAACACAAATATGAGTATAGTTAGTTTTATAGTGCCTGCGTATATATAGCGGATCGGATCCGGCAAGACACGGCACGTTTCAGACAAGACATTAAGACATTTCTCGAAAAGAATATTTTGTCGGAGCCGGAACGTGCTTACCTTCCGACTCCGACTCCGACAGTGCAGTACTGCAGTGGCTTTGCCCCGTTCCAGTTATTTTTCTGCGTTTAAATTTGATTCCATTTTAGTTTTTTTGCAATACTGGATGTTGAAAAATAAATTAAGTGCGTAAGGAGTAACACATTGAACATTTTATATTAATATAACAATATAAAAAGAAAAGAGCCACTACGCATAAATCTTCGGTGGAAAACCGGGCAAGCATAATGACTAAAGACTAGTATGAAGTAATATACTATAAACAACAAATCATTAAAAAAAAAATATCTCCGCTTCGGCTGTGCTCCCGGCCCGTATTGAGACCCGCCGTACTGTGTCTGATAATATAAATAAACCATGTATTTGTCTGAACCGTGCCGTGTCTGATCCGCTACGTGTCGTGTCGTTTAATATAAAACAAGCCTTAATAGTTTCTGTTATTTTAAGGCTTGTTTTATATCAAACGAATAATTTTATTGATTTCAGCAGGTTGGGTTTGAATTCCTAAGCATAAAATTATTATATGGCAAACCCCGATTCTGCCTCTCAACATTGTATGAGTAAATTCAAATTTTTATCATTTCTAAACTTTTCCTTGACCTATGAAGATGACGTAGTTGAAATTTGGTAGAAATGGGTTCAGTAGTTATACCAATGTAAGCTTTACTGCTGGATGGTGCCAAGTTCAAATCGGTCGCCAAGTAAACGTAAGTGGAATCTATAGGTCAAACACCACATCTTTTTAAATAATTTAATTAAATAAAAATAAATTTTATTATTTATATCAAGCGATATGTAACAGCTTATCTTTGTAACCCCTCTCATGTAGAATAGTGCTCGCCAACCAACGGTCAATTTTCGAACTTCACCGTTATCCACATATACCTAATCGTTTATTTGTTTCTTTTTTTAAATAAAAAAATAATAGAAAATCATTAGATTTTATTATTGCTTAACCTTCCTTTTAGAAATTCCTTTCAGAAGATTATGTGGTTAAAATTTGGTATAAACTGGGCCAGTAGTTTTCGCGGTTAGTGATCACAGACAAAAACCGGCTTGTCCTTTTTATAATAGTATAGATATAGATACAAGCCAGGCTATTAATTTCGCCTTTAATTAATTTTAGTAATATAATTATATAAATATATAAATATAGGGTAGATGGGGACATCAAGGAAAGGATAAAGACAGCTGGAAGATGCTTTTATTCCCTCAAGACGGGCTTCCTAGACAAGAAAGAAGTTTCAAAGGCAACAAAGAAGGTGGTCTTCAAGAATACTTTCCTCCCTATCCTAACTTATGCAAGCGAGTCTTGGACCCTCACTTCCAAACATAAAAGCCAAATCCAAGCCATGGAAATGCGCTATTTAAGAAAAATTGAGGGAAAAACAAGAAGAGATCGTGTGAGGAACTCAATAATAAGAACAAACTTAGACCTGCGGCCGGCAGAAGAAATTATCCAGGAAAACCAACTCAGGTGGTTTCGGCACGTCTCGCGAATGGCTGAAGACAAAATTGCCAGAGTTACCCACGAAGCCAAAGTAGAGAGAAGACGACCACAAGGAAGACCAAGGAAGACCTGGGAGGAAGGAATCAAAGAGGTCTTTAACAGAAGAGGAATGAACTGGAGGAGGAGAAGGCAGCTGGTACAAGATAGGGCTTCTTGGGTTAGGCTCTATAAGAAGGAACCTCACACTGCTCAGCGGTAAAAGAGGGTCGGAGTAAGTGAGTAAGTAAATATATAATTAGTTAAATAAGCGCTAAACAACTTGATATAAAACATCGATGTTTTTCATAATTATACTAAGCATGATTATTAAGTTAATTAAATTTTTCTGAAAACATGGGGGATTTTGATATCTATTAGAAACCAAATGTAAGTTAGTAACTAAATCTAGTTAAATAATTAACATCAGTTAAATCACAGTCAATCAAAGTGTTGATGTTTCTCATATTTATTGTAACTCTTGTAACTAACCTTGCATGGCATAAAATGATAATGACATATCATTTATTGGATTATAATTTAAACTAATACGAAAACATCGATGTTTCATATTTGGTTGGAGACTTATTGTTAGGGGTACCTTTTTAATAATTTATGTTAGTTAATAGCCCTGCGGGTAACTACGTTGTTGCCTTAATTTATACATCATTTTCATCTTTTTCTTTGACTTGGGCATTGAATATGGTTGAAAGTGATTACATTGTTGCTTAAATAGTTGCAAGTAATGCAAATTCGCTATTTTCTAGTTAGAAAAGATATCTCTCCAAATGTTCACCAGATATAAGACTCGACTCACAAATTTCGCATAACTGGATTACGGCGTTGTTTAAGTGACCAATTCAGTTGTAACAATGTTTGTTTATTTCGTTTAACGTCACTTTATGCTGCTTTGGCTAATCGGACGATGCTACGGTGGGAATCCTAAATTTTGCCTATCCAGGTATAATTAGGATAGGGATCTTTAACGAGTACCTGACATCGCATAGGCTCGGGACCCCCATTTTACGTCCCTTCCGAAGGACGGCATAGCTAGGGATTTTTTACTCCCTTTAAAAAATCCTAAGGTCATCTGCCGGGCTGCGAACCCGCGATCTTGGGTTTAGTAGGTTGCTATGCTAACCACTACACCGCAGGATTTAATTGTCTTTTGATTGAAAAAATAGGACTTTTTTTTAGAAAAATATGACATTTGTTCAGAACACACCACTTTTTTAAATTAGGTATTACAAAATTCGCATTTAGTAACCCGAAAAACATAAAAATTCATTGCGAAAAATACGTCATTCCTTGCCAGACTAGCAATTTATTGAATTGTTGCGATCTTAGATGCTTTTATAATTGGAAGGTTTGTTGGATGAAGGGGTTATGTAAAAAAACAGAATCCCTTGGAATAAAAATGTTACATAGCCCCCTTCATGTTCTTCATATCTCTGGTTCGAGATATTTTAAAGTATTCAGAGTTTGCTACTTAACACTTCTGCACATAACTCCTTTATCCGCTGAACTAGATTGCATTTTTTTTTAAAATTGGACAACACATTCATCCACTGAACCATTCAATTGATTTTTTAGGTCAACTAGAAAGCATCTATTAATCTATTCTTAATAAATTATTTGATTTCTGTTGCACTGAAAAATATGTAATATAAAAAAAAAAAAAAAAAAAAAAAAAAAAAAAAAAAATATATCGAATGAATAAATAACTGATAATCGGTAAGAGTATAAAAAAAAAAATAACAGCAGCCCATCCCTAAACCAAGCCTAATCACCTTTAAACTTGACATGCCGAGTAAGCTGTATCGATACATCGCAATATCGTAAACCCAATCAAGGTGACCTAGATAACCTTGATTATGATTTGTTTAAAAACACGTCAGGCACATACGAGGATAGGATGAAATCCAATCAGGCGAGGAGCGTGGGCAGAAAAAAAATCATTAATTATAAAAAATGAAAAGTCGGCTCTGGGTGTCGTGCAGCCGCCCACACTCTCTAAAAGAGGTCACTAGAACAAGACCAATCACTATCGATTAATAGTCGATATGGCACAAGGCATGATACAACTCGATTGCTATGGCTTCCTGTCCAGCACGAAATAAATTCGGTCACTGATAGATCAGTTTCAGTTGTATTCAGAAATGCATATAAGAATAAAATAAGCTTATCCACTAATAATAACATAAAGGCTTAATTCATAGTGTAATTTCCAGGTAGTGATAATTGAGGGTAAATAACATGTACAGGCCCGGGTTTAGGGTGAATAGCGCCCTGGGCTGCAAACAGCTTTGGCGCCCCCCTCCCCCCTCCCTGCCGAGGGGTCTGGGGGTATAAAATAGCAAAAGCAAGTTTCATTAATAAGACCACCAAAGTTGTGAGCTTTAAAGGTTTATTCAACACCAATAACAATTAAAGTTAGTACAAAATAAGTACGTAAGCTTTAATAAACGAATAATGTTAAATAAACCTTTAAAAAACATAAATAAATGACAGATTTTTTTTCTTAATTTCGCTAGGATAACGTTTTTAAAAATCTTAGAAAAATTAGTCTTAAGAGTAACATCATCTTCAGAGCACATTAACACCAGTGCATTTAGTTTTTCCCCTCGAAGAGTTGATCTCTTGGCATTTTAAACTGTAAATAAAACTGAAAACCTCCTTTCGGCAGAACAGTCGGTGACTGGAAGTGTCAAGAAAATCCTCAGCGCTACTTCGAGATTAGTGGAAGTGGTACGCAGCTCGTTACTTCTTATCTAATTATAAACATCAGGTATGGTCTTCATGCCTTCCAGTTCAAGGTACATCTTGAAATGGGAACACTAGTTTTCAAACTCTTCACTGATATCCTCTGAATAACTCTTTACCAACTTAGTTGCAGCCTTCGCAATAAATTCATTTGAAGTGAAAAAAACTTTAAAGCGGTCCGACAACACTTCATATGTTTTTTTTTCGTCTACTCAAGTTTGATTTCACTGAATCAGTTATTAGTTCATACGTTATTAATCGTTAAGCAATGTATGGACAATGTCGCGCAGCTTTTCATTAAATATAACTCAATATCAAATACTCCTATCATTATGCCGTCAGTGACTTTTTTATTTAAAATTTTATGCTCTACAAAAAAGGAGAAATAACATTTTAATGTGAAACGAATATTTTACGAGATATTCGAAAAAAAAAAAAGGTGAAGGGGCTACTATACACAGGGAGACGGGGCCTTGTTGCCGCGAGCGGATGTCATTCGCCTAATTTCCATTTTGGGAAACTCAGCGACTCCGATATGAGTGGTGCGCGACGGGAATAGTTTAGGATGGGCATAGGATGTAAGAGCGCTCACTGTACTGAAACAAACTAATTTTTACTAGAAGCAGAGTATCTCTTTTGTTGTTTCCAAATTGAGATTTTCTTTAGAGTGGAACATTACAACAAAAAAAAATCAAAATGTGGCGCCCCTAAAAATTGGGCGCTCTGGGCTATAGCCCAGGCAGCCCATAAACAAAGCGGGGCCTGAACACATACAAATTTTAAAAATAAAAGTAATGAGCCTGTAGGCTAAAGAAAGAATAACTTGGAACATGTTATAGGGGTTACCTCCTTGACCGTTACTTAAAAATACAATACTCTACTTAATAAATTAAAATATAAAAAATACTGAACTTAAAAATAGGTGTTTCAGACTTTATCCACTAAAATCATTATAGATCTTAAACAATAGGGACAAGATACAAATATTATATAATTTATTATTTATTTAGCTCAACAACCCGCAAGGGAGTCTTGGCTTCCTCCAACAGCCACGTGTTTCTGTCCTGGGATGCTGCCATCCAATTCCTTACTCCAATGGACGTACAATCCCCTACCACATAGACCGACCACCGTAACTTGTGTCTCCCAACAGAGCGCCCGCCGGATATGAAAACGAAAAATAAACTTTATTCTGGGACAGACTGTCCCCTAAGAATAATTAAAGTGCACAATAAAAGGTACAATTGTCTGGCTGAGATTAGTTACAAATCAGCACATCAGTATTACAAATTAAATTATGAGAAAAAAAAAAGAAGAGAGAAGAAACAAAATTAAAAATTAAAATTAACTAAAACACAAATAATAATAATAAATCAAAAACAATCTACAGTAAAAATTTTAACACACTAATGTACATTTATTATATATTATTTACATTTTTGTAGAAGATTGAAGATCGAGGAGAAGGATAAATAAAAGATGTTTAAAAGAAGTTAAGGAAGAGACTTTGCGAATATGTAAAGGTAAGGAATTCCAAAAAGAGGTAGCACGGATAACAAACGATTTTTCAAAGAAGGCAGTTCTATGTGAGGGAGTATATAGGTTGGAAGGTTGGGATCTTGTATTCAGATGGAGAATGGAGGAACGCAGAGTAAGTAGGTCCAGGATATAGGAAGGTTTATTGGTCTTTAATGATTGGAATAGTAAGTGCCGAGGAAGTATTGCCGTCGAAAATCAGGAAAATGCCACCGTAGCTCATTGTACCGGTAACATACGTGAGACTCTTTGTCGACCACAAAGATGAATCTTATGAAGCAATTCATTAGTCTCCTTAGTCTCATCTATAGCTCAACAGACTGTCCCATACGCCAAGCACCCGTAATCAAAGTGGGGAAAAATGAGAGATGATTTGACAGAAAGGAAATAGGCCTAAAATGAGAAGCTATGGAGGGGAAGGGGGTTTTATTCAGCGGGCGCACAAGGACATTTTTCCAGGCGGAGGTAAAAGTGGAGTTTTGTAGGGAAAAGTTGTAAATGTGTAAAACGGCGGGAAGAATGGCAGGAAGAGTGAGTTTAATCATTTTTACTGGAATTTGATCGAAACCATATTCATTGGTTCGGGATTTGAGTACGGAAGTGATTAGATCATTGGGAAGAATGTGAAGAAAATAGAAATTATCGGGATTGAATGGGGTTTGAGGAATAGGATATGTTAGGGGTAAGGGATTATTTGTGGCTCGTTAGGAAGGGGGTTAGCGAAAAAATAGTTAAGTTCATCAGGGGAAATAAGGAAGTTGGTACAGCGGGTGGAGCCGGTAATAGAGAATTTTCTTAGGATTTTCCACATTTTCCATACATAATAATAAAAATTGATTAATAATTAAATTATGAGTTACAAAATAACTGAGACATCTTGTAAAAGGATAAAGGAGCTCACTAATTAGAACCTGCCTCCTAGTTGACTAGATCTTGAGACAGTGTAAGAAGTATTAATTAGTGTGTTAGTATATGAACACCTAAGCTCCTTACTGCTGCTACTCTAATATCAAACAATCAAACTATGCGTTACAACCTCAAATTCCCCAAAACGTATCGCTATTGATCAACTAGGTCACCGGTAAAACATTTTCCTTGATGAATTACCAGAACGCTTGAGGGTTTATTGGAGAATTCACTTCAGATAATTAGCTGTTGATACTAAAAAAGTAGAAAGAATACATTTTTCTCAAAATACTTCAACTGGCCACTCAAATTTGATTCTGTCAATCAAAACGGTCCCACGATGTTCAGCCATCTTAAAAATGACAAAAATATTTTTTTTACAAACTCGCTAATAAACATCCTTTATGGGCACAAAGTAGGAAATAGTAAAATGTCGGCGAGAGGTTCCATCATAAAATCTTCGAAGCACGGCACCTAACTTAACACAGCTGGATGAGAAAAATCTTTTGTGTTTATTGAAGTCGAGAACATGAAAATCGGAGAACAGCTTCATTTTCCTTTCGAAGTCCACTTATTTAGATCGAAAATAGCCCTTGCATACGATTCCTGCAACGAAATAAGCACTAAACACAACACCTCCTGTAACTAAACAAGGATAACACAAACAAGAATGAAAAAGTTAAAACGAAAACTATTCATTTTGTTTTCAAATAGCTTACGACGTTGATGCACATATCTCACTTGTGGAAGCTTTCCTGAAACTGATTGTTTCCCTGGCCGATATATAAGGTTGTCCGAACTGACAACAATTTCTGGCCGATTGGGATTACAAATCTTTTCATTTTTTCCTTCTTTTAGGCTTTTTTCGTAACGTTTTTGCGACGGGAGACATGACTGAGGGTTACTACATTGTTGCTAAGAAACATCGACAGCCGTATACCCTTTCACGGCCAGAATCTAAGCTTCCAACCTCAGGGAAAGGAAAAAAATATTCTGTTAAATGCATTTTAACGGTTACGACATTTCGCATCCAATATCCTTTTCTAAAAAGTTGTGGATTATGCCTTTGTGTTGTTGATACCCATTCAGTAGTTGATCTTTTTAAAGCTTGTACGTTTTAAGAACTTGTTTTTAATGCTAACATTTATCCTTAGTTTTCGAATAAAATAGTTTTCATAGATCTGGCATTGTATTGATCCATAAATATTATCATAAATACCTGAACCGATAAAAAATATCATTTAAAAATAAGGAAATAAAATGTCTTATTATTTTAGATATGCAGACAGTTTAATTTAATGAGAAAAACATATATAAAAAATGAAACGTTCCGTTAAACATCTAACCAAAATGTTCAAATTTGTATATATATATATATATATATATATATATATATATATATATATATATATATATATATATATATATAAGTTAAATAGTATGAGAAATAAAACTTAAAAAAAAAGAATAAAAAGGGCTCAATAAAGACACGTAATGACTGTTAGATAACAACTGGTTTATTGCTCTGATGCAGCTCTATTTATACAAGTACATTGTTTGTTGTGACTAGAGATAGGATTAAGGCTAATAAACAGACAATTATAGCATGTGTTCACGTTTCTTTTTTCTTACCAAACAATTCGTGTATAATATTCTATGTTGAACCAAAAATTAAATAAATGTTGATTGATTGAATAACACAAAATCTCTCTCTCTCTCTCTCTCTCTCTCTCTCTCTCTCTCTCTCTCTCTCTCTCTCTCTCTCTCTCTCTCTCTCTCTCTCTCTCTCTCCTCTCTCTCTCTCTCATCTCTCTCTCTCTCTCTCTCTCTCTCTCTCTCTCTCCTCTCTCTCTCTCTCTCTCTCTCTCTCTCTCTCTCGCTCTCTCTCTCTCTCTCTCTCTCTCTCTCTCTCTCTCTCTCTCTCTCTCTCTCTCTCTCTCTCTCTCTCTCTCTCTCTCTCTCTCTCTCTCATCTCTCTCTCTCTCTCTCTCTCTCTCCTCTCTCTCTCTCTCTCTCTCTCCTCTCTCTCCTCTCTCTGCTCCTCGGCTCCCATCCCTCCTTCTCCTCTCTCTCCTCTCCCGTCTCTTCTCCACTCTCTCTCTCTCTCTCTCCACCTCCTCTCTCCTCTCTCTCTCTCCTCTCTCTCCTCTCTCTCTCTCTCTCTCTCTCTCTCCTCTCTCTCTCTCTCTCTCTCTCTCTCTTTTGATAAACGTATTTTTCACACTCGAAAATTTAACCTTTTGTCACGCTCTAGCCACATCATTCGATCTGCACCATGACATAATAACCTAGCAGGCTCGTGGGTCATCTTAAAATGAACAATATGTTCATTACACTAATAATAATAATAATATGATTTAAAGAGTTGAATTATGTAATATCGGTAAAACTGTAAGTATTTTATTTTAGGAAAAGGAAATTAAAAATTAATATTAAATGAAAAAGTACTGAGATTTATACCATAAAATACTTGATCTATAATTTTATTTAAATACAGTTATCATAGATATGAAATGGTGTGATAATTAAATGCACGAATATCTGTAATAAAAAAAAAAAAAAAAATTTTATCTTATTTTACAAATCTGAAAATATAAATGTGTTACTTAAAGTTAATTATGAACATCTTCACATGGATCTAGGTTGGGGATCTGCAGTTTTCCTTTGTAATGTTTTTTCCCCTTCAAAATGTGTAACACGAAAATTTAATCTTTTGCCACGCTCTATTCCTGTCGGTATTGCTCGGATCGAAAATTTAATGTCAGTTTCTTTATCAGAAATTTAATGGAGAATTTTTTTTTCGTTATACAACATTAGTCACTAGGACCTAATGGTTCTATGGTTTGAATGAAAAAAGTCACGTTTTGCCTATACTTTTTATATGTTGGGGCTTTTCTGATACAATCCAGCCTGTTGGTGTTGTTCGGATGGAAAATCTGTACACAGTTTTCTTAAAAGAAGCATAGTCCAGTCAGTAAGTGTTGAAATGAGGGGTGTAGAGTGCATGAAATATGGGATTATTTGTCACCTCAGGGCTTCGTTAGGAGGGGTTAGATGGTAAACATACTAAAAGTCCCGCCCCTGGGGGGATTATATAAAAAAAACCAAAAATGGGACCTTCTCCCCTCCCCCCCCCAACCTCAGCTCATGAGCCAAAAGTATCGCAAAATCCATGCACTCTACACCCCTCATTCCAGCACTCATTGACTGAACTAAATGTCACAGGAAGTTTGATTATATAACCTTCTGAGCTCCTATGGCTGAAGAAAAATGTTTTGATAAATTCTTGATTATAATGATTTTACCTCTTTTGGCCATTACGGAAATTAAAGACCGTATTCTTTTCATACGGGAAGGTTATCGTTAATCGAGAGCACGTTGAAGACTAGTTGATTCGGGTTGGTATGTAGCTGTTCACGGAATGGTAAGGTCAACGGTACAACATGTCTGACATTTAGATTGTCATAGATAGATTTGGGTGATTTCAAAATTTCGGTACAATTTAAGTTACAAATGTAGTTTGAAAATTGTACTGAACATTGAATTTTGATTTTAGTTTACATGGCCAAGTACCCATTGTACCATTATGGACTACCAACAATAATGATATATCAACATATATAATTATTCAACATATATCATATAGAACCACCCCTATGAAATCCGTAGAAGTATTTGAAGATAGACACCCAGTGTTGTCAGCGAGTATCTGATAGCTAAATAACAAAAAATAATGATAATAATGATATTTTAAAAATCTTGAGGTTTATTGCCCCCTTAGGGATAGTGGCTGAGCTGTAGGGACACTCAATCAGAGTATCTGAATGCTGGCTTCCCTTTATTGGATCCTCTGTCGGCAAGATAGGCAACACGCTGGAAAATGCTTTCATACATTGAATTCGAAATTCGAGAGAAGAATTCAAAGGTTAGATGGAGGGTATATACCCCTGTTTAAGTAGAACCCTGGAAATAAGAAGATTTCTATTGGATGGTCTCGCGATGGAGGAAGTAGATGCTGAAGGGACGAAGAGATAGACAAGATCACGGACGAAGTAGAGACAGGCCTGGAACAGCCTACTGATTGTAGTAACACGTAATACTTAAAACAAGTACCCATATACAGATTCAGTTTAATAATAATAATGTTCACTATAAAGTAATTAATTATATTCATGAGCTTATCAAGAAATCCGGACTTCCTGATTATCAGGTACCGAGTTTGCGATCCTGTACTGCATTGCAAATAGTCAGGATAGGAAAATAATGTAAATTCTGTGCTGACCTATTAGTAGAGTAATGAAATGAAATAGAATGAAAAAACTTCATTATAGGACTTATTGTCCCCTAAGATAATGCACAGTTAAAAGTAAAATTGTCTGGCCTATTATTTAATTATTTACAAATCAGATGCTTCAGTAATTACAGCATACATTTTTGACAGGAAAAAAAAAATAAATTAAATAAAAAAATATATGTATATGAAATAATAATAATAATAACAGCATAAAATAATTCGTATATATATGAACATATAAAAGAAAGAAAGAGAAAAAAAAGATGTAATTCTAAGTATTTATTTAATTATTGACATATTTGCGGAAGATTGATTGTCTAAAAGATACAGAAATAAATTATTTTTAAAGGAAGTTATGGAAGCTGCCTTACGAATAGAAGTGGGTAGGGAATTCCAGAGGTAGCACGAATGATGAAAGATTTGTCAAAGGAAGCGGTTTTATGTGAGGCAATTGACAGGTTAAAATGTTGGGATCTAGTGTTTAGGAGTTGGATAGAAGAGCGCAGAGTTAATAGATCAAGAATATAGGAAGGTTTTTTGGTTTTTAGAGATTGGAATGAGAAAGTACCCAGAAATTATCGCCGTCGAAATTTAGGAAAGAGTCATCCAAGCTCAGAATATCGGCAAGTAACGTGTGACCGCTTGGGGATCCCGAAGGTAAATCTAATGAAAAAGTTCATCATTCTCCCCAGCTTCATCTCGAAATCCCCAGACAGACCCCTATAAACCAAGCAACCTTAATCAAAGGAAGGGAAAACAAGGGAAGACACTAAGAGTTGACGGGTATTCTGGGAAAAGGAATCTCGACTACTATAAAGTTGTTTAAGGATTATGATGGATTTTCTGGTAATTTGGGCGATATGGTTGTTCCAGGATAGGTGTTGATCAAAGGTAACTCCTAAATTTTTTATTGAGTTTTGGAACTGAATAGGAAGGTTATTGAGGTAAAGCAATGGATAGTAAGGAAGGGTGTTGAGGATGGGTTTTGAACTGATGAGGATAGCCTTAGTTTTCTTTGGATTCAGATATAACTTATTCTTCACTGCCCAACGGTTGATGTTATCAATAACTTCCTGAAATGTACGACATTCTTCGAGCATATCTGAAGGATGGAAAGATAGGTAGATTTGAAGGTCGTCTGCATATAGGTGATAATTGGAATAGTGGATAAAGCTGGGTAAATCATTGATATAGATAGAAAATAGGATTGGTGACTGGGAGAATCCTTGTGGAACACCTTATGTTAAAGGTAGAATCATAATGTCATCCATAGATTCATACTTCAAATTTTTTTCGATTCATTTATACAGGATACTATAGCACTACTTAATAAAATATTTCATTTACCGACATTAATCAATTAATCAATACCTAATTTTCACTGCTTAAAATATAATCATTTTGCACAATAAATACAAGTCTAATAGATCACACACCGATAGATAAGGGCTGTAGTGTCACCAGGGACAAGCTCTGTATCAGCAAGTAAAAATATTTAAATAACTCCCAGAATATGAGTAGCATCGTATCAATTTGTATGAATAAAATTAAATAATACATTTCATGTGTGACGTACATCAGGATGACGAAATGGATGTAATGTAATTAGGACCAAAGCGCTGTTTGCGTTTTCGTTGAATCACGAATGTTCCACTGTTAGTAGAACCCTCTATTTAAAGTTACATATCTATGTATAGCCTCACTTTCATGCAAAATGCAAAATCCTATTTATACATTCGCTATAAGTGCATTGAAAAGAAACATAATTTTATTAATATAATGCGGAAAAAGATAAAAATGCGTTAATCTGAACTCTCTCTATCTTAGAGGTCAACATTGAGACCAAAATCAATCAGCAGAGTGATTTAGGTACCCACAAAGTGTTCCTTTACCAACTTTATTTTTTAATTAACTATTTTACTGACGAAATATTACAACTTACCTCATAAAAGGGCAATAAGCAATAGGAATTATCATGCCACCATTCAATTGTAGCATAAGTGAAAAATAATCTTAAAATATCTAACATAAAAAAGATTTAAAAAAAAAAAAAAAAATTAAAATGTCAAAAAAAGAAGTAATAAATGAGGTGAAGTAAGGAATGAAAAAACATTTGAATAATTAGTCCAGTCAATAAACACATTGTAGAGTGCATGGAATATGCCATAATATTTTACTTTTAGTTTCGTTAGGAACAGTTAGAAGATAAACATACTAAAAGTCCCCGCCCCTGGGGGTGAGCTAACAGTGGGGGGGGGAGGGGAGAAGTTCAATTTTTTTGGTTTTTCAATAATATCTCGAAAACGGTTGACTATAGATAAATATGTTTCAAATAAACCTAAAAGCTAATTAAATTTCCTATAAAATTGATAATATATAAGTGTGTCGTAATTCTAACCGTTTGCGAGATATTCGTTATCGAAAATCGTTGATTTTCGCAAAAAAAAAAAATGTCACCTCACTTTTTATCAAACTTTTGCTTCTAGTACCTTCCACAATCCTTTCTCAGAAAAAACGTCAGAATCAAAATTGTATACATATTCGTCTAAATTCTAACGGTTTTCGAGATATACGCTATTAAAAATCCATAATTTTAGAAATAAAAAAAATGCTTACCTCACTTTTTTTTTAAATATTTGCTTCAAATACCAAAAACGTATAAATGAAATTAAAGTAAATTTAATGCTATACAATTTTGTTTCTGACGTTTTTTCTGCGAAACGATTGTGGAAGGTACTAGAAGCAAACCTTTGACAAAAAGTGAGGTGACATTTGCTTTTTCCCGAAAACCAACGATTTTCAATAACGAATATCTCGTAAACAGTAAGAATCACGACAAATCTATATATTACTAATTTTATAGGAAATTTAATTAGCTTTTATGTTTATTTGAAACATGTTTTTCTAGAGTCAGCCGTTTTCGAGATATTATCGAAAAACCAAAAAAATTGAACTTTTCCCCTCCCCCCCACCGTTGCTCACACCCCCCCCCCCACCGTTAGCTCACCCCCCCCCCTAGCAAATAGCATTGTCCAGTCAATAAGTGTTGAAATGAGGAGTGTAGAGTGCATGAAATATGAGATTATTTTTCACCTCAGGGCTTAGTTAGGAGTAGGTAGAAGGTAAACAGGATAAAAGTCTCGCCCCTGGGGGTGATTATACCGAAAAACCCCAAAATGGGACCTTCTCCCCTCCCCCCCAACCTCAGCTCATGAGCCAAAAGTATCGCAAAATCCATGCACTCTACACCCCTCATTCCAGCACTCATTGACTGAACTAAATGTCACAGGAAGTTTGATTATATAACCTTCTGAGCTCCTATGGCTGAAGAAAAATGTTTTGATAAATTCTTGATTATAATGATTTTACCTCTTTTGGCCATTACGGAAATTAAAGACCGTATTCTTTCATACGGGAAGGTTATCGTTAATCGAGAGCACGTTGAAGACTAGTTGATTCGGGTTGGTATGTAGCTGTTCACGGAATGGTAAGGTCAACGGTACAACATGTCTGACATTTAGATTGTCATAGATAGATTTGGGTGATTTCAAAATTTCGGTACAATTTAAGTTACAAATGTAGTTTGAAAATTGTACTGAACATTGAATTTTGATTTTAGTTTACATGGCCAAGTACCCATTGTACCATTATGGACTACCAACAATAATGATATATCAACATATATAACCGGATTACTTGACTTTTATGTATAGCATTTACACACTCCCTAGGTTGTCACAACTTGAAAATGCTTGCATTTCGAAAATATTAAAGGCCTTCTCTTACGCTTTTTTTCTGGTTTGAAAATATGAAGAGGTATTGTTTTCTATTTTTTATCCAAAAATAATTTTGTGATTGATATTTAGCGTTCTTAGCACTATATACATCATCATAAAGAAGTGTCATAACCCTCTAGCTCACTTATATTATTTTTTAAAATCCCTCCAATGCTCTCTAAAAGGATGATTTGAGGGGTGTTTTGTATTGGGCAACACTATTTCTGGTTGACCTGTCTACTGCCATCTGTTACAAGACGCTGAGTTCGTTAGTAGACAGGTGAAGGTGTATTAACTCCGCTCGGTAAGTACCGTATTTTAATTCATCCTTACTCCCAAGGCATTTAAATTTAAAATGTAAATACTAGGGAGTGAGGATATCGTGTTATATTTGAACTTAAATTGCTTTAGCGTTTATCTACTTTTATAAAAATGAATTTCTTGATTTCTCACTCTCATACCATTAAATGTGGGAAATTTCTAGGTATATAGCACAGCCGGACCATCAACATCATCTCAAGAGGAACCAACGAATTCAATTATTGCTGCTCGTTAATTTTTTATTTTTAAACGTACAGCCTACATTTTTTTAATTTAATGTTTAAACGTTGTACCCAGCCAGCTACTTAGTTATAATGAAAGTTCAAGGAACATTATTTTGATCAAAACAATGTTTTTAATATACCTAATGTGATAGTCTTTATTTCGTAGCTTATTTTTCATTTACAATATACTTAGATTTTATTGTTTAAAAGTTAATAGAACTGTCATTATTAAGTTCAATTTTATATTATTTTAGTATTTTTAAAGTTCAGTTTGAAGGTTTTAAAGTAGATGTGACAGTACGTACCTAAAAGGCTGAAAATGTAATGCATGTATACACCCTAAGTTTATAATATACATACCTTGTTTATTTTCTCTTTTCTTTTCTTAATTGTGATAAATATGATATTCTTTCATTCCCTAGATCCCAACTCACTCCCTAGATTTTAATAGTTAATGTTTATTTAATATATCTAGAAATATTGCAGATTATGTATGTCCACTTCACAGATTTATTTCACACACTTTAGAGAAACAATTTGTGAAAAAAAAATCAATTTACATGTTTTATGTAGTGAACATTTTTTTTTATTGGAATTGTCCCGAAATATTGAAATCACCCATTTCTTTGAGGCACAATAAGGAGCATTGAGAATTTTACGAAGGATTTTGGTTCGTAAGGGTAAGAAACGCGAAGAAGTGGAAAGTTGCCATTAGTATCAAAATAAAAATCGATTAATTTAGTCATAAAATATCGATTAGAGTTATTGCATTCATCGATCGCCGTACGTCGATCGGTACATTGTTAATCCTCAGCAAATGCCGCTTCGAGAGAAATACGGCCAACAATAGGGTTCTATAATTTATACAAAGTAAAATAAATTGTTCTCATAGTGTCCCGCCACTATTGTCAATTCATAGCTCACTGAATTTTTTACGTACAGGAGCCTTGAAAGTTGACTAGGACTGATCGATAACTTTAACAGTCCTCTCGGTTAGAGCTATAATTATTGTTAGTATGGCGAAATATATTGTGATGTATATCATATCAATATAATGAAGGAAGAGATACAAAGGACCACCCACGAGGAGGCGATGAGTACTAATTAATTAATATTAATCTGCTACACTGGCGCTACAAAAATAGTGGGTCGATATGAAATGTTTTAAATATTAGGAAGGCACTTGGTGGTGGGGAGTGAGCAAGGGACAGTCGCTGTCATCGCAGTCGGCCAGTGCGGGGACCGCTGGGTGGCCGAAGCGTCAGTGGGAGTATAGCACGCGTAAACAGATGTTGGTCTGCTCGTCGTCTCATGTCTTCTTCCTTCGACGGACAGGCAGGTTAGCCGATTTTCATTTTTTTTTTCCTATTAAAATTTTTATAATGTTCGGATTTTCGAAAAGTTTTTAATCTATCTGTATTTTAAATTCATGTAATTAAAACGATTACTAAAATAAATTTTTGGATAGATCAAGCCACCATAAGCTCTGCAAACCCTCAACAACTGCAGCTTGAGATAAAATCTGGTGAGTACTGTTTTAAATATTTTTAATCTTGTTTCTGATTATTAATCGAATATACATACTATAATCTGCTGATTTTCCCCAATTTTAAGAATCAGATTACTTAAATGAATAATTGAATTAGATTAACAATTAATGATTATTCTAAATTAACAAAATTAAGAGAAAATCGTTTCAAACTCGACTTTTATCATTCAAACAAATATAGCTTTAAAACTGTAGGTCTTAGCGAAAAATTTTATACAACAAAAAATATTTTCAGTTAAATTTCTTTTTAGAATAGAATAGAAAAAAAAAACTTTATTCTGGGACAAAGTCCCTTAAGAATAACTTAAATAACACAAAGTAAGATCATAACTGGCCGAGAGCTGTTTAAAATAAAACAACATAGGTAAAATTGAATACAAATAGGTATGAGAAAAAAAAATACAGAGAAAAACTAGAATAAGAAAAAAACTATAAATAAAAAGAGAGTGAACAAATAAATATACAAAATAGAGGTTAATATTTTAAATAAAATTGCCGAAGAGAAAAAAAAACGAACAGAAACTTAAAGAAAAATAAAAGATAGAAAATCAAAAACTATCAATACAAACAATTAAAACATTATAATAATCAATTAAGGAACGATTCGGCAAATTTTCGATCCGAGCAACACAACAGAGCTGGAGCGTATCAAAATGTTATACTTTTGAGGGCAAAAAAAACTTTTTTAATTCAAGCCAATATATCTTCTATACATAAGGTCCTAGCGTCAAATTTTATATAAAAAAAAAATATTCTTCATTAAATTTTTGAGCAGAAAAATATCGCCAGATTTTTGATCCAAGCAACACCTACAGTGTTGTGTTAGAGCATGCCAAAAAAGCACCATAGTTTATAAAATTTTAGCAAACGTGACACTTTCCATTTGAATCAATTTGCTCATAAACAGTATATCATGGCGACAAGTATTATATAAAAAAAAAAAAAGTTTCCATTATTTAATTGACTTGGAAATTGTCGTTAAATGTTCGATCAGAGAAACTCAAACACAAAGAGCGTGTCAAAATGTGAAAAAATTTGAATGTGAAAAAAAAGGTGATATCAAAAAGTATAGACCTGCAACCAAAAGACTTATCCATATAAAATTAGTAGAAAGTGGTAAAATAAGTAATAAAATGTATTGTATCCAGACTGAAATAAAACAACTAATACAACCAGCTTTTATTCGGACTCCAATTCTAATAATCTAATATCTTTCAAAAATACCCTACATAATGTTCCATGTGTATCAAAATTGGCCCTAATCAGAAACCTAGGCTATCATGAAAATTGTATACACAAACACAAACTCTCAAGTTTCTCAATTTGTTTCCTTTGAGGCACTTAAAAATAAAAAAGCCTTCGAGACTTCCTAATGCAGTCATTGCCTTGTTTTTTATATTCTTTACGCTCACATTTACTTGATGTATTAGCTAATACAATTATAAATTTAAATAAATAAATATTTTTTAAAATATATATAAATAAAAGGTACGGACAAATACTGATATAATAGTGAATACAAAACAGTTCTAAAATAAAAAATAAAATGTTTAAGTAAATATGAGTCTTTCATTACAGAACAACCACATTCGGTCAATTTTTTTTGTTTTTTAATTATCTGAAAAAGCCTTGTGAGGTGCATACAATACATTTTTTTCCTTAGGAAACATCTTTCGGGGGTTTAAATTACATAATTGCTTTTGGTTTTAAGAGCAGAAGGAGGTCTTTTATCAAATTTTTACTGTTACTAAAAAAATGTCTGTAGTGGAAGTGTTCAGTTTTGAAAGACAACTCCTCATATATCATTGGATGAAAAAAAAAAATATAAATCAATTGAAAACGCTTTGTAAAGAAACGCTTTGTACTCGTACACACACACATATACACTCTTTGTTTTTCTCTTATTTACCAATAATGACACTTTACTACATATTGATTCATACCTTAAATAACTTAAAATATATATTTAACTATTTACTGATATGCTATGCCTACGACATACAATTTTTATATCGCAGACAAAAATTGTATTTCTAAATTTAATTCCGAAAAATTCGTTTCTCAAGAAAAATACTTTAGATAAATAAAACTGAAGAAACCAACACGTTATTAATTCATAAAGAATCAATTAATAAATAACAAGGACTCATTGTCGGTCAAAGTCGATCTGTTTTATGAATTTATGTCTATTTTAAATATAGTTCATGTTCCTTCTCAGTCCTACTTCATTCATATTTCATTAATTTCATTCATATATTCATTCTCCTTCTATTTCAACTTATTGATTTCAATAAAAGAACGATCTTATATTATGAACTTGAAATTTTGAACCTGTGTACCGTTGCTAATAGCAAATATGATTAAACATCGAGGTTGTATTTCGGTTTTGCTGTGTGAATAAATTGTGAACTTAAATGAACAAAAATCGTATTCATCACGTATCTGTTCTAAAAAAAAAAAAAAAAATAATAATATTTTGACGAATGTATCAAAACAATACGCTCTTAATTAAATATTTATTTAGTATTACTTTTATTTGCTTACGAAAATTAAAATAAGTGGATATAAAAAACGAATTAGGGAACTAAGCTTGCCATTTTTTGATTCATATAAAAAATATAATATAGTAATTAATTAACTCTCCAGTACTTAAAATGAATGAATATTTATTTTATTCATTCAGCTTTATTACTTATTTTACTTCTTTGACCTTGGATATCAAAAACAAAATGTAAATTAATTTTTCTTTTTAATCTATTTATTGAAATTTACAACTGTACAATATATACATCTAGTAAATAGGTTGATTATGATTACAAAAACATGCCAAAACTTGAAAAGAACTACTCATCAGTAGCACTTCAATATAAATCTACACTAGAAGGTCTCTAGGCCATTTTCTTTTCAAACAACTCAGAGGATTATCGGGAATGGAGTGGGAAGCAAGTTGGGAGACTAGAGGATTGTAGTGGTTATGTAGCTTACTATGGAAGGATAGGTATCTGGTCTGTGCTAAATCAGCAACATAAGGGACATAAAGACTTTGTTTTTAACGAAGTAAGGAGCATTAAGGATTTTTCGAAGGATTTTGCATTGTAAAGATTGGATACGGGAAGAATTTGAAGGTTTAGTTGAGTTCCAAAGCTCAAATCCAAATGTCCAAATAGGTCTGATAACTGTCAAAAAATAAAATAAAAAAATTGAGAAGCAAAATAAATTCATACCTGAAATTTTACCTGATGCAGAAATTGATAGTCATTTTTATTTTTGCAGGAAATAACATTATATTTTATTTTTTATTTATTTATTTATCATTATTTTTTCTTCTTTTTTTTTTGTAAAATAAGTTTCAATTGCTTTTCCATAGAAAACCGTTGAATAAAACAAAAGAAAAAATAATGTCATTTACATATTTATAAACAAAATAAAAAAAATAGAAAAAACTCAATTTCTTCTTGTTTGAGAAAAATAATAGATCATGTATATGTCTATTTATAATCTACTGATTTTCCCAATTTATATTTTAGGATTAAAATGATCAAATTATTTGAAACAATAGTTTTAATAATTAATCAAATTAACATTAATTAATTAATTTAATAATTAAATTAAATTAACAATTAACGATTATATGAAATAAACAACATTAGAGAGAAAATAGGAATTTCAAACCTAACTTATTTCATTGAAACCAATATAGCTCCTAAACAAGTAGGTCTTTATGAGAAATATTATACTGAAAAAAAATTTCCATTACATTTCTGATGTGAAAAAAAAAGGCAAGTTTTCGATCCGAGCAACACCAAAAGCTAGAGCGTTACAAAATTATCCATTTTTGAGGGTGAAATAAAGTTACCCAAAAAAAATATAGACCCCTTCAGCCGAAAGATATTTCCATGTCAAAGATATCTAATAATTCAATGGTTTACAATAAATGACATTTCCATATAAAACCGTTAAATAAATATAATATCATTCAGATAGTTAAAAACACAATATAAATATATACAATTGAAGTATTTTAGTTAGTAAATTAAAAGGAGATAAAATACGTATTCATCTATGTATGATACGCGATAAGCCAAAAATGTGCTAATTGTTAATTGTGATATGCGATGGTCTAAGGACGTGGGAATAAGCATTGTTCAATGTGTGTCACATACTTGACACACTAATAAGCGAACTTCTCAGATATCTATAGAGATTTTGAAGATGTAAATTAAATATAATTTAAAAAAAAAATAAATTGATTAGGTTTATGTAATCTGTTACTATAAAAATTTTAAAATGATAAAAATGACTTTGGGCTTATGTAAGATTAATAATTTGTAGATAAAACTGAAACCAACACTCTTTTCGATAAACTAATAGAAAGTTTTTATTCTCGGATTACAGGCCTGATTGTATAACTCTAATAAGCACAAGTTTCACATAATAAACTTTTTATTTTATATCATGGATATGGTGCTGTGAGTCTATACTTTTTGATATAGACATTTTTTTCATTTTTTTCGAAACGAAAATTTAACGAAAGTTTCCTGACTATAAAGTTAATGGAAAATATTTTTTGTTATTTAAAATTTGTCACTAGCAGCTATAAAATATAGTCTATATCGGTTAGAAAGAAAAAAAATCACGTCTATTTTCTCTTAACCTTGTTTATTTCAAATAATAATTAATTAATTAATTGATCTGAAGAAGGAAAAAGTTGAGAAAGATTTCGAAATATAATTATTGGTTGGTTTGGATGAGATACAGTGATTGATGGATTTAAAAGTCCAGCAGACGAACCTGGAAAGCATGGAAGTTGATTTCCGATTGACATATGTCAGATAGAAATTTATTTATTTTTTTTTAATTTATGTTTACTGATTTAGATTAATAAAAAAAAATTCAACTATCGGAACTGTTTAATTATTGGTTGTCAATGATTTGTAAAGCAACAATTCATTGGTAGCACTTCAGTAAAACTTAGATATAAGAAGGTCTCTTAGCCATAATGTTTTCAAAAGCTCGTTAAAGTTATCGAGAATCGAATAGGAAACAAGTTCGGAGAGTGTATGGGTATTATTAACATAATAGGATAAGTATCTGGTCTGGGCCAACTCAGCAACATACAGGGCATTAAGATTATTTTAATTTGTCATATGCCACAAGTTTATTTTGGCAAAATAAGAAATATTGAGGGTTTTTGGAGAAATTTAGATTCTAAGGATTGAACGCGAGATAAAACGAATTGTCGAGTAGATTCCTAAAGCTCAACTCCGTATATCCTAATAGGTCTAATTGCTGTCATGCAAATAAGTCGTTTGTAAATAATTCAAAGTTTTAAACGTTTTTCTCGTAAATGTTAAAGTAATTGAGAAGGACAAGCAGTTTATTTTCGATCTAGCCTTGTAATGCGGTTCATCTAATAATTGAATAAATGTTTCACATAAATATTTTTTCTTTTATTAAAAGTGAAAAAAAAAAAAAAATCTTTATGGTCTCTTATTTTATGAAATTTTTTAGAAGTAGATAGTTGGGGTATGCAGTCATAATGATATACAACAATTAAAAAATAAGTTTTTTAATTTTTAATGCCAACGTTTCAACTTGCATTGAAAGCCTTCATTAGGGTTTCAGACTGGTGTAAAGAGACACTGAAGTGAACTTTGAGTGTCTGTTTACATCAGTAAACTATACCTCACCAATATGAAATTTTTTACTCTATTTTTTTTTTTTTTTTACTCAATCTACGACAATATTATTTTATAATGAATCGTTGTAAAATTTAATTAGATATAACATAAGCTCGCTGCAGATTTTTCAATGGTAATTTTTAAAATAACAAATTAACAAATTGTCACCACCAACAGAGCCAGAGCGTGACAAATAAGCCCCAACACTTAAAAAATGTATGGCAAAACGTTACGTTTTTAATTAAACCAAATGTAGCTGCTAAACAGTAGGTTTGTTTATTTCGTTTAACGTCACTTTATGCTGCTATGGCTAATCGGACGATGCTACGGTTTGAGTCCTAAATTTTGCCTATCGAGGTATAATTAGGATAGAGATCTTTAACGAGTACCTGACATCGCACAGGCTCGGGACCCCATTTTACGTCCCTTCCGAAGGACGGCATAGCTAAGGATTTTTTACTCCCTTTAAAAAATCCTAAGGTCATCTGCCGGGGCTGCGAACCCGCGATCTTGTGTTTAGTAGGTTGCTATGCTAACCACGACACCACAGGTGACCCCCCTAAACAGTAGGCCCTATTTACAAATGTATTCCCCATTAAATTTCTAATTAAATGTCTAACTGTCGTTACATAGAGTAGAGCGTGTAAAAATGTTACATTTTTGACTATTGAAAAACGTTACACTTGTGATAGTGTAAACCATTTTCACAAGAAAACTATAGACCACAACCAAAAAACATATCAACTTCAAAAAGTTTATGCTCGAAACATAGAAAACTGGTTAGTTAGAATACAATATTTTTATCAATAAACAAATTAAACTTCAATTCTTATGAAGGTTCTTAACTTACTATAGCTGGTTATGGTTATTGTTATAATTGTAAGCAGTTAGGTTCAATTTCAATTAAAACATCAATATATTGCAACTCACCAGAGGTACTAGATAAAAAAAAAGAAAGTTAATAATTGCAGAAATGGAGAACTTATTCGCCTTAAAGTTACCAACTCATTTTGTGGGACACATGAAGGAAATAGATTTTGACGTTTTGAATTCAAATTTAACCATGGAAACAAATCAATAATCATGAGAAAACTACTTTTTGTTCAAGGTAAAAGTAGCTAGCAGCTAGTTGGGTAACAAGAAATTTCATGTAGGAACCAGAATCGCCTCGGTACAGAAATTTGTAGGTAGTGGGAGAATGACCCATATACGCATGTATTTTAATAAAAAAAAACAAAAAAACTATACATTAATTTACCTGTGTTTAGGCACCCTATATATTTCTACTTATGATTTTATTTCTACTTCCATTTTTTATCTGTACCTATTTTTTTTTGTTTTTCTGTAAAAAGTTTAGATTCAATTTTTTTTTTTTATGAAATCAGAAAGTTTAATAAAGATATTTTCCAACACATCCTTATAACCGAGAATTTTTTTTTTTTAATTGGGAAAGATAACCAGGCTTCTACCTTAATAAATAATAAACTAAAATATTAAAAAGACGACGAAAATTGAAAAAAATTTGACGGTATATCCTTCGTTACTATACTTGAAAACTAAGTATTTTTCATAACCGTAAGTTACATTGAACTTTCACCATGGATAAATATTTTTTTGTCAATATTTCGTTGCCAACAAACCGAATAAAAATCTTTTCATTAAATCTCTGAGGGAAGCAAGTCTAGTTTGCCAAGAATGTAACCGAGACATGACTAATATATCTGTAGGTTTGAATCAAGCAACTTCAGTTTTATTAATAAAAGCACTCTCAAACCCTGCCAAAGAAAGGTTGAGATGGGTTCCTTGCTCAACAGCTGAAATATAATGACGTCATTTGTGACAATATTGCAGTAGTTTGCAATAGAACTGGATTAATAGAAATATTAAAAAAACAACTGACTATTACCAACGCAGAAATTAACTTTTCATTATTTAAAATTGTACATTTTTTGTGTTCTACAACCGATAGCAAAGAAAAAAAAGACAGAGTTGACTAATATATTAATTATTAAATAATATTATTAATAGAACGAATTAAAATGCTTAATTATTCATAATATATATATATATTTTTTTTTTTAAACTATTTAATGGTATTTACATCTGTATACATCATATCTAAGTGAATATGAGGGAAATGATTACAATAACATGTAAAGAACTACACACTAATAACACTTTAATAGTTCTCTCATTAGAAGGTCTCTTGGCCATCTTCTTTTCAAACGACTTGGAGGATTATCATTAGGAGTGTGAGGCAAGTTGGGAGACTAGTGGATTCGAATGGGTTTGAAGTTTACAATGAAAGAATAGGTATCTGTTTTGTGCCAAATCAGTAACGTGTGAAACATTAATATCTTTATGGATAAGTTTGTTTGTGACATAATAAGGAGGATTGAGGATTTTGGATTGTTAGGATTTGATACGAGAAGAATTGGAAAGTTAAGTGGAACCCCAAAGCTCAACTCCGTATGTCTAAATAGGTCTAATTATTGTTAGGTAAATAAGTCTTTAGTAATATATTGGGACATCCTTATAACCCACCTTGCAGATTAAAAAAGCAATGGCTCCGAGACCTATTGTAAATATTTAATATTGGAGTTCTGGAAATGGCCAGCTTCTCCACTCAAGTCCTGTGTGACTGTACCATAGCGCTCTCCCTCAGCCTCCACTGGATTTTACTAGTGACGCAGCTGATAGAACAGCGCTGGGAACTCTCTGTTCCCTGCTTCCCCTCCTTAAGGGGTGCGAGCGTGGATCGTGGTGTTCCCTGGAATGTTTGTAAATTTGTATATAGAGTAAGAATGTAGTTATGATTGTTTCTTTTCTTCTTAATTTTAATTTTTAATTTTTTTATTTATTAGGAACAAAAATCATCACCTATTTTATATTATCATTTATTTTATTCTTTTTTTATCTCTCGTATATTTTTTTTATTCTCGTATATATATTTTTATTTTATTTCTTGTACTTTTAAAGGTTGTTTATTTTGTGTGAATGAGTCTCTGTCATCAATATTACTCATTGCTATTGAGTGAGGCAGCTTGTAATTATTCTAATAAAACGTTAAACATAAAAGAAAAAGTAATATGTTGGGAGCTTTGAAAGCATGTCTAGTAACTTTTGGAATATTTCAAAACGACGAGCCGTCTTTTAAGCAAGTATGTGCTTACCCAAAAAAATGTAAAAAAAAATGCATTTACAGACAATAGGATATAAACAGAGAAAAAATTCTTGTACAGTCAAAATTCTATTTTAGATCTTGTATTCTTGGAATATTTATTAACTTTTTGTGAACCTATTGTATGAATAGACCCTTTTTCATCTCCGTTTCTTATTATGTGAAGCAATTTATAAAATTTATTCGATGAATATTCAATACAATTTGTTGATGAGCGATTCGCTGTGTATTTACATAAGTGCCGATCTCAACCAACGGCAAATGCCTCAACTACAATGTCGCAACAGACTCGAAGATTAATTGTAAGGTTGTAAATGTTGGCTGGGGGCCAGTGACAGGTGCCAAATACAGGCATCGCCTTAGGTCAAGCTTAACTTAGCGATTTTTAGCAGAGAGGTGCGAGTCGTTACAGCAAACATAAATATTGACAATTACAACTTTAGAAAATAACAAGAGAGTGTGATAGTGTAGAGTTAATCATATATCAGTAATTCTTGAAAAGATTCTATTTAGTGAGTTTTTATACTGTTATTTGCAAATACTTAGTAGCTTATTAATGCAATTGATAATAATTTTTTTTTTTAATTTATTTACAAATTTAAAGACCACACAATAGTTTGGAATTATTTTCTTTGAAAACTAGTTTCCAAATATTAAACAGGCAAACGGCTTCCAAGTAGTCCGTTTGCCTCCTTAGAACTGAAGGTAAATGTTTAATATTCTAAGCAAGTGCCAATTAATTCAACAGTCCTAATTGAATTGATCATTCTATACACATCATACGTAGCTCAAGTGTTTTTACATGTTACTAGTATCTTGTACGTTTGTTTACACGTTCAAATATTTATAGTTGTGAATCTATTTTACATGTTATACTATTTCTCATCAGTAGAACACAAAAATCTATAAATAAAAATAAATTCCAATATAATATCAATCTAATCAATCGATATAGATACAATATAGTTTATCAGTTTATTTTTGAGGTTTAGATTGTTATTATACGATTAATAAACATTTTTTTTTTTTTTTTTTTTTAATTGTATTTATTTATTTATTTTTTTTAATACACAATAAAACTGAAGCTTCGCTGTCTTTTTGTTCGTCAGTTTTTATGAACAATGTAAGTCATTATGATATTATTTCTTTAATTTGACTTAAAATAATAGATGAATGAAGTTTTTAGTACTATTATGTATTGTCCTGATTTAAATGAAATAATAATATTTTTCAAAATAAACATTTGTTCGAAAAAAAAATATATCAGATTTCGGGAACTGATTCATTTTTTATCATCTCTTAATTGAAATTTACAACTGTATAAAAAAAAGCTTCCATTAAATGTGATATATAATAATATAATAACAATCCTAGGAGGAGTTGTGGGGTATAGAATGGGAAGCAAGTTCAGAGACTAGTGGCTGTAATTGGTTATGGAGTTTGCTATGAAAGTATATGTTGCTAAGTCAGCAACATATTGAGAAAAAAGATCTTTATGGATAAGTCTATTTGTGACAAAGTAAGGAGTATTTGGGATTTTCAAAGGAATTCGGATTGCAAGGATTGGTTTCGAGATGAATTACATGGTTTAGTGGAGCCTCAAAGCAGAACACCGTACGATCCAATAGGTCTGATTACTGCCATATAAATGAGTCTTTTGCGATTAATCCAAATCTTTAAACGTTTTGTCTAGTAAATTTCGAAGAAGTCGAAAACAATGATCAGTTTCTTATTGTTTAAGTCTTGTATACAACAAGAAACTTTTCGTGTAAGTTAAACCTATGTCCGTCTGGTAGCTAGCGGAGATGTTCGGCAGGGATCAGGGGAAAAGTAATGCTTTTAAAGATTATAAGAACATTCAATGATTCCATTACTTAATATTTTTAAAGAGATCGATATTGGGATATTTTTGTAATCTTTTTTATAAAGTACTTTTGCATCATATTCTTTTTTTACACGTAGAAAGGGTTTGTTAGTCTTATTTTTTCAAAAAAATAAGCTGCATATCTATCTCTTTCACCATATTTCAACACATATTATCCTCAAAATAGATCTTTTCTTTTTGGTTTGACGTCTCCATTCACCACCTGTGCAAATATGTACAGATATAGCAATAATCTTTGGGATATTTAGTGGTCAATCTTTTCGGTTTATATTTATTTTGTGATGATAATATTTTATTTTGGTTTCCCCGATAAGGAACCACTTTCTATAATTATCAATCTTGAATAATAGATAAAAGTAGAAACATTAGGCTCGATTAGATAATGAACCTCACTCTCGGTTGAGTCATCTCCTGTTAGTGGACTGTCTCCAAGGCTACCGTATTATCGTCGTTTGTTTATTTAGATAGTTTTCTACTTTTTACGATCTTGAAGGCTGGATAAATAATGGAAGTACGATAAGAAGCTTCGGTAGAGAAGAACGAACTGTAACCCAGGAAGGATGAAATCGATTGTATGTTTTATAAATTGTCTTCAACGGCTCTTACAGCAGGTTTAATAACCGAAAAAAACCATATTTGAGTTTAACGAAGAGTCCTATTACCAGGTCCAAATTGATTAAAATAAAAGTGAATAGTATCTGGTCAACAGCTGAATACGTTTCGTATTATTCATTCGTTTTACAGTTCAAATTTTGAAAAATAATGAAATAAAAATATAGACTAATCAGATAAATCAATTCGTTTTTCATCGTGTAAAACAGACAGATAAAATCATATGATTTAGGATTACTAAACTATGAATTGGGATTTTTTACGTATTAGAGTTCAGGCAATGGCCAGCTTCTCTATTCATCCTTTGAGTGATTGAAGTATAGCGCTCTCACTCAGCCTCCATTGGTATTTTTTTAAACCAGTAATGCAGCTGATTGATTGATTTTATTGTTTTAGGACCTATGGCCCTATATTACAGACAAAATATATTTACATCTTAAAACTAAAAATGTTGTAGACTTTTTTATATATAAAAATTAAACTATAACTACATATACAAGAAAAAAAATTCATTCACAAACTTAGGGGTTAAAGAAAAAATAATAATAAAATGAAGAATGAAAAAGCGTTTACCGATTTATGAATTCTCTTATTTCCAGAAACGGCAATGTCTAAGTCACAATATCAAACAAGAGATGTGATGATGGCAGAAACAATCATCTTTTGAAACTTGGTCGAAAGAAACCTTTTCCACCTCGAAAGGGAGTGCATGAACCCGTCTCACAACAAGACTAGCATGGTCATGCCATGAGAGAGAAGAGCTGGGACCTCTCTGTACTTGGCTTGTCCCCCATAAGTGGTGGGACAGGTCTGGTTGAGGGGTCCCTAGAATGAGTGCAGAGTGTTAATTGTAAATAAAGCATGAGTGTATATTTATTTTTTAATTTAATTTTGCTTTATTTTTACTATTACCTCCTGTTATTTATTTTTTTAAATGGTATGATTTGATTTTATATATGTTTCTTTATTTATATATTTCACTTATAAGAGTTACGTATAGCATGGTTGTTTTCTGTTTGCTTCTTTTTTTTTTCATTTAATTCATTCATACACACACACACACACACACACACACACACACATTATATATATATTGTACATAATGTGTGAATGTGATCATAAAGCCATTTATATTACTTATTAACCTCATGTGTGGCAGATTACTCTATAACAGATTTTTAAAAATTCCTTTTTTTATTTTTTTTAATAATAGTATATAAATTTTAATATAATAATAAGACATTTTAAACTATGAAAAACACGTTTCATTGAAATCTCCGGGTATGAAATCTTTTTTTGACCCTTCCGCCAAACTTTTTGGACCAAAAGGTAGTCCTTAGGAATCGGATTAGTGAGGTTCTACAGTATTCCGGCTTCATATGCGAATTTCTGTTTTGCCCAGATATTCGAGTCAACAAGTTGATGAGGGTTTAATTGAGAGTGAGATAAGATTGTGTAACGTGTTTACTGATTGGTTCGATTTTTAAAAATGTTTTGGTCCTTCCCGAAAGGTTATTTATAAGTGCCTCAAGATGTCAATGACTGCCTTTGGGGTTTCTATTTATTTGCTCAGGCAGGACTTTACAAAACAAGAAAAGGAACAGGTGACAGAAAAATTATATGTTGCTGAACCATCATCCATCCAATAGCCTTTTACGAGTGCGGAACAAACCTAATACTATTTGAAAAACAAGGCCTTAATGTAATCAAATATAATAAACATGTTGCGTAGAATATTTGACTTAAATTAAGATAAGTGTACTGGGTGGTGGGGTGTAAGTGGTGTAAGGGTAAGTGGGTACCCTTAATTGGGGAAAAAACCTGGTAGTTGAGCGTGAATTCTAGCCAAATCACCTCCTTTCACAACCGTTGGCTCAGAAACAGTACAGCCTACCTAAGTACTGAACCCGAGCGAGACCATTTATGGGTTGTAAGTGCTACATGTTTTTTTTTAATTTTAATTACATACTGAATCTTTCGACTATAACTATTGAATAATGATATATTGTATATCACAACCCATCACTAACAGGTAGGAAACTGTTTGGGATGGCCACCAAAAAAATACAGAACAGAGTAAATTCATACTTATTCAAATTTATTAGTTTTTTCCCTTTCAAATAGGTTATGGATCGCAACAAATAAAAATGAAGCAAGGCACGGACTATATATTGGGTGTGAAATAAGTTCAATACCATCAATACTTTTTAAGCTATTTCTACTCCTTTGCGATTGCCCAAAGCTGGATAACATTGCAACAGTTTCGGGTATATTCGATCTAAATGTACAATACATGTCAGAATTTATTGTAAGTACATTAGGAACAAATTCATAATGGGTTACTCCAAAAAAAATATAAATAAAAAATAAAACAAAAACCTCCGATAGAAAATTTTTGTTGATTCCTTCAGTTTCATTGATTTCAAGAGTCGCTTTTGCAGCTAAAAAAGAATTTTCCGATATCTCAAAGTGACATGAATTACGCAAGACGTCGTTAAGTCGCTTTTTCAATCAAAACTTTTAAGCCAAAGCTTCGTTCATTGTGTTTAGGCATGCAGTTTAGAATTATTTAGTATTTGTATTCGATTAAATCGATAACACCATTTATTTTCTTTCCAGTTATGATAAAGCAAAACAAAAGAACATCATTTTTTTTTTTCAATTGGTTATAATGATTTCAAATGAATTAAAGATTATATAAAAAAGTAGTTTTCTATTCTCATTTTTCATGTCTAGAAGGAACATTTATAAGTTTTTGTTTTTAAATAATATTTAGTTTAATTTTCAAAATGTTTAATTTATATTATCGTCGTCATTTGTTATAAACAATAGCCCCAAAATATATGGATTGTGACGTCACACCTCTATACTAATTAAGTCATCCTGGATCCAGGTATCAACTAAATTGAATCTTGGTTATACACTGCTTCTTTTGAGTTTTGAGATCGAATTGAAAGAACTCGCTAATTTGAAATTTGATCATTTTTAGTGACTTTTTTTCACACTTAAAAATTTAAAATTTTGACTAGCTCTAGATCTGTTGGTCTTGAAATTAAATTGAAAATTTAATGACATTTTTTCTATCAGAAATTAATTTAATTAAGAAATTAAGAAATAATGGAAAATATTTTTAGTTATATTAAATTTGTCGCAGAACCAACTGTTTAGGAGGTATATTGGTTTGAATGAAAATTTTTTCATTAAAAAAATTATAGTTTAGCCCTATTAAAGTTTACATTTTATTTTAGTCGCTCATTAAGCGTTAATAGTTCCGTGAGGAATAGTGTATATATTATTTAAGGAGATATATTTAGAGCTCTAATCGATTAACAGACTCGATAAAATACTAATATCGATAGCTAACAATAGCTTTTGATGTTTGAACGAGATCACACAGCTATTTAGATGATATAGAAGGGAACCTATTAGTGAGTGGGCCCAGATCCTAAGATAGCTGCGGTGCATGCGACCTCTGTCCAATCGCCACTTTATCTAAGTCATTGCTACTCTGTTAACTCATTTAGTTAATTTGGTAGGTAGTAAATATATTATTATATTTGGTTTATTTTTAGTAATAACTAAATCTATATATCAAGAATAAGAGTGAATTTTAGTATTGTTGATGTTGGGAAAAGAGAACGGTTGATAGTGTTAGTCTTTTGGCCTCGAATAATCGTCAGATCCTGGCAGATCTTTAAAACAGTGTCCTTTGGATAACTTAAATACCGCTAAACAGCATCCTTAAGGACGAAAACTAATTTTATTGTGGAAGGAGAGAATGGCCAAGGATGTCCTTAGGCCTCGAAAAATCGTCAGATCCTGGCAGATCTTTAAAACAGTGTCCTTCGGATAACTTAAAAACCGTTAAAACAGCATCCTTAAGGACGAAATCTAATTCTAATTGTGGACGGAGAGAGTGGCCAAGGATGTCCTTAGGCCTTGAAAAATCGTTAGATCCTGGCAGATCTTTAAAACGGTGTCCTTATATCGACAACAATGGCGGGGGGGTTATTCTTTAGCCGTATTAAAATCGAAATAAATATTTCAAAACATTATCCTCAAGGACAACAATGGCGGAAGTTATCATTCGGATAACTTAAAAACCGTTAAATATTTCAACTTGTTATCCTTAAGGACAAAAAACTAATAAAATCGTTAAATTCCGCCATCTTAAAACAGGATCCTTAAGGACGAAAACTGATAAAATCGTTAAATTCAGACATCTTAAAACAGGATCCTTAAGGACGAAAACTGATAAAATCGTTAAATTCAGACATCTTAAAACAGGATCCTTAAGGACAAAAACTAATTTTAATTGTGGAAGGAAGAGTGGCCAAGGATGTCCTTCGGCCTTATAAAATCGTCAGATTCTGGCAGATCTTTAAAACAGTGTCCTTATATCGACAACAATGGCGGGGGTTATTCTTTCGCCGTATTAAAATCGAAATAAATATTTCAAAACATTATCCTCAAGGACAACAATGGCGGAAGTTATCATTCGGATAACTTAAAAACCGTTACATATTTCAACTTGTTATCCTTAAGGACAAAAAAACTAATAAAATCGTTAAATTCCGCCATCTTAAAACAGGATCCTTAAGGACGAAAACTGATAAAATCGTTAAATTCAGACATCTTAAAACGGGATCCTTAAGGACGAAAACTAATTTTAATTGTGGAAGGAAGAGTGGCCAAGGATGTCCTTCGGCCTCATAAAATCGTCAGATCCTGGCAGATCTTTAAAACAGAGTCCTTATATCGACAACAATGGCGGGGGTTATTCTTTCGCCGTATTAAAATCGAAATAAATATTTCAAAACATTATCCTCAAGGACAACAATGGCGGAAGTTATCATTCGGATAACTTAAAAACCGTTAAATATTTCAACTTGTTATCCTTAAGGACAAAAAAACTAATAAAATCGTTAAATTCCGCCATCTTAAAACAGGATCCTTAAGGACGAAAACTGATAAAATCGTTAAATTCAGACATCCGAAAACAGGATCCTTAAGGACGAAAACTAATTTTAATTGTGGAAGGAAGAGTGACCAAGGATGCCCTTCGGCCTCATAAAATCGTCAGATCTGTAAAACAGTAGTCCTTATATCTCGTATTTGAGATTTACCTGTCTGTTTGCAGTGTATTTTTGTAGCAATGACCAGTTAGCTTGAATGTGTGCTTATCAACCGATTTTTACTTTTTTCGGAGCAGAATCTGAATTCCAACTTTGCGTCCTGTAATTCGCATTTTTAAGAAATTACAATTTTTAATTATTTTATAATTCTGTGGGATAAGTAAAAATTTTATATCTGACAGACGAGGGGATTTTTATGGTTGTAAAGGCTCTTATAGAAACAATTTTCACTAAAATGAATCGTATGTTTCATTTGCAAGTTTTTCAATCTCAGTTCTCGCTTTTAGAAAAAAGTTAAGGATTTTTTCTTAATTGATATTTGCGTTTAATTGGAAATAATCTTTTATAAAAATGTAATAAAAATTATGTTAATTTTTTTCTTAACATATAAAAAATCGCATGTTCATACAAAAATGTAATAATATATAATAATAAACTATACATTTTTATCATTTCATCATTTGGAAGCTAATAGTGAAATAGAACATGTTTTTGTTACGTGAATTAAAAAAAAAGGTTTTTTTAGATGGCAAAATTGAGATTCGGATTTCCTGAAATACTAAAAATCTATGAGAAAGAACCTCTATATTATATTAAGGCTTTCGGGCGAGTTTGAATTTGATATGAAATTGAATTAATTAATAATATGTTTTATGGGAAAAATTATTTCATCATTAGATTTGTAGTAATAGAATTTTTATCACTGTAATAACCCTATTTTGACTTAGGTCTTGTTATTTCTTAAGTAATATATGTACAAGTATGTATAGTGTTGGGAAGATCGTTGGCCAAAGAGGTATCTCGGGTAGGGGGAACTTCAAGTGACCTTAAAAAGATTCAAAATGAACCTCCCTACCCGAAATACCTCTATGATCTTCTGAACACCCTGTATATATATATATATATATATATATATATATATATATATATATATATATATATATATATATATATATATATATATATATTCACACATATATATGTATATATATTTTTATATATTCTTGACTTTTACGATTACATGTTTAATAAGGTTCTTCAGGTTCAGTTAATGAAATAACAACTTATATTGGCGACGTTTATAGACTATATTGTTCTTATAATCATGCCCAACGGTGAAAAAACAGGTTACAATAATTTTTCAGCAAATATTACATTAACCTATTTGCTATTCTTTAACTGTTTTGTGGGTGAGAACCAAAATCCTTCCTAAAATCCTCAATGCTCATTATCGTGTCACAAACAAACTTATCTTTATCCAAAAAGATCCTCATGTTCCAAATATTGTTGGGTTAGCCCAAACAAAATACCTCTCATTTTTTAGTAAACAAACAAATCCATTAGTTTCCCAACGATCCGCGATAACCCTCCAAGGCGTCTGGAAAGAAGTTGGCCTAATGTCCTTCTAATGTAGAATTTATTGAAAGAGCTATTACCGAGAAGTTTTGAAGTTATTGATATATTGTAATCATAATCCACACATATAATTGTTTTATATATTGTATACAGTTGTAAATAGCAATAAATATAAGGTGTATTACAAAGCAATATAATATCCCATCATTATTTATTAAAAAAACATATAATGCTAACATGATTTCTTAAATGGGCGACGTTTCATGGCTATTGCCATATTTTCAAGCCCTGAAAACATGCAAAAACATATATGGACGATAAATACGAATAAAGTATTGACAATGTGAAACAATGTTCATCTAAGTACATATTATATATAATAAATGAATTACCCTTCTGTGTCCATTTACATTTGGATCAGTCTGATGAACAAAAATTTTTAACGACTAAAAAAGTCTTGTCACTAGTATGTTGTCATTTTTCTACATATATTAAAAATTAAATGAATAAATAAATTAAAACAATATAAATATAAAAAATAAATAAATAAAAATATGAAAAAATGTATAATTTTCTATTACACTGCTATAATTTCGCGAAATTTTTATTATTATTGTTATGGCTATTGTTTAATTATTATAATTACCTTAAATAACGATAAATCTCTTAGAACTTTAATTATGGATCACATACTATCTATCCCTGTCACTTATGGGAGATTATATTGCTTTGTAATACACCTTATAAACTAAACTCTACTTTGGTTGTATATATTGTATAATCAATAAATATTTTTTAACGGTAACTGTAACAATTTCCCATTCAGCTATTAAAAATATATATTTTGATTAATATATACCATTTCGCTCCTTAATGCCTAATGCGACGAGAAGAGTTAATTCTAACCAACATAAGCGCCAATCCTATAATAATGTTCGAACTAAAACTGTTTCGCTGCTGTAAATTTATCTGCTCGGTCTTCCTCTGTTTACTTTCTGAAAATTGGTTGAGGACAAGCACCACCGGATGTAATGACCAGCTTCAATCGATGATTGGTCGGTATCGTGGAGGGGAGGGGGTCTTCGAGGTCCAGTGTCCAATCAGGATGGGCGACCGTTGGGTCTTCGGCTCTCCCGTCCGCCACGACTACGACATCAGTGAGTCCCTATCGATAGTTCTTATCATATCTTTGACACTCTACAAATAAAGTAAGAAATAAACTACTGTAGTACAATGCTTAGGCTAGCGAAAAATAAAAAACAACTCACTTTTTTCCTTACTGGGAAAAACAATAGTCATGTGTATGTAATCATGTGTATGTCTGTCTATAATCTACTACGACTGATAAGCAAACTTTTAACAAATTTTTGCTCCGTGCAACAACAGAGCTATAGCTCATACACTTAAAAAATGTAGGCAGAACGTTACTTTATTTATTCAAACCAAACTATAGTAAAAAGTAGGTCCTAGCGACAAAATTATCTAAATATCAGAAAATATTTTCCATTTGATTTCTGATCAGAAAAAAGTCGTCAAATTCTCTATCTGAACAACACCAACAGAGCTAGTATGTCAAAATGCTATATTTTTGAATTTCAAAAAAACGTTACACCAGAAAAGCCAGAATACATATCAATGTCAAAAAAAAATTATATCGAGTTAGAAAAATAAAAAATATGTAGCAAATCATACAATGATAAAGACAATAAGTAAATTATTATTTTTTTTTTTATTATAACAATTTATTGAAATTGACAACTGTACAAAATATATACATCAAGTAAATGTGCTGTTTACTATAACAATAACGTGAAAAAAACTTGAAAAGAACTACTCATCATTAGCACTGTAATAAAAATTCTACACTTGAAGGTCTCTGGGCCATCTTCTTTTCAGACACCTCGGAGGATTATCGGGAATGGTGTGGAAAGCAAGTTGAGAAATTAGGGGATTTGAGTGATCATGGAGCTTACTATGAAAGGATAGATATCTGGCTTGGGCTAAATCAGCAACATATGGAACATTAAGATCTTTATGGATAAGTTTATTGATGACAAAGTAAGGAGAATTGAGGATTTTTTGAAGTATTTTGGATTGTTGAACACACCGGTTCTCGTCCGATCACCGAAATTAAGCAACGTCCGGCGTGGTTATTACCTGAATTAAAAATATTTAATATTTTTAATTTGGATTTGGAATAAAATTTGGGGAAAAAAATGGAAAGGGGGTAGCGGGATAAGATAGGTCTGGCGGCCCCCACGGATTTTATTCAGGCGACCCAAAAACCTTGAAGAGGGCCGAAAAAGAAAATTTTTGAGATTTTTTCTGAACCCCCATCCCCCCCCCCCCTGAAAACCCACAAGGAGAAAAAACGTGCTTTTTGATATTTGAATTTTTTTCGAGGGTTCTAATTAGTTTTTAAGCTGTTCCAACTCAAGTAAAATTTTGTTTGGGATGTGCAGATGTTCCCCGAATTTTTTCAGATTTTATCATATTGCTTAATATCTAAAAAAAAAAACGTAAACAATCGCGATATTGCAGTAAAAACTCTATGGTATTTTGGTGCTGACTCAATGAAAAAGAACGGCCTAAATAGCATTGAAAGATTCACCCTTCCTCCTTAATATGGCGCCGATAAACTTGAATTTGGTTGCTTGTAGTCCGCGACAAATCGATTTTAGTAAAACGTATATTTTAAATTAATCAATTTAGGCCTACAGAATAAGTCAACATTTAATTAAATAAATGAAAAATAGTTCATATAGGGGTTTTCGAGGTCGCTGATCACGAATTTGATGTCAAAAATATAGTTTGAAAACTGACAGCTGTCAAAAAAGCCGTCAAGAAGTGATAAAATTGTTATATTTCTAATTTTTTATAAATAATCAACAAAAATGCTTTATTTATGACTAGACGAGTTGAACGACATTTTCCGCACAAAACGTTTCCTACACCTACTTCTTTGTCCAGTTCCACCGATAACGAGTTGGCTTCTTCTTCTGAAGTAATGAATTTTTTCTTCCCGGTGTCATATCTTAACAGCAGATTGCATTTCACGCATCATTCATCATGTTCATGTTTTGGTTTTTTTTGGAGGCATTTCGGTGTAAGCTGAAAAAATTATCAAATTAAGGTTCTCGAAAAAGTCAAACTAAAGAAATGTAATATGACACTTCACAATACTAGAGATTTTAATACTAAATAAATTCAACAGGGCAACGTAAATATATCATGAAAAAGGTACTCTCGCTTCTTCTATTAACTCGTGTTTTTTTTGAAAATACCAAATAAACTTGTATATTAAATGCGCGGCAGTGCGACAATGAACACGTCTCAACGCAACACTAGTAACCACGGACAGAACACGCACGGTATGCGACACTGCGGCGGTGGAAGGTGACAACGCGGCAGTGAACGCGCGACAACGAAACTAAAACATGGGATAACGTGGCGGTAACATCTTTTATCATGTTCATGTTTACGTTTTTTTGGAGGCATTTCAGTGTAAGCTGAAAAAATTATACACTACGTTTAAGTAAAAAGACAAGAAAGTTTTTCCGACATATATGTTCAATAATATAACAATAAGTTGTAGTTTTTGTCAAAATTGTGCTTACAATCAAGTTATAATACGTTGTTGCGTATTCAATGCCACGTTGTCCCGCGTTTACGGCCCTGTTATTGCAAGTTTTCTGTCGTGTTATCGCTCGTTCATTGTCGCGTTGTCGTTATCGACTGCCGCGTGTATTTTGTCGCATTGTCGCACGTGTTCCGTCGCGTTGTCGCGTGTGAATGGTTGCGTTGACATGTCTTCAATGACATGTTGTCCCCCGTTACGGCCCCGTTATTGAAAGTGTTCTGTCACGTTATCGCTCGTTTATTGACGCGTTGTTGCCAGTTACCAATATACAATCCTACATATTTTGTCGCATTATAACGCTTAATCAATCACTTAGTCACGCCTTTTCAGCCACGTTTATTGGCGTTTTCAAATAAACACGAGTTAACAGAACCAAGAGTACGTTTTTCATGATATATTTACGTTGCCCTGTTGAATTTATTTAGTAATCAAATGTCTAGTATTGTGAAGTGTCATATTACATTTCTTTAGTTTGACTTTTTCGAGAACCTTAATTTGATAATTTTTTCAGCTTACACCGAAATGCCTCCAAAAAAAACCAAAACATGAACATGATGAATGATGCGTGAAATGCAATCTGCTGTTAAGATATGACACCGGGAAGAAAAAAGTCATTACTTCAGAAGAAGAAGCCAACTCCTTATCGGTGGAGCTGGACAAAGAAGTAGGTGTAGGAAACGTTTTGTGCGGAAAATGTCGTTCAACTCGTCTAGTCATAAATAAAGCATTTTTGTTGATTATATATAAAAAATTAGAAATATAACAATTTTATCACTTGTTGACAGCTTTTTTGACAGCTGTCAATTGTCAAAATATATTTTTGACATCAAATTCGTGATCAGCGACCTCGAAAACCCCTATATGAACTATTTTTCATTTATTTAATTAAATGTTGACTTATTCTGTAGGCCTAAATTGATTAATTTAAAATATACGTTTTACTAAAATCGATTTGTCGCGGACTACAAGCAACCAAATTCAAGTTTATCGGCGCCATATTGAGGAGGAAGGGTGAATCTTTCAATGCTATTTAGGCCGTTCTTTTTCATTGAGTCAGCACCAAAATACCATAGAGTTTTTACTGCAATATCGCGATTGTTTACGTTTTTTTTTAGATATTAAGCAATATGATAAAATCTGAAAAAAATCGGGGAACATCTACACATCCCAAACAAAATTTTACTTGAGTTGGAACAGCTTAAAAACTAATTAGAACCCTCGAAAAAAAATTCAAATATCAAAAAGCACGTTTTTTCTCCTTGTGGGTTTTCAGGGGGGGGGGGGATGGGGATTCAGAAAAAATCTCAAAAATTTTCTTTTTCGGCCCTCTTCAAGGTTTTTGGGTCTTCTGAATAAAATCCGTGGGGGCCGCCAGGGCTCTCTTATCCCGCTACCCCCTTTGGAATAAAACATTTTTATAAAATATTGGAAGATATAATAGAGATTAAAAACATAAAGGCTAAACCATTTATCAAATGCCTCAATCTAGTTTGTTACGTTTGAAAATAATTATATAGTATATAATTGTGAGATCCCTCCAACTCAGCTATATGGGGCACCATTGTTTTCAAACATGGGGAAAACTACAAAAAATCGACTACAATAATTTGAAAATGAGATAATAAGAAAAATTGTTAAAGATACCACAGCGCTACGATTTACAATCCTGTTCTATATGAGTAGTTAAAAGAAACAAGAAGTAATTAGACGATAGAAAAATACTTTTAATTTTTTACTTATTAAAAAGACTTTTCGTGCTTCAGACCATGGTGGAAAAAATTTTTTTTTTTTTTTTTTTGCTGAACTATGCAAGAAAGAAAAAAAAACACGAGTTAACAGAACCGAGAGTACGTTTTTTTCATGATATATTTACGTTGCCCTGTTGAATTTATTTAGTAATCAAATGTCTAGTATTGTGAAGTGTCATATTACATTTCTTTAGTTTGACTTTTTCGAGAACGACCCCTTAATTTGATAATTTTTTCAGCTTACACCGAAATGCCTCCAAAAAAAACCAAAACATGAACATGATGAATGATGCGTGAAATGCAATCTGCTGTTAAGATATGACACCGGGAAGAAAAAAGTCATTACTTCAGAAGAAGAAGCCAACTCCTTATCGGTGGAGCTGGACAAAGAAGTAGGTGTAGGAAACGTTTTGTGCGGAAAATGTCGTTCAACTCGTCTAGTCATAAATAAAGCATTTTTGTTGATTATTTATAAAAAATTAGAAATATAACAATTTTATCACTTCTTGACGGCTTTTTTGACAGCTGTCAGTTTTCAAAAATATATTTTTGACATCAAATTCGTGATCAGCGACCTCGAAAACCCCTATATGAACTATTTTTCATTTATTTAATTAAATGTTGACTTATTCTGTAGGCCTAAATTGATTAATTTAAAATATACGTTTTACTAAAATCGATTTGTCGCGGACTACAAGCAACCAAATTCAAGTTTATCGGCGCCATATTGAGGAGGAAGGGTGAATCTTTCAATGCTATTTAGGCCGTTCTTTTTCATTGAGTCAGCACCAAAATACCATAGAGTTTTTACTGCAATATCGCGATTGTTTACGTTTTTTTTAGATATTAAGCAATATGATAAAATCTGAAAAAAATCGGGGAACATCTACACATCCCAAACAAAATTTTACTTGAGTTGGAACAGCTTAAAAACTAATTAGAACCCTCGAAAAAATTCAAATATCAAAAAGCACGTTTTTTCTCCTTGTGGGTTTTCAGGGGGGGGGGGATGGGGATTCAGAAAAAATCTCAAAAATTTTCTTTTTCGGCCCTCTTCAAGGTTTTTGGGTCTTCTGAATAAAATCCGTGGGGGCCGCCAGGGCTCTCTTATCCCGCTACCCCCTTTGGAATAAAACATTTTTATAAAATATTGGAAGATATAATAGAGATTAAAAACATAAAGGCTAAACCATTTATCAAATGCCTCAATCTAGTTTGTTACGTTTGAAAATAATTATATAGTATATAATTGTGAGATCCCTCCAACTCAGCTATATGGGGCACCATTGTTTTCAAACATGGGGAAAAACTACAAAAAATCGACTACAATAATTTGAAAATGAGATAATAAGAAAAATTGTTAAAGATACCACAGCGCTACGATTTACAATCCCTATGCTATATGAGTAGTTAAAAGAAACAAGAAGTAATTAGACTAAAAGTAGAAAAATACTTTTAATTTTTTACTTATTAAAAAGACTTTTCGTGCTTCAGACCATGGTGGAAAAAAAATTTTTTTTTTTTTTTGCTGAACTATGCAAGTTATTTTGCACGCTTTATAGTTACCGTGTAGGTGTACGGTTTATACGAAAACAAAAATTTCTCACATAGATACTGATATTTGGAACCTTAGTTTATATATTTATTTTCCTTTTGTTTATTTTATTTTAGTTTTTGGGGCCTTATTCAAAAGACCTTGTCAATTTTGCGGGGGCTCCAACAGTTACACTTATGACATAAACATTCTGGCAGAATGTGATAAATAGTTGTTACGGCTTCATTACATTTATTTTTTGAGTTCCTTGTGCTAATGATTCACTTTCTGTTATCTCATTTCTGTCATTTATAGTACTTTTGTTTTTATTTCCTTTCTCAATTCTAGATTTTTCATCCAATTTTTGGTAAAATCTTTCAAATCTGTAACTTTATTACCTTTTTTTCTATTCCAATAGTTGTTTTTTTCCATTTCCCTTATGAGTTAAATAAATAATTTAACTTATGAGTTAAAAACCAAAACAAGAGTAAATTTCTTGACATACGTTATTTTTTTCTGATGATGGATTTATTGGTTGTGGTTTGCTATTGGTAGTCATAGGAAGCAACTTTTTTACTTATTTACTAATATAGAATTTTTTTTTTATACATACATTGTTATATTTAAACATATATTCATATAAACAACAACTAAATGTGCTGTAATGTGAATACAATAACATGCCATAAGTTATAAAGAAATAACCATTAGTAGCACTTCAGTAAATGTTGGACATTAGAAAGTCCCTAGGCTATATTCTTGTCAGACACCTTGGAAGGCTAACGGGAATCGAGAGAGAAGCAAGTTGGGAGACGAGTGGATTCGAGTATGTAGTAGTATTTGTGACATATTAAGGAGATTTGAGGATTTTATGAAGGATTTTAGGTTGTAAGGATTGGATACTAGAAGAACTGGAATGTTTAGTGGAGCCCCAAACCTCAACTCTGTAGGTCCAAATGAGTCTAATAACGTTCGTATAATAAATCTTTTGAGACTAATTGAGAGCTTTACGTTGTTACCATTTGTCCAGTAAATCTTGGAGTAGACGAGAACGGCGAGCATTTTCGTCTTGTTTTAGCCTCATTTAGCATTAAATTGAAATATCGATTTTTATTATACGATTCTTACTTTTAGATAATTCAATCAAGAACTGTTTAGGATTTCTGGGTTAAATACGTTTCCAGCAAGTGGATTTCTAATAGTATTGGAAATATACTTGATAGCAAAAAAAAACGGGACACTTAGATTTGGTCTCATAATTTTTATTAATCAATAACAAAAAATTATAAAATAAAGAAAAAATAAGAAATTAACACATTTTTAAAAAATTTTATTCTCTATTTTTATCAGGTTTTCTGACAAGGGATGTTCTTCTAATGGGGTTTTCCCCTCTTATACGACGAAAGGCGCTAATCCTTTCAGGCATAAAAGAAATTAAAACAATTCAATATATAACACAGAAGTAGAATTTGCGAAATTTCAGTTATAGGAATTATTTTTTAAAATCAATTCCACATTATTTCAAGACAGGAAGGTATGTATTTACCACAATGCATTTTTTTTTCTGTGCCGTTTCACAACGTATTTAACAAAATTATGAGACTAAATCTGAGTGTCCGGGTTTTTTTTACTGTTGAGTGTATGTAGGAATTATTTTCTGATTGCGGTACGAGAGACAATAAATTCAATTTTAGTTAATTTATTTGAGACAAAATAATAATAATAATAAAGAATTTAGAATATTATGAAGTTTTCTAATTGACGTAAGCGACAACAGGAGGAAAGATGTTTTCATTTGAAGAATCTCAGCCTTGAGGCCGATGATAGTGATAATTAGTGACAAACAATCGTGAGAATATTGTTTCTATAGTAACTATGTAATTTGGTATGCTAAACGTTGAATTTTGATTAAGGAGTTTGTCATTTCCACAATCTTGGTAAATGTTAAACTTATTTCCACAAAATAAATACCTAAAAAGGCCAGATTCTGTGGTCAAAATTAATAAAAACAGAAAGTCACAGGAGAGGAACATCAACGTACCGATGTATATTCTGAATAGGGAAACTCATATATTAAGATAAAAATTGTTAAATAGAAAAATAAAATTAAATAGCTTTAATATGTGTAAATGTAATTAGAATGGTTAACATACAAATCGAAGTTTAGATATTCATACTGAAATTTTAAAATGTTAAATAATAATTAATGGATTAATTAACTTCAAAACATATCATTTTTTCGTTGTATTTTTATTTCATATAAAACTACAATGGCTTTCGAGAAAATTTCCCTTTAGGCTAGAAATATTAAATATAACATGTTAAAATAAAATCATAAGACTTTGTTATTTGAAAAAGGTATAATCAAAATAAAAACATAGATTCTTCTTAAATATATAACAGTTATAAGATATGAATTTTTTTCATCTTATATAGTCAAAAGTATCTATATTTCGTAGGTTGTTATCAACTTACATGTTTTCTATAAAATTATCGTACATGTATTTCAACATTGACATATATAGCTCAAAATCCGAATTAAAAATAGTAAAATTTCATAGTCTCATAAGATACATGAATCATCTTTTAATGTAATCAGCTGATGTATCAGATAGTATTTGAAGTTAATTCGATGCATTTTTGAGATTTCATAGAAGACTATTGAACCTGAAATACAGATTTTTGAGTTGTGTCACTTTTGAAATATATGTGCGATATCATTATTTGAAAATATTTATTTTTTCTGATTTTATTAAATTCAAAGCTTATACTGAAGTTTTGTGATCACTTGTTTTAAGTTATAAGAATATATCTCCGTAAAAACCTTTAAAAAAAATTTAAACCATCAAAATTAAATTGTATCTTTTAGTATTTTTATGATTAAGGAAATAATAGCAATAGAGTTCTTTTAGAGTAATGATTAAGATAATTTTCTAAGATTTATTAGTAAAAATATTAGTTATGCTTAAACTAATACTCTAAATACCACATTATATATTGCCCTTAATATTTTTACTTAATAGTTCTATAAATTACACTTAATCGAAAAAGAAGGACATAAAACAATTACGAAGATAATGCGTTATCTCGTTGTGGCTTATCTCCTAGATCTGGCCATAAAAGTTCATTTCTCAGAATTCACCAGTATTACCCTAGAGTTAAGGAGATTTTTGCTTTTATAAGTTTCATCATAGTAGAAATAGAGTCAATTTTTTGGAGGGAAAAATTGAAAATTGTTGAAGAAACCTTCAAGATAGAAGTAAGTGTTTTTTAAATTGACTCGGTACATTCTTTGATCCACAAGTTTCAAGACTTTACAGACAGCATACATTCAATTTATAAATTTACGCTTAAATAAAATAAATTCATTGTCTTCAGACATCCACTCCATTTTTCTAGTTCATAATATTAACATAATTATAATTCGTTTGGATTAAGTGATGAAGTAAAACATCTTCAATATTTTAAATAATAATAATCCTTGTTTCTTTAATGTACTTTCAATATTGTTATAAAGAAGTACAACACCTATCCTGAATGGAAGTGCTAATATTAGATATCAAATTTTTAACAGAACATGTTTTACAGGTGACCTAATTGGTCAAAAGCGATACTTTTTTGGGGAATGCTAGGGCGTAACGCTTATTTTAATAGTTTGATATTATGACACTTATTATCACATTATGACACAGTTCAATCAGTATTAAAATGTTTGTTTGTTTTAACGTTTACCTAGAAAAAAAAAATTCCTTTGTTCCCTAGTCTCTCCTCTGTTTTCAGCTAGAAAAGAGAGTTTACCATTCAGAAAATAGTTTTGTTTATAATATCAGGAAGTATATTTTGTTTTTGTGTGGAATTCAGTTTGGTGAAAAAAAAGGAACAGGAAGAAAAGTATAATTGAGAAATGAAAAAAGTTAAAGAAAGGCGGAGAACAGAGAAGGAAGTTCTTTTTTTGTTTTTTTTTTTTAATTAGGTAGAAGTGAAAATTAAAAAAAAAAAAAAAATTAAAAATACAAGTTGAACAGATTAATTAAAAAACATTTTAACAAAACAGATCTTACACTATTTCTATGTATGACCATAAGTTTTATTTTTATTTTTTTCAATTTTTCAATGCATAATTTCAATTTTTAAATATTTAAAATCAATTATAATAAATTCCTCTGTGCCCCTAGCATATCGCTAATGATTCCCATTGCAATTTCTTGCGTTGGATTGAAACGAAAATGGAATTATAATAAAAGCCATAAAAGTTTTTGTAAGCTTATCATGTGATAAACGAGAAACATCATAAGTTATCCTACACAGCAGGAGGTATCTCATCAAATTCGGCGTTATAACTTTAACAAACCAATAGTTAGCAAACCGCTAGTTAACAAGCCGCTAAGTTAGCAAACGAATAAGTTAACTAGTATCCAGGCAACACTTTTCTTAGGTTAGGGATATTGATAAGATACCTGACAATTTAGAAATAATATAATAATGATAAATTCCAACACTGAAGCTTGAATTTTTAACTATGGTTGTGAGATGCATTAGACTATAATATAATATACGATATTAACCACAGAAGCTCCATAAATGTAAATAACTACACTAGCTCTATCTGATGGATTTATACAGAATCTACTTAGCGAATGATAGCTAGCAAACCGATAACTTTTTGTCTATAAACTGGGTATAAGAGAAGTTAGGAGCTCAACTCTCGCTATACATAATAACACTAGCTTATTAATTATTGAGCTCCTTTTGTTTTGTTTTTTCTTTAATCTCACTGTAACATCGCCACTGAATGTCGCTCTTTAATTGTAACATTATATTTTACTTAACCTTCAACCAAATCAAAACACCCAAAAGGATACTATTTTTGTAAAAATATGTTTAGATACATTATATTTTAATGATATGTGTATCAATGTACTATTTTTTTAAAACGAAAGATGATTTGAAGTAAAACCATTTTTTCTCCTGATACGAAATACAAAATTTTAACATGAATTTGACCGATCTTATATTATTATTTATTATAATCGTTGTGTATACAAAATTGTTCTCCTTTGGAAATAAACAATACAATCATATAGGTAAGCGGAACATAAAGAACATAAGGTCATAAACTGTAAGCAGGGTTAAGTTATTAAATCATAAAATTTATCTCTTACAGAAAACTGAAAAAAAACAAAAAACAATCGACGGCTATGACGGGGGATAGTCCCTAAAACATGTTCCATTTTATTCTTTCTTTAGCCGCAAGGCTTAGGGGGGCCAGTTTTTTATTTATTTCATTTCATTTATTTAGTAATTTATTTTAAACTTGATATCTTATTTATTTATTTGAGAGTTTTGAAGCGCAAAACTTATTTTTCATCAACGCTCGTCTGTTCTCAATGGAAATTTATCTATATTTTGTAATAGAGCTTTTCTCTATAAAGGAGGGCTATTACTTTTTCAATAATTTTTTCGTCGTTGCCAAGAGCCTTTGAGATGTTTCGAGGTATTCCTGATTCGGCTAGCTTTTTGGTGTAGTATGGGCATTCAGTAAACATATGGTTTATTGATAAAACATCGCCACACATTTCGAAATTGGGAGGAGCCTCTTTGGTTATTAGGTGAAGATGTGTTATTCTGGAGTGGCCAATTCTTAATCGCGTTAAGATCACTTCTTCTTTGCGAATATTTAGGTAGGAACTGCTCCATGGTTTTATTTCCTTCTTAATAGCCTTGAGTTTACTCGGTGGGCTGTGATCCCACAATGCTTACCACTCTTGGGATATCTTCTCTCTAAGTGTGCGTGCAAGTTCTAGTGCCGTTAGAAAAGTTTTGACAGGTCCTGGGAGGGCTAGAGCTTCTTTTGCAGCTTTATCAGCCATATCTTTACCTTTTATACCGATATGACTTGGTGACCAGATGAAGTAAACCAATTTTCCTCCTTCATGTAGTTTCTTGACGAGGTCCAGAATGCAGTGTATTCCTATGTGATCTTTATTGAACTTGATATCTTTATTTTTGGTAAGATACTAAAATACGTGGCGTGAAATGGGAGGGGGGAGGAAGCTTAACTTTGTGGCACCCCCTAACTTTTTTTTTCAAGTTAGCCCAGAAGATGCCTCATCCAGTTCCTTTTCATATTTCTCTGGGGGCTGTCGGGTATGCGCGTTGTGCCTTTATGATTATATTGGAAAGTCCGTTTAATTTTTCATGAACTCGTTTCCAGGGTGTCAAAAATATGTAGCTAAAATATGAAGTACATACTTAAAAGACTCTTGCATTTTTCCTGGCACAACTGTTATTGCTAGATCGCTTGATGTCTTAATTATTTTAGCCTCAATCCAGAATAGACTTTTGGATGATCATTTTTCATGCTGGATATGTTATAATTATGGCTCGGATTCATATGTAAAAGATATTTACCTTGCAAAGCATAATTTTTCAAAAAACACGAGTTCATATCTATAATCTGATCTAAATCATTAGGCCAATATCTTACTATTTAGCTTTTTTTTTTAATTTATTGATATTTAAAACTGTACAAAATAATATACATCAAGTAAATGTGTTGATAGTGAATACAATGGCATGTAAATAACTTGTGAAGAACACATAAAGCTTCAAATGTACATATTTGTGTAGTTTAATTATTCAGTTTATTTCTGTATTAAAAATATTATTTCGTTAAATTAGGTGTTAATTTTTATTTTAATTAAAATTTGATTGAATTAATATCTACAACCACATTTTTAGGCCTTTTTAACTATTATCAAAATTTCTATTTTTTTTTTTCTTAATTTAAATAAATACAATAATTATTTTGTATTGGCCATTACTGAAAGTAGCTTAGAAGTACTGAGCTACTTTGGATGTATTTTTCTGAAAATGGTTAAGAGAAGAATACAACCCAGAACAATCTATTTCGTTTGATTCGTTCGTTAGCAGATATAATTAATATTAAACCAATAACAAAGTAAATTTTTTCTTCAAAACTAAATAACAGCATGAAAAAGTTTTTAGCAACGGACAGAAAAACGATCCAGTTTTACAAGTAAGCGATTTTGAAATTCATATGGTTGAATATTTTAGTATTTTTTTTTTTTTTTTTGTATGGTTAGAGGAAAACTATGGCTATCATACTATAAGATTTATTCCCCAATGCCTTAAATAAACGACTAATAAATTAAAATTTATAAAAAAAAAAGAAAAAAAAAAAAAAAAAAAAAAAAAAAAAAAAAAAAAAAAAAAAAAAAAAAAAAAAAAAAAAAAAAAAAAAAAAAAAAAAAAAAAAAAAAAAAAAAAAAAGAGAAGATCGTTCAAAACATCATTACTCCAAACAATATCACAAAATATACATCAAAATGGAATTGAAGATCGAACTTCTAAGTGCTGACCTCATAAATTCATAGTTAGGAAAACCAATACCTGTTAATACACTTATTTCCTTAGCCTTGGGGCACAATAATACTAGAGTGGACAAAACAAATTCCTTTTCAATTTAAAATTACTTAAACAAATATTGTGATCCTAAGAAAGTAAATGACATATTTATTTATTTTATTTTTTATTTTTTTTATACTTTATTGAATTCACGACTAAATACCATAAGTAAAATTTTATAAAATGTTACCAAATGTTCTACATAAGAAATCCCTTAGACTTATATTCTTATCTCTTTCCAGACCACTCGGAGGGTCATCGAGAATTGAGTGTGAAGCAAATTGGGAGACTAGTGGATTCAAGTTATGGAGTTTCTCATGGAAAGATAGGTATCTTGTTTAGGCCAAATCTGGAACATATGGGACATTTAGACCGTTATTGTTTACTTTATTTATGACATAATCAGGAGCATTGAGGATTTTACGAAGGATTTCGGATTGTAAGGATTGGATACGAAAAGATTTAATAGGATTAGTGGAGCTCCAAAGCTTAACTCCGTATATCCAAATGAATCTAATTACTGCTAAGTAAATATGTCTTTTGTAATTATTTGGGAGCTTTAAACGCTAGTGTCTTAAATGTTGGTGCTGTCGAAAATTAATAATAATTATATTATATTTTACTATAATTATTGTTATATAATTACACAAAGTATATAATTTATATTGATGCCAATATCACTAAAAAATGAGGATGTGGCTGCAAAAAGGCCCGTTTTAGGTAAAAAGTTTTGAACGTCTACCTTCTTGTTTTAAGAAAGTTGTGTTAAAATTGTATTAATTCTTAAGGTAAAAGGAATTGTTTTATTAATCAGGTCATATGCAATTTTAGCAGAATGGCAAATATTTCAGAATAAAATCTGTCTAGGTTTCATTCTAAATCATTTATATAGGATTTACACTCAGTATATGTTGATTTTATAATATAAAAGACAACACATGCTAAAAGAGCCTGTATATTTTTTATTTAGAAATTTTAGAAAGTAAAAATAAATGAACTGCCAATTATTCATGTGACTTTCATAATGATCAGTTGATAAGCAGATAGAAAGATAATGAAACAATATGAAACCAAAAGAAAATACAAAAACATTTTAGAAAAAATATATATATTTATATTGAATGCTCATAGTTTCATAAAAATATAACTTTTGGAATATGGGCCCTTATTGCTGTCACACCCTCAAAAAATAATTCCACCCACTAAAATTTATTCCATTTTAGTTCTCTTTTTTTGATTGATTAGTTTGTTCTCTTTATTATTTATTTGTTTGTCCTCATTTCTGCCCTTTATTTATTTTTCTGATTAGATCTTTTGTCGATATATACACATATTTGAATTATTAAGGAATTAGATTACTGTTCGGGTGCCAATAACTTGATTGGTTTGCGCCGGAGACATTTCAACCAAATGCCCCTAATTTAAACAATTTATTAATATTTTCATGATCATAATTCTTCTTCCGTAACATCGCATTCAAAGACTTAATCCAACAAATAAGTTAGTCTAACAGTGGACCCCAGTAAAACCAACTAAACTAAAAATTCCTTATCAATAAACAAACTGGAAAGCCTCCCGTACAGAGAACTGTTTGCTGATAACAGAATACACTGGTAGCTCTAAGTTGTTTGTTATTTATCAGATAAAAAACATCAATGTCCAACCAACAAAGGGAGCACCTTTTTTCATACATTATTAATTGTTTAAATCAATGTTAAATATTATCACCTGTACTTACATTTTCTTATTTCTAACTAAACATTAGGAGTAATTTCACTATTAATTTACATCAGTTCCCGAAAATTATTTTCTTCACTTCGTTGTCATCCAGACTTGTTTTCTTACATATTAAGAATACTTTGAATTACTAAACATATTTTGATATACTGAGGAGAAAAAAACCACCAGTTAATAGAGGATGGGTGTGTCATGATGAAAATAAAGGAATGCATAAACATAACATTACATAAAACAGTAACAATCATTTTTGAATATTGTTATCGTATAAACTACTTTAATATTTAATACACAAACGTTCAAAGCTTCAAATAAATAAAAAAAGATTCATTTAAACGACAGTTATTATACCTATTTGGACATAAAGAGTTGAGCTCTGGGGCTCAGGTATGCCTTTTCGTTTTTCTCGTAAACAATTCTTACAATCCGAAATCCTTTGTAAAATCCTTCTTATTGTGTCACAAACAAACATATTATCTTGATGTTCCATATGTTGCTGATTTGGTCCAAACAAGATACCTATCCTTGCATGATAAAACCCCGCAAACACTTGAATTCACTAGTCTCACAACTTCAGCTTCATATTAGATTCCTTATATCCCTTCATGGCATCTGAGTTGAAAATGGCTAAGAGACCTTCAAATGTAGAAATTTGATTGAAATGCTACTAATGAGTCATTCTTTACAAATTATTGACATGCCATTGTAAACATTTTCCTCAAAAGTTTCTATTATCATTATTATAATTATCATACAAAGTTTAAGTACGTAATAACTATAATTAATGTCAGTGATATAGAAAAAATATATATTTTAAAGATACATTAAATAATCAGAAAGCTGTTTTGGGCCATTCCGAGTCAAATCAACCAATTTTACATTAAATTCGGACCTTGACCTCTCCGATTTCTATGATTTTTTGTATAGCAGCTGTACTTACCAAGACTAGTAAAATTGTAAAATACTAAATTTTTCTGACTTTTAATTTTTGGGTTATAAGCTTTTAAAAATTCTAAAAATACTGTTTTCGGTCCTCTCTCAGTACATTCAAAATTATGCCATTAAAAAACTATTTCTCCTAGAGAGCTGGAATTTGCGGCATTCTTTTCCATTTGAAATGCTCCTTAATTTCATACCTATATCACTCAATATATTTTCCGTCAATTTTGTCTTCTTCCGAAACGTCCAAAAATGGTTTTCGTAAACCCCAAAATACATACCCTTCGATGTTTTCGAAGAAAATATATGTGATGTATAGGTACTATAACTGACTACATGTGGGAAAAATTTCAGAATGGAATGGAATTGGGTTCTTGATAAAAAAAAATTTTTTTTTTTTTTTTTAATGGACAGTTAGTCCAGTCAATAAAAAAATATTGAGTTCGTTATCTGAAAACCTAGGTTTTTCTTCGGAAACTTGTTCAGGGTAGTAAACATACTAAAAGTCCTGCAGTTTTCGGGCCTGGAAACAGGAAGAGGGGGGGGGGGGTGCAGAAGGTCCCTTTTTATGGATTTTTCCATAGTATAATCTTCTCCTGAGGGCGATGGGGCAGGTTTTATCCTTAATGAAAGTCAGCTGATAGGGTAGGTTTGTCCAAGGCGTTGATATCAGGTATCTATAAACAAACTCGGACCAAAAGACAACATCATCATCTCTTATATATAGCCCCTTATCGGGATCTATCATATTACATCTGAGGAGGCACTTCGAAAAAAAACGTTTTCTTGAATAAAATTTTCTTAATGCAAGACCAAAGATAATTGATGATCTAATGGTTTAATTTAGATTTATAACATCATTAAAAAATATATTATTAGTACCAAAATAACACACATAGATTATTAATGATATTAATGAAAAAATAATTGTATAATATGAAATTAACAGAACGAAATTTTAGAATGAATTCGACGGCCAGTAAAAATATTATGTACTTCGTTTATTTTTACTGAGGCGTCACACTAATTTAAAACCCAGCATTATAAATATCTTCCCTTTGATGTCTTGCCCTTTTAATTAATATCTCGATTCATCAGAGCTTTCATTTTTTTTTTTTTTTAACCCGGAATTCACCACACCTGTCACATTTATTAATACTCAAACTCAAAAATAATACATAAAAATTACGAGGTCTTATCAGGATAACTTATACGATTATGGATACAATCACTAACATATTGTTCACCATACCAGATGATATTAGTCCAGTAAAATAAGGGTTTGCCGAAGAAAAAACTGCGGAACTTTTATTCTCAACGGATCTTTATGTTTCTTGGGGTGCTGAATCCGAATCTGAGGTTTGCTACAACGGCAACCATTGGCTTCATGTTCAAAATTGCAAAAAAACTTTATTTTTGTTTTTTTATCTATAACACGATAACGAAGCTTTTGTCGAAGAAAGTCTTCAAATATTAATTGTAGCTGGAACTAGTACCTACATAATGAAAAAAAGAAATCCAAAATCGGACCATTTTTCGCGAAGTTACGTTATTGGGAAAACATGGAGAAATTGGCCAACTCGCCGCATGGTCAGTCCCACAGCTCCGCGAAAACACGTTTGTCGTACTCTTTTGGCTATAACTCTGAAACTATTTGTCCGATACAACATTACTTTTTTTCATCTTAAAGCTGATTAAATTTGCTATAAGAAACTATAAATGAAAATGTACATGCCAGCCCGCTAATAAAAAACGTACTGATGTGAAATCCAAGTGATTTTTGGCACATTTGTCGCTCTAACTCCTCAAATATTTGTTCGATCCCGAATTTATTTTTTCTATCTCAAAGGTGATTAAATTCGCTATCAGATGATATATATATGTAAATTATATTAAATCCTGTAAACCACCCAAGCTAGCACGCTGAATGTTTATGTTTTGGCAAAATATGTAAATCATGACATGTTCAGTAGACTGGTGTGGGTATTTCACGGTGTTAATTATAAGTTACATATATAGGATCTAAAAGTAAATTTAACCAGATTTTAGATAAAAATATTGAATTTTGAATTGGACAAATGGTTATGGAGTTATAGCGAATAATGTTCCCAAAAAACATGTATTTTACAAAAGTAAGTGATTTTCAGCGTGATAGCTTGTGTATTTCAAGAATTTGGATAAAGATTTCATATATAGGATCTAATTGCAAATTTAACCACCTTTCAGATTAAAAAAAAACATTTTGAATCGGACAAATAGTTTCGGAGTTATATTGGAAAATGTGCCGAAAACCAAGGATTTAACAACAGTACGGGTTTTTAGGAGTCTGGGATATTATAACTCCAGAAGTATTTGTCCGATTCAAAATGTTTTTTTTTTTTCAATCTGAAAGGTGGTTAAATTTACAATTAGATCCTATGTATGAAATCTTTATCCAAATTCTTGAAATACACAAGCTATCACGCTGAATATCACTTACTTTTGTAAAATACATGAAAAATGGTCCGATTTCGGATTTCTTTTTTTCAGTAAGTAGATACTAGTTCCAGCTACAATTAATATTTGAAGACTTTCTTCGACAAAAACTTCGTTATCGTGTTATAGATAAAAAAAAAAAAATAACGGGTTTTTTTGCGATTTTGAATATGAAGCCGGTGGTTGCCGTGGTAGCAAACTTCAGATTCGTATTCAGCACCCCAAAAAACATAAAGATCCGTTGAGAATAAAAGTTCCGCAGTTTTTTCTTAAAAACGGCCTTTTGGAGCCTTATTTTACTGGACTAATATAGGGTAAAATATGTTTTGCTAAGGTTGGGCACCCGAGCTGGATAACTATCGATTTTCAAGCCATCGATCTTCAAGTCATATTAGATCTTCCTATTAGATATTTACGGTGTTTTGACAAAATATTGGCAAGGTTGCCAAACACTAAATTTTAAAGGAGTCACAAACGTTTAAAAAAAAAAAAAAACTTGTACCAATATCTACTATTTGGCGAGTTGGGGCTATACATCTCGTTTTAATCGTTGATTAATCCTTATTAGAAAATTAGTTGAAAAGTTGTGTTTGATGATGTAGGTTATTGAGAGGGATCAGTCAATGGGATTAAAAAAAATAAGTAATGTCAAAATTAATTTTTTATTTTGCCAAATAAACCCACATTCATATATAAATTACATACACCACCTCACACACACACACACACACACACACACACACACACACACACACACACACACACACACACACACACACACACACACACACACACACACACACACACACACACACACACACACACACACACACACACACACACACACACACACACACACACACACACACACACACACAAACAAACAAACACACACACACACACACACACACACACACACACACACACACACACACACCTGCGCGCGCGCAAACACACACACACAATAATAATATATACTGATTTTTTTTTAAAAATAATAATTTTTTGAATAATTGCAAGCTGCCACAGTCAAGGGCGATGAGTGATATGGATTACAGAGACACTTTCATACAATATATAAAAAAAAAAAAGAAAAGTAAAATAAGGAAATAAAGTAAGAAAATTCAAATAAAAAGCCTCTATATATACAAGAAATAAAATGTAATAAACGAATACATAATACAAACAATAAATAAATAATGAATAATTAATACAATTTAGGTATTAATTTTTGAAACTAATAAAGAAAAATAGGGGAAGAAAAATAAAATCATAATCTATTTACACGTACAAACATCCCGAGGAAAACCTTGATCCAAGCTTGTCTCTCCAATTTGGAAGGCAAACCACGCTCAAATAGTTCTCAACACTGTTCTCTCAAATCCGTCACAAACAGAATCCAGAGGAGGCTGGGAGAGAGCGCTGTGGCACAGTCGCACAGGACTCGAGTGGAGAAGGTAGTCATTGCCAGAACTCCAAAAATAAATATTTACTATAAGTCTCGGGGACACTGCCGTTTTAATCTACGGTGTTGGGATGATTGGAAAGATTTCGATGGAACTTTAAGAAGGACGAAAGGTATATTGAGATCATTGTGTAGGATTTTGCACAGGTTTTTAGTTTAATTTTTTTTTTTACTATATATTTTATATGCTTATATTCTTTTAATTAAAAGACAGGAGACTTTTAATGACCACCGATCCGGTTTGATGTGATTTTGTTGGACTACTCCATCCTATTTTGTTCTATTGTAATTAATGGATCTCCCATTTTGTCTCTCTTGGTTGCTAATCTTCATTAATCCGCGAAACTAATTAAATATGCTCTGTCTCAGCAAGCTTTTCTATGAAAAGTTTGAGATAATTAATATCATAAACTCACCTTTGTGCTGCTTTTCATCACGTTTTTAAAAAATCGTTCTTTTAATTACCATTTCAGATTTTATTTTGGTTATCAAACAAAATAGTTCAGTGTGGTATTATAATAAAATACTGTTTATTTTAATTTTAGTATGGCATTAACAGATAACATATTTGATAATTCTTTTTTTTTTTTTAATTCGTTTTTTTCTCACTCAGCCTCCACTGGGTTTTCTTTAACACCAGTGACGCAGCTGAGAGAGAAGAGCTGGGACCTCTCTGTGCCGGGCCTGTCCTTCCATGAGTGGAGGGGCAGGGTTGGTTGGGAGATCCCTAGGATGAGTGTGTCTTGTAAATAGTCTTGTAAATGATTGTAGTTTTAAATTTTTTTTATTGCTATTATTTATTTTGTTTTGCTAGTATTTAGTTAGTTTTATTGCTATTATTAATTTTGTTTGTCCGCTACAGTATGGAACACTCTCCCGCCTGAAATAAGACATGCACCTTCCTTAAGCTCATTTAAAACACTTCTTTTTCAATATCTCCTCCCATCCCAGTTAGATGCAATCGATATGAACAATAATTAACATTAAATTTAGTCAAATTGAATAAATCTGATACCGGTGAATTAGTTCTTATGAAAATTATTATTAAATTTATATTTTCTTTTATTTAATAATAACCCTTTATTTGTTCCATAATGGTACATAATCATTTATTTTATAAAAATTCAAATTTGTTTTCAGTTTAAATATTTTTCCTATACCAAGAAATATTATCTATTAACTAGACAATTCATATGTGTATGGTTGTTTGTATGGGTATATTAGTAAATGTGTGCAGTATATATAAATATATATCGTGGTATCTGTAAATATTTTCTTTATTCGATGTATATATAAACATAGTTCATTCTCTGTATATATCGTTTCTTATTTCCTCATGGTATATTTTTTATATTTTTTTTTTTATTTCATTTCTCCTTCTTATGTTATTATATCTACTTAAGTTCTTTAAACAATTATTTACAATTAACTGTATTTGCATGTCTCATGTTTCTCATGTATAAATACCTTTGTACGAAAATATGCAAACCAGACCATTGTACTACATTATGATACAATTTTGTCATTCTTAGGGGGACAATACGTCTAAGAATAAAGATTATTTGTTCATTATTTATGTTTAGCATAGTACTTTGGTTTTCTTATTTATTTTTATTTTTTTTCAAGTATTATTATTTTCTTTTATATTTGTTCTTTATTTTATTGTACAGAATGTGTGAATTTAATCATGACGTCATCTATATTACTTATTGGCGACATTTGTGGCGGATCGTAATAATTACTCAATAAATGTTAAAAAAAAACAAAAAAATCGTTTTTAATGTGTAGCAGATCGCGCAATATTGTCAACAGCATCCTATCCCGCCTATTCTCTAGAGGGAGTTATTTACGGCACTAGGTTTATGGTTCTGATCTGTATAGACCGATTTGATATTTACATAAATTTAAATTTTAAGAAGCAACTAAGGTTTATTTGTTCCTGAATGTAAATCAAACAGCACTCATATCATACCATATCATATCAAAACAAGTTCATCCATAGGAACTTATTAGATCAACAATCTACCAATTACTAGTTCATAGAATATATTGGTAAGCCTGTTCTTCTAGACAGAGAAACCATTTAGAGTTTTTTAAATGTACGATTTCCTTGATTGAATAAGATTTATTTCTATTATTTCAGTGTCTAACTGTAGTTAGACTTCGAGTCCAGGAGACCCTCTTGGGGCACACCCAGCCTTGCTAAAGTATTACTTTTTTTATTTTATTACAATTTGACGATTAATTTAAAATCTAATCTTTGTTTGTAATATCAATGAAGTGTGGCAAAGTGCCACCTGATTTTTTTCTTATAATAATAGAAAAAGAAAATAATAGAAAAAGAAGATGAAACATTTAAAATGTTTCATCTTCTTGAGGTTGAGGGTTTGAGATCTATCGCATACCTCTTATAACTGCTGTTTTTTATCAAACAGAAATGGAATCGATGAATCGAAGCTTCCTACTGTTTGGTTTCTGCAAATATCTAACCTTTTATTGTAACATATAGATGATGGGAGCTTTATAAATATTTATATTTACAGAAATGCCATAACTATACTATTATATAAGAGGACAAGCTATTTTTCGTTTGTGATCAATAACCACGAAAACTACTGAACCAATCCGTATCAAACTTCAACCACGTCATCTTTGTAGTTTCAGAAAGATTTAGCAATAATAAAATCTACTGATTTTCAAATTATTTCTTAATAAAAAAGCGGTAATATGTGGATAAAATGTATTTTTATTACTATTACTATTATTATTAAATATAGTATCCATATATTCATTGAAATTTACATTACAAAATATATACATCAAGTACATGTATTGACAACGTTTTATAATAACATGTTAAAACTTGAAAAGAACTACTCATCAGTAGCACTTTATTAAAAATTCTACACTAGAAGGTCTCTAGGCCATCTTCGTTTCAGACACCTCGGAGGATTATCAGGAATAGAATGGGAAGGAAGTTGAGAAACTAGTGGATTTGAGTGGTTATGGAGCTTACTATGAAAGGATAGGTATCTGGTGTGGGCTAAATTCAGCAACATATGGAACATTAAGATCTTTATGAATAAGTTTATTGGTGGCAAAGTAAGGAAAATTGAGGATTTTAAGAAGGATTTTGGATTGTAAGGATTGAATACGAGATGAATTAGATGGTTTAGTGGAGCCCCAAAGCTCACTCTTTACGTCCAAATAGGTCTAATCACAGTCATGTATATGAGTCATTTGTAATTAATTGGGAGCTTTGGTCGTTTTTCAAGTAAATATTGAAGTAGTCTGTAACGACGGGCAGTTTCTTGTTGTTTTAGTCTTTACAGTGAAGTTTGAAAATGGACCGATAGGAGGCGAGATCCATTCTGCAAGAGAAGTTACAATAGTGCTGTGTTTTCTAAAGCTTGAAAACTATTTTAAAACTTGTGGATCCTAGTGAAGCTTCAAATTCATCCGATATGGCGTTTATAATATAGTAAAATTCTCTGTCCATTTGTATTACTAACTCATACATTATAATTCAAAATTTGATGCCATGTTATGTTTTCACGTGACATTCAACCTCCTAGTCGGTGCAATGGTACCAGATTAAAATTTACAGCTGTGTTTGGGAAAAACACTGAGGCTATAATTCTCACTAAGAGAAATCGCATTTATTCCTAGAGTCACAATGATTTTTACTAATACACCATTTCAGTTTAAAAGGTTAAAATTTCCAATTGTCCCTCCATAATTGGAGGGACGGGTCTGGCTGGGGGATACCTAGGATGAATGTGTTTTGTAAATAAACTACGATTGTGTTTTTAACTTATAATTTAATTTTGTTTTATTTTTTATCATTACTATTTATTTATAATTTTTTTCTTTATTCTATTTTTCTTTTCTTTTTTTTACTATTTCCTTTATTTATATCTATATTGAATACTTTATATTGTTTATGCATAACAAGTTGTTTTATATTAATTTTATTTTTTTATTTTTTTTTTCGAATAGGCCAGCAGAGAACCACGTGCCAAGTTCAATTCTTTCTCCTTTGTTCTTTTCTTTTCTTCCAGTATGCTTTCATCTGTTCACCATGTTTCCTCTTTCTGTCCTCAGACCATTTTGCAACAGTCCTTTTCACTTTCCTGCCCTGGAATCCTTCCATTTTCAATACTTTCCGCCAAAAGTCTTCTCTATTATTTATTTCTTCTATTTTTATAATGTTTTTTTTTTTTTTTCTAAATCCACTTTTACTTCATTGACCCGGCTTGTTGATTTCTTCTTGTTGATATCTGAAAATCTTACATGTCAATCTACTATCAGGCATTCGATATAAGTGACCAAAAAACATAAATCTTCTTTTTCTCATTACATCTGATATATTTTTTGCATTTAGATATATTTCATCATCACTTCGTAATTTCCAACCTTCTATTGTGTTTGTGGGCCTAATATTTTCCTCATGATTCGCCTTTCTAGTCATTCACTTGCATGTAGGCATTCCGGCTTCACTACTGTGTTGTAATGCCTTATTTCATTTTATTTTATATATATAATTTTTTATTTTATATATATAGTTTTTTATTTTATAATTTTTTTTTTATCATTATACATAATGTGTGAATGTAATCATACGCCATCTATATTACCTATTGCCCACATTTCTGGCAGATTGTAATAATTACTCAATAAAGGTTTTATTTTGCTATTACAACTAACAAACCTCAAGACCAAACATACCAAAACGTTGTAATGGATCTTCGGACTAACTGTTTCACGGTCAGGACTTTACAGAACTGGAAAGCCTAGCATGAGAATGATTTAATATTTTCACAATATCGGGAGACAAAACTTGAAATTTAGTTTATTCAGATGTCTTATGAATCTATTTTTTTTTTTTCTTTTTGCGTGCTTTCTACAATACAAGACTTTAATTGAAAAATTAAAAAAAAAATTCAATTCTTTGTTAAAATTATCAGCGTTATTTACTTATAAGAGCGGACGAAGTTGGTATGAGCAATGCTAGTAATGATATAACCTAAAATTATTAAAATAAGTCAATACACAAAAGCATCAATCAGTAACAAAGCTGATCTCAAACAGTAACATTGTTCAGTTAATTCTTTAAACCAGAAATGCTGAAGGTTTAACAGACAGTAGTAGGTCATCTGTTGCTCTTGGACACGAAAGAGAATCGGCTGTCAGAAATCGATACATCCACCTATCGAGTCCACGTCATCGAGGCTCTATATAATTTACTTAGCACAGCTGAGTTATTTCGCCATTGTGATGGCGTCCCTCAGTAACCTGTTCCTCTGTAACCTGTTGCTTCCCGATCGACCTATCGGCTTCTTCATGGTCATTGCCTCAGAGTATATTCTTTTTTTTGAACTAATAATACTGGGACATAGGCTAAAGTCAGATAAATAGAAAAAAAAAATTTTCTTGAAATTTTACCTGCGCTGCAATTAACATATCATGTTGATAATAGAAGTGGGGATCCACAGAGAAGACTCTTCTATTCTTGCATTTCTTGCTAAAACTCTGTTCACAATTCTTCGGATGGTCTAATCAGCTATGTTCTTATAAAATCAAGAAATGATTTAAGTCAATCAAGTAGAGACCACGACTGCACTAAAACCAGAGACCAATCAATGTATTGCTTTAGAGAATCTTTTTATTAGAGACAATCTAGATACATATTAACCATGTCATTGTATGGTTTGAGGGTGAAACACAAATGGTATGACGGAGTCGTTTCTTTCTGGCAATTAATTATATATTTAGTGGAAAACTAATTATAAATATAATAAAACTAATATATAACGAAAGGAATTTCTTCGCTATTCGAAGTTTCCTTGAACCAAACTCCTCCCTCAGTTGGTTCCTCCACTCCTCTCTGTCCATCGCTTTTTCTTCTGTTATTCCCTGGCCAGCCATACTTTCAGCCACAACATCTTTCCACCTGATGCGAGGCCTACCTCTCCCTTTCCTCCTCTCTGCTTCCAATTCATAAGCTATTTTGGGGATTCTTGTAATATAAATTCTTTTAATATGGCCGAACCATCTCAGTCTCTTTCCCTCCATTTCCTCCAGGATATTCCTCTTAACTTCCATTCTTTCTTTTATCTTATTTTGGACTCGTTGAATCCTTGAGATTTTTGCTAATCTCCTCCAAAAATCCATTTCCACAGCCAGAAATCTTTTGCCTTGCAATTTTTTTAGAGGCCATGTTCCTGAGCTGTAAAGCAATTTGCTTTCTACCAGGGCCTTACATATTATTTTTTTAACATTGGTGCTTATAATGTATATAATGAAATAATTACAAAGTAAAAACAAAACAAAACAATATACTGTTTAGTATAATATCTTATGAAGATGAGGAAAAAAAAAACATCAGACAACTCGCACTTGTAGGAATTTGTTTTCACAAGGTCGATTAGCTTTCGCGTCGAAACACGGACACGCCAAAAGAAAGTGGAATCTGTGAACATATCGATTGCATAAGATGATACTGTCGACTTTGACACAAAGCATCGTATATGAAAAACGCGTTATTAACTTTCAATCTATAGAGATTCCTTGTTACTCCCCTCCCACATTGCATATTAAATTCAGAGTCGTGGGTTCATTATAACGTACTTAAGTCCTGAAGCAATCGCTGAAGTAATACTGCGAAGTAATGCATTTTTTTTTTTTTTTCATTCGATCTTTTGCGTTTGTATCGACTATAGCCCAAATAAGTTCACAATGTTTATCAAAATTCAAATTTATATCAAAACCTTGATTGGTAGATTCCTTAATACCTGATTCCGTGCTAAATGTTTCACTTCCTTGTAAATTGGTATAGATTTGGTCCATATTCTAGAATCAAAAAACTACTTAGACAAATAAATATCAAAAAATAATAAAAAGAAAAAATCAGATAACTGCAAAGGAATGTCAAACTGATCCAGTCTCAAACATTTCATAGAGCGAAGTTTAAAATTCCACGTGCCAAATTTATGATGTATGTTGTCAGACATAGGGGTAGAGAACAAATATTCGGAGAGAACAATGTCTGAATTTTAGTAAAGCAACTCTAGAGGCGCATGCGTAGTTCGCTAACATGCGTGGATAAAGTAAATTTTACTCAGACATTAACATTTGACGATGAATTAAAAACTAAATTTTTGTTTCCCAGACACTCCAATCTCATATCATAAACCTTCAAGAATGGTGTCGAAAATGGAGAATCAAAATAAATCCAAATAAATCCCATCAAATAACCTTTACCCTTCGTCGTAAACCTATGACTTCCTGTCCTACAGTATCCTTTAATGATGTCCCATTAATCCCCGTTGAACAGATCCGCTACCTAGGACTCCATCTGGACAAACGTCTTACTTGGAATCCACACACAAGACTAAAAAGACAAGAAACTGCCCGTCGTTTTCGACTACTTCAGCATTTACTCGACAAACGTTCAAAGCTCTCAATTAATTACAAAAGACTAATATACATAACTGTGATTAGACCTATCTGGACGTACGGAGTTGAGCTTTGGGGCTCCACTAAACCATCTAATTCATCTCGTATCCAATCCTTACAATCCAAATTCCTAAATTTTAGAAAAATCCTAAATGCTCCTTTCTTCAAATTTATCCACAAAGATCTTAATATACCTTACGTTTCTGACTTAGCTCAGACCAGATATCTATCCTTTCATAGCAAACTGCACAACCATTCAAACCCATTAGTATCACAGCTTGCTTCTCACTCCATTCCAGATAACCCTCCGAGGCGTCTGAAAAGAAGATGGCCTCGAGACCTTCTAGTATAATGCTTCATTATATAAAATCTTTAGAAGTGCTACCAAAGGGTAGTTGCTTTAAAAACAAGTGACAAGTCATTTTTATCATTATCATCGTATTTACTTAATGTATAAATATATTGTATATACAGTTGTAAATTTCTATTAAATAAATAAAAAAAAAAAAAAAATTTTGTTTAAGTAATAAATAAACCGTTATTAAGAGCCACAATTTTTCTATAACATTATCAAAGAACTTAGGGGAGTCTTCACAAATACTCATAGAAATTTTTGAATATATCTATACTATTATATAAAAGGACAAACCATTTTTCGTTTGTGATCACTAACCACAAAAACTAATGGACCATACTACTGTATCAAATTTTAACCACATAATCTTCATAATTGATGGAAGATTTAGCAATGATAAAATTAAAAAAAAAAAACAATAAATTCGTGGTGCGCAGTAAAGTTTGATAATCGACCAATAGGTGGCGAGCACCATTTGGTACGGAGAGGTTACAAAGGTACGGTGTTATATGGAGCTATTAATTTATGAAAAAATATACTTATTTTCAATTAAATTGTTAATAAAAAAAGCTATAAATATGTGGTGCAACTTGTGGATACCAGTGAAATTCGAAAATTAACCGTGTTTGTCTCCGTTCCGTTATACTGTTTCAAAATGTACAAAATTGTAACAAACTCGTTTTTATAATTTAAGGAAGGTTTTTCAATAATAAAATTTAGAATAATGCAGATTTAAATTAATAAATTTGAGTAAAAGAAACGAGGTTTGCCAAACATTCATATAGTTTTACGGTTATAAATTAAAATCCAATCAGATGGAATCAATAAAATTATTTATGCTGAAACATAATTATTACCAATTAAAAATCCGACCCTTTGCTTTTTGATATTGTTTGTAAAGATATGATTCATGGTCCTTTAGTAGTAAGCACTGATAATGCAGTCCATTATCCCCAAGAGTTTCTTAGTAGTTTCCTTCCCTCTCAATAACAAACTCATATAATCAAATTAAAAATTTCAAGTCCATTATTATGGCTCCACATAAACCTCAACAACCTCATCTGTGCTATGGTAAAAGGTCAAAAAATACAGCTATGCGTGAAAATATCATTGAAGAAATAATGCTCCATTAAATACTTCAATAAAAATTTTCAATCGATAAACAATAAAACCTCAATTATTATTTAAAACTAGCATCCCCAGTCACGGCTTCGCCCGCTCTTGTAGTAACGAACTTAGCTAGGTTAAACTAATAACAGAAGTTTTTTTTTTTAACAATAAAAATCTTATATTTCAGTTGAAAATTATTTTCTCACAATATTTCTATATATTTTCACTCAAACCTGTAATTTTTAACTAGGTATTATTGCAATGATTAGTTGGTTGAAATTTACTTAAAAGCGTTATTGGATAATCAATCATTAATTCTAATCTATGAGTTGGTAATTTAGATGAACAGAGACTTTTGAGGAAGAAAACTCTGGCGGATAATGGAACTACATTATCAGTGCTTACAACTCTATCAATAGAGATATTCTGAATGCTACAATTTACTGTTATAATTATTCTCTGATGTAGTATTTGTAGGTAAAATTACTGCTCTTTTACACAACCAATGGTACGATTTATTAAATAAACCTGAAACATCAAAATGAATTTGAAATCATCAAACATCAACATCATAAAATCACAATTTTAGTCTTCTTAATACTTTCATCAAAAACTAAGGTTAGGTCGCCCATTTTTTACACACAATATCAGAAAATAAGAAATCTATATTTTGATAGGGAAATAATGTTTAGTGCGGCAAAAATAATTTTATTGATTTCATTTGGTTGGATTTTAATTTCTAGCTAACTATAAAAGTTAATGACAGAGTGACAAACTTCTACCACTTAACACTGTGAATTAAAATTATTATTATAGTAAACTATACTATTTAAAATCTTCCTAGAACTTTGAAGATTTTATAGCTCGTAGTATAGTTAGTTATAGATTAATTTAGAACATATGTATGTTTTGTTGCTAATTGTTTACAAACACCTGCACTAAAGTATTTATAAAAAATGAATGTTATTTTGATATTTTTGGGATATTTGTTCGGAAGCACCTAGAACTCCAACTCTGATTTAATTTTTTTTTTCAAAAACCTTCCCGGGGATATACTTAATAATTTCTCAAATTTTCACGGCGATTGGATGTATGGTTTTTGAATCTGTCGAGTACAGACAGACACACATTCATTTATATATATACATATATATATATATATATATATATATATATATATATATATATATATATATATATATATATATATATGGATAAATTTCTTAACTTCTTGCGCGGTTTTTAAATTTTTCTATGGTTATCATTTCTTTAATATCTCTTTTAAAATTATTTTGTTCATGGTGAATAATTTTGGGGAAATCAAATTTAAAAGTATGTTTTGTTTGCCTGTAATGTGTGGTGAGAGCTGTTTGGTCAGGTTTGTTCGGGTTTTTATTTATAGACGTGCAACTGTATTTATGTTGATACACTCGTCGTTTAAGATATTGTTCCGATGTACCAAAATAAGACTTGCCACAACTATCTTCACACGGAATTTCATAAACAATATTAGACTGTAACTCTAACTTATCAGTATCTTTGGTTTTAGTAAACAATTTATTACTGGTGGAGGTATTTTTGAATGTGACCGTGTAGTCAGTTTTATGGTTATTTGTGAGTGTTTTCCTGAGCCTTTCTGATAGTGTTTGTATATATGGGATGGTGTAATATCTTTTATTCATATTTTCTTGTTGTTTCTGTTGAGTATTTGTTGGTTTGAGTAAGTTACAAATGAGTCTATGTGGATATCCATTTATTAAAAGAAGGTCTACTACTTTATTTTCCGCGGTTTGTTTATATTTTCCTGTAGATAACTTTATTGCACGATTTATTAAATTTTTTGCGGTGTTTATTTTATAACTTTTGGGGCATTGACTAGTATAATGTAAATATCTTCCGGAATGTATTGGTTTTTTCCACCATTCGGTATCTATTATTCCATTAGGGTTTCGAATTAAAAGTAAGTCTAAAAACGGTATTTTATTATCACATTCAAATTCCATAGTAAACTTTAGTCTATTTGAAAATTTATTAAATTCGGCTAAAATTATTTCATGTTTATTGTCTTCTGTAGGTATAGCAGTAAGGATATCATCTACATATTTGAATAGAAATGGGATGTTGAAGGGGATTTTGGGGATAACTGAATCTAGGAGATCCTCTAAGTATATGTCTGCTAGAATTGGAGCGATTGGAGATCCCATAGGGCACCCATACATTTGAATGTAAAATTTTTCATTAAATTGGAAATAACCCCTATCGGTACACAGAGCTAATAATTTGAGAAATTGGTCTTTAGGAATTGGTGTGTGAGTTTGAAGTTTATGCCAATGTTTTTCAATTATTATTTTTACTTTAGTGGTACAAATATTGGTAAATAACGAGGATGCGTCTAATGAAACTATTTTGTAGCCTTGTGGAATCCGGATATTAGTTATTTTATTATGGAAATCAAACGAATCTTTGACATTATATTTATCTGTGGACAAGTGTTTTAAGATATTGGTTAGGTATTTAGATAGTTCATATGTGGGAGAGTTTATAAATGAAACAATAGGTCTCACTGGGTTGTCAGTTTTATGATTTTTATGAGTTTTTTACTACCTAATTTTTTAATACCTAACCAATATCTTAAAACACTTGTCCACAGATAAATATAATGTATAAACCTGACCAAACAGCTCTCACCACACATTACAGGCAAACAAAACATACTTTTAAATTTGATTTCCCCAAAATTATTCACCATGAACAAAATAATTTTAAAAGAAATATTAAAGAAATGATAACCATAGAAAAATTTAAAAACCGCGCAATAAACAAAAAATCAGACGTTTTAAATCTTAACACCTGTTATTCCAACTTAATACATTCAGACCAATAATATTCATTTACATTTTTATACATCATACAAATCATTCTTCCATTTATTAGTATATTTCACTGAAATATTTTTGTACCTGCATCTTTGGGAATACCCACACGGTCCTTTTAACTTAATTTTTAAGAAATAGGGTTTTCCCCACTAACCCTTGGTAACTGTCTGTTTAAACTCACTCCCCTAGGTTAGTTGTGTACTAGAATTGTTAGTCTATTCATATCCACCAGTAACATTGTAAGTAGCTTCATACTCCTCTATATTCTGTAATTATATATATTTGTATAGTATTACCCTACACATGTTGTTATATACCTACCTGTACTGTAGCTAACTTTATGTTTTGAAATAACTTGTATAACTTATATAATTTATTGTAACCTGTTTTTTTCACTGTAGGGCATGATTATGAGAACAATATAGTCTCGAAACGTCGCCAAAATAGTTGATTTTTTATTTTATGACTGAACCTCAAGAACCTTACTAAACATATATATATATATAGATTATCTGATTTCTTCACTTATGAGAGCGGGTGATACCGCGAGGTGAGATACTACTATAAAATATTTTTATTTCAAAGCAGTATGCTCCATAATAACAAATATAATTAGGCATGAAAATGTTGTTATTGTTAATTAGACATCTTAATTTTGTAGATGAACAGTGAGCGGTTAGATTATATATGGTAAGGGAATAACCAATAGAAATTAAGAAGTAATTCCAAAAGGAAAGAGAAACTAATAAAAGAATTTTGAAAGAAATTTTCAGTCTGGTTTCTGGAGTTCAGCAGGAGGATAGAGGAATGTAATATAGGATATAGGAAACGTTGTAATAAAGAACTGAATCTTATGGATTGGAGTTGATGAAACCAAGAAAAAATCAATATGGGAGAGAAGTCACATGACATTTAAACCTCCTTAAGTATACCCAATAGTCTATCTGAAGGCCTTAGATATGAATATTTTAGAACTCTGGACGATTCTCTTTAGTCTCGTGCAACTCTTTAAACGAGGCAACCATGCATTGTCAAAGGCAAGTTCATAGTCAATGATAAAAAAAAATCATTTCAACCATCATATTTTTATTCTCTTGTAACAGAAGAGCTTATTCTTAAAACTTTTGCTTCCGCAAACATGAATTTTAATTTCCATAGCATTCATTGACAGTTTTATGGATAAAGAAAAAACCTTAAGGACAGATTTGAACAATAGAATTAAAAAAAAAAAATAGCAGCAATTTAGAAAACAAGTTAAAAATTATTGAAAAATTTATAAATAAACAAATTCTAATAGTATATATTGTCTTATTAATTTTAAGAGTTTTTAAATATATTCTGTAAACATTTTTTATCTAAGAGATCAGAGGAATATAGAACCAATTTAACCCTTAACCGGCGTTACGGAGTCCCTGGATATTTAGATATTTACAGTTTCATAACTAATGTAATTTTCGTTCAAACAGGATGTGTTTCCCGGTACCTTCTTAGGATGAGGGGACGCACCATTTGTTATGTTTAATATAGTTTTGTGCCAATTTAAGTCGGCGTTGCAATTGCTTCAGAGTCCGTGGGTTAGTGCTATATTTTCAATTTTGCAACTGTGTCCAAGAAATCCAGAATACATTAGAACTACAGACGCTAAGTATGAGGAGACCCTACTAAAATGGCTTGAGGAATATGACACAGAGATTTCAGATCAAGAGGGTGATCCTGAAAGCAAATCTCCTGCCGAGAATGTTGTCACAAGTGATCATGACATTCTCTGTTACTCAAGAAGTTTTACCTAGAAATTATAGAAAGTATTGATTTATTTGTGATCCAAAAAACCAATATGGTTGCAGTGTTCTAATAAACTGTATGTTCAATGCATTAAAAATCTATATGAGTTCTAAAATCATGTTTTTTTTTTAAGGACATTTCTACCAATGTCAATTTTTTCCGTATGGAGTTTAGAAGTTAACATATGCTAATTTATTATAGTTGTGACCTTAGGCAATCTGTTTTTCGCTAAAAGGTTTTATATTTTCGGTTCGTTTTTAAAAAATAATAATCTGAGTGTATTTACGTCAGAAAAATTATTATTTTGAGTTTCATATCTTGATAACTTTACTTTGTTATCGAGTTGATTGCAAATAAAGTATTTTGTGTCTATAAATGCTATTGATTATTTTAACATCGAAAAAACATTATTTTTCAGGAAATTCAAAATAAAAACACCTACTTTAATTTTGGAGTCCGAGGGACTCCGCGACGCAAGGAATGTTAAAGTTTTTGGCCACGCCGGTTAAGGGTTAAAAATGAAAGTTTAGACATCATATAAAAACATAAGATTTTTTCATGTTGAGGTGAAATTTAAAACCTTCCAAAACTCTAATCCTACTGTATTTAGTGCATATGCGTACAGGTACTGGTTACATCTGCACACATCTATGCATTATACGTTCCCTGCCTACATTTTAATTAATAAAAAATACTTTTAAATATCAAGCATTTAAATAGTTTCAGTCTTATGTAAGTTGTGAAATAAAGTAACTAAAACGATAAAATAAACAGGAGTGTGATTGTAACATTATTGGAATATTTGAAATGGCATTACATAACATAGAAATCACAACATATCGGTGGGGGTCACCTGTGGTGTAGTGGTTAGCATAGCAACCTACTAAACCCAAGATGACCATAGGATTTTTTAAAGGGAGTAAAAATCCTTAGCTATGCCGTCCTTCGGAAGGGACGTAAAATGGGGGTCCCGAACCTGTGCGATATCAGGTACTCGTTAAAGATCCCTATCCTAATTATACCTGAATAGGCAAAATTTAGGACTCTCGCCGTAGCATCGTCCGATTAGCCATAGCAGCATAAAGTGACGTTAAACGAAATAAACAAACAAACAACATATCGGTATATCGATATTTTGGTCATCGATATATCGTGTATTGATATTCAGATCTCAGAAAATTGTGGATGTGGATATCGATATTTTTCTTATTTATTTTAGAACTTCAGGCCAGATTCTGAGTTACCAATAAACACCTAAAAAAAAACTTTTTTTTTTTTTAAATTAAATCAAAGTTGGAATATAGAATTAACTTTTAAACCTGTCTTTCATGCTTGGATTGGAGGCTTGATGTTAAAATCGTCTTTTAAATAATTTTCTAATTGTAAGTAAATTAGTTATACAATCTGACCAGTTGTCATAAACATTGATGTTTCTGATTATTACTCTATGTATTAAGTTAAACGAAAACATCTATATCTCTCATATTTATTTAAATTAATAGTATAGGGTTGACATTTAAACCAATATGAAAACACCGACGTTTCATGATAGGACGGAAGGAATAATGTTAGGTTTACTTTTTAAATAAATTATGACAGGTCTAAAATTATTATATATAAATTGTGCCATAACGCCCAAAAGGATATTAGTTTCAGGTCTGCAAGGATCTGACGATTTAGTTTCCCTTCTCCACTAATTAATTTTTGTCCTTAAGAAAACTATTTTGAAGTATTCCAGGATTTAATGACTTTAATGCCGGCAGTACACACTCGCCGAATGCAGGCGAACACGAGTGTGTACTGGGTTCCCTCGTGTTAGTTCGCCTTAGCTCCGCTCGGCTCGGCAGCGCTCCGAAAAAATCGGTCTCTGGCCACGAGTCAAAGGACCGAGAGGGAACGAGCGACGAGGCGAACCGACCCAGTACACACTCGCCTAAGCTCGTGATTCAGATTTCTGCGAATGGCAAGGCACTTCTGTTATTCACATCTAAGTTTCGTTTAATCACATTTCAACGCTTCCATCATTCGATTTCCAATTCTTAGCAATTAAGGAACTAAAGAAAAAAAAGAATATATGTATATATATATATATATAAAAGAAATAAATAAAATCATGAAATCCTTAAAAGATGTTTAAATGGGTGGGATATTCCACCACTGTTGTTATTTTGAAAATCCGCCATTGTTTTCTTTTTTAAAAATTAATTAAATTATTACTTTACCTAGTTTAGTTTTTTTGTTCTTAAGGATACTGTTTTGAAATATTCATAGATTTAACGATTTTAAAAAGTCTCAAGTTGGTCCGCCATTATTATACTTTAACATCGATGTTTTCTCATATTTATTTAAATTATAGTATAGGGTTAACATTTAAACCAGAATCAAAAAATCGATGTTTCCTGTATAGATTATTATGTCTATAGGTCAATTTATCGAATGTCATCGATGGTTGAATTTTCAGTGTCATAAACATCGATGTAGTCTTTCGATGTCCTACCTAGTTCAGAGTAATGGTCAGATTTGTATTTTTAAAAAATCTTTTTGAACATTTATTTAGTTTAAAATATTTTAAAACCATAAACCTGTGTTAATTTCCTGACAACTTGATATAAAACAAATGAAAAATACATATAAAATAAATATTAAAATACAGTGGTTCTTTTAACGAAAGTGGGTTTCTTTGATGAGATCTAAATAACCGCAATATATGAAAGTAACACTTTCCATACGATATACTTAAAATACGTCATTACACCGCATTTTTGATTTATTCTGACGTCCCTCACCTCACGTAATCAGACAAAAAATATTTGAACAAGCTAGCGTACCTTTACAAGCCTAATGGTGAACAAACTGGGATCCCTCTCTCAATGGTAAGGACTCAAATAAAGGTGTCTAGATCTTGTTATGTCTAAATGATGTTCCTGAATATTTTGGTCTTGTTGTCCATTTAGATCATTGAACTTGGGAGGGTTTTTCAGCAAAGAACTTGTTAACTGGGAGAAAATTGGTGAAAATGGTTCGCGAAATGTCGACAAACAAAGACTGCATTCACATGAAAGATACCTAAAGTTATTGTTACTTTCAATTAAAATAAAATAAACAAGTGAATAATAATAGCAAATAAAACAAACATTAAAAGAAAAATGAAAAAGGACTGAAGGAAAGGTTATTGTTTTTTAATAGGATTTAATACTCGGGAATAAGTATAAGGACATATACTGTAAGATTATATACTTAATCTGCTGCTTTTGTAGTCGTCGACTAGACGACACACAAGTAGATTCTGATAATAAACTTTATTTCGGTTTGGGACAGTAAGGATTGAAGATTTTACAAAATCAAAAGTGTGGTTTATGAATTAAGCATATTCATAACGTTATGACCGCATACTCCAGTTATATTTCTCTGTAATCAAAATTATAAGCTTAGTAAAAGTAATCTCGAGCATGTTTCTTGTAGTTGGTTGATGTCTTCTGACAAAAAAAAAAAAAATAATTATAATGAATTAAAAAAAGAAAATTTAGTTCGAAGAACGCTACCACATAAAGCCTTTTTGTGTGTGTAAATGCTTCCACCGGTGTAAATATTGATGGTTGAGCTCAAGGCTAATGTTGTCCAGTAATCTATACTCAGGTTAAATGCCAATATATATAATTATAGACTCTAGAAAAATATATTTCTAATACAAATTAAAGCTAATTAAATTTCCTATAAAATTGATTCTATACATATTTGTCGAACTTCAAACGTATAACTCGAGATATACGTTATTGAAAATCGATGTTTCTTTTTGTCAAAAAATTGCTTCAAGTACCAGAAACGTATATATGAAATTAAAGTAAATTTAATGTACTACAACATTGGTTCCAAAATTTTTTCTGAGAAACGGTAGTGGAAGGTACTTGAAGCAAATGTTTAATAAAAAGTGAAGTAAAAACATTTTTCCCGAAAATTACCGATTTTCAATAACGTATATCTCGAAGACCGTTAGAAGTTCAACAAATATGTATATTATTAATTTTATAGGAAATTTAAATAATAAAAATAATAATAAATAAAGGCTTAGCAAACCCGAAACTTCGATACCCACACAACCAACCGCACACTTATCTCCAATCCACCCCTCCTAAATCCCCAGCTCGGCTCTGACGTAATCCTCCCATCTTCGTCTCGCTCTACCCCTCAGTCGTTTACCCTAAGGCTCAAAACTGATTACTTTTTTCGGAATTCGATCATTACTAAACCCAACGACTTTACATGCCCATTTTAACCGTCGCGCTGCTATTACCTGAACTATATTTACCGGATATAACTCGTGCAATTTCGCATTGTGAAGCCTTCTAAATTCTCCTGTTTCTTCATCCTTTTTTGGGCCAAATATTCAATGAAGTACTTTATTTTCGAAAACTTTAAGGCGTTGTTCCTCCCTTAACGTCAGCGGCCATGTTTCGCATCCGTAGAGAATCGTTGGTAGTATAATAGTTTTGTATGTCCTAATTTTTAAATTTTTGGAGAGTAAGAACAAACTGAGTAATTTTGCGACCGAGAAATAATAAGCATTACCAGCTTTTAACCTAGCCTTTATTTTCTTGAATTTAATTTTTCTCCGATATAAAAGATCCTAAATATTGAATTTCTCAACGTGTTCAAACTTTATCCCGGAAATATCTACATTACTAAAATGTTCACCGTTTCTACTACTAACCATATATTTCGTTTTATCGGTATTAATTATTAAACCAATTTCGTTACCGGTTTTTATGAGCGTAGTTGCGTTTAGTTTTATAGTTTCCTCGTTTTCACCCAAAAGTAACAAATCATCGGCATAACCAAGAACCGTGGCGTAGGCTTGAACACCCTACTCACACATTCTCTTGTTCAAAAAGCACCCCCAGTCATGGATATAGGCAAGCTCTAAGGTATAGGAAATTGAATAACCTTTAATTTTATTTGAAACTAGCTGAAAGTACCTTGCTCCGCTACGGTTTAATATCATTAGAATTAAGGACTTAAGTTGTCTTTTTGATTGATTTAAGTTATCAATAAAAGCTAAGCTTAAAGTTGATAATTATTATTACTTAAATAAACCTAAAGAATTCCATTATTAGAATAATTTCAATAAGTAAATTTGACAATTTGCAAAAGTTAATTTTATATTATTTTGATAGTCCTCCAGTGAAGCTTCGAGGTAGAACTACCATCTTACCCAGCTCTGATACCAGACCATCAGCTTTTCTTATTAATACTTTAAGTGAATATAGTCTCAACTTCTCAGATTTTTTCGAATAAAGTTTAGTCTTTCTGTTTCTATTTTTGCGTACATATCAAGCATAAATTGGTTTAGGAGATTACGAAATTAAAGTAAATAAGGTTCTTCACCTCCTCGCTCCACTAACATTTAGGCGTAAAAATCAACTGCAGGTACAGCTTTCTTAAGTGGTGTATTGGTGTTTGGGTCACGCTGAGGGATGTTGATACAGTACCCATCTTCTCCATCGCAGAACATGAGACGATACTGAATCATACGCTTGATAGAACTTACTGATTCTTATCAGTTTACTAATTAAATTTTATTTTAAGAACATACCTACATATAAACCTTAAACATCAAAATGAATTTGAAATCGTTTTACGGAATTTTATTCTTCTTAAAACCTTCATAAAAAACTAAGGAGATATAGATTAATTTAGAACATATGTTTTATTGGTAATTGTTTAAAAACACCTGCACCAAAGTAGTATTTATAAAAAATAAATATTATTTTGATATTTTTAGGATATTTCTTGAACCCGCAACTTTGATTTAAATAAAAATTTACAAAAACCTTCCCGGGGAAATACTTAATAACTTCCCAAATTTTCACGGCGATTGGATGTATGGTTTTTGAATCTATCGAGTACAGACAGACACACACACATTCATTTTTATATATATAGATATATTTTTTTATAGTCTACCGTGTTCGAAATATAATCAAATCCTAAAATGGGACCTTTTACCCTACCCCCACCGTTAGCTCACCCCTCATGGGTGGGGGGGGGGGCTTTGTTATGTTTATTTTCTAGCTACTCCTAACGAAGCGCTGAGGTAAAAAATAATGGCATATTTCTTGCACTCTACATCCCTCATTGACTGGAATTATATAGGAAGTAATTTAGGTACTTTTTTTATTCATTTATTCGTTAATAATTCTTTCATTTATAAATATATGTTTAAAATTATTTCTTAAATAAATAAATCTTTAGAATCTTTGTTAATCATGATTGTGTTTAACAGAGAGAAGCGTGGTGGTCTGGTACGGAGTAGAGACAGAGAAGACTTGGAGGCACTCACCGAGCCCAGACCTCAGCGACGACGATGGAATGGCCCCTGTCCGAGAACTCCGCCTCTCCAGGGGTTCCATCCACCCAGGCGGGGCCACCCCTCATATCAAGGATGCATTTGGTAATAGTATATCATATATCATACATCATATATCATACCTGATAGAGCATTTCCTAGTCTATTTGAACCTTTTTCAAGTCAACTCCAACCTTTCACAAAATCAAATGTCATCCATCCATCCCAAGTCGGTAGTAACCATGTTCGATTCAAATGTAACCCATTCTAAATTAGTTTAAACCCTTTCCAAATCAAGTGTAACTCTTTACGATTCAATTTTTATCCTCTTTATTTCAATTGTAACCTTTTCCATTTCAATTGTCACCCTTAAGAATATTTTCTAAATGTAACATCTTGAAGAATGGTGTCATAACTGGAGAGTTAAGATAAATCCCAGCAAATAACCTTTACCCTTCGTCGAATACCTACCTCATCCTGTCCTCCTGTATCCATTAATGGAGTACCATTAAATAATGTAGAACAGATAAGAAAACTTGGATTTTATCTGGACAAGAGACTTACCTGGAACCCTCATACAAGATTGAAAAAACAAGAAGCTGCACATCGATTCCGACAACTACAACACTTACTTGACAAACGTTCAAATCTACCGATTCAATACAAAAAACTCATCTATATGACGGTTATCAGACCTATTTGGACTTACGATATAGAGTTATGGGGATCCACCAAACCATCGAATTCTTCCCGCACCAATAACTCCAATTCAAAATCCTTTGAAAAGTCCTAGATGCTCCTTACTTTGTATATCCCATATGTTGCTGATTTGGCACGAACCAGATACCTTTCCTTTCATAATAAACTCATTGCTCATCCAAATCGACTTGTTGCACAACTTCCTTCCCATTCCATTCCTGGCAATCCTCCGAGGCGTCTGAAAAGAAGATGGCCTCGTGATCTTTTGTAAATATTCATTAGAGTACTACCAATGGGTAGTTCCTCTACAAGTTTAATTCGTGTCATTATATCTCATGTATACCGCATATTTACTAGATGTTTTTTCTAATACATTTGTAAATTTCTATTAAAAAAAAAAAAAAAAAAAAAAAATGTAACAAACCTACTGTGGAATAGGCAACGATAACATCTCAAAACTCATCATGACGGTATTTTTTTTTATTTCAAAATTATTATTCGCCCGTATATTTTACATGAAATAAACTTATATTTATAAAAAAAAAAAAAAAAAAATGTATATGATTCAAAACAGATAACTGTTCATTATATAAGTAAAATAAAATAAAAAATAAATAATAAAAAATGGAATATTGAATATATATATATATATATATATATATATATATATATATATATATATATATATATATATATATATATATATATATAAAAAAATGTATATATATATATATATATATATATAATAATTTTTGAGGATATATATTATATATACTTATTGAACAAAAGTCAATATATTTTACATAGTAGTAAACTAATGTGCATTTTATCTGAGAAAGTATACGAACTGAAGTTGTCAACAGTTTATTGCTTAGATTTTGCAAAGGTAAAAACTCTCAAATATATTGAAGACGTGGAGAGCTTTTAATCAAGTTTTCGCAAATTAAATGAACATTATTATTTTTTACCCTTATAAACATACATTTTTTTAAAAATATGATAACGTTGAGTGCGTTTACATTTCTTAATTTTCTTTAATATTGACTTCTTAAAAAAAAGTTAATATTTCTTTAAAACTGTCTGTGAACTAGAATATTTATATGTTTATTGTTTTATTGCAAAAACCATAAAGATAATAAGATACATTTCTTATTACTTTTTTAAAATAAACTTTCTAAGAAAAAAAAATCAAAAATTGTTTTTTCAATTTTTTCCTTTATCTATCTGCTAACAAAAGTTGTAATTATTTATCCTGGCGAGTTAAGAGACCCTAACTTCATCCGTTCCACAGGACTTTAAAATTTAAATTAAAGAAATCATAAATACCGTCATAATTTATTCCGGTGAGTTCTAAGGTTTTAACTTTGCCTATCCCACAGTACCTCAAACATTGAAAACATTTTTAAGGGTGACAATTGAAATAAAAACTAACAATTGAGTTGAAAAGAGTTTCGTTAGGTTTGCTTTGGAAAGGGTTTCATCCAATTTAGAATGGGTTCTACCGACTTGGAATGGGTTTGCATTTTATTTGTGAAAGGTTACAGTTGACTTGGAAAAGTTATATACATCATAGAATCAATTGAATTTTAACTGCGCATTACTCAATAATCGATAAACTCATCGATATAAAAATAATTGACCTTTTAAAAAATTATAACGCATAATAAAATCACCTACCTATAAAGCTGATATTATAACAGTAGAAAATGAAAACTAATTTCTATGAATTTAAGGTCCAAGAACTCAAAATACCAGCCGCGAATGGCCTGGGACCCCAATACCTGACACGGTATCCATACCTGAATTCAAATCCTTCGATCATTCAGAAGATGCCGTACCAGAAGACCAAGCTGGTGGAATTCCTACGCTTGAAAAAAATTCTGTAAATATTTTAATCCATTGTTATTATTTTTTTTTTTTAAACAAACTTTTAAAGTTTTATTTCAAATCTACTTTTTGATTGTCTATTTGAACAGGACAGAGACAGTTTATTTTTTCGAGATGGGAAGAGAAGGATAGACCTCGTTATTGTCTATGAAGAGGATGATATCGATCTGGGAGTTCTCTCGGAAATTGAAACTATAAGAATGGAAACCAGGAGGCAGTTCCATAAAAATTTAGAAAAAGAAGGGCTTGAGTTAGAGCTTGAAGGCAAGCAGGTACAGTATATAAAACCTAACAAAATATTTTTTATAAATAGATGAATAAACCTCAGTTAAAAATCTGAACTTAAATTAGAAAAGTTAAGTTGATCAGATTACATTTAAGGCTCTTTTTGAAAAAAGAAACAAGTCAGATAAAATTATTGTTACAGCAGTGTATCTAAAGTACATTTGGGTGATTCTCATACTAAGAGCAATATTCAGGTGGAAAATTTCCTAAAAATCACCGAATCCATAAGTTCATAAAAAACATTTCTGATGGTCACAGATTTTTAGGCTCAAAATCAGTAATTACCAAGGGAAAACAAAATTACCGTGGACTTTTGAAAACCCTTAGTAATTTTACGTTTCTTGCCATGATGACGACATTTTATGATTCAAGGTCAATTATCTCAATGATCGGTAATCTTCTAATAAAATAACCAATATATTATCGATGAAGAATTTAATGTTTATGTAATGGGATAATATGAATATCACTGACAAATGATTAAACTGGCCAACAAAAAAGAATTAAAGTATTTGTTTCCTGTGACTATTTTGTTGTTTCTAACTCAATTTGATACATATTTTTTAAATATGTCAACAATGTTTCTCTAACAGCTTTTGTTTTTTTGTTATACCTTACCAAGCCAATTTAGTATTTTTACTTTGATTTTAAATTTTGTTAGACAGTAAAATATATTCTGTCGTTGTTTTCGATATGCATTCGTCGAGGCGGTGTTGTGTGCTTAATCCAGATTGTATTTGAGATATTTGTGGAGAATATATATTTGAAAAATATCGAGAACCTATATTAGACTTTGTAAAAACTGCATATCATCAAAACTTCAAAATAGATTTGTACAATCACGACAAGCCATGGGTTCCTCATATTGTTTGCCAAAAATGTGTTGTGTGTCTACGGTTATGGTCCAGGTGGAAAAGAGATGCAGTGAAGTTCGTAACTCCCATGATTTGGCGAGAACCTCAAAACCATCATTTCTGGATAGTGAAAATAAACGGAATAAGTCCTGGAAATCGAAGTAATTCGACATATCCTAAATTATCTTCTGCTCAACGACCTCAATTAAAATCTGAAGAGGTACAACCCAGCCCATCTAAATCCTCTGATGATCCAAATCTCTATGAACGCGAACAAAATATTTCAAGTGATGACTCTGATCCAGATTACAACTGTAGCCTTTGAGAACCTCAACCATTTAATCAGAAATAACAAAATGACTTAGTGAGGGATCTGAACTTACCGAAAGAATCTTCAGATTTTTTTTGCATATCTTTAAAAAAAAACAAATTTGATTAATCCCGAAACCAACATTACTTTTTATCGTACTCGAGATTTAGTCTTTTGTAACAATGTTGGTGGTATTTTGCAACAGATGGGTTTAATAAACTACAAGCGTAGCGATTGGTGTATTTTTATGGGTAGCAGCAAAAGAAGCTTGAAGTGTGTTTTGCTCCACAACAGTAACAAGTAATATTGCACATTCGACGACTTTGAAAGAAGAATACACAAATATTTTATGCAAAGAGATCTACCTAAGGTCGTTTATTAGGAAACCCTATAAAAGATCATTTGATTTAAGGTTTAAAAAAATTTTGTTAACATTATATATTAATTTCCTTACATTTTTTAATCAAAACAGTAAAACTTTATATTTCACAAAATAAAGCTGTTCATTTTTAATAAAGCTATTCATTTTTTTTTACGTCATCAGAAGTGATTTTTATGTAATGATTGTCATCTAAATTAAATAATTTCTGAAAAAGTATAATTTTGTTTAAATTTTCTGTGGACTACAATTATATCATGGGACACCTAATTTTGCATACAATTGGTTATTGGGTTAATAATTAAATTATTCCTGAGGTCGGTAAAATTTAACTTTTAGTCAGGAGTGTTACCAAATTTTCTATAATTTAGTTTCCATTTTCAAAAATTTGGTCTTATTTCACTCATAAGGAAAAAGTTTCTGTATTTAACATAAAAATCTTCACCTCACTGTAGAAAGACGTCCTTGAGGTAACACTCATGACATTCACCTCATTTTTCCACACTGATGTACTTTTATATACAATCCTACTGATAAAAAACTAAACAAACCAAAGCAGGCTCTTTGAGAATATAATTATTATTTGTAGATGTATTAAAACTGAGTCAAAGACATTTTATAGAGGTAACTAAGTAAGAGGTAAGGTATTTTATAGAGGTAATTCACTTCTGACATTAAATAAAAATACCTACCATTGTTTTCAAAGCTAAGTAGCCTCTCTCCTCCAGGAACAGGAAGTAACTGGTTTAACAATCAGAAGTCAATGCAATATTTTTGGAGGACGTCCCCCTACCCTTTTGAGTTTCTTGAATCTCAAGGTCAGAAAGAACAGTAACACTTCTGACCAACATTTTAGTAAAACCATGGGGACAGCATCATAATTTTTTTTTTTTGGCTGTCTATATAGTCTATTTTTAATGAAAAAAGTAAGCGGATATTGTTCTTTATTATGTGTACTTTTTTATTTATACCAATACCAAAAATAAAATATAGTTTTTTGTGAAAAAAAAAGATTTTTTTTTGTTGTCATATTAGGCTGTTGACGGTAACACTACTGAACTTTTTAGTAGTTTTCAAAACATTTTTCAGTTTTTCTACTTCAGAAATATACTCTAGATAAGAAATTTCCCACAAAAATTACAAAAGATGTTGTAGAGTAGTATAAATAATCAAAGGTAAGATAATGTGACCATATGTCACTAAGTTTAGTACGAGTGACAATTTTTTTTAGAATGGCCATTATCATACTAGTAGGGTTGCCACTGGTCAAATACTATTAGGATGAGCTTTCCCTCATCTTAACTTTAACGATTGTAATTGGGTACCGATTTTAACTTTTCTCCAGGGTAATGCCACAATAATTAAGGACAACGTACTATGAAGTTTCAATCAGAATTCAGACATGATATATACAATACCATAATCATTTCATTAAATTCCATCCTTCTACTTCACAGAAAATATGGTTTTTTGTTTGAAAATGGGTAGTTTTGAAGAACAACCTAATATTGTGAATGTTGAATTTCAGATAAACCATGGTAATTACCAATTGGAATTTTAGTTAAATAAATATACTGAAAATTCTACAGTTAAATAAATTATAAGACGTTTTTCATTTAAAAAAATAAAAATAAATAATGCATTACTAAACATATACACTAGCAAACATAAGATTTTATTACATATTTTGGAGCAGATCTCATGAGGACACTAAAATATACCATAGTTTGAGAATCACCCATTTACTTCCTTTTAATAATTTTAAATATTTGTATGGTTCAGCAATTTAGTAGGCATTGCCTATTCTATATTAATATGAAAATAGGTATAATAAATATTTTATTCAATAAAAGACATAGACAATAAATTATTACTTTGAAAATTTTGGCGATTGTTTGATGATTTTCACAGCATAATAAAATAACTTAGAATTATACTTAAATGATATGAATTACAGGCATCATATGATCAGAAGACGTACTTCCTGAAGGTACATGTTCCATGGAAGGTTTTAACTCGCTATGCCGAAGTAATGAACATGAAAATGCCTATCAAGGTACTATATGATTGTTTAATCTAATTAGTAGAATTACAATCAGTATATATATGTATATAATAGCAGCAATGATTAAATTATTTTCTAAATTGGCTTTAATATTATAGTGTGGATTTAATAACAGCATGAATATTGTTAAGGAGCTAATTATTTATAGAAAAAAAATTGAATTAATCATCATTAATTGCAGAGTTTCAAGCGCCTTTTTCGCGCTGACTCTCCTCCCCCTTCTGGCAGAATTATGTCACATGACAAAAAAACACGTCCGGTAACAAATGAATAAAATGATTTTATATAATTTAATTTGTACTGAAATTTCAACGAATGCTATTTTTATTATTCTGCAAATCACCACTTGCTTTCCAGATTCTTTTGTTCCAAAATAAACAAACGAGCGACTATATTTTTAAAAAATTAATTCTTCAGTGTGACAGCACAGAAGAAATATTATGTTTTCTAATTTCAATTTGCACTCACATTCATTTTCTTCAGTAATAAAAAATGATCCTGAAGAACTTTTAACTATTTTTCAATAGAAGTTTTTTTTAAAAAAAGCAATTGAGACTGCCATTTTTTCTTTACACTCTTTTCATCATTGCTATACTGACTCCTGTTTCCAAAGGCCAAAACAATTCATAACTTTAACTTGAGGTACACATGATGATATAGAAGTATCAATAATTAGTATTGATGAATTAATTGCCACTTCTGTTGGAAATCTTTTTAAATGAAACTAGTTTCAAATGTTAAACATTTATCATCTGTTCTAAGGAGGAAAAATGAAAAGGACTTGTGAAAGAAATCATGCATGAGTCTGCTATGGGTCCGGATATCTTTAAGCAGTATTTTTCATTTTGCCTCCTTAGAGCTCATGATGAATATTTAATATTTTAAGCTAATTTTTAAATAAAATGAATTCCAATAGAACAGACAATTAATTCATCAATCCTGTTAATTACCTTTAAGTTTTTGTAAAGAAATTTAAATAACAGCATTATTTAACATTTTGTGTTTAATAAAAAAAGTTTTTACACAATGATTAAATTCATAATTATGCTAACTGTGGTCAGAATAATGATTTTTGGATTTATTGACTGGTCCAGTTGATCCGATAAATAAATATAGCAGTGATGAACAGTTTGAATCACACTTCTAGTTTCAATGGTTTGCTTTAGAAAAATACAAATGCTTGCAACACAGATAATATAAAATGATCCAAGATTTTTTTTTTTTTTCATAAAAATATATTTAATAACTAAACATTAATATTTTACAGAGGTTCCTTTCGATATCGGTGAAAGCTTGGGTAAGTCGTTCATTCAATCCTTTTAATGAACTTTCCTCATTTCAAGTATTAAAATAATAACTGTTTTCGCCACAATTCTTTAGGAAGGTGAAGAAAAAGTCGCACCGGAGCCAGAACCTTACACCTTCCCGTTGGCTAAACTGTTTGAATTGGACCCAAAAGTTATAGCTGAAGAGCCATCTTTTTACACACTGCAACTTTCAGCAAGGATAGAGAGGAACAGTATGTAAAACTCTAGTAGCAATTTCATTTTATAAAAGAATCAAATTACAATCACACAATATAATTTCAGATTTGTGGTGAAAGACAGAGAATCATTCTTTACATCAGCTCAAAGGTCACAAATCGCTTGGCAAATATTGTTGAGGACAAAATATGATGAAGATAAAAAGGTGAATAGTTATAAAAAGATAATAAGGTTATAATAAAAATGATCATTTAAGATATAAATATGAAGACTGTGGAACTAATGAAGATATAGGTAGTTGGGGTGTACAGTCATCGAAACACAATCAAAATATAAATTTCAATTTATAGTGCTCTCCTTTAGGCCTACATTGTAAGCTTTCACTAGGGTTAGAAGAAAATCAAACAAAAAGATATGACAAAAAAATAAGTGAATATTAAAAAATAAAAACAGTATGAAAATTAAAAAAAAAAATTTTTGAAACAAATAATTTAATTTATTTAATTTTTTTTTTAACTTATTATTTTTTAATTTTCATACTGTTTTTATTTTCTTATATTTTTTAATATTCACTTACTTTTTGTCATATCTTTTTGTTTGATTTTCTTCTAGCCCTAGTGAAAGCTTACAATATGAGGCAAAACATCGGCAAAAGAAAATAAAAGTTATATTTTAAATGTGTTTCCATGACTTTATGCCCCAACTGCCTAGATCTTTATAACTGAATAAATTAATTAAATATAATATTATTTCCTTAACAATTGAAGCGTGGAAATGTAAAAGGGAAAAAAAAATAAAAATATATTTGTGCCAAATTGTTCTATGTGTCAAGTGTAAGTGATATTTCATATTCCTAGACAGGTATAACTGATTTTTAATTGTTAGAAAGTAGTTCATTGCCCGGTTGAAAGACAACATTGGTGTAAGTACCAACTGTAGTTCACCCAAGTCAGTTTAAGTTAAGTATAAATTTTCTCGAAGGCACTTACACACTATTGTATTTCCATACTTCAATCAACATAACTTTGAAGGTGTTTAAAAGGAAAAAAAGTAGGTAAACACAATATAGTTCTAATATTATTTATTAGTAGATGCCTATACATCATATGGATTAAAATCTGAAAAAAAAAAAATTGTAAGATAAATAATTTATGAACAGTAAGGATTCTGGATAAAAACCTAAATCTTTGACTGATTTTTTGGTGATCTGGGAATTTTTTTTTTCAAAAAATGTGAGGAATTGAATTCAGAAGTTAAAAAATCAGCTCAACCAAAATTTACAGAAATGTTTATTTAAATAAATAAAATAAATATAAAATTATCAATGTACCAAAATTTATTAAATCATGAATCAATAAAGACCATCAAAAATAATAAATTCAATAAATAAAATTTTCAGATGGGTATTCGACGGTTGATTAACAACGGAACCTACCTGTCAGTCTTTCCACTCCATGAAGGAAGTTATGAGCAAGATGCTGGTGGTGATGTAGTATTCGATAGAAGAGTAAGTAAAAAAAAAATAAAATTTATTTCTCCTTATTAATTCTGTTCAAAGACATTCAATCAATTAATTATTATTATATTATTTGTAAGATTGTGATATTAAAATTACTGTGAATGCCTTACAGCATGTTTCTCACATGACATATAAATAATAATACATTATATGTCTTCAAATTATTTAAACTAGGTATTATTATTCATTAGAATTCACCCTCAAATTCACATACCATCATGTATAACCAGAAGCATAAAGTTTCAATCAATAACTTAATTTTAAAATAATAAACTGAATTGCTTTAACCTGTACGAAAATAAAAAAGGTAAATTTGTCGTTGAAAACATTTCCAAGAAATTAAATTCCTTAATCCTGAAGAAGTTAGGCTAGCAAAAGGAGATTACTTTGTTGTATTTCTAGCCAAAAGTAAGTAATCCAAAATAATGATTTTTCTATAAATAAATTTTTCATATTTTCACTATCTTATTTTATTTATCTTATTAACTCCCAAACCATTTTATTTATTTATTAATTCATTATTTTAATACAAAGGATTTTTTATAGCTGTTGTATCTTGAGTGGGCTCGAATAGGGAGGTGGTATAAGAAACAACCTCTTTGGCTGGTTCGAAAATATTTCGGTGACAAAATCGCTTTGTACTTTGCATGGCTTGGATTTTACACTGAGATGTTAATAGCACCAGCTATAGTAGGACTATTATGTTTCTTATATGGTCTTTCCTCGATGGAATCTGATGACAACATACCAAGGTATATTTATAAAAAATGAAATATTTTTAAATTAATCGAATGTATATAGAAAATATATTCATATTTTACAGCAAAGAGATCTGCGATAAAAATGGACCAGGAAATATAACGTTATGCCCTCTGTGTGATAAAGTCTGCGAATACCAAGATTTACATGCCTCCTGCCTCTTTTCGAGAATAACATACTTGTTTGATAATCCAGCGACAGTATTTTTTGCCATATTTATGTCTTTTTGGGGTAAGAAAAGATAATTTTTTAAATTATTAATATTGTAAACATCAAATTAATGTATTTTTAAAAAATTTCAAAGCATCCAATTCACACAGAATGTAAGTCTTAAGTCATCTCCACACTTATTTAATTTTTAACTTTATTTTCCTCCTCTGCTCAATCCTCTTGCTCTTGATATCTTCATTAATAATCCTATTTTTTTTTTTTTTTTTTTTTTTTTTTTTTTTTTTTAAATTGGTTAACAGTGTATAGTTTATACTAACTTTCATTTTCTTTCCTCGCAATATCTGTTTCCCTTTTTCTTATCCTATTCACTAACTACAGCCTTGGCCTAAATATAACTTCAACCATTTAACTTCCTCATCAAACCATTTGCTTTTATTACCCCAATTATTCTTTTTAGCATGGAATTAACTAGTTGTGTACAATCTTCTTTAACTATTTTTTCCCACTCTTCTTTTAATAATGTAAACAAATTGTCTTTGTTTGTAGGAATACGTTTACCAACTCTGATTTTTAATTTAGCCCACTGGTGTTCAGTGGGATTGAGGTCTGGGGACTGAGGAGGCCAGTCAGGAACATTGATATGTTTTTTTTCGAACCATTCTCTACTTTTGCATAAAACGTGGCATGGAGCATTATCCTGTTGAGAATAATGTTGGTACTGTCCTCAGTTCAAATATTTTTTCAAATGAAGGCTTCAAAATTTGGTTTAATATTGATATGTAGATATCGTTATTCATCCTCCCTTCGCACAAAAATATTTCTCGATCTCCCAAAGCCCCATACAACCGCAAAACATTATGTTTCCTCCACCATGTTTTACAGTAGGGACAACGTAATCTGGGTGATAGGCTTCGCCTTCCCTCCTTCGTACAAAAACTGCTCCAGGCGTTCCAGAAATCTACACAAAATTAGATATTTTAATGAATTCGTAAAAATAATTATATTTTTGCAGATGAAACTTATTTTAGGGATTTTTTGACATTTTTAATTTCAATTTACAATAATTTAATTACCTCAAAGTTGTTTACAACTGATTACAAAATTACCTTTGCCTAATCTTCAGCAGTCTAGTTTTGGTGAAGTTTTTCCCAGGCAAGCCTTTTCTTGCGACTGGCTTCACTAAGCCACGGTTTCTATTCTAGGTAGCAAGAAAGTGTGTGTTAAAGGTCCGCTGTTTCATAATTGTACATTGAACAGCACATCGGGAGCACTTCATAGTTTTAGCAATCTAAGATTGATTACACCCTTCCGACGACATAAAATCTTTGCACGTTCAATCTCACTCAGTTCTTTGAATTCAAAAAAGGCCAAAATGTAATTTATTTGTAATATTCACAATTTAATACAACAAAAATTTTCTCAAGTTGAAGTAAAGAGAGCAGCAACTGTACTGAGTCCTTTAGTTTACATTACATTATTGTTTCCCCTGGCGTATCATATGAAGTAGGGGGCAATGGTTGAAAATAATCTATTTAAAGGATGTATTTTTGTAAACAAAACGAGTTTTGGGTGTAGCAATGATTTAATAATTACGTATTAAAATTATAAAGAGAATTTTTCATGGTGCCTAATACTTTTGGCCAAGGCTGTATATATGTTTGGCAATATAGAACTTGTGTTAACAAGTCTTGAAGCAAAAAAAAAAAAAAAAAAAGAAGAAGAAGAAGAAGAAGAAAACTATATATGTACTTTTAAATTTATACTACTATTTATGCTTCAATTTTAATCATTCATTTATTGCAATGCACTAAACTATTAAATTAGATACACTATCTAATTATTATACTTTATTTATGTATTTAATCATCCACTATAACCACTTGTCTTTTATCGTAATATCATTTTCATATTTATAGAAACAAAATATTTAATTTATTAATTTTTCTTGTTTTTTAAACTTATTTTTTCAATTTTCATACTCTTTTCTTTTCTTGCCTTTTTTTAAAATTCACTCCCCTTTTTTTGACATATCTTTTTGTTTGTTTTTCTTCTTACCCTGATGAAGGCTTACAGTATAGGCTGAAACGTCAGCACAATAAATTGTAATATTCTATTTGTGTTTCTATGGCTGTAAACCCCGATACCTACATCTTAATTATTTCCACAGTCAATTAATACCTTATCAAACATCAAAATATTCATCAATAATGTTAATAACTAGTTACTGCCCAGCCTTTTTACAAGATTAACAAAAACTATTAAAATGTCAAGCTAATTTTGATAAGTAATCAAAATTAATATTTATAGCGACAACATTTCTCGAGCTTTGGAAAAGAAGGCAGGCTGTAATAGCTTGGGAATGGGACCTCCAGTACACAGAAGAAGATGAAGAACCGAGACCAGAGTTTGAACAGACTGTAAATACATTCAGAACCAACCCTGTGACGAGGCGAAAAGAACCATATATGCCACCCATGCAGAAAGCATGGAAATTCGTAATTACAATCTCGACAGTATTTTTTATGGTAATAGCATCATAATGGAAAAAAAATAATTTTTTTTTTTGTTCAAATTTCTTAATTTAAAATTTGTTGCAGATTTTAGTTGTATGTGCTGCAGTGTTAGGAACTATTGTTTACAGATTGTCAGTAGTAACTGTGATCTATGAAGGAGGTAATTCATTCGTCAAGCGACATGCGAAAATTTTCACATCAATTACTGGAGCGTTGATTAATCTTGTGATAATTATGATACTAACAAGAGTAAGTGCATTTTAAATTTTTGTAAGATAACTTTTTATAATGATAATTTAGATAACTATTTTTTCTATAATTATAATTTTTTTTTTTTCGGTTCCCTAGTTTTACCATTTCCTGGCAGTATGGCTGACGAATCAAGAAAACCCAAGAACTCAAACAGAATACGAGGATTCATATACATTCAAAATATATTTCTTTGAATTCATGAACTACTACTCATCTCTCATATATATAGCCTTTTTTAAGGTCAATATATATAATACTGAATATAACACTGAACTTGGTTTGACAGTTTTTGAGATTTTTTTTTTTTTTTTTTTTTTTTTTAACAGGGAAGATTCTACAGCTATCCAGGAGACCGAGAATTCAGAAATTCTGAATTTACAAGAATTAAAGGAGATGTGTGTGATCCTGCAGGCTGTCTGTTTGAATTGTGTATACAGCTTGCGATTATTATGGTTGGGAAGCAATTTTTTAATAATTTCCTAGAATTAGCCTATCCGTAAGTAAAATGATTTATATTTCGATACTTTTTTTTATTTATTTATTTTTAATAAAATATCAAATACATAATTTTAATTATGAATTAGAGCAATGATAAATTGGTGGAGAAGGAGAGCACACAAATCAGTAACGAAAGATCGTACAAGGGCCTACACTCGTTGGGAAGAAGATTATCAACTTCAGGACCCAGGGCGACTAGCACTGTTCGAAGAATACTTAGAAATGGGTAACCAACTCTCTTCATTAAAATTAGAGTTAAATGTTAGTCACTTGAAGTTAGTATGATGGTATAGAAGGATCAATACAATTATGGTTGATGAATTAATTGCCATTTCTATTAGAATTCTTGTTATTTAAAAACTGGTTCAACTAAAAAAACAACAAAAATTTCAAAACATGAGCACTTTAATGCATAGATCATATAGAATACATTTTTTTAAAAATGTAAAACAAGAACTCAAACATGTTGATACTCACCTAAGAAGGCAAAATAAAAAGGGATTATAAGATAGTAATGAATTCTTTTATAACATATGTATTTTTTCATACGCCCAGATGCTCAAATTCAGATTGATCAAAATCTTTTATTTTTCAAGCTGTCTTGTTATGGGATGCCTTTAACCCATTTACGACCAAGGATTTTAGTAAAAAGTTTTGATTTTCCTCCAAAGATTATTTTTAATTTAATTTTTTTTTTTTTAATGTGTTTTTTGTACATCTATAATAGTATCAGAAAATGTTTCACTCATACAAGATTGGCCTCTAGAATATGTAACTTTTTTTTAGAGAAAGGTAAGGTCATGTATTTAAAATACAACAATAATACTGTTTCATAAAAACTTTTATTGCAATTTTTCAATCATAAAATCCTTTAATGTAATAAAAAATTACTTTTTAATACTTTTAATTGTAGGAACATTTCTTTTGCTGAAATTAACATTTAAATCTTATAGTCATAGGAGTTAAAAAACAATCAATTGTACTATTATTTTTCATTGGATTAAAAAAAAAACACCAAATTTATTGAACAAATATTGTTAATAATTATGAACCTTAAATAATAAACTGATTTAATAAAAATAAATAAAAAGTTTAAATCAATGTTGCATAAACGCAACAGTGGACATAAATAATAATAATAATAAAGTTCTTTAATTATTCTGGGATGTTAAGTTCCTGAAGAATAAAAAATAATGTACAACCAAGGGCCATCAGAGCCTTAAAATGAAATCACATTTTTATAACAAAGTAACAGATAATAATAAAATAAGAGTTGGAAAAAGATATTAATAAAAAGTAACAGAAAATTTATATTTTTTTTTACAAAAACAAAAAAAATTTCTTGAATATACATTGTTCATTTTTAAACAACTAAAAAGTGGCTATTGACAGTTTTTGGAGGACAGGATCTGGGTGGATAGTAGTTGTAAAGAAGTGGTATTGGAAAGTGGAAAAGTTGAATGAATGGCCAATGGTGAGAGGATTGGAGTTCCATAGAGAAGAGGATCGGATTACGAAAGATCTGTCGAAAGTCGCTGAGCAATAAGCAGGAGTATACAAATCTGATTGATGGGAACGGGTTTGAGTTGAAGGAGTTCGGAAATGTGAGGTGGATGATGGGATTGGATGGTGTGAAAGAGAAATGTTGCCAGGAAATACTGGCGAAGGTAGGAAGGAATAAGCCACTTTAACTCCGCATAAAACTGCGAAATGTGGGTGCTTCTCAGGATCCCGAAAATAAAATGGATATATTTTATATTTAATTTATATTTAATGCTTTAAATATTTAAAGCAGTTAAACAGTCTAAGATTCACTATATCTAAGATAAATGAGTTAATATTCACAACTACAATTTTAAACTTTGCAAATCGGTCAACGATGAATTTTAGAGAATTCAAAACAATTCAAAGATCATAAAAATTTATATCATAAAAAAAAAAAAAAAACTACTGTTGCAGAAGACATTTTTTCTAAAATAATCCATTAAATATGTTTCAGTTCTACAATATGGATTCGTGACCCTGTTTGTGGCTGCATTTCCGTTGGCACCATTATTTGCATTGCTCAATAATATATGGGAAATTAGATTAGATGCTTTCAAAATGGTGGCTCAAAGCAGAAGGCCATTGGCCGAAAGAGTCGAGGACATCGGTGCTTGGTATGGAATCTTACAAGGAGTAACATACTGCGCTGTAGTTTCAAATGTAAGTTCAGCATATAAGGCCTAAAATAGTATGGTACATTCTTTAAAAAAAAAAATCACTGATGTCTAAAATTCTTTCAGGCTTTTGTAATCGCTTACACTAGTGACTATATACCAAGAATGGTCTATAAATTGGTTTATTCACCGACATATAATTTAGTTGGCTATATAGATTCCTCTCTTTCAGGTATGTGAATGCAAATTTTATACAGTAGCAGTAAGATAATGAAATAATATATTAATAATAAAAAATATTTTTATTTCAGTTTTTAATACATCAGATTATACTGAAAGCATGGGTGCTGATAGAAACAGGAACAATAAACCACCTCCAGAAACCTGTCAATATCGAGGTTACCGAAATGGCCCAGACGATCCCCATGACCCATATGGTCTCTCGCCTCAGTACTGGCATGTTTTTGCTGCAAGATTAGCATTCGTAGTAGTGTTTGAGGTAAATATTTAAATACTCTCACATTTATCGTTTCTTAAACAAATATTTGTATTATTATTTCTTTGATATAAAATACAATTAATACTCAAAGTATAGTCCATTGTTATCTACTGTCATTACCCATCTGCTAGCCAATTGCTCAATGCCACGCTGATACCATTCCTTGGAATGGCCGTCAAAGAACTCTTGGATAGCATTTTCAACTTCCACAAAATAATCAAATTTTTTCCCTTGAAGAAAATGGGCCATAGATCGAAACAAGTAGTAATCCGAAGGTGCGAGGTCTGGACTATATGGTGGATGAGGCAGGAGTTCAAACCCATGAAGTTCTGTAAACGTTTCTGCTGATTGTTGAGGAGTAAGTTCATGAGGGACCAGTCTACAGGTCTTCTTCACCTTCCCCATGGAGAGAAGATGGAGACTAACAGTATCTTTTGACACATCACACTCCCTGGCAAGTTCGCAAGTACTTGTGGATGGATTTGACTCAACAGCTTCCTTAAGAACCTCATCAATATCCATTAATGGCCGCCCAGAGCCCTCATCCTTTCCAACGTCGTATCTCCACTTCTAAATTTTTCAAACCAACACCGCACAGTGCGCTCATCAAGGAACCTTCCCCTTCATATTTAATAATTTCACGAGTTGCTTCAGCGGCTGTGAAATTTTTTTCCAGTAATGTCTTAAAATTGTGAGAATTTAGTAGCACACTGTCATGTTTCTTCTTTGAAATAAATAACTGAACTGAGGTTTTTTTTTTTTCTAAGAAGTCCAGTGTTAGTAAACAAGCTTAGATAATACTATAAAGGGATTATTAAGTATTGGTAAATAATAAATAGCATTAAGATATTTACAGACTTTTGATAAAACTGTCATTTTTTTTTTTTTTTTTTTTTTTTACACCTTATTATAATATACTTACTAGAGTTATTCTAGAGGTGCCAGCAATGGAGTGTAAAGATGTCGGTATATTTTTTTATATCCATAAAGAGAGCAGTTTACGAGGCAATGAATCCTTACTTACAATTTCTCATGAATACTGGTTAGTTGGGTTAGAGAAGGCACATCAATGTCTGGAAGGAAGAGCCGATGCAACATCATTTGACCTGATAGTTTTTAGACAAAAGACAGGTCATACGTCGGCAGATAAAGTACTGATACTTAATCCTCACAGTAACATGATTGGCCTTGGAAAGGAAAAACAAACTTGTGCATTTGCATCAACCCTCCACATCTTATCTGATGATCTAACTGTTCATTCTGTAGCTTTAAAATTAAAAAAAAATCCAAAATGGTGTGTGGCAGTTGTGGGAAACCTATTTGTGGAGAGCATCACAAACAAATGTGTCCATATTATACATAGAATTAAAAAATAAATGTTATTTTCTGACTAAATTGAGATAAATTTTAAATATAAAATGACTGAAATTTTCATATAAAATAAAATGTTAATTTCTGAAATTATTTTGTTTATTTTCCTTGTCCAGTAGTAATAATAATAGTATTAACAAAGTAATAATAAGATTGATCGATGTGAAAAGCGCTTGAAGTATAGAAAGTAAATTATTTTTGGAATCTTAATGAGCTTGAGAAGCCTAGCATGTCCCAAAACGGTTAAAATTAAGGGTGTTACTGTCAGGGTTGAATAAAAGAAAATTAGAGATTTTTTTTCGTCATAAACTTTTTGATGAACATATGTAATAATGTTACTTATGTATATTATTGTAACAACAGAAGTTTTCAACTGAAGATTTATTAACAAAGAACAAATATAACAGACAAAAATGCAGAATAATATTAACCAAAGAAGATAATAACAGACATTAAATTAATATTCACTGCACCAACAAATACATCACAAAAACACCACGCCACTCTCATTCTATGGTGTTACTGCTGTCACCTAGCAACGAGTTTATACTTCTCGGTGAGTCTAAGTCGCCTAGCAATGAGGGTAGTTCTCCTTATTTCGTTACAATATTTGTTGCATACATAATAAGTAATATTTTATTATTAAATAGATATATAAATTACGCCAGTTGCCCTAAGTTATTTTTTCATATATATTTACCTAACGTTTTTTGGGTTCTCGATCAACTGAGGATTTTTTTTCTGAGCCTATCATGGTCACAACCATGTTGGTTAATTAAGTCCCACGTGTATTTACTCCAACTTTTATAGCGCTTTTTACCACTTTCAGAGAATATGATCATGCTTTCTAGGGAATGTGTATATCCATTTTACCTAATCAAGTAGTAATAAAGTGATTTTATAAGATATATTTCCTTATATATGTTGCTCTTTAATTATCACTGTATAAATGTTAATATACAATAAAATAAAATAAAAAAATTATGTCTGTTTCAGCACATAGTGTTCGCTCTGACTGGAATAATGGCATACACAATACCTGATGTTCCATCTGAGATTAAAACACAAATAAAGAGAGAAAGACTCTTAGCAAAAGAAGCTAAATATGAGCATGGAATAAAAAAGTCTGAAGATGAAGACGAATACGATGAAATATTAACAGCACTTAGAGATTCACACAATACAAGTCGACTTAGTGACGTAATCAAAAGAGGATCGAGACGACAGAGTAGACAATCAGGACCAGAAGACCTAGAGGAGCAAACACATAAAAAGACAATTAATACATCGACAGTCTGGGAAGTACCATAAGAGCTTATTTTTATATCAAACACCAAATGATAAATTACCAATGAAAGGACCAAAAATGCATTTCGTGCTCAATAACAACAAATCTAAGCTTCAAAGGGAGAAGCATAGCCAAAAAGAAAGATATGTATATAAGAAATTGTAAATTAATTTATTTTTTGATGTACAGTGTAAAAGACATTATTTTTTTATATTTTCCTAACAATAGCACGTCATTCCTCCTAAATAATTGTAAGCGAAGATTTATAAGAATACTTAATTTATTTTTTAGTTATATTAAATGTGTTTGTAGAACAGAAATTGATTATGAATTAGCAACTTCAACCGCCTAGATATTTTTTAAAATTATGAATTAAAAAATATTCCAGACATTACAAAAAAATAAAGAGAACTCCAAAAGGCATTATGAATTGACTAAATGTTTAAAAAAGTTATAAACAAAATATATAAATACTGGCTGTGTAAAAAAGTACAACTTTCATAAAAAGTAATGTTAATACAGCATAACTCCTAAACTTGAAACTGAAGGTTCCTTGAGAAAAAATGTATTCAAATAAATATCAAAATTTTTTATTAATGAACAAATCCATACAATTGAGGCGTCAACATTTAGAGTGGGATAAGTTTAAATCAGAAAATTTTTCAGGATATTCAAAAAACAGCAGAAGAATTCGCTTCTTTTTTTTTTTTTTTCAACATAAATCTTTTAGATTTTATAATTTTAAAATGCTAGGAGTTTTTAAAATTTTACCATTATAATGCCACTTAGTACGTTTTGAAAGGAAACAATTTTACCAAGGATGGAGAAAAAAAAAACTTAAAAACTTAATATTTTTTTTTTTGTCAAATAGTGCATTTATATCCCATTTTGAAAGCCAACGCCTCAATTTTAGAGCCTAAGGAATCTTAAAAAAAATAAATATGTAAAAAAAAACTAAACAATAAAACACATAAACACTTTTATATCACAATACCAAAAGTATCTTTTAAATTATGGAAATACACAATGTGTACAAAGATGTCTAATAAAGATTTGTACAGTGAAACCTTTTACAATAAATATGCATTGGTTCAACTGATTTGTCCACTGCAAAGGGGGTGTCTTTTGATAAGGGGTATAGAAGTACTTTTTAAAATATCAATAAATATATCAGAAAAGGTTACTTAATGCAAACAAATGAATAATGATCTTGCAACGTTGTATTCTGTTTACACACATAATATTTTAAAATTTAAATTGAAGAAATACATTTTTGTGTACAAACAGTTTTAAAAAAAAAAGGATTATTTCTCTTTGTTAATTTTTTTTATTTATTTATTTCTTTAATTTACTAATAGCTCCTTGATTTTGTATTCCAATTCAAAAGCATGTTTCCTTTTCACTTTTAAGAACAAAATCCCATATCATAATTTTTTTTTGTTCCCCACACTTATTTTTTTTCTTAATAATGATTTCTTAGTTACCTTGTTTCCAATATAGTTAATTAAAAATAAAACAGATGTAATCAAATTAAATATATTTGGTCTATTCATATTATCAAAGCTAAATCAGAACCTTTTGTATAATTCCTCCAATTAAATAGTATTTCATTTCCGAATTCATTATAGCTCATGTGCCTAAAAGGAAGTAATTTCTAGAATTTTTTTGCCTACAACTTTAGTTGGCAGCTCTGATCTTTAAGAATAGTCGAAGTAATTATATCTATGAAATTCCGAAAAAATTTTTAAGGTTTGAAAGTTTTGCCTGGTCAATCTTGATTTTCAAAAAATTCAATAATGTATAAGAATGTCGTGTGCTAACTTCAGTCCTCCTCCAATCAAAAAAATATTGTAAAATTAATTTCATACCAAAATTATAATTGTGATGTAGGTAATCAGGAAATGCAGTTATAGAAATACAATAAAAAAATAAATTTTAATTTATAGTGGCGACGATTAGGCTTGCAATGTAAGCCTTCATTAGGGCTAGAAGAAAAAACAAACAAAAAGATATGACAAAACAGAATTGAATTTCGATAAAGATAAGAAAAGAAAAACAGTATAAAAAACAAAGAAAAAATAAGTTTGAAAAAAAATTTAAATCAATAAATTAAATTATTTATTTCAATTTTTTTTTTTTTAATGGAATGGGTCCGCCGAAAAACGTTCTAATTGACAAAACAAATTTTGAGTAATCAGTGAAAGAAAATCATAATCTAAAGTTCTTGTTAAATTTGTAAGTTAGATTTTTTTTCACCTTGTAATTTGTTATATTTACATGTATAATGACATAATGGATTACTATATCATGAAGGCTTATATGTAATGCTAAAACATTGGCACTGTAAATTAAAATTAATTTTTTAAATGTCTATCTATGACTGCATGCCCCAACTACTTTCATCTTCATTAGTTGCACAGTCAAAAAATACCTCATCAATATACAAATTATAATTTTGAGTTATTCAGACTGATAGACAAATATTCAATTTAAAAATTGGGAACATTTATTTCAAATATAAAAAAAAAAAAATTCTATAAACAAAGATTTTTTTTTTTTCTTATTCATTTCTTATTTATAATGTTTTGTTATTAATAGCGGTTTGACTGTAAATAGAAAAAAATAAGTTATTTCACAGTTTACATTAATAGCACAGTTACGTTTTATTAACAATTTTTTGTCAATCATACGATTGTCTCACACCGTAAGTGCCTTTAAGTCTGACATATTTCAATTCAATAACTCACACAGTGTATATATATTTATATTTATTTTTGTAATGTAGATTGTTTCACTCAAAAATCATTATAGTCTTAGACAATTAGATATTTATAATTGTAAATAATTATTAAGAAATTATGTGTTCTAAAAAAAATGTATTTAAAACTATATGTGATATGTGTTACCTTCATGTATCTAATTTTTAATTTTTTTATCTATTTATAAATCTTAATCTAAGAATATAAGTATGAATCAAATTATTTGAATATTTTGATGAGACAGGTATTATATTAAGTAATTTGATATAGAGATAAAATGTTAAATAATAAATTAAAATCTGAATAAGAAAATTAAAGAATTGAATCAAGATTTCTGTAATAAGAATTCAAATTTTATTTTATTGGACTTTAATTTTGAATAAATAACAAAAATATATATGTACATAATTATTGTAAACATTTCTTTGTCACTTTTCTTTAGAAACAAAGTAATTATTTTTCTATCCTTATTAATATATAAAAG